>OW204023.1:40307929-41739874 GCA_934048045.1 Polygonum aviculare
TTTGGGTTTTGAATTGGTATTGGACGGACTTGGGCTTGACAATCCACTGATAAGTTCCATTTCTGCTCTCGTGGACGAGCTCCGTGGTTTCATAGTTGTAAACAGAGTGAATCTCGTCTTCCGTGTATTTGACATTCGGGCTCTCGACCTTGAAGCTATCGATAAACATTTTCGGCGAGATCTGGAGGAGAAGGAGAAATGGGTTTCCTGGGCTGTTGTAATGTGATTCGGATTAAGGGATGTTTGACGCTCTTTCATGCTCGGGTTGTGGTTCGTTTATATAGAGAGGGATGCTCTATTGGCATTAAACGTGGCCCCCTCTCAAGTTGCTGTTGATAGTGGGATTGGAAATAATCTTTACGCAGATTAAAATAATATTATGCGTTTTTCGACCAAAAAAATAATATTATGCGTTTTATTATATATTCGGGTGATTTGTTTCCAGTTCGGTACGATTCTGGATTGATCTACCTATTAATGAAATTAAACTTTTTTAAATAATTACGGAGTATAATATAATAAAATAGAAGCAAAACATATTAGTTATGTACCGATTTAGTTATAAAGTATTTAGAATATTCAAATAAGAATGATATACGGAGTACTATTTTTGTAAAACAGTCGGGTAGACTCATCGGATCTTGGGTTTCAAGTTTTATCTAATTAATGATCCAATCGAATGAGTCGAGTCTCTCTTTGACTCATTGATTTCGAATCAAGTCTCAACGTAAAAAACTTCTAACGAGCTAGGTCGAGTCGAGTTTCGACTATTTTAAAAGAACCAACTATTCGACGTTATAGAAGTTTTAGGATTTAAAACTAGTTTTTATAGTTGGTAGATATTATTTGAGAACCAACTATATGACTTTAGAGAAGTTTTAGGATAAAAATTAAAATTGATTACTAATCATGGTCAGTCTTTTCCATGCTAAGTTGAGGTCCTTCATCCTCACCTTCTATTCTTTGTGAGCCTCTTTCACCGGCCACACCTAGCCCATCGCTCCAAGCCACGTCGAGCATGCTCGAGCCATCGCTAGCACCGGATGTGCTCATGGTGCCCATGCCCCTGCCTAGCTTGGGCGCCAAGTTGAGGTTCATCCAAGTTATCGCTCGTACGCCTTGGGGCCAAGGTCCATGTCTGCGTCCAACCCATGCCAGGTTTCTTAGGCGCCAAGGCTCATACCATGTCTCACCAGCACTCCCCATCTAGTCTTCGCATGCATGCGCCTATGACTTTCGGCCTAAGCCCATGCTAAGACGTGTAGCCTTGTCTTATGCCCTAAGCATTCGAGCAATCTTTCTATCTATTTGGACAATCTCTCTATCTTTCCTAGAGTTGGTTGCTTAGTTTGTTAGTTTAATATTTATATTCCATATTTACGGTTTATTTATTTTATTTTTAAAATTGGTATGTGATATCTTGTGCCTAAGATATCTAGTCAATTCGTCCTAGGTTTAGTCTTTACTCTTCCTATTTAAACTCTTCAATTGTAATCGTTATTTCTTATGTGCACCTTAATAAAAAAAAAATAGTTGTTATGTTGAGATTCTCTCCTTCCTAAAGGTTTTGTGCATCACCCAAATCGAGCCCAAGCTTACTCATTGCCAGGTTCATCATGTTGAACCTCAAGTTGCTTCTCATCACGTTGACGAGACAAGACACTCCATCATGTTGGATTGCCAAACCCACTCGGCACAACTCAACTCGGCACAACTCATCACGTTGAAGCCCCGCCTATCAAACCTTTAAATCGCTTCTACATCTTCAAGAGACTCCCTACACTATCTAGGTCTCAAGCATCCTTAGCCATAAACGAGGACAATATGACACATCACTATCTCTAGCTTATATTTTAGAAAGTGTTTCTATTACAATACCACATTCAACTGTCATAAGCATTCATCAAATTTTGCGCAATCAAACACGCAAAATCTTAATCATTGAAATACCCGATCAAACAACTAAGATTTATTCTTTTTTATCGATATAATATAAGGCATACGTTAGAGATAGGAGATAAAAGTGGTTCCATATTAGGGCCCAATTTCATTCCTAGCTACTATGTCCTATTTTTATAAGCGGACAAGTTTAGAAAATGTTCGGATCTACAATCAAAATTTATCCCCCTCTCTCTGTCTACTTCATTCTCAGCTCAAGTTTTTAAACACGCATTAACAAATAAAGGATTTTTATACCATGTATCCTAAGGGAACACTATAAGAGAATAATAATGGAATTTTTTTGTAAATCTTAAATTTTAATTTTTTAATATTTTTTGTGTCGAGTTCACTATTTCCTGTTTAGAATTTTAATTTCTGTTTTTAGTATGATTATCATGTGCCCTTAGGAGTTAGGACATATAATAGAAAAACCAAAAAATAAAAAGCAATATATCAACCTATAAAAACAAATCATTTTAAATAAGTAAAACAAAAATTTATGAGAAATGCCATAATAAGTACGTAGTTGACACTTGGCCTAACTATAAACTTCCACTTGTGAGCTTCACAGGGATCTTATCCTCTTTACAACAATGACTTATTTTTTTTGGTTGAAACAACAATGACTTATTAGCTATACATGGGATGTTGTTCATGATGAATTAATGTACCGTAATCAGATAAATTAGAAACCTTTTATATTGGAAAAAAAATGATACATAATATAATTTTAATACATTATTTTAATAAGTTTGTAATTTATGTTTATTTATAGATAAAAATATAATGATATAATTTACAGCGGGAATAATAGAGATCAATAAAACAATTTTTAATATTGAAAGATAATTAATAAAATATAAATATTTGGAAAAATAATTAAAACAATAATTCAACAATTGGTGAGTCTTGAAGCTTCCACTAACCTGTGATGAAAAATATATTAACTAATAAAATACTACATACAGCAACAAACAATTGAAAATTGAAAAAGCTAGTCCAAGTGAAGCAATTGAGGTTTCGTGTGGCAAGGGGTTTTTGTAATTTATAGTAACTCATGGATAAAATAAAATGTTTGGTAAAGCAAGTTTAAATAGCTTTGAATAGGGGGTGGAGATTTTTGTAGAACATGTTGTAGCTTATTTTTTTGTAACTTATGAAAAAACATTAATGTTTAGGTATGTAAATGTCCCTATAAAAGAACTCAAAAATATTTCATATATCAATTTTTGAAAACTTAGTATCCAATTCTACTTAAGAAAAAGTTCATTTTACCAAATATTCATCACTTATTTTAAAATACTAGCTTCTACACTAATTTACAAATGTTAACTAGAAATATCAACTTCGGCTACAATTTTAATTTCGATCAGCTAGTTTTACCAAAAAAGGCGTGAATAAATCAATAAAAATATTATTACTTGAATATGTGAACTTGCATATGATGAAATGAATATGTAAAAGTCTGAATTTCTTCCATCGTCTGATTTTCTTCCAAGGATTTATGTTCTATACCTTTTTGAAGAAAAATTAGAATGCCTATATTAGACGAAAATTACGTATATATAAAGACAGAGGTTCAAATTATCGCCGATGGTTTAGCTAATCTTGCCTTTTCTGTACTAGAATTTCTGAATTTCATGTTTTTGGGAACTCATGTGCTATAGAAGGGTCTAGGGACTTATGTATCTAGAATATTCCATTGTAAGGGGTGGTTACATCTATAAATAGGCCACACTCCTCATTTGTCAAGGCATCCACCAAGCCACCAACACTTAGCCATAAAAGCCCACTTGTAATAATCTCTTGTGTAATACAAAATCCTCTTTCCCACAATATCCATCTTAACTCATCCGGGCAAGGCCTAACTTAGTCTTTCGAGCGTGTTCGACTAGCTAAGGGCTATACGAGTTAGAGAACGAGTCTCAGCCTGTGTCAGTTACACAGAATGTACACTCGCCAATTGAAAGTACATGATTTGAGTATCTAAGTCCAATGTTGAAAATTCTTCAAATATAATATACAAAGTTGGTGGATCACTCCTCCGTTGTCTATATATACATTTTACTTTGGATCCCTATCCCCTTAGATATCACACTTTTCACGTATCAAACCTTACTAACCCTATCAGAGAATCCTGAACTCGTCACTATTTTTTTTAAAGGATAAAATGGTATGAATTCATAGTTAAAAGTATTCTCCCCATTTCCTTTTGACAGTTTGGTACCATGAATCAATTGTGCATGTTGTTAACGAAGCTTCCAAATAGATGGCGATCGAGAAAGGGAGAGAGCGAGGTGCATAGAAGGTGCATGAGAGAGTACGTGGCCTTCTTTCCTCTCTAGAGTTAAATTAGGAGGTGGGCCCCTTTCGCCACATGGCAAGTGTAGGCACAACACGTGGTATCTTTCAAAGTTTTAGTAGATAGCCATTGCTTGATCACTACGTTTCCATGTATTTGTATATATGTATGTCGTCCACACAACTCACTCACTCACTCTCGAAGTAGAACGAGAGTCGCCCATATTCAATCTTTCCAAGATTACGATGCATCCACATCCAACCCCACTTTTGCTCATTGTTTATTTTTCCAATTTCCATAAACATATGTCGTTACATTTGATGCTGATTGCTATCGATCAAGACGTACGCTAGAGTCACTGACAATTAGGAGTACCAATTAAATTTTGCTTTTCCCTAGCTTTCCCATCACATATGCGAAATCCAAGCTAGTTAAAATCATTACAATATTTGATCATTATCAATTAATTAGTTGCATCATAGCTAGCTATTTATATTAGTGCTCAACATGCTTTTTATAGCAAATTAAAACATTTATTCAATCGGTTAAGTCTTCAGAATAGTACATCCAGAGATCTCTGATTCGACTTTTATAGATACTACACCAATGTAAAAAAAAAGATGTTTTTTTTTAAACCTGTTAACGGCGGAGGCATAATTATCCGGACATAAGTTAATTTCGGACAAATCAAGATAGGTTGCTAATATATAAAAATACAAAAGTAAAATTAAATTAAAAAAAAGTACAAATTGTGCTCTATTATAAGATAATTGACATCTACGGGCTACAAGTATGAAGCTAAGGTTAATTTTATGAGTGTACTCTACTATCAGATAATTGACATCTACAAGCTAAGGCGGCACCGGCTTGCAATACTTGTTGCAATTCGGTGCCACCTTAAGCACATGACCGAGTTAGGAAAGACTGTAAAACAAGTATAGTGTCTTGTGTCGAATGTTAAAATCTTTGAACCCAAATCTGATCAACACATGAATATTCAATTCAACAAAGAGAAACAATGTTTTAACACACATAAATTATATTTATATATATATATCATATATATGTCATCACTGATTCTCAGTTTTTTCATACAACACACAAATTCCCTTTATGTGTGTTTATACAGGAGACCATACCTTTGGCCCCTCCCTATATACATGATAGTAACTTCGCCCTCGCATCTAGAACAATACCTTCATTCCGACAATACCTTCACCCCGCCCTCTTACAAACCCACGACACATATATATACTAATAACTATATATCAACCACCAATAACCACTTTGAAGAGCACTTACATATATATAACTACCCATATGACACTTGCATAACATAAATAAATAAACTTAATTAATGGATCTAATTACCAAACCAAGTTTAATCTCAGCATCAGCATCGACTAGCTTGGTCTAACGGAAAAAAAAAATGAAACTTGATGTCTTTTTACGTAAGTGAAGGGACGGAAAAAGAGATCGAATCAAGACATAATTACGAGGTCACTTCATATAAGGGCTGAAATTATTACTCCAATATTGATTGTCGTGAGAAGACAATAAACCTAATTTTCAAGCTAAAGGGAAAAACTAATAATGGTACATAGTAAAGATGAGAAATTATGGAGGAGGAAATGGTAAGAAACATGAGGAAGAGATGGTGGGTGGGATGGGAAACATGCTCGAGAAATACGAATGCATGCATGTGAGTGGAAGCAGAAGACACTGACCTCTGCCTCTGTCAAACCACACACGTACTACAACAACAACAGCAACACTACACTGGCTTGGCCCCTCCCTTTTCATTTGTTTTGTGGTCAACATTTCCCTAACGTACATCACATGAATAACAGCTAGTCTTTACTTCACTACATTATTTCAATTCAATTAATGTGCGTAGGTAGAAACTAGGAACTACTCCAATATTTGATATATTGGTGGTTGATATGTATTCCGATCCTCCGGTTAGAAAATGGCTAGGAAATATTGGCGTTGTGTTATGGGGATGTGAAGAGATTTTAGGTTCTAACTCTTACTCTACCCTTGTTTATTTTAGTGAAAATCCACCCTTTTTTCGGTTAAGTCCAGTCGGTCGAGCCAAAGTGATTTACTTAGTCGTGTTATTTGTCCAGTCAGTGATAAATTCCGATGGATCAATACATTAAAAACATGTGAGATAGGCCTGGTATGCAAGGCTGATGTGGTACTTATTCAACTGGATCACGAGTTTAGAGTTTGTCACCGAAGGTGGATTAATTTCTCACCATAGTGCGAATGTTTTTTGAGCTCAACCATAGTGTGAATTGTGCCCTGACATGGGAATATCAAGGCTTACTCGCACGGGATTGGAACGCCCGTGTCTCACTTGTCTTTAGAGAAGCAAATTTGGTCACTGACTCTCTCGCCAAGCTTGTTTTATCTTTTTCTCTTGGTTTTCATTACCTTTTCGAGCTGCCTGTTGGCTTTACTTCTTTACTTTTGGATGACGCTGAGGGTCGTGCTTTTCCTCACCTCATTGCAGGATAAGCTCGCCCTCTTTTTGTTAGGGCCTTGCCCTTTCTTTGATAAAAAAAAATAGTGTGAATTGTGCATTGTAGTAATTGTGAATCTTGTGGGTGGTTGAGTTCGTTGTTGAATGTATCCTCGTGAATCATGTATCGTAATTGGATCAAGAGAAGTGGGCTCCACCTATATAGCTATAGACTAGAAGGATTGGTTGAATGGGCCAGACCCCAGGCCCGTACAAATGGGCCAGGCCCACCAGAGTTGCATGTGCAGTTTGTAGTTATGTTAATGTTTCAATCACATCCACTTTAATTTCCATCACCACGTTCCATCTTCCACACCCTTTCCAGATTCGTGGATCACCTTGAAGCAAGTGGACCATTTAAAAGGCTCCAAATTGTTTTAAGCTCAATAGTCAGTACTAGTATACAGATAAAGTCATTATTCAGGAGGTTGAATTTAATTGGTATTTGTTTTTCTTTTGTTTCTTACCCAACCGACATTTTGATTATTGGATTTTTATGGAGGTTGAATTTAATTTGTATTTTTTTTTCTTTTGTTTTTTAGACAACGACATTCACTATTTTTTTTCGTGATGAATTCACTATATTTTTTTCAAGGTTTAATTTTCTTGTTTAATATGCCTATAATTTGTTTTTAGAACACAAAATAGAAAAACAGTTGATTAACTAGATTGTAACCCACCAATGTGGTTTTCTTTTCTTTTTTGGGTCGAGAATTATTGTTGTATTTTTGGGTATGTTTGCGTAGATTTTTTTTTGTAGAAAAACTTAGCAAAATCACTCAAACCAGAATTAAGAGAAATATATATAACATAAATTGAGCTTATGAACCAACATTAATGTGACTTGAGCTTGGAAATATATATTAGGATACCAATATGTAGTTTGGTCTAGTGATGCTAGATTCTTTATGTAATTTTCAAAAGACTCAAAATTGATAGTGGAAGTGCCTCCTCAAAATGCCGTCACAAAATACCTTATTCGGATCGATAAAGAATGACAATATAAGTTGATCGAACTATAAAGTACAATTTTGAGATTCCGACCAATGAGAACTAAGGGAACGCTTTTAGAGGACGTGTGGAGGGATAGAGGATTTGGATTTGATTGAACTAGGCGAGCCAAGGACAAACCAAATAAAAAAGAATGTATAATGATAAAAATAATAATTAAACTAAAAATTCTCTAACAAACTTCCACGAAAGTTTTCACCGAAAATTTTAGTTGGATTTTTCAAATGAAAAAGTAAGCAATTAACAGTATTAACTGTCCAAACACAAGGTGTAGACCATCCTAGACATTAACGAGACTTCTATATCAATTCATATAGTTTGTATTTTTTTTGTTTTTCCCCCTAAACTAACGTCATCCACTAGTTTCTTACTTTATTTGTAAGACGATTATAAGTCTGGAATTTTACTTCATGACTTTTATTCTGTAAAATTACTATGGACGTATGCGTCGTATAGTCTTTGAAGTATGGTCCCAAAACAATTGAGACGATGCTTCATCCCATCGCACATTATCAACAAAATATTCTATATACTTTTTTAGCAAATCAATAAACTACATTTCTAAAGTTTTAAATAAATCAGAAATCTATGTACTAATAGTAAGCTCATGCATTAGCGATTTTTTGGTCTACAAGGAAGAAAAAAATATAAAGTATAACAAAAGTGGGTAATGAGTGGGTGACCGGTCCTTGTGCCGGTCAAATATCAAATTGATATTATATGGATGTATTGTGAGATGTCTCAAGAGTAAAAGGTGCATAATTAAAAACAACATTATTGTACCATTTCCAAATCCACCAAAGGGTTGTAGCAAAGATGCAAGCCCAAGCAACCCCGCAACCATGATTCAGAGTACAAGTAATGTTTAACTGGATCCAAAAGGCAAATTCAAACTCGAAAAATACTTCCTTGGCCAGAATAGAGTGAAGTTCATCCCAAAGTCGTGACAAAAGAGGAAAACCACGAAAGAGATCACGACTCCTCCTCTTCATTGGTGCACAATGAACAAAGGGTGTCGACCGCAAAATGCCTCCGAACCCGCTCTTGGTTAGCAAGGACGACACCCTTAGAGAAACATCCAGCTCTTTTTGTAATAGGAATACACCATATGCACCTATAAATACTACGTTTGATGCAAATAAGATCATGATTAGGATTAATAATATTATACGCCGAGGAGACCGTAAATTGGACGGATGGGGAAGGCCCACCAACTCAAGACGTCCGGATTCGCACCTGCACTCCTCAACGTCGTCTGGGGGTGCTTAACGGGTCGGGTCGTCTGCGATCCGCAGCGATCCGACCCACACATAACGGGTCAGGTCGCGGGTCGAGTTTTTTTAAGCTTGCGGGTCGCGGGTTGGGTCGGGTTAAACCCGCGGGTTTGTGGGTCGACCTGCGATCCGTTACATTTTAAAAGTATATATATATTTATTGTTTTATTAGTATTAACATGTATATTTAAGAAAAAATATATGCTTTGATACTAATATTTATTGTTTTATTAGTATTAAAATATTGTTTTGCGAAAAAATATATCTTTTAATAATTTTATTAGCATTAAAATATATATTTTTTTGAAAAATTCACCGTATTTCGGATCGATCTACAATTTATTTTCAAATTGTATAAAAAATATCAATTTGACCAAGTCAAACGGGCCAAAGGGTCGACCCGCGACCAGACCCGCAAATCCACAGATCGAGTCGCGGGTCACTTTTTAAATTTTTTGCGGGTCACGTGTTGGACCCCAACCCGCACTGCGGGCCGCGGGTCGACCCAATCCGACCCGTTGAACATCCCTACCGTCGTCGATGCAAGTTGCATAAGTACCGAGGTTATTCACCAAATCCATCCATCTCCAATCGCTGCCATCCACCCAATAATCCCGAACTACCGATTGCAACTACTTAGACAGAATAGGGCCAATTGACTAATTTAGCAATCGTGATGCACCAATCTAGTGATCCAGCCAGAAATGACCATTACCAACACACCATCTTGATATTCGGAGCACCCCCTCTTTCATGCCATTTTCCACCATTTTCCAAATCGAAGATTAGTCGATCTAAACTGACTATTGAATTTAATATACTTCGCCTTAAGGGTGTCCGTGAAAAACTGAAACCGAGAAATCAAACCAATAAACCGAAAAACCGGAATTTTTTTTGATTAACTAAACCAACATTATTAAATTTTTTGATTTGGTTAACCGAACTGAGAATATTGACAATTTCTCAGTTCGGTTTCGGTTTATGATTTTCGTAATATCGGTTAACCGAAAAATTGAAAAATAGTTTTTTAATATTATTATATATGTTTATTTACTTTGAATTATTTATTTTTCAAATGATGATGTTGTTTTATAGAGCCGTTTGTTTTAGCCCTCTATAGAGCCATTTTGAGTCCTCTTGTTTGCGGTGTTTTATTTTTGTTTATAGTTTCAATGATTTATTTGTAAAATATGTCATTGTGTCTACGTAAACCCTTTTAATTTTTTATTTAATATGTCATTCAATTAATACATACAATAATAGGTTAAAGGACTTACGGAGTAAGTTGTTTTTTTCTGGTTGAGATACTCCGTAAGTCCTTGTCTTCTTCATTTGCAAGGTTATGCATTTTTTTAATTCATACTAAAGTCGAGAGAGTGTCCTCCTTGTGTGGATCCGTGCGTCCCATTGTTCTTGCTTGCTCGTTCATTTCACTTGTTCTCTTAACGTAGAGATCTTGTGACGCCAAGGCCATAACGTTGACCTTCAAGGGTGTTCATCACATTGCACACCAAGCTATCCATCAACAACTCCATCTTCATTGCTTCCGCCATCATCAACCTCAAAAGGAGACCCAAAGCACACGATCTAGATCGGGAGTTCACAAGACCACGTCTGTCCATAGACGAGGTCGCATCAATCAAACCCCTCTAATTGAAGTTTCTCATGAGGGCATCTATCTTAGAGCAGACCTCTACAAGAAGAACGACCGATGCCATTCTATGATGAACATACAAATTTGAATCAATTCTTATTAAGTTTGAATGTACTAGCTTCACATCACTTTTATTAAAATTTGAATGTACATTCATCACCAAACCAATGAATCAGCCAATGTGTTTCACGTAAACCTAACCCAAAAGAATAGCTTCCATCAACCGAACACCTTCTGTAACTATCTTAGAATGGACTGAGAATGTTTGAGCAAGCTGCTGATCATTGGTTGGCTTTCCTGGGCCTTAGAGAAAACACTCTTCATGCCCTCTGTAACCTGCAGAAATTCCAACTCTAAGCTCTCATTTCTGAAAAAATTGCAAAACAAGAGTGCAAGATTGTACCTTTCTTAAACTTGTCCTTGGATATGGTGACGCTCTTCGATAAGAAGCCGCTGGAGAAGTCGGAGGAGATCTTCGGCTACAGCTGCTTTCTTCTCTGCTTGTCAATCTTGCATTGTTGGATTGGCTTCTTGTTGTCATTGTAGGAGAATTTGTGGGTTGCCATTTCCCGTTCAACAAGCTCGGTAGGCTCGATTCCTGAAAACAAACAACACATTATTTTTTCCAGATTAGGGGATTTTCATTGAACAAAAAAAATGGAACAATATGGCACAAGATTGAATTGGAGCCATTGCCCTTTCCCCTTTGTAGGATATCTTTTTACTATATTTATGGATATTATGATTTAAAGGCATCAAGAACATATGATCAATTACATTTGAAGTTTATGATAGTACAATCTACCCATGATTAACCAACAACTTATATTGGATGAGCTGAGAAGAGTTGCTCACCAAGAACAAGACGGTTGCACAGCTCTTGAGCACTTCCAAGTTCATGCGAACGTCGTCTAGGCTTCTGTTATTACAACAATATTGCAAGAAATGTATATATCATATTGTTTTTCCTTGAAGATGCTTATTGAAGTTAGTTATTTGTTTCTTGATGTACCTGTGTTTTTGCTGTCCAAGACCAAAGTAATCTGCCAATGTTGCCATCTTAAGAGACAAACAAACAAAAACAAAGTCCTTGTTAGCTAATAGACCAGTTGCAAGGAAATCCTCAAAAAAATGCAAGTCAATGTACCTTCATGTTGCCAGCTCTTTTACCAAACTTCTCTGACAACACGCCCAAAGAATCAATCATCCCAGCAGGCTGAGGCGCTGCTCGATTAATATCAGCAAACGCCTCCCTGATTCGAGCACAATCGAATCTTTGAATGTTGTGGCCTGCCCAAATCCTCCCATGTAGAATGTTGTATATTCTATCAGCAACTTCTGCAAAGGGCGGGGCGTTCTCAACAGCTTGCTTTGTAATCCCTTGTGGTCTGCTGGACCTCAACGGCACTGCAGACATGTCTCCCGGTTTAATCAGGGTGCAGAAGCTTTCGGTTTCAACGAGTTTACGTGGGCAAACCACCATTGCTCCAAACTCCAACACCCAGAATCTCTGTTGCCCGGCTCGGTTTGGTACTGTTGTTTCCAGGTCAAAGAAGACAATCTCTGGTGTTTGGTTGTTGTCAGCAAAACCACTTGAGAAAGCCATTTTTCTTAGATGGGTTCTTTTGTATTTTTAGGTATAGGGCTATGTGGTTGAATGGTTATTCTGTTATGGGTCTTTTGGTTTATGTGCATGGCTTATATAAGGTGGGAAAGTGGGGGAGGAAGAGAAGGCTTCTAATGAGAGATTAACTATTTTGTAGTCCAAGGCAATACAGGGTTTGAGGTTTGGGGGTGTCTTTGGCTTATGTGTTATGTAAATGTAAAGAAGTTCAAGCTAGGAAGGGAATATTTTGTGCCAAATAGGAGGAATTGGAATTGCTTCTCCTGGGTTTCTTTTCAATGTCTTCAAAAATTGGAACCTGGTGTTGGAGGTCAATCTAGCTGTTGATGTAGCCCACATAGAAAGGAAGCTTGGCTTTTATTTAAACCCAGAAGAAGATGTCACCGAACTTTGGAAATTTTGTGTTAGATGAGTTTTAGAGGTTTGATCTTTCCAATACCTTAGGAGTTAGGACACATTAATCTGAATATTCAAAAAAAGTTTGATTTGTTTGGAGACTCGTTACAACAAAATATTCACAGGTTCAAGAATGACAGCATGTGACCAATAAATAAATAAAAATCTAAACAATAGATATCATTGAACATTTAAGCAGCAATGCTTGCAATTGTGCATCAGAATGGTTCACAATCTCGTTATCTCGAAAATTAAGCCTATGGAACTTCCTTTGACAATATCACAAAGAATCTCATGTCATTACTCCAAACAAAAATGATAAATCATATGTTACAAATATCTTCCTACAATGTTGTTAAGCAAAGATTGTGAAGACAACGTACATAAGGTGATCACAGCAATGCGCAACCGAATCTTGAACAATGATGCCTTGGAGACGTTGAATTTGATTCCTAGAGTATTGAATAAAGTGTGTCTATGAGACGCCCAATTACATACAAATTCTCAGGCGTGTCCTCTACTTCACCCAAATATCAAGTCTTTGAGAATCACCGTCTCTTGTCTAGCTTCATCTGATTCGTAGAGTTAGCTATGTTTCGTCGACAATGATGTCCCCAGAGATATTCCATTCAGCTGCCTTCTGTTTTGAGACGCGCCTTCTGAAAATGATTTAGCTGTGAGAGAAGTGTATATATGTTCACATTGCACAGTTTGTTCAAATTCTCTATCAAGCAATTGAAATTAGTCAGAGCAAAGCAGACAATCATTCTGTTTCAAAGAGGTATGCTAGTATCTCAATCATCAAGTTTGCAATTTACAAGCACTCCAAAACAATGGTGTGGCATAACAGCTTTGTGAAGCTATAACTTCAGTAGGTTCATCTATTATGCAAATCTTAATTGTCCTTCCTATTAAAAATGAGAGAACTGAGTATATTAGCTCTAGTTTCCATTCCAGCTGACGTGCCAAACCTAGGCCAAGGCTTTCACCGGATCCTAGTTTGATAAACTTCAGGGCTTCTACTCCACAAGAAATGAGTTAAAGCTAACAAAATGATCTTTGATGTGCTCTTACATCTAAGAGCACTAGAACAAACATGACAAAGTCATCATGATTGATTAGACTATTGACTTCCACAGAATACCTGGTGTGGATCAAACACACTAATTTTCGCCAGGTCTAGACAAAGACACTCCAATGTTCAGAGAGTCAATTTGAATAACATTATAATGAGTATGAACTGAAATCACTTTTAGTAGCCATAAGTCACTTAAACTGAGATATTCAAGCTGACAGAAGTTATACTCAGGATCCTACACACTAGTTTTGGTCAGGTCTATACAAAGACACATCCTTCATTCTGCTATTAAAAAGCACATGTTCCATTAATGCAATTAAGAGAACCAACAATCAGAGTACAATGGAACAGGCATTATAACATCACACTACATAAATTAAGTTATAAGAGCACAATGGCAGCAAGAAGAAGTGCGATACCTCAAATTCGAGTACACGAAAAATCAAAATCGTCAGGAGCCACCCGAGAAATCCAACTGTTCAACGTCTTCTTAATATCAGGATGGTTCATGTAGGCCAACTCATACATGCTACACAAGTTCACCACAAGAGTCTCATCCAAGGCCACAGTTGGAAGCCTCTCCAATGAACTCTCCAACACCTTGATCGAGTCCGACAAATCCCTCAGATACATCAAACAGATGGCCTTATTATTAATGGCAACCACATCCGCTCCGTCCCTCTCAATGCACCCATCGTACTCCCTCACCGCCGACACATAATCCTTATCAACCAGATACACCAAGGCCTTGTTCCTCCCTACCAGATTCCTCATCTCAACCTCAGTCAAATCCTCCCCAACCTCACCAAAATTCCCTTCTTTCATCAGGCCCTCCACTTTATCAAACGAAGCCCTAGCCCCACTCACATCCCCAAATTGCATCTGCACGTACCCTAATTTCGACAAAAGGACGGGATTATTCGGATCCTTTACAAGCATATCCTTCATCAGATTCAAACACAGTGCAAACTCCTTCTGATTCAAGTGGTGTCGAATTATCGCACTCATCACAAACCCCTCCCTCTTCCTCCAAACACGCAACGAAACCTCCAAATTGCCTAACTCCATCTTAATCCGAACCTGACAACAACAACATTACAGCATATCCCTCAAGAAGCCTAAAAACACAACAAAAGAAAAAAGACTAGCAAACGAGTTGATCCGAACCTGAGATCTGACGAAATCGAGAAGCGTATACAAGCGATCGAGAGACTCAGCGCGCCTACCGAGCAAGGAAGGGAGCTGAGCGTGGAGCCATCGGAGGGAGAAGGGGACCATGGAGCCGATCCGGTTGGGGTAGAGGTTAGGGTAGGACTCGTAGCGGTAGGCGGAGCTGTCTAGGTCTTCGAGAGAGTCGATGTCGTCGGCAGCTTCGGAGAAGCGTTTGAGCTTGGTGAGGGCGAGGACGTTGAAGGTGAGGTGGATGAGGTGGTCGTGGGGGTGGCGGAGGAGCGAGAGAGATCGGGATCGGGAGACTTTGTCGATGATGGATCGCCATGAGCCTCGGAATGCGAGCTCTTGGATGGAGGAGAGCTCGTGGCCTAGCTCGTTGAGGTGAGTGTAGCCTTGGATTGGGAGAGGATCTGTGGAATTTGAGTTCTCGGAGGCGGCAATGGCGGAGGCGGTTTGTGAAGGTGAGGGATTGGCTTCCATGGCGGTTTGGGGTTTGATCGGAGAAAATGTAACAAAGAAAAGAGAAAAAGGGGAAACCAACGAATGAACGCCTGGACAGTGTGGGCTTTGAAATTTCATTATTTGGGCCGAGCCCAAAACCGGAGTCATTAAAAACCGAACGGAGATTCGAATTTGTTCGGTTCGGGTAGTTGCTCGGTTTACCTGATCCGATGAACAGCTCTGGTTTTGTTGTTGTGAAATCTTGTCTTGACTTCAATTTCCGTGTGTATATTTAGTGAGAAAATATTATGTTATGTTTTATTTTTTTACAAAATTTAAAATTCTTCTATAGGGTTTATAATTGAAAATCCGTTTAAATTACCTCTTTTCTTAAGGCTCCGTTTGGCACTAGCGAAATAGGTAGCATGTTCCGCTAGCTGGGGCGGAATCTTTCAAAAAATAGCACCTTTGTAGTCCCTTTCCGCTAGCGTTTTCCTTTTTCCACTCTCCGCTACCTGACCTGCCAAACAGAGCAAGAGTGTGATGGAAGAAGTCTTGATTATTCTTGTTATTTCTTAATCAAGTATCTTGTACATTTTTTTATTCATAAATCTTGTACATATAACATATCTAAAGTCTCGTGTACACTTTTTCTCTGTTTGGTGTTCTCCTTTTTCTGGTAGGATTCATATTGGTTGGTTGGTACCATGCTCATAACTTGTATGTGTGGTTTTCTTTTTCTTGTACAAAATATGTAGATATCTATTTTTACATCTGAAAACTTGTAGATATCTTGTATATGTGTACTTTGTGTAGTGTCTTCCTTTTCTTGTTGGATTCTTGTACATGTGTTGTTACGCCTTATGTATACATCTTGTATGTATAATGCTCTCCCTTTTCGTATAGAAATCTTATACGTCATATTCTAATTGACTAAGACCTATTTATACATGCTACTTTCTTGTGCATTTGGTCTGATTTCAATCCCATGCATGCTAGCTTCTTCTTACTGGTAATTTGATCATGTATTAATTCTTGCTCTAAAATCATATATTCAACCTCTTCTTATGGTGTTTAATCTTATTTTAAACATGTGCATGTGCATGCATTTTTTACTACATGAAAAGTGTTTGATTGCTCGTAGTAGAAGTTGATTACCCTAAAGTAGACTTGTGAAACGGATCGATTCAGTCGAGTTCGGGTTCCGGTTGAGTTTATCCTTCAAAGTTAATGAATTGCAGATCAAATCAGATTGGGTCATAACATGTTGTCGTGCGGGTTTGTATTGGTAAACGGGTCAAGAATTTCAAAAAATTTATGATTATTAAAGTAATATAATGATTAAATAATATTACTTAATGATAATATTATTTTTATAACAAATATATCATAATTTTTAAAACACATAATATATTGGGTCAATGGGTCGGGTTCGGGTTTCAACCCAAAAACATTTGGGTTAAGCTAGATCGGGTCAGCCGAATCATGTCTAGTTTGAACTTTGAAGGATAAACTAGATCGGGCACACCTATAAATTAATTCTGTGATTTGATATTGAAAACTTTAACGGGCTTAAAATTTGGGATTACGTGGTGCTAATTTAGGTGCTAAATCTCGGTGACCCCTATAATTTTGCTAAATATACAATCTTCATTACAAGAGAATGGCTGACCATGATTTTCTCTTTCAATGTTACTTGTAGACAAGGGATTCATTTCTCCTCATATAAATAGAGCATCATTTCTCAAAGTTCTTTGCCTAAGACCTAGATTACCATTGAGGTTCCCCCTGAAGTAGATCCATAACACATGCCAGGGCAATAGGCGCGCCGCAGTCACACATCCGAGCAAGAGCCTTTGCCTTTCTTCGTCGCAATTCATCATAGGCATGTGATAGAACAACGCACAATCTACTTCTACCAAAAACAATTCCGCTTCAAATAAGTTAAATTTTGAATTACCTTTGAATTGATTTGAGAGATACATTCCTTCTCATATAAATAAGTAGTATCATTTCTCAAAAATTCTCTGCCGAAGCCTTGAATTATTTCCTAGATTTTCTCATAAGTTGATCCACATATAAAACAATCTACTTTGTTTTATTCATAAGTAGTTAAAGATATACATATACACATAGATCCTAAGACCTGTGGAGATGGAGCGATGGGCAACAACACATGTAGGTGTGATCATGACAATGGTATGGCTAGCCATGACGACGGAGGCCGCTAAAACCGTGAACCTTAAATGGGACGTCAAGTATGAGTTCAAGTCCCCTGATTGCTTTAGGAAACTATCAATGACCATAAACGGGTTATCGCCTGGGCCGACCATTCAAGCTCAAGAAGGTGATACTGTCGTCGTTGAGGTCAAGAATGGACTGTTCACTGAGAATCTTGCTATTCATTGGCATGGAATCAGACAGGTGGGTGTGTTTAGTTAAATGGATTTGTATTATAAATGTATGCATCATTTCTTCTACTAAAAAATGTATGCAATGTTTCAATTGGCATTTGATGTTGTGTAACAGATTGCGACAGCGTGGTCTGATGGAACGGAAGGAGTGACACAATGTCCTATCATCCCCGGTGACACATTTGTCTATAAGTTCGTCGTTGATAGAGTAACAAAACAATCAAAGAAAGTTTATAAATGGAATTGGAAGGAATAAAATTTGATCATGGTATATGATTTGGTAATACAGGCGGGGACATATCTATACCATGCACACTATGGTATTCAATTGACATCAGGACTATATGGGATGATCCTAGTTTCCCCACCCGATGGAGTAGTTGAGCCATTCGCATACGACGGCGACCAAAGCATCCTCTTAAATGATTGGTACCATAGGACCACATTCGAGCAAATGACCGGCTTGACTTCCATCCCCTTCGCTTGGGTCGGAGAACCACAGGTCAATTAATCTATTACTTCATTTGCCTACAGGATAGATACACTAGGTTGATGTTGTTGTTGTTGTTAACTTGTTATATATATATGGTCGTCTCTATTGTTCTATTTCACATGATTTTCGTGTTAGTTCAAAAATTTTGTACTTGTGTAGTCGCTTCTAATACAAGGAAGAGGGCGGTACAAATGCTCCTTAGTGAACGCCCCCGCCTCCGACACGGGTGTATGCAATGATACAAGCCCCGAGTGTGCGCCTTTCGTGTTGAATGTAACCCCGGGCAAAACTTATCGCCTTCGAATAGCTAGCTTGACTTCCTTATCTGCCCTCAGCTTCGCGATTGAGGTAGATCTTGTTAGAAATAATTTTATCATTGATAATTTGTGCAAATGGCTTGGATTGGATTGTGACTAGTGTCGAGGTTGGTGAGACACTTATCTTATTGTTGAGTTGTTTTTATTAGTATAAAAGCTTTAGTTGACTTCTATGACATGCAATATTCTAAAAAATCTCATCTGGACCTGTTTATTAGACACTAGGTGATCCTTGTCCGCTTAGTTTTTTAACCCGTCTAGACGCTGCTAAGGTGTCCGTCCAGGCCGCCTAGGCAACTGTATAGTCCACCTAGGCGTTGGACGGTCCTTCTCCACCTAGAGATCGCCTAGCGTTTTTTAAAACACTGATAATAGGATGTGCTTCTGTGCCTCAAATTATCTATCATCCCACTAACTTTATCACAAATGTAATTCAACAGGGCCATAACATGACGGTTGTGGAGGCCGACGGGCACTACGTGGAGCCATTCGAAACCAAAAACCTCTTCATATACTCCGGCGAGGCTTACTCTGTCCTACTCAAAGCCAACCAACAACCTTCCAGAAACTACTGGATCACCACCGACATTGTGACAAGATTGCCCGCCACCCCTCCGGGGCTCGCCATCCTTAAGTACTCCTCGAACCCATCCACCGCCCATCCTCGAGACCATCCCCCCTCCGGCCCAATATGGCACGACGTGGGCCCACGACTGGCCCAGAGCAGAGCCATCCGAGCCCGCAAGGGCTTTGCCATTCCCCCGCCTCCAAAATCCGACCGTATGATCATCTTACTCAACACGCAAAACAAAATCAACGGCTACTATAAATGGGCGCTCAACAACATCTCCCTCACTCTCCCCGCAACCCCGTATTTGGTGGCAATGAAGCAGAATCTCACACAAGTGTTCAATCAACAAGCCCCGCCCGACACCTACAACGATCTCAAAGCCTATGACATCTTTGGCGTCGCGCAAAATGTTAACGCCACGGCTAGTAGCAGTGTTTACCGGTTAAAGTTCAACTCCACAGTGGACGTGATACTGCAAAATGCCAATACCATGACACCGAACAATAGTGAGACACACCCGTGGCATTTGCACGGTCATGATTTCTGGGTGTTGGGATTCGGCGAGGGGAAGTTCGACCCGGTTTCTGACCCGAAGAGTTTTAACTTGGTGGACCCGGTGATGAAGTATACTGTGCCGTTGCACAAGTATGGGTGGACGGCGTTGAGGTTTAGGGCGGATAATCCGGGGGTTTGGCTGTTTCATTGCCATGTTGAGTCGCATTTCATGATGGGGATGGGGGTGGTGTTTGAAGAAGGGATGGATAGGGTTGGAAGTTTACCCTCCTCCATTATGGGTTGTGGAGATTCTCGTCGTCCATGATCGTATAATTTCTAGTACAAACACAAAGTGTTGTGCAATCGAATGCATTTAGCTTCTAAGTTATGAGATTTTTTGTTCTATTTAGGAAGATCAGGGGGATTTATTAGATCACAACACTTTTGATCATCAAGAAATATGGACCCATCCACAGTAGCTTAATGTGTAAAATCATTTTAAGTCCTTAGGGTATGTCAGGGAAACAAAAAGAAGCTTACCAGTACGTTAGAACCTAATGTATATCATATTTTGTATTAACATTTTCTTAAGACTTGTGTTATCAAGTTTAGAGACGGTAACTCTACTTTGCTCTAATATTTCCAAAAGGGCTTTACCAAAAACTAGATAAAATGAAACTAATTCCGGTTTGAACGATTGGGCCGGTTTCCTGTCAGTTTTGACCGGTTTTGGTCCAATTTCGGTTTTTAAATATTATTTTATTTCAAAAAATCAATTATAAATCAGTCGTGATTGGTGATTGTGTGGTTGAAGGCCGCGTTCGTGATTTGATTCTCTACACACAAATTGCGGTTGCAACCTTCAATAATTGGAATATAATCACCATTACTATATATTTTTTTAAGTTATAGAAACCAACTGTTTAGTCGTTTCCAAAATTTTGGTTCCGATTAGAGTTTGGATTCCGATCCGGTTTAGGTTTAGGTTTGAGTCGACCCAAATCATGTCCGGTTTGAAGGATAAAACTAGAACGGGCACACCTATAAATTCTTTTATTGGATATTGAAAACTTTAATGGGCTTAAAATGTGGGATTTACGTGATGCTAATTTAGGTGCTAAATCTAGCTTGTTGACCGTTATCATTTTGCTAAATATACAATCTTCTTACAAGAATGGATGACCATGATTTTCTCTTTCAATGTCACTTGTAGAGGGATATATTTCTCCTCGTTTAAGTAGAGCATTCTCAAAGTTCTTTGCCTAAGACCTAGATTACCTTTGAGGTTTCCACTGAAGTAGATCCATAACACATGCCAGGGCAATAGGTGAGCCTTTGAGGAATATATCATCGTGCAAGATATACATATACGCATAGATCTTAAGACTCATGGAAATGGATGGACGAACAACAACACATGCTTCTCTAGGTGTGCTCATGACATTGATATGGTTAGCCGCGATGACGGAGGCTGCTAAAACCGTGAACCTAAAATGGGATGTCAAGTATGAATTCAAGTCCCCTGATTGCTTTAGGAAACTAACAATGACCATAAACGGGTTATCACCCGGGCCGACCATTCAAGCTCAAGAAGGCGATACTATTGTCGTTGAGGTCAATAATGGATTCTTCACTGAGAATCTTGCTATTCATTGGCATGGAATCAGACAAGTGGGTGGTTTTAGTTAAATTAATTTGTATTATAAATGTTTGCATCAGACAAGTGGGTTGTAATATTTCAATTGGCATTTGATGTTGTGTAACAGATTGGGACATCGTGGTATGATGGAACAGAAGGGGTGACACAATGTCCTATCATCCCCGGTGACACAATGTCCTATCATCCCCGGTGACACAATGTCGTTGATAGGGTAACAAAACAATCAAAGAAAGTTTATAAATGAAATTGGAAGGAATCAAAATTTGACCATGGTGTATAATTTGATAATACAGGCAGGGACATATCTATACCATGCACATTATGGTATTCAATTGACATCAGGGCTATATGGGATGATCCTAGTTTCCCCACCAGATGGAGTAGTTGAGCCATTCTCATACGACGTCGACCAAAGCATCCTCTTAAATGATTGGTACCATAAGACCACATTCGAGCAAATCACCGGCTTGATGTCCATCCCCTTCGCCTGGGTCGGAGAACCACAGGTTGATGTTGTTGTTTTTGTTATATATATGGTCGTCTCTATTATTCTCATCCACATGATTTTCTTGTTAGCTTAAAACTTTTGCATTTGTGTAGTCGCTTCTAATACAAGGAAGAGGGCGGTACAACTGCTCCTTAGTGAACGCTCCCGCCTCTGACACGGGTGTATGCAATAATACAAGCCCCGAGTGTGCGCCTTTCGTATTGAATGTAACCCCGGGCAAAACCTATCGCCTTCGAATAGCTAGCTTGACTTCCTTATCCGCCCTGAGCTTCGCGATTGAGGTACATTTTGTTATAGAAGTAATTTTATCATTGATAATTCATGCAAATGGCTTGGATTGGATTGGATTGAGACCAATGTAATTCAATAGGGCCATAACATGACGGTCGTGGAGGCCGACGGGCACTACGTGGAGCCATTCGAAACCAAAAACCTCTTCATATACTCCGGCGAGGCTTACTCTGTCCTACTCAAAGCCAACCAACAACCTTCTAGAAACTACTGGATCTCCACCAACGTCGTGACAAGATTGCCCGCCACCCCTCCGGGGCTCGCCATCCTTAAGTACGCCTCGAACCCGTCCAACGATCATCCTCGAACCCGACCCCCCTCCGGCCCCTTTTGGGACGACGTGGGCCCAAGACTGGCCCAGTCTTGGGCCCAAGAGCCATCCGAGCCCGCAAGGGCTTTGCCATTCCTCCGCCTCCAAAACCTGATCGCACGATCATCTTACTCAACACGCAAAACACAATCAACGGCTACTATAAATGGGCGCTCAACAACATTTCCCTCAATCTCCCATCAACCCCGTATTTGGTGGCAATTAAGCAGAATCTCACACACGAGTTCGACCAACAAACCCCACCCGACACCTACGACGGCTTCGAGGCCTATGACATCTTTGGCGTCGCGAAAAATGTTAACGCCACGGCCAGTAGCGGTGTTTACCGGTTGAAGTTCAACTCCACGGTGGACGTGATACTGCAAAATGCCAACACGATGTTTGTGAACAACAGCGAGAGCCACCCGTGGCATTTGCACGGCCATGATTTCTGGGTGTTGGGATTTGGCGAGGGGAAGTTCGACCCGGTTTCCGACCCGAAGAGTTTTAACTTGGTGGACCCGATTATGAAGTATACTGTGCCGTTGCACAAGTATGGGTGGACGGCGTTGAGGTTTAGGGCGGATAATCCGGGGGTTTGGCTGTTTCATTGCCATATTGAGTCGCATTTCATGATGGGGATGGGGGTGGTGTTTGAAGAAGGGATTGATAGGATTGGAGATTTGCCTTTTGAGATTATGGGTTGTGGAGATTCTCATCGTCCATGATCGTATAATTTCTACTAGAAACACAAAATGTTGTGTAAGCGAATGCATTTAGCTTCTAGGGGGTTTATTAGATCATAGCCCAATCATCAAGAGATTATGGACCCGTCCTCATAAATGTTGTAGTAGCTTAATGTGTAAAATCTTTTTAAGTCCTTATAAGGTACGTCAGGGAAAAAGAAGCAAGCTACTAGTATGTTAGAGACTAATGTATATCATAATTTGTATGAAACATTTTCTCAAGACTTGTGTAGTTGTGTTATCAAGTTTCGAGACGGTAAGAACATCTCCAAGAGTTTCCCCATAATTAGAGGTGGAATTACCCGACCCGATTCGCCCGACCTGAAACCCAAACCAAAACCGAAAAGTTAGTGAAATACACAACCTGAAAACCGAACCGACTCAACCCAATTAAGACTGACCAAAAATTGGGACCGAACCGAAATTGGACCGAACCCGAAATGACCCGAACCCGCAATGACCCGAAACCGAAAAAGCCCGATCAACTAATTAATGAACAAAATATATAATATGACATTTCTAAAGTACATTTTAATTGATAATTTTATATTACATAATTTATTCAACATAAAGTCTTATCAATCAAGTAAAACCAACTAATGAATAAAATAAAACAACTATAAACTATCAAAATCTCCATCCATATTAACTAAATCCGCAAAACAAATTAAACACACTACCTAAAACGGTGAAATTCGATCCACTCTAACCCACTAAAAACTCGAATATAATATATTCTAGCTAATTACTTTAATTCAAACTCATACATAACGTATTAACACGTCGAAGACGGATAGTCATTAAAACCGAAAACAACCTAATTTATACTAACTAAAACCCGAAAACAACCCGACCCGCTCTAATTGCACCAAAATATTACTCAACCGACGTTAAACCAAACTCGAACACAACCCGACCCGCAATAATCCAAACCGAAATAAACCCGAAATCGACAAAAATGTAATCGGGCCGAACCGAAATTGACTTGGACCGAAACATGGCCCGAACCGAAATGGCCCGAACCCGAACGGCCCGAACCGAAACCGACCCGAAAGGCCCGAATTCCACCTCTACCCATAATTTTCTTCAAAATGCAGAACTAAAAGACATATTCTCCAAAATTATTTTAGATTAACTCCAACAGTTTCTCTATGTTAAATTTTTTAATATTTATTATATACAAAAATAACCTATAAAATATTATAAAAGATAAATCAACCAATTAAAAGTTGAAATGATAGAACTTGCAATTAATGTATTCCCCAAATTATTTTGGAAAATTCCCCAAATATAGAGAAATGAACTCATTTTTTTGGAGAAATCTTCATAATGAAGATTGTGACGGAGAAATTATTGGAGTGAAAACTTGTATCATATCTTCTATATTCACGCTTTTCAAGGATATAAAAAAACTCTTGGAGATGCTCTAACTCTGCTGTGCTCTAATACTTGCAAAAGATTAGATAATATAAAACTAATGGGTTGATTGAATGGTTCCGAAGTTGAACCCATATTTCTGACTTAGTACCTCTTTTTCAAGCCGTCTCAGAGTGGTTTATACCTATCACACGACAATAATCTCCTTTCCTTTAGACCTCCTATAAGGAAAGGCATTGCTCTATGTATGGTATTGTTGAGTTTTGCTCGTGAATCCTGATCTCCTGTCTGATGTTGTGTTTTACCTTTTTTACAGGTGTTTAATCTAGAGCCTTTCCCGCCAGACACGACGAGACAAGTCCATTGGACAAATTTTGACTAGCTTTTTGCTATAATTTAGTCAACTTGCGGTTTTCAGGGTGATTTCTGATCGTAGATAGAGTGGGTGCAGGTGTTATTTCTGATCGTAGTTAGAGTGCGATGAAAATTAGGGATGATAAGATAAGATTGCTGCTGTATTGGATCTGGTGTTTTCTGAAATTTGCTTTGGTTTCTGGTTTAGATGTTAAATTGGATCTTTCGTTGCAGGATATGGAACCAAGTCAACCAACCGCCGTTGATGGTACAGGGACTGAGACAGGTCGTATATTTGTTACAACAATTGGTGGTCGTCGTCGTGATGGACGACCAAAGTAGGTACGGTGGAGATTCAGCTATTTGTTTGAACGTGTTGTTGGACAAGGGTCGTGTAGCGTAGTATTTCAGGTACGGTGGTTTGTACTTTCTATATTGATCTCTAAGGCCTTGTTTCATGTCAAATATTTACTTTCACATTTTTCAATATAGATTTTTTACAAAGAATATTACTTTTCAACCAAAAACTACTTTTTTAATTAAAAGTGAAACAAGGCCTTAATTTACTCTTATGCAGGCGAAGTGCCTAGAAACAGGTCAAACTGTTGCCATAAAAAAAGTCTTGTATGACAAGAGGTACAAGACCAGGGAGCTGCAAATCATGGGCATTCTTGATCACCCAAATGTTGTGTCTTTGAAGCACCGTTTCTTTACAACTACTGAAGATAAGAAGGAGCTCTATCTGAACATGGTACTTGAATATGTTCCCGAGACTGTTCGTCGGGTGATCAGACACTACAGTAAGATGAACCAAACCATGCCTTTGATATATGTAAAGTTGTACGCATACCAGGTATATTCTATATGCTTAACTTTACATATAAATCTGGGGGTCTGCTTTTGGTTTTGGAAATTTGTCTCAACTATAATTTTGACGTTGACAGATATGCAGAGCACTGGCTTACATTCATGGTACAGGAGTCTGCCACAGGGATATAAACCCAAAAAATTTGCGGGTATACATCATGAGAGTTTAACCTTTTAATTCAGTTTGTTATCTACTTTTTCTCTGATAAATGGCAACTGCACTTCAACATGAAAGTTTTAGGTTGTATGTCAATTTTGTTAGCTAATCCTTACGTATCTACTTATTTGTTGCATGGTGCAGGTGAATCCCCACACCCATCAATTGAAAATATGTGATTTTGAGAGCGCAAAAGTCTTGGTGTGTGATTGGAATCTTTACTTATTTGGTGGTATCTTGGAATTATATTGTACTAACTTTGGTGTTTTTTAAAATTTCAGGTAAAAGGAGAGCCAAATACATTTCACATATGTTCAAGGTACTATAGGGCACCAGAGCTTATATTTGGTGCCACTAAGTACACCACAGCAATTGACATCTGGTCTGCTGGTAGTGTTCTTGCTGAGCTAATGCTTGGACTGTTGATATATGGTCTTTATTCATGTAATTTGGTCAAAGTCAGAGTATGTAATTTTGCTCTATTTCTTGCTCTTTTACTCGTGTATGTAAACGCAACGTTTTGTCTAAGCTAGCTCATATATAAGAGCACCAGCTGTAACAAACTCTGACACTTATCCAATGCAATAGCACCAATTTCTTGCGCTTCAATCCTTTTCCTCTCATCTTCCATTTGCTTCCAGATTCATCATCTTTCTTTTCCAGAAATGTATTATGGTATCAGAGCATAGATCCGTTCAATTGTTTTGATTGATTAGCTTGATCTTCCTTGGTGATGGCTACTTTGGAGGAACAATTGGATGCTATGGTGTTTCCGAGAGAGGATCCACCACCAGATCTGACAACGAGAAATCCTGCTGAGCTAGCGATTTCAGATCCGAATCATTGGCTTTATTTGCATCACTCCGATCATCCCAATTATTCCTTAGCTACTCAGCTTCTTAGTGAAACAAACTATAATCAATGGCGTCGAGCTGTCGAGGTCTCTCTCAAGGCGAAAAACAAGCTTGTTTTCGTCACTGGATCTTATGTGAAGCCGGCTGAGGGATCTATTCTGGAGATGCAATGGAGTCGTTGCAACAGTATGGTTATTGCTTGGTTGCTTCATTCAGTAGAGAAGGGAATCGCAAAGACATTGCTTTATTATGACACCGCTGCTGAGATCTGGACTGAGCTTCGTGAGCGATATGGTCAGCCAAGCCTTGCGAGGATGTATCAGGTCCAGAAAGAGCTCTTCACAATCTCTCAGGGTAATGTTCCTGTTCCTACTTACTACACAAAATTCAAACGTCTATGGGATGAATACATTGTTTTAGCTGAGATTCCTAAGTGTGGTAGATGTGATATGGCTATCAGCACTCCTAAAATGGTATTGCATCAACAAATCCTGCAATTCTTAGTTGGATTGAATGATTCTTATGCTGCTGTGCGTGCAAATATCTTGATGATGAAGCCTACTCCAAATTTTGGAGAAATGTATCAGATGGTGTTACAGGAAGAGAAACAAAGAGGTCTGTCTAACAGATCTACTTCTGTGTCTGGAGATTCAACTGCCTTGAGTGTTTTTCCTAAGCCAAAGCAGAGCTCTAATAATTCTAATCAACAAAGTGGTCAGAATTTCAATCCAAAGCTTGGTCCTCAGAGTTCAACAGGGGGAGGACAATCTTTTAACTCTTCTGGTGGCTCTTCTTCAAGCAACAACACTGGGAGTAATTCTAGTGGAGTAATGAGAAGAGTGAATTATTACTGTGATCACTGTAAGGTTCCCGGGCATTCCATGAGCAGATGCTTGAAGATTCATGGCGATCCAAAGGATAGGGAGAGAAAGTTTGCAGGGAATACTTCTGTTGGTGAGGAAAACAAAGAAAATACTGACAAAGGAGTGATGGTTTCTAAATCTCAGTATGATAGACTCATGGCATTATTGGATCAACAACAGACTGGAGCAAGCTCTTCCGCAGACAACAACAAGTCCTGTATGCTAGCAGGTAAATCATTTTGTTTCTCTATTCATGGTAATAATTCTGTTTGGGTTATAGATACTGGAGCCACACATCATATTTCACCTCATTTGCAGCTATTTTCTTCATACTATCCATATACTGAAACAAATTTTATCACCCTGCCTAACAACAAACAAGCCAAAATTTCTCATGTTGGAATCATCCATCTTACCCCAACCATTATTCTTAAGAATGTCTTGCATGTTCCAGAGTTTGCCTTTAACCTTTTGTCAGTGAGTCAGCTTACCATTGATCTTGACTCTAATGTTCTTTTCACACCTATTGAATGTCTGATTCAGGACCATTCAATGAGCATGCCTCAGGTGCTTGGTAGAGTTTCAAGGGGCCTTTACCTTTCACAAACTCCTCATGACCACTCTGGCAAGGGGAGCTCCACCTCTTTTTCAGATTCTCCTAGTACTTTTGAATCAAATTGTAATAAAGGCTTAGACCATTTACCTTTTGCTTACTCTAACAGTGCTGTGTCACTAGAATTGTTGCACTTGAGACTTGGGCATGTCCCTTTTGATTCCATGAGTAAATTTCCCTTTTATAAAGACATTCCATGTGTCAAACAACATCAGATTTGCACTATATGCCCTAAAGCTAGACAACACAGGTCTTCTTTTCCCATTAGCAAAATCCAAACCAATTATGCTTTCCAACTTCTTCACATAGACATTTGGGGACCATACAAAGTCAAGACTTATAATGGCTTCAGCTATTTTTTATGTGTAGTAGATGATTACACCAGAACTACTTGGGTTCATTTGCTTACTCATAAGAGTAATGCCTTTCCTATACTCAAAGATTTTATCATCTTTGTTGAGAAACAATTTTCACAGCCTGTCAAAACTATTAGATCAGATAATGGGGGTGAATTTTGCAGTCTTAATGCTAAAGGTTTCTTTTCTGCTCATGGCATATTGCATCAAACATCATGTGTGGACACACCACAACAAAATGGGGTGGTTGAACGCAAACACAAACACTTACTTGAGACTGCTAGAGCTCTTCTCTTTCAGTCTAATTTACCTAATAGTTATTGGGGAGAGTGTATCCTTACTTCTACCTTCTTGATCAACCGTTTTCCCTTAGCCAACATAAATTTTTTGACACCTTATGAAAAACTATATGGCAAACCACCAGATTATTCATACCTCAAACCTTTTGGATGTCTTTGCTATGTCTCAACACTCAAGAGAGACAGAACCAAATTTGACCCTAGAAGTTCACCTTGCATTTTTCTTGGTTATCCAATTGGTACTAAGGGTTATAAAGTGCTTGACATAGCTACACAAAAGGTCCATATCTCGCGTGATGTTCATTTTCATGAGCTCACTTTCCCCTTACACATCCCCAATGTCAAACTGGCATCATCTTTCCCTCTTCCTAACCCACAAAATTGCCTTGAACCCATATTTTTCCCTTCCTCCACACCATTTACATCACCTACTGAACCTTCCATCCCTTCACCTGATCCCCTTCATTTTTTACCTGCCTCTCTGGATGATGTCATTTCTCCAGTTCAACTTGCACCTCAACCTTCACCACAACCCACTCTTTCACCTCAACCTTCCCCTCATCATTCTCCCACACCATCACCCTCTCCTGAGTCACCATCTCCCCCACCTGCACCTGCACCTGCACCTGCACCTGCACCTCCTTTAAGAAGGTCTCAAAGAATTCATCAACCACCATCTTACTTTCAGGATTATGTGGTTGGTTTCTCTGATGCTGTGACACAATTTCCACTTATTCAGGGTTTTTCTCATTCCTTTTTTGCTCCAAAAGCCTTTTCTTCCTCCATTTCTCATACCTTTTATGAACCCAAAACCTATCTCCAGGCTTCTAAAAATCCAAACTGGATTGTTGCTATGAATAAGGAGCTTGATGCTTTGTCTACTAATCATACATGGACTGTTGTAGATCTTCCTGCAGGTAAGAGAGCTATAGGTTGCAAATGGGTGTACAAAATTAAACTCAAAGCTGATGGTAGCATTGAGAGATATAAGGCCAGGCTTGTGGCTAAAGGGTACACTCAGCAACATGGTTTGGACTTTGATGAAACCTTTTCTCCAGTGGTTAGGTTGACCACAGTTCGAGTTCTTATTTCTCTTGCTTTGAAAAGAGGATGGCAAATCTTTCAACTTGATGTAAACAATGCTTTTTTACATGGTGATCTAGTAGAAGAATTTTACATGAAGATGCCTGAAGGTGTTGATAATCCTGATAATAAAGTCTGTTTACTCAAGAAGAGCTTATATGGTCTTAAACAAGCATCAAGACAATGGTTTCACAAGTTGACAACTACTTTGGTCACTCTGAATTTTGTGCAGTCTAAACATGATTCTTCTCTTTTTCTTCATCAGACACAAGACAACTGCACTATCTTGGCTATCTATGTGGATGATATTTTGCTCACATGTTCTGATCTAGTTTTTATTCAGAAAGTTAAGCAGGCTTTGGACACTCTTTTTAGCATTAAGGATCTTGGTCAGTTGAGTTTCTTTCTTGGGATTGAAGTTCTTTATCGTGGTGATTGCTTGCTTCTTAATCAGTCTAAATTTGCAAGAGAATTGATAGAGGATGCTAAAGTTCAACATCTGCTTACTCGAGCTACTCCATTACCTATTCATTTCAAACTTGGTGATCATGGTAATGGTGACATTTTGCCTGATCCTTCTGTCTACAGAAGCCTTGTTGGTAAGCTTAATTATCTCACCAATACTCGACCAGACATTTCATTTGCTGTGCAAATTCTTAGCCAATTCCTACAGAAACCTCTTGTTTCTCATATGGAGGCTTTGAATCATCTTTTATGCTATGTGAAAGGGACAATTCACTTTGGTCTTCTTTTTCAACCTGGTGATGGTGTTCAGGTTCAAGCTTTCTCAGATTCTGACTGGGCAGGCTGTCCTACTACAAGGAGATCTGTCACAGGTTATGTGGTGCTACATGGTTCCAATCCTGTTGCTTGGAAATCCAAGAAACAAGCTACAGTTTCTAGGAGTTCATCAGAGGCAGAATACAGGGCTCTTTCACATGCTGCTGCTGAAGTCACTTGGTTAGTTAATCTTTTGCAAGAGCTTGGTGAGACTAATCTTAAGCCTGTCACACTACACTGCGACAATAGGTCTGCTATTTCCATTAGTCAAATTCCAGTGTTTCATGAGAGGACTAAACACTTGGAAATTGACTGTCATTTTACAAGAGAAAAGGTCATGGATGGTCTTCTCCAATTGTCCTATTTGCCAACATCAAATCAGCTAGCTGATGTTCTCACCAAAATTCTTCCTCCAACGCATCATAAGGAGCTATTGATCAAACTGGGCATGGATATTTCCAACACCCCTGCTCCAGTTTGAGGGGGGCTGTTGATATATGGTCTTTATTCATGTAATTTGGTCAAAGTCAGAGTATGTAATTTTTCTCTATTTCTTGCTCTTTTACTCGTGTATGTAAACGCAGCGTTTTGTCTAAGCTAGCTCATATATAAGAGCACCAGCTGTAACAAACTCTGACACTTATCCAATGCAATAGCACTAATTTCTTGCGCTTCAATCCTTTTCCTCTCATCTTCCATTTGCTTCCAGATTCATCATCTTTCTTTTCCAGAAATGTATTATGGACAGGTACTCATTACTTATACTTTTATTATTTCTTCCACTTTTTTTTTTATCACTGTTATTGTTGTGTATCTGATAGATTCATTTTCGTTCCTTCCAGCCGCTCTTCCCAGGTGAAAGTGAAGTTGGTCAGCTTGTTAAGATTATTAAGGTGATTCTTTGAACCAGTACTTCTTGTCTACAAACTTGTGGTATGGATGACGATAGCTTGCTAAATATCATAGATTTCAGTATTAATTGGTTGGACCCTAAAGTTTTCCTCATGCCTCCATTCTTGTCAGATATTTATCTGTTGTATGATTGAATTCTTTTGCAGGTTTTGGGTACTCCAACGAGGGAGGAAATCAAGTGCATGAATCCTAAGACTACTGAGTTTGAATCCCCACAGATTAAAGCCTTCCCTTGGCACAAGGTATATGCAGGCAATGAAATATAATCGTTCTTTTTCTTAGTTGTTTAAACTGTCTTTGTAATGCTAATATCTATTGTAATGATCTTCAGATATTCCATAAGCGCATGCCACCTGAAGCTGTTGATCTGGTCTCTAGGCTTCTGCAATATTCTCCAAACCTGAGATGCACTGCTGTGAGTTAACCATCTAATACTCTGCCCCTTGAAATTGTAGTGTTAGTCGGTCCTTGTCCGTCTAGCCTTTTAACCCGCCTAGGCACCGACGGTCCCTCTCCGCCTAAAGGCCGCCTAACGTTTTTTAGAACACTACAGCCCGGTATTGATAATTCGTCTTTTTCATGCAGCTGGAGGCATTGATTCACCCCTTCTTCAATGAGCTGCGTGACCCAAATGCTCGCTTGCCCAATGGGCGTCCCCTTCCCCCACTTTTCAACTTCAAGCCACATGGTAATTGGCTACTTTCTCATTTTCATAATCGGTTGCACTGAAATACTTACAAGTTACAATGCAACAAATGTCTGACATTAGGCCCCTGTTAATTGATTCTTGTTGATCAGAATTGAAAGGTGTTCCAGCAGATATGCTAGTGAAGCTAGTACCAGAGCATGCAAGAAGCTAGTGTGCATTTCTTGGCCTATGATGTGATCCCATTGCATGAATGGAGATGATTCTTCTGGAAGCAGTTCAAGTCTTGATGTGCGTGCTATACAAAACTTTTCGGAATTCCGCGTGTTAACCACGAGGTTTTGTCCATTCCGCGTAGTAACCTTAGATGTTAAAAAATATTTAAAATGTGACCATATTATTTGTATTAATTGAATAAATGACCCATATTTTTTGTTTTTTAAACTATCTAATCTATTGTTTATACATACTTCATGACAAATATATATTATTTTTATAAATCCTTGTTATTTTCATTTGAAAAGCCAACATTTTAATTAATGCATAAAAAACTCTCCTAATTTTTTTTTTAAAATTACAAGTTTATATTTTTTTAGAAAAATAAAAATGGTAGAAAATATATATTTCAAAATTCCATGTGATTTTTATATTTAAACGGATATCATTTTACCATAAAAATTTAGGATATGTAGTTTCATGAAAAAAATCAAACTTTAAATAACTTATAAGCCATTTATATAAAATATGGGTCATTCATTTAATTAATCAAAATAATGTGGCTATATATTGAATAATTTTAATAATTTATAATGTCTCGAGCCTATCACGCTGAATGTTTAAAACATCAAGGTTACCATGCGGAATTCCAAAAAGGTATATGTATCGCGTGGAATTTCCAATATCGATTCAAGAGATGATTTTGTGTAAAATTAAAAATTTTAAAGATAATTTTGTGCCTTTTAATTTTAACGTTTTTGTATTTCCAAGTGGAGGAGTCAGTCAGTCTGACTCTGAACTGCCATAGCTTGTAGCGCTTCAACGGACCCCTCACAGCCGTCGATCAATCAAAGCTAAACAAATAATCCAACGCACAATAATGCGCCAACTCAACGATCCGCACTCTTTCAGATCAACCAATGAAATCGTAGCCCCTTCCCATATAAATATAGAAACTCATCCGCCTAACCCTCATCACAATCCCAATTCTCACGCTCCAATTATCTCTCTCTCGTCCCCGCCAACTGCAAACCCTAATCTCGCTCTCAGTTCCGATGGCCCCCAAGGCGGAGAAGAAACCGGCCGAGAAGAAGCCAGCGGAGAAAGCGCCGGCGGAGAAGAAGCCGAAGGCCGGGAAGAAGCTCCCGAAGGAAGGCGGATCGGCGGCCGCCGGAGACAAGAAGAAGAAGAGGACGAAGAAGAGCGTGGAGACGTACAAGATCTACATCTTCAAGGTCCTCAAGCAGGTACACCCCGACATCGGGATCTCGAGCAAGGCCATGGGGATCATGAACAGCTTCATCAACGACATCTTCGAGAAGCTCGCTCAGGAGTCTTCCAGGCTCGCTCGCTACAACAAGAAGCCGACTATCACCTCTCGGGAGATCCAGACCGCCGTTCGCCTTGTTCTTCCTGGTGAGCTTGCGAAACACGCTGTTTCTGAGGGGACTAAGGCTGTTACTAAGTTTACGAGTAGTTGAATTTTGTGAGTCTGTGTTGATCCAGATCTGGTGTGACTTGATGTGATTTGGTGTTGTGAATTGTGTACGAATTGATGCTTATGCTAGTAGCTGTTTAGATTTCTAGGTTGCGGTGTGTTTTTGGTATGAAGGAAAGGATTTACAGTTTGGCGTGTTGCAATAGATCTGGCTCTGTATTTGCACAATCTTGTTACGAAAAGTATTTGCACTAGTTTGCGTATTGCTATCAAACGGGGCGTTGTGCGTATGATATAAGCTTAATTAGGCGAGTGTTACTATCAAAATTTGGATTATGAGGAAAAGGGAAAACATCAAGCCACTCCATAACAAGGCAGTCATGAGTGATAGAGCAGGACTGATCACCAACATCTGAGCTATCAATGTTGATAACTAGAGAGCACAGGGCACACTATTGTATGCACACTAAAAAAAACACATCTCAAGCAAGCAAATTGGTTTTTAGGTGTTGTAACGAGAGATCGAACGAGAACAATAAAGCAAGAACGACACACAGATTTACGTGGTTCGGTAACGGTGTGTTACCTACGTCCACGGGCAGAGAAACCGTATATTATTATGGAAGACAGAATTCAGAATACAGAGGTCTAGGTATTTCGAGAGCTTATATAGTGACTCAAGAAACCCTAGGTACAATTATGGGCCGCAAGCCTAAAACAGAATGCAACAGGCCCAACAAACAGAAAACATAGTGTACCGTGTGGCCCGGGGGCGACTCCGCCCCCCCGGACCCCCAGGCCAGGGGGCGCATCGCCCCCCTGGACCCCCCGACTCGCTGACCCCCGTGCTACCTGTCGCAGTGTGTGATTCAGATTCAAGGCATATTAACAAATCTCCTCCTTGACTTGAATCCTCTCAGAACCAGATGCACCATAACAAATGCCTAAAGTTTCTCTGCCTCAGATTGCCCCTAAGGGCTCAGATTACTAACTTGTGATGTTGAGCAAGTCCAAGCAGTGTTGGAACTTGCTCTCAGGAACCGGCTTGGTGAACATATCAGCAGGGTTATCAGCAGTCCCTACTTTCTTCACCTGAATTCTCTTCTCATTCCTCAGAAAATGGTACCTGACATCAATGTGTTTTGTCTTCTCATGATGGACTTGATCCTTGGTCAAGCATATTGCACTCAGGCTGTCACAATACACTGTCGCCTGATCCTGATGTAGGCCTAGATCATTAACTAGCCCCTTTAGCCATATTCCCTCCTGTCAGAGCCATATACTCTGCCTCTGTAGTAGACAAAGTAACTGTAGGCTGTAGAGTTGCCTTCCAGCTCACCACAGAACCTCCCAAAGTAAAGACATAACCAGTCATAGATCTCCTACTGTCCACATCCCTAGCATAATCAGAGTCTGAAAATCCTGCAACTAAGCACGACGTGTCATTCCCATAACAGAGACCAACATCTGAAGTACCTCTCAGGTACCTAAAGATCCTCTTCACGGCCTGCCAATGCTCCTTTCCCGGACTGACCATGAACCGACTAACTACGCTGAATGCGAATGCCAAGTCTGGTCGAGTGCAGACCATAGCATATATCAAGCTCCCAACTGCACTAGAATACGGAACTCGAGACATGTACTCCTTCTCCTCCTTAGTCTGAATTGTGTACATTCCCAGCTTGCAGTTAGAAGCCATTGGAGTATCTATAGGTTTGGCTGAAGACATGCCAAATCTGCTCAATATCTTCTTGATCTACCCTTCCTGTGATAGAAAGAGTTTTCTCTTCTTCCTGTCCCTATAGATTTCAACTCCCAGAATCTTACGTGCAGCACCCAGATCTTTCATCTCAAATTCTACACTAAGAGCACCCTTCAGCTTCTGAATGTCTGACTTATCCTGAGCAACAATCAACATATCATCCACGTACAGAACCAAATAGATGCGTGAACCACCCTTAATGTCACTGTAGTACACACAACAATCGTATGGACTTCTGTTGTAGCCAAGCTGCCCCATATAGCTGTCAAACCTCTTATACCACTGCCTTGGGGACTGTTTTAGCCCATATAAGGACTTCCTCAACCTGCAAACATGATTCTCTTTTCCTGGAACCTGGAATCCATCTGGCTGAGTCATGTATATTTCCTCCTCCAACTCTCCATGCAGGAAAGCTGTTTTCACATCTAGTTGCTCGAGTTCCAGATCCTGATGTGCAACTATCGCTAGTAGCACCCTGATTGAGGTGTGTCTGACTACTGGTGAGAAGATCTCATTGTAGTCTACTCCCTCTCTTTGAGTGAAACCTCTTGCAACCACTCGTGCTTTGTACTTTATACCCTCTGCAGCAGACATTCCTTCCTTCTTCCTGAACACCCATTTGCAAGTGACTACCTTTCTGTCAGCGGGCAATTTCACCAATTCCCAAGTCTGATTTTTCTGAAGGGACTCCATCTCTTCTCCCATTGCAGCAAGCCACTGTGCTGACTCAGTCCCAGATATTGCAGCCTTGTAGGTGGACGGCTCATTATCCTCCACCTCCTCGGCCACCTGCAAGGCATATCCCACCAGATCATCGAACCTGTATCTTGCTGGAGGTCTGATTCCCAACCTTCTTGGTCGGTCTATTGCAATGCTTCGATGCACAACTTCATCTGAACTTGCTTCTGGTGGCATATTCTCTGCCTGATCAAATTCTGGATCCTCCATAACAGATTGAGGTGGTTGATCATCATCCAACCTAGGTGCCTGAAACTCCTCTGGAGTGAATTGCACCTCTACCTCCTCAGCAACAACCTCTTTTCCTACTGTATCACTACTCTTCTCTTTCGGATTCAGCATAGAACTCTCATCAAAAACTACACTTCTGCTCAGTATAACCTTGTTTTCAGACCAGATCCTGTACCCTTTCACACCAGCACCATACCCCACAAAGACTCCCTTCTTAGCCCTAGGCTCCAACTTGCCCTCATTCACATGATAATAAGCAGTGCAACCAAAGATTCTCAGATTTGAATAATCAGCGGGTTTTCCAGACCATACCTCGTAGGGTGTCTTGCAATCAATGCCTGTGTGCGGACTCCGATTGATGAGATAACAGGCTGTTGTAACAGCTTCGGCCCAGAACCTTCTAGCCAAACCAGCATTAGAAAGCATACATCTTGCTTTCTCCAAGATCGTTTGATTCATTCGTTCTGCTACACCATTCTGCTATGGTGTATGTCTGACTGTGTGATGGCGAGCAACCCCCTGATCTTTGCAGAACTCATCAAACTCAGATGAACAGAATTCCAGACCGTTATCAGTTCGCAGCCTCTTGACCTTCTTCCCAGTCTGATTCTCCACTAAAGTTTTCCATTCTCTGAATCTACCGAACGCCTCGCTTTTATGTTTCATCATGAATACCCACGTCATCCTAGAGTAATCATCAATGATAGACAGAAAGTACCTGTTACCGCCCAGAGATTCAACACGAGAAGGACCCCAACAATCTGAGTGGATGTAATCCAGCGTGCCCTTTGTTCTATGAACTGCCTTTGGAAATTTGCTGCGGTGTAACTTCCCAAAAACACAGTGCTCACAAAACTCCAGACTTTTGATCTTGTGACCCTCAAGAAGATCTTCCTTAGACAGAATCTGCATTCCCCGTTCACTCATATGAGCCAGCCTCATATGCCATAGTCTGGACAAATTAGCATCCTGAACCTGAACTGATGCAACAGCTGCAGAACCTGTGACTGTTGAACCCTGCAATACATACAAAGTTCCCTGCTTGGCGCCTTTCAGAATCACATCAGAGCCTTTGCAGACATGTAGGCCTCCTCCCTCGCCCCTGAAACTGAAACCCTTACTGTCTAGCAAACTAAGAGATATCAGATTCTTCGTCATAAGGGGAACATGCCTGACTTCCTTCAATGTGCATAACCTTCCATCATGTGCCCTAAACTTGATAGAGCCAATCCCAACTACTCTGCAGACTGAGCCGTTTGCCATAGACACACAGCCACCATCTACACTGTTGTACGTTGTGAACAACTCTCTCTTAGGACATATATGGTACGACGCCCCAGAGTCGAGAAACCACACATCTGCCTGATGTGCTTGTTCTCCTGCCATCAGAACAATATCATCCTCTGAATTGCTTCCTCCCTCTACTACTGCAGCGGACCCAGATTTCTGCTCTGACTGTTGCTTCTGCTTCTTCTTAGGGCAATCATTCTTCCAATGCCCCTTCTCCTTACAGTAGGCACAGACATCGTGAGGTAATTTAGGGTTCGATTTCTGCTCCTCCTGTTTCGCCTTTTTCTTACCCTTCTTTCCCTCCTTGCTTCCTTTGGCCATCAACCCAGAAGCCTGATTGTCTGTAGCCGTCCCAGATGCCTTGTGACGCAACTCCCTGGTGTGAAGCGCAGACCTAACCTCTTCCAGCGACACAATCTCCTTCCCAACGATGAAGGATTGAACAAAGTTCTCGTTCGAAAGAGGCAACGACACAAGCAGTATTAGAGCAGCATTCTCATCATCCACCTCTTCATCAATATTACGCAATTCTAGCAAAATTGTATTCAATTGATCTAGGTGTTCACGAAGAGACGTACCTTCTGCCATGCGCAGGCTGAAAAGTCGTTGCTTTAGCATTAACTTGTTCGTCAAGGACTTAGTCATATAGAGGCTCTCCAACTTCAACCACAGTTTGGCTGCGGTATCCTGATCTGCAACTTCCGTTATGACGTCGTCTGCCAGACACAGCATAATCGTGGAATGGGCCTTCTCCTCCAGAGTTTTGTACTCCTCAGACGAAGCATCCATTCCCTTCTTATCTTTCGCTAACGGCGCCCACAGACCCTGTTGCTTCAGCAAAGCCTGCATCTTTATCTTCCACAGACTGAAACTGTTTCTCCCGGTGAATTTGTCGATCTTCAGCATGGATCCAGACATTGTTCTCGGCGGAATTCGACACCTCAGCTCTGATACCAGTTTGTTGTAACGAGAGATCGAACGAGAACAATAAAGCAAGAACGACACACAAATTTACGTGGTTCGGTAACGGTGTGTTACCTACGTCCACGGGCAGAGAAACCGTATATTATTATGGAAGACAGAATTCAGAATACAGAGGTCTAGGTATTTCGAGAGCTTATATAGTGACTCAAGAAACCCTAGGTACAATTATGGGCCGCAGGCCCAAAACAGAATGCAACAGGCCCAACAAACAGAAAACATAGTGTACCGTGTGGCCCGGGGGCGACTCCGCCCCCCCGGACCCCCAGGCCAGGGGGCGCATCGCCCCCCTGGACCCCCCGACTCACTGACCCCCGTGCTACCTATCGCAGTGTGTGATTCAGATTCAAGGCATATTAACATCAGGCTTATAAGTTATAAGTTGGAAACTATGGTGGAGAGAAGAAGGGCCACTGACATTGAGAAATGAGAACAGAGTATCACCCACGTCTCCGACCTCAGCGGTGATCCGGTAGGCGATATCTCAGGTGGAAACGCCTTCACCAGACTCAAATTAAGAAGGCCAAGTCTCGCTCCAACACCTTGAGAGCCGCCTCCCACAGAAACGCGAAATCCCAGTTTCCGCCTCTGCAAGAACCATTGATCTCAATTTTTTTTCATCTGATAAAGGAACAAGAACCATTGTTATTGATAGAAGAACAAGAATTATTAATCTATCTATACTAACAACCTTGAAAGCATGCAAGTATCATTTGCTAGCACAAGAACCATTGATCTCAATTTTTTTTCATCTGAAACCTATAAACAACAGCAGTGGCGGAGCCAGGAATGTTTGGAGGCGGGGGCGGACTTCGACGATTAATGTCAGACAACTCGATCTACTTTAACATACCGATGCATATGTATAAAACAAATTTAATATAAAGTACACAAAAAATGTTAATCCGAAGTTGTTCAACATAAAAATGTAAATCCAAAGTGGTTTAACATAAAAATAATACTCTCTCTGTTAAGAAATACTTGTCGTTTTAGGTTGATTAAGTTGTTAAGAAATACTTATCATTTTAGATATTTTAACACCATTTTTTCAATATTAACCCCACTAATTGAAAACAATTACTTAAATCTATACTAGAAAATAAAAGATATCCCTAAGATTGAGGGTAAATAAGTCAAATTATTTAAAAGTTTAATTTTTAAGACAAACCTTAAAACGACATGTATTTCTTAACGTAGGGAGTACACATCAAGCCAAATTTGTATTACTTTATAATATATTTAATATAAACTACACAAAAATATAAATACTTTGAGTTCAGATTTTTGGTAGATTTTTCCAATTTCAATTGGGGTAAATTATTTTATTACAAGATTTTTTTTTGTGATATTAAAACCCCATTTACTTAAAGACCATTTAATTGAAGCCTATTTGCAAGTGTTTTAAAATGGGGCAATTTGATCCAATTTAGGCCCAGCGGCCCAATCAAACTTCTTAGCATAATGAAGGTCATTTACACTCAACTTCTTAACCTAGATAATTAGGAATTCCACCTCCAACCTCTAAACCTCCGATCAAATTTAACGGCTCGGCCACCGGCGAGTCGGCAACGACGTCCACCGTCTTTCCTCTGCCTCCGACCTCAAGAATGCGGCGACTCCCGCCCCCGCCCCAACCTTTCCCCTGGGGCGACTCCCTAGATAATCCCGTTACTCCGGGCGACGGCGGGGGCGGCCGCCCCCACCCGCCCCCCCTGCCTCCGCCACTGAACAACAGCAGAGTCCACAGATCAGATCAACTAGCTACTTTTCCAGGTTTTTTTATTCATTACATTGTTTTTTTGTTCAAACTTTTTTTTTTTTCTTTACTTTGTTAGCCGTGGTATATAAATCACCTTAAAGCCACTTAGCCACCCATAGACTTATGACTTACTAGCTAACAATTCCTATATAAATCATCTTAAATCTCAACTACTCTATATTCTTTAACTATCTTCTCTTTCTTAGCTTCTCTAGTGGTAATTCTCAAGCTTCTCCGATCATCTTCTAATTAAGTCCATTTTTCTATTACTAGAGTTCTGACCCCCCAGATCCTGCGTTTCTGGGAATCTTTTGGTAAATGTTGTTATTGTTGTTCTATTACTAGTTCACTTTTGCCTTATTTTCTTGTTTCTAACTTCTTTTATAAACTCGATCAAACCCAGATCATGGCACACAAACAGATAACTCCGGCGCCATCGAAACCGAGCTCACATAGCATCTCCAAGTCAAGCAAACCCAAGAGCAACTCATCTCATCAACAAGTGATTGGGTACGAGAACACCAAGGCAGCCAAGCACGTATCAAAAGGGAGCCATGTCAACTCCCATGGAGATAAGTACGAGATTACTAAGGTGTCTACACTTGTTGAGCAAGTCAAAGTCTTCAAGATCGATGCAAGTAGTAGTACTTCTGCCAAAGGGGTCAAACATCACAATGGAAGCAGTAGCAAACAAGTTAAGCATCACCATGGCTCTAACAAGAAGTGTTGAAAGGATTCATGTATCTATCTATCGATCTATCTATGTACATGCACTTCAGTAATGATCTTGTCTTTATTTGGCTTGTTGTACGTGCTACTTGTTCACGTACCGACGTACGTGTGTATGTTCTATGGTGAGCCCTTTGTGTTATTGAATATTACGTTGATCTTGTTGGATTCGTCAGCTTTTATCAGTGCTAAGTTTGAATGACTAAATTAAAATTTCTTCGAATCGATAAGGTTGAATCTTTCTGATCTGATGGCAATTAGGCTTGGATCTAAGTGAGGGACGAATCTGATCCATTTTCCATTCCGTGTTGCTAATATTGAATGTTTAAAAGTTGAAAACTTTCTCTTAAGATGCCTTAAATCTATTATTCACCCCGATAGTACAACATCAGTGAACCACGTAAATCTGTATTTTTCTTGTATTTATTGTTCTTGTTGTATCTCGTTATATAAGTCCTCTATACCTTGTTTCAAAATTACAAGACCTAAATATATAGCTCCCCAAGTCGAGCTGATTAATTGGTCAGTTGTATAATTTTTATAACAAAAGAATTAGAGGGGTTTCGAATGATACCATGGCGTGCCTTTAAGATATAGTTGGTCACTAACTCACTATGTGTTTTCCTTAAGACTGGTTGTGACTTGTGAGCTCTACTCTTAAAATTTTAATTATTTTTTATATTGAAGTTGAACCCCAGACCTCAATTCCCTTTGGCAATGCAATATGCTTTTCCCCGTACATTGTTTCCTCCTACGTGGCGTACGTCTTGAATATTGCCCATTGTAAGGGCATTTGGTTTAAGCCATAACAATGTGCTTAGTTGGTCTTTTTTTTTCAAGTTGAAGTTTTAATTTAGTTATAAATTAATTTGCCGTGTGAGATTAGGACAAACTAATAAGTTTAAGGTCAGCCCTATCAATTATGTCATTACCTATGGACGGCTATCGACTTGTTAAAGCATAAACTACATACATCAAGATCCAATCAATCAATATCTATTACTATATACTAAAGCGGAAGCAAATTCCGCCACCATATTACGCCACATCACCCCTATAATTAAATAAATATATTTTACATAAATTCTTTCTCATCTATTGAATTGGAAAATTTATCTTTCTTTTTTTTGGTTGAAGGAAAATTTATCTTTCTACTTCCTACTTGGATTAATATATATTACATAAATTCTTTTGTCATCTATTGAATTGAAAATTTTATCTTTCTACTTCCTACTTGGAAAATTATCTTTTGTCATCTATATACATTGAATGGTAAGTTGGACCGGTTATACTACTAAAAGATAATATATATATATATATATTTATTACTATAACATGATCAAACTCAATAATTCTATGCGTATTATTATTATTTTATTATCTATCTATCTATTACTATATACTAAAGTGGAAGCAAACTTTCTCATCATATTACGCTACATCACCGTATAATTATTGTGAAGTATAACTATTTAATTTTTTTTATCAACGTACATATTTTCTTTTTCATTTATGGAAATTGTGAGTTTTAGGACAAGATTTTGCGTGTATAGATTTATTTGTGAAGTTTAAGATATAACTAACACTTCTTTTTATAGATAAGATTTACTATGTATTTTTTAAGGTATCTATAGATAGAGATAAATCCATCATTACACTAAAGGATTACGTTTATATTTAAAAACAATTATGACCCTTATAATTTATTTTATTTATTATGGTGATTTGTGATTAATTTTTTGATAAGTCTTTTCATATCTAGATTTTTTATATGATTTCAAAATTATATGTGTGAGACTAAACGAATAACTCTATTTTTTTTAGTGGTCACACATAAAGTATTTATAATCTCAATAATAAACCCAAATTTTGATGCAAAAACTACTAAATTAATATTCAATTTGGATATTGATGTTATTGAGTATTTTTTATGTTAAATGTTTAACATGATATCACAATCACTGTTATTGTAATTATGGATTTCATTGAATAAATTAGTATATACTACTGTATTATTCATAATAATCGAAAACAACAAAATTAATTGAAAAACATTACCCCGAGCAAGGCGCGGGTCCTAAGCTAGTATATACTAAAGCGGAAGCAAATTCTGCCTCCATATTGCGCCACATCACCCCTTTGTATTAATATATATCTTTTTGGTCGAAGTCTATCAAACTATTTATACTTATCTATATATCAATCATCAACTAACTATCAACTACTATATATTACGTACAACAATGATAATTTCTATCATTTTAAAGATATTTATTAAGATCAAAATAGTCAAACATATTTTATACATATCTTTATAAAATTTATATTTCAATCATATTTAAATAATTATTACATTGATATGTGATCTCAATATGATGACTTATTATTTTGTTTATCAGTTATCACATACTCATTCACGTACCATCCTACCCATATTCAAGGAAATATATATATGTGATATTATAATTTATAATTGTAAGCTCATGTAGCATGTCTATATGCAAACAAAAAATTATGATACGTACATAATAAATCTATATGCAAATCAAACATTATTATAGTTTATTTAAATATTCACCCTGATTTTTTTTTACTACTTATAATGTCTTCTCAAATTATTTTTCAATACAAGAAAATCAAACATTAATGTATGTAAGAAAAATAAATCATACCGTGAAATTAGATAATGATGTTTGCACTTAAAATACTAAAGTTAGATACAAAAAACAATAATATCTACTAATATAAATTCAAAAAGGTCTATTTATAAAAGGATATTGAATAAATCTATAAGTAAACAAATTACATGATATCTTTAGTTCTTTACCTTATTATACTTATAACATGATAATATATCTATATTATTTCATTAGAAAAAGTATGTCAATCTTTTAACTTTGTTAGATAAAATATGATATTTATGAATTGAAATCACATAAAATACATTTAATTTTAAAAAATCATTCCCGTACAAGGTACGGGTTTTAAACTAGTATATTATAAAAGCCGACCGTTTTTGAGCCACTACGTTGATTCTGGCCCCGCTTTATATATTGAGTTTAATGTTTTTTTTAATCATGTTTTTTTTGTAATCAATTCAAATGGATATTAACAACTTTATATTTTTTATTTTGCTTAATTATCTAATCTTTAGTTTTATCTTTTTCCTTACTTATCTAATATCTATCTTTGAAGTAATATTATCTATCTTCAAAATTCTTTTTTATGAAAGATAGATAAATAACATGCAACATAAAACACATAAATCACGTTGTTTCTTAATCACTATTAAAAATAAAAATACATGTGATTACAGAATCTTAACAAAATAATGGCTTGCTCGGATCAATGCTTGATCAAATACAAAAAATATGATAAATTTATACCACAAGTCCACAAGTAAGTACGCATGACTTTTATAGATGTGTGTGGCTATATAACCGAATTGAGATCTTAGACAATACTGGCTTTTTGTAATCGATTATGTTCACTTTCGATCAAAGTTTTAATCATGTAGTGTATATTAAAGTTGAGGCTTTTTGAGTCTCTATGTTAATTTTGATCCCAACACATTTTAAATTAATTATAGTTTAACAATTATATATCCTTATTAATTTTACAATTAAAAAATGCGTATGTCTTTATCTAATTGCCATATATTAATATATCAAAATAATATTTATATCCATAATCTATCAAAAATAATATTCTATAATTATAAACAATCTAAATAATATCCATCTATACGTTCTACTTTTATTAAAAAAAAATGTCTTTATCTAATTACCATATGTTAATATATCAAAATAATATTTATATCCATAACCTATCAAAACAATATTATATATTTATTAACTGTCCAAATAATATCTATCAATATTGCACTAATTAAGAAAATATTTAGATTTACCTAAAATAATCTATTCAAACAATATTTATCAATACAATGCATCAATATCATACTCCGTACTAATTAAGAAAATATTTTGATTTATCCTAGAAGAAACTATAAATATTAGCGCATGACTGGATTTATCAACATGCAATATATAACTGTATATAATTACCTATAAAAAAATATGATTTTAGGTTATATGGTAAAGTTATAGATTTAGAAAACAAATTTATACTCTTATAATGATATTTTTTAAAAAAAGATATATCTAAGAAAGTGTAAATATTATGTCTTCGATATATTTTTATGGTTATACGAATAGCAAAAACAACAACACTCCTTTTAGAAAAAAATATGTTCATATATCATAACTTATGTTATATTTTTCTATATCAATATTCGCTTTTAATATAACTAATTATAAACTAAAATTTTAAAGTCAAATAGTCGTGCATGGCACGACAGGTTAAGCTAGTTAATAAAAACGATTAACCACCTGAGCATGAGCAAGGATTGAGCCTCCTCTTTGCTTCCTCTCTTCGTTTTTTACTATATCTTCTTTTACAACCATTTTTGAATTCCACCCCTAAATTAGAAAATAAAAAACCCTTATATATGGACAGGTTTCTGACATTCGGTTGTACGCGATTTTAGAAAAAAATGGTAACTAGCCTATTTTGAAACATTTGCGAAATAACTAGTCTATACACACAAAAAAGAGCTAATTAGTCACTTTTCCAAAATTACCCTTAAAAAAAATAAAAATTACATGATGACATCACAATGGGGAATCTCATTGCTAATCAAACAACCATAATGTGAATATTCCGCCAAAAAGTTTTCTTCAATGGCGAATGATGATATCATCACCCTCTACCACCATCAACCTTTGACAGGACATTAACCGGCGTTGACCGGCGATGACTAACCTGTCATCACCCTAAAACTTGTCATCCCGTACAAAAAACTAGTCATCGCTGATTAAAAACTTGTCACCGCTTAGAAAAACCTGTCATCGCGTAAAAAACTTGTCATCGCTTATTAAAAAACTTGTCATAGCGTACAAAAAACATGTCGTCGCGTACAAAAAACTTGTCGTTGCGTACAAAAACTTGTCGTTGCTTATAAAACTTGTCATCGCGTACAAAAAGGTTATTATCAAAAATTATATTGATTCTATGCAGAATTTGAACCCACATTGCCGTGTATTAAGCACGTTGCTCTACCATTTGAGCTAATAGGCCATAATTAAACTTAATATGTGAATAGATTAACAACAATCCGTAAACAAAAAACAGTACCTGTCATCGATAAAACCCATGAACACAAAACCTATCATCGATAAAAGCATGAACACAGAACATGTCATCGATAAAACCATGAACACAGAACATGTCATCAAAATCCACAAGGCCATGGGGATCATGAACAGCTTTTTCAACGACATCTTCGAGAAGCTCGCTCAGGAGTATTCCAGGCTCACTCGCTACAACAAGAAGCCGACTATTACCTCTCGGGAGATACAGACCGCCGTTCGCCTTGTTCTTCCTGGTGAGCTTGCAAAGCACGCCGTTCTGAGGGGACTAAGGCTGTTACTAAGTTTACGAGTAGCTGAATTTTGTGAGCCTGTGTTGGTTGCCTTTTGATGTGGTTTGGTGTTGTGAATTGTGTACGGATTGATGCTTGTGCTCTAGTAGTTGTTTAGATTTCTAGTTTGTAATGGATTGCGGTGTGGTTTTGGTATGAAGGAAAGGATTTACAATTTGACGTGTTTCAAGTAGATCTGCCTCTGTATTTGCTCAATCTTGTTACGGGAAAGAAGAAACGGATTAACATATTGCTATCATCAATCGCCTGCATATTTACCTTGGGATCAGGTTTGTGCTGCTTTTAGAAATTATGGCAGGTAACACAATTTGGGAATTTGCAAGAACCTAGAATTGGAAAATTTGGGAATTTGTTGACTTGTTTAAATTGAGATGTAATGAGTATAGAGAAACCTCTCGAATGTTGTTTGTGTTTGAGCTCTTCTACTAGAGTGCATGAACCGTAATTATGATCGTTGTTATAACCTTTGGATTCAAATCTAGCTATGAATTTGAATATATGAATCCAAAGATTTTTGGCAACTCAATGTTATGGAAAAATTTAAGTCTTGACAATAAGAGTGAGTATCCATCCTGTTGATCTTTGGCAATTGACTATTATGGAAAAATGTAATACAAACCAAACTCCACCTCAACACTATATGTAGGAAGACATTAAGAACCATAGCATTAGCAACCAAACAAACAAGGTGGTCGTTCTTACAAAATGAGGGGCTACTTATTGCCATAGTTTGCACATACTTTAATGGCATAAGTACTTACTAGCACAAAATAAGGAAACTTCCTAATAAAGTGGTTCTTCTTCCAATATATGCAAAAGACGATTGTTTTGTATAGTAATACTACCCCTTGCTAGCCTTCGGGCATTTAGTCAAAACGGTTAAGCGTCCAAGGGTAGTACCCAGAGGTCACCGGTTCGACTCTCATTGACAGTACCCTCAACCGAAAAAAAAAAAAATACTTGTGATGCCTAGAGTGGGTTTGAGCTGGATTGGCTAGCAAATCATACTTGTGATGCCTTTCGTGCAGCTTGATCTCTTGTTTGTTGCCTAATTGGAACTTTTATACATTGGGCCGAATCAAACCTCCTAATTGGAACTTTATACATTGGGCCGAATAACTCTAGAGTTCTGTATTGTATTGCTACCAAATGCAAAATCAGTAATAAATAAATAAGTTGCACATCAGTTTTCATGTTGATTAAAGTTATTGCAATAATCACAATTTTGATTCAACTTGAATTGAGCTTTACCCACAAGATTCACTTAGGAGCACAACTTCACTGGCTATGAGCAAATATAGAATATGTACATTAAATATAGGTGTATTTGCCACGGGTGTGTAGGTCAGTTCAATGATTTACTTTACCTTAATCCGACGTTGTCTTTATTCACTTAAATATCAGAGATGGTTTGAAAAAACTCTCACCCTCTATATCTATTGTTTTGCAGACTTTTAATGAGAGGAAGAGTGGATTAAAGAGATTCTCGTCCCATATGTCTATTGTTTTGCAAACTTGAGGAGAAGAAGTATCGCTCGGATGAAGAAGGGAACGTTAAAGGAGCATCCATTTGTACATTGATATATTAAATATTTTGTGCACTAAGAGCTACCAAGTGCAAAATTCAATAATAAATACAATTTTGATTCATGTGAGAATGATATCTAAGGAGATAAATGAGAATAAATTCCGTTCCCTTGATCGCGTTATATGAAGGATTGAGATCGCGTGTGCGTGCAAGTTTTTTTTATTTTCTTTCACAGATGCAAAATGTAACAAATGATGGTGTATTTTCAGTTAATTTGATTGTGCATTTTCAAATAACATGATTGTGGATTTTTTTATTAATATGTGCATGCTTTATATAACATTGTGTGTGGATTTTTTTTTCATATAAGTGTGTAAGTGACAAATGATTGTATCTATTTAAAAAACATGACTATATATGTATTCTCATTTATCATGATTATGCATTTGTACTTAGGATGACTATGCATGCCTATATCTATTTGTGTATGACGCTTTCACTTGTTATATAATGTACAACTAGTGAAAATGCATAGAGTCTTTAATGTTGTTATACATAGTCATTATTTATGAAAATGCACAGTCAAGATGAATGGACACATCATGTTTCGAAAGTTATGCTCCGAAGGTAAAAAAAAAGTACATGTGCGCTGCGCAACTCCCATATGTGTAACTACTTGTTGAGATTTATTCTTATTTCTCTCTTAGAGATACATTTAGACCTGAACCACACCTTTATGATATATAAATTAAATTGAACTTTACCCGCAAGATTCACTTATGCGCACAACTTCGGTGGCCCCAGCATATAGAGAATATGTACCTTAATTATATTATAACAACTATGTTCATGGTGGACGAGGAGGAATCTAATAACATGAATTCTATATTCATGGTGGATGAGGAAGAATCTAATAACATGAGAAATAGAAATAGAGACACAGGGAAGAAGAAACCGAATAGATGGAGGAAGTCCGAATAAGGCTTTGCTAAACTATATTTTGATGAGTTGAAATTTACTAATAATGGGAAAACATCAAGTGTATCGATGATAGGAGATGCTGATGGAAATGTAGTAAGTGGCACGACCAAAAGCTATGATATCGTATCAGTTCTCATGACAAAGGCTCTTGTATTGCAAAATAGAATAGACTAGTTATAACCCGGGCCTTGCCCGGGAATTTTTTAAATAAAATTCAAATATATATTAGTTTATAAATAATACAAATATTATATATTATATACAATTTTTTTTAAAATCCGATAATTATTGTGAGAGATGTAACATTGTGAAGCAGTTAATGGGTTAATTTTAGTGACATGAATTTTTGTAGAGCAAACTCAAATTTGATGGTTAATGACTCGGTGTTTGTCCGAAAACTTTTTTAAATAAAAAGCATAATAAATATTAATTTACATATGATCAATGAATAATATAACTTGATGTCATATTTCTAACTATGAAGTTCATATATGAAATTATTTGAAAATATGTATATATATTTTATTATTAAAATAAATAAACAAAATTAATTTTCATTCATTTGTTAAACTGGTCTAAAACTCTGGTGCCAAACAAAAGTATAAAATAGTCGACTCTCTTCACCAATTGGTCAACATAAACATGCAAGAAAACTGTAATATATGACTTGGAAGTGAACCTATACTCAATCCCGAACCAAACCGACTTGGAAGTTGGAACTAACTGACCATAACTAACCTATAAAATTAACGAAGTGAACCTATACTTAATCTCGAACCAAACCGACTTGCTCGAACCCAACTAAATCAAAGTTGCAAAGATCTTGACCAATTGACATGTAAATTTCAACAACCCAAACTTTTTTCAATATGAGTCAAATGAACAACCTATGGAATTTTTAATTGACCTACTAATAGGTATACTCTCCATATATAACTTTTTTAACTTGTATACTCAATTTGTATTGCAAATGAACTCAAATACACATATATATATATATTCAATTTACTTTCAACTTATAAAAATGATAGAAATTACATCAATATATACGTACACTAATCTTGAGAAATAGGAAAATATTGGATTAAAAATAACATACGGCAACATTATATGAGATCTTAACATATATTCAATTTATATTTATTTAGAAGGGTTATACTAAACATAACACAATTTAAAAGTAATAACTAAACACAAACTTCACCTAATTTAATAATAGATCCCAAATCTTAATTTTTTTAATAAAACCCTGGATCAATGAAGAATATCACTGCCGCCAACATTGAATATTAATTAGGCTTCATCACAAATTAATGTTTGAAAATAGAAAATAACTAACTGAGATATACAATTTGAAAGGAATTTCGTGCATGTGAAGAACGAATTGTTCAAAAAAAAAAAACTAATTTTCTATCAGAGTAGTTATCTAGCCATTCTATCCTAATAGCTATTTTCTATTAGGTCAAAATATAAATTTGTATTAGGTCAAAATATCAGAGTACTTGTGATTTACGGAGTGTTAAATATAAATGGATAGAAAATTTGTATAAAAATTAGTTATTAAAAATAGGATGAGTGGTTTATAAAAACTAAATGATAAAACCGCCCGTAACTGCTTCAGGTTTAGAAGTATATATACTAGGAGATGACCCGTACCTTGTACGGGGGTGTTATTTATTTATTTATTGCTTTGTATATGAATTTACCATTACAATTACAAATATTATCATATGTATACTTTGTTTTAAAATGACGTTTATTATCTTAATTAAGAATTTTTTTTTCTAAAGCGTAATTAATATGCAATATTAGTGATATATATATGGTAAAGATAACATCTACTTTTTTATTGATATTTTAATATGGTATGATAGTAAAAATTTATTTAGTATATTATTTTAATAGAATGAATATTTTTCTTAAATATAGTGGTAGAATTTTCTACCATTGATGATTTAAAAAATTATCATAATAAATTACGAAAAATAACTTAAAGTTAATATGATATTTAATTTAATGGATAAAATATTATGATTATGATTTATAGATTATGATGAAAAAAATATTTTTTTTAAATAAAATGTTTATGAAAGATCTATGTATTAATTAATAATGATAAGATAGAGTTATATATTTGGATAGAATTATTAATTAAACAACTCAAATTCTGAGATAGAACTAATACCTTAATTAAGTATGTATAAGACTATGATAAAATCAAGATTTAATTAGATAGATTTTTAAATAAGGGGGTGATGTGGCGCAATATGGTGGCAGAATTCGCTTCCGTTTTAGTATATAGTAATAGATAGATAGATAGATATTGATGACTGAAGCCACGAAAAGAGACATACGAAGACTTGAAATCGAGGATGATAATTTAACGGTAATAAAAAGATGCCTAAGGGTAAAAGAGCTACCCGTGGGAAATTGAGAGGATTTTCGTGGATTCGCTAGTGTCTCTCCAAGGACTCGAGATGGTACAATTCTCTCGTGGGTAAACAAATGCAATGTTCTAGCTCTCATCCGTAAGACACGGAGACATCCTAATTCTTATGGAGTCAACAAAAAAATATATCCATATTGATGGTGATGATGGGTAATTAAAAAACCATTACCCAGAAAAGAAAAGAAGTACTCTAATAATAACGACTTCATGCTCCCTGAACCATGTATATGACACTTTCAAATCTATTCCTAAGAGCAGATTGGACAACTTCACATAATACTATTGAACTTCGTTATCATTGATTTTCCACAACACCGCCTAAAGAAGTAAACATAAAGCGTTAACTGCCACAATAAAAAAAAAAATATTACATGTAGTGAGCCTATTTTGGCGTACATATAATTGATAAGTATCCATTTTCACATGAGAAGCAATTTGATCCACCATGTAAATACTTATGATTCTTATTTGTTTTGCTTGGCCACATTAAATTTACATGTTACATACAGGAGATCCATGGCGTTTTTTTTTTGCTCAGGGACAGGGTCCATGGCGTTTTTATAGACTAATACTTTGAAGACTATTCTACTAATACGTAAAGAATGTAATCAATTGTGCTAAAAACACTTGGTTATTACTTATTTCAAATGTGTTTGACCTGATTTTCCTTTGAGGTATACAGAACAGGGTACTCTATCTACCCGTAACTACTAGTTATTGCTAAAAGAACAAGAACTATTAATCTATCTATCTATACTAATATCCTTGTAAGCGTGCAAGTATCATTTGCTAGGACAAGAACCATTGATCTCATTTTTTTTAATCTGAAATGGACTCATTGATCAGCTCACTGGTTTAGCACTCATGGGTATACTATGAAGTTCCGATCTCAGGTTCGAAACTTAAAGATGACGGTTTGCCCTCTTCTCCTTAGAGATGGTTCATCGGTCTTTTTTTTTTTTTTATCATTACTTTGTTAGCCGTGTTATATAAAGCCACTTAGCCACCCATAGACTTATGACTTAATTACTTACTAACAATTCCTATATAAATCATCTTCAATCCCAACTACTCTATAATCTCTAACAATCTTCTCTTTCTTTGTTTCTCTAGTGGTAATTTCTCAATAAGCTTCTCCGATCATCTTCTAATCAAGTCAAAATTTTTATTACTAGTTCACTTTTGCCATAATTCTCTTGTTTCTAACTTCTTTTAAACTCTATCTCAAGAGCTAGGTAGCTAGAAGAACTCGATCGATCAATCCCAGATCATGGCACACAAACAGATAAGTGCGAAAAAACCCAAGGGCAACTCATCTCATCAACAAGTGATTGGGTACGAGAAAACCAAGGCAGCCAAGCACGTAACAAAAGGGAGCTATGTCAACTCCCATGGAGATAAGTGCGAGACTACTAAGGTGTCTACACTTGTTGAGAAAGTCAAAGTCGTGAAGATCGATGCTAGTACTTCTGCCAAAGGGGTCAAACATCACAATGGAACCAGTGGCAAACAAGTTAAGCAACACCATGGCGCTTGCAAGAAGCATTGAAAGGATTCATCTATCTATCTATCTATATACATGCACTTCAGTAATGATCGATCTTGTCTTTATTTGGCTTGTTGTACGTGCTACTTGTTCATTTGTGTTACGGTGTGTATGTTCTATGCTGAGCCCTTTTTGTTATTGAATGTTATAATGTTGATCTTGTTGGATTTGCCAGCTTTTATTAGTCCTAAGTTTGGAATACTTTTTATAATCTTAATTATAATTATTAGCTAGGATGACTAAATTAAAATTTCTTCGAATCGATAAGGTTGGATCTTTCCGATCTGTTGACGATTAGGCTTGGATCTAAGTTGGGATGAATATGTTCCATTTTCCATTCCGTGTTACTAATATTGAATGTTTAAAAAAGTTGAAACCTTTTCTATTAAGATGCCTTGAATTACTGTTCATCGGAATTCCGATAACACAACGTTAGTGAATCACGTAGATCTGTCTTTTTTGTTATTATTATTCTCGTTCGATCTTGTTACATGGCTTCAATACCACGTCGAGCTGATTAATTGGTCTGTTGTATAATTAATTGGTCGGGAGTGACTCTAATATGAAATTTGTTAGTTAGAAGTGAAACACTAATGCAATATGTTTTTTTGTTATTCACTGGTTTACTAAAGTTTCGTATGGGGTAAGTCTAGTTAGATTCAGGTCATACACTCCTGGCTTTGACGAGTGAGTTCCTCAAAGAGAATTTTTTACATCCACACTATAGTTGAATTCCAGACCTCGTGGATATAAAGTAGAATGCTTACGATAATGCAATATGCTTTTCATATATACAAGAAATGAAGAACCGCCGGTTGTATTATTACGATGAGGCCTTGAACGTACACAGTTTTCTATTACATGGCGTTTTGAATATTGCCAATTGCAAGGGCATTTGGTTTCAGCCATAACAATGTGCTTAATTAATTAGTCTTTTTTCTTTTCCAAGTTAGTTTTAATTTAGTTTATAAGTTAATTTGCCGTGTGAGACTAGGACAAGCTAATTAATTAGTTAAGGTCATCCCTATCAGTTATGTCATTATCATATCTATGGACGGCTATCGACTTGTTAAAGCATAAACTACATACATCAAGATTCAATCATTATTAATAATTAACCACCTAATAGCATGAGCAAGGATTGAGCCTCCTCTTTGCTTCCTCTCCCCTAAAAGTAAAGGTCCTCATTGTTGACCTTAAAGAGAAGGTGCTCATTGCTGGAAAAAAAAAACTTTTTTAAGAGAAACATAAATAATTCTCCTTTTATAGAGGATTGTTTATATTGACTCATTTTTCAAAGAGGAATATCCATCATTTATATACTAATATGTGTCTATTTCAATTCTCATTCTCTTTTGTTTATCTATCCTCAATTTACACATATTTTAACTTAAAAATACAATAAAAAGTGACATTAGTTTAAAAATTGTCATACTTCACACCAATCATCTTTTGCATATATTTTCCCCCTATTTTATGGATTATCATAATAATTCAAATGTATACTTGTAAAAAAACCTAACATTTATATAATTTTTGTGTATAAACTAATTATTACTTTGTCCTAATTTTTACTTGATCAAAATGAATATTCTTTTAACTCTCTTGTTACGAATATTCACATTAATTGGTATGCATTTCCTTTATATGGGACAAGTTTTAGAGTTTCGTTGCAAAGTTAAAATATAAAACTTTATGGCAATAACATCTTTAAATTAAAACTTTAACTTCTTATGACAACAATACTATTATTTACTAGAGAAAATTTGGGGAGTAGGCTATTTGGGGAGTTTTGTGGAGCGGATAGGCTGCCTTGAAAATTTATGTGCTAACTAGTCGTTTTTCCAAAAATACCCCTGGTCAAAAAAAAAAATTTACACGCGTGCCACCGCATCCCAGTTAAATCCTATCATCCAAAAATCCTGTCACCGAAAAATTGAAAAAAACTTGTAACCATGCATAAAAACTTGTCATCGCTTAGAAAAACTTGTCATTGCGTGGAAAAACTTGTCATTTGCGTAGAAAACTTGTCATCCCTTATGAAAAACTTGTCATTGCGTAGAAAACTTGTCATCCCTTACGAAAAACTTGTCATTGCGTAGAAAACTTGTCATCGCTTATAAAAACTTGTTATAGCGCACAAAAAACTTGTCATAGTGTATAAAAAACGTGTCGTAGCATACAAAAACGTGTCATTGCGTACAAAAACTTGTCATCACTCAACCTGTCGTCATGTACAAAAAAACTATCATCACGAACAAAACTTGTCATCACCCTAACTTGTCATCACGTATGCAACTTGTCATCAGAATTTATTAGTATGCCTATGTGGGATTTGAACCCACATTATTGTGCGTTAAGCACGTTGCTCTACCATTTGAGCTAATAGGCCATAATTAAAAGTAATATATAGACAAATTTAACAATGCAAAAATTAACCCATAAAAACCACCTTGTCATCCCAAAACCCTTAAAACAAACTTGTCATCACCCAGATTCGTAAAACAAACTTATAATCATCAAAACACATCAAAACGAACTTGTCATCACCCCAGACTCATAAAATCATCCTAAAAACTTTTAAAATCATTCAAATAGAACTTGTCATCAGTCAAATCCGTAAAACTAACTTGTCATCACCCAAAATCATCCCAAAAACTTAAAACAAACTTGTCATCATTCAGATTCGTAAAACAAACTTATAATTACCAAAACACATAAAAAACAAATGTGTCATCGCTAAAACCTATTAAAAACAACTTGTCATCACTCAGTCCCATAAAAATCATCCCAAAACCCTTAAAAAAACTTGTCATCAGTCAAATCCGTAGAACAAACTAAAATTGCTTAAAACTCATAAAAAACCACTTGTCATCACCCAAAATCATAAAATCATCCCAAACCCCCCAAAACTGAACTTGTCATCCTAAAAACCCCAAAAGCCAAAAACTCAAAAACTCAACCCTAGATCTAGCTCGAACGAGCCTAGATCTGGCTCATAGAAGCCTAGATCTGGCTCGTAGAAGCCTAGATCTGGCTCGTAGAAGCCTAGATCTGGCTCGTAGGAGCCCAGATCTAGGCTCTTTCTGGCTCCAAAGAGCCTAGATCTGGCTTCAACGGGCCCAGATCTAGAAGAGAGGGATGAGGGGGAGGAGAGGGAGAGGGCGAACGAACCTGAAATCGACGGCGGTGGCGGCGACGGCGGTGGCATAGGTGGTCGGAGAGGGCGACGACGAGGAGAGGGAGGGCGACGTGAGGGAGAGACGGATTGGGGTGGGCGCCAGCGAGAGGAAAGAGAGGGAGGGAAGAGAGGAAAGAAAATGGAGATGAGAGGGAGAGAGGGATGAGTGCAAAAAAAAATGAAGAGGAGAGAGAAAAAGAAGAGAATATGGGGTTTTATATAAGAGGAAGAGTCTAGTTAGCTAATTTATTTTTGGGAGAGATTAACTTCTTTAAATTTCTCCCAAAACAACCCCCAACACCCCCTTCCCTCTATTTACTATTGAGGCTTGTATTGGTATTTTTACATTATAATTGTTCGTACTTTAGCTCAAAGTTTAAACTATTATTGGTAATTATATTAACATTAATCAAGTTTAAAAAATGATTTATGCGGAAAGTAATATGTAATTTAATATATCATTATTAATTTGTTTGAATAATTAAACTTATAAAACTAGAATAGCGACAATGAGAGAGATCCTTGTTGGTGTGAAAAAAGCTAAAAGATAGAAGATGAGGAAGAGGATAGAGATATTGAGAAGTGAGATGAAAGAAAAAAAAAATTGCCAAATGGAGAGAATGAGAGAGAAAATTAAGAGAGAATTATATTTTAAATACTCTTCATTGCACATGCTCTAACCTCGAGAAAATTAAGAAATGATTGTAAATACTCTACATCGTGATAAAAATGTTTGGTTTATTATTCAAATTATTTTGCATACAAAAAGTACCTACATATATATATATACACGATAAATCTGTGTTATTCAACCTAGATATTGTATTTTTTCATCATACTGCAGTATAAACCTAATATTTTGACTACAATTTTTTTCCACACACTTGTCCGTAGTTATTCAAACTCTTTTGGAATCTTATTCATTATCGTTTTTTTTTTGTATACGAATTCATATGTCTCTTCTTTGCATATAGGAATTCATTGTTATTCAACTCCTACTGTCTTAATTAACTTGTTCAGCTATCTAAATACAAGGAAACAAGATCCTATTAGTGTCACTTCCATATATTTTCAAACATTCACGAATATATATTCATTATTTTTTCATTCACGAATATGTATTATTTTTTCATTATTGTTTAGATTGGTCTTTATATACTAAATCAACCTAATCAAGACTCTTGATCTATAAGTTACAGTAAGGATCTCGAACAAGATTTTACCATATTAACCAGGCAAATGCAATTGCATCACAATAATCACTAGAACGTTATTCTCAATCTAAGAACATACCTCTGTCCATTGTAGTTCAGAGCTCTCAACCTACATAAAAAAGTTTTTAAGTTTTGATGATAAATTTATCAAATTAATTTTTAATTTTTTATCTATGAGTTCAAAACTAAACGAAAAAATTTTAGTGTTACTGGACATTTTTTGGAAAAATTGTGCATCATATAGTACTGTAACATTTATTTCTTTGTTTGATTATTCCTTTTTTGGTTAAGATATCTTATGAATTAAGTATACATGTCGGCCTCTTCAAGTCTTTTAAAATTGTGCACGTCAGGTCAACTAGCTATACTTTTTACAGGTCTTTGTTTGCAATACTTTGTTATGGACGTGTTGAATGAAGCAACCCACCATAGACTTCTGACTTATATCAATCATCTTCGATCAATCTCAACAATTGTCTGATCTATAGCTACTATCTTCTCTTTCTCTCCTGCAGGTAATTTCTCAAGCTTCTCCGATCATCTTCTAATTAAGTCAATTTCTCTACTAATAATTAGTAGTTATATTATGTACTTCGGGCGTTTAGTCCATCGGCTAAACTTCTAGAGTAGTATCCAGAGATCTCTTATTCGAATTTCATTATGTCACTCTCTCGATAAAAGAAATACTAGTTTTATTCTCTTGTTTCTAACATTTGATAACTCGATAGCTCGCTAGAAGAACTCGGTCAAACCCAGATCATGTCACACAATAAACACATAGTTCCGGCGTCGTCGAAAGCGAGCTCGCATAGCCTCGCCAAGTCAAGCAAATCCAAGAGCAGCTCATCTCATCAACAAGTGATTGGGTACGAGAAAACCAAGGCAGCCACGCACGTATCGAAAGGGAGCTATGTCGACTCCCATGGAGCTAAGTGCGAGGTTACTAAGGTGTCTACACTTGTTGAGCAAGTCAAAGTCTTGAAGATCGGCTCAAGTAGTAGTAGTTCTACCAAAGAGGCCAAACATCATCATGGACATCATCATGGAAGCAGTAGCAAAGAAGTTAAGCATCACCACCATGGCTCTAGCAAGAAGTGTTGAAAGGTTTCATCTATCTATCTATCTATCTACACGCGCTTGTGTAATGATTCGTCTTTATTTGGCTTGTTGTTTTACTTGTTCAACTGTATTTGGTTCATGATAAACCCTCTTTGGCATTGAATGTTATATTGATCTTGTTGGATTTCCCAAGTTTTATGAGTGCTAAGTTTGAGTATTTCTTAATCTTATAATGAAGTTCATGAATATGTCAGTTGCATGAAGCCCCTCTTTGGGGGATTTATGTTTTGATTCCAGGTGTGGTGGGATAGATCTTTAATCTCAATACGTCACTTTAAGTGCATGGAATTATCTGGTCCCGTAAATATGTCAGTTGCACCAAATGATTCATACCTTAAAACCCGCCGGCCATCCCAATAGACCAAATTTTTTATTACAATAATATACCATGTTAAAGTCAACGAGCCATATCCAACGAGCCATATCTAACGTGAGAGATTCACATGTCGGTCCGTGCATATATACACGATAGGCTCAACACGTAAGCCCATGAGATTTCACTCTACAACCAATCAACAACAGGAGATAACTCATTCCCTTATACAATGGGGGATTTATATATGTTCTAATTCTCGATATTGGAATTGTAATACCTTCTCAAATCTATCTATTACTATATACTAAAGCTGAAGCAAATTCCGCCACCATATTGCGCCACATCACCCCTTTTATTAAAATAATATATTTTATTTAAATTCTTTGGTCATCTATGAAATTGATAATTTTATCTTTCTACTCCCTACTTGAAAACTTTATCTTTTGTTATCTAATAAATTGGAAAAATTATGAAAATTTTGTATTTGGCATGTACGTACATGGTATGCTAATATTTTTATGCTAATGTTTTGTATTTATCTTTCGTATTCGTACATGTACGTGAATTGGACAAATTATGTTATCTAATGATTCATATAGAAGATAGTCATATGCTAATATTTTTTGTATTCAACAAATAATTCCGCCACCATTAACATCATCTTTTTTTAATATAATAATATATTTTATTTAAATTCTTTGATTATCTATTAACTTGAAAATTTTATCTTTCTACTTTCTACTTGAAAACTTTATCTTTTGTTATCTATTAAATTAGAAGCATTTTGTAAATTTTGTATTTAGCATGTAAGTACATGGAACATGGTACATCTTTTCCAAAATGATAGAATTCCAGTATGGTACAAAATAAATACAATTTTAACGTCACCCCTTTTATTAAAATAATATATTTTATTTAAATTCTTTTGTCATTTATTAAATTGAAAATTTTATCTTTCTACTCTCTACTTGAAAATTTTATCTTTTTTTATCTATTAAATTCGAAAAATTATGTAAATTTTGTATTACGGACAAAAAAATACAATTAGCATGTACAATTTTTATCTTTTTCAAAAGCATGTACGTACATGGTACATCTTTTGCAAAAGCATGTACGCACATGGTACAAAATATATACAAATATAAAAAAGTATACAATTTTAGCTAAGGTATATATATATATCTTAATGTACGCACATGGAAAATCAAAGGTATATATTTTATCTTAATATACTAGCATGGAAATTTTATCTTTTTTATCTTTTAAGTAAGATATATCGTATTTATATCTTTATAATTATTCTTCTAATCCTTACCCATCTAGAACTTCTTTGCTATAAATACACCTCTCATCAACTCATTCTTCTACAACTAAATTACGTTTTGTATACTATTAGCTCCCAATTTTTTTTGAGATAACTTTGTAATTGTTATAGTAAATTCATACACAAGTAATAAATAAATAAATAACACCGCCGTACAAGGTACGGGTCATCTACTAGTTTATTAAAAAACACGTGACAATCTAATAACTGGATGTCATCACAAGCTAATAAAACTTGATAAATACAGATAATTTTAAAAGCAAATCATTATTGACAATGATATGGTAAACATCAGATGCTTTGATTTAGAAAAAAAAAACCTTTTCATTTGGGTTGCTTAGAGGGTAGACCAGGCCCCCTTAACCCCAATTACGGACTACGGGTCGACAATGACCCATAGTTAAAGAAATCTTAACCTGTGACTTGAAGTGTAACCCATAATATTTGTTTCACGGGTTGGGTTATAGGTCAACATGTTTGACCCGTATTTCAAATGGATTAATTTAGCTATTTTTAACCCATTTAGCTCATTGTCAAATAATTTTGTCTCTTACGGTTCTAAATCAAACACAAAGACACACAAAAAGAAATAACACAAAACACAACAAAGTGAAGTTTTTGAAGTCCCGCAAAACACATAAAGTATGAATATCCCACGAAGACAACTGTAACTTTCTAGTGTAATTCTCCTAATCAAAAATCTATACTATATATTAAAGTCGGAGAATTTCGAGCCTCCACGTTAATTCTGGTCCCACCACATGTTAAATTTATTATAAATCAATTATCTATTCTCATATATATCAATCTATTTATCATATATTGACATATCAGTATAATATCTATATCCATAATCTATCAAAATCTTTTTTTGATATCTATCAGAATAATATCAAAAAAATTAACACAATTAACAACAATATTGATTGAGCACAAGTAACGAAATCCCACGTTAATAATAACAAAAATTATAAATACCCACGTTAGTTTACCACGTTAATTGTCCATCTTTTTTTGATATCTTTTTCTTTTTACAACATGGAAATGAAGTTCATAAACTTGTACTCGCAGGGGTACGGGGAGAAAAATAGAATAATTATTCATAAATTAATTAATTTATGAATAATTATTTTAAACCATGTTTTTCAAAGATATTTTATATGTAGCTTAAATTATAAACTTATGGGACAAAAAAGACTATTGACAAAGAAAAATGGAGAATGTATATGATTATAAAAATACAATAAAAACAAAAAATTCAGAGTGACAAATAAGTTTAACAAATTAATTATAATTTTGATTTACAAAAAAGAATGTCTAAGCAAATAGTTGAAAAAGATAAAAATTAGGTGAAAAAGATAGATGATATACAATTAATAAGAATAAGAAGACTTTTAAATTATTTTTCTAAATTTTATTTTCTTAAATAGAGTGGGCCAGAATTAACATAGATATATTAAGACATGAACTCATAAAGAGAAGTGAAAAATGTATAAAATAAACTATCCAAATTTTATCTATCTATACAATCTAGATTCATTCTAAGAGTATATAAATATTAACACATGAATTGTAAATTGAAAATCACGTAAAGAGAAGTGAAAAAACTAAAAAAAGAAAAGGTATCAACTTCAACCCAATAAATTTATTTTCTTAGGATTACGGACACATACGTAGAAGTTATATGTGAATTGATCTATGAGCAAACCCAAATCCTTATTATTTATAAATAATATCCACGTTAGGATTACGGGACATAAACTCAAATCCTGATTAATTGTATGTAGAGTTACATAGGGTATCAAAACATCTTATACAAAGTACGGATACATCGTACAAAAACCCGTACAGGGTACGGGTATAAAACTAGTTCATATCTATCCTCGATCCAAAAGCAAGATCGAAAGTCCAATAGTTATATCTTTAAAAAATAATTGCGAGTCGACCCCTAACTCGACGGGTTGACCCGTACCTGATCCATAACACGTAAACTCTAAAGAAGTTGACTGTGACCGACCTGTAATTTATGGACCGGAAACTCGACCTATAATTTATGGGTTGGGTCAGTTCGAGTTACAGGTGACTCGAACCGTTGAGCAACCTTACTTCGCATTGCCCTATATTTATTATTTTATGGATTTAAAAATGAAAACTTTCCTTAACCTATAAAGTGTGAACCATGAACATAAAAAAGAAATACGTGAACATAAAATAGATATATGTGAACCCAAAACAGAATTACGTGAACTCCAAAAAATGTGTGATTTTGTGTTATTATGTTATTATGTATAGTAGTGTAGTTTATAACACATGATATTAAAAAAAATGTGTTATTACTTATATTAATACGATCCATAACAAAAATTGATTTTGTTCACATATTTCTTCTTGTAGTTCACATATTTATGTATTTTGTTCACATTTTCAATTTACACGATCAGAAAAGTTTTCACCAGAATCAACGTCTTATTCAATTGCCATCTAACTTGCTCTACTTTGTTATATTCATTTAAAGAAGATATAATAGTATTGTAGAATATAAGAAACAAAAAGTTTATTTCTTTAACCTAACAAACTTCAAGTGTTTTATCTTAAAATATTAATGATTTCAATCGATTAATGTAGTGTTCTTTTAAATTAGTTAATTAATCTAACCGATGGATTAGATTAGATCCTCTTCAAAAAGACCCATCTAGCTAGCAAGTAGATGAAATGAGAATGAAAATTCAAAATTGTATGAGTAGGGCGTTGATAAACGTTATATGATCACAGCTGGCCAGTCTGAAAAGCCAAAACACAGTTTCCTTACTTGGAATGCACCCTTTCACCATCTACAACAAACCCATCAGAAGAATCAATTTCTCTTCTTCCCTCATAAATCCCCTTTTCCTTTATTTCCTTTCAAATCATCCAAACCCTAAATCAAAAACATCTGAAAGGTGAGGAGTTGTGAAGTGAAAAAGCTCCAATCTTTGCTCTTCTTCTGGGCTTCTGAAAGGTGAGCAACTGTGAATCTCATTTCATGGGAAATTGACAACTCCTTTCACACTTAATTTGTGAATTTAAGTCCTCTTCAAACCTCCATAGATGGCTAACGGAGCAGGAAGCTCTTCACAACAGGAAAGCGATCCACATTTCTTCCGGACTATTGGGCATCAAACCCTTGAAGCTGAAACCCTTGTAAGTTCTTTCCTTTGCCTCTTCCTTCTGTCCCTTTGCATTTACATGGCCAAAACAGAGCAAAATGTGGGCAATTAGTGCAAAGCTGTTACCTTTTTTGTTTGCTCATTTGCCAGTAACCCATTACAAGTGAGTTCATTTAGATCTAGGGCAAAGCTGATACCTTTTACAATTGTTCATTTTTGTTTTCCCCTCTTTCAAAGATTGTGCCTTGTTAGTCTATTCAGCTTGCCCTGGATGTTTTTGACAGGAAATTCCTGTAGCATTTGTGGGCAAGTCTGGAAGCTACTTGTCAAAGTATGCTTGCCTTGAAATTAACACTGGAAAACTGTGGAAAGTGGAGCTAGAAAGGTGTGATGGAAGAATTTGGCTACACAAAGGCTGGAAGGAGTTTGTTGACAGCTGCAACATCAAATCTGGATACTCCCTGGCCTTCCGATATGAAGGCGGATCCTTTTTCCATGTCTTTGTATTCGATTCAACTCGTTTGGAGATCAATTATTCTGCCAGTACTAATCAACCTGAAGCCATTGGTGTCAAAGAAGAAGATGTTAGTGATGATAGCTCTTTGGAGATTCTGCATGAGTGGCCACAAGAATCCAATGAAGTATCGCTGCCCAACCAGCCTAGTAAGTGGTCGAAAATATGCTTTTTTTCCTATCAATTCGATTACTAATCTAATTTGCTGGCTTTAGGAGATGATGAAGTACATCAAGGTGAAGGACCTTCTCGGTCGCCTAGTGCAAGGGATGGAGTTGCTCAAAGAGCAAGGTCGACGTTTGATACCACACATCCTTCTTTTACTTTCGTCATGGGACCAACTTATCATACTTCTCTGGTATACCTTAAACTACATTTTTTGCATTAAAGTAAAGGATGTTATGAATTCTTGATTGCAAAAAGTTGGATAAATTCGATCTTCTGCAGTGTATCCCAGAAAATGCTGCAAGAAGCTATTTCCATGGAAGGGGTGACAACAGCGTATACCTTAATGGACCGGATGGAAAAGCTTGGCTGATGAATTATGCTGTCGGAGGCCCTCCACTATACGACGTTAACATCATCTCAGAATGGAGTAAATTTGTGGAAGAATACCAAATACAAGATGGAGATACATGCATCTTTGAGCTAATCGATAGCTCAGTAATGGTTTTTAATGTCACCGTTGAATTTGCTGTTGAAATTGTGCCAACTGCCTTTGAAAGAGCCACATGTATGCAATGCAGCAACCCCTCTTTCTTTGCTTCAATCAAGAACTTTTATCATTTGGTATGCTTTTTTTGTTTCCTCCATTTTCTGCGTTTCGTTGCAGTCATAAGAAGCCGTTTTTTGAAGGAAGTTGCTGCATTCATTCACAATGAGATTCTTTTTTCTATTCACAGCACATTCCAGCTCCTCATGCTTCAAGGCACCTTGCTGATGAGCACGAAAAAGACGTGTTCCTCCAGCTTGATGGGAAGACTTGGTCAGTCAGGTACTATTCATATGGTAACTCGAGCGGGAGATTCTCAGCAGGGTGGAGGAATTTTGTAAGGGAAAATGATCTGCACAAAGAATATGCGTGCGTTTTTGAGCTTCTTTCCCAAGCACCAAATCGCTACAATGTCACCATATTCCGCGATACTGAATCTACAGAGCCAAACGGATGATTCCTGAATCATGAATTGGTTTAGTTAAGCTCTTAATACCATGCATTTTGGGTCATGTTTAAACTTGGTTCCTCATCTGACAGCTTGAAATTTATGCTAATGTGGCTATGGTAGTTTTTAGTTGGCATCTTATGATGTATGTTTGAATATGGTTCTTCATCAGGAGTCTCTTATGTAGCAGAACATGGTTAAGTATGATATTTAATTTGCATCCGTCTTGGTAGCATTTTATTATAATGAATGTTTGCCCACATGGATAAACACTGAAATCCATTGATTGAACGTATTGGGATTCAAGCTCTTAACTATTATGGAGCAATACTTTCTTACATGGCCTAATTCAAGTGCTGACATTTTTGAACTATACTTGAGTAGGTCTTTTGGTAGATCTGGTGTATATATTTTGCTAGTTGCAAGGATGTGCGGTAGAGCATGATCCAAGTGGATTTCTCTATAGTGCTGTTTATAATTCATATTTGTCATTTTTCAATGCTAATCTGGGTTAGGTGTACTAATTGGTTATTTGTATCGATCTCCCATAGACATGATGTGAAGGTTGCCTTGAGAATTTTATAGCATAGTAAGAACCGAGTTGAACCTTTTTATAGGTGTAATTGTATCATTGTTTCTCTATTGGTTTTAGTCACTCCAGACTGTTGTGATTTTTTAAGAGAACTCCCTGTCACCAGGTTCTTCATTTTTTCATATGGTGTTTGGGTTTGAAAAACTGACACGACAAAGCTTCCTCGTTCCAGGAGTAGTACAATATGATATATTCTTTTTCAAAGATCCATCTCATTCCGACATTATGAGTTCTTGTTTGCCAGGTTGGTTCCATTGAAGTTGGTGTTCGCCAAGTCTTCATTGAGGAGAAGAAATTCACAAACTTTGGAGGTATGATCTGTAATTCTAGAATCCAATTCATTTTTCTAAATGTACTTCTCTTGTAAAACGACGTTTATGCAATTTCTTACTGCATTTTTATTCAATCATGACTATTGCAATTTGCAACACAAGCCTCCTAGTAAATTTCTATTGGATGATGAGATGCATGAGATAGTTTTAGGGGTTTAGAAGCATTCTGGCACATCACCAAACCTTATCAATATAATTCCCTAGTAGGAACTGATTGAAATGGAAACTCTAAAATGTCATTAGTTTTTGACTCGTGTAGTCTGTCATACATTTCCCTCATGAACGTACATGTGAAACGTTCTTTGTGATTGTCTGATGAGGTGAGTTTATGCAGGCAACAGATTTGGAATGGCACCTTCTTGACATTCTGGCACATCACCAAAAACTACTAATTGCAGGCATTTTTCAAGTGGTGGACTGTTGCAGGCATTTTTGATATGGCAAAACTGGTTGAAGGGACTTGCTTTTCCTGTGCTATTTTGCTTTGGCTAGTGCTCAGGCTGAGTTTTTGTAATTTTTTTGGAACGCAAGACTGAGTTTTTGTAGTGAGCTGCAACCATGGCAGGAAAAAACATGTTACAGTGTCAAGCCAAATGATAGCAGTGTCAAGCCAAATGGTTAACTTCGATCTCAATCCAATGGCAAATTTTTATTTGAGCTATTGCTTTGTTTTTGGTCAACTCATTTGAGCTATTGCTAATCACCCCAATTAAAAATCGGTATGATTTTAATCGAGTTAAAATACACAGAGTAGAAGGCTCAGAACATGTTTTTCTTGAAACAAATTTCATTTAAGGTAGTAGGTGGAAAACAAATCTTTATATATAAAGGTAAAATTAATATAAAGATAGACTTAATATAACAAGTGTAGTGTTGTTTCTCACCTAGATATATAAAGATAAACAGGAGTTTTTTCAAATAAACCCAGCTAGCTTAGGCGCTTAGCCAGTTAGCCTACTACTATTGGTAGTATGATAAATCAAATGTCTTAAAATGGTATTCAAACACAGCTGTATAGTCTGAAAAGCCAAAAACACACACTTTCCTCTCATGTGAAAGAGTGAATGCCATTCACTCACAGACACCATGTACAAGCCCATCACCTTGCCATGAAGAATCAAACGGTCACTAACTGAGCAGGTTTTAACCCCTTTTTTTCTCTCTCTCTCTTTCTCTCTCACTTAATCCCTACCCTAGATCAGAAACATTGGTAAGACTGTAGAGTCTTCTTCAAAATCAAAGATTAAAGCTTTCCATTTACACCTACGGATGTTGTGTTTTTTCTTTCTTATGTATGGGTTTCAAAGTTTAGCCTTTTTTGTCAGGAGAAAGGAGAAGAGAAAAGCTCTGATCTTGCACTTCATCTAGGTTTCACAAAGGTACTGTAAGAGTCTTCAAAATAAGAGTAAGCTTTTCATTTACACCTACTGATGTTGTGTTTTTCTTTCTTTTGTATGGATTTCAAAGATTGAGCCTTTTTTGTCAGGATAAAGGAGAAGAGAAAAGCTCTGATCTTGCACTTCATCTAGGTTTCACAGAGGTAAGACTGTAAGAGTCTTCAAATTCAAAGAATAAGCTTTTCATTTACACCTACCGATGTTGTGTTTTTCCTTTCTTTTGTATCGGCTTCAAAGATCGAGCCTTTTTTTTCTTGTCAGGAGAAAGGAGAAGAGAAAAGCTCTGATTTTTCACTTCATCTAGGTTTCACAGAGGTGATAAAGAAGAGGACTTAAGCTCTACAAATTATACATGAGGCTTGTTCTATCTGTTGGAAGAAAGAAGATCAATTTCTGTTGAAATAGGTCCACTAAATGCCTGACTAGTTTTTGACCAATTTCTGTTGGGAGTGAGAAGATCTTATTTTGGTCTTCTTCTAGGCTTCAGATGGGCAAGGAGGCAGGAAGCAGTTCACAGCCTAAAAGATATCCTGTGTTCTTCCACGACATTGCGGATCACAACCTTAAAGATGGAACTCTTGTAAGAGCTTTTTCTTCTCCATCTTCTCTGTCTCTATCTTTGTGTATGTATGTAGGCAACACATAAAACACTTATGAAAGGCCAAAAAAAGGGTAGTTGTGTTGGATTTTGGGGAACTAGGCCAAAAGAAAAGTTGAGAATTCATAAACAAATGTTGCAAATGGAGATGAATAGAACGATTTTGAGTGTTTTTAGGCATTTTCAACAAATTTTTTTGTCTCATAACTTGTTAAATTTCTTTCAAGTGAAATAAATTAGGCATTTCCACGTGATGCTCTATGTGTAGATATATGATTTACAACTGTAAGTATATTTAAAGTTGCAAGTTTTACTGAAATACACCTGTCTCCTGGGTTAATCTCCTTTGGAAGCACTCTTTGCTCTCCTAAAATGATGCTTCAATCTTAATTACATAGCTGCTTTTGTGAACCTGGCAAAAGTAGATCATTGTTGTCAAATTTCTTGCATCTTTGGTTTTGTGAGCATAGCAAAATTCTAAGTGTACACTGTACACTAAACTATTGGAACAGGAGAAAGAACTCATGATATAGAAGTGCCAATAGAACAAATTGCTAGTAGTTGATTTCTTAGTAGGCCATTTTCAGAGTTGAGCACGAATGCATGATGGTCAACTTGTATTCAAGCCACTTTTGTGCTCTCTATCTTATAGTGCCTTGTTAAAACATTTCAGCTTCTTTTTGCATGTTTTGGACAGGAAATTCTTCCAGAATTTGTTAAGAAGCATGAAAGTCACTGGCCCAAGTATACTTGCATCGAAGTACCAAGCGGAAAAATGTGGAAAGTGGAGCTGAAAAGCCGTGGCGGTCGAGTTTTGCTAGACAAAGGCTGGCAACAGTTTGTGGAGGATTGCTCAATCAAAAGTGGGTATAAGCTGATGCTCAGATATGAAGGTGGTTCGTTTTTCCATGCTGTCATATTCGACGCAGGCGATTCGGAGATCCAATATCCTTGTGCTAATCAAAGTGTCAATTTGGGTCAACCCAAAGTTACCAAGATCAAAGAGGAAGATGGTAATGATGATAGCTCTATTGAGATTCTAGATGAAGACCCACTGAAATCCAAGGTAAGCATCTGTGACAAGCAAAGTCTAGTATGTGAAATTTCTTACTTTTACAATCCTGCTTATTGAAACTTAAGTTATCTATATAGGATGGGACTGAAAGCAATGAGGAAATCGAGACCTCAGAGTCAGAGGGTACAAAAGACGACGCAGAAAGAGATGAAGAAGTACTTGAAGACACAGGACTTGGTGTGTCTAGTGCAAGGGACGCAAAAGACGACGCAGAAAGAGATGAAGAAGTACTTGAAGACACAGGACTTGGTGTGTCTAGTGCAAGGGACGCAGCTCTTCAAAGAGCGTTCTGGACTCGACATCCTCATTTTATAATACTCATGGGATCAGCTTATGAGTTCCATCTTGTATGTTTGATTTGGCACCATTTCACAGTAAACCTTGCAACATTCTAACTAGGTACAACAATGTCAAATTAATATTAACATTTAATCTTCTGCAGGACGTCCCAGAAAGTTTCGGTGCAAGCTATTTCAATGGAAGGAGTGGCAGAGATGTATACTTTAAGGGACCCGACGATAGAGCTTGGCCTTTGAAGTATTCTATTGGCGGCCCTCCACATCACCAAGTAGCAATCGATTTCGGATGGAGTGAGTTTGTGCAAGAATACCGTCTCCAAGATGGAGATGCGTGCCTCTTTGAGCTGTTCAGTACCATAGTCATGGCATTCAATGTCACCATATTCCGAATCGCTGAAGGAGGGGAAGAAGAAGAAGAAGAGGGCGAGAGGAGCAACATTCTTAGAATGCCTGATACTCCTCAGCCAAGCCATGCTACAAGGACACAACAGCCTGAATCTGCGAGTCTTGAAAGAGCTGGATCTTTGGAAGGCAACAGCAACAAGCCTTCTTTCACTGCTGTGCACAAATCCGGAGATCGTACGCTTTATGCAATGGTATGTTAATCAAGATTAATGCAAACAGTTCAATTCAAGAGGTAGTAAACTGATTTGTATGGTGCAATGTGTTTCCTCCTTTTGCAGACCGTACCACTCGCTCACGCGTCGAAGTACCTTATGAACCAGCATAATAAGCAAGTGTTCCTCCACGGGGTTGGTGGGCAAACTTGGCCTGTAAAGTGCTACATCAATGGTGGACATTCTGTAAGACTCTCAACAGGGTGGAAAGGCTTTGTTTCGGACAATGAGCTGCACGAGGGGGATACGTGTGTTTTCGAGCTGGTGTCTCAGGTGCCTGTTCACTACAATGTTACCCTGATTCGCGCTGTTGCTCAGTCATCAAAGCCGAGATGTAGCCCAAGGCGTCTTCGAACAAGGTCAGGTAATTAATTAGCCCAGATATCCGATCCGGTGTAGATCGTGTGTTGGGTTCATGTGTTTAGTTTAGTACTAGTGCCACTTGCTAGCTAGGACAGGGAATTATGGTTTTCTCTTGTGTAGTTTAGTACTAGTGTCAAAAATGATGGGAAGTTGCATGTGAGTTGCATGGAAATTAAGGATTTGAATAAAGCGCAATTTGTGAAAGGATTCAAGATAAGGAACAATGATGATGATTAAAGACGCGGTTTCATTACATCATTATCTCGTCTTATCAACCTTCATTTCTTTGTCAATACCCTTAATTTCCGGGGAATTTCTGATTGCTTGGTGTCTTGGAATGCTTGTATTTGTAAGCGACGGCTACAGCACAATACAATACAATACAATACAAGTATACAACATGTCTTTGTTGGTGTGTCGTAGCTTTCAATCATAACTACTTCATAGATTATGTATGCACGCTTTCGTTCAAATTGTAATAGGATTTGACGACTTCCAAATTGCTTGTTTTGGCAAGTATGTAGCTGTTTTAGAGGATTTGACGACTAGGAAGGAGTCCAGTTTATGATAAAAATGGTGGACAAATTCACGCAAATAAGCCAGGCTTCTTCATAATCATCCATTGCTCATTTGCTTCATTTTTAATCTAGCTTCTGCTGGCGTTCGATCTTCAAAATCATCACAAGACTTTACTTGGACGACTTCGACCAATTTGCTAGGTGGTTTTAATTGATAAGCAATTGTTCCATACATTATGTATATTTAAAAGTACAAGCTGTTCTTCTACCCAAAAAAAAACATACAAGTTGGTCTTAAAGTCAGGGAATAGGTCAACCGAGAAAAAACGGGCTTATAAATTAGAGTAACACTTAATTCTAATCCATTGACTTTGACTAAACCCCTTATAAAGAGATAAGAAGTAATGTGCAAATTGGCCATGACCGCACAGATCGAGTCTTCTTCTCTTCTATCCTATATCCGAATTCAGCTCGGACAATTAAACTGTTTTTGCATATAGATTTAAGCTGCAAGAGCTGATTGATTAATTAAGATGGGCCCACGAGTGCCAAAATTTGTTTATGCTGTCAGTTTGCTCTTCATGATGATATGGCTTAGTAGCCAAGCAGAAGCCAGAATCAGGCACTACAGGTGGGACGTCGAGTACGAGTTCAAGTCACCGGATTGTTTCAAGAAGCTAGTGATCACCATCAACGGGCGCTCACCCGGACCGACTATCTTGGCTCAGCAAGGCGACACCATTGTCGTCGAGGTCAAGAACAGCCTCCTTACCGAGAATCTTGCTATTCATTGGCACGGAATCAGACAGGTATGCCGAGATTTATCTATGTATTTACTTGGTTCACACGTCGGTACATGCTATATGCGTGGTAGGCCCAACACATCAGGCAATGGGATTTATCTATGTACTTGTATGGTGGATAATTTATGTTCAGATTTCCGATACGAGATAGCTAGGTCTTTAATCTCAACAGTATTTGTAAGTAATTTGATGTCATGCAACAGATCGGGACGCCATGGTTCGACGGAACCGAAGGAGTGACCCAGTGTCCCGTGGTGCCCGGTGACACCTTTGTCTACAAGTTCGTTGTCGACAGGGTACGTATATGTGTAATAATGCCAGCTTATGTACATAAGGGTTGATCAAGGAGAAATTGGTAATTTCTCAAATTATACAACCGTTGTTGTTTTGTAATCAAAATTGCAGGCGGGAACATATTTGTACCACGCTCACTACGGGATGCAGAGAGAAGCAGGGCTGTATGGGATGATCAAAGTTGCGCCCGCGGACGGAGAAACAGAGCCCTTCTCGTACGACGTCGATAGGAGTGTGATCCTGACGGATTGGTACCATAAGAGCACGTACGAGCAAGCCGCCGGTTTGGCCTCCATCCCCTTCGTTTGGGTCGGCGAGCCACAGGTGATTATTACATAGCTATCTGAGCTAGCTAATTGAGATGATTTTAATTGTATAATCACATGGTTTAACTCTAAATGGTTGATGCAAGCGCAGTCACTTCTTATACAAGGGAGAGGGAGGTACAACTGCTCACTTGTGAGCGCGCCTGCCAATGTGGGCCTGTGCAATGCAACTAGCCCGGAGTGTGCTCCTTTCGTGCTGCACGTTGTCCCCGGCAAGACCTATCGCCTTCGAGTTGCTAGCTTGACCGCTCTCTCTGCTCTTAGTTTCGAGATCGAGGTAATTACATACAAAAAGGAAAAGAATTCGATACACCGGATATTGGTTTCGACCAAAAAAATTATGAGTTTCTTGAGAAATAGACTACCAACCTAACTTATTAAGCATCTAATTATGTTGTGTCCAAACGATGACCTTTGATACTATTCTTAAAAGCTTAACCGTGTTACTAAATGTCCGAGAACATTTTTTAAGTATCTTATTAGTAATCAATAGATCAAAAAATTGCATTGAATTGAAAGGGTCTAGCTATATGCATATTTGTTCCATGACAAAACTTGTAGCACATTGTTTAGTTGACTGTTGACCACCCTTTGCAATGTGAAAAATCCACGTTGACCTTTTCCTCGACCAAATTTGCGCAGGGACACAACATGACGGTTGTGGAGGCGGACGGACACTACATAGAGCCCTTCGACGTCAAAAACCTCTTCATATACTCCGGCGAGACGTACTCCGTCCTGGTCAAAGCCAACCAGGACCCTTCTAGAAACTACTGGATGACAACCAACGTCGTCAGCCGCCCTCCGGCCACCCCCACGGGCCTCGCAATCCTCAACTACTACCCGACCCGACCCGAGAAGGCGCCTCCTACTGTGCCCACCACGGGCCCAATCTGGAACGACACGGCCCCAAGACTGACCCAAAGCAACTCAATCCGGGCCCACCGAGGATTCATCGTCCCGCCCCCCGCCACGTCAGACAAGCTCATCGTGCTCCTCAACACGCAGAATCGCATCAACGGCCACGTCCACTGGTCGGTCAATAACGTGTCCTTCACGCTACCGATGACACCGTACCTCGTAGCCGCTAAAATGCGCCTCCTCGACGCGTTCGACCAGGATCCCCCGCCCGAGTCCTACGACTTCAAGACGTACGACATCTTCGCCGTCCAACCGAACACGAACGCCACCACGAGCAACGCCGTCTACAAGAACGTGCTCGGCTCGACAGTGGACGTCGTCTTGCAGAACGCCAACACGATGAACGTGAACAACAGTGAGACCCACCCGTGGCATTTGCATGGCCATGACTTCTGGGTGTTGGGATACGGGAAAGGGAAGTTCGACCCCGAAACCGACCCGAAGAGTTATAACTTGGTGGACCCGGTTTTGAAGAACACGGTCCCGGTTCACCCGTATGGGTGGACCGCGTTGAGGTTCGTGGCGGATAACCCCGGGGTTTGGATGTTCCATTGCCATATCGAGTCGCATTTCGCGATGGGAATGGGGGTCGTGTTCGAACAAGGGATTGACAAGGTTGGAAAGTTGCCACGGTCGATCATGGGATGTGGTGAGTCCAAGAGATTTTTCCGTCCTTAGTTGAATGCACTTAAACTTACGATCGAGCGAGCAAGCTTAGTTACCTGCAATGTATAAATGACGTAGTTCGATTTATAATGTAATGTTTATAACGCATGATATTCAATTTTTTTACACATTCTTGTAAAAAGTTATATTTTTTGAGACATGTAAAAAGTGATTTGGTTCAATGTAAATGATCTTAGTTGGGTTTGATATTGTGTTCGTGTAGGCTTGAGAGGGTAATTCCCTTTATGACGGGCTGGGCCTATTTATGGAATTGACGCACAAAGGCCCGTCATTTTTTATTTTATTTTTTGAGTACCAAGGCCCGGCCGTCATTCGATCCACTATTTGGTGGCATATTTTTCCTACTTAAAATTATCTCTAAGTATCAAATTTCAAGAATCTCAAATTTGAAAATCATTACCAACGATAGGAGTTATCACAAAATTAACCAAAAACGATTTGGAATCCTTTTCCGACGTGTTTTCGGGTGGAATCATTGATATAGCGATCAAAAATATTTCAACAAAGTGTAAAATATCAAGTTGGTATGTCTAATTTTCGATCTCTACATCATCGATTTCACCGGAAAACTTGTTGAAAAATGCTTCCGAATCGTTTTTGGTTGATTTTGTGATAGTTTGTATCGTTGGTGATGATTTTTAAACTTGTGATTATTTTTGGTTGAAAGTTGATACTTGAAATTATTTGAAGTCATTTTTCCTTTTTTCTTAATCAATTTCTATTATGTCCTATATAATTACTTAATTTTAAGTATTGTGATATTTTACAATAAAAACTATGAAAACTATACAAATTATATTATTATTATTATATAGAATCACTATAGTATTGAAATAATTATTAAAAAGTCAATATTCTTGAATCGCTAGACCGATCCGAACCGCCTGATAACTTGTTATGACCCGACGTGACTTAACTTGTAACCCAATTGAGTCAAACGCATGCTTTGCCCGAATCTAAAATAACCGAAACCAGACCCGACCGAACCGACCTATTTGACAACTCTAGTCACAAGTATTATAATTGAAAATTGCACATGGGAACTTATGCTTAACTTAACAAATTAAAAAAAAAAAAGGTTAAAGCTTAAAAGGACAGGTATATGTAAGCATTTTGAGGTATCATTCGACTTGCACAAAAGCTCCTCAACAAATATATTTTTTATTAGAAAAGGGAAAGTTTAAAATGCATGCTTTAGCATTATAGGAGATCATAATATCACTTCGAGTTGTTTTCTTGTGAGAGGACAAAGTGAGGGAAAATAAGTGAAGGATGGGACCTCCAAGAATATTTCTTGTTATGATTACAAAAGCATTAAAGATGAAGGAATCAAAGAAATAGTGAGCTTTATATAGAGAGCTCCACATCCAATAGTTTTTCATTAGCCTTAATCCAAAGTGCATTATTCTATGATGGCACATGAAGCAAGATGATTTCATTTCCCTACTATAGTTTCTCTTATGTGGCTCAATGAAGCTTCATAATGTTTTTAAAAAGTGCTAGTAGTGACTAACAACCCACCTTGAACACGACAGTTCGATCCAATAAAAGTTCATACGCACTATTTCACATCTATTTTTATTGGATTTTAGATGCGAAGCCATGATTAAATGAAGAAAGTTGTTAATATTACCGACTGGTCTAATGCAGCCCAAGTATCTACGCCTCTTCATGAGATTCAAGACTTCATTTATGTATGTTTCGACAGACTAATTAAATAAAATAGAATAAAATTTCCGAGACAAGCTACGGGAGCTCTTTTAACTCGAAACTCAACAATGGTGGATGAGACAAAAGAGTACAAGTGAGTTACTTTCACCCAACACGTTCAAGCTTGACATTTACAAACTTACATGTAAGAGTTGTTTGTATGCTTATCTTATACTTTCTATTTTTAGTCTTTCTATATACTAATCTTTTGCAAATTTTAGGTTTTCTCATGTATAGAATAGGCCTTTTAGTATGTGGATTAGTTTATCGTTAAGACTTAAGAGATTGACATGTAATACGTGCCATTTAGGATGTGCAAAATTGGTGGCACCTAAGTGGATGAATGGCATGGATTTCTTCGAATCCAATCCCGTTACGTTGTTATAAATTATTCTTTTAACTTTTGGCTTATTTTAGGATAGAATATTGTTACCTTAGTTAAAAACTTGATGCGTCCTTGTCCTCGTCTAGGCCAAGAATGCTCGTGGGAATGATCTAGGTCGCGTAGGTAGTCTCTTGTGCGTATAAGGAAGCGTGATGATCCTTGGTTTTGGGCAAGCCAACGTGATGGCAATGCGGGGAGACCGAATACCCTAAGAGTTTCCCTTGCATCTTGGATGATTGCAAGCAAAGGAACGTACACGAAAGATAGATTAAAGCCATGGGGTTCATCCAGAAAGATTCATGTGTGTTGTGTGGTAGCAAAGAGGAAGAGACTTAGGATCACTTTTGGCTCAAGTGCGCTTACTCTAGGGAGGTCTTGAACAAGGTCCTGACTTGGGCGAAATTCGACAAAAGGCATATTTTGAAGATTGGTTGAAGTCAATGGAAAGCATGAGGATCAATAAGAGTTTCAAGTTCAATTTATGGGTGTCTTGCTAGTAAGTTATTTCATTTGGAGAGCTAGAAATTGTACTATTTAGATAAGAGAATTGTACTTGTAACGAGTGCATTGGTAATGGTATGATCGACCATTAGCCATGTAAGAAATTGTAGTGATCGACGAACCTAAAACAACAATTTTGGGTTTTAATTGGAACAAACTTAATTTGTTTGGGGCAAACCCGAGAGCATTAGTATGATCACTATAACACAATGATCACTCCTGGTTCCGTAACTAAAAGTCAAAACAACAGCAACATACACAAACATTACACACTTATTTATTTCACATCAAAGTAGTATCTTTGAGCAAATTCATTTTACATCATCATCTCAACCACAAACACACCAGCACAAATACAACAATCGCTGCAGGTAATGCACGCGAGTTTATTTATTTTGTAACAATGCCTTATAAAATAAAACAAGTATATAGAAGTTCACCATACATAGCATGATCTTCCAATGCAAACACACAAACACAATCATATTACATAGCAAACAAGCGCCCTATTGAGCCACATTCATAGAAGCTAGCTTGAGCGCCTAACGGCGAAAGCTTCGAACCTGACGAGGAGGAGCGTCGACATCCTCATCCCGAAGCTGGACTAGCTTATAGATGGCAGCCCCGGCCAGAGCACCGAGGGTCGGGGCCACCAAGTAAAGCCATATGTGCTTGTAGTTGCCGGCGGCGACCGCGGGCCCCAGCGTCCTCACCGGATTCATGGACCCACCACTTGTTGGCCTGCAACACAAAAGCTCAAGCTCAGGGTCTTCTTGTGGAGATTGATCAATGTGTGTGTTTAGTTAAATGATTATGATGCAATGAAAAGAGTAACAACTTTAGAGATTTGAGGCTAATATTTTAGCAATAAAGTACAGGGTTTGGCCCCTCTAGAGCAAATATAGTTGACTTTGGTAGTGCATAATTATTGCATTTATTGTAGAAGGAAAGATGAGTATGGTGGACTAATTTCTGATTGGAGCAGACACCATTGAGGATTTGAAGGAGAAATGAACATGATTAAATTGGAAAGATAATGGGAATATGACCCCACTATAGACTTGAACCACTAAATTACAAATAAATTACACAGTTGACAACGCACCACCACTAGATCAAGTAAATGTTCAATCCCCTGACATGCATGAATATATATGTAACAACCCAAAACCACTGGACTCCGGGATATTGTATTTATATTTATATTTTAAGGTTATTTCTTTGGTCAAATAAGTATTTTTTGTGTCAAATATCCACCTTATTAGTATTAGCGAATTTGCAAAGGCAATTTGCATAGACAAATCAATATTTGCACTATAGGTAGCTTCAATGATTACAAATCTCATATTTCAACAATAAATTAATTACAAATCTCATATTTCAATGGTAAATTATTCTCTGATCATCATATTTGTTGAGAATGAGTGTATTTCTTTATCTAAGTTTCGAGTCAAATAGTCTGTGAAAGTCGATAGGTCAATGTCGGAGGTGGAGGGTCCACATGTCGGCATGTGGTGATAGGCCGGCCCAACACATAGATCATGTGGTTCCATCTTAAAATTAATTCATATACTTATATATCAAGACTATTTATCCCCGACTTATGGGATACTCTTATTCTCAACATGGTTGCAAGTGTAACTAGTTTGACCCATTTAACACTCGGAGAATACAAGTGGATACCTCAGTCTTATTTTAACCGAAAGCTACCTTGAATTTGGGGCATTTTGATTTCTTATGTATAAATATGATAGGGTTTCATCGTAAAATCAATGCACAATAGGAAAAGTAATCAATATATTTATATAATAAGATTATTTGGTCCTCCGTTAAATGATCACGATCATTTTAGGGTCTAGTTGATGTTCACAAATGATCACCGTACGTTTTTCATATGTTTTTCATATTTTTAATTAATCGTTCAACGACTTTTCTATTGTGTGCCCTAATGACACACAATAAGCAACTAATAATGGAAGCACATTGATTAATGAAAGAAGGGAGTAATTTACTTACCCGGCTATGAGAATGTTCAGCATAACGGTGGCTCCAACTGCAATGCCAGCCAACTCCCCAACCTATTACCAACAGTAAACAAAATTTAATTAGAAAATTTCTGGTAGTTATTTTGTATACAATACTCACCATATCTTGCATGTTACTACAAAATTGAATAAAAAAAATTATCGAAGAAAATGACTACAAAATTTGTGAGACTAAGTATCTTCTTCAGCATATATATATACTTTTCTATAGTCATTATCTTAATTTTTCATAAAATTCTAACCTTAGTAATTTCCTTTTTAAGTTAAAAAAAAGTCAGTATTAAAATAGATGCTCTTGTATGGGTGTCTTTTCTTTTTTCCGAAGCAATGAATGTGCATTATAGAAATATGACATTATGCAAGGAATAGCAGGAATTCTTGACCAAGAGAAAAAGGAGAACTAAAGGAAATTAGTACATTATTGTACCAAAAAACAACGAGGTACATATTGCATCAAGGTGCCCATGCCACAATTATTTAACCCCAATTGACACTTTCAAGTACTCATTTCCAAGCCTAGTTAATAACCAAAATAGTCTATAATACCTTGTGGTTATAGGCCTAGCTGGATTTAACTTCTTATACCGACCTACAAAGAATCAATCACGTAGCTAGCATAATTTGTACATTGCTCCCTATTAGAACTCTAGGGACTTGACACTTTGTTTCCATCTAGACCTAAAATCAAAGGTAAACTACCCAAGAGAGAAAAGTATAAGTGACTAACCGCTCTAGTATCGGTGGCAACGGCGGTGACGACGAACATGAGGTTAAAAGTAATGATGAACTCAATGGCAAAGGCCTGGCCGGTGCTGGTGGTGGGCACGGTGACCCCACCCGAGAGGAAGGGATGGTAGACGCCCTTGAGCGCAAAGGAGGCGCAAATGGAGGCCGACACTTGGGCCAGGATGTAGGCCGGGACTTGGACCCATGGGAAATGGCGCAAGGCCGCGAAGGCGATGGTCAATGACGGGTTCAGGTGGGCCCCCGAGATGTGCCCCGTCGACAGAATGACTATCATCACAGCGAGCCCCGCGCATCCTGCGTTTCCGATCAGCGTCTCTACTTCGTTGTACTTCTGGTTCACTATCGGCGCTGCTGTCGCCCCGAATATCAGTATGAATGTCCCCACGAATTCAGCGAGTAGCTGAATTTGTTTGCCCCGTAAACACATCAGCACACATGGTAAACCAGACTTTGGGTTCGGGTCGAACCCAAGTGTCATGTTAAAATGGTCAACGGATTGAAAAATCAACATATAGAGCCGTCAATCTAAGTCTAATATGATTTCATCTTAAAATCAATTGGTAACCGATAAATTATTCAAAACTTATAGAACCTTGCATATTCCATTACCAATCGAATTTAAGCAAGAGTATCAAGAGCATGAATCCGATCCAAAAAGAAGGTTTTACGGGATTGATTAATTAGTTAGATCTCACTTTTTCCCAAAACCTTATTATAATAGTACAATATAATTCGTCAAAGTGGTAAGAACATGGCAAGATTCTCTGAAACCAATCAGTGATCAAGTCTAACAAGTGTAAATCCAAAATTTATTCAATCATAGGAAAACACGCTTTAATCTCAAAACCCAAATATCACCAGTTCGACTCTCATAGTCAATAGAAAAAGCAATACCTTCCGGGTGAGAGAGACGTCGGCCGGAGTAAAGTCGGTGAGGCAGGAGTTAGGATGGCTCCAGCCGGCGGCGATGCCCACCGGCAGGCACTTGCAGTGGGGCAACGACTTCCGGTCGTACGAAAGCGAGTCCACTCTAGGCCCCGATATGAGCGGCCCTCCCGGAGTCCCCGGCGTTCCGGGAGTCCCCGGCGTCGCCGGCGCAAATGTCGCCGGCATTCCGATCTCCATCTCAGACATAACTTTTTTTTTGGATTTTTCAACTATTTAATTTTTTGGGGTTTTTTTTCTCTAAGAAGGAAAAAAAAGGGTAAATTAAAGATAAACTCCTTAGCGAAGCGCTATCATGGTGAAGAACAAAGAAACTAAACTATTTTTTTTTGGGATTTTTTTGGGTGAGAGCTAAAAATCAAGATCGGACAAAGTTACATGCTGGGTAGGATTTTTTTAGATGTGGGTTTACGTGATCGGAATTTTGAACGGAGCCAGCTGGGGAACTAAATCTCCTGGTTTGGTTTGATCTGTTAAAGATGGATTGAGCTCAAGAACATGGGATTTAACTCGAAGATCGAAGAGGGAGTTGCATACAAGAAAACGAATTGATGGAAAGATGATCAGAGAGGTTAAGTGAGAATGGATCGAATAAAATGTTGAGAGAGTGGTTGGTTAATAACAAGAAGCTAAGCTTAGGCCGGGGAATTAAGGAGAAGGTGTGGACTTTGGAATGTGACGTTTCGCTTTTTATAAACTAACGGGCTAAACAAGAAGATGATGAAGAAGGGAAACCTCCCACCACCACCCACTAGGCATCTCATTAATAAAATACAAATACAAATGCATGTATGTAAGTTTATTATAATATTAGAAGTTTTAAGTTATACACATTATTGACTCCCCTTTTTCAACGTACGTACTATCACACATTTTAAACTTATCTATCGATAACCTAATAATAATAAGTACTAAAGGATTATGACATTTTAAACTTATCTACCAATAACCTAATAAAAACAAGTACTAGATGATCATGTTAGAAATTAGTATAATAAGTCAATAGAAATTTAAATAAGAGAATATATTAGATCCATGCAATAGATAAGGAATTTAAAAATCTCACAACTCAATAAAAACGAATGCTTTAATTGTTTGGGTAGGCAAAAAGGTTTAGTTCTTCATAGAATTCTTTGATAAGAATAAATTATCCAAAAGTGAAACTATGTCTAAAATAAAGTCTAACAACCCTTAAGTTAAAGAAAATAAAATAAGTTAAAGTACATAGAAACCATAACTAAAAACCTAAGAAAATAAAATAAAACGCAATGTTTGAAGACGGAATCTCCTCGGCACTGGCGGCGGCCACCGCCAGCCACAGAATGTAAATCTTCGTCTTTTTCTTCATTGTAGCTTCAAGTTGTCCATAATACACCTCGGTTCTACCTTCTTGAATGCTCCACAACTCCACTAATGGCACATAAAACTCTCACTCAAAATATGCTAAAACCCAGTCAACATAATTTTGCCTATCATCGGGCTTTCACTCATTGCGAAAAATTCCTCATTGTTGCCTCTCGTAGGAGTCCGGGGTGTGATACCAAGATTTTGGCCTGGGAAAAAGGATTTGCAATCCTCCATCTTATTGATCATCCATATCACCAAAAAATATGACAGTACGTCAATACTACCCCTTTCTTTTGGTTTGAGGGCAGAATAATAACATTAATACTATTTATTCAACAAATTTGGTTGATTAATACGAGTTGATTTTTTGTTACGATATATTGTGAAAATAATAGGTGGTCCAATAGTTGCTTCAATGACTACAATAGCTATAACAAAGATGGAGAAAGTATTTTCTTTTAATTGACGACTATCAAAAAATGAGAAAATTAACATTACGAAATTTAGGGTAACCACATTCTATTTAAGCACGCACAAGGCACATAAGGGCTCTAACTAAATTCCACTTGTGATTAATCCATAGATAGTTAGATACCGATAAAAGACATATAAGCACTCAACACAATCTATCTATTACTATTACTATACATATACGAAAGCAGAAGCAAATTCAGTCACCATATTGCACCACATCACCCCCTTATTAAAAAAATTATTTTATCAATTTTAGTTTTATCAAGATATATAATCTTAATCGTATACATATTTAATTAAAATATTAGTTTTATCTTAAATTTTGAGTTGCTTAAGTAATTGTATCCTAATATATAAATCTCACTCTTATCATTATATAGCTACCTATTTAGTTAATATATTGGTTTATCCTGAAAATATTTTTAAAAAAAAATCATTTTTACCCATTACTTAAATAGTATATTACTATAAGTATTATTTTCGTAATTTAATCTAAAATTTGCATTTATAAATCATCATTAGTAGAAAATTCTACCCCCCCCCCCTATATTTATACCACATATGTTTTAATTAGAAATAACTAGTATCAGTCTCTGTGCCTTCAAGGCACGATTTTAATATAACTAGAGTTTTATTTTCAATTATATTTAACGTTATTCAAAAGATTAATTTGATATAAATTCTAGTATTATTTAGTTTAATTTGCTTCTTATGATATTTATTTTAATGATATATCATTTCTATTATAATATATACTTTTAATTGAACAAAGTATATAATTTTTAAAATGGAAATTAGTAGATAAGAAGATTTTTAGAAAAATTATGTACAAAATTTATGTCCAATTTATTTTAGAAAAAAGTTAAAATGGAAATCGGTAGATTAGAAGATTTCTAATGTGGGGTCTTTAATGAAATTTGTATCCAATTAAATTGTTTTAATAGAGATGGATATCATTATCCATCTTTATAAAATAATAGTTATCCATCTCTATATTTTTATATAGAGATGGATAACTATTATTTTATATATATATATGATTCGTTAATTAGTATTTATCTACTTATCCAATTAAAATATTCTTCCTTGATATATATATATATATGTTTATGTATGTATAAAAAATATATATAAAAAAATATTTTATATAAATATTTGATGATATACGAGAATTATTTTATTTTATAATTAAAAAGATACACGTCATTTTTTAAATAACTAGACATATGATATTATTTTTAACTATTATAGTGAATTCACAAACAAGATAGTAAAAATTTAAAAAACACCCCCGTACAAGGTGCGGGTCATTTGCTAGTTAAGCAACTATTTGAGCAAAACTCCTTATCAATCTTGATTTGGTGAATATAATAAGATATGGTTTTAAACATATGACAATATCATAATGCTGTAAAATGTTTAACATGTCTAATTATTAGGTCTTGATAGTTGATACACTTGTGTCAAGAAAGTGTTTTTTTGTGCAAGAAAGTGGTATTTATTTACCTTTAAAAAATATAAAAATTAAAGAAATCTGTCAATAACGCTCAACCCGGACGCCCTTACCGAATTCTACATGAAACAATTACTTTTCAATTAATCCGATAAATTTCCAAAGGATGCACGGCCGGGTCGGGCCTGGCCGGGGAGTAAATTAAAGCAGCTAGCTAATAAGTAAGCTATCGATCTTCTTGCCAGGAATCCGTCTAGTTATCGGCCAGGCAGTTGTCAAAATGACGGCAATGCCCCCGTTGACTTTTTATGGAGCCCATTTTTTCATTTTTGTTTATGTTATTATTCTATTTGTCTCATTATAGGCATAAAATCGACTATCTGCTTAATTGGACTTGGGGAGTTGATTAATTATCCACGTCTGCCATGACAATTATGTCATTGTTGTCACACTAATTTCATGATTTAGTTTTCTCCAATATGGCCAGAGTATTTTTGTCTTTAATGTTAGAGCATCAACATTGCATAATACATCAAAATTTCTTATAATTTTTTTTCTCTTTCCCATTTACTAACAAAATATTGCAGAGAAATTTGTGCAAGAAATTTCTCTCACGGGTAGGAAATACTCCCTGCGTTTCTTTATATGTGATGTCTTAGCATTTCAACCTGAAATTAAAGAGTGTCTATAAAATTACTTAATCATTCTACTAGAGTATTCTAATTACTAAGATTCTAAATCAATCTTGCCTTATGTAGAGACTCTTTTGAGAAATTTATAAAAGGTAAATTTGAAAAAATATGTACATCAAATTTTAAAATATCAAATATTTTCCTGAATTTTCTATTTTATTTTTAAAAATTAAAAAACACAACTATTTTTTATTGTGGATACTCTGAGCCTGAGGCATCAGATCATCTCTAGATTAATTATGTTAACGAAGAATTTACTGAGCCGGCGACAATCGGTAATAATATTAATATATAATATATATAAAGTATCACAAATCTCCCCTTTTTTTCTCCTTAAAATACGTTATGTCCGATTGCTTTCAAAACGAAAAGTAAGGAAAACAAGCCTCGTGTTATGAATGATGGCTTATTATGACTTATGAACAATTACAAGCCACGAATTAACATTGAAACAAATGCAAGGAAAGCTGGGAAAAAATAGTGTTCCAACTTCCAACTATTTAATGGAGCACCACGGGTCCAAAAAAATTGTTGAAATTGGATGATGGAGATTGTTCCTATACATTATATATACTCCGTACAATTCATCTAAATGTCGAATTTTAGTAGTATGTTTTTAGAGCAAAAAAAACTATATTTTGAGGCACAACTAATTTACTTTTTCATTTTTTTTTGAAAGAAGAGGCACAACTAATAGGATTAATGAATCCCTCTGCTAAAAAAATAATACGAACCACTATAAGTGGCCAGCTGGGTACGAAGCTCCAAAGATTCCTTGCTTCTTTTTTACACAAACTATGCAACATGCAATAGGAGCCAGTAAGTCACAAATAATCAACATTAACGGCAAAGTTTACATGCTTAATTATCACCCTCCACTCCTTTTTTTAAATAAACTAGAAGTCATGTCCCGTGCTACGCACGGGTTCAAAAATTATTTTTAATTTTTTTTAATCAACTTTAATCAAAAAGTCTTTTACGTTAATTATAATTAATTCACTTAATTGACCAAATTGGAGATGTAGTCCTTTTAATTTTCTTTTAACTTTTGAAAAACTAATATACCACTCTTATAACTTTTCAAATGAATGACTATTTAACTAAAACTACGGTTCAATATAGAAATAAAGTTCCTCTTAACCAATATTACCTATAAATTTCTTTTTTTGTATTTTATTAGATTAATAAGTGTGATACTGATTTAGCAAGGAAAATAAGAAGAAGAAAACCAAATGTTTATCAAATATGTAAATTAATTTTATAAAAGTTGCAAATAAAATACCTAATGTGTAGAAACAAATTTAAAAAAATAATGTTAAAACTATAATACAAATTAGGTATTTATTTCATTATTATGCACGTCTTGAAAATTTACATATTGATATATAACTACATACCGATAGCAACTTTTTTAAGTACTCAAAATGCAATTCTTTATTTTAGTCCTTCCCATAACTTATACTTTAATGAAGAAGATGGTATCACATTCCGTGAGAATATGACCGTTAACATTTTATATGACGATTATTATATATAACAAATTGTAACCAATAATAATGATATAGTAGTATTCATAGACTTAATCTATTTGTGTAAACAATTTAAGATATTAATGGAAATTAAATAAAATTATTGGGATACTATTGGATTTCAAAATGAACTCTTTCGAATGTTATTGTTAAAAAAAATGTATACAAAAGTATTGCTTCATTGAGGCAAAAAATCGTGCTTAGAAAATAAACGTATAAAAAAACGCTACTTGGGAGATTTGAACCTTGAACCTCTGGTTTATAAGGGAAGGGTATTACCGCTAGGCTAATGAGATTACTTGAACTTAATAGGCATATTGTTAATTATATAGGTAAGATTGTAACCAATACTAAATGGAGCATTTAATGGGGACACCACCCAACTTTTATATATATATAGACGTATCTGCGTATGTTCAATGTCATGCTTGATTAGTGTGATTGCCTGAAACAATTTCTTATAATTATCTTTTTTCGTATTAATTTATCGTAGGAAATTTTTGAACATTTTTAATGTTGTTAATCAAATAATTTAATATTATTTTCATTAACATAAATAATTTTTTATGATAGAAAGTTTCAATAAATGAAAATATATTTTTATATTAAAGATGAAGAATCTTAATTAATTAATTATTTTAATTTATAAAAGTATAATTATCTTAATGTTAGTCTAATTATTTTACATGTATTAATTTTTTCAAGATGAAATACTTAATGCATTAAAATTATTATTTTTATTCTTTTGTAATTATCATTTACTAGTTAGCACTTTTAATATAAACGCTACTAGTACACATTGATATACATTAATGTGTTTATATATAAATCTATATATATATGAATTAATATAATTAATGGATTTTTTTCATTAATAGTATCTATCAAGTGATTCAAATGTAATGAATGTCATGTTTATAAATGTAAATTGTCTAATATACGATAACTCTCCATCATAAAAATTCTTTATTCTAATTTTTTATATAAGAATATAATGATAAAAAATAAAAATAAAGACAATGAGTCAACTATCGAAAGCTGGTTTGATCCATGAACCCGATCCGACCCGAAAATTTCAAAGTTTTAACACGAAAGTTTGAACCTAAATCATAGTTTAAACCCGACTCGGGAAACCCGTATTTTTTTGGGTTAGGGTCCTGTCAAACCTGATGGGTCACAAAATTTACAAGGCAAAGAAACTTATTTTATAACGCACTATAATAATGAAAGGGTAGATTGACAATTAATTGGACACCAAATTCTTAATGGGCCCAAAGCGAAATCCGACTTTCTGAAAAAAAAAAAAACCTAAATCAAACCACTTTCCCACCTTCTCCAGCATCTTTATCTTACTTTTCATAGTCTGTATGTAGCTTTAGAGTTAGGAGAACAGTCTTGCGCTCATGCCAACAAACCCATCTTTGCTAATATCTCAGATAGAGAAGGAAGACATTATGGGCAATAAACATATGACATATGTAATGACATTCAACATAACTTATAGATGCAAAAAAAAATGTATGATTTTTTTATACATTGGGAACTAAGCACCAACCAACAGTTTTAATTGTTGATGATTACTTGCTTTTAAACGGTATATGACTTGAAATTAGGCATTTATAGAACTATCAATAGAATTGAGAGCCAAAATTTATATCATCATATGACAAACTGCACAATCTGCGTTATTATGACATCTAAATATGTATAATATACAAACGGAATAGTGCAACATCTCTTATCAATATGATTTATCATTCTTTCTTATCTATAAGAGTATTAAAAGCCACAAAACATGATAATGTGTTAGTGCATGGTAGCACATATTACTAGGAAAGAAGCACACTTCTTCAATTCTTGTTATCGGGAATGGAAAGCTTATTATAATGATATGTTTTATGATTACAAAGTAAACCATTGTTCAAATTAAAAAACACATTTATTCAAATTAGACGAACCATTTCTTATGATCTATTTCTTCTCCAAAATTCTTGTCTAAACCTTCAATTTTGTTATATTTTAACCCGAAACGACCCGATCCGAACCCGCCTGACCTACCCAATTGACAAGTCTAGTTAATTAAAAGCTTCTTGTCAATCAAGCTAGATCAATAACGGCGACTTTAAAAATTACTTCAATGTATGATCCGAGAATGATAAAAACTTCACAACTATCATGCTAATTAAAGACAATATAATGAAACCTTACATATAAAATGTAGATATTTATAGCATTTTAATGCCATGTATACAATATTATTTATAATTTACTTTTTACATAAATGTAAAACAAAGTTAGTAATTTTTACATTTTGACAAAATTCTAAAGCTATTTCCCTACTCTTATGACTAACTTAAACTAATACACCATTTAGATGCAATGAGTAAATTAATGACGTTGTGTGGAAATAACATGACAAAAAATGGCTCAAATAGGATTTTGAACACATGACCCTTTGGGTAGTTAAGAACCACAAATATCAATATGTTATGCAATATATGTTATCTCTATTTTTTTAAAATTATAAATATATAAATAAGGTGGCAATTAAACAAAATTAATTTCAACCAAAAAGAATCAACCAAAACTAATAAATTAATAAATAGGGGCATAAATTTATAATCAGGGGCGGCCCGTGGCATGTGCAGCCCGTGCCCCTGTACAAGGCCCCCATTTTTATGGGGCCTCAAAATCAAAAAATTATTATATATAAAAAAATTAATAGGCATAGACATAACAAATAACATAGCATAGTGGTTTAATTAGACTATAAATATTTGCCAATATCAGGTGGTCAAGGGTTTAATTCTCATTGTTCCCTCTTTTTACACTAATTTTTAATTTATTGGGGGCTCATAAAATGATTTCCAATTTATAGTGCGGGGCCCTATAATATGATTGGCCGCCACTGTTTATAATATATATTTGTTATTTTATTAACTACGCGTATGGTCATGTTTAATGTTGGTCAATATAGTTACGAATACAACTGATATTATCTTACAAAATTAGCTAATACAGTAATTTGGAGGGCATCGGAATATGAATTATTGTTGTATAATGAGATATGACAAAATGTGGTCGGACCCAAATGAGCCGAGCTAAATGACTCCACATGGCTTGTGATCGAGAAGATTACTAATTAACAATGTATATCACATATCATGATGCTTTTCATTAGCTTATGAAGTGCAATTAGATCTCAAAAGGGACGATTAACAGTCTGATTAGACAAGTAAACAACACATGGCCATGTGAATACAGAATACGTCACAGAAATCAACGAAACCCAAACATAATTAGCAAGGGAAGGAATAGGAGTTATTATTCCTACCAATTAGAGTGGGTTGCATGCATTATGTTGTTCCTTTCGTGAGACAAACTAGTTAGTCAGGCCGGCCAGTCCCTAATAAAAGTTCGTGAAAAACTTTAATTAATATAATAAGGGTTTTTTAATCAACAATATATAATTCGGAGTAAGGGTTTTCTAACGGCAAAATAAATACGGAGGTCCCCGTACTTGTAAAAAAAATTAAAATGGGCCCTTTTTTTTTATATTCTATTAAGCACACTTGTACCTATTCAATTTTGTTCTGTCGAGCACTTGTGTCCCAAGTAAAGAAACCTTCCATTTTACGCGCTCTGTTTAATTGTTATGTAATGACTACGTAACACGATTTTTGCCATGTAATGTCTCCATAATGCAAATTCAAGTCACGTAACACTTTGTAATGCCACGAAACACCGTAAAACACCAAAATCAATTCAACAAATTTTGTTTTAAATTTTTTTGTATAAGGTGTTTCGTGGCATTATAGAGTGTTATGTGGCTTTAATTTGCATTACGTGGACATTAAATGACAAAAATCGTGTTACGTGGTCATTGCATGGCAATTAAACAGAGTGGACACTAATTGGGAGACAAGTGCCCAATAAAACAACATTGGATAGGTACAAGTGCTCAATAGAATAAAAAAAAGTAGAGGAGCCCGTTTGCACATTTTTTACAAGTACGGGAGTCTCTGTATGTATTTTGCCGTTTTCTAACCAATATCCACTTGTGGTTTCAAGATCGTCTAGAAAGGGGATGGATTCTTGTAGTTAAGATTGAGTAATGTACGTTTTTTGCATTGTTTACATTGATGTCGATCCTTACAAAGATGGAAATGTTTATCATTGTTTGTACTAACTAGTGTAGAGGCTAGCAACCAGGCAAACCCTAGTTTCGTTTTTGTTAGAGTGAAGACAAACACTCAGCTTTTTTTGCTACATGCATGGTACATGAGAGTCTACGTACGTTTGGCACAATCCTTTTTTTTTTTTACTTTGAAAGGGTAGCGTAAGGGACAATTAAAATAACATAAAGTACATGCTTTAGTCTAGTGAACGTTTCCATGATTTTTAATACGGAGTATCCTACAAAAATGACAGAATTTTATCTCATATATATAAACAATTAAGCTGTTATCTCTTATTTGATCCATATCGATCCATTTAATTCGATGTACCAATTACCATCGACAGAATCAGGAGTGCACACTATATGTTATTTAATTGGTTACAAATCTACTTCAACGTCCATTGTTGTCCACATCAGTACTACATAGTAATTTGTTATTTTATTATATATTTATATTAGCTTTGTCGATTAATACCCCAATATAAAAACATACGAGATATCTTGGTCTTAATATTTAATAAGACAATGTTATCCGTATGTGTGCTTTATAAGACGGGTTTTTCATATATAAATCACTACAGTTAAAATTAAATGATTTATAGAATTGTACCTAAATCATATATATAATCTATACAACACTTAAAATTCTCCCCCTTTTGTCACATTAATGACTTCTTTCTAACTGTTTTTAATTTTTTTGTTTTGGTTGAATTATCTATCTCTACAACTCATATTTTTCTTTTCCTTGTCAAATAAATGCATGTTTTTATTTTTTTATTTTTTTTGTTTTGTTTTTTAATTGTAATTGATTATGAATGCATGTTACTATGTCTTATTTTTTACATACATATATCATGCTATAATATTGTAACTTGAATGCAAAGCCTTATCATTTTTTTCTTTTTTGAGCGAGAATGTAAAGCCTAAAGGGTTAACCATATGCTTTCGATTTAAATTTCTTCCAAAATGTCTATAAAATTATAAAGAATAATTCCTACACATGTTCATTCGTCTAAAAAACTTAATTGTAATAGAAAAGCCATATTATCAAAATAATCTCATAAGAAATTAATAAAATCAAATAAAATAAGTTCATATATTATCTAGTATTTTTTGGACAATTCAATACAAAATACTTACATATTTTATTAATTAGAACAAAATTGTTATGACGAAGATTATAATTTTTACTTTCCAAAAAAATACGGTAAAAGAAATTGTCCGTCCATCGGACGGGCAAGCTTCCTAGTCAATTAAACAATTCACATAATAGCAGAAGACTTACTAAACGATTTGGGTGGGGGTAACATGGAAAGCCCCTCGGAAGAACGCGCTTCACGCGCTCCACACCCTTCCCTCAAGCCCCTGGAAACCCTAGCATACTCGCTCCCGCCGCCAGCAGCCTCTGCCTCCGCCAAGCGACCATCGCCCCTCAACAACGGCCCCCGACACCCCCCAAATGACGATCAGCGCATTGATCCACAGAATCACGACCAAAAATCGACCAAGCCTCGCAACAAAGGATTCAGCAGAGACGAATGTCTCTCTTGGTGGTTTTCCCTTTCGGTTCTGTTCGAAGGCCAAGCGACAAGAAGAATTCAATTCAAGTTTCTCAGATTTTCGATCTTATGCCGGAACCCTAGTCGCTCTATTTCTACGTCTCAAGGGCGGAAACTTCCTTTCAAAAATCGACCTCCGCGCCCATCGTTTTGGTCCGGGGGCAGTCCGGGTTTAGTCTCATGCTCCTCCCCATGGTGGTGGTCCAAGTGGAAGGCTATTGCGGCCTGGTGGTGTGAGGGCGGCTTGGGTGCGGGCTCTTGTGGTGATGTCTCCTTCGGCTCCCGTCGTTTCCTTGCATCTCGATTTCCCGTGCAAACTGTTACATCAAACCCGGAATCAAAGCATCAAGCCTGGTGGTTCCAGTGCTTCAACAAAGAAGACCAGCGTCCTCAGCTTTGGCAACTGAACGCCATGCTCCTCTGTAAGTGTAAATCGATGTATGAATTGTATGATATGAAGAATCGGGTTTGGGGTCGGTCGTGGCGATCCTGGATTGGAACTTTCCATAGAATTTGCAAAATCATCCTCCATCTGCTGAGGTATGTGTTTGCTCAGCTCTTGAAAGGACAAAAATCATCGCTATCCAGAATACCACAAGTTCTGGAAATGAATGGATTGATTTTCCATGTTATCATTTGTGTGATCATACGCTCATGGAGAACTAAACATGGTTCTGTTCTACCGTGCTATTACTTTGTTGTCTGGTGGCAAATTGTTGCTTTAAGGTGTGTGTATACGCTGTGTTCTCTGTGTTCGCTGCTGCACCATCTTAATTTGCATGATGAGCCTCTTGCTCTTGTTATGACTGTGATGGCATCTAAGGTAGCTAGCTGGGTTTATTTAGTAGGTCTGTGTCATTGTAAAAGACAAGTAGGTGATATAAACACCCTCATTGAGGTGGCTTCTATGGTGGTTGTTGCCTGTACCGTAGAGTACTATGTGATTCATGGTGTTTCAATTTTGTTGAATGCAATGATAAACACTTGTTTCATTAAAAATGATTTTACTGTCTTGCCGATTAAATGGCTTGGTGAGTCACATGTGTGTGTGGCTATTCATATAATGATAGCTATGCATGCTCAGCTGATGATCATTGCTTGGTACAAGGTACAAAAATTTGTTGCTCAGTTGAGTGTTTATTTTAATAGGTTTGCTTATGCAAATCGTTGCCCTTTTAAACAGCAAGGGAAGTTTTTAACTCTCTGTCTTAATTATATGTTCAAGAGCATCGTCTTTACTTGCATAAACTATGGTGTTGTTTGTGTGAATGAAGAGATTAGTGAGTGTACTTACAAAGTGACTTTGAATGAAATTAAGGGATATTTCAAGCCCGAACAGCCCAAAAAGCTGAGTTATTCACTCCAAAAGAGTTGGTCAAAAATGACAGAAAAAACAGAACCAAAGCACAAAACTTTGATTATCCAGGAAAACCTTGTGGTGATTAATCATGATTACATTGTTACATTCCTATCAACCTATGGCCTTGGCGAAGGGCTATTATTCTTTAACATACCTGATAGCCATAATTTGTTTTGGCTTTGCTCCTTGAAATATACACAAGCGAAACACATTAATAAATACAACAGCAGCCAACCTTCACACTACCGTAAAATGGTGAAACGGGATATAAACCCAATTAAACAAGGTTTTTTATGAAGATTTGCCTATGGAATTGTAGAGGATTGAAAAAACTAAATAGATGGACAGAAATAAACGCCTTATGTAAAACAGAGCACTTTCAAATGATTGCTCTTGTCGAAATAAAATGCCCTCAGCTACCGGCTCTCGATAAATGGACTAAGGCCGGATTTGACTCCCATGAATTCGTCCCATCCATTGGCATGTCGGGTGGTCTTCTAATCGTTTGGAAGAATCACCAACTTGTTAACGAATCAATTAAAACTTTTCATAAAGAAGACAGATTTGTTGCTTTCAAATATACAAATCTTGACAACCACAAAGAACTTGTCGTTATTATGGCATATGCTCCTCCCAAAGCTCAAGAAAAAAATCTTTTTTGGAACAAGCTAAAATTGTTCATCAACCAAGTGCAGTTCCCCTGTATTGTGATGGGGGATTTAAATGAAATTCAAGCTCCAGATGAGAAGCTCGGAGGGGTGATCCCTTCTGTGTCTCGTTTCCTTAGATTACAGGATTTCAAAAACGACTGTAATCTAATTGACATCCCTACGTTTGGGAATAAATTCACGTGGAGAAGATCAAAAGAAATGGATAACACCAATACCTTCGAAAAATTAGACCGAGTTTTGGTTTGTGACCAAATTATCCAATGGTTCCCATCAATCTCAACCAAGAACCACAACTTTTCCTCATCAGATCATTGCCCAATATCGTGCGAGATACCTTCGGATAGTGTCACAAAAGCACGACCGTTTAAATTTGAATCCATGTGGACGTCTAGAAAGGACTTTCAGAACATTGTTAAACAAGCCTGGAGATTTAACCCGGAAGGCTCTCACATGTTCAAATTGGTAAAAAAAACACAGTTGCTTAAAGCAAAAGCCAAAGCGTGGAATAAAACAACATTTGGAAACATTTTCGAACAATTCAAGAAAGTAAACGAGGATTTACTTAAAGTCCAAAAGGAAATCATTGAACAAGGTAACACCTCCCTTGCCCAAAAACAAGAAAGACTGAGTAAAAAGCGTGAGTGCCTTATTCAATTTCAATACTCGTATTGGAAACAAAGAGGGAAGAGCAACCACATTAATCTCAACGATAGGAATACCAAATATTTCCACCGCATTGCGAGTGGTCGAAGGAATAGGACGAACATCCGAGAATTAACATCTAGCGACGGGATTCATATCACTGGAGCGGGAAACATAAAACAGGAAATCCATAGGGATTTCCTTAACCGTTTCCAGCTCACAGATATCAACAAAAGGAAAATGACGGAGTTGACCCAAACGATTAACAACGAAATTACGGAGGAGGAAAACAACGCCCTCATTAAAGCCGTGACCAATTTGGAGATCAAATCAGCAGTCTTTGATATTGAAGAAGACAAATCACCTGGACCAGATGGGATGACCTCCTGTTTCTACAAAAAGTATTGGCACATTGTAGGGCTAGATGTGACTAAAGCTGTGAAAAGCTTTTTTCACTCTGGAAAGATGCTCAAGCAGATCAATCACACTTTCATTACTTTACTACCTAAATGTGACAATCCAAGCTCCACCAACCACTACAGACCCATCAGCTTGTGTAACACCATGTACAAAATCATCTCCAAAATTCTAACAGCTAGACTTAAAAAAGTCATGGGAAAACTGATCCACCCAATGCAATCAGCTTTCCTCGAAAATAGAAGTATCCACGACAATACTCTTATTGCTCATGAAATTCTTCACTCCTTCCGAAACAAAAAAGGTTTGGGTGGGTGGGTTGCTGTAAAGCTTGACATGGAAAAAGCTTACGACAGGATTAGCTGGGAGTTCATGACCCATGTCCTTGAGAAATTTGGTTTCCACGAAAAATTCATCGCATGGACTAAAGAGTGTATTGAAACAGTGTCCTTCTCAGTCCTTGTTAACAATGGCCCAACGGAACAATTCAAACCTCACAAAGGTTTGCGACAGGGCGATCCCCTTTCACCATATTTGTTTATATTGGCAGCTGAAGTGTTGGCCAGGCAACTTCAGCGTGCTAATATGGACCCTAAGAGTGGTATTGGAATTCAGATCACGAGGGGAGGTACCAAAATCCCCTTCCTTGCTTATGCAAATGATATTATCATCTTTGCGAAGGCAAACAATCATGCATGCCAGAATGTTAAGAGCATAATTGAGGATTATTGTCAAGCCTCTGGTCAGAAAGTCAATCTCCATAAATCAGCGTTTCAAGCTACAAAAAACACAAGCAATACAACTAAAAATCAGATCAAACAAACTCTCCATATTTCAAATACTACAGCCCTAGACAAATACCTAGGGTGTCCCCTCATTAACGAAAGGGTCACCAAAAACACATTCAATTCCTACACAGCAAGAACAAGGGATCAACTGACAAAATGGAAGGCTAACACACTTTCCCAAGAAGGCAGGACAACGCTGATTAAGGCTAATATCTCTGCTCAACCAAACTATTTAATGCAATCATTCTACCTAACCAAAGCCACCCATGATGAACTTGACAAGATCAACCGTAACTTCTTCTGGAATAAGGCTAGCGGGTACAAACCGTTAATAAGCTGGAATTCTATATGCAGGCCTACCCACCATGGGGGGCTTGGTATCGCTAAGGCAGAAGAAATGAACCAAGCACTGCAAATGAAACTTCTTTGGAAACTAATTGCAGACCCAGGGAACTTGTGGGTCAAAATCGTCAATGAAAAATATCTAAAAAATAAAAACCTTTGGAACTATAACAAACAACAGAACACTTCATGGCAGTGGTCCAAACTCATGAGCCTCAAGGATCTTTTCCTTTCGGGGTTATCATGGCAAGTTGGAGATGGAAGAACCATCCGTTTTTGGAAAGATTGTTGGGTTCCCAACTTAAAAATCACACCAAAAGTGGAGGCTCGACATGTAATAAATGAGGAAGAACTCGTGTGTTCATACATACGGGATGACAAAACCTGGGATCTTCATAAACTAAGGCACGTCCTGAACCCTGATGATGCTAATGAGATCGCCAAGATTATCTTACCGGTCAACAATTTAACAGACCGACTGTACTGGAAAGCAAGCAAGAATGGATGGTACTCCACCAATGCCACAATGAAGTGGATTCAAGATAACAAAACAAGTCCTAGAATTGACCTCAAATGGATATGGAAGTTAAACATCCCACCGAAGCAGAAAAACTTTATCTGGAAAGTCTGTCGTAATGGACTGCCTACTAAATCCAGACTAGCTGCGAACCATATAGCGGTGCCACAAGGATGTGTGTTCTGCACTTCACAAAATGAAGATGCATACCACCTGCTTATTGAATGTATTCATGCTCGACAGGCTCTAATTGCGATTAATCCCGCAATTAGTCGGGTAATGGGACAACTTGTTGCACACAATCGTTACCCGCTAGACTTTATTAGCGAGCTGCGAAAAAAACTCACTACAACCCAAATTGAATCCGTGTTCACTCTTTGGTGGTGTACATGGTTTCTCAGGAACAAAAACATTTTTAATAGGAATGGCCAACACCATATTAATCCCAGAGAAACAGCTGAATTTGCGCTCAAGCAAATAGCTGACTGGAAAAGAGCTATGCTTTCAAAAAAAGCAGACAAAGAAGATAAAAATGAAGGCTCAAAGATTACAAATCAAACCGACAAAAGAAGGAATGTCAGATGGACTAAACCTCCCGATAATTTTTTTAAACTTAACTTTGATGGTGCTGTTAATTCTTCTGGATTTGCCTCTTATGGTTTTGTTATCAGGAACTCCTCAGGCAGCACTATCTCCTGTGATGGTGGTTTTCTCGAACGGCGTTCCGTGGTGTTTTCCGAAGCTTTTGCGCTTCGGCAGGGGATTCTTGAAGCCATCCGGTGTGGCGTTCCCCGTTTGGTGATTGAAGGCGACAACCTGCAGGTGGTTAATGCAGTGTTGGGTGATTGGAGTTGTCCGTGGGAGGTGGAGCTCATTCGGGCAGACGTCCAGCTTTTGCTTGGGAAGTTTCAGAGTTGGGGTATCCGACATGTTTTCAGAGAAGCCAACTCGGTTGCAGACCACATCGCTGCCACGTTTTGTCTTGTGACGACCTGCACACTCAGTTCCGATTCGGTCCTTAGGGACCTCATCCTGTTGGATGCTATAGGATAGTTTCTATTGTATAGGAACTAGCCTAATCTCTTTCCTCTATCTAAAAAAAAAAAAAAACAATTCACATAATATCTATACAACTTAAATAATCATCTTCAAAAGAGGAATAAATGTCAACATTAACTACACTTAAAGCATGAAACTCAAGTATCTACTATAACTAGTAATCAGGCCCGTGCGTATGCACGGGTCCTTCGTTATATCAAAATACCAGACTTATATTTCATATTATTTCGAAGTCTTTTCACAACAAATGGGACATTTTATATGTTTTGTGTATAGGTATAATGACTAAGTATGAGGGCTCGTTTGGTTTTTTTGGAAGAAAAGGAAATAGTTAAAGTATGTATCTAGACATTATTTAGTTTATGATTCATTGATAAAAAAGGATAACCATTACCTCTCTCCTCCACTTTTCATACAAAATTTGAACAACTTCTGCCTACCCCCTCAACATGGGATAATTGAATCACTCATACTCCTCTAACCATTACCCCTCCTTCCATTTTTCATCCAGAAAAGAGAAGATCCTCATCATTTTCTATACAAATTTGATTCCTTTCCGTTTCCTTTCCTTATATTTTATACCAAACGCCACCTTAATTACAAGCAAGCATGTATTGCATTGGTCATACTGATAATGAAAAATGCAATTTGTATACCGAGTTACCATTGTACTGCTGTCTGTTGAATACTGATTGAGTGCACGAACAGCACATTTGTCACAGAAGATTTTATTATCATGATTAATAATTACCCTTAAACTTTGGTACTATGGTTTAGAAAAATATTAAATTCATAGTATAAGATTACCGTCCAAGTACGATCATTTCAATAATAATTGATACTATAGAGAAAAGACAAGATAAGTCGGTACTTCTCTGACTTTAAATACCACATATGATGGTTATGGAAGGTTTATGTAGATGGGTTATTCTATGTACATATGGAGTAATAATAATAATAATAATAATGCATGTGGTCAGCGTCATGAGGGCGATAGGAAGCATGGAATATTAATTTAAAATGTAATTATAAGAGTTTAATGAATAAAGACAACTACGTAGAGTAAGACCCATCGCACGTAGGATAATATATTTATTTACCTTATTATATATATATATATGTATATGTATATGTATCTTTAATATTTATTTACCCATCGCATGTAGGATAATACATTTATATATGCTATTACATGTATTAATACGATCTATAATAAAAATTGATTTTGCTCACATACGTGTTGTTCACACATATATATTGTTAACGTTTTCAGTTTACACGAATCAAACTCAAAGAAAAAATAGTAAAGAAAATTTCTAGCATGCTATTCAAAAAGGAATAAAAGGATGTATACATCGCTCAAAAAAAAAGGATGTATACAAGTAGAATTGGGTTTGGTGAATCAAGTTGTTTTGTTTGTGCACCAAATGGCCTCTTCGTACGCCAAGTCCATTAGTTTGTGCATATAATATGTGCAAATGTGTATCAAAATTGGATTCATACATATATCTTTATCTATCAAAATTAGCTATATATATGTACACCGAAACTAATTGTCCTATGTGCCTCAAAATGTGTCACATGTGCATGTAAATTACAAAAAGAATTTCTTATTGGCCTATTCGGCGGCGGGACTCAAGAACAAGATTTGGGGGGCTAGCTCGCGGTGGTGGTACTCGGCGGCGTGACCAAACAATAGGCATCGTTGAGTCTAGATTTGGGGACTGCTGTGCGGCTAGAAAGCTCTCCGACCACCTTCCACCATCACATTACCGACACTCCTTTCCCTCTGATCCCAAATGTGGCTTCTCAAGCACCTACAAATTTAGGGTTTAACTTTTTACTTATCAAATTGGTCAAATATCCATTGAAATGACAATATCGAGTGCAAAACACAACGATTGGTTCAATAATTTGAAACTTTTGAAGCAATTTGTAAGGCTCAGGTCTTTTCATTGTCAACCCATTGTCAACCCAGGAACTTCTCAAGTAGACATCTATCTTGATACTACGTTCACCCTAACACGCCTAACTTTAAAGGTTTTTTGTCCTCATTTGAACTCTCAAAAGAACAAGTTATTCTAGATTATGTGGTAAAAGTTGAAATTAAATTAGGATAGCTTTGTAATTTAATAGGGGTAAAAGTTTATTTTGAAAAAAAAGAAAAGAAAAATTGAATAATTGGGGATAGAAAATGATTGAATGAGAATAATATTGTAAGTAATTATTGATATAAAATAAAAACATTTTGAAACGATATCAAAGAAAATAGGATTAATAAAACGGGAAAGAGGGGTAATATATATTATAATATTTTAATAATAATAATATAAATATTACATAAATCTTTGTTTTATTGGAACAGAATCTACTAAGTTAGATCACCTGATGACATGTAAGCTTTTCTACCCACACCCATCCAAATCAGGGTATGAGAAAGGTTCGAATAACACTTTCGGCTTATATAAGTTTTCTTACCCACTCATATCCTAATCAGGGTAAAATTCTCCCTCTTATAGATATCATCATGCACACAACTTGGCTCATAATATGACAAGATAGCATTCCTTGTAGAAATAGGAAGCGATACAAACCAATGACATTATATTCTCTCTTATCTATTTTATATGTTTTGATTCGAGATTGGTGGTAGGAGAAAGGTCAGGAATGAATGGATCAAAACCCCAAAATTTCCAGTGGTAAAAAAATTACCCAAAGTCCTTTCAATCAATTCCTAGTTCCTACACATAAAGAAGAAGCTACAAATCAAATGGAAACAACGTAGCCTGCTAAAGCTATGAAATCATTCACATAGCAATACAAAAATAATGGAGCTATGTTTTTGTTGTTTACCTATCGAACCATCACATATCAAATTATCAATGTATGATTGTTGGGCATGGCCGTATTAGGCGTGTAGGCTCGTCTACTTTTTATCTGGTTTAGTCGTTGTGGTTCACACACTTTTGGGCCTATTAGAGTGGCCATGTCCACAGTCCAAAATCCAGTTTTGTTACTATGATCATAAAGTGTGATTAGTTTGGATTTGGTCCCAACACTATAGTGTCCTGGGCCTTAAATTCGTGTCATAGTATTATCTAAGAAAGTCGATTGGGCCTCATTACAATATGGGCCGAGATCGAGTTCCCCTTTGTCACCTGTTTACGGGCCTTCCTATAGTGGTTAAAGCATAATCACGTCTCTTCTTGTTCCCTCCCAAGCTCCAACTTTAATTTTCCCTCAAATAAGAACATTGTTTTAATATCTTCAACAAAGACTTATATATATATTCCATCGAAAAAAACGTTAATCCATATTCAAAATTTGATCTGATGTAAGTTAATAATAACATTGCTTTATTTTATTTTTTTAAATTCAATAGTAACATTGCTCAAAAACAAAACAGAGATAACAAGAAACAATGTCATGAATACACGGAATCGATCAATTACTCCGTAAAATGAATGAACTTATATATCAGTCTCTAGCCAGCTTAATTAAAGATATTGGAGTTTGATATATGGAGTCCTTTAAGTACATGGTTTAGTAATTTTAATTTGGCATAGATTGCAGGCCAAGCACACGTGCTTATCCACATCACATGCTAGCTCGGATCCACGTACTTTGAGTGCATATCAACTTAATCAAATATGTTATTTAAAATTTGATCCCAATTCAACTTGATTATAATCGGATTAGTATTACCTCGAATACACGTTTACAGACAAGCATGCATGTTTTCCATAATGGACAGACCTGGTATTACATACGCTGCATGTTAATCCTTACCCACTTGACACCTCAATTTGCCAATTTGTATTTTGTAGCCTAAAGTAGTAAAAACAACATTTTGACTTTGTTTTGCATGAACACGCGATTCTTATCAACAACAGGCTCAAAAAACGTTGACTCCCGACTCAACTAATGAATTAATTAAAGAGGACATGCAAGTGTTGAGATATCAATGTACTACGTATTTAGCAAACTTGGTATGACTTTTTCTGTCCCTTTGAAAGCAACATGCATACATACTAGTAGTACTAGATACAGTCTTGGCTCACAAGAATTCCATGAAAGTGTACGTACGCGCATCTGGGTAATTGTCTAACTCCATGAAAGTCTTATGACAAAATTGATCCACCCTACTCTTAACTTTTTAACATATTATAAATATGTTGTTAACACTCCATTTGGTTAATTATGTGATGTGATAGTTTGTATTTGTTAATTATATAATGTCCCATAACGAAAAGCCAAATTCATGTCTAATTAGGCGTCGCCTATTAAGGTTAGTGAGTCTTATTTCTTGTATACAGTAAATAACTGATAGTATCTTTTTTGCTAGCTAGAAAACTAAACGTGATTTTAATTATATGCAAATTAAAATGGTGCACATAGCACTTTTTTTTTTTGTGCTATTATATAAAAATGTTGCGTGCGCAGAAGGATTAAGCTTTGAATTATTGTGGAAATTTTCTTTGAGCTGCTGGTAAAAGGTGTATTTGAAACATATATTTATAAAGTATAAATAATGTCGTTAAAGTAGTTGATTAGTCAAAGTTTGATAATTCGCCTGAATTATAAGAAACTTCTTTCTTTAGGATATCATGTGCGAAAATATATGTACTTAATTACAAAAATTCTGGTGCAAAATCGTTCAAGTATGTAATCAAAATGATCACGAATTAATTTCTGTACAACTCCCATTTTAGGGTAATTAATTAAAAATTAAAATTAAAATGGTTTGATTATGGAATGTTTTAAAAGTTAATCTTATTAATTTAAGGGCTGATAAGACAATGATAGGTTCGAATTTACTCATTTGAAACAAATAGGGACACCGAAAAAACGAAATCTTAGGAATATCAAGAGAAATAAGTTTATTATTGTCAAAGTCCTTTGATTAGCCGTTGGGTTAATTATTGTCAAAGTCCTTTTTGTAGTGTAGGGTACCCATTGCATCATCCCTTACGCACTTAAGGTGTGTTTGGTGAATATATCTATATTTTTTTTTTGGTCAAGTTTGGTGAATATAATTGAGATCGTTGTCAAATCAAATAAAACTTATAATTTTGTTATTGATAAATTATAGAAATTAAATCAATCAATTAAACAGTATAAGATTATCTTTAACAACTATGCTAATTTTTTCTTCAAAATAAGGGAGCAAAAATATGTTCTTCAAATTATAGTTTTTTCATTATCTATTATAATATAGTTTGATCTTGCTTTGTGACTCTCTTTAGAGGAGGTTGTCACTGCGTCAAAAAGTCGAGTTTTGGTGATTTGCAGTGGCGTTTGGCCACTCTCCACATTAAAAGCGGCGGGGTTTGGTAAGTGTCATATATTGGTGGAAGTTTATATACTCCACTTTTATTTTTTTGTCACAAAATCAATGTTATATTATTATGTTACAAATCAATGTAACACTATATACTCCACTTTATTATTTATTTCACAAATCAATGCTATTTAAAAAAAACGTACCCACATTTTAAATGATAAGTATCATATATATTTATTATAAAATATCATTATTAATATTTTTTGCATTAAAATGATGAACTAATCGTATTTTCACTTATTAAAAATATTGACTAAAAATTTATATCGTAAATTTCTAAAATTATATAGCACGTTACACCGTACCAAAAGATTGTAGAAGATATTGACTCATATGTAACGAGGGCGCGACTTGAACTTGTGGTTGGCAGATTAATTACTTTGCATTAATAGAAATAAATAAAAGTAACAAGTAGTAGTAGATATGCTTATATAGTTATATATTGGTGGAAGTTTATAGTGTAACCTGTGTGTATTTACGTACGTACTACATAGTATCAATGCATATTGCATAACATATACACCGTATACGAGTGTGTACGTACATAGCATCAATGCATAACTTATACCATATACATTTTTTTTGGTAGAAACTTATACACCATACAGTATAATTTATACAACGATAGTAATAAATTGCATCGACACATACAACATACGGCCTCACATACCTAATACGACGAAGGGATATACGCCAAATCCAAACCGCCATCCCATGTATACTTGTGAGATGTGCCCCAATTTCACATGGTTCCCATTTTCACACCATCATTTCTCGCCTTTTAATGGAAAATGACGTAATGGAAAAATGGGAACAATTAAAATATCAGAATCCACCTACTAATATAATACAGTATATTATATTTAATAGTAAAACATTACTTTTTGAATAATAAAAAGATACTGTATTTCATATAAGTTATAATAACTCATTTATATATTAGTTTTACTCAATTTAAGTTTGTACAATAATTCTTGATGTATCTGTAAACTATTTAACTTTCTATTTTATTGGATAGAATTAATGATTAATCTAATCTATTTAAATATCAATTTATAATTCATAATTTATTACCTAAAACTGATATATAGTTAAAAATTAATACATCTGCAATATGAGTGTTAGTGTGTAATAGACCTATCAAAAGCTAATCCAACTTGAAAATTTTGGGTTTCAACCTGAGATCCAGTTCTAACCCGAACCGATTAAACCCGAACCTGTAGGGTTGAAATTCGAGCCCATTTGGTTGGATCCGATTTATTGTGGTTTAAATTATATATAGTTTATTTTGAAAATGATACTATATTTTAGAATATATGAGAATTATTCTGAAAATTATATAATATTATATTATTAAAATATATAAAAAAATACAGAGTAATATCTTAGTACTATATTTTATCATTTAAATATCTGTTATTTGAATAATGTTAAAAAGATTTGATACTCTTAACCCGTTGTTGGGTTGACCCGGCCCAACACGAAAACAGTAATAACCCAATCCAATTGACCTATTATCGGTCCGAAATCGTTTCAACCCGAACCCGAGATGACCCGATCGGATCAACCCGATTGACAGGTTTAGTGTGAACGTATAAGAAATCTGCCCAAAAGAGAAAGCAGAAAAGTCGTTTGGATTGCTCCGAATTTTATTGGAGTATATTGGATGGATGGTTCCAAATCACCCCACCAAAAAAGACTCCGCCTCAAAGAAGGTTGCATTTAGACGTCGCAAGACGCACTCTTAAAGATCTGTCAACATAACAACGCTTTTGATTAGAAAACGCTAATTCTTCTTCTTTTCTAGATTGAGAATTTATTATAGTATAATTTGGTACTTACGAGTTCCAATCAAGTTTATCCAATTTTTTAGGCTTTGAATCTTTCTTGACCACTCAAATGAGCGGAAATTGGCCGATCTCTTTTGTTACAACATGAAAATTGGTGCCTTAGTGGAAGTCAAACTCGTGTGGAAATGTATATTTTTCTAGAGTCCGTGACAACGATATTTCATTTGTTTCCCGGAAGGTGATTTTGATACGATCTCATTGCGTAAGCGCTTACACACCACAAATGAAATCGTTCCAAACAGACAAAAACGAGCACCGAATTGATCGAGTAATTCAACTTTGAATCAATCATTTCCCAAATTGGAACGCGTACACACAAACAATCTGTTACTTTTTCAGTTTCTATGTACACAAAACCATCAATTCTAACCCTAACTCTGTCAAACTCCTAATTCCGCCCCAAATCGAAACCCTAGCTACTCAGCAATGGCATCCAGATTAACCGTAAACACCTGATTCCGCCTCCTCCTCCCACCGCCACCGTTATTCATCGTCACCGCCTTCCGATCAACGGACTTCATATCCTTCTCGCCGACCGGAGCGATAACAATCTTACTCCGGCGATGAGATCGGGAAGCACAATTAACAAGGGCGGCGCTGGCCTTGACGGCCAATGCGGCCATCTCGTGAGCCTGGAGAGGGCGCTTGAGGAAGCTCAGGGGAAGGGAAAAGTAGATCTGGCCGGACTGGAGCTCGTCGTCGGCGGAGAGAGCGTGGAGGACGTCGTCGAACTCCATCTCGTCGGAGTTGCAGAGGAAGGAGTCCGGATCTCGGTTTAGGACGGCGGAGACCTTCACCGGAGAGGAGTACTCCTGGAGGCGGCCGTCTTGGAGGATCACCTTCGCCGTCGCCGTCGCCTTGCCGGCGTCGCAAGATGCGCATAGTCCCATTTTTGGAATCGGAGATTTGTTTCTCTCTGGCTTGTTCTGGAAGGTTGTTCGTTTTGAATTGGGATGAGCTGTTGTGGATTGTGATGATGGGAAAGGGTTGGGGAGTGGAGAGAGAGTATATATAGAGGGAGGGGAGGAGGGTAAAATGGGGATTTCAGGGGAGATTCGCCGTGTAGGGGGGTTTGAGGAGGCCAGGCTGGTAAGGGATGACGCCAGGGTGTGTTGTCTGCTTGTGGATTTGATGGGAGAATGGGGAGTTTGTTTTTTGCCCTTGTTTGTTACCGAAATTACAGTGAGAGGGACTGGGGTTTTGAATTTTCACCTTCTTTTGGTTTGGGGTTCGAGCTGAGATATTTTTATTTTTGGGTTTTGAGCGGAGATATTTATGGATATTTATGTGTGTACACAATATGTGTGTGCGCAGCTTGGCAATTGTCATGTCTTGATACTAGTATTTCTAAGGAAATTGTTTGTGCAGTCTATATGTATGTAATGTAGTATGTATGTGATGGAATCCAGTCGTATGTATGTAAGTGTACATGTGACTGTAGGTGGTGGTAGACCTAACGCCTATGTTACAATTATTTACTCCGTATTTTATATAATTATTAAATATTCCCAGAATAAAAGTGTGAATATTAATAAAGAGATGGTAAATTTAGGGGCAAAGCAGAAGTTATCAGTGTAGGGGCAAAGAAATATGGGCATAATTCGATTTTGATAACCGAGGCTCTCGGCCTTCGAGACGGAATCAAAAGAGCTAAACAACTAGGCTACAAAAAGATTGAAATAGAAGGGGATAACTTTGATTGTCATCAAAGCTACCAAGGGAACGGGAAAATGCCCTTGCCAGATTGACTTACTAATCTCGGATATCAGAACCTTCCTCCAAAGTTTCGAGTCAGACAGGATTAAGCATGTGAGTAGGGATCTTAACTATGTGGCTGATAAAATCGCTAAATTGGGCCACAAACTCTCTAGTGATCACATTGCGAACCACCAAGAACTTATTGTTCTCATCTGAAAGGATGTTCTAGGTCGTCCCCCTTGAGTGAGACTCCTAATTCTTACCTTATCAAAAAAAAAAGATGGTAAATTTTCAAATAATAAACTAAATTTATCAGATAGAAATAGAACTCATATACACGGGATGTGTTACATGAATCAGTTAAACCATATTTAAGATCGATCTTACTTACAAGTTCATTGTCATGAATTTGGTGGTACAATTCAACGAGGTTAAAGTTAGTATGAAATTTTATCAATTTGGATGCTCTAGTAGGGCGATTTGTTAATGTTCCTTATCAAAATTTTAAATAGAATTAGTTAAATTTTGGGTCATTAATCCATTAATATTTTTCTAATTTCTAGACTAAACCATAGATTAAGAATATCATATATATTCAAAAAATAAACATGTATTAATTATGAAACCCCATAAAAAAAGCTTAAATACTCTAAAATAATCAAATACTTAACTAAGCTTTAAAAAAATCGGATTTCGCAACCCATGTTATAGGCGGAATGTTTCAACATTTGAAGTAGAGTTTTTTAGAAAATTTATTCGAGCTAATATATGTGTCATGTGTGTAAAGGGGCGGACATTAGGGCCATACGGGACCAATGCCCAACTAACAAGAGGGTGCAACCGTCACATAGGTTTTGTGACCAGTCTTCCAATTCTTTCTCCGTCCGTTACCATGTCCATGCGTATAACTCTTAGACTTGTAATCGGTCATAGTTAATCCAGGAGACCATACAAGGCTACTTTAATACATTGTTTTGTTTTTCCCTAATCACCATCATTATCCACATTATGTTGGTGCGCTACTAGTATTTTACTTGTGATGAGTTAAGATGATCGATAGATCGATCAAATAGAATTGCTTGTTTATCTTAATTGTTTTAACGAGAGAGCGCATTTAGACGACAAGATGTCAACGTCGAGGCTGTATTGCTGGGGCAAAGGAGGTCAATAATAAGGCAGCCAAGTAAGAGTGAGAATTAACCTAATTGCAAGTTGAAGGAGACACGAGCCGTGAAGCAAGGGTAGGACACACCCTATGGCAACATTGTACGGTCACTATCAGGCAATGGATCTGATTATGTAAGACCTCTCGACGATCTACACATGCACATGCATTTAATGCATATTTACACACTCAGTTAATTACTAGCTACTAGTATTACTTTTATTGTTATTATTATCATCATATACTAGTATTATATACGGAGTATATGTCATGCAAATATCAGTAATAATTTGGTAATGGCCTTGAAAGGCCAACCCGAATGGACCGTCGGCTTTGCTCGATGCTACTCTAGGCCGTTAACTAATAGGGGGGTACGTGTTCGAATGTGTATCCACTACCCTCTCACTCGCTCCAAGTGCAATGTATACTCACTTTGCTTGCTCCCATAAAAGGGCGAAAGTAATTATTTTATTACAGTGTATAATAATGATTTTATTTTTTTAAAATTATATCCTAACTAAATTGGTATCTTATGAAAATAGAATTTTCATTTAAATAATTAAAATATTTTTTATTTTAGGTAAAATAGAATTTTAGAATTATTGTTATGAAGATTCAGGAGAAGTAATTTAAAAATTACGAATTTCATTTAAATAATTAAAGTCAATCCATATAATCTGAGGCTAAGAGTGGGAAAATGTAGATAAAGCCATGTGAAAAGATAAGCTTTGTTAAACATTAAAAGAAAGGTTAATTAAAAAGGGGAGGTTCATGTAAGAATTACTCCTTGAGAAAGAAATAAGAATAAATCTCAACCACATGTTACACGTGAAAGATATGCACACCGCGTAAAAAAAAACTTTTGTAGTATAAGTTCAAACATGACTGTGTAGTCTCATACAACATAACAGTGTGATCTCGTATAATATAACTATGTATATATTTTCACTAATCATACATCATATTAGATGTGAAAAAAGTTAGATATAAGCATGCACAGTTGTGTTAAGTACAAATGCATGCTAAGTGAAAGTACACAATCATCTTATATGAAAAATGCACAATCATTTGTCACTTACACACTTACATGAAACACACTATGATACAGAGCATGCACAATCGTGTTATTTGATAAGACAAGGTCATGCTAAGTGGAAGTAAATAGTCATCTTACTTAAAAAAGGCACGACTATTTGTCAATTATATACTTGTATAAAAAAATCGGAACTTAGAGTATGCACATCCATATTCATCGTAAACGTACATTCATGTCATTTGAAAAGAGACAACCAAGTTTAAAGAAAATACACATTCATTCTCTTTTTATTTTACTCATACATCATTACCCACTGACATGAAAAATCATACACAATGCGATTAGGAACATATATATTAATATTAATCAAAACCAAACAGTCATGTTATACGTAAACACAATGAGACTAAACACCAGCAAGTAAAAAGCTTGAAATCATTTGTATAAGTAAGATAATTAGCATATCAACCGTTGGATTTATATTGATATTCTAAAGCTTACAATATCTTCTTACGTAGGGCCGAACATCGGTTCAAAACCGGACCGAAACCGAAATTCGGTGAGCTGAAAACCAAACCGAAAAAATCCGGTTCGGTTTGGTTTTTTCGGTTTTTGATAATATAAAGTTTTTCTTTGAAAAATTGAACCAAACCGAAAAATAATCGAAACGAAACCGAAAAAATTTGGTTCAAGTTTGGCTTTTTCAGTTTTTTGAAAAACTGAACCGAACCGAAATATAACCGAAACTGAATCGAAACCAAACCAAACCGAAACCGAAATCCTGAAATTTCTTGAGCCAAAAACCGAACCGGTTTGATGGATTTTTTTTTGTTTTCGGTTCAAGCATGTTCAACCCTATTCTTACAAGTTACATTCATGATACTAAAAGATGAAGGAAATAATATCGTCTTTAGGAGATGGAGTTAAGAGCGACAAGTTGTTTTATGCGTGCCGAAGCGAACAAACCTTTAGCTAACTTGCAATATCGGAAAGAGTACCCCATTTATAATTCATGTAGTACGTAGTATGGTGTTCCGTTATGGATGTCATTGGCATTGGCACCAAAACAAGGGGCATTCCAGCAACTAAAACGTGGAGGCTGCCCACTGTTCTCTTTTTGCCTTCCAACCCATTCATGGTACGTAGGTATGGCCATTTATATAACTGGAATTTTATTGCCAAGAAGATATCCGAAACTAATTTATTTAGCACCTAGTTGAGTATCTCTACCAAGAAACTTATAATTTACCTAACATTACTGTATTAATTATTAAATAACATGAGAGTGGTTTTACAAGTTGTATTAACCGCCATACATTCATTAACAAATCCACACGAGACACTAATATTTCATTAGTCATAAACCATTCCACTTAACCTAGTAGCTTTTATATTAGGCAAACTCTATTGAGGGACAAAACCACTAGATAAAGAACAAAGTTTCAAGACTTTAGCAAGAGTGTATAAACTCTTTGTTGGGAGAGAAGGCAGAGCCATGATTTAGTATCAGGAGTCGACAGATAAATATATCTTCTTATTCATTATAAAGAGATATTAGATCACTATTTTGCCGATCGTTCTCTTAAGCTAATCCATAGAAAAATCAGGAAACAAAACATGAAACAATCAAAGTCAACAACATCATCAGAGACCTAAGTCCAAGTATTAGCTTATACGATATTAAGAGGAAGAAGAATGATCATTATATCTAACCATAATTAATCCTAATTCAATTATTAACAATCAAGTTGTTCCCAACATTTAACTAGATAACGGAAAAAAATTCAAGATCATCGAGTAAAAAATGAGAATCATCCAAATATCCAATTACCTTGAAACGGTTTTTGGGCATGGAAATTGAGGTCTCAAACATGTATATATATCCAGTCCACATTTGAAGGATCTAACTCGAGGTAGAGCACACAAAATATTTAAATAAAATAAGTTAATATCAATTTTTTTTTAGAAAAGGTAAGAATTCGGGGTACCAAATAAATTTGTTAGCCCGAGAGACCGTTAAACGGCAGCCGAAAACGGCTAGGAAGGTCAAAAAAGAGCCACTCCAGGCAGACAGAATATACTAAGGATATCAATTATTTCATTTAACTGGGGTTGTAAATCCCTTTCAAACCTCTTAAAAGAATTTTAATTATTAATCCTTTAATAGTCCGTTAACCATTGATTCCAATAATTTGGTGATAATAATGACGTCCTAGAACTTATCGACAATGTTGAGTACTATAACGAGACAAACTAACGACGTGAAACGAGATTTAAGACAAGAACAAGGCACGCAAGACATGGATGCAACTAGCAACGGACATGAGCTAGCGCATCCGGACAAACCGGGAAAATCTACAATCACAACTCGTTCTTGTGATTGTACAAATCATTCGAGGAACGATTTTTCCGTCCTTCTTCCGATCGGCGATTAACCTTCTAATTTTTACCCTATCAACGATAAGATAGATTCGCTACTAGGCTAAAGGTGTACATAAAAAAGTAGCATAAGGGTCATTGGGGACGGGATTTTGGAATAACGTAAGCGTGACACATGTCAAGGCATGTAAGGGTAAAACTATATCGTTGTTGGGCAACAAGGGTGCCACGTTTGTTGGGTTATTGGGACGAGGATGGAAGAATACAACTCAACAACCCGACAAGGAGAAATTCGGAGCGAATGGATCCGGGTCATCATGTATGTATTATGTTTAGAGATCCCACACAATTCTGTGCACATCATTAACTTCCCATTTGTCTCTTCCGCCGGCCTCCAAACAATGCCTTCCTAATTGGAACTTTCCTCTATTTTCCTTTCTCAGCAATTTCCCTTCTCAATTGATCAGATGCACAATTGCACATTTGCACATACACTTTTTTAATATATATATATATATACACAGTAGTATATTGTAGCGAGTGGTTGAAATTGTATCTTGTAGATGTTAATAATTCAAAAAATAATTTATAAGATCAAAAAAAAATAGTAACGGTTGGGAAATCGATCCCTCCCAGGACTCTTGTACACCCATCCAAACCCGACCGAGATAAAGACACGATTTTACAAAAGTGACTTTCTTTGTATTATGTATAGTGGAAATGTACAAGGCTAATTATACGGGTGACTCGAGACTCTTTATTATGTGGGACACTTCACTCTAGCTCTCACACACACAACACACTTGATCGACTACTTTGATCGATGCCTAATTAGCCTACCTCATCTCCTATTTATACATGTTGTAGTAAGATTCTAGATAATTGCTTAGAGAGTTCTAGTTTTTCACATGATAACTATTTTCTCCTACTTTCTAGAATTTTTAAATACTCCCACTTATTCTAGCAAATTCCACAATAGTCTCCACCTTTCTAATATTTGGGCCTTCTCTCTTTTGGGCTCTTTTATTAACCCAAGACTATTCTTTGGATATATGGATTATAATCCAACAATTCCTCCCTTAATTCATATATCCAAATACAGTAAATTTCACCGTCTTCGGCTTCTTTGTCCCAACGTCACTGCATCCACTCTTGACAGCATGTCCGTCTAAGATGCAGATATTCTTTGCGTTCTTCTGACCTCGCATGATCAAGCGCCTCCCTTTGAACACCCTACACCACTTGTATGTGCCAACAAGCCTATATCCTTTCGACATCATCGTACCCAATGAGATAATATTAACTTTGCTTGAAGGCACGTACCTCACACCGTGAAGAGTATGACTTGTACCGTTATGAAGCCTCATCGTCACGCTTCCGGTACCCTCAATCTTCAACTTCTCTCCTCCAGCTAGATTTAGATGGTCAAACTCTTCACCCGTCTTCAAGGTGTCGAACATCGCTTGATCTCCACACACGTGCACTGAGGCGGCACTGTCCATCACCCACTCTGGCTTAGCAACCTCTTCACTCGTTGCTAAGTACACATCCTCATAACCAATGTCATCGACCACATTCGTATTCGAGTCACTAGTCTTCGTTCGCAACTCTCTCAACTTCTTCAAGTCCTCCCTCACTTGGGGACACCTAGACTGCATATGACCCTTCTCCCGACAATAGTAGCACTCCACGTCACTCCAGTCCTTACTCGGACGTGAGCTACCTCCACGTCTCGGGTCATCTCGCCCTCTTGACTGGTTCCTCCCTCGCTCCCGCTTCCTCGCAACTAGTATGCGATCTCCACCGGCATCATTGGCGTCACTCTTCATCACTCTCTCACTCTCCCGCAAAGCGGTAGTCACCTCATCTAAGGTGAGGCCTGTCCTTCCTACAAGTAACGTCTGCACCAAAGACTTGTAGGACTTCAGCAATGACGCTAATAACAACAATGCCTGCTCCTCATCTTTAATCTTATCTCCTGCATTCATCAGTTGGCATACTAGTTGACTAAATGAGTTGATGTGGTCGTGAAGATTACCTCCTTCCTCCATCTTTAGTGAGTACAACTCCATCTTCAAACACAACCGATTCGTCAACGACTTCGATGCGTAAATGCTCTCGAGCTTCTCCCACAACGCCTTTGGGCTCGTCTCCTTCAACACATTGAACTTAATCTCGGGAGCTAACGCCAACCGGATTGCACTCACTGCCTTCCTCTGGATTTTGCTCCATTCTTTGTCGCTCATGGAGCCAGGCTTCTCATCCTCCAAAGCCCGATCAAGACCCTACTGCACCAATAGGTCTTGCATCGTACACTGCCACAACGTGAAGTTCATCTTCCCATCAAAGAGTGGGATCTCGAACGTCTTCGACAAGCCGGTCGCCATCACACTAACACGAGATCCTTCCGCTGACGAGTTCTACCCGTATCTCTAACAACGACAATCTCACCAACCTTGGCTCTGATACCACTGTTGGGAAATCGACCCCTCCCAGGACTCTTGTACTCCCACCGAAACCCAACCGACAAAGACACGATTTTACAAAAGTGACTTTGTATTATGTATAGTGGAAATGTACAAGGCTAATTATACGGGTGACTCGAGACTCTTTATTATGTGGGACACTTCACTCTAGCTCTCACACACACAACACACTTGATCGACTACTTTGATCGATGCCTAATTAGCCTACCTCATCTCCTATTTATACATGTTGTAGTAAGATTCTAGATAATTGCTTAGAGAATTCTAGTTTTTCACATGATAACTGTTGGGCCGTCCAAATCTCAAGTCCACGGACACTAAGCGGATAAGCCCATTTAAACTATTGCTAACGGCTAAAGGAGTTAAGCCCGAGATTTCCGCTCCACAATTTAAGGCGAGCTCTGACTGTAGCAAGGAGGAGATATTCCGACGCCGAGGAGTAAATACAGGCGCGATATTTCCGGGATCTTCTAGGCGTCCATCAACGGCTCGATTAGGAAGGTCTCGAAATAAAAGGAAGGACAATGCACTAGAGAAGGACATTCGGACTACACTCGCAATCTCCTGAACAATACTCTGCTCGCACAATCTCTCTAGCAATTCTTACCATTCTAGTCTCATTCTCGTCAAATCATAGTTTCTTTGTTCTCTCAAGCCGATTGTACTCAAAATCGAACCATTGTACTCAGGAGCAACATCTGCCGATCAATACGAATCAATCATAATCTTCGCCATTCTTTCGTTTTCTTTACGTACAATTTTCTGCTATTATTTTCTGTTCATCATTACTAACGTGTCGTGACGACTTTGTGACTAGGAATCCCCCTTTGTAGCGAAGTAACGTGTTTACACAGTTAATTCGCCCAAAACAATTGGCGCCCACCGTGGGGCCTAGCCAAAAAAGAAGTCACGATCTAGCAAGCTATCGAATCCACACCAAGCATGGAGGCCACCCATAGCCACGTCGGAGATCTCGAGCCAAACAACGACCAGATCATCGACTCCGACGACAATCAAAACCTCGACGACAATAGCAACCCTAACAACGCCAACAGCAATGGCGGTAATGACAATCAGCACCAAGAACTGCCTCTTCGAGAAGAGCCACCAAACAACAACAACTCCGAGAGGCAGACGGCTGAATCCAGCGCCATTGCAGAGATCCGCGCAACCATGCTCGCGCTCCCGAAAGATTTAGATAGCCAAAGAGAGGCTAACTCTAAAATTACTGAAGTCTACGGGAAACAAATTGAGGCTTTAACTAATGAGCGTAAGTTGCTTCGATCTCAGGTCCAATCGGCTCCGGCTCATCCTCGAAGGAGCGACGTGATTAATGACGTAGCTCGGCGCCTGGACATGGAGGATCCCAATCTCGTCACTCCAAACGGCGTCGGACCATCAACGGGTAATCAGGTAACCGTTAACACGTTGGGGACAACTCGGGAGAGTAGTGAGGTTATCCAGCTCAAGGAACGCCTCAGAGCCTTGGAGGACCGAATCACTCAGGTCCCAGGAGCTCCTTAACCGATAGCAGTAGAAAGGCGAGATGGTTACACCGACTCACCCTTTGTACCCGCTATCGCAAGAGCTAATATATCAAGAAAGTATCATGTTCCTGAAATTCAAAGATTTGAAGGGACTACCGATCCCGACCAGCACATAGCCGCTTTCAAGCAAGCTATGAACATTAGTACCGTCCCTTTTGAAATGAAAGAAATTGTTATGTGTCGATGGTTCGGGAACACGTTGTCTGGTCCCGCGCTAAACTGGCACTCTCATTTACCACTAGGAAGTATCTCATCCTTTGCTGAGTTAGTTGACAGGTTCAGAACCAGGTTTGCCAGCAGCCGCCACGCAAGGAAACGATCTAGCGATCTATATCGTTTAGTCCAGAAGCCGCGTGAATCGTTGAAGGCGTTCCTCAATCGTTACAACGAGGAACTAGTAACTATCGAAGGATGCGACGCAGCCACGACGGTGGAAGCTTTTCGGCGAGGGATATCATCCCGAAATCCTGAATTATACCGAGAACTAACAAAATACCCTTGCTCTAACTTTGATGAAGTGCAGGTTAAGGCGCTGGCTCATGTCCGTCTTGAAGAAGACGACCTTTACGCTGAGAAGGGAGCAAGCCCTCAACGGAATGATCGAAGGCCAGGAAAACGGGAGGCTCGGTACGCTCCCTACCCACCAGCCGCTCATCATTCCCCACACAACAAGCCAACCATTAACACGTCATACGTCAAGAGAAGTGAGGGCACCCAGCTGCCTCCAGAATTGTCTCACCACAACTTCCGAGTTAATGCCACAAAGATACTCCGGACCCTTAGCACGATGGGAAACGCTGTCAAGTGGCCACGAAAGAAAGACATACCACATCATCGTAAAGATGAGTCAAGGTGGTGCGACTTTCATTTCGATCACGGTCACACGACGGAGGAGTGCATCGCGCTAAGGAAGGAAGTCGTCGACTTGTTAAGAAAAGGCTACCTCAAAGAACTAATCTCTGAGCGCGGCAGAGAGCACCTGGCCCGGAATGAGGAAAGAGCCCGAAAACCTGACTCCCCCAAGCATGCAGGAGTTATCAACGTTATCACCGGGGGGGTCAGACATTTGTGGCGTGACCTATTCCGCGGCTAAAAGAATCGCAAGAGAAGCCAGGCGAGAGAACCCCAAAGCTCCCATACGTTCCAGTTATGCCGTCATGCCTATCACCTTCGACGACGTCGAAGAAGAGGAAGTTCATCATGATTGTTTAATAATTTCTTTGACAATTGCAAATTTCCTTGTTAAACGTATTTTGATTGACAATGGGAGCTCCACTAACTTGCTTATGTTGGATGCATTGTACAGCTTAAGTCTTGGACTTAACGACATAGTTAAAAAGTCTACGACTTTGGTGGGATTCAGCGGCGAGTCGCGCAACACGCTGGGAGAAATTTCCCTACCAACCATTGCTCGGGGAGTAAACTATCAAGTAAAATTTCAAGTGCTAGATTGCCCTCACCTTTTAATGTTATCTTGGGCAGACCTTGGATCCACGGGATGAAAGCAAACCCGTCAACATATCACCAGTGTGTGAAGTTCCCTTCCCCTTGGGGGATACAAGAGATCCGAGGAGAACAGATACTTGCAAGAGAATGTTACTCAGTGACGATGAGAGCGACGACTTCCACAACTTCCACCCCCTCGAAGGCGGGAACCAGTAAGCAAGTCTCCGATTAGCAATTAAAAGGTTGTAAGACTCCATCCTTCTACGTAAAGCCGGAAGCCCCCGAACTAGAAGACGTAGCTCTCGACCCATCCGAACCTTCGAAAAAGGTCTGGATCGGGGCAGATCTGGAGCCGACTTTGCGAGAAGGGCTGGTGGAGTTCTTACGGTCTTACAAAGATTGTTTCGCTTGGGGAAATGAAGATATGATTGGAATAGATCCAAACGTGATAACTCATGCCCTGAACGTCAATCCAAAGATGCCGCCCGTAAAACAGAAAAGGCGTAAGTTCGCCCCTGAGCGAAATCAGGTAATCAACGATGAGGTAAAATCTTTACTTGAGTCGGGAAAAATCAGAGAAGTCAAATACCCAGAGTGGTTAGCAAACGTGGTAGTGGTCAAAAAGAAAAATGGTAAGTGGCGCGTCTGTGTCGATTTTACTGATTTAAACAAAGCGTGTCCTAAAGACTCGTTCCCATTGCCTCATATCGATGCAATGGTGGACGCGACGGCAGGACACGAGTTGTTAACTTTTATGGATGCGTTTAGTGGCTATCACCAAATAATGATGAATCCTGAGGATCAGGAAAAAACGACGTTCGTAACTAATCAAGGAACTTATTGTTATAAAGTTATGCCATTCGGATTGAAAAACGCAGGTGCTACTTACCAGAGATTGGTTAATAAGATGTTTCAGGAAAAGCTAGGGGATACAATGGAGGTCTACATCGACGACATGCTCGTCAAGTCGTTAAAGGCGGAAGATCACATTACTCATCTGCGAGACGCCTTTCAAATCTTAAGAGAATACAAGATGAAGTTGAATCCAACCAAGTGCTCCTTCGGTGTCACCTCAGGGAAGTTCCTCGGGTATATAGTCACCCAAAGGGGAATAGAGGCAAGCCCGGAACAGGTCAAAGCTATAATAGAACTCGAATCACCAAAATGTGTGAAAGACGTTCAGAAGTTAACAGGAAGAGTAGCAGCCTTAAACATATTCATATCCCGCTCATCAGATCGAAATAAGCTGTTCTATGACATCTTGAAAAAGAATAAGTCGTTTGAGTGGAAGGAAGAGCACGAGAAGGCGTTCGAGGAGTTAAAACCACAGCGAGGGGAAAAATTGTATGTCTACCTCGCCGTTACAGAAGTTGCAGTCAGTGCCGTTCTGATCCGTGAGGAAGATGGTAACCAGTTACCAGTTTACTATGTAAGTAAAACATTGCTTGACGCGGAAACCAGGTATTCTCCTACGGAAAAATTAGTTCTTTCTTTGGTAATGGCTTCCATTAAATTACGTCCATACTTTGAAAGTCATTCTATTATCGTGAGAACTAACTATCCTATGAAGAGTATCATGTCCAAACCAGAATTGTCAGGTCGCTTAACGCGTTGGCTAATTCATTTGAATGGCTACGACATCTCATATGATCCTCGAACAGCAATAAAATCGCAAGCCTTGGCAGATTTTGTGGTTGACTTCACCCCTACCCCTTCACAAGAAGAAGAACAGGAAATGCTAAGCGTAAAGAGTAATAACAAGTGGCTGATGCACACCGACAGCGCGTCAAATCAAGTTGGTGTCGGTCTGGGGGTAGTCCTGAAGTCACCACAGGGGGATAGGATAGCCCAGGCTGTGCGATGTACGTTCAAAGCTACCATTAATGAAGCAGAATACGAGGCGCTCATCGCGGGCTTACTCGTTGCCCGAGATCTTAACGTGCATGAAATCGAGGTAATCTGTGATTCGTTACTTATCGTGAACCAAGTAACAGATTCATATGTTGCCAGGGATTCAAAGATGAAAGCATACCTAGAGAGGGTGCGCGAGATTGTGAAAGATTTCAAGCATTTCGAGATCAAGCAAGTTCCTCGAGATGCTAACACACAGGCTGACGCCTTAGCTAATCTTGGATCCGCCATAGACCCACGAGAATACACTAAAATTCCCTTCGTGTACCTCGACGCACCATCAATAGTCAAGGAAGCTGACGTGCTAGCAGTAAGCAGCTTAGATAGTAACCCGTCCTGGGTAACGCCTTACCTGGAATGGTTGCAGCAAGGTGTCCTGCCAGAAGACAAGGAGGAGGCCAAACGACTTAAGGTAAAAGCTTCCACATTTACGGTTAAAGATAACATTTTGTTCAAGTGGATGTCATCAGGAATATACGCACGATGCGTACAAGAAAACGAAGTACAGGTGGTGTTACGAGACATACACGACGGCGAATGTGGCAATCATACAGGGGGTCGGAACTTGGCGAAGAAAGCAAGCAGGATGGGATACTATTAGCCCACCATGAACAGAGATGCAGCGGAGTTTGCTCGCAAGTGTGACGCGTGCCAGCGTCATGGACCAATTCCACATTTACCATCAGAGTTACTTCATCCCCTTACTTCACCATGGCCGTTCATGAAGTGGGGGATGGACATCGTTGGGAAACTCCCACCAGCTTCAGGGCAGCGCGTTTATCTACTTGCCATGACAAATTATTTCTCTAAGTGGATTGAGGCCGAAGCCTTTAAGGAGGTCAAGGACACTCAAGTTATCTCGTTTATCCGCAGAAACATCTTAAGCAGGTTCGGGATACCATCCACTATAGTATGCGACAACGGCTCCCAATTCATCAGCGACAAAACCAAAGCCTTTTGCCAACAATACATCATCCAACTTGTTATGTCTACGCCTCGCTACCCACAAGCTAATGGTCAGGCGGAAGCAAGTAACAAGGTTATTCTTAACAATCTCAAGAAGCGACTTAAAGATGCAAAGGGAAAGTGGGCAGACGAGTTACCACTTATATTATGGTCAGATCGCACTACACCTAAGACCGCGACTGGACACACGCCTTTCTCCCTAGTCTACGGGTGCGAGGCTGTGTTACCAGTTGAGGTATCCTTGCCCACTGCTCGATATGGTCTTACTACAGAAGAATCCAACATCTCTAACTTGTTACACCATCTCGACACGGTGGACGAGTTACGAGACGAAGCCTCAATTCGATTAGCAACATACAAGCAGGGGGTAGCACGGAGTTACAACAAACGAGTTAATTCTAGAGCATTCCAAGTGGGAGATTGGGTGTTGAGAAAAGTCTTTCAAAACACTCAGGAACTAAATGCAGGCAAACTTGGAGCAAATTGGGAAGGCCCCTACCAGATCACTAAAATCATAGGGCAAGGTGCATACGAGTTAGAGTCGCATGATGGCAAGACAGTGCCCAAAAGCTGGAACGCGATGAACTTGAAGCTCTATCATTTCTGAGCAAGGTACATATTTATAACATTACCTTTACATTCTTACATGATACTCGACTCAATTACATTACGGCTTTACACAAGCCTTGGCACACACGGTTCTACAAAAACTAACAAGGGACGCCTTGTGACGTTACAGGCCAAAGACAAAAGGCCCAAGCCTTACAAACAGGCAACAAGTGCACGCAAATTGACTAGTCAAGAAAACCAGATGCACGAGGCGAACGAGACAAACAAGAGTTTTTCACACAAAGAAGCTCTTTATTCATTTACTTGTACAATCAGTCATTATTAATACAAGTTACGACTTTTCTTTACATCTTCGCCCTCATAAGTTGCATCCTATACATTAAGCGCTATATAAATTATACTGAGATCTCTACACTAAGTTGAAGTCTTCTGATGGGCTCTTACGCCTTCCTCTTGACTCTGAACCTGCAAAACAAACGCAGACAAAACAAAGACAAGTATGCATAATAGTGATAAATAAAAATAGGCCCCAAAAAGCATAGGGCAAGTAGTCAGAAGGCCCTAAACTAGCGGCCAAAACACTTAGAGTTTTTACAAAACAACCCCAAAATACATGAGGGGTAGAACGAGTTTAAAAGCCCCAACATCCTGGGGGTAGAATAAAAAGTTTTTAAACACAGACAAGTTTAGGCTTCAGAGGTCTTCAGGGAGTCCTTCTCCTACGCTTCCACCTGGGCAACTTCCTGCGCCACCTTTACAATGTCGTCCATGGGAGAGGGGTTCTTCATCGCTTTGGCAGCATCCGGAAACATTGACATAAATTCCGCCCTTTCTTTTGCAACATCCCAGCCATCGGATTTCCCTGCGAAATGCTCCTCCATCGTCTCAACTCGGGCTTTGATGGAGTAAAATTCGGCGGACTCCTCAATCTCGTTTGCCAGGGCGGCGGATTTCTTCTGTTCATTTTCAAGTTCTTCTTGGTAAACTTGTGCTTCTTGCTTAGCCATCTTCAATTCCTCTTGCAACTCGGCGATCCTTGATTCCAGTGACGCCTTCTCCCCAGCCAGCAGCGCAGACTTGTTCTTCTCGTTTTGGAGATTCATGTTGTAGGTGGATAGCTGGTCAGGCAAGTCTTTGAACTTGTCAAAGGCGGCAAAAGAAACTTGAAGGCCCTGCGAAGGAACATCAACGTGTTACAATTTAGAATAAGGGAGAGTCAGGTAACGCGCTAAAGTTTGTATTCAACTTATACCTGCCATTGAGCGGCGACGATTTCACCAAATAACTCGGAATAAGAAGGCTGGGGGTGCGGACGCCCCGAGAAGCAATCAACTTTTAGAGGGGTCAAGGAGTGGAGACATTTCACAGGATCCATGTCCGGCGACATCATTGTCCTCGGAAGATCGGTTACTTTAGCACTAGAATCTTTTTTCGACGATACCAGCTTTTAGAGTCAGGAGCCTTGGGGGGAAGCGAGATTGCAGTCTCAGTATCCGCACTGGAAGCAGTCTCGGCCTTCCTTTTCTTTCGCGCTTCCAAGCGCTCAGCGGTAGTAAGCGAAGCCGTGGAACGCGTAGCTCGGGAACCTTCAACATAAAGGCGCAAACGCGTTATACAAACACGCAGATAAAAAAAAGAGACATGCAAAAACTGGAACACCTACTTGACATCTCAATCTCTTCGGATTCTGTCGAAGAAGAAGGACCCAACTCCGGGTAGGACCTGTCGGCGATAGGAACTGCCTCAATTTGGGAAACGATCACGACAGAGCCCTTGCGCGGAACCGGTGAGGCGATCTCTTCTGCAAAGAAAAACGACAGGCAAGTTAGGATCTGAACTGGAAAAAACAAAAGAAGGGAAGAACACTACCTATGGGCCTCCAACGACTTCGCAAGAAGGACGTGTCACCCTTAAGAGATGAGATCTTCACAAAAAAGAACTTATCCGCCCAACCACGGTCGGATTTTGAGATGTTAAAAACGAAGTCAGATTTCGTGCGCAGAGTCTTGAGCGTGATCCACCCCGGACCACCTTTGGAAACGCGATAGTTCACAAAAAAATCTTCGCTTTGAAAGGCAATGCCCCGCTTGGAACACAGACGCTCTACAGAGAGCAAGATTCTCCATACTTGGGGAAGGAGTTGTCCCGGGGAGACACCAAGCTTGTTTAGAAAGTCGGTTACAAGAGGAGAGAAAGGAAAACGATGGCCGATGCGGAAAGGATATTCATGAAAACACACCCAATCTTTTGCATATGAATCAGCAAAGACCCCATCAGAATGCAACAAGATTTCGGCATTGGAAGGAAAGCCCACGGAAGCGGCAAACTCCCATGGGGCTTCAGAGGAAGAATTCCTCTGATAAACGCTAGTAAGAAGTTTTAAAGAAGAAAAGGAAGGGGGCGAAGCAGTTTCTTTGCAAGAAGAAGCCATTGAAGAAATTTCAGAAAACAGAGAGAAGGAGAAGATGGAAAATCGTACCTTGGAAGAAAATAGGGCAGGTGAAGTTGCAGGCCATCATCACGCTTCTTAAATAAGGATTGATGGGACATGACTCCATTACGCTACAACTTCCCAAAAACGAATTCGAAATTCAAAAACCCTAAGGAAACCGCTCGCGGGAGTTTCCTGGGCTTTTTGAGGGGGTATTGTTGGGCCGTCCAAATCTCAAGTCCACGGACACTAAGCGGATAAGCCCATTTAAACTATTGCTAACGGCTAGAGGAGTTAAGCCCGAGATTTCCGCTCCACAATTTAAGGCGAGCTCTGACTGTAGCAAGGAGGAGATATTCCGACGCCGAGGAGTAAATACAGGCGCGATATTTCCGGGATCTTCTAGGCGTCCATCAACGGCTCGATTAGGAAGGTCTCGAAATAAAAGGAAGGACAAGGCACTAGAGAAGGACATTCGGACTACACTCGCAATCTCCTGAACAATACTCTGCTCGCACAATCTCTCAAGCAATTCTTACCATTCTAGTCTCATTCTCGTCAAATCATAGTTTCTTTGTTCTCTCAAGCCGATTGTACTCAAAATCGAACCATTGTACTCAGGAGCAACATCTGCCGATCAATACGAATCAATCATAATCTTCGCCATTCTTTCGTTTTCTTTACGTACAATTTTCTGCTATTATTTTCTGTTCATCATTACTAACGTGTCGTGACGACTTTGTGACTAGGAATCCCCCTTTGTAGCGAAGTAACGTGTTTACACAGTTAATTCGCCCAAAACAATAACTATTTTCTCCTACTTTCTAGAATTTTTAAATACTCCCACTTATTCTAGCAAATTCCACAATAGTCTCCACCTTTCTAATATTTGGATCTTCTCTCTTTTGGGCTCTTTTATTAACTCAAGACTATTATTTGGATATATGGATTATAATCCAACAGTAACATCCAATTCAACCACTCGCTACAGAATTATGTGTAAAAAATTGTAGCACGTCGAACATTTATGAACAAGCACCAAATGCCTGATCAAATCAATTCAATCTCTCAAATATAACTCTAATCACTTTATACAACCATGATCAATCTAAAATTAGTACCCTCAATCTAAACGTGAGGAGAAGTACGTGTTATGCATATTGGATGGCATCGATCATACTAATCACTTCCCTTTACTACAAATCCCACTTATTGTTTCATTTATGTATTGCATTTTTCTTCACTTTTTGCATATATATACAGTATGTATTACAAGCTTTGCTTGGTCATGATATATGTATATTACAATCTTTTTGTTTTTTTGATAAAAGTGTATTAGAATCTTGAATTGATCATGCGATATCAATATTAGTTGGTTGAATTGATTTTGTTGCTCCAAATTTTGATTGGAGCGACTTCCGTGTACCTAGACAAATGAATAAATATCCCACCAGAAGGGAAAAAAGAAATTTATTTAAAGTCCAAGTTGTTCATTACATTACATGCATGTATTCATAATTTATATACATGTAAATCCAACTTGACATGCCTTTATGACAGATAAGGAGACATAAAATTAAGAAGGATCCAGGTACTTTTGAAATCCCACATCTCTTATTAATGCAATGTCTAAAACAGAGGCAGAGATCGGATCAATAGGTGATATAAATTGATAATACAATTATACTAACCCTATATTATAATCCTTCTAGTCAGCTAATTATTAAGATGTCCCCCAACCATTCAACATTTCAACCTTCATGATCTTCCTACGGACCTTCCTAATTTCGAATCTAATCTTAGGAAGATGCATCTTAATTATTTGTCCCAAAAAGAATAATCAATAATCTTATAATCATACAATGACTCGTGCAATGAGATATATGAGATCTAATCATCATGGACAACCATGATCTAAGCGCTGATCACCATATCTTAATTTCAGTACATGCACACCATTCTTATAACCTTACCTTTAATTTGGAGTATTTCAAGTTATGGTTGTTGCCCCAAAATTTATTTAGGGAATTTCAATTAGTATCTAAAACACAATTTCGGTTGATAACAATGAGGTTTGCCTGTTACTTGATCGGAAAGGAACGAGGAAAATGGACAAATGAGCTCAATTGTGTGTGGTCCGAGTGTAGATCAACTCACGAAATTAATGTATGTGATGAAAGCGCTTATTGAACAACTCTGGATACAATTCTAATAAGAGAAATCGGGAAGATGGCAAATGAGGGCCCTAAAAATGACTTTAAATATTGCATTAATACCTTTAAATCCTTTAAAATAGGGGATTGTTCACAAACTCCAATTGAGACAGTTCAGACATAAATACAAGTGTTTTAGGACTTAAGCCCTCTAAGGGCCCGTTTGGAATCATGTCGGGAATCGGGTTGGTATAAGGAATCAGGTTGGAATGGGGTTGGGATAGGAATAGGGTTGGATGATTTTAGGTACGAGTGATACCTTGGTGCAGAGGTGGGTTTGAAGTTATGTGTAAAAATGGGAAATGGGTGATTCTAAGGTATCACTCGTTCCTATTCCCATTCTTAACCAAACATAAAAATAGGTTTCACTCATTCGTAATCTCATTCCTTATACCCAAGATATAGAAACAAACAAACCCTAAATTTGAGAGAAAAAATACACAAATACATTTGGAGTATAATAATAGACACAAATTGAAAAAAAAACAGGAATCGAAAAACCCAAAACTCAAGAAACACCAGTAAAACAAAATTAAAATCTTGAAGTACTAATGCAAACAAGCAAAGTGTGTTCCATATCAATTCAACTCGTTTGTCTTGGTACGTAGTGGAATAATCCTAGTAGGAAGAAATTAAAACCCGAACATATACCATATACGAATGCAACGCACCACATTACATACAAGCAAACTTCATACATGACTTGGTCTCGATCGTGGGAATCACGTGAAAACCCACCCAGAACCAGTGCACACCATGCAGATTCAACACCCCAAAACTACTGCCAAATGGTGGAACATCCCCCCGTATGTACATATACTACTCCGTATACTCTATCAAACGTACACGTACCAAAAAAATACTGTCATCAAACTACGATCTAGCCAATTATACCAGCAGTATTTGACAAACTGTGCCCCCCTTGTGTTTGCGTGTTGTGTGTCCAACGTCGCACTAGGAGGGGCATATAATTCAGCAATCACCACAATAAAAGGCCTTGTCTCGGAAATGCACGCACCCTTTTATATACCTTATCTTATAGCTACACATTTGACAAAAGTAATTTTCCGAGGAGGACAAAAGTTGTGAGTTCATCAATAGCTGTCCATCAAAATGGAGTTTTGGACGTATTGGACTCGAAGTGTATACTACTACTATGTATATATATAAGTTCTTGTTGATTAGTTGATAAACTATACGGTTGCTCATGTCGTCGCCCCCATGTATGTTCTGGTTCATGTCATGAGCATGGTATTTAGGGGTGTTCATGGACGGATATCCGATCCGTTTAGCCTAAACGGATCGGATATTACCGGATTTTTTTCTCGAAAGTGATATCTGTATCCGATCCGTATATACTTGGATATCCGGTTTACCATTTAACATGTATTTTTTATAAAAAAAATTAAATTTAAAACACTAAAATATTACATTACGCTAAGAAAATATATAATTTTATCGGATCGGATCATGTTCCGCCGGATTTTACTATTTTAGGGGTGAAATTCAATTCCGTATCAGGTCCATTAACCGACTAATTTTCTTGGATCGGACCGGATTCGGATAATTTTCCGTTGGACTCGGATTTTCGATCGTCGGATCGGAATGAACGGATCGGATATTTATGAACACCCCTATTTGTATATTCAGCTGTGATGAGGCCCAAATAGGCCCAATACTAGCCCAAATAGTTTACAGGCCCATCCTTGTTTATGAATGACCCATGATATAAACACCATTTCGGCCAATGAATTCATGTTTCCAATCTCACGTTCTTTGTCGGTTGATAGCAGTAGCCCACCAACCTTACATCTAACTTATCTTTTACTATCATATAATTCATCTCATCAGTGGGTTGTTGTCATCAGTTGTAACGACCAACCTTGATTGGTTTGGGCTTTCCCAATCAGTAGGTGCATAAAATATAGAACACACACAATGACAAAACTCAGCTTCAAATATTAGTTTCCAACTCTCTTTTTTTTTTGATTCCCTTTAAGCTTTCAAATTGTAACTTACATTTGTACACTTCCAAGTTCCAATACTGAGTTGAGCTCTACAAGAATATGACTATCTTATACCACCACAAATCTTATTGCTTTCCCTATCAACCTAACTCACTCACAACTTAGGAAGGACCCAGATGTTAAGCAGAAACGACGCAAGCGAAAGGAACCAAGACAAGAGGGCCATAGAAGCCGCGAGCGGGTATCTGGTGCACAGAGGGCAGTACGGAGGGTACCCGTTGTCATCCTGCGTCATCAGCACTTGCGCAACGCTGGCTGTTGACGCGGCTGCTGCCAGTGACAGCAGTGACAACACCTACACCCCACAACAAACAAACAAAACAAACAAATCTCATTTCATGTCACACACACACATACATACATACATATAATAGAGAATGTAGAGAGCACATAGCGTACCCAGTCTCCAACGACGACAAGGGTCATGATCCTGGCCTGACGAGACGGGAACTTCACAAACACGCAGTACGCGTCCACCAACGCGAGCGTCGTGCTCCAAGGGATCACCAAACCCATCACTGTCACCAGGAAGCTGACAATTCACCAAATGCAAGTTGTTGACATCAAAACAGAGCACACACAGCAACCATCCCAACTTAAAGTCATCAACTAGCATACACACAAATCAAAATCTGCTGAAATAGAATGAAAGGCTATGTTCGGCTCGTCCAAAAAAAAAACGATACCTGAAGGCTTTTTTTAGCCTTTTTTTGTCCAAAAGCTACATCCTTTGGGAATAGGAGCTTTTTGAAAATACTAAAGACAAACTTTTTGGCAAAAAACGCTACAAAAAAGCTCCAGCTAGCGTTTTCTTTGACGAGCCGAACAGAGCCTTAGCGTCTCAGGGATTATGATCATGCTATCTGATTAATACTAAATGAAATCAACATAGTTTGCCATTGATGGGGAAAACCCCCAAATTGAGGCTCCAACAAAACCCTAGAAATGACAACAATCGAACCCATATAACCCAGATAGGAATTCCCAGAATTGAGAGCTCAAAACTCAGCAATCGACCGATCGACATACAAAAGGTTTAAAGAACGGAGTTGAAAGAGTACCAGAAAGCGGTGTAGCCATAGAAATCCATGTCAAGGCACATGAAGAAGAGAGAGAGCGTTGAGAAGATGGATTGGCCTAGTCTCAGAGCCAAGCTTCCACACGTCCCCAAAGAGCCCGCCACGTCGCCCATTCCCTCTCGATTTCTTCTTCCGCACCCCCCAAATTCCCAACTTCAACCCAATTTTCTCATTCGTGAATCTGATTTCTGAGGCCTCTGGTTGTGGGGTTTGTTATGTGAATTGATGGGGGCCGGAAATGGAAAGTTTAGCGAATGATGCTCTGGCTCTTTAAATGGTCTGTCGACTGCCAGAAGTGGGTTTAAGGGTTTTGAGTCAATTTTGGAGATGGGTTAAAGAAATTATCATTTAATGTTTTGGGAGATCATCGAATTGAGAGGTGAAACGTGCCGATAAGGGAAGGAGGGAAGAAGAAGGAGGAGCTAACGAAATGGAAGGAACAGAACACCAACCGGGTTTTGAGTTTGACCATTGAGTCATCAAGCTTTTGGGTTTTATGAGGGGAGTTTGTGGGGTCCGTATGATGTGGTCAGGAATGTTCTTCTGACCATGTTGAGATTGTGTACTTTGTAAACGAGTGAAAAATCACTATCACAATCCAATTTGAGTTTTTTTCGGCTCGGTTTTAGGTTGGGTTTGGTTGAACGGTGGATTTTATGGACTTATAGTGCTTTGGAAGTATAGTTTGAAGTTGTGTAAACTGTTTGGTTGTACCAATAATTAGTTGTTCTTGTGGTAAAACAGTGCTAGATTGTTTAGGGGTTTGACATAAAACTTGGGTTTGAATCCATGTTAACATGTATGAAAGACTGATATCGGATGGATGGGTCTTTTCCAAAATAAGATTACAGAGGAACCGATTTGGACATAGAACGACACTAACTGATCAAATTTTGCTCTTGTGACAAAACCATTCAAATTCGTTGACACTCGGTTTCTCATTGTTCTTGAATCGGTTTCTCATTGGTCTTGAATTCAAATCTCGATTGTTGATGCATCTTTGTTCATCTTTGAAAGGGGACTCTCGCTGATCATGCAAGCCCCAACCACAATTCACCCAACATCCCAAAAATGCTCGTTGAGGTACTTTTCTTGAACTACCAAAACACCAATATAGCCTTCTCGACTAAAGTTTATATTGTACGTTTCGCGTGGGTTTTTGACAATGCCTAGACGGAATACATGGACAAGTAATGTCTCCACGACAGCTAGGTGCACTTTAAGACACTTGTCGATCTTCTAGAGCTCACGAAAACAATGGTGGGTTGCCCTCCCCGCTACAAAAGCTAGATATAAGACACTTGTCAATACTACCTCCTCGCTATATTATTTGGAAAACACACAACATGGCTCATGCCTCAACCGATGGTTAATTAGCTCTCCGACGTCTTAACAAAACCACTCTCGAGTCCAAATTTGTAACCCAAAAAAGAAACGATTTTCGTGCTGATTTTAATTTCGTAAAGATCAGCTTGTTAAAGGGGCATAATAAGATAAGTTTTTACTAATATCACAATAAGATTATATTGTCTAGAGTTTTAATTAAGAAGCTCGATTTTGATTTAGAAAGTCAATGTTTGACTTATATGAACTTGTATGCTTCTTTCACTTGTATTTCTTGAATCTTCTATAGAGGGGTGGATTTCTTCTGAATTTATCTCACTGTTACTATAGTCTTTCAAACATTTGTAACGGATCTGTAACATGGAGTATCAAAAAAATGCGTACGACAGATTATCATCCACACTTTTTATACTTTAATTACGTATAATAGAAATTTAGACTCCAAATTCTTTGGCTATAAATTAGATGGATGGAATGGAACCTCAGTGGGAAAAAGGGAAACACCGTCAACTAGCTAGTGAGTAGTGGCTAGAATGAATAGTAAACTCTTATGGACCATCCACTTAATTAAAGTTTGATGCTTTGATCAGAACACTTTTTATTTTGGTCGAAACTTTGGTCAGAACACTACATCTATATTCGTTTACGACCACAAATAAAATAAAAGAAGTATTAAACTACGTACGTACTATGCATTCCATTCATAACGTGTCTACTAATGATTAGTGTATAGGAATACTTGGATAGCGAATTGCAAGGTCTTAATCCATGAAACACTTTTCATCGTCATAAGCATACAAGGCCCATTAGCTCAGTTGGTTAGAGCGTCGTGCTAATAACGCGAAGGTCGCAGGTTCGAGACCTGCATGGGCCATCTTTTTTTTTGTTTTTTTCATGTCACCTTTCATTTTCTGCCTTTGACTCTTTTCGAGTGAAAAGGGCAAAAAAAACCACCAGAGCATAACCTGATAGGATTTTGTCATTGAATGTTGCTATACATGATCCACAGAGTCATAAACCTTTACTTCAAAACACATTACATTCTTGATGATCCTTATTGAACTAATTTGATCTATCTATATTGAACTAATTTGATCTAAAGATGGTCACTTTAAAAACGGTTGTAGCCGAGTCGAGCAACTCAAAGACACAAACATCTCCGACTTTTAGCTCATTACACTTGACAAACTCTGCCCAGCCTTGCCCGATCCTGTACGCGGTTTGAAAGTATATTTTGACCTTCCAAGTCTTGCCCGAATACTCGAGCTCAGCCTGTGACTTCCCCTCTATGTAACTCTCACAAAAACTGCTTGGTATATGCTACAACAACATTCACAACATCACATCATATATCTTCACCAGATAAACAATGAAACACAAAACACAAAGGTTTTGAAAACATCTACTACTAAATTCCTATACCAAAGTCGCCGCTTATATGTATATGACAATCTAACTTTCTTTTTTCTTTTTTATCTAGCTTAAGCCAATGTGCGAGGGTTTCTGATAGAATTTGTGCATGGATCATGCATTGTTAAACTTTTATTTAATGTACTAGGATTTTTCTCAACATAGCAAGAGAAAATGATCACTTACCAGAAAGCAGCGCTTAATATAAGTCATGCAAAGAACGACTTGGAAGAAAGGATGCTCGGGTTTGTATCGGCTGGCTTTCTCCAATGCATTGTTCGGGCTACAACCATCCGGTGACCCGGGAGCCTTTCTCTTACCATTGAGCTTCACATTGTCATTCCTAACATCTTTTTCTTCATCCTCATCCGAAGGCTTCGCATCCGAAAACTGAACACGACTCGCCGTGGCATTGACTTTAGTCCTCCTCTCACAACAACTTCTTGAAAACAGCTTGACAATGAAGCTTGAATTGGGCTTGTCGTAGTAAAGAGTAAAAACTCTCCGACTTCTAATGCATTGTCTTGCACAAACTTGGACCATCCGTCCTCGAAGAACAAACCCGGGTCGCCGTCGTCGTCTTTGGATCTTTGGATCTTGACGCTCCATTTAATGCCTCTTGAACATACGATTGTGGAAGCTTGAGGGAAGTTCCCTTTGATATGGCTCTCGAATTGTGGCGGGATTTGCTACATTTTGAAAACGGAACAGATCAAGATCGTATTTTGATTCATCTGGAAACACAAGAACTATAACAAGATAGTGAAACTGAGAATGTATAGAGAGAATTATGGTGTATGAACAAACCAGATGGCGAGAGCAAAAGCGAGGCAAGTAAACTTTGAAAAAGGCATTTCCAGCCTAATTGTGGCAGATTAGGGATTACTAATCTCACCTTTGTTGATGATCTCTTTCTGTTTGCCCATGAGGATCAAGAATCTGTCTCAAAGTTAAAGCTTGTCCTTGATCAGTTTTGTAATATGTCAAGGTTGAGCATCAATTACATCAAATCCAAAGTCTATTGTGCAAGTGAAGCATATAGTGAGAGAACTTGCAGGAGTGATGGGGATGGAAATAGGTGAGCTTTCAGTGAAATATCTAAGAGTTCCCCTCTGTGGAGCGATGGTTGTAAGTAAAAACTATAAGCCCTTGCTAGATGACATCACCTCTAACATCAATTCTCGTGTTGCAAGAAAGTTGTCGTATGCCGGAAGACTTGAAATTGTGAGAGCAATCCTGTACAGGGTTCTTCACTAATGCTCAGATATTCATTTTTCCCAAAGGAGTAGTAAAGAGAATTGTGGGGTTGCTCAGAAGCTTTCTCTGGTCAAGAGTTGCTCAAGGAAAGAAATGGGTCATAGGTTGAAGATGTGTTTGCATGCCTAAAGAAGAAGTAGGTATTGGACTTAAGGAAGTTATTTTCTGGAACAAGGCCAACTTTGCAGACCTTATTTACGCTGTTATGGCTGGTTTTGAGTCTTGCAACAAACAAGAAAACAATTGTCGTTCGAATGCAAGTACTCGAAGCAAGTTTTGAGGATAAAGGGATGTTTTTTTGTATCTAAATAGTGAAAGGGCTTCTATGGGCCGATGGGCTGAATACATTGGGCTAATCGGCCCAAATAATAGAAATAATGCAGTTTTGAAGAGACTTGTTTTTTTTTTCCTCATTACTAGTCACCAACTAACGCATGTTGAGCCAAGATTTTTCTCAATCCAATCACCTACCCGAGTCAACTAACCAAGAAGGAATAAAGATTTTTTAAAGTGGCTCGGTAAGAGATCGAAAACATGTATTTAGGCTCTGTTTGGCATTAGCGGAATGAGTAGCGTGTTCCGCTAGTGGGGGCGAAATTCTCCAAAAAATAGCACTCTTGTACCCAAGGGGACTGGATTCCGCTAGCATTTTTCTTCTTCCTCTCTTCACTACCTGTCTAGTCGAACCGAGCCTTAATATGTTTTCATCCCGTGCATGTTTAACATCTTTGGGTTGTTGGTGCCAGATGTTGTTGAGCGTTTATTAGGTTGAATATAATTCAAAGGAATTGCATAATCTACTCATTTCAAATTCATCTTACAACCAAACAAGCACTTGGAGTAGTGCAACTCATACACAACACAACAATGTTTTGACCTCTAAATCTATAGAGATGTGTGTTAATAATTAAGATCTAAACAATGGAAAGACCAATTATGGGCCCATGGGCTATATACTGATTGGGCCGGCAAGACAATCCAAATATATAGATCACTGTATTTTGATGTAAAGAACCGGAGGTGGGTCCCATGGAAACTGGTCAGGCGAAGCCTCGGTCTGTGAAGATCAGAACTCGGAAGGTGAGATTGAGAGAATCAAAAGGACAATTGGGTCAGACTCATGTAGCAAAGGACAAGAAGAAAGAGATCCACTTTGTTGACGTTCCTGTGCCCTATTCTCCCCTCCACCACTATTTGTCTTATGAATGATTTTGGCTTCTTTTCAAATGTTCCGCTTCCATGTCTTCCATTTTCAAAAAGCCTAATTCCATGCAAATTCCAGACCCACATGGTATACATATATAGTCAATTCATATGGATGTATCAATATGACTAATATTTGTATGTGTTGTACCTTTGGCGTGCATAATCTTCGTTTGGAGGCTGACCCACCAATTTGTCACGATGCATGGGATGGGAGAGGTGGCTATATCTATATGTAATGTACGTAGGGGAAATAAATAGTTGCATCGTCCATTTCCACGTGTCATCTTCTAATTCGTTTGTTTGCAAGAGGAGGTCAAAAAAGTTTGACCTCGATCATCAACGTACAGTTCTATACTATGGAGTCTATGGTGGGTGGGCAGGCTTGATGGGAATGGATGAGTGTAAATTGTGTGATTAATAGTAAGTTTGAACAAATTAAAGTGTAAATGTAAGTATTCTAAAAGTTAGGCAGGTGGCATGGAAAAAGGAATTGATAATTGATGAGTGGATGAATGAATGTGAAAGTGAAACCAATAGAATGGAGTTAACTTATTAGTAGTACGGAGTATTACATTAAGATGAGAATGGACGAGGGTAACTAATAGTCTAATAAGTTGGAATAATGTTAGGTTTTAAGAGCGGTAGGATCCCGTGTAAATGGGTGGGTTTGTGAATGAGTGAGTCGGGCACATTCTGATCAGGTCGTAGGGATGGGTTAATGTGTTTTTGTGCGCATCTATTTCGCTTTGTTGAACTAATAACTAGATTGTTGTTCTGTCACGGAAAACGATCGATAATAATTTTTTGACTTATTACTATTATAAAAGAATGCAAAATACTAGTAATATTATTAGGAATTAGATACTGATATTGACATTTCGGTCACTGTATCTTTAAAATTGACCACATACAAGTCTTTATATTAACGGGAGTATGCTAGTTATAGTTATCCCTAAGATGATGGCATTAGCCAATTATACAATCTTCTCGTTTAAGCACTAGCTCACTAAACAACTTTCTAAAATAATGTACATCCATTAACCTTGCTAACAACCATATCAACTTATAACACCTAACAAATTTGTAATGAATTACTAATAAGCTTATCATAGAGTGATTAAAATAAGAAAACAAGTTTGAATGATAATTCCAACACGCTTTCCTTGTTTGATCTCTATTTGATGGATCCTGCCATGTGTTTGAATTGCGAGTGACTTGTTTGTTCTTTTATGGAGTTTGAACACTTGGTTTTCAAAAAGTTCATAGTTTTGTTAGGAAGCATATTTACTTTTCTTAAAATATGTGCAATTTAGTTGTATTTTGCTAATTTTTAGGCCAAAAAAGTATACTTTTTTTAATAAAATACTTTTTACAAACAAGTGTAGCAAGACCTAATTTATCTATCTATCTATATATGTATATATATTGATTTTTTAAAAATAAAACTTCCATTTATTTGAGCTGATGATATGATTTATTATTTCAAATACAAATCGTGGCCAGGGGCAAAGTCCAAAACGAAACATGTATCAGATATATGAGAGGGATCTATCAGATACGGAAACATATATGGGGGGTAGCCTCGATCTCTATATACTTTCTCTAGTACGGAGTAGTATATGAGAGGGATGAAGAAGGTAGCAGGAAGATATATCAGATACGGGGGGGTATAATGGTAATAAATTGTGGAAATGTATACTCCAATACCAACAGGAGGTATTATCCTATCCATTGGTAGGGAAGGAGGCCTGAAATGAAATGAAAAGGCAACAGGAGAGGAGGCGTGGCAGCAGAATCCGAATGTGACGTGCCCATTATAATAAGCTGGATTAGCTCGTCACCTATTTCACACCTACACTACTGCTGTGTGTGTGTGTAAGTAAGTACGTACAGTCCATAGAGCATTAGCCATTAGAGAATTGAGGAGGGAAACATGCCTGCCTCTGCCTGACTACGGATGAGGAAGAATCTAGGCCTCTACTCATATGAATCCCCTACAGAGACTACAGAGGCTACAGAGGCCTAGCTTATTGGACAAGGACTCGTCACGCCTATATAGTATATACCCTCTGCACTACTCTGTCTGGCTCACTGCTCCTAGCATCCACAATAAGATCGACCCAGGCTAAGATTAAGAAGGCGAAGAAGAATATCAACTGAAATGAGATTTCATACTGTAGATAACAATAATAATAAAAGGGCAAATTAAAAAAGATAAAACAGCAGGAATGATGATGGAAATCCCACGCTACCCGGACAGTATGATTATGTCTCCTCTCTTGTCTACCTACGGAGTACTCCAATTCCAATCCAATGCCCGCCCAATACGCTTACCCATACTCTATACTTCAGTCTACCTGTAGATAGGTAGGTAGGTAGGTCGTAGGGTCGGTAGCCTTTGACTGCTGCAGGCACTTAACCCTTAACACATTTTTTAAGAAAATCAATCATTCACTTTAAAACTTACAATTTTTTCTTAATCTTACCACTCATCATATTTTTTGACCAATGAATGAACAACTTTACTCAACAAATACACATTCCAATAAAGTAATCATTACTCATTCCTAATTAATCACTTTGAAAACCTAAAACGACACATAATATGAAACAAATTTTAAGTGTTAAAACGACACTTATTGTGAAACGAAGGGAGGAGTAGTAGCAGCAGTAGGTACTGTATTAATTTGACGCTCCGGGCCTTGTGATCGCTGGCCGTTGCCCACCCGCTTCCTTGTTCGGCGCCACCCACATCTCTAATCCCCTTCTCTCTCCTCCTATGTATGCATTCCTACCCGGACCCCCATTCTTCCTCTTTTGGCATGAGTTCGTTAAGGCTATCAATTCCCGTACTGTATCCGGTCACACCGGTTGGTCGTTTTACTCAAGTCGGGTCGTGAGTCTAATCGGATCCGGTTACATAATCATACAACAAACTCAATTCACCTTATCGATCAGTGACGATTTAGTACACCCTCCCTTTAATAGCGCGCTTTGACTGCTAAACTCGGTCTCATGCATACATTAGTTATTGTTACAATAAGTATCATGTTGAAAATTCCTCAAAAAAAAAAATAGTATCATGTTGAAAATAGTTTAATTACTCTCCATTAGGGGTGTCAATCGGTCGGCTTCGGGTCGGGTCATTTCGGGTTCGGGTCAATTCGGATTGCGGTTAAATTCGGATATTTTCAATAATCGGGTCAGATCGGGTTGAACAATTGCGGGTCGGGTATACAATTAGTCAGGTCAAGTTTGATCTTCGGGTCAATTTCGGGTGGGTCATTCGGGTTTCGGTTCATCTAAATTTCGGGTTGAGTCAGGTTTCGGGTTAGTCGGGTTTCGATTTTGTCATATATTGAATGATAATTTGTGTCCTAATATCATCACCTTTAAGACTAAATACTAAATGTAGCACTTATATTCAAAAATATAAGTATAATAAAAGATTTAAATTTTAATTTTTAAATAAAATATTTATTTTAGTGTAAACATATATTTAATGTATCTAAAGTATTTTATTAAATGATATTATGTTTCTTTACAAGTATATATATGAGATAGTTTGTGAAAATATTGTCATTAACTTTAAGGTTACGGGTTATTTTAGGTGAAATGTTATTGATTCAGGAGAGTTCGGGTTTTCGGTTGATATCGGGTCGGGTAAGTTCGGGTTTTCGGATGATTTCGGGTCGGGTTACTTCGGGGTTTCTGGTAATATCGGGTTAGTAAACTCGGATATAATCGGTTACGGGTTAATTTCGGGTTCGGGTTGATTTCGGGTTCGGGTCAAACCGGTTCGGGTCAGAAAATCTCGGGTTCACGCATTCCCCCCTCTATTTCGGGTGTCGAGGCGGATTCGGTGTCAGGCGGGTCGGGCGGGTTTCTCGAGTCAGGTCAAGTTTTGACAGCCCTACTCTCTATCATATCGCCTAATAAGACACGCCCCCCAAATTCAAATCCATCATACTCTTTGCTTTTCCCACATCCATCAACACCGCACTTTTCATCATAATAATGTAGTCGTATCGTATGCCAAATTTGTCTAAAGTTGCTTACCAATGGGTCCTCTCCTCTCTCTACATAGTAATGAGTAATGACTACTCTAATACTTGGTGACGATCCCAATTTCCATCTTTAATTATTCCCCATCACCACCTCAATCATTTTCAATTTTTAGTACCACTATTAAGCTTTTTCTAATGGCTTAATGCATATACAGGCCCTCGAATTGTCACGTTTTTGTCACTCAGGCCTCTGTACTATGAAATGTTCAATTAGGCACCTGTACTTAGCATTTTTTGTTCTATCAAGTCCCTCCTCACGCGTCATGTACCACGTGGATGCCACATCAACGCCACGTGGATGTCACGTCAGCGCCACAAAGCCACACCAATGCCATGTCAGCTTCACATAAATGCCACGTCAGCGTTGATGTAGCATGGTTAAAAAAATATTTTAATTTAAAAAAATAAGATTTTTTTAAATAAAATATTATGAATTTTTTTAAAAAAATATTTTACAACTTTCTAAAAGTTTTTTAACAAAATCATAAAATATTTTTTAAATAAATTGTACAATATTTTTTAAAAAAATTCATAAAATATTTTTTTTAGCAAAATCATAAAATAGTTTTTTAACAAATTCATAAAAATTCATAAAATACTTTTAAAAAAAATCATAATTTTTTTTTTAACAAAATCATAATTTTTTTTTTAACAAAATCATACAATATTTATAAAAAAAATCATAAATTTTTTTTTAAAAAAATTTTTTTTAGCAAAATCATAAAATATTTTATGAATTTTTATGAATTTATTAAAAAAATATTTTATGAATTTTTTAAAAAAGTATTGTACAATTTATTTAAAAAAATATTTTATGATTTTGTTAAAAAACTTTTAGAAAATTGTAAAATAATTTTAAAAAAAAATTCATATAAATTTTATTTTAAAAAATCTTATTTTTTTAACCATGCCACATCAACGCTGACGTGGCATTTATGTGGAGCTGACATGGCATTGGTGTGGCTTGTGGCGCTGACGTGGCATCCACGTGGCGTTGATGTGGCATCCACGTGGCACATGGCGTGTGAGGAGGGCTTGATAGAACAAAAAATGTTAAGTACAGGTGCCTAATTGAACATTTCATAGTACAGGGGCCTGAGTGACAAAAACGTGCAAGTTCGAGGGCCTGTATATGCATTAAGCCTTTTTCTAATTGCTACAGTAGTAGTCATGTTTATCAATTTAAACACTCACTCGATCACTAGATATTGTACATGTTTACTTTTTCTTTTTAAATCATTTCTAGTAAATCCTATCGATCGTCACTTGTAGGCATATACAGTATGTCATAGTATCAGTGGGGCATCTATAGCTAAGGATCATTCTTCTTTTTGACTATTTTGGACGTACAAATTTACCCAAGTTTAAATTTCTAGTAGTATCAACTTTAACTTGTACGGAGTAGGTGATATTTCAGCCAACAAATGAAATAATGCACTTTGTTCCATCTACTCGTACATAGAGTTAGATCAGTGTTCATAATTAACTCAACCTTACAGATATAATGTACACATCCATTTATACATTCCACAAGAGTTGAGTGAAGTTCAACCAAAAAAAAACTCAACCTGCTGCATATCGTGCATTTTACTCGATAATGTACACCTATCAATATATACATTGAATGGACCATTCCTCATTCCGACCAAAATGAAACACTTACACATCAATGTGTTGTCATAAATATATTAATAATAGTATAACATTTATATATGTAAAGAATATTATATACATATCGTTTTTATAAGTACTCACGATGGAATTATCTTATCGAACACGTCAGATGCCTTTATACCCCATGTAGGATCGAGTAACATTAACCTTTCAAACTTATTTTATCAGTTAATTACAAACTTCAAATTTTCCACCATATGACATCCACATTGGGATCACTAAACTACACGAGTATCCATCCAAGAAATCCCAGTTCCCATCAATTAGATCACTACGCAACATAACCCCTATTTACCAAGTGATAAGATTCTAGCATAACAATAAAATACAGTAAAAGAGGGATAAGAAACCAGACCAGAATATAATTCCCTATGCAAAGCCAAGATCACACTACACTGCACAGTGGCATATATAAACACGAAGCCCAAAGAAATCGGCACAAATAAATGTCGGCTTGTTCGTAGACCAATGACAGTGGGCACCAGACCCCGCAGGTTCTCTTCTTCCATCACCAAAACCAAGCATGCCTGAATTCTCTCCCCTACACCCTCCCTCCATTTTATAAAATCCCACCCTTCCTCACTCCAACGTACACAAAATAGTACACCAATCAACTCCCCATCAAAAACCCACCTCCAAGATCCAATCTTTTTCAACAAATGCCGTCGGAATCAGCCGACCGGAGAGCCCCGCCGGCGCCGGCGCCGGAGCAGGAGCAACTGGCCTGCCCACGGTGCGACTCCACCAACACCAAGTTCTGCTACTACAACAACTACAACTTCTCGCAGCCCCGCCACTTCTGCAAGTCCTGCCGCCGCTACTGGACACGTGGCGGAACCCTCCGTGACATCCCCGTCGGCGGTGGGACCCGCAAAAACGCCGCCAAGCGCTCCCGGATCCTACCTCCGGGAAATCCTTCCGCCGCCGCCGCGGCCACCACGCCCGCCGTCGCCACCGCCACCGCCACCTCCTCCCCTCCCGGCGAGCCCCTCCCTGGAAACCACTACTTCTCCGGCGGGGGTGGGGCCGGGAGTTTTACGTCTCTGCTGAACGCCTCCGGGGGGTTATTGGGCTTGGGAGGATTGGGCCTGGGGATTGGGCCGGGATTTGAGGAGTCTGGGTTTGGGCCGCTTGGCAGGCCCATGTGGGCTTTCCCGGAGTTTGGGTACATGGGCGGTGCCAACGGCGCTGTTATGAGCACCATGGGGAATGCTGGTGCCAGTGGCGGAGGGATGATGATGCACACTTGGCAGATGGAGGGTGGCGGCGATCAGGCTCAGGCGACCGGTGGTGCTGGGTTTGTCGGTGGCGAGTGTTTTTCTTGGCCCGAGCTCGCCATCTCTACTCCGGGCAACGGTCTCAAGTGATTTGGTGGAGGATTATGATGTTCCTATCTTCTTATTTAGTGTCTCATTTTGTCTCTCTAGGTGTCCTTGGTTAGTTTTTAGCTTTGTTAGTAGGAAATATTTTAGAGTTTGGTGGTGGTTATGATGATGGACCGGTGTGTTCGGGTTTACAAAGTTATATAGTACTAGTATTGGTCTTCTTTTCTACAACAGTAGCAAACTATTGAGTGTGACTTGCATTGCAACAACAATCCAAATGGGTTCATCAATCAAAAACACAACAGAGGTGTACATACACAAAACCAACACCATCAAAGCTATACGCCTATGCTAGATAAACGCAGATACTTGTTAACAATCTAACCACTGCCTGAAGATGGTAGCTCCAATGAAGCTGTTCTCATTACAAGAAAACCTTAAGCTGCTAAGGTTTAAAATTGCCAAGACTACAATTAAAAAAAATTCCTTTTTGGTCTTCATTCTACACGGATGGCATGCGCTGTTCCTTCCGATTTGAGCGCCTTGTAAATGGAAACAGCAGGCGTAAGTGACCTGAACCCGCTGCATGCTGAATGATGTGTGTATTTCATAACACTGAATTGCAATGGTGGTTGTGTTTTCATGCTAGCTGCGTTTTGATCATCACCTCCTGCCTGTTCTTGGTTTAGGTCTAGCTCTCTGTGGAAAGGGGGCACAACAAAAAAACAAATACAGTGAATGAACGAACACAAACTTGTATATAAACAAGTGGGCAGATTTTATTCTTTGGACAAAAGGCTAGCTTGCTTGCAGCAGAACAATTTCTGATAAATTATTCATTTTGCAAACTACAACTCAGATGCTATTATTGTTTTTCAGTTCCATCTGTGATCAAGTATCATAATGCTTCTCCAAACTAGTGGGCCTAAACACTTCATAAATGCTTGTGAAACAGTTAAATTCGGTTATAGTATCAACCAGAGCAATTTACTTACAGTAGTTCCAAAGCTTGCCCCTGATCCTGTTGCAGCCCCTGCAAAGTGAAAAAAAAAATTCCTTTTAACATATTGAACTTTTAAGAGAGCAGAAAATGACAAAAATAAAAATAATAATAATGGCTTTCAAATGTGAATAATTATGGTGTATGTTGTCCAGATATGATGGTGCCATGGGAACATATACAGAGTGTGATAAATAGCATCAGCCATCATTTCCCAAATGAAAAGCTCAACTAGGGATCATTAAATCAGTCTAGTGATCTGCTAAACCAAAAAAAGTGGGAATTATCTATGAATCTCCTCCTTGCCTTCTCACCAAATCATGAATAAACTTTACCTTAAGACCATTTCCGTTCTCAATGAATATGAACTGATCAGATCACTAATCTCTTCCAAAACTATGCTCCAAATACAAAAAGATATAATAACAAGTGCAAAAACAAGCAGAGCAGAAAACCAAGCCATGAAAACACAAGCATATTTCTCAAATGGGCAGGCATAAACCTAATACTCTGAAGCCCAAACAGGAAATGTATATAAGAAAACTACAAGAATAATGTAATTTATCATATAAACCAATAAAGTAAGAAAAAAAAAAGCACCTGTACCAAATGGTGTCGAGAATGTAGTGTTTCCTCCAGCAGCTGAGGACCCAAATGATGCAGCAGTACCAGTAAACAAAGGAGTTGAAGTAGAAGTTGCTAGGTTGGGAAATGGTGTTTGTGGAGAAGAACCCGATGCTCCAAATGGCGAAGATGAAGGAGTAGCAAATATAGAAGGGGTGGATGCAGGGGCAGCAGCAGGCGTTGCAAATAGACCAGATGAGGATGCAGAAGCTGCGGGAGTTGAAGAAGTGCTAAAAAGAGAGAAGCCACTTCCTGTTGATGCTGGCAATGCTGCTGTAGATGTCTGTGGAGCAGTAGTTAATGTCGATGAGCTTGAAAACAATGCAGCAGGTTGAGTTGCCGGTTGAGGTAATGCTGGTAAATGTAATGTTGGATGAACCCTTTTGGCAGCAGCTTCTCGCCTTGCAGTTTCACGCCTATCGGCCTCTAAGAAGGGGTCATTTCCCTCTCCTCTTCTTCGTTGATCAGCAAGATATGCTGCTCTCATGGACTCAATGTACTGATGAATGCTTTCTACCTATAGAAGAAACGAAAAACAAGAACCATTCATAAGAAGGGCGACATAATAGAAACACGACATTAGAAACTAAAGGAGTAAACAGATGAACCAAAAAGTATTACGAATGTACCAATTATGTTTGATTACATGTATCAGTATGGAGTAAAAAGAGAAGCCTGATCTCATGTGCACATATATATACTTGTATGAGACGAAACTACAAAATAGCAGATAACACTTACTACAAGAGCATAAAGGTACAAGAGAGTTTACCTTAGAAGCCACATGAATGAAAAAATCATGCACATTTGACATGAGTTTGGGAAGAGACTGCAACAGAGAGTTGGAGTTTGCTAGTTTCTGTTCAGAATTTAACGAAATGAGCTGTTCCAATTCTTCAATCCACTGCCTACACTCAGCAAGATCCCTCTCAAATCTTGAAACTGTTTGCTGCACAAAGAGGGATGGTTTCATTGGAATCCCACTGTAAAAATCAACAAAATGCCCCATCGAATTATTCGGCAATTGGCTTGCACCATTATTTGTTGCCCCAGGAGCCTGAGATACCACAGCTCCACCCTTCCGGTGATGAAACCTCGGCTGAAGCATCATGAAGGAACGAACAGCCACTTCAGTGTTCCGTAGCATGCCTTTTAACATGCTCATTAGTTCTTGCAAAACAACCTTTTGCCTCTCCATAGCAGAGCTAATTCCTCCTAGTTTCTGCTAGGACAAAAGAAAGATACATAAGTAAAAAAAATAACTGTTCGACAGCACTCATCCGGAACATCTCAAATGCCAAATTAAGCTTTCCGCTTCATTCTATTTAAATTTGCAAGCTAGACCCATTGGCTATTGCCTGATTTAAATTCTTGTTGCAATTTTATTTCCAAACTATAGTACAGCATACTAGGGCAGTCAGGGTCCAACATTCACTCCATTGCAAGACACTAGTTTCAGCAATTAAGGTATCAAATTTACCATAAACTTCCAACCAACACTTAATACAAATAAAGCAAATGTGAATTCTGAACAAAGTTCGGCCAATGGCAAAGCAAGAAACTTGGAAAATGGACCTGAACAACATGGCCGGCATCAAATTCGAAGGTGTCATTGGAGATTGAAGAATCAAAGAGACGGCTACATTGATCCAACCGTTGGCTTTCGTCACGATGTTCCAATACTTTCTCCCTAAACAACACAGTAAACAAAACACACACACAGAAGCTTAATTCAGAGTCAGTTTCTTCAAGAATTGGAACTTTTTAGGGAAAAGAACAGAATCAAACGCTTACTCAATTTGCAAAAGGACTTTCTGCGAATCGGGGTGGAGATCCGCCCACTTGGTGCTGTAACTCGCCGGCGCCTTCTCCTTCGTGAAAAGAAACAGCTGCTGTGATTGTTGTTGTTGTTGTTGTTGCTGTTGTTGAAACTGTTGCGAAAACAAGCTTTGTTGTTGTTGTTGTTGTTGTTGTTGATTTGGGAACTGGAATGGTGATGACTGTTGCTGTTGGGGTTGTTGGGGAGTGGAGAAGAGTGACATTTTCGTGAAATTCGAGTTGTGATTTGAGGAGAGGAAGGAGGAAAGCAATTTCTGCTGGGATTTGGGGCCGAATTCGCCCTAAATTAGGCGCAATTTCGGAGGAGAGGGGAAAGGTTTCCGTAAAATCAAAAACCCTAGAACGAGGGAAATTTTTAAGGTAATAAAAGAAATGAAGAATCGTTAAGGATCCAACTGGGTGGGTCGGACTCCCATCTCAATGTAGTAAATGGGTTCTCTTCGGTTAACCGATACTTTTTTAAAATAAAAAGGTAAACAAGTTGGACTATTCGTTATTTACTTATCTTTGTTAAAATTAAATACGATAGTTTTATTTTTGTCAAACACCACTTTTATAATATAAACACCTAATTTCAAATCTAGTTGGATCAAAATACGATTTTAAATTTTATTTTTCAATTATTGTTTTTGAGGAAAAATTAATTCAAATAACCTAACTTTTTATAGGGGTGTAGTGAATAACCCAAATATTAATAGTAAGCAAAATAACTCAGACTTGTAAGATGTGTTAAAAAAATATCTTTAAGTTAAAGTTTTCGGTCATTATCGATAATTTGACACCGGATAAATGATACGACGCTCTTCATAGCAAACTTTAGATCTAGATACCAATTCACTGATGGTGAAAACGTCCTCTCTTATCACAACCTCTCCGACTCGATCGTCGACTCACTCCACGTCGCTATGGAGAAGGAGGGTAGCGGCAGCAGCGGGCTCGTAGTCTCCGAGAGTGGCTGACCGTCTCAAGGGACGGACGCAACCACGTACGCCAATGTAGCCTCGTACAGTCGTACTTTAAGAGAACTTGATTTGACACGTGACCGGTGGGAACCCCAAGAAGCGGGGGCAACCCCTGGAGACGTATTTGTTTAAGATGTACGATGAGCGTCGGAAACGGGGCAATGAGGCGGAGAGGCATATTGGTGTCAAGTCATCGATAATGGCCGAAAAGCGCCACGCCATTATTATTTCAATTGATATGTCGTTTGTCCGATGCTAAGTCATTGATAATCAATGATTGGAAATTTTACCTCAAAGATATTTTTTTAACATACCTTACAAGTTTGAATTATTTTGCTTACTATCAATATTTTAGGTTATTCATTTAACACTCCTAAGAAATTAGGGTTATTTGAATTAATTTTTCCTTTTTTAACACCTAGATTTCTATTATGTTCTTAAACATTTTCATTTATTTTCTTAATCGATCACTAAAGCTTTTAAGTTTAAAAAGGATATGATTTTATTTGCTCTATAAAGTTTCTTCTTCGAGTAACTTCATCAATATCCAAAGGAATGCTACATTTGACTTTTATTATTATTTTCATGTATAATTATTCTCTGTAGAATATGGATGTAGTTATTCATAAATATCGGTATTTCTCGACATTGATTTTAACTTATTCAAATTATAGAATGTTCTCATGCAAAGAAAGATTTATATACAGTATGTGTTATGGTATTTGTATATGTATCTTATACTTTATTATTTATATATGCATATGTGTCTTGTAGCGTATTAGTGGTGATGCATGGAGTTGGTGGACTTGTAGAGGGGCGAAAGCTCAAGTGAAAAGGGCTCAAGGAAGTGCATGAATCGAGTGAAGATTGTTGAGTAAATCAACGCGGGTGCAACATGAACCATCGAGGCGCGATCACGCCTTAGCCATGTTGATCGTGACTTGCCATTAGCACAAGGCGCTGTCACGCCTCACCCCCGTGTCATGAGAAGAATTGGGCCGCCTTCGACACTCTTTAACCTAATTATTTATAGGAAACAAAGACACTCCTTAACCTGATTATTTCTGGGGTAGCTTTGTTTTCTTATTTTGGGATATTTTGTCATATATATAGTTTGACATTCCTTAGGTTAGAGGGTGTTTTGATTATTCTTTTGAAGAGAGAAAAGAGAGATCCTTGAAGGAAGAAAATTATGATTGAATGAATCTTAAGAATAATATTGTTAAATTTTTGTTCAAATGAGAACTAGTAGTAAATTGTTTTAATAGTTTTTTTTCTCCGTCCCTAAATGTTTTAACTTTTTTCCTTCACAAATTATAAAGGAAAGTAGACCAACATCTAAGGGGGTGTAATACATAATGTGAACCTCTATGAAAGACATCCTTGTCACACCATATATACAATTGACCTCGAGGTATTATGTGAAAGACTTGTGATCACCGAACAAGATACCCGGAGGCAAATAAGATAACACAGCCAAGTACACACAAAGCAAATATTTCTTTTTTTTCTTCTTATATATGCTTGATAAAAAAAAATACAAGAGTGATACAAGAGAATCTATACTCAAATCCTAACAACTAACGGTTCAAATAAAGCGTCTCAGGAAAGAACCGTAAAGAAAACCCGAGAAGAGAGATAAACTCTAGCATATAAAATGAAATTAAATAAAGATAAAGCACATGACACACGCACTCATAGCAACAATTAAAAATAAATAAAAGCAGGTGCCCTCACACTCACTTACGTACGATCAGATGCGGAGTGAGAGTAGTGTGTGCATGGTTCACGCCGCATTATACGCAGCTCTGGCAAGAGGGAAGCCGTGACCATCGCCGCCAACGCGCCATGCAAAATAGCCCATCAAGTTTTTTCGCTTTGCATAGGCGACCTTCTGTGTAATCGCCCTCTCGTCATCGTAGCTTATCCAGGTGGTGCCGTGGTAGCAGCGGTTCCCGACCACGTTGGAATCGTACTCGGCGACGGCGCCGGGGTTTTTGGCCAAAAAGGTCCGAATCTCGCTATAGGTCCAGGTTTCTACTCCTGCTCTTTCAGGCGGGTTAGCCGGTCCTGTTGCAGGGGCCCTATAGCCGTTGTTGTTCGCATTCAGCAGCGTCCAGCCGTGTCCGTAGAAGGGGAGCCCCAGGACGATCTTGTTCGCAGGGACCCCTGCTTGGATCCAGGCCTCGATCCCGTCGCTGCCGCTTCTAGTGCCATTGGGGTCGTATAGCGCTGCGGCGGGCCCTGTCAGCTTCTGGTCTGTGCCCGGGACCTTGTCTGCCCAGTTCCAGGCGTAGAGGTCGTAAGACATTACGTTGATCCAGTCCAGGTTTGTTTTCATGGCTTGTGCAGGGAACGAGAAGCCGTCCCAGTGTACGCTGGTGTAGTTGACCGCAGCGGTCAGGAGAAGAGGCGTCCTGCCACTGGTTCCAGCCTCCGCGTTAACGGCTGCTCTCAGCTCGGCTAGCAGCTCTGCCAGGTTGGCCATGAGAGCGGCGGTTGCGGGGAACTCGTAGTCCACATCGAGGCCGTGGAAGTTGTATTTTCGGGCCACACTGATGGCCGATCTGATGAAGGCGCTGCGGAAGGCTCGGTTCGCAACCATGGAATTGAACCTGGTGGTGGCTTCATCAGCTGCCCCGCCTATGGATAGGAGGGTCTTCACAGGTCCGTTTTTCGCACTTAGGACGGTTGTGAATTGGCGGAAATTATCGGAGGCGGGAGCCAAGACTTCGTGTGTGGGGCTAATTTGGGCGAAGGCGTAATACATGTGAGTGAAGAGCTTGGGATCGACCATGTGCAAGGGGAACCCCCCATCTTCCATCCAATACCCTCCCTTCATCCCTGCCATCGTTGTTCGATCGTGTTACGTCCTGACTTTGATTTGCACTCTTTTTTCTTTCTATTGCTTGCTTTGCTTTTGAGTTTTGTTTGTTTTTCCCACTCTCAATTTATAGAGCTTTTTATTTTCAATTTTAGAATGTCCAAGGTCCATGTTGATTTATTTTAGTGCATTTCGTGTTGTTATCCTCCTAGTGTCCAACAACCAAAAAAAAATACTCCGTATAATTTAAAACTATGTATTAAAAAAATTTGCTGTCCAAGTTGGCCCACTTTCCCGCCACAATGTATACTAATCCACCTATCCCTAGTTAATTTTCATGCCTGCATTTTTCACTCAATTTGATGAATAGTTGATTCATTCCGTTGATTTGATATTCACAATTAGTTTTGTAGAGTTGTCTAAAATAGTTGATCGACTCAGACTTCACCCGTTGTCAGCTTAAATCTTAACTTATTCTATTCAAGACAGTGGCTACAAGAATTATGTAACTGGAGTAATGAATTACTTCAATATGGTACTACGTGGATTCAACTTTATTATATATAAATCTTTATAATTATTAATTTTTTATAAATGATTTCATAATAATAAATGGTAAAAAACATTAAAAGAAATGAAAGATCAAAATAAAGGCTAAATAGATTGAGATTAGTTTTTTTTTTAAACCGATTGAGATTTATTAAGGTAGATAGTCCAACAAAATATAGGCTTTTATAGTTATTACGTAACTATGGTAATTTTAAGTGTGACATATAATAAAAGTGTGTGATGTAACATCTCCTAAAAAAAGTGGTATTATGGATAATTATTTTGAACGGATAAAGTAATAACTAGATTATGATTATGATTAGTTGATAATGAATATATGTCATTTACTTTCCCGTCAAAATTTATATTAAACCACCTTAGCTAATTTCCTTGCATCATTTTTTTTTACTTAAATTGATGAATCGTTGATCCTTTTAATTAATTAGATATTAACAATTATGTGGACTTATCAACGCGGCCCTCGCCGATTGGACGAGCCCGACCTTCCTACCGCCTACCCAAACCCGACAACACTTACTACAGCCGCGCCGCCGCCTAACCCACCACGAGCTACGTACCTTACGTTGGACAGCCCCGACTATACCTGGCCGTCTTAGACTCACGACCGAACCCCCGAGACCCTATCTCGGTGACAACCGAAGGCAGTCGACAACCCCGACGAACCCAAACCCGACTCCAACCGCCAGCCTCGCTAGACGACCACCCCGATCCTCCACGATCACCTCCTCTGCCCTCCTTTCGACTCCCCTGCTTTTATCTAACTATGGCGATCACCGGTGACGACTCAACTTCGACCCCTGGTGCAGAGATCTCCCCCCAAATCCCGCCCCGGAAATCGATATGAAAGAAGAAGTAGACGGAAGAAGAAGAAGACAAGGAAAGGAGCGGGAGAACAATTAACCTACCGACGACACAACGATGTACGGGATTCGGCGATGAATTGTTGTTGGCACGGTTTGGTGGAGACTTGTCTCCAAGGTTGCAGCTGTTGTGGTGGGGAGGAACGTTGGAAATTATCTTAACGATTTCCAATTTGGCGTTGGTTTGCTTACTGGTAGTGAGGCCATTCTACATGTTGTTAAGAGGCTGATTGAGGTTAAGGGGGAGATTGTGGTATGTCTATGCTTTTGGTGGATTTCAGTATTGCCTTTAATTTGATTGATCGTAGCTCCATGCTTAGAGAGATTCGACTTCGGTTCCCCTCGCTTTCTCCTTGGGTAGAATTCTGTTATGACCACCCTGCTCGATTATACTATGATGAGTCTTTGTTGCTCTCTTGCCAAAGTGTCTAACAAGGTGATCCTTTAGGGTCGTTGTTGTTTGCACTTACTCTACATCCCCTTGTTCATCGGATCAATGAGAAGCTCAACCTGGATTTTATGGCTTGGTATCTGGATGATGGGACTCTTATTGGCGACACGACGGTGGTCTCGGAAGCTTTGCATCTGATTATTAAGGAATGGCTGACAATGGGGTTGCACTTAAATCTGGAAAAAACCGAAATCTTTTGGCCAAACCCGGATTCGAGGTGTAGTGATCCCAAACTTTTTCCTCATAAAATGGCTCGTCGTTTGGAGGGAGTCAAGCTTCTTGGTGGGCCGGTCAGTTTGAATGTTGACTTCTGTAGTCGCTTGATCGAAGAGAGGGTTTGACGGTGCTTCTAATGGAGGTCGTCGCTGGACTTAATGACCCCCAGGTGGGACTCCTTTTGTGTAGTTGTGTTGGTGCTGAACGTTTATATTTCTCTCTTCGGACTTATCCACCCCAAATGCTCGGGTCCGCTCCTCTCATCTTTGATCATACCCTGAGAAAGGTTCTCCAAGAGATTATTGTGACAGGTGCGGCTGATTTTGGTGATACCTTGCCCTTCCGCCTGGGTGGCTTTGGGATGTATACAGCGCATGATGCTTCTGGGTATGCTTTCGTCGCTTCACGGCTGCAGTCTCTCAGCCTCCAGAACAGATTGCTCCGCCTTTGTGGTGTTACTGAGTTGGGCCCTGCATGTGAGTCAGCCTTGAACAACTTTCAAAACTTGTGCAACTTTGACCCTCGTGACCTTTGCCATGACGTACCAGCCCCCCGTTTATAGAAAAAGTTGGCTATAGTGTACTTTGACATGGTGGAGAGAGGTTTAATAGGTTATTACAATCCTACTACTCGTGGAAAGGCCATCCTTATTAGCAATCAGGCATCGCACTTTTTGGACTTCTTGAGAAAAATTCCAATTGAAGGATTGGGTCAGACGATGCATCCAAGGCAGTTTAGGTGTGTTTTATGTTATCGTCTTGCGATCCCTTTGTATCCTGCTGATTTTACTTGTCCGTCTTCTAAGATCATGGATTGCTTTGGGGTCATGTTGTGCATTGTGGCAATGATATAAGCATTATATTTCGCCATAACCTTGTCCGAGATGTGTTGGGTGATATATGTGCCTAAGCCGGTGTTGTTGTGCAAAAGGAGGTGCCATTAGGTTTTTTATCCGATGAAGGGGCCGGCCTTAGGTCTGCGGATCTCCTTGTCTATGGCTGAGACAAAGGTAAAAACGTTTGTTTGGATGTCATTTGTGTTTCTCCCTTCACTGGTGTTCGTGTTGACGCGTTCATCCCTAGGGTTGCGGTTGCTAAGGCTGTCGCCAGAAAGAAGAGCAAGTATTCTTACAAATGTGATGATAATGGGTACGGCTTTATTGTATTCGCTTTCTCCACCTTTGGAGAATTGGGAAGTAATGCTCTTGATTTTCTAGCTAGGGTCACGCGAGCTGCTCAAAGTCATGCATCTAGTGCGAATATTCAATCATTTATTTTTCATAGGTTATGTTTTACCTTGAATAAAGGTGTAGAAGTCCAATTGGTTGCTCGACTCCCATCCAGCTTTTTGTAATTAAGTCCCACTTTCAAATAATAAATAATAATACATTGTAAAAAAGTTGTAAAAATCCCCATAAGGGTCCATAATAAATATAATTTCATACATATGATAAGTTAAAAGGCTTAATTATTTTTTACTATCACAATTATACGGGACTACAATGAAGGTTTTAATACTATTTTTTACTATCACAACTTTTTATTGATATTTCAAGACATAATTCACTTTATTACCAAAATTCAAAGTAGTTTGCGGTTAAAAATCCGGGACCGACATTACAGCATCACATCAATTGTTTTACACAAATTGATGAATCTTTGATCCATTCAATTAATTAGATATTCACAATTTTTCAGACTTACCAACACCGGGGTCAAGTAGCTAGTTTCGAGCTAGTTAATTGGCAAAAGAATTTTTGTATATTTTTCTAGTATTATTGTACAGCGGTCAAGTAGCTATTTTTTTGATCATTTACTTTTCAAGCTGGAATTTTTTTAAAATACTTTGATTCTCCAAATATTTTTTGTAATGAATATTATAAGAATTTCTTATTTGGAAATTATTTAGAATTATATAAAACTAGCATATAACCCGCAACTTGTACGGGGCTGTTATTTAATTTACATATTTCCTAGTTTGTAAATTAATATAATATACTCCCTCCGTGCCTAAATATAAGGCTCATTTGTGATTTTGAACAAGTTTTAAGAAAATGTTGAAAAGTGGGTAATTTATAGAGTGTAGTGAGGATAATATGGTAAAAGGAGATGAGAGATGGATGAAAAAGGTGTAACTAGAATGATTTGGTGAGGATAATATAGTAAAAGGTGAGGAGAGAGGGATGAGAAAGGTGTAATTTGAATGATTTGGTGAGGGTAATATAGTAAAAGTAGAGGAGAGAGGGATAAAAAAGGTGTAATTTGAATTATTTGATGAGGATAATGTGGTAAATTTATTTTTCTAAAAATGGAAAGTTTGCAAATGGGCCTTATATTTTGGGACACCCAAAATGAAAAACGAGCCTTATAATACGGGACAGAGGGAGTAACAATTAAGAAAATATTATAAATTTATTTGAATATTTAGAAAAATCTTATAAATAGAATTTTAATAATATATCCTTTCATATTTTCCATAAATGTGGGGTCTATAATAGAATTTTAATATGTGAAGATGGGTGATGAAGTTAAACGTGAAGTTTGGCACTTGTCATTTGAATTGTTATTTTAATCTTCATTTTAGTATATACTATATATAATACTCCAATCGTTGCAAAGTTGTTCTCCAAATAGAATTTACATATAAATTAAGATAGAATTATTTTTCATATATTATCCCTATTAATGTAAAGTTCATCGTTAGTGTAGAGAAATATGGAAAAATACACATGATTATGATAGATTAATTATTACGGGTATAAATGGAAAGAAAGAGGGGGAAATGTGAAATAGACAAATATTATGAAACAAGAAAAAATGGTATTATGGACAACTATTTTGAAATGAATGAAGTAAATATTAGATTATAGCTATGAATTTTTTATTATGATTTTAATTAGTTGAAAATGAATATATGTTTTTGTCACTTACTTTCCCGTCAATATTTCTATTAAGGCTCCGTTCGGCTCGTCAAAAAAACGCTAGCTAGAACATTTTTGTAGCGTTTTTTTGCCAAAAATCTACACTCTTGGGGGTAGGAGTTTTTTTTCTAAAAATATTTAAAGAAGCTAGTGGGAGCTTTTCTAGTATTTTCAAAAAGCTCCTACCCCAAAGGGGTAACTTTCTTGACAAAAAACGCTACAGATTAGCTCCAGCTAACGTTTTTTTTTTGACGAGCCGAACGAAACCTAAACCACCTTAGTTGATTCCGTTGCATCAATTTTGTTTACTCAAATTGATGAATCTTTGATCCATTCAATTAATTAGATATTCACAATTTTGTAGACTTACCAACATTGGTCAAGTAGCTTCGAGCTAGTTAATTGCCAAAAGAATTTTGGTACATTTTTCTAGTTTTTATGTACAACGGTTTAGTAGCTATTTTTTGGTCATTTACTTTTCAAGCTAAAAAGTTTTTAAAATAATTTGATTCTCCAAATATTTTTTGTAATGAATATTATAAGATTTTCTTATTTGGAGATTTATTAGAATTATATAAAACCAGCATATCAGCTGCAACTTGTACGAGGACGTTATTTACATATTTCCTATTTTTTAAATTAATATAATACAATGATTAAGAAAATATTATAACACAACAACAACAACAACAACATGTACCTAGAGAATCCCACACAAGCAAGATCTAGGGGTCAGGGTGGGGACATCCTAAGAAAATATATTATATTGATTTGAATATTTAAGAAATGTTATCAATAAATTTTTAATAATCTATCCTTTAATATCTACTATAATAATATAGTATAAAGTAGAACTCATGTCTTTGTTAAAGTTTGAGCCACCTCATCAACGTTAAATAAATAATGTTATTTACGTCATGTAATCAATACTGGAAAAAATAATGATTTTATTTTAACAATGGTAACAAAATTTTTATCTACTTAATTAATATCTTATCCGGTTTTTAATAAGTTAATTTATTTTCCTAATATAAATCAATAGCTAGAATCACTAGAAAAAGTGATTTTTTTATAAATGACTAGTTGTACTTGTTGTGTCATGCACGACTCGTTTTTGTAATTTTTGAATATATTATAAATAGAATATTAGTGTGAAAACGTATATTAAAAATTTTGAAATAATTTAATTTTATGGAATATTAAAAGTCTTTAATTGATCTATAATCGATTAAGAATATATTGCTATGCAAATCACATACTTATATTTTATAGTCAATAACTTACATTATTTTGCAAATTATATTTACTTATATTTTACTATGCAAATCAACAACTTGATATAACCAAATTAAACATGTAGTGTTTTAATCATAATATTTGTATTTTTTTGCCTCTACATGTGTGAGTATACCAATCAAAATACCTTATTAAAATATAATATATTTAAAAAATCATGATATTGTGAATCTAAAAAACAATTGGTATAGAAAATATTAGGAAATTAATACAAACTATTAAAAACAATTTATAAAAAATAGGTGGGGTGAGGATAAATTTTTTTTTATATAAATTAAAAAAAATCATGATATTGTGAATCTAAAAAACAATTGGTATGGAAAAAAAAATTGGTATAGAAAATATTAGGAAATTCATAGAAACTGTTAAAAATACTTTATAAAAAATAAAAGGTAGGGCGAGGATAAATTTTTTTATAAAATTTTATGAGTTCCAAGTTTAATTAAATAAATGTTAGCTATATGAAAGAAAATCGAATACCGGATATTTAACGACTATTATAAATGGTAGTTATGCTAGTATCTAGTTGTATTATAATCCAAAATTAATTGTGCGTACACTTTATATACATTAAAAAAATAACATAGTAAATCAAACATACATACATAATGCCCCGGTATAAAGTTAAAGATAGAAGGTATGAATTTAAAGATAAAATTAAAGATAGATCATTAATAAATAATAAACGATATAAAGTTGTCAATATCTATTTGAGTTGGAAAAAAATAAAATCAACCGGGGCCAGAATCAACTTGGTGGCTTAAAAACGGCCGTCTTTTATCATATATATTGATTTATTTAATATCAAAGATAAGAATAATAGTTTAATTATAAAAAAGGGCTTCCATTGTAAATTATTATTTAAATTAAACTACTTGTTATATAAGGAGATTAAAAAGATAACTAATATATAAAAAAGGATATAATATTTTTTTTTAATTTTCAAAATCTATTTTACATAAAATGATAATAAAGAATATAATTACATTAAGTAAATTAGCATGAATAAAATTTAATTGATTAAACATGAGAGATAAAAACTAAGTTATTATGAACATGATAATATATAAGTTAAGTAAAATCTAATAAATATAAATTGATTTAATATCAAAGATAAAAATAATAAAATTTAGTTAGAAAAAAGGACTTTCATTTTAAAAATTATTTTTTAAATTCGAATTTCTTAAATTATTTCTCACATAAATAGATTAAAAGTTAATTTAAATATAAGGTAACTAACATGTATCTTGTATAGAAGGAAATTTCAAAGATAGATAATATTGCTTCAAAGATAGATATCAGATGAGTAAGAACAAAGATAAAACTAAAGGTCAGATAATTAAGGAAATTATAAAGATAAATAATATAACTTCAAAGATAGATACTATCAGATAAGTAAGAAAAAAGATAAAATATTAAGAAAAATAAAAAATAGAAAATTGTTAATAAAGTGGGTCCAAAATCAACGTGGTGGCTCCAAAACGGCCGCGTTTTATAATATACTAGCTTAACCTGTCGTGCAATGCACGACCATTTCACTTAATTAAAAATATTAAAATAAAATTATATATTTATATGGAAAATATTATATTTGTTTTATTATATGAACATGGTTTTTATCTTTTAAAAAGAGTAATATTGTTTTTATAGTTCATATAACCCAAAAAATATATATAAGACATAATTTTTTCACTCATTTGTATATTTTTATAACACCTGATTATAAGAATATAAATTGATATTTTACTTACAATTTTTATCATATATTAATATTCGACCAAAAAAAATAACGACTATCATAAATGTAAATATAATTAAAAAAAATCATCAAATGATAAATTGATAAAGTTTATAAAAATTTAATAGAAATTGTCGGAAACCACCAATTAACTTGTATTACATATATAAGTTGAATCCAATATTCATAGATTTTTCTTAATTTGTTTGTGAAAGATTTTTCCCTGTAATGCTTTAAGAATTAATAATTGACAATTTCTTATAAGTAGATAAGAAGAAATTCAATAGGAAAACCCTATATAATGCGAATAATAAAAATTAGTTTTTTTTTATATATGAGGTAGGGTCAAAATTAATGTGGTGGTTCAAAAACGACCACTTGTATGTTTGTATTAGGAAAATAAGCGGCGTTTGTATAATTTGAAAATAATTGTGGGATTATTTTGTAAATAAGTAAAAATTATGAAAAATATGTACGTTATCAAGATATAAATCGAAATTATTATTTGGCTAAAAAATCAAATTTGTTATCATGATAGAAAAAAATCAAATATAATGGGTAAAAAAATGTAGTAGATCATGTAATATAGAAAATAATTAACTTAAGCTCAAAAATGCTAAATTTATTCAAGTAAATCAAATAATAAAGTAACAAAGTTAGTATTTTTGTTAAAAATAATTTAAAATTATATCTTAAAATTCTAAATATAATTAAGTAAATCAAATATAATTAGTTCAAAGTAATTATATTCGAAAATTCAAGATATATATTAGAATCATGTTTTTCAATTAAGTGATATATTAAAAAATATAGAATATCTTACCAAAATTCAAAAATTTGAATATACCTTTCACATAAATAGATAATACAATGTTATCAAATTAATTGAAATACCACAAATAAAACTATTTTTTTTATCAAAAATAAGGTGGGTCCAAAATCAACTTTAGAAAAGGTAAGTGATATAATAAAAAGATAGAATATCTTACCAAAATTTGAAAATGTGATCATACCTTTTACATAAATAGATAATAAGAAATATAATTAGATTAACTGAAATAACATAAATAAAAGCTATTTTTATCAAATATGCAGTGGAGTCAGAATCAACGTGGTGGCTCGAAAACGGTCGGCTTTTATAATATCTATTGATATTAATTAATTGACTAAAGATAAATAAATTTGAAGCAAAATCAAATAAATTTTAAATCTATTTCATAGAAAATAACTTTGGTACCAAAAGATAAATTTATATAAATAAATCAAATAATAAAGTGACAAAATCTATTTTTTTGTCAGTGCAAGTGTGCGTAATTGATATGTGTACCAGGTGTCTATTTTTTGTCAATGCAACTATCACATTGATGAATAATTTCTTTTCTTACAAGTTACAACGGTACATAAAACTACCAAAACTAAAAGCTAGATATGCAAATATGGATAGATAACCATGTTTCTCCTTGAATTATTTACGTAGGAAAATTAAAAGCTAGATATTTTATGGATAGATCGTAGCAAAATTAAAAGATATTGAAAACTTACGTACTATATTTTATGGATAGATATTGTATATGATTTATTTACTTACTATATTTTCGGCTAGATATTGTATGGGTAGATATTGTTGATAAGGTAGTTAATTAAAAGATTGAAAATTTACGTAGCAAAATTATGATAGTTAATTAAAAGACTTTAAAAACTATTTTGGTTAAATATCTGGCGGGGCCAGAAACAACGTGGTGTCTCGAAAACGGTCGGCTTTTATAATATATATTGATATTGATTTCATAATAATAAATGGTAAAAAAATATTAAATGAAATAAAAGATCAAAATAAGGTCTAAATAGATTGATATTAGTTTTTTTCTTTTTTAAACCGATTGAGATTTATTAAAGTAGATAATCCAACATAATATGGGCTTTTTATGTTTATTACCTTTTTCTTTAAAAAAGGTAACTATGGCAATTTCTATTGCCATCAATATTTATTATAAACCACCTTAGTTAATTCCCTTGCATCAATTGTTTTAATCAAATTGATGAATCTTTGATCCATTTAATTAATTAGATATTCACAAATTTGTAGACTTACCAACACCGGTCAAGTTACTCAAGTAGCCAGTTTCGAGATAGTTAATTGGCAAAAGAATTTTCGTACAATTTTCTAGTATTATTATAGAGTGGTCAAGTAGCTGTTTTTTGGTCATTTACTTTTCAAGTTGATTTTTTTTAATAATTTAATTCTCCAAACAAATTTTGTAATGAATTTTAACAATGTACTCTTTCATATTTTTCATAAATATGGGGTCTATAATCGAATTTTATTATGTGAAGATGAGTGATGTAGTTAAACGTGAATTTTGACACTTGTCATTTGAATTATTATTTTAATCTTCACTTTAGTATATACTACTATATATAATACTCCAATCATTGCAAAATAGTTGTCGAAAGAGGATTTGCATATATAGTAAGAAAGAAAATTATCCCTATTAATGTAAAGTTAATTATTAGTGTAAAGAAATATGGAAAAATACACATGATTATGTGATATGAACAATTATTTTCTGTATTTAGATGGTGTTTTAAGTTTTAACATACTTTTAGTGATCTTTTAGGTACTATTTGTGGAGTTTTGTGCGTTGAAGAAGGAAGAGCCGAGGTACATTGAAGACCACTCAGGTGAAGCGAAGAGAAGACGAAGCAAAGAGGTTTGTAGGAGGTGGCAACCGCTGCCCCATTGGCGGCAACCACTGCTAGCGCCGAGGGTGTTCCGTCTTTTAAACGCTACGTTTTAACTATGTATCTGAGAGATATTATCTTTGGTCTAATTTTTATGTACTTTTGGATGGTTTGTTTTCTTCTATTTAAGGAGCATTAGACCTTTGTTTTAGACCTAGTTTAGTAGTTTTGTAGAATAATTTTGTTATTTTCGAGATTTTATGGAGAACGAAGCAATTTTGCTTAGACAGACAGTTGAAGCGTTATCTATTGTATACACGTTGTGAGATTTCTAGTTCCAGTTTATATATTATATGAATTTAACCATTTCTCTTGGTTGAATTGTTGTTGAATTTTTTCAATAATTCTAGCATGATCATCTAGGATCTATTGTTGTTAGGTCATTACTAGATTTAGAGTGTTTTTGGTTGAGCATCTCTATTTCATAAGTAGCAACTGCATCGTGCTAAAATCTGATTGAGTTAGTTGTATGCATAAGAGAATTGATTTGCATTCTAGGGTAAAAACCGGTTGTTATATCTTAGTTTTGTATCCAATTATACTCTTGTTATTGAATGTTGCTAGTTAGATTGAATCTTGATAGTTTAATCATCGTTTAACTAGTTAGGGTTAATAGTATCTGGCTGTGCTATTAATTATATTTGAAAAGGAATTGGAATTTCCATTGCATACATATTGATTGATATTGATGATCAACTTGTCAGACAAATGTGGATTTTCGTTTGTCTGAGCTATTTTCCAAACACTGTTATTCAAACTCTCGACTTCTTAGGTTTTGCATATTAGTGTGTTACTTAATCTAAAAACCCTCTTGTTACTTTAGTTTGACACAAACTTCACTATGAAAGATAATCTGTCTCCCTGTGGAATCGACCCTACTTGCTTTATATTGTGTTTTTAGTCAGATTTACTCTGCATATATTATTATGGTTTAAGACGAATAAATCACGCTTAAATTATGATAGATTAATTATTACGTGTATAAATGGAAAGAATAGGGGGAAATATGAAATAGACAAGTATTGTGAAACAAGAAAAAATGGTATTGTGGACAACTATTTTGAAAGGATGAGAGTAATAATTAGATTATAATTATAATTATGGTTATGATTATGATTTTGATAAGTTGAAAATGAATATTCATTTTTGTCACTTACTTTCCCGACAATATTTATATTAAACCACCTTAGTTAATTCCCTTGCATATTGTTTTTACTCAAATTGATGAATCTTTGATCCATTCAATTAATTAGATATTCACAATTTTGTAGACTTATCAACACCGGTCAAGTAGCTAGTTTCGAGCTAGTTAGTTGGCCAAAGGTTTTTTTGTACATTTTTTTTGTGCATTTCACAAATATTAAGATAAGTTTTATATTTTTAAATAATCTTTTAAGTCATCATGTACTAATGTAAGTTATTCTCCTCACATACTATGAACTTTACAGTTTCTAGTACTTCAATTAACAAATTACTGAAGGGTAAATTTGAAATTTTTTGAAGAAAAAAGGCTAAAAGACCAAATAGAAATAGACAAACAATTGAGTTTAATATTTTAAATAGAATTAGACGGAGGGAGTATTATCGTACAACGGTCAAGTAACTATTTTTTGGTCATTTACTTTTCAAGTTGAAATTTTCTTAAAATACTTTTATTCTCTATGGATTTTTTGTAATGAATATTATAAGATATTATTGTTTGGTGAATTATTAGAATTATTTAAACCTTGCATATGGCCCGCACCTTGTACGAGGATGTTATTTATATATTTTCTATTTTGTAAATGAATATAATATAATGATTAATTAAGAAAATATTATAAATGGATTTGAATATTTAAGGAAATCTTATAAATAGAATTTTAACAATATATTCTTTCATATTTTCCATAAATGTGGGGTTTATAATCAAATTTTAATATGTGAAGATGGGTGATGTAGTTAAACGTGAAGTTCTACACTTGTCATTTGACTTATTATTTTAATCTTCACTTTTGTAGTATAACAATCATCATTGCAAAATAGTTGTCCAAATAATATTTACACATATATTAAGAAAGAATTTTTTTCATATATTATCCTTATTAATGTAAAGTTAATTATTAGTCTAAAGAAATATGAAAGAATACACATGATTATGATTCATATCAGCAACTTTATTTGTGAGAAGCTGGATCACAGAAGTAGAGTCCGTCTCAATGATCGCCTGGGTAATCGCGAAACGCTTGAGAAGCTGGATCCCATTAAGGACAACAAGAAGCTCTGCCCTGATAGCAGTACAAATTCCAATCTTGGCAGCATAGCCAGCAACCCAACTTACACTTGAATTTTTTAGAACTCCCCGGCTGCCAGCCCTCTTCCGAATTTATCGTTGATGGTGAATATGCCAGAGGACGATCGATTCTGCCCAACACACCCTATGAGCAACATCAGAATTAGACGTCAGCAATTTCTGAGCATTCTACATCTACAGGATATCCGATGGTAACAATCCATGAATAAATTCCCACTTCCAATCCGAGCCATTCCACATCTCCGCGACCGTGTATTGCATAAGATCATCAGGGATAGTGCTCAATGCAACTTCTTCCAAAGTCCGATTACAAAGCCAACGGTGTGTTTAGAAGAGGGTTCGTTGACCATTTCCTATAGACATACAAATACCTCTATGAAGAATTGAAGAGCCAAGCTCAATTCCGCGTCAAATAAAGGACGCCGTGGCTTTCTTTGCAATCATATCCACATCAGTTCTATGGAGTTTAATAGTTTTTTTTTTTTGGTTGAAATGGAGTTTAATAGTTTAAATGAAAGTACGCGGAGGGAGTATTATTGTACAGCGGTCAAGTTGCTATTTTTTGGTCAGTTACTTTTCAAGTTGAAATTTTCTTAAAATACTTTCATTCTCCAAAGATGTTTTGTAATGAACTAGTACAGTTCCCCACGCCTTGTGCGGATTTTATAATAGACACAGATATCAAGTCACACGGCTTAATAATAGTATTCTAGTAAAAAATGATTTTGTAATGATGAGAAGCAAATTTATATTTTGCTTCATTAAGTGTTAATCCAAAGTTCGAAATATGATGAACATTTCCTTCCTTGATGGATCAAAAGTTTTGCATAAAGTATTCCTTAATCACTTCATGAATTTTATCACCCTGAAAAGACAAATAACGTTATTTTATAAGAAAATTTAGAGTATGGATATGAAATTACAAAACTATTTCATTATTTGTATTAACCGAAAAATAATAAAACATAAATTACCTTTACATCCATTAAAATGATTTCAGTAGTAACATAGTTGCTTGGATCGTCTTTCTTTTCGGCCTTCCACATACGAATTATACGAACTTGTAATTTGTATATGGCTCTAGTCGAAGTTGTATATTTGATATAATGCATCTTCCTTGATCTACATGTATAAAATTAACAAACGGTTAGATCAATGTACATAATGGATTACAAATTAAAAAAAGAAATCTAGCATAAATGTATTTAGCAAAACGTAAAGAACCATTGATTAGAAATAAACTTGATCATAACTAATGAACAGACCAAGAGAGAATGTGCACACCAAGAGGAAGAGGAGAGGGTGACTATCAATTTTTTGGGGTTGAGAAGGTGACAATCAGTTTAGTTAAAGATGATATATATAACGTTATTATACGTGTAAATTCATTGCCAAAAAGGACGGTATTGTGGTGCTCATGGCAGGATCATAATTCATTGCCAAAAAATTAGGATAGGATCGTAATCATATTTTTAAAAATACGGTAATCTAGTGTAGTTCAGGTCATAATTCCAAATTGTGATCGTGACCATTGATTAAAAATACAGCCGGATCATAATTCCAAAAATTAGGATAGGGCCCTATCTAAATTAAATTTGAAAATTAAATATAAATCGTAACCATAATTGGAAATTAAAGATTTGGTTAAAAAATGGATTTGTAGATAAGACGATCCTAATCTTTTTTTTTTCGAACCAAATCTCTTATATACTTTTTAGTTTTAAGATCGACTAAAATAGGATATTATAGAGATATGACGGACCAAAATATCATTTTTTAATATCATTTTTATTGAAATCGGAATTATTTAATCCTATCCAAAATTAGACCATACAAAATAGTTTTATTGAAGGAATACGCAATCTTCTGGTGTAAAATAGTAAAATCAGATGTAAATCTATCCTAATTGGAAGGAAATCCGATCTTCTAGCTGAAACGGTCGTCAATCATGCTCCTACAATATTTTAATCCAATCCATAATTGGAAGTAAAATAGTAAAATATAATTTATTTATTTTTATATAAAAATCAGATGTAAATCTGTCCTAATTGGAAGGAAATCCGATCTTCTAGCTATATAGTAGGAACAAAAAAGATAGCATTATTAGTAAAATATAAATCGCAATTAGAATTAAACCGATTCTATCCAAATTTAGACTCAAGCATTCCTACGAAATAGGTATGAATCGGAGTCGATATCGGCGATATGTAGATAAGACATATATTTTTATTTTCATTTATATAATTTTTTTTAGATATGTAGATACGTTTGTTTGCGTGGACTTAAACCGTCAACGGAGCCGATATCGGCGACGAATACAAAGAGAAGAAGGAGAGAAAGGAGATCTAGAAGGAAGGAGAGCTTGGCTGCCGACGTGGACGGCGTGAGCTGTCTCCACTCTCCGCCTTCTTGCCCAGCCATGGTGTTCATCCACACCGTCAACGGAGCCGATATCGGAGAAGAAGGAGAGAGAGGAGAAGTAGAAGGAAGGAGAGATTGGCTGCCGACGTCGACGGCGTGAACTTTCTCCACTCTCTGCCTTCTTGCCCAGCCATGGTGTTCATCTACATCAAAGTTCAACGCCCGGAATTACAGACCGAACAAAGCCATATTGAAAAAAAAATACATAAATATGAGGTTAACCTAATGTAAATCATATATAATTTGTAATCATATGTAAATATGAGGTTTTATTTTTAAAAATTATAGATGTGACTTGTATATTAGGTGGACAAAGTGTACATGAGGTGGCTTAATTAAAAAGGTAAATATTAATGACATGGCTTATTAAAAAAACGACACGTGTACAAATCCGAGGTGGCCTAATATAGGAGCGCCATGTGGCGAAATCCTACGTGGCGCAATGAGAAGGTTTTATTTCTTAGTGGTTTTAAATATATATAATAGATATTACAAGATATTCTTATTAGGTGAATTATTAGAATTATTTAAACCTAGCATAGGGCTCATACCTTGTACGAGGATGTTATTTATAAATTTCATATTTTGTAAGTGAATATAACATAATGATTAAGAAAATATTATAATTAGATTTCAATATTTGAGAAAACATTAAATAGAATTTTAACAATATATTCTTTCATATTTTTCATAAATGTGGGTTTTATAATCAAATTTTAATATGTGAAGTTGACTAATGTAGTTAAACGTGAAGTTTGACACTTTTCATTTGAATTGTTATTTTAATCTTCACTTTAGTATATACTATATTCCAATCGTTGCAAAATGGTTGTCCAACATATATATTAAGAAAGAATTAATTTTCATATATTATCCCTATTAATGTAAACTTAATTATTTGTGTAAAGAAATATGAAAAAAATGCACATGATTATGATAGATTAATTATTATGGGTATAAAAGGAAAGAAATGGGGGAAAATGTGAAATGGACAAGTATTATGACATAATATGAGTGGTATTTATTATGGACAACTATTTTGAAACAAATGGAGTAATAATTAGATTATAATTGGGATTATGAATATAATTTGTGATTATGATTATGTTTTTATTTTCATTTTCATTTTTTTTACATAAAACATCATATTTAAATAAATAAATTATTGTCATTTACTCAAACAGAAAATACGTTATTGTCATTTACTTTCCCGTCAATATTTATCATCAACCACCTTAGTTAATTCCCCCTTGCATCAATTGTTTTACTCAAATTTCGACCAAAAAATAAATAAATTGGTTTACTCAAATTGATGATTCTCCATTCAATTAATTAGATCTTCACAATCTCGTAGACTTACCAACACCGGTCAAGTAGCTAGTTTCGAGCTAGTTAATTGGCAAAAGAATTTTTATACATTTTTCTAGTATTATTGTACAACGGTCGATCAAGTAGCTATTTTTTGGTCATTTACTTTTCAAGTTGATGTTTTTTTAAAATACTTTTATTCTCCAAATATTTTTTGCAATGAATATTATAAGATTTCGTATTTGGAGATTTATTAGAATTATATAAAACTAGCATATCACCCGCAACTTGTACGAGGACGTTATTTACATATTTCCTATTTTGTAAATTAATATAAGGCTAAATAGCTGAAAAGCACCCCAATAATATGTCATATTCCCAGTAACCACCCCTTTAAAACGATATTCCTGAGAACCACCCCTTTAACCAGCTCCGTCAAAAACCCACCACCCCTCTTCCCCTGCCGTCAAAAACCGTTAGAAACCAGTGACATGACAGCTTTTTTAAATGTTTTTTAATCTCTTTTCTTATGTGGCATACAATTTTTTTTTTGTCAAGGTGGAATTGTTTTTTGTCAAGGTGGCATACACATGTTGGGGCAAAATTAGGTCAAATTTGGGGCAAAATTGCCCACATCGCCGTTGCAAATTTGGGTCAAATTTGAGGCTGGAGAGGATGATGGAAGGGTCACTGGCGGAGATGATGACGCCGGAGACGGTGAGATCGGAGAGCTTGGAGAGTCAGACGCCGGAGAGGTGGCGGAGGGAGGAGACGCAGGAGAAGGAGCGGAGGGAGGAGGCGAGCTCAAGGGGGAGGCAGACAGCAAGGACGGGGTAGTGGGAGAGGCAGAGGGAGGTGAGGGTGGAGAGGGACTTGAGGGTGATGGAGGAGAGGGAGACATCGAAGGAGCAATTTGAGAGGGTCAGGGAGAGCAGGTGGCGGAAGAGTTTGTCGGCGTCACAGAGGGACGACGGGGTTGAGCTAGGTGTCGATGAAGGACTAGGCAGAGGCAGCGAAGGCCAGGAGCTCGTTGGGGAGGGCCACGACGAGGGAGATGCCGGAGTTGGAGAAGGAGGATAGGAGCGGAGTCGTAGATCTACAGCAGGGCGGATAGGACGGCGGAGGGCCACGACGAGGGAGATGCCGATGTTGTAGATCTGCAGCAGGGTGGCGATGGAGCACAGTAGCACCAGAGCGCTCAGGAGGAGCTTCTCGCCGCCGACAGAGCCCACTGCTGGTTGTTTGATCGCTCAAACCATTGCACACGCACAGCTTCGTGTTCTTCCCCCAAATTTTTGACCTAATTTCTTGTGAAATGAACTGGTGAAGTTAAAGTTGAATGTGGGTAATTAATTTAGCTTATGTGGAGCTAGGAGCTTAGGTGGCCACCAATTGTATGCCACATAAGAAAAGTTAGCCAAAAACGCAAAAAAAACAAGCCATGTCAAATATTTCTTACCGTTTTTGACGGTAGGGGGAAGAGGGGTGGTGGGTTTATAACGGAGCTAGTTAAAGGGGTGGTTCTCAGGAATATCGCTTTAAATGGGTGATTATTGGGAATATGGCATATTATAGGAGTGGTTTTCATCTATTTAGCCTTAATATAATATAATGATTAAGAAAATATTATAAATGGAATTGAATATTTAAGAAAATCTTATAAATAAAATTATAAAAATATATCCTTTCATATTTTCCATAAATGTGGGGTTTATAATCGAATTTTAATATGTGAAGATGGGTGATGTAGTTAAACGTGAAAATCGACACTTGTCATTTGACTTATTATTTTAATCTTCACTTTAGTATGTATTATATATAATACTTCAATTGTTGCAAAATAGTTGTCTAAATAGTATTTGCATATATATTAAGAAAGAATTATTTTTCATTTATTATCCCGATTAATTTAAAGTTAATTATTAGTGTAAAGTAATATGGAAAAATACACATGATTATGATAGATCAATTATTACGGGTATAAATGAAAAGAAATGGAGGAAAATGTGAAATACATAAGTATTGTGAAACAAGAAAACATGGTATCATGGACAACTATTTTGAAACCAGGGGAGTAATAATTAGATTATAATTATGATTATGGTTATGATTATGATTTTGATTAGTTGAAAATGAATATACACGTTTGTCACTTACTTTCCCGTCAATATTTTTATATTAAACCACCTTAGTTAATTCACTTACATCAATTTGTTTTTACTCAAATTGATGAATCTTTGATCCATTCAATTAATTAGATATTCACAATTTTGTAGACTTGTCAACACCGGCCAAGTAGCTAGTTTCGAGCTAGTTAATTGGCCAAAGGTGTTTCGTACAGTAGTTTAACTCCCGCACCATGTATGTGTAATGTAATTATAAACTGACTAAATACAGATATGTTTTATGAATTTCTTCGATATAAAATAATAGAAAATAATATAGGTATATTGTTAATAGGAATTAATCCTATAGATATAGATATAGATATGACTTCAAAGATTATTTCATAATTTTATCTTAATTAGTTGTTTGAAAAGAAAGAAATTTTAAATCTAGTAGGTAGGAAATTAGGATATATAGATATAGGCTAGATTATATATTTTCTTTATACTATAGTAGTATAAATATTAATTGATTTCCAACGAAAATTCTTTCATTAAATTTATACAATGACAAATCAAATAAATCTTAACAAAATTAAAAGGATAAAATAATAATCTTGTTCGAACATACATAATATATGTACTTATTAACGAAATAGTACGTGTCAACCAACACAAAATAATAGTTAAGATTAAATTATGTTAAGGAAAATAAAATTAAAGATAAAAAGTATGGCTTTAAAGATAAAATTAAAGAATCGATAATTAAGGAAAACAAAAGATATAAAGTTGTTATTATCTATTTGAATTGAATAAAAAATTTAAGAATTAAAAATTAAAGTGGGGCCAGAATCAACGTGGTGGTTCGAAAACGACCGACTTTTATAATATATATTGATTTTTCTGCTCCCTCCGTCTACTTCTATTTGGCTTTTTGATAATTTTCACAAATATTAAGATAAGTTCTATTTTTTTATATACCCTTTTAAGCCATCACTAATGTGAGTAATTCTCCTCACATACTTTGAACTTTACAATTTCAAGTACTCTAATTAACAAATTACTGAAGGGTAAATTTCGAACTTTTTGAACAAAAAAAGCTAAAAGACCAAATAAAAATTGACAAACAATTCCGTTTAATAATTTAAATAGAAGTAGACATAGGGAGAATTATTGTACAACGGTCAAGTAGCTATTTTTTTGTCATTTACTTTTCAAGTTGAAATTTTCTTAAAATACTTTAATTCTCGAGAGATTTTTTTGTAATGAATATTATAAGATATTCTTATTTGGCGATTTATTAGAATTACATAAACCTAGCATATGCTCCGCACTTTGTACGGGGACGTTATTTATATATTTCCTAATTTGTAAATAAATCTAATATAATGAATAAAAATGTATTATTAATGGATTTGAATATTTAAGAAAATCTTATAAATAGAATTTTATTAAATATATTCTTTCATATTTTCCATAAATGTAGGAACTGTAATCGAATTTTAATATTTGAAGATAGGTGATGTAGTTAAGCGTGAAGTTTGACACTTGTCATTTGAATTATTATTTTAATCTCCAATTTAATATATAATATATTGCACTTGAATCGTTGCAAAATAATTGTCCAAATAACATTTGCACATATATTAAGAAAGTGTTGTTTTTTTATATTATCCCTATAAATGTAAGGTTATGTTTTACTCCAAAGAAATATGGAAAAATCATATGATTATGATATATTAATTATTACGGGTATAAATATAAAGAAATGGGAAAACAATGTGAAATGGACAAGTGTCATGAAACAAGAAAAAATGGTGTTATGTACAACCGTATTGAAGCAGAAAGAGTAGTAATTAGATTATGATTATGATTATGATTAGTTAATAATGAATATACGTTTTTGTCATTTACTTTACCGTTAGAATATACTATAATACAATATAAAGCAGAGCCCAAATCTATGTAAAAATTTCCGCCACATAATCAAGCTTGAATAAAATAATAATTTTATATTTTACATTAGTTTTTTTAAAAATAGATCTTATATATACTTAGGGCTTGTTTGTTTCTATACCAAAGGTATCAGGAATCGGGTTCAGGAATGAGCTAAACCCATACCAGTGTTTGGTTTGACAATAGGGTTGGGTATGAGTCATTCGGTTCCCATTCCCACAAAATGCACATAAGCTCATACCCACCTAAAATGCAGGGTATGAATCGTTCCTATTCCAACCCGATACCTCATTCCAACCCGATTCCTGGCATCGTACCAAACTGGGCCTTAATATCTTATCCAATTTCTTCATACATCTATTTGATATCTTATCCAAAATTCCTGAAATCTACTTAATATCTTATCTAGAGGTGTCAAACAGGTCAGTTCGGGTTGAGCGCAGGTTCGGGTCAATCGGGTTACAAGTCAAGTCAGGTCGGGTCCTGACAGGTTATTGTGCGGGTTCGGGTCGACCTAACAAGTCAAGAACTTGAATTTTTAGGATTATTAAAGTAATATTATGATTAAATAATAATATTTAATAATAAAATATTATTTTTAATAGATTTTTATAATAATATTTTATTTATAATAGGTTTTAGGATAAAATATATTTTTAATATTTACAATAAAATATATTTATTCTACATATATATATAAAATCGGGTTGGCGGGGTCGGTTTCGGGTTAATCGGGTTTGTTTTTTCCTTTGCTCCCTACTATTCGGGTCGGGTTTCAGCCCAAAAAAATTCGGTCGGTTCGGGTCGGTTTTTCGGGTCGGATCAGTTCAAGTTTTGACAACTCTAATCTTATCCCATTATTTATATCTTAAGATTTTTTCCAAACATGATTTTTTAACGTTATATCCTTATACGAACAAAAGAAATTGAAGTGACTTTTTTTTATATCTTAACAATTTTTCCTTATTAATTAGTATATTTTTTGCCATTATTAAATCTTAAAGAATAGTGAAAAAACGTTCTCATATCATCACATGTCAATAGTATATTAAATAATAATATAAATATGAAAAAATTGAATAGAATTATTTGAAAATTAACATTGTATTAATAAATATTCATATATAGGTCAATAGGTTCAAACTCGTGTCTCTTGTGTTTGGATTGTAAATTCTTGAGTTAAAAGCAGATTCGTATCATAATTCAATCTCGAATTAGTTAATTCGGGCTTATATTTACATTACTCATACATGATACGAGATTTGTATTAGTTTATATTAAAACTACCTTAGTTAATTCCCTTGCATCAATTTTTTTACTCAAATTGATGAATCTTGATCCATTCAATTATTAGAGATTCACAATTTTGTGGACTTATCAACATCGGTCAAGTAGCTAGTTTAATTTCGAGCGATCAATTTGGCCAACGATGTTTTGTACACTTCTCTATTATTGTACAACGGTCAAGTGGCTATATTAAGATGTTGGTATCTTTTAGATCATAATATAACATAATTCTCGTATATGATCAAATATTTATATAAAAAGTATTTTATTTATATGTTTTTTACTTTGTAGATAAATTTAATAAAATAATTAAGAAAATATTATAAATGGAATTGAATATTTACTAAAATCTTATAAATAGAATTTTAATAATATATTCTTTTAAATATGAGGTTTAGAATCAAATTTTAATAATGTATAGTTTATTGTTTGTAACACCCCGATTATTTATAAGGGATTGAGGTGTTCCTTATGCCAATAAGATCTCTTCCTTTTCATGGTTCGAGAGGTCAAAAGAACTATGAAGTTAAACGTGTTAGGGAAAATGAGATAGCGCTTCTAGGGCCTTGGTCCATACAAATTGTATCAGAGCCGACTCTAGATTACAAGTTGACTTGGTTTGGAGGGCAGTCACTTGACCCAGGGGACGGTCCTTGGGCCTTGACGAGGTCGTCAAGTGGTTAAGTGGGGGAGAGACTGCAACAACCTGATAATTTATAAGGGGAGGTCAAAATTAAAGAACTATTAAGTTAAGCTTGTTAGAGCGAGAATATATAATACAAGAATAGGTGACCTCCCGGAAGTCCTCGAGTTGGCATGGATATCCCTTATAGGTCCTCGGTACTTACATTTTATTAGTGTAAAAAAATATGGACTTTCACATGATTATGATAAATTAATTCTTATGGGTATAAATGGAAAGAAATAGGGAAAAAAGTAAAATAGACAAGTATTGTGATACAAGAAAAAATGGTATGGACAACTATTTTAAAACGAATGGAGTAATAATTAGATCATAACTATGATTATGATTTTGATTAGTTGAAAATGAACATACGGCTATTGTCATTTACTTTCCTGTCAATATTTATATCAAACCACCTTTTTTAATTCCCATGCATCAATTGTTTAACTCAAATTGACGAAACTTCGATCCATTCAATTAATTAGATATTCACAATTTTGTAGACTTACCAACACCAGTCAAGTAGCTAGTTTCGAGCTAGTTAATTGGCAAAAAGAATTTGGGGAAGTCACAAAAAATCACCCGTTAAATAGGGAATATTACTAATAATCACCCCTTATTCACGATTTTATTTTAAACCACTCATAACTTGAATTCCGTTCACAAATAGCCATCCACAAGCTTTTTCTGTCAAAAATCCTTCAAATCTTGTGCTTTGACACTTTCGCCCTCAACTCAGTTGTTCATCATCTTCTTCTTCTTCCGTCTCGAGCCTAAATCTCAGAACACGATCCAAAGACTAAATCACCACAATGGAATATGCCATACAGTTTAAGCATAAACTGACTTGAGCCAATCCTGATAATTGACTAATTGAGAGCCATTTGATAAGGATATATAATGTTAAATTGTGAGGGTGCAAAACTCTACGGAAGTTGCAACTAAACCAAGTGGTAGCGACTTGAGTGCAAATCATCACACAACAGTTTCACAGATCATCACCAAACATTCATCACAATGTAGCTACAAAATGACAAAGTAGAAAACCCTTACTTGCACGAAATGCCCACCCATCCGTGTAGAAGTCAGAAGAGCTCTCTCCAAGTTGATAAGCGACCCCGATTTAAGCTCAACCAAAGACGTCTTCCTCAGCGTCTCAGAGGCCAATCCAACCATGAATTCCGATGAATCTAGATTGAACTCCGTCACAGTAAGACAGGTACTGTTAACAGCAATGCTATCGCCAAGCTTCACGTCTTCGAGAACTGTCTTCGTGCGCATTCGCAGATCAAATCCGCCATCTTTGCCGTGCCCTATTTGCTTGACTTCCCCCATTTCTTCGACGATCCCGGTGTACAGGGATTTGATCAGGGATCCACCACAGACAACGACGGTGAAAGCACCCCTTTCAGTGGTAAACTTCTGAGAAAAATCGGCGACACACTTAGCGAGAGAAACGGAGAGCTCCTCTTCGGTGGGAAATATGGTGGAGCTGGACTTTCCGTTGCCCTTGTATTGTCTTTCAACCTTGTCCGCCATTGAAGACCTCGCCTGCAAGATGTGGGTTTGTCGAATTAGGGTTCGGGAGCTGAACCGGGGATGAGAGATTGCAACTGAGCGATTGTGGGTGGAGATAGGAGGGGAAATGGAGAAGGCGGGTTTGGGGAGATGAGAACGAATCTGACGAGAGATGAGAATGTGACGAGACGAAGAATTTGGATAGGCGGCCATAGACGGAAGAAGAAGAAGATGATGAACAGTGAGTTGAGGGCAAAAGTGTCAAAGCACAGGATTTAATGGATTTTTTGACGGAAAAAGCTTGTGGGTGGCTATTCGTTAACGAAATTCAAATTATGGGTGGTTTAAAATAAAGTCGTGAATAAGGGGTTGTTATTAGTAATATGCCTTATTTAACTGGTGGTTTTATGTAATTTTCTCAAAGAGTTTTTGTACATTTGTCTAGTATTATTGTACAAAGGTCAAGTAGCTATTTTTGGTCATTTACTTTTCAAGCTGGATTTTTTTAAAATACTTTAATTCTCCAACTATTTTTTGCAATAAATATTATAAGATTTTCTCATTTGGAGATTTATTAGAATTATATAAGACTAGCATATCACCCGCACCTTTTATGGGGAGGTTATTTACATATTTCATATTTTGTAAATGAATATAATATAATGATTAAGAAAATATTATAGATGGATTTGAATATTTAAGAAAATCTGATAAATATAATTTTAACTATACATTCTTTCATATTTTCCATAAATGTGGGGTCTATAATCGAATTTTAATATGTGAAAATGGGTGATGTAGTTAAGCGTGAAGTTTTACACTTGTCATTTGACTTATTATTTTAATCTTCACTTTTGTATATACTATCGTTGCAAAATAGTTGTCTAAATAATATTTACACATATATTAAGAAATAATTGTTTTTCATATATTATGAATCGTTGCAAAATAGTTGTCCAAATAATATTTACTCTATCCGTTTTAATATAGTTATCCATAACACCACTTCTTCATACTTGTCTATTTCACATTATTTTCCCATTTCTTTACATTTATACCTGTAATAATTAATCTATCATAGTCATATACACTTTTTTTTTACACAAACGTACTGTATATTCATCTATACTGTCTATAGTATAAAGCGGAGACAAAGTCTTCACAAAAAATTGCGCCACGTGTTATATATTCAATAAAATAATCAACCGGGCCCTTGTGTATATAAAAAACACTAATCACAATAGAAAGATAAATATATATTGGGTAGTTAGTATCTCATATAATCTTATCTTGTAAATATTGTTTAAAACTTATCTAAAATTATGAATTATCCTGAGAATTATGAATTATCCCTTATCAAGAATTAGTTGTAATCTTTTGATAAATATTATCCAAAAATTAGTTGGAATCTTCTAATAAATACTACTCCATTATTTAATAAAACGTTATCTTTATCGTAACATAATTTTTGAACAAATCTAATTTATTTATATTATGAGTTGATTTACTATTGGTAAAAAACTAATCAAATAAAAATATATGATCCTATATTTTTAACGTGATCATTGACGTTATATATCTATATTAAATTGGGTTTATAATCACATTACCCGTACATGGTATTGGGGTTAAACTAGTTTTCTTTATATGCTAGCTAATGCCCTTGCATCAATTTTTTTACTCAAATTTATGAATCGTTGATCCATTCAATTATTAGAGATTCACAATTTTGTGGACTTATCAGCATTGGTCAAGTAGCTTTCGAGCGAGTTAATTGGCCAACGACTTTTTGTACATTTTTCGATTGTTGTACATCGATCAATTAGCTATTTCTGGTCATTTACTTTTCAAGCTGAATTTTTTAAAATACTTTATTTCTATAAAGATTTTTTGTAATGAACATTATAAGATTTTCTTATTTAGAGATTTCTTAGAATTATATAAAACTAGCATATATCACCCGCACCTTGTACAGGGACGTTATTTACATATTTCTTACTTTCAATGAATTTAGGTATATACTATATAAACTATATAGTACTCTAATTGTTGTAAAATAATTGTTCAAAAAACATTTGAACATGTATTAACAAAGAATTGTTTCTCATATATTATTCCTATTAATGTAAAGTTAACTATTAGTGTTAACAAATATGAAAAAGTGCGCATGATTATGATAGGTTAATTACTATGGGTCTAAACGGAAAGAAATGAGAAAAATAGACAAGTGTTTAGAAACAATAAAAAGTGGTATTATGAAGAAATATTTTGAAACAAATGGAGTAATAATTAGATTATGATTATGATTATGACCTCCTGAGAAGTCCTCGGGTCGGCCGAGACCCTAGAATCACTATGGTACTACTTTCTCCCTAGCACGATTAACTTCACAGTTATTTTGACCTCTTGAACTATGAAAAGGAAGAGCTCTTGCTGACATGGGGAGCACCTCAATCTCTTATAATTTCTCGGGGTGTTACGGTCTTTAAAAGAGAAATATGAATAAACCTTAACCACTAGTTACATGTGTGAGAGCCGCGCAACGTGCGCCACACGTAAGAACAAATGTTTTTACCTTCTTAATGCAAGTTTCGAAACATGATTGTGTAATCTCATATATTTTCATATTACATGTAAAAAAAAGTCATACACAATTAGGTATAAGCATGCACAGTTGTGTTAAGTACAATGCGCAATAATGTTAAGTGAAAATAAATGAGATATAGTGTAAGTCCGAGGCCCTAGAAACGCTATCTCATGTCAACCTCAGGACTTCCCAGAACGTCACCCATCCTGGTACTACTCTCGCCCTATCACACTTAATTTTATAGTTCTTTTGAACTCTTGAACCATGAGAAGAAAGAACTCTTGTTTGGCATGGGGAGCACCTCAATCTCCCCCACTTAAGCACATGATGACCTCTTCAAGGCCCACAGACCACCCCTTTGTAACACCCCGTCTTTCTGACAAGGCGTTACTCGGTAGTAGACCTCACGAGGCACTACCAAGCTGGTTCGACAATAGACATTCGGATCTTGCAACGCGGGCACGGCGAGAAAACATAGAAAACATCCAACTTGTATTTGAATGAATTGACAATCATAGTTTTAAAACAAAGTAACATGAACTATTCCCCAAGAACAATTCCAAATTCAAATACTCAAATCTCAGAACTCAACCTAGAAGACAAACAAAGGTATGAACACTTAATATAATCCAAGGTCATATAATGATAAGACTAGCAATTATAATAACACCCAACCCCAGACTATGACACGCGCTACTGCTCCGCACCACCATTGCGCCGAGGCTCGGTCACGGGATCCTGATTACCTGGAATGAAAAATGGTTCCCCGAGGGGTCAGATCCTATCCTATCAAGTCAGTATTACATGGAAGTTACAAGACGTTTCAAAACCGTTTTTCTAAGGTCAGCAAACAAGTCCGCAATCACACACATATCTCTAGTTCAGTCCTAGGTCCAGTTAGTCAATCAGATATCATCGCATACGACTCGTAAACAGAAACTCTACCTACGATATGCAGCACTGCCCCTATAACACTACATATCATCACACTACCTAGGCTATGCGGCACTGCCCCTATAACACCACATGCCATGACAACGGCGTATCGATCCCACGCCGGACTCAGAGACGGGCCATCTCGTAACCATCCATCCTCAATCCAACCGTCCATCTCATCACAACCATCCATCTCATCACAACCATCCACAATAAGCCTCCACTAGAGCGCTGCCTATCACAGAGAAAACGACGACGAAAATATGCATATATAGATAACAACTTTCAAAACGGGTTTCCAAAATCATTTACATATAGCACACATATCAAAACACTTTAAAAGATCGATCGGGACTAGTTCCCAAAACCAATCTCACAACTACCACGCAACCCTAACAGGCTAGAACAGGACTGAGCAAGTCGAAAATCCACTTACCTGAGAGACGAGGAAATTTCGCTACGGCGAGGAAGATAACGGTCTCGAAGAAAATCAGTCACACATAGAAATTATAATTAACGCGCCCTTAGCTTAAGAAAATTATTATTATTTAAGAGAATTAAAAAGGAACACGTAAGCCTAAAAACCGAACTCCACTTAGCACTGACCCACCCGACTAACTAGAATTTTAATCCACCTAATTAAACAAAAGCCCACCTAATTAAATCTAATACACCAGAACCAATACTCGATCTCACAACCCAAATTCCATCTCCTCTATGAGATATGCGGGCCCACTAGAATTTGTTTCTATTAGCCTCATGCGGACCCCACCCCTTAACCTTCTTCAACCTTTCCTTTCTTCTACCCTTTCTAAACCCACAGCTCAGAGGCTAGCCCGACCTCACATTCGACCTGCAACTCTCGGCCCTCCCGTGCCGGTGACGCCCGACGGCAAGCCCGCGCCGCCACACGCCGGCCATCGTCGGCCCTCTCTAAACCTCACCCTCTCCCTCTCTCCCTACCGCCTACCCGACTCGCACCTCACCCCAGATCTATGCCTCCGACCTCTCCCCGACCAACCAACCGATGGCGCACCAGCCCCTGGTTCGCCCTCTCACCTGCCCTCACTATCTCGAACCCCCGATTCTGACGCGGAAAGAAGGAAAACAGGAAGGCAACGAAAACACTCACCGGACAAGGATGGCGACGACGACCCCGGCGGAACGACCGGACGGCGACGGAATCGACGGAGGCGGACACACCTGAACACAAACAGAGAAGTGTTCGAATGGGTTGCCAGGACGAAGGGGAACCGAAGAAGGGAAAGGAAGAGATTTTACAGGCGAAACTCGAGAATTCCGGCGAGAAATCCGGCCGACGAAAAACAGTGGAAACGGCGGCGGTTGGAGGCTCACGGAGGCTGGCCGGAAATCGTGGTCAAACGCCCATCAGAGAGTCAGAGATAAGAAGAAGAATCAATACGAGATACGGATGGGTAACGAAGGGAAGGCTATGGCCTGCTTACCGGGAACGACGAACGACGAACCAACCTCTTTGAGATTGAAGAATTCGGCTATGGCGCAAGAATGATACAATGACGGCAGAGTTGGATGAAAGACGAATGACGAGGCGTGGAGGATAATCAAGGCTTAAATAGGTCTTTAAGTTAACCTAAGATATAATTAAATAAATTTGGGTAAATTGTTACGGATCTAAACGGAAGGATAAGAGAATTTTCTTTCTTTGGCTAGCATCCTCTATAGGCCAATTAAATTATTAGCTATTATCTAAGCAAAAACAACTGAGAAGAATTGAAATAGAGGGCGATAATTTAACTGTCATAAAAGCAATCCAAGGAGGAAAAAATTGTCCCTGGGAAATTGAAATGATTGTGTTTGACATCCTTGTCTCCTTACAAGGATTTGACGAGGTACGAATTACTCATACGGGTAGAGATTGCAATGCTGTGGCCGACAAAATTGCAAAAATGGGCCACAGTCTCCCAATTGATGTTATTCGAAATCATCCAGAACTTCTAGTTCTCATCCGAAGGGATGCTCTAGGACGCCCTCCCTAGTTGGTGAGCTTCCTAATCCTTACCTAATCAAAAAAAAAAAAATAAAAAAATAAATAAATTATTAGCTATTATAAAGGACATATTTATTACCGAATATTTTTAAGATTATTTACTTTACTCCGGAGACTCGAAAGAAATAGCTTGCGGGTCAAGAAAACGGGACCGATACGAAATGAATTGGAACCAAGTATTACATACTACCCCCCTTAAGAAAAGTTTCGTCCCGAAACTTATGCGGTTAAAGGATTCGAACTACAAATCGGATCTATACGAGATTACGAGACCCGAGGTCTCACAACCTCTCCTCCTTAAGAAGGTTCGTCCTCGAACCTAAGTCGAACTACGAAAAACGAAATACGATTCTAACACTACACATATGAGCAAAACCATACTCGTATAGAACGAGAGTCAAACATGTCCAATCAAATCAAGCAGGGTCACACAAATTACACGAGTCAACAAAGTCAAACACGATCGCATTAGTCTAGCACCTACGATCTACACTATCACTCTCCACCCTGAAAGGCCTCTATCAACCCCGGAAACAGCTCGGGATAACTCTCGCTCATCCTCGCCTCGGTCTCCCACGTCGCCTCCTCGACACCTCGGCGAGACCACTGAATCAGTACCAGGGAATCTCCTTGTTCCGCAGCTTCTTCCTACGCCTGTCCAGAACCTTTAAAGGCTGCTCCCTGAAGGTGTGATCCGGCTCGACTACCAACTCCTCGTAGTTAAGCCTATGACTAGGATCAGAAATATATTGCCTCAGCTGCGAAACATGAAACACATGATGAACTTCACCCAATGATGGTTGCAACTATAATCCATATGCTACCGCATCCATTCACTCCAAGATCTTAAATCGCTCGAAATACAAATGGGATTCAACTTCACCTTCACTCCCAACATCCGGACTCCTCGCGTAGGCGACACTCTCAGCCACATGTGTTCCCCTACCTTGAACTCCAACGGTCATCGCATCTTGTCGACATACGACTTATGACGACTCTGAGCAGCCAGCATCCGCTTTCTAATGAAGGCTACGTTCCCCGCTGTCTCCTCAATCATTTCTGTCCCTAATCCGGCTAACTCTGATGGATCAGCTCAACACAGTGGTGGCCTACTTTGATGGTTATACAAAGCCTCATAACGCGTCCTCTAAATCGAGGAGTGCCAACTGTTATTATAGCCAAACTCCACTAAGTTGGTCACTGGCGAAGTCTCTCAAATAGGCATGGAATGAGCAGACTTTGTCAACTTACCCACTATCACCCAAATAGCATCATGACCTCTACTAAGCCTTAGTCATGTGACGAAATCTATAGAAATATTCTCCCACTTCCACTCTGGAATAGGAAGTGGTTGAAGCATCTAACCAATAATATTGGCTCAATATCTAATCTTATTGCAACCAAGGTCCAGTCATGCAATCTTAGAGTCTCATACTCTCGCTCAATGAGGTCAACTACCTCTCTACCGCTTAATCTCTATTTCAACTTCTGACTCATAGGGTACACCCTCTTATTCTACCTCATCTCTTCATATAAGGTTGACTAACACTCTAAAATTCTCAAACTTCTCTAGAACCTTTGAATCTACACTTCTACCTTGCACCCCATCAACTCACTATGCAACTTCAACTAACGAATCCACTTACACTCATGAGACATGGCCTACTATATGATTAGCAACCATAATCTCCTTCCCTAGGTCATAATCGACTAACATCTTCAATTCAAAGCCTTCTGCCATTAAATCTAGATAAAACATCTTAGCACTCGCCCTTGCAGTGGCTCCTATTACGTTATCTCTTCAAAACATAAGTGATCTAAAAGCCCCTTTCATTGACCAGGTTGCATACAGCTTAAGGCATTATTAAAGTATACACATCCTCTACAATCTTGCGATATTGGTAATTTAGCATACGAGTCATCCATCTTTCAACTAGTTATACCTCCTTTAGGAACCTATCATCCAAGCTCGAGAGAAGTGTTCGAATGGGTTGCCAGGACGAAGGGGAACCGAAGAAGGGAAAGGAAGAGATTTTACCGGCGAAACTCGAGAATTCCGGCGAGAAATCCGGCCGACGAAAAACAGTGGAAACGGCGGCGGTTGGAGGCTCACGGAGGCTGGCCGGAAATCGTGGTCAAACGCCCATCAGAGAGTCAGAGATAAGAAGAAGAATCAATACGAGATACGGATGGGTAACGAAGGGAAGGCTATGGCCTGCTTACCGGGAACGACGAACGACGAACCAACCTCTTTGAGATTGAAGAATTCGGCTATGGCGCAAGAATGATACAATGACGGCAGAGTTGGATGAAAGACGAATGACGAGGCGTGGAGGATAATCAAGGCTTAAATAGGTCTTTAAGTTAACCTAAGATATAATTAAATAAATTTGGGTAAATTGTTACGGATCTAAACGGAAGGATAAGAGAATTTTCTTTCTTTGGCTAGCATCCTCTATAGGCCAATTAAATTATTAGCTATTATAAAGGACATATTTATTACCGAATATTTTTAAGATTATTTACTTTACTCCGGAGACTCGAAAGAAATAGCTTGCGGGTCAAGAAAACGGGACCGATACGAAATGAATTGGAACCAAGTATTACACCCTTGGGTCAAGTGACTTTCCTACGGACCAAGCCCACTTGTAACTCAAAGTTGGTTCTGATACCATTTGTAAAGCCCGAACCCCTAAGCGTTATTCCATGCCAACCCGAGGACCTCATAAAGTGCTTAAGGACCGCCCCTCGAGTCAAGTGACTGCCCACCGGACCAAGGCAACTTGTAACTTAGAGTTAGCTCTGATACCATTTGTAAAGTCTGAGGCCTTAGAAGGGCTATCCCATTACAATCTCCCCCATTTAAGCACCTGATGACCTCGTCAAGGCCCAAGGACCGCCTCTTGGATCGAGTGACCGCCCTCCGAATCAAGACAACTCGCTACACAAAGTCGACTCTAGTACCATATGTAAGGCTCGAGACTCTAGAAGTGAAATCCCATGCCAGCCCGAGGACTTTCCAAGAGGCCACCCATCCTGGTACTACTCTCGCCCTAACATTCTTAACTTCATAGTTCTTTTGACCTCTTGAATCATGAAAAGGAAGAGTTCTTGTTGGTATGAGGATCACTTCAAGCTCTCATAAATTATCGGGGTGTTATAGATTAAATACTTGTTTTTATCAATAAGCTTCTTTATTTTATAATTACTATTTTTACTTTATAGTTATTTTGGAAAATAAATCAAATCCAAGTCATATGTATGTATATATAATTTTGATATATGTAGAACCTACAATACAATAATAACATAACAAAATAAGCCAATTAAATGTCATATGTTGTTCTATATTACTATTTTAATCTCCAATTTAGTATATAGTAAGATTAATTAATTATATTGTTAAAGGAAACCTTATAGATATGATTTCAATGATATATTTTTTCATAGTTTACATATATGTGGGGTCTACAATCAAATTTCAACCAATTAAATTATTATTTTAATAAAGATAGGTGATATAGTTCAATGTAATGTGGCGTGATACTTATTATTTTTAACATCTACTTTAGTATATAACTAGCAAATGACTCGTACAAGGTACAAGTCATTTATTTATTTATTTCATGGTTACTTTGTATATGAATTTTCAATAGCAATTAGTCAATTACAAAGATTATCATATTTCTACTTCCTTTTAAAACTGCGCTTTTCTTTTGGATTATAAAATGAGATAATTTTTGTATATCATTATATATTTATATAAAAATTAAATTTATTTATATATTAACTCTTTATACATACATAAACATGTATTTGAATGATCAAGGAAGAATATCATAAGTTAAGATTAGACCTGTCAAAAGCTGACCCGACCCACAAACCCGACCCGACCCGATCCGAAAATTTTCGGTTTCAACCTGAAAATTTAGACCCGTGACCTAGTTTCAACTTGACCCGATTGAAACCCGAATCCGTTAGGTTAAACCCGAACCAGATGGGTCGGACCCGATTTTTTTTATAGTTTAAATTATATTACAATATATATATATAATTTATTCCAAAAATTATGTTATATATTATTATTAAAATATTTTTTTATTATTGTTGATACCAGGAACCGTCAACGCGGTAAAGCACCCTACCAAGTACAGACTTCTCAAAGATATCGTCAAGCCCTACATTCTACGGCCATCGCGATGGGTTACGCCGCGGTCAAACCGATGGTTCCTTACAAGACAGATTCCCTACAAAGTGGAGGCCCAGCCCCGGGGGTTGCGCGCACCGCGCTCATCGCCCCGTCCCATCCACGCAAGTGGGTGGGCGGCAACGTCCCATCGGATGAGCGGTGGGCGGCAACGTCCCATCCCGGCCTTTGATTGGCCAGCTCCGTGGCTGCCGCACCAAGAGCCAACGATAGAGCGACACGTACCTGGGCGGCACCCGTCCCACATCGGCCTCTCGCTCCAATCCAGCTCGAACCTCCACTATAAATAGCGAGCTCAATGCACCAGAACGAGGATCGAAAATCTCGCGAACCACATACACTAGATCTCGAGCTAAGATCATTGTTGTAGCCCGATACACCCAAACGCGATAGAGAACCTCTGTCTATTGTAATCCCACAGCTAATACAAAATATCCTTTACACTACCCCCATCGCGTTGAACACTAGCGATCACATACTTTCCATCTTTTCGTCCGTTGACTCGGTTGAGTTCTAATCTTGTACTCTCATCGCGTTACATTCCTATCGGCGTTTTCGGACATCAACATTGGCGCCGTCCGTGGGGAGCATCCCAAACTAAGCAGGCACCGCTTCAACCGACGCGGAGTTGGACGTACGGCAGGAGCGTGAGCGCGAGCCCCTCGGAGAGTTCGAGAAGGTCACCATCACCCCTTTCCCCGACACAACCGAGAAACTATTTGTCGGGGACTCTATGACCGGGGCGGATGCCGAAAACCTGCAAAGCCTCCTGGCCCGTTCTCGCGACGTGTTCGCGTGGACGGCGACGGACATAAAGGGCGTCCCTCCCGAGGTAGCGCTCCATTCACTCCGCGTGAGCCCGGGGTCCCGACCCGTCTGTCAAAGGCGACGGAAGACCAACGAGGAGCGCGCCAGCGCGGCAAATGAGGAGGTGGAGAAGCTCCTACGCGCCAATTTCATTCGCGAGGTCAAGTATCCTACTTGGTTCTCCAATGTCGTGCTGGTGAAGAAGTCCAACTGGAGGTGGCGTATGTGTGTCGACTTCAAGGACCTCAACAAAGCCTGCCCCAAGGACAGCTACCCCCTGCCCTCCATCGATGATCTGGTCGACTCCACCGCCGGTCACACCGCGCTGAGCTTCCTCGACGCCTATTCCGGCTACAATCAGATAGCCATGGATCCTCTGGATCAGGAGGCTACCGCGTTCATCACTCAACCCGGGACTTTCTGTTACAGGGTCATGCCCTTCGGGTTGAAGAACGCGGGGGCCACTTTCCAGCGCCTGGTAGACCACGTCTTCCGGAAGCAGTTGAAGCGCAGCGTCTCGGCTTACGTCGATGACATTGTGGTCAAGAGCCACAGCGCGCAGGAGCACCTGGCCGACCTGGCCGAGGTTTTCCAAACCCTGCGCGCCCACTGAATGAGCCTGAACCCGGAGAAGTGCATCTTCGGGGTAAAATCGGGAAAGTTCCTCGGCTTCATGATCAGCGCGAGGGGCATAGACGTCAATCCCGCCAAGGTCGCCGCAATGTTGGAGCTCCGTTCACGGGCTTCGCGCAACGAAGTCCAGCGACTAGCGGGTGCAGTAAATTATCTCGGCCGTTTTTGCTCCAGACTGTCGGACCGCGCTCTTCCTTTCTTCTCCTGTCTCAAGAGCACCACCACCTTCACCTGGATAGAGGAGATGGAGAGCGCGTTTCAGGCTCTAAAGGTCTACCTCACCAACCTTCCGACGCTCTCCCCGCTCATCCCGGGGGAGGATTTGCAGTTGTACATTGCCGTGAGCCAGCATACTGTCAGCGCGGTACTTACCCGCGATTTCAGTTACCCGGTGTACTTCACCAGTAGGGTGCTCCAGCCGGCAGAACAGCGATACTCACCCGCGGAGAAGATGTCTTTGGCCGTTGTGACCGCGGCAAGAAAGTTGCGCCCTTACTTCCAGGCGCATCCCATCCAGGTCCTCTCGGACCTCTCACTTCGTCAAATCATGCATCAGCCCGCGTTGTCGGGAAGAATGACCAAGTAGGCGGTCGAGTTGTCAAAATTCGACATCTCATACCATCCGCGGACCGCGATCAAGGCCCAGGCCCTCGCCGATTTTGTTGTGGAGGTCACTTTCCCCGACACTGACGAGAGCCCCGACGAGTGGAGGGTCTTTGTGGACGGCTCGCACTGCGACCTAGGGTCAGGTGTGGGGGTAGTCCTTGAGGGACCCTCCTACACGTCTGAACACGCCCTCAACTTCGGCTTCGAGACCACCAACAACGAGGCCGAGTATGAGGCGGTGATCGCGGGGATTGAGATGGCCCTGCTGGTAGGCGCGCGAAGGATAAGGGTGTTCACAGATTCTGAGCTTGTCGCGCGCCAGGTCGGTGGTCAGTACGAGTGCACCACCGGGTTCTTGCCTCAATATCGCGCCAAGGTCAAGGCGTTGATCGCCTGCCTCGAGACTTTTGCCATTGAGTCCATACCGCGTGCGGCGAATGCCAAGGCTGACGCACTGGCCAAGATGGGTTCGGCTTTTCCGCCTGAGGTCGGCAACAAGGTCGTGATTGAGAGGAAGATGCAGCGCGGCGTCACTCAAGCAGTGTTCGCGCTGGCCACGGAGGGATGGATGGCTCCCATAGTCCGATACATCCAAACCGGGGAGTTGCCCCAGGACGACGCCGTGAACGCGCGCAGGCTCAAGCTCAAAGCGGCGCGGTATTGCATCGAAGGCGACAAGTTGTATCGCCGCGGCTACGCCGAGCCCAACCTGCTCTGCGTGGACGAGGCCACCGTCTTTGAGGTCCTCGAGGAGGTCCATGAGGGCATCTGCGGAGGCCATCCGGGCTGGCGGACCCTCGTCCACAAGATAGTCCGGATGGGGATCTATTGGCCTACCCTGCGCCGCGATGCGGCGGCATACGTACAAAAGTGCGACAAGTGCCAGCGCTACGAAAATGTACAACACGCTCCGGCACGAGAGCTGCGCGGCATCCAGCCGGCCTATCCGTTCGCGATGTGGGGCATGGACATCCTAGGTCCCTTCCCTAAAGCCTCCGGGCAGGTACAATTCATCCTGGTCCTGGTCGATTACTACACCAAGTGGGTGGAGCGCGAAGGTATGCGGCTTTCTTTGGAAAAATGTGGTTTGTTGTTTCGGCGTCCCCATCGCGATAATGACGGACCACAACCCTCAGTTCGACAGTGAGGAGACGCGAGACTTTTGCGCAAGTTTGAGCATAGAGTTGAAGTTTTCTTCGGTTGCACACCCTCAGTCCAACGGACTGGTGGAGAATGTGAACGCGAGGATACTCGACGACCTCCGCCGCAGGCTGGATGGCGTACAGGGCCGGTGGGCTGAGCTGTTTCCTCTTGTTTTATGGACAAACCGCACCACGCCGCGAAAGGCAACAGGAGAAACACCTTTCGTGATGGCTTACGGCAGTGACGCCGTCGTGCCCGTCGAGTCCATGTTACCCACAGAGCGAGTCGCGGGGTACGACCAGTTCACCAATGATGAAGCTCTCAAGGTTGAAATGTACCTTCGCGATGAACGCCGAGAAGCGGCGGAGCACAGCTCCGCCGAATACAAGAGAAGGACCACGGCATACTACAATAAAAGAGTCAAGCCCCGCGGCCTCAAGGGGGGCGATCTAGCCCTCCGAAGGACCGAGGGAGGCAAGCTTGACGCGAAGTGGGAAGGACCGTACCTCCTTTCCAAAGAGATTGTACCGGGGGCTTTTAAACTCACAGATCCAACGACGAGACAAACCCTCGCCAAGACATGGAATGAGGCACGCCTCAAGAAATACTATGTGTAAATAAACTAGGATTATCACCGCGTTGCGGTTAACTGTAATGTCTTCGTTCTACCCGTTTTCATGTGAATAAAACAAGAGCTACCGTACACTGTCATAATGAGCTTGTCGTTACGGAAAGCCGCCAAGTTGCCTTCCTCACTTGGGGTTGTCCACTAACGCGCGCGATGCGCTTAGGCGCGCTCGAGTCGGGTTTCACCCCTCGCAGTCGCATAATGCCTTAAAACATCGAAAACTCCACAGTCGTTAGGGAAACCCAAGTTGCCTTCTTCGCTTGGGGTTGTGCGCTAACGCGCGCGATGCGCTTAGGCGCGCTCGAGTCGGGTTTCACCCCTCGCAGTCGCATAATGCCTTAAAACATCGAAAACTCCACAGTCGTTAGGGAAACCCAAGTTGCCTTCCTCGCTTGGGGTTGTCCGCTAACGCGCGCGACGGGCTTAGGCGCGCTCGAGTCGGGTTTCACCCCTCGCAGTCGCATAATGCCTTAAAACATCGAAAACTCCACAGTCGTTAGGGAAACCCAAGTTGCCTTCCTCGCTTGGGGTTGTCCGCTAACGCGCGTGACGGGCTTAGGCGCGCTCGAGTCGGGTTTCACCCCTCGCAGTCGCATAATGCCTTAAAACATCGAAAACTCCACAGTCGTTAGGGAAACCCAAGTTGCCTTCCTCGCTTGGGGTTGTCCGCTAACGCGAGCGATGCGCTTAGGCGCGCTCGAGTCGGGTTTCACCCCTCGGAGTCGCATAATGCCTTAAAACATCGAAAACTCCACAGTCGTTAGGGAAACCCAAGTTGTCTTCCTTGCTTGGGGTTGTCCGCTAACGTGCGCGATGCGCTTAGGCGCGCTCGAGTCGGGTTTCACCCCTCGCAGTCGCATAATGCCTTAAAACATCGAAAACTCCACAGTCGTTAGGGAAACCCAAGTTGCCTTCCTCGCTTGGGGTTGTCCGCTAACGCGCGCGATGCGCTTAGGCGCGCTCGAGTCGGGTTTCACCCCTCGCAGTCGCATAATGCCTTAAAACATCGAAAACTCCACAGTCGTTAGGGAAACCCAAGTTGCCTTCCTCGCTTGGGGTTGTCCGCTAACGCGCGCGATGTGCTTAGGCGCGCTCGAGTAGGGTTTTACCCCTCGCAGTCGCATAATGCCTTAAAACATCGAAAACTCCAGTCGTTAGGGAAACCCGAGTTGCCTTCCTCGCTTGGGGTTGTCCGTTAACGCGCGCGATGCGCTTAGGCGCGCTCGAGTCGGGTTTCACCTCTCACAGTCGCATAATGCCTTAAAACATCGAAAACTCCAGTCGTTAGAGAAACCCAAGTTGCCTTCCTCACTTGGGGTTGTCCGCTACGCGCGCAACACGCTTAGGCGCGCTCGAGTTGGTTTCCACCCCTCACAGTCGTATAAAGCTTTAAATACATCAACAGCTTCACTAAAGTATGAGAACCTAGTGTCAAGCGCGGTCCTAGCACCTAGCTTGGCATGGGGTTGGATTGGATACAACGAGCTTTTGCAAAAAGCTGAGGTACGCTAGTCTAGTGTCAAGCGCGGTCCTAGCACCTAGCTTGGCAAGGGATTGGATACGGAAAAAAATTGGATACGGCGAGGGTCTTCGCAAAAAGCTAAGTTACGTTAACCTAGTGTCAAGCGCGGTCTTAGCACCTAGCTCGGCATGGGGTTGGGTATGATAAGTTTTCAAAAAATTCTTAGAACAGAAAGAAACGCAGGTCATAATCAAAAGGCCGCGTGGCGGCATAAATAGTCAAAACCCATAGATCGCGTCAAAATTATCAAGGCCCCTAGGGCCGCAACGTCATAATCAAAAGGCCGCAACGCGGGAATAAACAGTATCAAGGCCCCTGGGGCCGAATAAAACATCAGGTTACAAAAAAAAGAAATTTTCAGATTTGGCGGAGGTGTTCAGACGTCAGGGGCGTTGGCCGCGGTCTCGGAAGGGGGAGGCTCCTCAAGAGTTTGCTCTTTCTCGGGGTCGGTGGCAGCAGGGAGTCCAGGATCATCATGACCCTCCGCATCATCCACCTCCACACCCGGCGGTGGCTTCGCCACCCCATCCTCCCAGACAACTCCCATTTCGCGATGAAGGTCGGGGGCGAAGTACTTCACCTTGTACCTCTCGCAATACTGGAGGGCGGTCGTAACGGCGCTAAGAGCCTGGACCGTCCGGCAGTCATCAACGCGTCTGTCCAAGTACTCTTGCGAGGCGAGAATGTCGGGAATCACGCTCTGAAGTTTGATGCTGGTTGCCTCCAGTTGCGAGCTTAGCTCCTCATTGCGCGTTTTCAACCCCGCGGCATCCTTCTTCAGCGCCGCAACCTGAGACATGGCCGACTTAAGCACCGCGGCGTCCTTCTCCGCCTGCCCGCGCAACTCCTGAAGTGACGCGTCGGCTTCCTCCTTAGCCTTCACTGCCGCCTCCGCCCTGGCTTCCTCCTCGCGCACCCGGTCAGGAAGATAGTTCAACCATGCGTTGACCTGCGGATCACAACAACATCAGAACAAAGAAAAAGCACAGATGACAATGAAAACACAAAACAAGCAGAGACCGCGTACCATGTGGCCATACTTCATGCACTCCCCGCTGACCTGGGACCCGTTAAGGGTTTGGAACCACTCCCTTTCCGAGTCATAAGCATACTGACCCTCCTGAAAGGTGCCCCAGCTCGGCCCCGCGCAAGCGAACCCCTCCACCAGGGCCCGTCGCGACTAGTGACGGCGGCTACCCGCGCCCGTCACAATCTGGGCGGGGCCCTTCGCGGTCTCAGAGGCCGGTTCCTCGGCCGGGCCCACATCCTTATTACCCCTCTTCGGGGCCGCCTCCTCGGCACGGACCGCGTCCTCCGCGGTCCTCCGCTTCAAAGAGCCCTGGACACGTTTGTCCTTTTGTCCCGGAGGGTTCGGCCGCCCCTTTTTGTCATTAGCACCCTTCGTGGTGTGGTCTTTCCCGGCTGTGGAGGGGCCCGCGGAGGCGGTAGGGGCAGACTTGCCTGAAACAAGGGCTGCAAACACATCCATATCTGCAAAACAAGCCCCCGGTAATATCAGTTAGTGCGTTCATGGTAATAAAAAGAAAAAGCATGATTCAAGAAAAAAGACGGCCCCAGAAGAAAACAAAAATACCCTCGCCCTCTGATATCGGCAACGCGGTGGCCGACGAGGACTTTTCGACCTCCCGAGGCGGCTCAGGCCTCAGGCTAAGTCCCGCGCGCTCAAGGCGCTCTTGGGTCAGCCACGCCTGCTGCTCCCTCTTGCGGGGAGCAGCAAAAGCTTTCTTCGCCACGGCGGCCTGTTGCGTTGCACCGCGCCTGCGTTTGTAGGGACGGAACCTATCGGCGATAAGGGGGCAGAGCATGACGTCGCTATGAAAATCATGCACGATGAACCATTTTTCCCTCCACCGCGGTCCAACATTGGAGGGAGTGATGATAAGATTGCAGTTTGTAAGGCTGAAGTTAACAATGCCCCTCTTATCCGCTTTTATAGTAAGAATCTGTTGCAGATGCCCCGCGGAAGGGGGGTACTTCAGCTCCAAACACCTTATATGGTATGCCGCGATGTAGCTCAAGCAGTTAGGGGCCATCGAGGTAGGGGCAAGCTCGAGGTCAAATAGGAATTGGGATACGTAGTGCGGCAGCGGAATCCTAAAGCCCGCGATGAGGCTCGCCGCGTAAACCACGTGCCCCGCCTCGTAGGCGGCATAGCTGTTGCCCCCGTCCAAGGGCAGCAGGAGATCCACCCCTTCTGGCCAAGGGTATCCTGCAGCGATCTCATCCAGCTCCTCGAGGGTAAGGATGGACGCACAACCCTTGGCCAGTGTCTCCGGGTGCTCATAGTCTGCCAGACGCGCAAGCCTGGTCTGACGGAAGCGAGGGACCGCCGCCCTAACGCTCATTAAGTACCGCGAGGGAAAGCTCCTCGCGGTCCCAGAAGTGGACGCCTCATCGTCAGGGGCCTCATCGTGAGGGTCGTAGGGCCTGTAACGGGCCATAGGTCGCGATGAGGACTCGCTTTTCGTACGGGCCTCGGATACCGTGGTGGGGTCGCTCTGGCTCAAACCGGCGGGCTCGCGGAAGTTGTTCTGTGAATCGCTCGCGGACATGTCCCGGTACTCAAGAGAGGGGTCAGGGGCGTAGAAGTCGTCCCAGCTCGTTACTCTGTGACCGCGATCCACGCCTGAAGGGCAGGAGTCGCTGGAAAACCCCAAATCCAGGGCACGGAAGCAAAGAGGCTCCTGGAGGAAGGAAAAGAGAAATGATGTGCACAGGAAGAGACAATCATGATAAAAGAAATAAACGCGATGAGTGCACAAACAGGATAAAGCTCAGAAGCAGCAAGCATAAAAAGAAAACCAGGCAAGCACGGTACCCCAGCCTCGGTGCTCGCACAAAAGAAGAAAACCTTACAAAATGTGAAAAGCAACTAAGCGCAGAACGCGGGCACATGGTGGAACACGATAGGACGAGAGGCCTTGTCGTGGGCAGAGGGCCTGGAAATCCGGCGCGGTGTCAGAGGAACATTCTGCCGCGCTCAGCGCGGGCCCCTAGAGACAGGTTTCAGTGATGAGAATGCGATGGGACGGGTCGACGCTTCGTCTCCCCGAGACGCTTCATCTCCCCAAGGCTTTTCGCCCACGCCTTTTCGCCTACTCACGACCTTTCGTCTCCCCGGCGGAGCCCTCGGGGCCAGGTGTAGCGTGGCCACCAGCGCACGACGATTGTTGGAGCGACGCACAACCCAAGCCTGGCCCACGGTCCTTTTTAGGGCAGTGGCGCGGCGACGCCCCCCGCCGCCCAGAACGCTGGAAAACCCACCCTCAGCAGGGCGGCCCTCAGGGAGGTCCGCACCCGAAGCCGCAGGCACCAGCGGCGCCACCGTCGCTGGGCCTAGGGCTCGTCCGAAAACCCAGAAAAAAGGCGGAAAATGGGGAAGAAGAAAGGAAGGAAGGACGTACCGGAAAGATTGAAGAGCGGTGCGTGGGCGGTGGAGACGATCGTTGAGTCTGTTGCCGGCGACAGAGGACGGACGGGGCTTGAGAGCGAAAATGGCGTGGATGAGAAGTTGAAGTGGCGGAATGAAGAAGACGAAGAGCGGAAACCGCTCTTTTACTTCGGATCCCAACGGGCCGTGAAGATTTGGGCTTCGTTTTACGAGCGGCCCACTAAACAAAACGGCCCCAAAAGCTTCCTTCGCCACGCTCCTCGTCCAGTCGCCCTCATTTGCTCGTCCGCCTCTGAAACTTTAGCGCGTTCCCCGCATCACGTTTCCGGTTCGAGGTACTTTTTTTTTGGACCCGTCCTCGAAAGGGCATCGAAGTCCCGGTCCATGGGGTTGTGTTGATACCAGGAACCGTCAACGCGGTAAGGCACCCTACCAAGTACAGACTTCTCAAAGATATCGTCAAGCCCTAAATTCTACGGCCATCGCGATGGGTTACGCCGCGGTCAAACCGATGGTTCCTTACAAGACAGATTCCCTACAAAGTGGAGGCCCGGCCCCGGGGGTTGCGCGCACCGCGCTCATCGCCCCGTCCCATCCACACAAGTGGGTGGGCGGCAACGTCCCATCGGATGAGCGGTGGGCGGCAACGTCCCATCCCGGCCTTTGATTGGCCAGCTCCGCGGCTGCCGCACCAAGAGCCAACGATAGAGCGACACGTACCTGGGCGGCACCCGTCCCACATCGGCCTCTCGCTCCAATCCAGCTCGAACCTCCACTATAAATAGCGAGCTCAATGCACCAGAACGAGGATCGAAAATCTCGCGAACCACATACACTAGATCTCGAGCTAAGATCATTGTTGTAGCCCGATACACCCAAACGCGATAGAGAACCTCTGTCTATTGTAATCCCACAGCTAATACAAAATATCCTTTACACTACCCCCATCGCGTTGAACACTAGCGATCACATACTTTCCATCTTTTCGTCCGTTGACTCGGTTGAGTTCTAATCTTGTACTCTCATCGCCTTACATTCCTATCGGCGTTTTCGGACATCAACAATTATTCTATTTTATTATTTAAATAATATTTTTATTAAGTTTTGATAAATAAAAAATTGATACTCTTGACCCGTTGGGTTGATCCGACCCGACCCGAAAACCCGCAACGATCTCACCCGGTTTGACCTATAATAGATTGACCCGAACCTAAAATGACCCGACCTGAACCCGGCCGACCCAATCTGATTGACGGTTCTAATTATGATTGATTGATACTCTGGAAAAAAAAAAAATATATGCCAACTTGCATAAAATTGGGCTGACTCGTGGAAAACTACTTATGAAATTAACCTACGAAATTACATGGTAGCCCTTGGATTTAAATTAATTTAATATATTTGTAAATGCATAGAGGCCAGCCAGCTGCTATAAATATGCTGCTAAAGTAAGAGATCAGCTAAATTACTCGGGGTTGATTAAGATGCAGCCACGCAGAATCTGGAGCGAGCAGAGCTAATTCAACAGCCGACCGGTCGAAGAGGTAATTCCCCAACCTAGATTATGTATCTGTAATTCATCGATTGATTTCAGATCGATCGAGGGATTCCGTAGACGAGCATGCGTTACATGAGCCAGGGGTTCCTGCCCCTCTTTTGACGGGGTTTTTACCATAAGGGCTATCTATCTATACTATATATTAAAGTCGAAACTTTTTGAGGCTCTACGTTAATTCTGACTCCATAAATTAACAATCCTAATTAAAAAATAATTTTTAAATTATTTCTTATTCACATTAATTGGCTATCATCTATATTATTTTTTTTATTATAATTTCTATCCTTTTCCACATAATACTATATCTATCTATTATTATTATCTATTACTATATACTAAAGCGGAAGCAAATTCTGCCACCATATTGCGCCACATACCCCTTATTTAAAAAGTTATCTTATTAAAATTTGATTTTATCATAATCTTATAGATACTTAATTAAGATATTAATCCGAGTTTATTTTAAATTGTTGATTTTATTATATAAGTTAATTTATGCAATTTAATTTAAATGCCAAAATATTTGTATCAATTTTTTTTTATAAAATGTGATACTGCATCATATGTTATGTCACTCTTCCTCAATTATTTAAATATATGTTTATGTATGAATCAAATGTAAATATATAAATAAATTATATATATATATATTTGATGATATATACAAGAACTATGTCATTTTATAATCAAAAAAATAAATTTTGTTTTAAAACAAAGTATGCATATGATAATATTTGTAATTGTTATGGTAAATTCACACACAAAGTAATAAATAATTAAATAACATCTCCGTACAAGGCACGGGTCATCGGCTAGTTTTCATCTATTTGCTTAGACATTCATTTTTGTAATCATATATATTTTTTTTTGCCATATTTTTTTATCAATATATTTTTTTCCCATAAATTTATAATTCAAGTAACAAATATCTAAAAATATATTTGAGAAATATCTAACAATATATATATAAACTAAATTTGTGTTATAATGTTCATTTATAAATTATAACTCTGCCATTATTGATCTATAACTCTACCATTATTACATTAATTATAACTCTATAAGATCTATGAAAATATTCATTTTATTTTAAAAAATATTATTATTGATAAAAATCTATTCTTCTATAAGGTTTATGTATATATGTCATAATTAACTTAATTTTTGATTTCTATCATCATATAAAAGTCTTATTAACTATGAAAGTATATATGTTGATAAAGTATTTCAATTGAGATTTCATATCATATCACAAAATGATGTTATTTTATCTATGATTTTTATTTAAGTCATATCATATAATTTTTAAATTTAAATTTAGTCTTAATATCAAATCACGATTTTGGATCGATAAAATATTGTAACGATTTCAGATTAAAGATGATATCAATATTATAATTCCTAACAATATTATTATGCATTCTTTTATTAAATAAATAATAGATAAAAAATGTTATTGATCGTGTCCTGTACAAGGTACGGACAATAATCTAGTTTAAATTATTTATCGGTATTAGGTTCTAAGAAAACAACTACTCTTTTTATTTATATTTGATGTTTTAGCATTTGCGCCTAAAATTAAGAAAGAATATAAAATTACTTAAATATTTTTTTTAAATTATTCTAATTTCATAGTGGTTTAAAGAGATAATCTTATAAGGAAAGGTTTATGTGGGTAAATTTGGAAACAAAAGATACATAAAATGGTAAAATATCAAAAAATTTCAAACAAGTACAATCGGCTATACTGTAAATTTATTTATGTAAGCCATAATGTACAGATCATAATCTTATTCTTTTATCCATTTAATGAAATTGTACAATAATCATAATTTATTTTTCATAAATTTATTATAAGATTTTCTTAGAACGTTAATCGTAGCAAATTCTACCACTATATTTATGGCACATCTTTCTTTTGTTATAATAATCTATGTACAGATCATGTATTTTGAAACGGAGGGAGTATTTTTTACTATCACGTCATAGTAAAATCCTATAAAAATATCAACAAAAAAGATCAGATGATATATTTACCTTAACCATATTTGTAACATTACATAACTAGTACATTTTAGAAATAAGATAGATTTTTTAATTAACAATTATTCATTAATTATTTTTATTTGATATTACATACATCTTATTTAAATAAATTTTCACAACATAATAACATATATATAAGATAATTTGGTTTTTTTATATTCATCAAATATTCTCTATATTTTTAACGTAAAATGTACTATATCAATCCGAGTTTTCATTTAAATTATTGATTTATTTGTATATGTTAGTTTATGTAATTTAATTGAAATGCAAAATAGTTTTTTCTCAATTTTTGGTAGACTTTGAAAGTTGTTCATGCATCACTCTCCCTTGATCATTTAACTCGACTCAAAATTGAAAAGTTCATCATATATCATTCTGCCTTGATCTTTTTTTTTCAGTAGAATTTGAAAGTTCTCAATTTTTAGTAGAATTTGAACGTTCATGATATGTTTTCATTTAAAATAATTTTTTCCCTTGATTTTACACTTCAACTCGACTTTTGTAAAATTAGCAAAGCAAAGTTTTTTTTGATAGAAAGCAAATCAAAGTTGAAAGTACACGTCGATGGTTCAAAATTATTAGACCACCCACAATGGGTTTTTAGACATAAAGTAATAATAAAGTTTCACTACACAGTGACATTTAACTAAGAATCCCAACTCTGAGCTCCTATTTGAAGGCTGAAATTTTGAGCTTTAAACTACAGTACATTTAAGGTCTGTTTGGATGCAAATATATATTGGCCATAGATGCACATAAAACCACGTCCTCCAAAAGCAATATATACTGAATTGCAAACAACCCTTTGCTGGCCCCAAATCACGTGTGAGCATTTCCATTTGTGGCATAAAATAAATATATTACAAGGTGACATGAGTTCTAGGCATTTTTTTTGGTTAAAAGTTATGTGTTTTCTAACAATATTTTATACTTATGATTTACTATTCTCGTATTTTTTAACTTTAAGTGAAATAATATGTCTTGGTTGTAAAATATATTAGCTTTAACTTCATCTTTTATTGGGTAAATGATATAAATTAGTAAACTTAATAGAATTGATCGAGTATTATATCATATTATTAAATAATATCCTAAATCAAATAGTATAATCTAATAAATAAAAATAAAATAAAGGTAATGGATTTTAAAGAATGAAATATGGATGTGGGTTGTGGGAGTAAAGTAGAAATGAGTTTTAAAATGAGGTGGAGGAGTGAGAAAATTGATAAGAGGGGGTTAAGAATCCACTTTCGGGTTCACCGTTGCGGATGACCTTAGTAGACACAGGTTGAGCGACCTGTGTGCATAGACGGACCTATTTTTTATTCACAGTATTTCTCTCCAATTTGTTTTCTACAGAAACTAGCTATTTGTTTTTGCATACATTAGATCTCATACGTAATATAATTTTTTGATAAATAAGTATCTATTTTTTTACTATTTAAGAGTATTGCATAATTAAATTTATTCTTGATTTATTGAATCTCCTATTCAATTCCTAGTAGCATTATTTTTCTTTTTAATTCATATTTAATGTATTTCTCTTTGTTTTCTTCTATAAACAAGCTATTTGTTTTTGCATAAATTAGACATAATATAATTTTTGTGATAAACAAGTAACTATTTTTTACTATTTAAGAGTATTGCATAATAATTAAATTTACCGGCTATTCTAGATTTATCGAATCTCCTATTCAATTTCTAGTAGCATTATTTTGTTTTTTATTCACATTTAATGTATTTCTCTTTGTTTTTTTCTACAAAATTGCTATTTGTTTTTGCATTAATTAGATCTCATACATAGTATAATTTTTTTTGATAAACAAGTAACTATTTTTTACTATTTAAGAGTATTACATGATAATTACATTTATCGGCTATTCTTGAGTTATCGAATCTCCTATTCAGATTCTAGTAGCATTATTTTGTTTTTTATTCACATTTAATGTATTTCTCTTTGTTTTTTTCTACAAAATTGCTATTTGTTTTTGCATTAATTAGATCTCATACATAGTATAATTTTTTTTTGATAAACAAGTAACTATTTTTTACTATTTAAGAGTATTACATGATAATTAAATTTATCGGCTATTCTTGAGTTATCGAATCTCCTATTCAGATTCTAGTAGCATTATTTTGTTTTTTTATTCACATTTAATGTATTTCTCTCTGTTTTTTTCTACAAAATTGCTATTTGTTTTTGCATTAATTAGATCTCGTACATAGTATAACTGTTTTTGATAAACAAGTAACTATTTTTTACTATTTAAGAGTATTACATGATAATTAAATTTATCGGCTATTCTCGAGTTATCAAATCTCCTATTCAGATTCTAGTAGCATTATTTTGTTTTTTATTCAAATTTAATGTATTTCTCTCTGGTTTTTTCTACAAACTAGCTATTTATTTTTGCATAAATTAGATCTCATACATAATATAATTTTTTGGCTCCATCATGCGCTATGTTTTCTTACTCTGGAACGCGAAACCTGCCCATGAGGTAGGGTCGTCAATTGATGAGCTCAACGGGCGATTAGCCAGCCTGAGAAGCGCGATTACGAGTTATGTTGTCCCGGCCATGCTTAAGGCTGCAAGCGAGCACCGGAGCCCAGAGCCCGAAAGGTCGTTTTATGGACCCGAGGGAGAAGAGTTTCCGACGGTCGGATTTGAAACATATTCGATCGATTTGCAGCAAAGGCTAGCGACAGTGATTGTTATAAGTGGGATGGGCGGCGTCGGAAAAAGCACTCTAGCCAAAGTACTATACCGTCATTTTCTTGGCTTGATTGGCACCCAGGGCAGCTTCAAAGCGGTCGGATGGGCTACCTCACCTCAGCAGTTCAATGAAGATCAGGTCCTCCGAACCCTCTTGCACTCGCTCGTCCCGGAGAAACATCGCGAGAAGAGGCGAACAATTGACGAGGGCATAGCAGCTAACGGAGCTTTAGCTACGCTTCATGGCCTGATGGCCCGAGAAAAGTGCCTCGTGATCATAGATAACATTTGGGAGCCCAATCTTTTGGCAAGTTTACCTACAGTGGATGGGAATGCCACAGGGAGTAGGATAATATTGACCACACGCAATGAAATTATAGCAGCACGTTTGGGTCCATCTCCAGTGCACGTTCATCGAGTCCACCATGCACAAGGTACCTTTTCTACTCCCATTCTTATCTTTAAGTATACAATCACATCCGGGACTAATTTCATCCATTGGATTGTCTCCCTTATATTTGTATTTAGGCTCTAATAGTTTATATACTAGTACTAGTTTATATACTAGCTAGTTTATATACTAGTACTAGTTTATAGTCATACACATTGGAAAATTATATACCATTAATTAGATCTAAACATAAAAATGGATCTCGATCATTGTAAAAAACATTGAACTCGTACCTATGACACAATTGAGGATTTGAGGTCATGGAATATAAAAATTGTACTAGTCACGTATTACTTTTTTAATAATTTTACAATTTACAAAAAATCTATTTATTCGTTTAAATTTTTTATAAAAGTTTTATAATATAAAAATTGAACTTGTAGTACTCTAAAACAATTATAATTTTTTTTTGTGAATATTAAAATATATAAATAATTCATGAACTCAAAACACAAAAATAATCTTTGTGGTAAGGACAACCCCTCACGGCGAGGAGTAGCCTCATCCCTTAGATTTACCTTTTTATCTTTTAACGAATTTAACTCTTTTTATTTTTTTATTCTAGACCTAGACGAGAAGCACACCTTGGGTACAAAGATGCTAGAACACTGTAATGGGGTTCCGTTGGCAATTGTTGTGCTCGGTAAAATTTTACAAGGTAAAAGGATACTAGAGTGGAGACAATTATGCAACAACATTACAAGGCAAATTGAGAGAGGAGCCCCTCCAACTGTTGCTTACAAAAAAGTGTATGATGTACTGCAAATCAGCTATGATGAATTGCCGTCTCATTTGAAGAATTGCTTCTTGCACCTGGCTAACTTTCCTGAGGATTATGAGATCTCAACTGACAAGCTGTATAAACTATGGGTTGGTGAAGGGATTGTTGTAACAGAAGACACAGATTATGAATCAGAAGAGCATACATCTGAGAGATACTTGAACCAACTGGTAAGCAGGAACATGGTTCAAGTGGCAAGCTTAGATGAAAAGAAAAGGATAAAAGCATGCCGCCTTCATGATCTGATGAGGGTTGTTTGCATTCGTATTGCAAAGAGAGAAGGATTTGTTCAAACAAAGTGCAGCTCAACAACGTTGTTGAGCGATACGATACGTTCAAACCATTGGTTGTCGACTGAGCTTCCAGCAAGAGATAAAAGAGTCCGTCATGTAGCAGTCTTTCTGGGCGGAGAGAGCCCAGCAGCTTCTCGAAATGATGAACCACCCTTTGCCAAGGTGTCAAGAGCTCCCAACCTCAGGTCTCTTTTGATCTTCCCACCGTGCGAGCAACCACATGCCGAAGACTTCAAAAGGTTTATAAAAGCTATTGTTGAGGACTATCCCCTTCTTCGGGTGTTTGATTGTGAAGACTATGGCATGAAAGGGAGGATCCCTGCAAAAGTTAAGAGATTGATCCATCTCAGGTATTTGGGCTTGGCCAATACTTGTGTTTCTACGTTGCCCTCATCTATCGAAAATCTACAATGGCTACAAACTCTTGATTTGCAAGTGCGGTTTCATCAAGGGTGGGTGCTTTCCATACCTAATGTACTCTGGAAGATGAAGCAACTTAGACACATCTACCTTCCATATTATGCGGATTTATTAATAAGTCCTCAGAATACGATAAGAGATGTGCCCCAAAGGTACTCAATCAGAGGCCGTGGTGGAAAGTTACTACTTGATGGTCTTTGGAATCTGCAAACACTACTGCACTTGGATCTGGATAGAGTTGACCTGAACGGTGTGCCAAAGTTGGAGAAGTTGAGGCGGCTTTCTGCGGTTTGTGAGACCAACATAGAAGCATTACAAGCTTTCCTTAATTGCTCCGGTTTGGAGTCCTTCACGCTTCAGCTCCGTACTAGTATCTTACAACAAAAGCCAAAGATCCTATCAAGCTGCGAAGCCATTGATACCCTAGATTTGTTTGATAAGCCACATTGGCCACCGAATGTGAATGAACTCACACGTCCATTTCAATTGAACATGTTTCCGAATAGCTTGGTTTCCTTAGGCGTATGGTACCATCTATTCAGCGAAAACCCCTTTGAGGTTCTGGAGAGACTGCCTAATCTACACTACTTGGGTTTGGCCATGTGTTATTATGGTGAAGAGATGGCTTGCTCTTATGGTGGGTTTCCCAAGCTAGTAGGTGGGAGGTTTCAAATGAGGCTCTAAGGGAGCTCAAGAGCTTATTAATAATCAACTGTCCAAAATTGCAATTACCAGGCAATCTTCCAGGCTCAGTTAATGTGCAGAAACAAGAGTGTTGACAAGAGTGAGCATCATTTAACAACTTTCAGCCTTTGTGACATCTCTCAATTGTGTGTGTCCGTGCCTAGGTCCAGGTCATCGGTCGATAGTTAAGATATTAATCTATTTTATTGTAATTTTATTGTTAGGTTTAATTACCTCTTCTCGGGTTTTCTTTACGGTTCTTTCCTGAGTCGCTTTTATTGAACCGTTAGGATTAGAGTTTTATAATTCAGCTATATATATTGTAATCTTGTTATTTGTAGAATCAATCAATCAAGAAAATATCTATTCTGCTTCAGTTTTACTTTGCCCTAATTCTCTATCAAACACGTCACCACCGTGTTCATTGAGTCATCTCCCACATCGGGATTGATTCAACCCCTTGACCAACAAGGACAGCGATACGAATCCACATTAGGTCCGTATCATGGCTTCAACTCGGTTTAAGGATTATTATTAGTATTTTTTATTGATGTAAATTCATTCATGGATTTTCTTTTCGGTTCTGTCCCATGACGCTTTTATTAAACCGATATGAATTGTCATAATAATTTGTTATCTCGATGGAATACAAGAAAATAATTGTTTTGCCCTAATATCCTTCATCTCCTCCTCTCCCTCGTCTTTCTCGTCTCTTCTTCCTTGGCCGCAGGCCTTCTCCTCCCTTCTCATCTTTATTGTGCTCGTCTAGCAGGAAAACGGTAAGAGAACCCCAGCATTTTGTCATGACTGTGTAATAAGAAGAAATAAGAGGGTATGTGTTGTAATTAGGGTCTCAAGTCACTTCCGTAATTAGTGTGAAAGCCATTTAAGGCAAACACGGCTTTCTGTAATGTTCATGTAGACGTTGAATAAACAATTTCTCAATCTCTTCTTCTTCCTTAATCGTCTGATTCTCTCCATCTTTCTCTCAAATCTCTTCTCTTCTTCCTAATTCTCTTCTAATTTCCTCTTAATCCTTCTCTAATTGTTCGGGTTGTAACAAATTGCTCTGCCTGTGGTTTTTTTGAGCTAACTGAAATGTGCAGAAGGAGCTCTAATGAAGCTCAAGAGCAAATTAGATCTCCTTAAATATTAGAGCTTCTTCTTGAGACGTATCATAACCAATATCACCATTAACCACATCTGGGGATTAGGTTCAAAACTCGCGTTTTAGATCATTAATTCATGGCCGTTCCTAAACGCATGAATGACATAGTTCATTATTAGTATGTAGGATTCTCCACAACAATCTGAATAAGACAATTACAGAGTTGTTGTGGTTGGGAGAGCATTGGCATATGATCAGCTCCCTCAAGCTCTTTAACCTCTTTTACATCACTATTTTTGATCATATGCCAAGCAAATTCTTCAACCACTGCTTTATCCTCTTTGCAAACCACAAAAACTCTTCGAACCGATTTGTATCGTCTATCTCGGCGACAACCGAAGGCAGCCAACAACCCCGACGAACCCAGACCCGACTCTGACCACCAGCCCCGCTAGACGACCACCCCGATCCTCCACGCTCACCTCCTCTGCCCTCCTTTCGACTCCCCTGCTTTTATCTTACTATGGCGATCACCGGCGATGACTCATCTTCAACCCCTGGAGCGGAGATCTCCCCCCAAAGCCCGCCCCAGAAATCGAAATGAAAGAACAAGTAGACGGAAGAAGAAGACTAAGGAAACGGGCGGAAGAACAAGTAACCTACCGGCGGCACAACGATGTACGGGATTCGGCGATGAAGACTGCTACCCTAATAAACCCACTACCAAGGCTAAATAAAGAAAAGGGAAATCCTTTTTTTTTTTTTTTGAAAAGTTGAGAACTAGGTCAAAGAAAAGGGAAATCCTTGCGGATGATCGGTCAAAGAAAACTCTTATCTTAACGATAAGTTGAAAGACTTATTTAATTTTTAGGGAAATTACGGATGGTGCTCCTGAGTTTTGGGCTTTTCTGGACGGTGCCCAACAAAAAAACTTATTCCGCTAAATACCCCTGAGGTTTGGTTTTAGTTCGCGCCGTGCCCCTTCTCCCCAAAACTAACATTTTTGCTGCATTCTCCGTCTTGGTGTACTGGATTGTAGAGCAACATGAATCAACGCAGGAGCAACATGAATCATCTGATCACACCTCAGCCATGTTGGTTCCGACTTGCCATTAGCCCTCAGGCTATGAGCCCAAGGCGTTGTCGCGCCTCATCCCCTTTGATCGCGCTTCACCCCCGTGTCGTGAGAAGAATTGGGCCTTCTTGGACTTTTTAACTTGATTATTTTCGGGATAGTTTCGTTTCCTTATTTTGGGATATTTTGTCCTATATATACTTTGACATAACTTAGGTTAGAGGATGTTTTTGATTATTATTTTGACGAGAGAAAAGAGAGATCTTTGAAGGGAGAAAATTATGGGTGAAAATTATGATTGAATGAATTTTAAGAATAATGTTATTAGCTTTTGGTTCAAATGAGAACTTGTATTAAATTGTTTTAATAGTCCTCTTCCTTGGTCCCTGCCTGTTTATCTCTATTCCTTCCCAAATTATAAAGGAAAATAGACCAACATCTAGGGGGAGTAATACATAACGTGAACCTCTATAACAAACATCCTTGTCACACCTTATATATGATTGACCTCGAGGTATTATGTGAAAGACTTGATTACCGAACAAGGTACCCGAAGGATAATAAGATAACACAACCAAGTACGCACACAAAACATATATTTCTTTTCTTTTCTTCTTCTTATGCTTGATAAAAAAAAATAAGACAAGAGTGATACAAGAGTATCTGTACTCAAATCCTAAAATCTAACGGTTCAAATAAAGCATTTCAGGAAAGAACCGTAAAGAAAACCCGAGAAGAGAGATAAACTCTAACTTATAAAATTACGAAATTAAATAAAGATAAAGGATACGACACGCACTTATAGTAACCACGGGCCCTCACAGTCACCTGTGGTAAAGCAACACTGAAAACTGTAATTTGACAAACATATGTACGATCAGACGTGGAGTGAGAGAGTAGTGTGTGCATGGATCATGGCGCATTATACGCAGCTCTGGCAAGAGGGAAGCCGTGACCATCGCCGCCAACGGGCCATGCAAAATAGCCCATCAAATTTTTTTCCCTTGCATAGGCGAGCTTCCGTGTAATCGCCCTCTCGTCATCGTAGCTTATCCAGGTGGTGCCGTGGTAGCAGCGGTTCCCGACCATGTCGGGATCGAACGTGGTGATGGCGCCCGGATTCCTGGCCAAAAAGGTCTGAATCTGGATATAGGTCCTGGCTCCTCCTCCTCCAGGCGGTTAGCCGCTATAGCACTGGCCCTATAGCCGTTGCTGTTCGCATTCAGCAGCGTCCAGCCGTATCCGTAGAAGGGGAGCCCCAGGACGATCTTGTTCGCAGGGACCCCTGCTTGGATCCAGGCCTCGATCCCGTCGCTGCCGCTCCTAGTGCCGCCATTGGGGTCGTATAGCGCTGCGGCGGGCCCTGTCAGCTTCTGGTCTGTGCCCGGGACTGTGTCTGCCCAGCCCCAGGCACAGAGATCGTAAGACATTACGTTGATCCAGTCCAGGTTTGTTTTCATGGCTTGTGCAGGGAACGAGAACCCGTCCCAGTGTACGCTGGTGTAGTAGACCGCAGCGGTCAGGAGAAGAGGCGTACCTTCTCTAGCCTCCGTGCTAACGGCTGCTCTCAGCTCGGTTAGCAGCTCTCCCAGGTTGGTCATGAGACCGGGATTTCCTGGGAACTCGTAGTCCACACCGAGGCCGTCGAAGTTGTAGTCTCGGGCAAACTCGATGGCCGACCTGATGAAGGCGCTGCGGGAGGCTCGGTTCGCAACCATGGAATTGAAATTGGTAGTGGCTGCTACCCCGCCTATGGCTAGGAGGGTCTTCACATCTGGGTTTCCCGCAGTGAGGACGGCCGTGAATTGGGGGAAACTATCGGAGAGGGGAAGCACGACTTCGTGTGTGAAGGGGTGAATTTGGGCGTAGGCGTAATACACGTGATTGAAGAGGTTGGGGTCGACATCACCCAAGGGGAACCCCCCACCTTCCAGCCAATACCCTGCCTTCATCCGATCGTGTTACTTGAATTTGATTTGCAACATTTCTCTTTCTATTGCTTAATTGCTTTGCTTTTGAGTTTAGTTTGTTTTTCCCACTCTCAATTTATACATCTTTTATTTCCAATTTTAGAACGTCCAACGTCCATGTTGATTTTTTTTTTTTTGGTCAAACGTCCATGTTGATTTATTTTAGTTCATTTCGTGTTGTTGTCGTCCAACAACCAAAAAATAAAAATACAAAATTATATTAAAAAAATTTGCTGTCCAAGTTGACCCACTTGCCCGCCAAAATGTATATTAATCCACCTATCCCTAGTTATTTTTTTGGTTGAATTATCCCTAGTTAATTTTTTTTTGGTTGAATATCCCTAGTTAAAAAACTATACAGTATTAATTGAAATGAGAAATAATGTGTAATAGACAAGTATGGACAACTATCTTGAAACTAACGAAGTAATAGTTAGATTATAATTATGATCTTGATTAGTTGAAAATGAATATACGTTTTTGTCATTTACTTTCCCATCAATATTTATATTAATTCCTTCTATATTAAACGACCTTAGTTAATTCCCTTGTATCAACCTTTTTTACTCAAACTAGAAAAGTTAGATTTTACTAAAATTTTATTTATATGATATTGCGTGTCCATTGTCGATAAACTAAATATATATTATACATTTGGTTACACACTTTTTATGTTAAAATGTTAAACAAATGTGATCTTATGTTAGTCTATTTGTACCAAAGCTCATCGTAATTTGTTAAAAAAGATAAAATTAAGTACTAATATGACTTTTCGTGTTTGAATTAAATATTTAGTACGTTATCAATATATCCAATTAATTTTACATTCTTTGTTTTTTTGTATGCTAGTTAATTCCCTTGCATCAAAATTTTCACTCAAATTGATGAATCGTTGACCCATTCAATTATAAGAGATTCACAATTTTGTGGACTAATCAACATCGGTCAAGTAGCTAGTTTAAATTCGAGCGAGTTAATTGGCCAACGATTTTTTGTACATTTTTCTATTATTGTACATCGGTCAAGTAGCTATTTTTTTGGTCATTTACTTTTCAAGCTGATTTTTTTTAGAAGTACTTTAATTCTCCCAAGATTTTTTTAATGAATACTATAAGATTTTCTTATTCGGAGATTTATTAGAATTATATAAAACTAAGCATATACCCCACACCTTATACGGGGAAGTTATTTACATATTTCATATTTTGTAAATGAATATAATATAATGATTAAGAAAATATTATAAATGGATTTGAAGATTTAAGAAAATCTTATACATAAAATTTTAAAAACATATTCTTTCATATATTCATAAAGCTGAGGTATATAATCGAATTTTAATATGTGAAGATGGGTGACGTAGTTAAACGTGAAGTTTGACATTTGATAGTTGAACTATTATTTTAATCTTCACTTTAGTACATACTATACACAATACTCCAATGGTTGCAAAATAGTTGTCCAAATAGCATTTGCACATACATTAAGAGAGAATTGTATGTCCTATATTATTCATATAGAATTAAGATCTAGTAAAACCTTTGGCAAAAGTGTAACTAGTGCAATAATATCAGCCATTAGATTAACATTAATCAACGTTCCAGATTTGATTAATTAGGGTGCAATGTGGATAAAATTATTGTAATACACCAAATCATTTCCATCCTAACCGTTTCTCTCTCCATATCAAATATTATCTTTTCAAAAAAAAAGTCCAAAATCAAATATTGATTATCTTCCCACGTATCAAAAAAATTGCTCAATTTCCTTTTGGTATGCACATTAGTTCCTTTTATTTATTTAAGCTACGATGTTTCATCTTCCATCATTCTTCCTCTACTTTCTCTTTCAAAAATCCAATTTAAACACATCCATCTCAAACCGAATGAAAGATCCGAAGAGACCCTACTCAATCAACGCCTACATCGCAAGACGCTCTCGGTAAGAAATATGATCATTGTTCATAATACAAAACAAATTTAGGGTTTTTGACGAAAAAAATTGTGTGTTTATGCTCTCAAATTATAGGGTTTAAATGTGTTTTTTTTAGCTTTAATTTAGTGATTCAGTAAATGTAATTTGGTTTTGGGCTTTTTGTGTTAGGAATTGTGTATTATCTCCAAAGATCAAGTAAAACATCAAAAGAAAACTCGTTAAAGGTAATGCGTTTTGTGATTATATCTTGGAGCGTTTTGATTCTATGTGAATATATAATTTTTTTTACCAAGGCATAAACTGATTTTTTTTATCTCAGAACCTCAAATTTTAATGTGAATATATGGTGAACGGATGATTGAAGTAGTGAGTCCATTGGAGAAATTAGATTTGAATTTGCTCGCATATCATCCTGAATTGTTTGTATATGTTTCTGAATATAAGAAACCTGATAGTGGGTTGAAATAATGGATTGAATTTGTAGATATCACTTCTGAATTTATACGTGTATCGTCTTGAATTTGTAATGTTTGTATTCGAATATATGAAGCATAATGGTGGCACATCAGTGAATTTGTGGAATGTCTTTGAATTTAGTGCATTGTATCTTGAATTTTTAAGATAATCACATGAATCTTCTTATGAATTATTTGAATATAGAATATTATGAAGAATTATTTGAATTGATGATGTAGTAACCTGAATGCTTCTACGTATGTTTTGAATTATGAATATAAATAATTTGTGAATTTATGTTTTGAATTGATGTATCAACCTGAATTTTTGGTAGCATCTTGTGAACTTGTAAGATAATCACATGAATGTCTTATAAATTATTTGAATATAACATATTATGAAGTATGATTTGAATCGGTGATGTAGTAACCTGAATGTAGCTATATATGTTTTGAATTTTGAATATATGGTCTTCGAATGCAATGATGTGTGAATATATATCTTAAATTTATGTAGTAATTAATTGAATTCTTGGTAACATAATCTAAAATTTTAAGATAATCACATGAATGTTCTTATGAATGATTTGAATATAGCATATTATGAAGTATGATTTAAATCTGATAAAAATTTGAATCATAATCATTTCACTCTAAATATTTTGTTTATGGAATGTGCAGTCTTGAAGGTTGGAATATATCGAGATGATTGAAGAACATAAAGAAGTTTAAAGAGAATGGAAGAAGCATCATAGAGATCAAAGACGACAATGAATACTAAAGAAGTTCAGCTTTATTTTACGAAGTATTCAAATTCAATTCAATTGTATTCGTTCATGAAACTATAGTGAGAATATAAAATTACCTATTTTCGTCAAATTCAATGTATTATATGTACATATTCAATGTTTGGTGTATTTATATTCAGTGTAGTTTTACCTCGTATAGGCTAATATAATTCGAATTCCACAAAGTCGACTGCATATTCAAACCAAACCAAATTACAATAATCTTTGAATAATATTCAGAAAATATGAAATCATATTCAAACATGTACTTAATAAAGTCAGCTATTTGTTTGTCGAATATTGAATTAGTATTATCGAATATTGAAGCAATATTATCGAATTTTGAAGCAACACGGTCGAATTTGTAACGACGGACGAGTGCATATATGAGATTTGTGTTTTTTTTCTAATTTATGGTTCTAATTAAAAAAAAATCAATGCTTGAATATGAATTTTCAAATCTTTGTTTTCGGAATCTCAATGATTTGTTACGTTTTTTTTATTGTAAGGTTTATTGGGAAACAAATCCCTTAATTTTAGGAGCTTGCAAAATTATTGGTAACAACTATAATTAGATATATTCAGCCCACCATTATTATTATAAGTCTTCAATCTTAGCCCTTCATCTATTGTGATCTAACGATCTAAGATTGTTCTCCCGTTTCACTATAGCAAGTGTTTTACCTGAACCTCCCTCTATTCATATATATATATATATAGAGGTGGGTTCAAATAAGACAACTCTTACAATGCTACACAGTGGATAAATGTGAGTCATTGGATCAAAAAAAATTAATGGTGAGACTGATAGGGTGTGGGACCTTTATTATGGAAAAATAGCAGCCTAAAAAATCCCACATAACAGAATTGGAAACTTGTGGGAGGACAATCCACCGAATTGGAAGCTACAAAATTGATATTCAAGCATTTTCCGGTAAAAAACTCGTTCTCTATATACATGCATATGCCGATCGAAAATCCATATTCATACATAGTTTCTTCATGATTTAGGCATGTATTACAAGAAATTTTGTCGAAATTACAAGATGAAGTATTTTCGAGATCTCTCACACATGGAGAAAGGTAATATAAAACAACAAAATGAATGTATTCCTTGTATGCATACTGTAGTAATGCATATGCATCATAGAGTTCCCCGTATGCAAATTATTATCTATAAATTCATATGCATGTATTATCTCTTGTATGCATATATAAGCACATACGTATGCATCACTTGCATATACATATGCAGTCGATGGTTACAAGGATCAAGCATTTACAAGAAATTTTGCCTTCGATCTTGTTTGCCCTCTTGTTTGCGGTCTTCTCCAATGCATACCGTCAAGCGCTTTTCTTGATATCTTCCCAATTTTCATTCATATCCGACGATTCTGGAATCCGTTTGACCTTTTTGGCTTCCCTTTGATCTTTCTCCACATCAGGAGTTGCCGCTTTTTTCCTATTAGACAATTCTGCATCAGGATAAATGATAAATCAAACAAAAATGTTCTATCCACAAAACAAATTTAAACAAATTCCTTACTTCCAAGCATACACAACTCTGTTTAATGCATACAAGATTCTATTTCATGCATATACAACTCTGTTTCATGCATACACGATTCTGTTTCATGCATACACCTACTATGTTTCATGCATATACAACTCTGTTCATGTGCATATAGATTCAATTTCTGTGCATACAAATCCTCAAAATTAAGCATATGATTTCTATTTCATGAATACACGACTCTGAACCATGCATAAACGATTCTGTTCCATGCATACACCTACTCTGTTTCATGCATACCGAAAACAGGTATCTGTACGGAAAAAAAAAAGCAGATCTGAAACGGAAAGAGTATAGCAGCCACATACATGAAGAAAAAGAAGGCACTAGGAGAAATCTTGGGCTTGTTGGGATCCTTGGAGGCCTTGGTTGTCTCCCATGGCTGCTCAGATCTCCAAGCCGAGCCCACAAAACTCCCCCTTCTAACTTCGATTTCTGGTGCACAACCTTCGGAGATGTCCAATCGCTCTGCGCCGACGAAGACGGCGACGAAATCTCCGGCGGAGGTGTCGGCTCGCCGAAGCCTCCACATAGCCCCGTCCATAGATTTTAGCTCCTCCGGTGAGTCCGGATCTCGACCTCCGTGCTCCGCGCCTAGTCGTTGACACTCTCCTCCGCCGTCCGCCACTGCCGGACGCGGAGCATCGTGTCGTCGTCTACTACATGAGCCTCCGCGTGGTCCAGAGGACCTTCGGGGACTACCGCTCCGTCCGATCGATCCTGAAGTCGCTGAATCCGGTGGAGATCCGCTCGAAGAAGTCGCCGATTTTGGTGGAGATCCCGTGTGCAGTCTCCGAATCCGGTAGAGATCCGCTCGAAGAAGTCGCCGGAGAAGCTCCGACTTCCGCATCTACATCTGGACACCTTCCGACCAAAGGAAAACGTCGTGTGTGTTTCCGCCATCGACTCCATCTCCGGCGACAGGAGTGGGAACAGGAACTGAAGGCGGCCTTGCTGGCGGGATAGACGCCGGAGAAGATGGACTTGCTGGCGGTTTCCGACGAAGAAGCGTATTTCTACAGAGAGAAAGGGGTTTGTGAGGAAGATTGAGAATGATGAGAGAGAAGTGGTTGGTTGCAGATTTTGTGAAGATACGCTGATCAAAATCTAGGTTAATAACCTCCCATTTTAGTTTTAATCATGACCATTGATTTTGTTTACATCCAATGGCTCAAAATTATTCACTGTGTATCACTCTAAAGGGTGGTATCACTAGAACCTAATTCTATATATATATATATATATATATATATATATATTAATGTAAAGTTAGTTATTAGTGCAGAGAAATATGGAAAAATATATATGATTATGATAGATTAATTATTGTGGGTATAAATAAAAAAAATAGTGAAAAATGTGAAATGGAAAAGTATTGTTAAGCAAGAAAAAGTGGTATTATGGACAACTATTTTAAAATCGATGGAGTAATTATTAGATTATGGTTACGATTATAGTTAGTTGAAAATGAATATACTTTTTCATCATTTTCTTTCCCGTCATCATTTACCCTTAGTTAATTCCCTTGCATGGATTGTTTTACTCAAATTGATGAATCGCTGATCCATTCAATTAATTAGATATTCACAATTTTGTAGACTTATCAACACCGGTCAAGCAGCTAGTTTCTAGCTGGTTATTTGACCAAAGGTTTTTTTTGCACATTTTTCTACTTCCTCTATCTACTTTTATTTGACCTTTTGATACTTTTTATAAATATTAAGTTAAGTTCTCTTTTATTTAAATACCTTTTTAAGTCATCAATAATGTAAGTAACTCTCTTCTCGTACTATGAACTTTACAATTTTCAAGATGTGAAAGACTTGATCCACTCGATGACGTTGAATTTCCTACTCTTGACGATTATTGCGGATTTCCACGGTTAGGGTTTGAAGAAGTCACTATTGTATTTAAATGAACGGAAGAGATGCGTTGAACTCACATGCTTTTATATATGGGTAGATATACATAGTTTTTTTTTTACCTCCGTAGTGTAAGTGTCAAAACATGATTGTATAGTCCCACACAACCTAACTGTGTAGTCTCATACAACATAACTGTGTATATATTTTCACTAATCGTACACCATGTTACATGTGAAAAAAGTCACACACAATTAAGTATAAGTATAACATGACCGTGTAGTCTCATACAACATGATTGTATATAGTCTCATACAACATGACTGTGTATACTTTTTCACTAATCATACACCATATTAATGTGAAAAAATCATACACAATAAGTATAAGCATAACATGACTATGTAGTCTCATGCACCATGAGTATAAGCATGGTCCATGACTACGTAGTCCCATACCCATACACCATGACTGTCTAGTCCCATACAATATGACTATATGATTGTGTATATATTTTCTCACTAATCATACATTATACTACATGTGGAAAAAAATCGTACACAACTAAGTATAAGCATGCACAATTGTGTTAAGTACAAATGCACAATTATGTTATGTGAAAGTACACAATTATCTTATATGAAAAAGACACAATTATCTTATATGAAAAAGACACAATCATTTGTCAATTACACACTTGTATGGATAAAAAAATTAGACACAATGAGATATAGACATGCACAGACATGATATTTGAAAATACACAATCATGTGAAGAGAAAGTACACATTCATTTGTCATACACTTGTATGGAAAAAAATATCACGCGCAATGAGATATAGAGCATGGAGAATCATGTTATGTGAAAATGCACAGTTGTGTTAAGGAAAAAGACACAATCATCTAATATGAAAATGACATAGTCATTTGTGAATTACACACTTGTATGAAAAAAACTCGCATACAATACAGTTTAGATCATGCACAGTCATGTTATTTGAAAATACACAACCATGTTAAGGGAAAATACAGAATCATCTAATATGAAAAAGACACAATCATTTGTGAATTACACACTTGTATGGAAAAACTTACACACACAATAATTTAGATCATGCACATTTATATTGAACCTAAATGCACATTCATGGCATTTGAAAAATGAACAATCAAGTTAAGAGAGAATACAAAGTCATTTTTTTCTTATCTTGCACACTCATTCACACTCACATGAAAAATCCTACACAATACGATTAGGAACTTGCACATTCATTTAATAGAAAACACACAGTCATGTTATAGAGAAACATGCAATCATGCTAAGTAAAGTACACAGTCATATATTGGTTATATTTTACGTAAAAAAAAAAATTGCACACGCGCGCAAAACCTTAGAGCTCCATTTAACATGATCTAGTAGATCAGATTTGTTCTCATTTCTCTTCATAGGTTTTGTTTTCACATGATCCATCATATTGGGTTGAATATGATACAATTTAACTAAAGAGAATTCAATTAAGGTATTTAATGCCAAAAAATATAACTTTAGATGTAGATAGATATGATAAATAATATATAATAGTATGATAATATATATACTATAACATGAATAAATGAATTGAAGTGGGACAGTTAATGACAAAATGTTTCAACTTTACATGTAGGTTAGAAAATTATAGTATAAATTAATAATAAAAATAACATATTATAGTAAAGATAATACGATTTAATAATAATAATAATAATAATAATAATAATAAATATTATATAAGTAATAATAACAATATCATATTAGATTGGATATAATGCAATTTAATCAAATAAAGGTTTTGGGGTAATAATAGTATAAAAAAATAAAAAAAATAAATATTATAGTATAAGCTAATAATAAAAATAACATACTACAATTTAATAAAGGAAATTCAATTCAAGGCATTCAATTCAAGACGTTTTAGACCAAAGGCGTGTATTGGAACTTCTTATGTGGGTTCAAAGGACGTGGTGTGCAAGATGCGTCGTCGGAGTAGGAACTTATATATGTTTAGTGTTGTTGGTTCGTATGAGAGCATGAGACATTACAAGTTATATATAAGGAGTGATGTGTGGTTAAGAAGTTGAAATGTTTGTAGTGTACGTATAGATCAATATATGAACAATATAGTATATAGATATGGAGTTAACGTTTGAAGATTGAAGCACTTGTGAAAACATGTGGATCAATATTTAAAACTCCAAATGTGATACAATTAACAAGTGGTATATACTTCAAGGCTTCGACTTGAAATAACAAGTGGTATATATATATATATATTTGATAAGGAAAGGAATTAAGGTCTGCACAAATACTACTCTGACTCGTCTAGAGTAGGACAAATCACCATTCTCAAGTCTCAAACCCGAGACCTCATGATAAACTCATGAGTGTGTTTTTTTTGGTCAAGAACGGGGCTTAAAGGCCCAAAATTAATTAAATAGCAGCATCCTTACACAAAGCATGTAAAATCTGAGAGGGAGGAGCGTCAAACAACAAAAGCTCCTCAACAGAACTAAAACTAAGACTAGCCAGAATATCAGCAACGACATTGTTATTTCGGGAGGTATGAGAGACTGTCACCCTTCCATTGGCAAGGTGCAGGAGACGACGACAGTGGACCACCAACGAGAAATCGGGGTGGGTTGGAGGTAAAGGGCCATTAAGGAGCTTCACCGCCACAAGAGAATCAGTTTCAATGACACAAGAGTTGGAGTTGTGTTGCTGAATAGTTTGAAAACCCTGTTGTATCGCAAGCAGTTCAGATCGGAGAGCCGAACACACACCATATTTAGCTGCAAATCCTGAGAGGATACTCATGAGTGCTTAACCAGTGAGGTGAGACGCTAAAAAAACAAGTGGTATATAAGTTGAGCTTCTGGTCACCCTGACCTACGAACTAATCACGATCGCATTTTAGCCCATTTTATTGGGCTTCATGAGACCTCAGGCCCAAGTTTGTTTGGTAGGCAACAAAATAAGCATTGTTACTTTCTTTAGGGCGCGTTTGGCATGTAACGACTTAATTTTCTCACTCTAGCCATCTAATATTCAGCTGAAATTTGAAGCATTTTCATTTTTGATTCTACCATTTGGAGTTTAGTATTTCTTACGAGAAGTAATCCACCTTCGATGATAAATTTTGGGTTCATGACCCAAATCTGAATTTATTACCTCCACGACCATTACACCTCATTTTTCTCATATTCTTATTTTTCATACACATATGTGTCGTACTCCGTATAATACTAACTACTAAGATTGTCTAAGAACAAAATTCATCAACCAAATTGACCAGAAATAGCAAGGCTATCAAAAAGTCCAAGAGCATCTATACTACAATATATATTAAAGTCGAGAAATTTCGAGCCTCCACGTTAATTCTGACTTTGTTTGAATTTTTTTTTCAACTCAAATAGATAATACCAACTTTATATCTTGTAATTTTTGTTATTATCTAATCCCCAATTTTACTTAAATAATTTTATCATTTTTAAGCTTAAGTTACTTTCTATATTTACATTATCAACTATATTTTTTTACCTATTATATTTGAATTTTTTTTCTATCTTGATAACAAACTTGATATTTTAGCCAAAAACAATCCCACCATTTTAACTAAATTAATGTTGGGTTATGATTCGATCCTAATCTTATGCATGTTTTGTATTGAGTTTGCGTACATCACGTACATTACCTATGTTAATATTGGATTCTATATAACAAACATTAATTTTATCAATAAGATTGGATAGTCTTCTTTTTCAATAATTTTTACTTATTTATAAAACAATCTCACAATTTTTTCAAATGATATAAACACCTCTTATTTTCCCAATACAAACATACAAGTGGTCATTTTCAAACCATCAAATTAATTTTGACCATACCTCATATCTAAAAATAAAATAAAAGCATCTATACTATATATTAAAATCGAGACTTTTCTAGCCTCCACGTTAATTCTAGCGCCACCTCATATTAAGTTAATTATAAATCAAATATATTTTAACAATTATATATCCTTATTAATTTTTCACTAAAATTTTTCTTATATGTCCTTATCTAATTACCATATACTAATATTTCAATATAGTATCTATATCCATAATCTATCAAAAATAATATCCTATATTTATAAACTATCCAAATAATATCTATATATATACAGTATATCAATATCATACTAATTAAGAAAATATTTCGATTTACCCTAGAAGAATATCTATATATATATAATATTCAAACAATATCTATCTATGCAATCTATGAATACCATTGTAAATAAGAAATTATTTAGATTTACCTTAAAAGAAACTATAAATATTGGCACATTAATGGATTTATCTACATGGAATATATAACTTTTTCTATATATCTATAATAAAAGTGTGATTTTGGATTACATGGTAAAGTTATATATTTAGAAAATATGAATTGTTATGTCATCAATATTATATTTATTTATGTAAAGTTTGATCAGAAAATATGATTGCTAGGACATTGGTATTATTTTTTTATATTTTATATTGTAGTTTGGGCAATAAGACAAATTAAGTATTGATATTACGAGAAATTTATGAACAAGAAAATACATTACGTCAAAATTTATATGGCCAAAACAAGTTAATTCGAATTAAATGTAATATTACTATCATGTTATATTTTATTATTCAGTGAAAAAATGTGCATAAATTCGATAATATAATGCATTCAAAATAATTTTCATATTTAAGGTATAATCGTACATTGGTATTATTTTTTTTAATATTTTAATATTCAAAATAATACATGGTACGACGGGTTAAGCTAGGTATGTGTTAAATAAGAGGCATTGATCACCATATCCTCCACCCTTCTCCCTACTCCCTTTACTTCTTTCATACACATGTTTGTATTTCGTATTGCCATTTTAATCCACGCTTATATGTAAGTCATTTGTCTTTCAAAATGGGCTGCGAAACACGATCAACAAAATTAGTAATGACCCACTTCGTATCGAGTAGAAACAATCTATCGCAACAACAACTCAATTCAATTCAAGGCATCTTGCACACCACGGTTAGGGTTTGAAGAAGTCTGCGAATGTCTGATTCACTACTGTGACGTTTGTTCCTCGTTTGACATGACAAAGTCAAAGTTCAAGGATGAAAGCGCCAATTGATATGAACTATATAGAGAAATCATTCCAAAACACGTCGGTCGAGTTCCACGTGTGCAACAAGAAAAGGCCTAACGGCTAAGGGAGAGGAAGATGAGAGAAGCAGAAAGGATTTGGGCAAATAATTATATTCTTATTATTGATAGAAAGAATAAGCCGAAGTATTTATGACTAGCTCTATCGGTTCAATCAAAGCCTCATGGTAAAGAACCAAAAAGAAAACCCATGAAGGAGTTTATAAACTACATTTAAGAAATTTACATTAATAATATACTAATAATAATACTTTAATCTAACCGGACGTCTACGATCTCGAACGGGTTGAGCCCTCGACGTCGAAGAGTCTTCTCGAGACATATCATAACCAATATCACCATTAACAACATCTAGGGAGCAAATTAGGCTCAAAACTCGCGTTTTAGATTATTAATTCATGGCCGTTCCTAAACGCATGAATGACATAGTTCATTATTAGTATGTAGGATTCTCCACAACAATCTGAATAAGACAATTACAGAGTTGTTGTGGTTGGGAGAGCATTGGCATATGATCAGCCCCTTCAAGCTCTTTAACCTCTTTTACATCACTATTTTTGATCATCTGCCAAGCAAATTCTTCAGCTACAGCTTTATCCTCTTTGCAAACCACAAAAACTCTTCGAACCGATTTGTATCGGCCATCCGAGAACTTCTCAACCGTGCCTAAATCGTTCGTAAAATTTGGCGATGGCCTAACCAACATCTTTGCCAACTCGTAGTCCTGCAAATTGATTTCAAGACTTGAATTTTACATTCTCTTGAATGTAAGATAGGCAAAAAAAAAACGTTAAAAATGGTTTGAATGAAACAAATAAATTTATTATCAAATGTGACTTTACCTCAATTGGTGAATGAGTGTAAAAACTGGATAAGAATTTTTGACCGAAAGACACTATTGTAAGAGGCTCATCTGGGCTACCAAGAGTATAAAATTGAGTGTCGAACCAAGCATTTGCGGTTGTAATCATGCCGAATATCTTCACATATGAAAGGATATGGGCAACAAAAAGAACGTACGTATTCAGTCTAATTTACAGCACCAACAAAAATACTTTGCAGGAGAAAAACGATTCAAATCTTCTGTCCCATAAACACATCTCATTAGTTTCGATCTTTAATTGGGTGAAATGTTATATAGAGACTTAACAAAAAAAATTACTGATTCTAAATTTTCACCCAATCAAAAGTACTCTGGCCTGTTTACGAGACAGAAGATTTGGTTCATGAAAAAAGAGGGAGTTTAAACTTTCTACATCATAAGTTGGATGAATCAAACTAGACCTATGTGAAATAAACTAGACCTATATATGTAAACAAATGAACATTCATTTCCAATTTCATGATTTGGAGCTAAACAGAACTATATGTTGAGTCCATTAGATCTCCATCCTAAAACCAATTGACAATAAAAGAAATAGCGCATCACCTTATCTACTAGGCTATTTTATACGCAACTTTAGATGTTGGATAGATACTATGTGAAACGTTCGATGAGCCAATATTAGACGTTTTGATTACCTCAAGTATAAGTAACATAAGAGTTAAACAAGACTTACAATAACGTCTTTTGGTTCCGATCCAAACAAGACATAAGAACAAGTGATTAGATTCAAGAGGCATGTTAGAAAAACAAGGCTACATATGCAAGCTTACCCCATCATAGAAATAGGACGGTTTGTGTACGGTGTCAGGCACAAGAGCCGACACAAAAACCGCGACTTCAATCTTCTCGGGGAACTCCTCCATGGCGAAAGCAAGGTTCATACCACCGAGGCTGTGACCCACCAACACCACCTTCTGGTCTTCAAGGAGAGACGTGGACATGAACGAGATTAGAGGCTCGTTGTAGTCCTCCTTGAAGCGACCGAGCTTCTCAATGGGCTTCATGTTGATCCCGCAACCACCCATGTCAAGAGCCGTGACCTTGTGGCCAGCGGACTCGAGCAAGGGCTTGAGCTTGTACCAACACCAGGCTCCGTGGCCCATGCCATGGACCAGCACAAAATGCTTTGATTGCATCTTACCGTGGATTTCTGTTAGGCGAGTATTGCCTATGTTTCGCTTTTTATAGCAAGAAAGACAATTTCTTAAACGGGGAATAATAGCCGGATAGGCCAATGTGCAAGTTGCAGGGCAATGTCAATTTCGGAAGGAAATTTCAATTCAAGTGGCACCCACTTTGTTGTAGACTAAATATGAGGTAGATGTTGAGTTGAGTGAAAAATCAGATCAAAAGTCTTACAATTGAGGACCACAAAAACATGTCAAATTTTCATTCATAATAAGCCAAGTGCATTTATTTCCTAGTTTGGATCGTTTTTTGTTTTCTGCCCATTGGATTGATCTGACCTTTGCACATGATATATGAATTGTCTGGAAGAATTATGTGAGATTGCACGTTTTAGATGACAAACTATTGTAAGTGCCTACAGTATGTACAGTACAGGTAGGATCAACTAATAATAACATAAATAAAAAATATCAGCATTTAACTAAAAATAACACGAAGTTCTAACATCAATACCTACGAATATGAACTATCCCAATATTAACGAAAAACGATCCAACCATTTTTCGACGAGTTTTTTTGACGGAATCGATGACGTGTCAATCCGTAATCTGACGTAAGAAGCTTAAAATTTTGCACTTGCTTAATATATTTTCAATCACTGCAAATCTTGCAATTGGTAGTTATGTACTACCAATTGCGACAATTTGGACGACAAACTTAATATTTTACATTTGTTTTAGATGACATACTAGTAGGAGTCTGTATTCTGTACGGATTTGGTTAGACAAAAAAAATATATATATATAAATGGAGTTGATACTTTCTGTTACTGAACTATAATTTAAATGCCAGTATTCAATAATCTAGGCAATTTTTTATGGCATATGAGCATGATTTAATTTTACATTGTGACATACTAATTAATGGTTGGGAAATAAAATTATTTATCTATTTATTATTATTGAAACTTAGATAAAAATTGAATGAAAACATAAAAGAACAAGAAAATTATCCAAATCCAAATCACACTCACGATCACGACGATCAAAAGGAACCGCACATTTTTTTGGGTACCAAAATGAATTGTCAATACTTCGGGGTATCAATAGGAAAATCCATTGAAAAATTTTCAATTTTTTTTTAATTATAAAATTTATGAATTTCCTAAGAAAACAATCAAGATTTAATACAAGCTAACATTTCTAAACAAATATCATCTTTTCTCTTTCTTCCCATTTTAAGTAAATAAAATAATTCTTTATAAACACATTAAACAAAACTAACAAAATTTGAAAGATATATGGTGAAGAATTATTTTATAAACACATAAAACCCGGATTACATCGGATTCGTATCAAGTTTTCAATTTGAAAGATATAAATACTTATAATGCTTATAATTAGTACAAATCATGTACCATGTACGGGTAATGTAAATATAAACTCGAATTAATTGATTTGAGATCGAATTTTGATACGAATCCTCTTTTAACTCAAGAATTTATAATTCAAACCCGATAGGACCAAAGTCCGAACCTATTGCCCTATATATGTACTTTTATTAATACAAAGTTAATTTTAAATAATTCTATTCAATTTTTCATATTTATATTATTATTTAACATACTATTGACATATGTGAAAGTTTTTCACTATTTTTCAAGATTTAATAAAGCAATCACTTTTTTATTCATATAAGGATACAATTTAAAAAAATTATGTTAGGAAAATCTTAAGATATCAAAAATTGGATAAGAGTAGATATAAGGAAATTGTATAAGATATAAAGGAGGTATATAAGTTTTTTTAGAAATCATGTAAAAAAATATTATTTTATTCAAGATTGATGATATGGCACAAACTTTAAAAAGACTTGAGTTCTGTTTTATATCTGGTCCGAAATGTCCGATAGTTTATCTAACAAAAATTAGACCATTTCACCCTGTCTTGGAGCTTTGTATCCGGTCCAAATTTATAAGATTTCAACAGAAATAATGCTCCTGACATTTTTTTTTTATCTCAAAGATCTCTGCAATCATTTTCTATATGATTTCCAATTTTCCACCCAACGACAATTTGCGACGTACACTACACGAGTATCATGACAATCACCCTCCACAATAAAAAATGTGGCGAAAGATGGCCTACACAAACATCACTTAAGTCGTTGAATAAATGTGAAGCAACCACAGGCTTGCCAAGCTAATAATTGATCAACTTCTGAATCGAGTAAATTCTAAAGATGTACAAAGTTCTAGCGGATACAAACACACCTTAGAGAAGATTCGGGAACGATAAGATCGACATTAAAGAAGAGTTCATCCACAAGCATAAATCAGTAATGCATTAACCTCTTTGTTGCCCCAAGTCAATCAGCTGAGCATGGTCGGGTGGCCCGTCTGAAGCATCCTCTTAATCATGTCGAACGTGTTATCTGATGAGCTAGAAAGGATGAAAATGGCATCACATTAAACCATGTCATTGTAGGAGATTTAGGATTTATTAAGCAGGACCAAAAACAGGATGAACTCTATGCTGAAAGTAAAGAATGACCTCTATTCATAACACTTGATATGGAATATAAGATTGTAGGAAGTTGATACGTCATAGCACAATCTGCCATCTTTGCCTCCTACACTCGGTCTCTTTTACGGTTATTGGCTAGTCAAACACAGATTTTCTGAATTATCCACGACAGTCTGTGTCTTCATGGTCCTCATACTTATCTGCCAATGGTGCTGTTGAAACATTCAACCCTTGCCCCAGACTTCATCAAGGGCTGTCGAGCAATAAAGCCGTCTTTCCAGCTCCTTCAGCTACAACCAGATTGACCAAGATGATCAAGACTCGTTTCTAGCTCCCGAATGGTTTTGTGGGGATGTGAAGCTCAAGCACATTTAACTCTTGTACCAGTCACAATCTGGCATTCCAAACATACATGACCTCAGGCTAGCAGGCCTGGGTGGGTAAGAATCTTGGCTTGGTGGGCTCGAGTGGATGTGGCAAGGGCTCTGTGATTACATGCCAATCCCCCGGCACAGGTCTTTCAACCATCAGGCATTGCTTATACAAATTCGTGGGCCTGTGCTAGCGTTTCCACTTCAACCATCTTAGCGGTAGTGACTGAGTCGTTCCCATATGCAGAGTACGAAAAACAGACACAGCTACAGGGACAATCACCATGTGTCATCTTAATGACTCAAGCTTTCTTAAGTCTTTACTGTCTATAAGAACTCAGCTGACAACAGTTCATAGGGTCTTTGTACAAGTGAAAAAACGCAAGCTGAGGTCATGTAAGATTTGGTGACAGGTAGTGAAGGGTACGAAAAATCATCGTGCTTGAGAGCTGGATCTGAGTCTTTTTGGTCATCTGAGTTGATCTCGGTTTTCCCGTCAAGGAGCTAGAAAGCCGACTTCTTTTTGGCCAGCCCTTGATGAAGTCAGAAGGAACGTAAGTGTCTTGGAAGGGGTATTGGCTGATAGCATGAGGACCATGAGACAGCCAAAATAAGAGATTTCACGCTTGACTAACCAAGAAGTGTACTAGAGACCGAGAGCACGGGAGGGATTGCTGGCGTATCATGCTATTCCATATCAGCTTCGTGCAATCTTATGTGTCTATGTTAAGTAGCAACCACCTAGTTCAGCTGCGACATTCCTCTTTAAGTACTCGACAGACAGATTTTCTAATTATTGACAAAATTTTAGAGCTTTCCTAATGGTGGTAAATGCCTTTAATAGACCATCAAATTGTTGCAACAAATTGTGGAAGAAAATTAAGTCCCAAATCATCAGGAAACATCACACAATTACTAAAAAGTTGCTATGTGACTAGAGACCTCATTGGTCCAGACTCTTGAAATCTCCATAATCCCTTTCTAACCTTTACCCCTGATCATTGTATATCTATCAGGCCAAAAGAATTTTATACTAACAAGACAGTCCATTAACAATGAGCAAAATTTGTCAGCAGCCTATACATCTTGATTACACTAATTTTAAGTTCCAGAGACCACTCAAATTACAGCCAAATTTTAACTGATTTAAGGTGTTGTGCGCCATAGCGGCAAAAGTAGAATTGAACAATGACCAACCTTGTCAGATGTCATGTCTATAGTTTTTAAGGTTCAGATACTAAGGACCCTGAAGTAAACTGATATACCCATTTTTAAATTATGAGCAAGTAACCTAACTCAAAGAGGAAACTGTTAAAGCATCTTGAAACTAAGATCAAGTAAAGCCTGCCAAAGTAGATCCAAGAGCTCACCTCGGAATAGTGACCTCATATGGAAATGAGATCCCTTCACGGCTTGGTATGGCAGGAACATGATCCTTTTTCTCATTTACAAATCTTATTATCTGAAACAGGACATCACGTAGCGATGCTTCTAGTGCAATTCGGCGAGCACTTTCCTCTTTTGAAGCATTCTCTGTGCAATTTTAAGAAAGATGTAAGGAGAACATTAATAATGTATGAGAAGGAGAAGTACATACAGCAGATTAGATCACCTCCAGTGTCCAATACTTTGGATTGGTGAGACTTGCTAGAATGAGGTTTTGGGTGCTGAACCACGTGCAAATTGATATACCACTGTTCCCAGTACAGACGCTCAACCTTATTTGAGAACCACATTGCCTTGTTACTCTTAACTTCGTAGAAAGAAAGACAGATCTGCTAAAACAAAACCATTCAGCATAGATACTTTGAGGATTCAAAATACAGGTAGGCATGCAAAAACCAATAAATCTATGGCTCCCCAAGACAGCATACAATCATACATGGCCATCCCACTATCACTGTACCTGACTCTTTTTATTTGGATGTTTCTCCACCCAACTAATGAACTGATCAATCTTCTCATCAATCTTGTTTTCAAGATCTGTATCTCCACACTGAACCTACAGTTTCCTCAAAGTAGTGGAGACAGAATTATTAGACACATGTGGCGTAACCCTCAATATCAAGCCAAGATACATAAACACATGACAACAATCCATTGTAACCAAATCAGCTCAAACCAATGCAATCATCCACAAGAAGCTAAAAAAGGCGCGAGCCACTCACATATGTAACTTCAAACAGTTGCAAATCTACATCCTTAGGCCGCACTAGACCAAGAGCTCTGTGAAACATGATTGTATGAAGTATGCCTGCAACCAATTACACTCAGCAACCAAGTATAACTTCATCTATACAGAAAAAAACCATCAATCACCAGCTTATCTAACAAACAAGGCAGCATCAGTATCTAATCAAGCCATTAAACAGCCACATCGCTATCTAACCTAAAATAACTCAAAAAAGAGGGATAATAACTCGAATTGCGAAACTCAATTTAAGAAACTAACTCAGAAACCGATCTGGAAAAGCGGTCAAATACGAAGGAACTTACATCGAAGGATTTCTCGTATCTCGAAGTGCTCCACTTCCTGAAAAGAAGTGCAAAACACAAACAGATAGCGAACGAGATTAAACCGTGCTCAAATCTAAACAACAAGGCACGGAGAACGAAAAAGGGAGAAGAAGCTCACGAGCTCTTTGAGTTGGCAGACTTCGCAGTTCATCGGAGCAGGCGGATCAAGAAGAAAGGCGGAATCGGATTGAGTTTCTCGAAGGTATCAACGGCGAAACGAAACCCTAAGGGAAGAAGAATGTCAGCGAAATTGAATTCAGGGAGCAACGGAGTGGATGAAAGCGTACGAAGGAAGAGACCGGGAAGGGAAAGGGGATGACTTTGATCAATAATCGACGATTGATTGATACGATATCAGTAAACCACAAACTCAACAGCACGCAATTTGCATAAGCCTACTGCTATGATGATTGATGATTGGCCTTTTTCCCTCTGAAATTTGATCTTTTCTTTGGTTTACACATTATAGGTGCATTATGTCTGACCTTTTTTAAAAGAGGTAGTAATAAGCTAATATAATCTCACAAATCAACCCAAATTTATGCAATGGAGTATCACTCTACTGTACAAAAATTATTGGCATCTATCTATCTATTAGTATTAGTATCATCATCATAACTATATACTAAAGCGGAGGTTAGAAATAATATTTAACCCGACACGTGTCACCTTCTCATTGGACCAAATCACTCATCTTTATTATAATAATTGAATTTGTTTAATTGGTTGAAATTTCATTATAGACCCCACATTAGATTTATTCTTATCTACTAATTCTCATTTTAATTAATTAAAAAAACCTACCGTATGCTAAATCAATCTTTCTAATACGGAATATATTGCTATAGAAAACCCTAACATACCTCGGTTACAATTATCCAAAATTTCGGGGAAATCTACCACATGCTAAAGCAGTCTAATCTAATATATTGCCATAGAATAATTTAAGTCCAAAAAAACAAACCCTAACTTACGTGTATTATATAAACGTACAGTGAAACCTTTATAAATTAATAGGGTCGGGATCGGAGTATTTTATTATTTTAGAGATACTAATTCATCGATAAATTAATATTTATTAATTTATAGAGATTTTAGTGGTAGAAATATTTCTAATCAAATATTATCTTTTATAGATAAATTAAATATAGACATATTTAAGTAAAAAATACCAAGTATAATTAGCATTAATAAATATAATTATATCCCAAAAAATATATATACTAAATTTCAACAAAAAGACGAAAAAATATACTAGATTTTATATATACAAAAAAACCGTGCCTTGAAGGCACGGGTACGACCACTAGTTATATACTAAAACGGAAGCAAACTCTACGACTACATTGCACCACATCGCCCCCATTATTAAAACAATTACCTTAATACATAATCTTAATCTTATACATATTTAATTAAAATATTAGTACTATCTTAAATTTTGAGTTGCTTAAGTAATTTAATCCTAATATATAAATCTCAATCCTATCATTATGTGGTTATCTATATAGTTAACAAATTGATTTATTCTAGATTTTTTATTTAAAAAAAAGCATTTATACCCATTTACTTATATAGTTATATTATAAGATTGGGGATCAAATGAGAACAATTCTTATCCTGAGAAATGAGAACAGTTATGAGCCTTTGATTTTGTGAGATCAATGGTCCAAATATGCTAATAAAAGAGGCGTGTGTAACTGTCAAGATATGTACACGCATTTAAAAGATATTATACATGGAGGGCCATTTTCGTCCTTTACCCATTAAATTAGAAAACAAGTTGCAGGGTCTCCTTCAACCTCTACATCGTTTGTTTTTTCAATCGCCTATTTCGATCGAACCTCCTCCATTCTTGTTGCCTCTTTGCTTCTTCAAATTTGGTTAACCTTTTTTTTGTTGATTTCGGCCCAAATTTATGTCATCTCTTCATAAATTTTGTTATAGATCTCTTTTCTATGGTTTCAAGTTTACATTTGGGGTTTTTTCAAAATTTGGAGCTTGGTACTTCGATTACATGTTTTTTGTATATGCTGAACTGATTTTGTTGATTAGAATCAAACCTATGAAGATTATGACTGTTCTGCTTTACGATTTCAAGTTTTTGATTGAAAAATAAAGGTTAACGACCAATGCACATATAACGCCCATCATGTGTTCGACAAAATGTCCACATGTTCAACTTAGTGCTTAGATAAAAATTTTTATCAATTGTTCATAAATCATGAACCTACTATACCAAAATTATTAACTTATATCATTTATAAACTAGAATACACTACGCAAGTAACATGTATTGTGAATTATATTTCCTGAACCTTATTGATAATAGTTATGAACCAAATACATAAAGACGTGAAGCCACGCACGCAATATGTTTATGTACTAGCTTACATGAGAAAAATAATAAAAATTATGAATTATATTTCATGAACTTTATTAAATTATACACATTTTATAAATACATGACACAAAATTACAAGTATTGTGAATTAAATTTAATGAACCTTATTGACAATTGTTATGAACTTAACCATGTAAAGTCATGAAACATACACCAACTTTTATGAACTAAGAGTCATGAACCGTGAGATGAAATATTATGAACATGTATTTTATAAAACATGAACCAAATGAACAAATATCATGAACCAAAAGACGTGAACCAAAATAACAACTAAGATAAGACTTAAATGACATGAGTTGTAAGATAAACTATCATGAACCTAAGTATATAAAATCATGAACCAGAAAAAGAACTACCATGAACCAAAAGATATAAACCGTACGAAGAGTTAGCCCATGTGGAATTTAAACCCACATCTATGTACATATGCACATTGCTCTACCATTTGAGCTAATATCCTACCAAATGACATGAACTATAAGATAATTTACTAAGAATTGAAAGTCATGAACCATAAGAATTATAATGAACCAAGTTTACCAATAAATGAACCAAAGAAAAGTACCATGAACCAAAAATCATGAAAAATAATAATAACTAGCATGAAATAAAAGACATGAACCATAAGATGACATTTGATGAACCTAAGTTTATTCAAACATGAACCGAAAGAACAATTGTTATAAACAAAAAAGCATGGAACAAAACTTATGAACCATAAGAACAAAAATTATGAACCTTACCTTTAAAAGTCATGAACCAAAAGAACAATTGATACAAACAAAAAGACGTAACCGTATTAAGAATTAGCCTATGTGGGATTTGAACCCACATCTATGTGCCCATGCACGTTGCTTTACCATTAGAGTTAACATTAACAAGTTAAAAAAATCTTTTCAAAGCTCAACGCCTTCAAATGCACCAAATAATTTCCCAAGTAGCTCAAACATACAAAGTTAGTGTTCTTCATTTTTTAAAATGCAACCAACCCAAATTGTTTAAGTTCATCAAAAAATCTCATATTCAAGTCAAATCAACTCAACAAAGCTCATTACCCATCGCTAATTTCAAAGGAATCCATAAATAGTAGTTGTATTAAATTAGGCATAAAAAAACTCATCTTAAAACCAATGTTGCAAATCTATGATATAGGCCTATAGCCCAATCGGAATTGGAATGGAGTGAGTTAGAGAGTAAGATTTCGAGTTTGTGGTGAAGATTTTACAGTGGATCTAGAGGTTGAAGATGAGTCTCTTTTTCCCCAAAAAAGAATGCGTGTTTTTTTTTGGAGTAATATGTGTGAGGGTATTTATGTCTTATCATTCAAATTTTAAACAAATTACACTCCGTGCCATCAAAAATGAACTGTGCCCATTTTATTTAATTTCGCCAGCTGAACCGGCTTATTCTAATCACAACCGTCTATTCCTTCTAATCTAACGGAGCATAATTGATCTTATTTTTCATTGTAAGGTTAAAAACCACCTGAGCGTGACTCTAAAAGTGAAAGTATAAGTTTTTATTGTAATATAAGTATAGAGTTAGGCTCTGGTGTATAATACTCTTACGGTGAAAAATGTGAACACATTTGAACCGTTAGATTACGTGCACAGACGGACAAGATTCAAACAACAAGGCTCAACAAAAAACCAAAAAAGTTGAAGGTGATTCAGTTTTAATGGCACGGAAGGTAATTATACTAAAATTTAAAGAGTGAGACAAAAATACCCTAAAAATATCCCATCTTTCCTACTCTTCTCTCAATCGTTGCTCTGTGCAGTCTTCTAGACGACTTTTCTCCAAAAGAGAAATACTCCCATCGCCAAATTCAAGTACACAATTGAATTGTTCTCATCAACCTCTAAAGCTATCAATTTCAATTCATAAAATCCAAGGCCGAACAAATCAAGAAGGTATGCATAAAATTTAGGGTTTGATCGATTTTATAAGATTCTAAGGTTTGGTTTTATGCACTAGAAGAGTTTTATAATACTTGACCGATGTTTACTTCTATCCTTCCCATTTATTCGAATGAGTTTCACTTTTGTTTGCTAAAGAGTTCAAACTATTTTGATTTTCTGAGTTTTGTTGGTTGAACTTTATTAGGATTTCACTTTTGTGCGTCCATCAAAATATATATGATTGTTTCTATCACACTGCATCCTTATGAGTCATTTTCTAGTTAAACAAATTAAATGGAATTGATAGTTGAATTGATCTCATTTTGATAGTCGGTGGTTGTTATAGTTATATTTACACGGTTCATAATCCTATACGGTTAAGTTCATATGAGCTTGAAACACGGTTCATACTTTGGCATATTTTAGATACAAGAAATTGTAGTGTATACTTTAACTGGAATTGCTACTTTCAACAAGTCTAAATCACTTGTAATTTTTTCTCAATTAAAAGTTAACTTTTAACAGTTGGAAAGATGAAAAAGAATGAAAACCAGTTTACAAACCAACTGAGAGTGGTGAATGTCAAACAACTTACATAGTACAATGACCTCTACCTTTCATTCATCAAATTAAATCCTTTTATCTAAATCCTAGTTGAGAACTAGGTTCATATCAGTTGTTATTTTGGTTCATATTTTTGTAAGGTAAGGTTCATAGTACTTATGATTTTGTTTTATACATTTTAATTTATGAAAATCATGATTTTTTTTATGTTTAAGTAACCTTAGGTTCATTGAAGTTCATCCTAATGGTTCCTGCATTTTGGTTCATACTATTTGTTAGTTGGTTTCATGGCATTTGGTTCATAATATTAGCTCTTTCGGTTCATGATTTTGTATGTTAGGTTCATGGTAGTTCTTCTTACAGTTCATATCTTTTATTGCATAATAGTTATTTTGTTTAACATGTAGTTGTTTTTATTGATTTCAAACAATGGTAAGTATCTTCTATATGAACTAGCTAAATTTCTTCTCATTAATTATGTGTATCGGAACAATTCATGTACGATTTGGGTAGCCTATTAGCTCAAATGGTAGAGCAATGTGTCTTGCACACATATATGTGGGTTCAAATCTCACATAGGCTAATTCTTCTTATGGTTAATATCTACTGGTCCAAACCAGATCTTATGTGACTTTGGGTTTATGACAATTGATTTTCAGTTCATTACTATATAAGCTTAGGTTCATAATAGTTCTTCTTACAGTTCATGCCTTTTTGCTCGAAAAGTTTGTCATTTTAATTTGTGTTTTTTGGTTCATAAAAGTTATTCTTTTGGTTCATGATATGTATAAGCTTAAGTTTATGATAGTTCTTCTTACATTTCATGTATAGTATCATTTGCGTTATCTTAGCATCCTGAGTATTATGATTATGGACAAAAATACATAAATTTTCTCTCGTAACATAAGTGAGATTTGAACCCACATCATGTGAAGAGATTGCTCTTCCTTTGAGATAATAGACTTTAAAACAATTTTGCATAACCAGAACCCAGTTCTTATTTTTGGTTCATGTTTTTGTAAACTTAGGTTCATAGCAACTCTGTTTATAGTTCATGTCTTTTATTATTTTAGCTTATGTAGGATTCAAACCCACATCATGTGTAACAAACACATTGCTCTTTCTTTTGAGCTAATAGGCTTTACAAGTTCATATAAGTGATTTTGTGCATACATCCTACAAGATCAACTTAAGAATAATAACAAATTAAAGAGTAGATATTGCAACTACATAACCGACTATTATGCATTGTAACTATAAACTTGATTGTTTTGTCCATCACTCAAACTCCAATTTCACCATAGTTCGAACATGCCATGTAGTGCCTTGCCCTGTCATGCTAAACAAGCTACAATTCTCCCCTTGGATTTATATGGGTGGAATGGGTAAAAAGCACTGGTAAAAAATTTAGAAATTCAAACTTGGTTGAAATTCAACAAAGAGACCATTGACAGGAAAATATCTTTCACTAATAATGTTACAACAAATCTAGAACCAAATACAATGATACCTTGTCTTCGTTCAACGAATAACACTAAATCATTGTCGAATCTATACAATTCAATGTAGCACAATCATGAATCATGGAATGAAAAACTCGCACATGTCCCCAAATTGGAAAACCCTAGATTCGAAGCAACAGTCAAAACAAACCAAAACATACCTAAAATCGATGAAGAAAGTGGTATGAAGGAGCTCGAATTTACGAATTAAATCCAATTGAAACAAGCAAGATTGTAGAGAGAATGAGATTGAAGAATGACTGGAAATAAGCACTGCTACCCGGTGAAGATGCAAAAGAGTTGTAGCTTAGATCTATTTTATAGGTAAATTGACTAAAGTACCCCTTTATTTAAAAAGAATAGTTAAGCACGCGTGTCTCTTTATAGCCGTAGATCTCACTAATCCAACGCTCCTTAACTGCTCTCATTTTACACCCTAAGAGTTGTTTTTATGTGATCGTGAATCTTCACTTTTAAGCTATCTTAATTATACAAGATTACACTTTTATTAATACACCGGCAGTCCACAATATTCAAGAATTCTGGTTCCAATCCGGTCCGATGCCCATGCCTAGTACAACCTCCTCAATTTATCTGGACCGGTCCTGTCTCTGGGGCGCAACGAAATCCTTGAGATGTTCGGCTCCATTCGGAATTCCTCTCAGGCTCCAGCCAAGGTATTATCTCCTTATCCCCCATCTACCTTCGCGCTGTCTGATGATTATCACAATTGACAATTGAGAAGAAGAAGAAGAAGAAGAGAAATCCTGATTACGCTGTTTTGGTGTGCTTTGTTGCTAACAGAGGCAGCGGAAACAAGAGGAGAAACAAGTGGGCGAGGGTTTCAGACCAGAGAACTTCATCCCGGGTCTGGTAATCGGCTTCATTTGTGGGTTGGTCTTGGATTTCTTCAAGCCTTCCGCCAACCCACCAAAACGAAACACGCCCAATCCTGGCTCCTTTGTGGGAAGGCCCCATAAGCTCACTGATTCCTCAATTGATGACTCTGATGACGAGCTCAAATTGGTATTTCCTTATTCAATGATTCTTGATCCTGTTCCTTCTGCCCATGAAACTTAGCTTTGTGTGTAGTGCACCAGCCAATTGTTGTTTGGCTAACAGTCTTTAGTTAAATTTCAGGCAAATTATATGCTTTAATTTCAATTGGGCAATAGACATTGCTCATATTCAGTGTTCTAAAAATCCCTTCTAGGCCCTGTCTAGGCGCTAGTCAGTCCTTGTCCGCCTAGCGTTTTAACCCGCCTAGATGGTGTCCGCCTAGGCAACCGTATTGCCTGCCTAGGCGCGCCTAGCGTTTTTTAGAACAATGCTCATATTTGTTTTAAAATTTATGCAATGCAGGTTTTAGTAGTTAGACAGGACCTAAAGATGGGAACAGGGAAGATTGCATCTCAATGTGCCCGTATGTTCTGTGTTTCATATGCAAATTTGGTAGCAAAATTTTGTGCCTTTCAGTTCTTGAAGGTGTCAAAGCTCTAAAGAGTGTCCTATTTTCTATATACGTGCAGATGCTGCTACCGGCATGTACCAAGAGTTACTGCAAAGGTAAAGTCTGATTAGTTTCTTGAGAACTAATTTAAATGTTCGAATTCAAGCTTTTTTCAGTAATGATCAAGTTCGTCTCAGCTAATCCTGCTAATCCTCCTCTTAATGTTGCCCAACTTCACGACCGCTTGATACAAACTAGTGTCTAGTAACTTGATTCTATATGGCTCATGTACATTTTAAGAAAGAAGTCCAAGAGAAATGATGATTACAATCTGAATTACAGCATTACAATCTGAATTTGGGGAGAGGATGAGTTGGCATATATACATGTAATATAAAAAACATTTCGGTTTAGAGGCATGCAATGAACACATCAAGAAACTTATTGATTCGTATCTTGAGATGGCTAATAGCTTAGCCAAACTTTATACCTTTCTCCATGGAGCTGGCCCCCTCTATAGTAATTCTTCCCTTTTGCATTAGTCTATGAAGAACTATGGGTGTGAATTGTGTTTATGGCAGTCACCGGTCACTTCTGAGACAGTGGGAGTGTAGTGGGCAGCCCAAGATAGTTGTGACTTGCAAGAATCAACAGGAAATGTAAGTAGAGAATTTGCTAATGAGTTGGGGTAAAATTGATCTGCTGAAGTCCACCCTTCTCCCTCTTTAATATCCATTTACTGTGGCAGGAATAAGCTGAAACATACAGCTGAGAGCATTGGCCTTCCAACTTATGTAGTTGCTGATGCAGGACGTACGCAGGTTTTCATCTTTCTATTCTATAACTTCTAACTTGCTACACGTGCTTGCTTGCTTTGTCTTCTTACAGCAAATGAGATCTCATTTGAGCGTGTCGCTAACCATTCTTGAATTTCCATTCAGTTAAATTTTCAATCTTCCAAAAGTCCTTTATACTATCTTTATACTATCTTTATACTATCTTTATACTTATAAGCTATCTTTATTGTACCTGAAAAATCCTTTATACTTTCTTTTGCTGCAAAGATACATTATTGTGTTGCCTTACATCTCAAGGTATATTGTTACAACTTTCTGGGCATCTGACCATCGTGGTTCAATGATGTACTGTTTTCTGAATGATCTCTTGTAGACTTGCGACAGAATGGGAGTGTTACAATGATAGATGTAAGAATACTGAGCACACACAATTCAAGCAAGATCACAGTTAAATTATCTATAGAATACAATTGTCTTCTTTCTAGTGAACACTTGCCACAGAAAGTTGTTCATACATCATTTTTATTCCTGGATAAGCCTATTCTTTCAGCCAATGAATGAGAAGTGAGAACTGAACGAGTGCATTGCCATTTTTCATTATTTGTAATTTTTTTTCCCATTGCTTACGCTGGAAATATGTCCCTGCAATATTATTGATACAATTTTATATTGCTATGCTTTTTTCTTTCGTTGATTAATTAATGCGTGATGCTATATTAGGTACTGGATTCTTGAGGTTCTAATTGTTCATGGTTTCTTACATATTTGTTCACATAGGTTATCTCTGGCTCGAAGACTGTGCTTGCAATTGGTCCTGGTATGTATCGGTTCTACACAACTTTAATTCTTTTCCCTGTATTTTACCCGGGTCAAGTTCCCGTGTCACATTGTTGTCCCGTCCAACTTCTTTCCCTACTCAGCTGAAATGCCTCCCATGTATGAAAAAATTGAAAGAAGTATGATTTATAAGTACATAGCTTCAATATACACATTATCTATCTATCTATATATACATAAAGAAGTATGATAATATGTTTGAGACTTGAGACAAAATGGGGACTTTGCTGCGTGCTCTGCATCTTACCAGTTATTTGAGATCCGAAAGATCTTGTGGGACTGCACTGTGCTCCTACATTGGGAATAAGATAGAGATGATGGTCTTTGTTTATGCGCTTGAACTTGGCATATATTATGTGCAGGAAGAAAGGCTTCTGTAGATTCGGTGACTGGTAAACAGCGCCTGCTTTGATTTGATCTATGTAAAAACTTGGATGGGTTTGACCTAAAACGATCATCATCATATGGCATCACGGCACACTCTGCTTGTTGTCGCTCACTCCGTTCTACCCTACACTGGCCGGCCTATGGCTAACCGGGCTAGTCTGAGTGATTATTCTTCATGCTGTCAAGATTATTTCCCTTGTAGCACTTTTAGTCTTATTCTCTTCTAGATATAGCAGCTTTCCAGGGATCTATTCCCTTGTATTATTATTTTTTTGTTATTATTGTCAAACATGTCAGAATAGAACATTGGAGTAGGGTTTGGAACAAGTGATCTTATCAAATGAATTGCATTGTAACTGCATTTGTATTTTGCTTTCAATGAGCTACCGGGTTCAACATGAAGATCAATTTCAAAATAGTGCGTCCTGCGTATCAATCGGGTTGATTTGGTATGGTTCAATCGGGCTTTTATAGGAGTCTGGAGGCCCATTATATATGTAACAAAAGGGCCTGAAGCTTCTCTAGAGATTCAATAATTTCTCTAGCTAATCATCTTCTTTTTGAGCAAACTCTTGACTAACTTTTGTTCCTTACCAACTTATTATCCCTACTCGACTAATTATAAGCATAATCATCTTACAGGTACTTTTATGGTCCTATAGGCTTGTGTAAGAAGTTTTACTTTTGGTACACTTGTAAGAAAATTGTTAATTAATTGAACTAAGATATGAATGAGATATTCATCTATATTATAGATTATTTCGCTTCCTAAAGTGAAATTCATTTTAGAGCATCTTCAACAAATGCTCCAAAACCGTGAAAATTCTCATTTTGGAGATTTCTGGTTGATCTTATGGTCCAAAAATCTATTCATATGGATATTTATTTTGGAGAAGTTTTTTAAATGCCGAAGGAGTATCGTCACATATGGAGATATCTCTTACATGTAATTTGCATTCATTGTGAAATCCTTTTTTCGGAATATATAAATGATAGATTTCTAAATAGAGGAGCGGTTGGAGTTGGAGAATATTGTTTTAGAAATACTATTGAACATATAGCTTAAAGACACCATTCATATCCATCCCCAATCCAATCTCTTTATGCCACATACTCATACTGGCTATAACGGATATTGTAAATCCTTGATGTCAATACCAAACCAGTCATAAATTAATGATTACTTAGAAGTAGAGTTGAGCAAAATCTTTTTCTCATCGGATTTTAGACCGGACCAGACTGGATAGAGGTATTTTCAGTCTGGTTCGGACCGACTTTTTAAAACAAATAATAAAAATATACAACTATGTAAATTTTAGATCTAACTTGTATGTTATAAATGTTTTTTTTAATATTATGTATTTAATAATATTATACTTTTCTTAAATTATACTGTAGTGTATAATTTCTCTAATTAAATCATTTTTTTCAATAAAATACTAATGTTTACTTCAAATAATATTATTTTTTTTAAAATATAAATTTTGGGGAATCCGATCCGATCTTCGGTCCATAGATTTTGGGGAATCCGATCTGGTCCGATTCTGGACCGGTGCTTAGGCCTACTTAGAAGACATGGATGCATAAAATCTAGACACAATTACCAACGTGGCGTTAACCCCATTATACTTCTTTTCATCAAAGATATCAAAGCATAATCCTTGTGTTCCATTAAAGTACGTTCTTAAGGATCCTTTTAACTCATCAAATTCCCAAGAAGCAAGCTACCAACTTTTCTCTCAACATGGTATGTATGTTGTTGGGATCCTAATCAATTGAGTACCTATGCTCTATTAGATTCTCTGAACGTATAAGATTAGTGGGAAATTTCTACTACTATAGTTTAATTTATCTCCAAATAAAAAGCATGCATATAGTAGTATTAATTAATCAATTACAAACTCCAATTAATGCTCAACAAAATCTAACCTTGGACACAGAGAAAGGTGATCAACTAAGGTGGAAGGAAGGAATCTTTTTACCAAGACAAATTCCCATAGCCTTCTCTTTTTCATGTTGCGCACCGTCCAATAAAAATCAGTCCACATGCTATATCAAGCCTTTAGATTTTTCAGAAAGACATGATCTAATGCCAAGTATGCATATGAACTATCTTTGTCCCATTCTTGCTTTTGTCAGGATTAATTATGTGTGTATCTATATTTATTGTATGTGTGACGATATATTCATTGAAGTGGGCTTCCTTTTTCTGTTGATCTCTCCGGCCATAATATAACAACTATTTGGTCCTCAATCTGGGTCCATCTTTCCTCCATTCATCTTGAAGTGTACAAAAAACTTGCTCCACTATTTCTACTTTCGTGGACTTGTCACTGTCCTTTCTCGATCTGATCTATTTGGTTGAGGTAATTAAGTTGGATGGCCAATTCACTCTTTGTTTGGAGCAACAACACTGCTTTTCTAGTACTGTTATTATGCAGGGAAATAAATGAATAAAGTATCTGATCGTCATGATAGGCATGCTAAATACTCTCCTCTTCTTTTTTGTGTGTGTGTAAAGAAAAGCCGAACATTTTGACATATTTATGTATCAAAAGGTTTATACTCTCTCTTAGAGAAAGTATACAAAAAAACCTACAAAAATGAATGCATATTTATGTATCAAAAGGCTTATACAAAAGCGTTTGTCGTATCAGCTCAATGGTAGCCAGTTTTCATCTCTTGCGGATGCTCTAGACGAGCCCAAGTATTACTTCTGGCGACCCTAACTCCTTTACTTATAAAAAAAAAGGTTTATACAAAAGACCTAGGAACCAGAACATTTTTGACATATTTACGTAGAATTAGGGCTCAAAATCAGTTCAAAATTGAACCAAACACAAATCCGGACCAAAACCGAACCAAACCAAAATCAAAATTGGTAAATTCCTAACCAAAATCGAATAATATCTGATTTTATAGACTTGGATTCGGCTTTACATATATTTCGATTCGAACCAGCCCATCCTTGGTCCTATCGATCTAGACCCGGCCCATGCATATGATTTTAAGGGATGATAACGAGGGTGATAATATGGGGTTCAACTTTGAATGATTGGAGCATCTTTTAGCTAGGGTGTGGGTGTGAGTGTTAGTGCATTCAAATCAAAGCGGCCCCTCCGGGTCCACAACCCTCATATATTAACAAGGGAAGAGCATATTTTGCGATCGACATGCCGTGCCTATATTGTCTCCATGTGTACGTATTGTCTTTTCAAGTAGCTAGCTTGGCTAGCCTTGTTTTCATGTTGGTTGTGTCGAGTTCAATATGCATGTGATCCAAATGAGAGGGATATGGTACGATATCACTCCTGGATTCATACACACTTGTTACACGTGTTACGAGAAAGTACTAGAGGCACATTTCGGATCACTTATTGCAACTTATATTAATATTTCACCCAGTATTATACATTATGATCATGCTTTGTTGCGAGAAAGTATATTATTTTTATTTTTTTGTTTTGAGATTTGTAAAATGTATTTGATTTTCACAAATTATAATACAATAAAAATATTTTTTTTATCTAAAAATTCATTCTATTAGCAAATGTAACAAGGAATAGTCACATTCTCTGTAGAAATTAAAAAAAATTGTCTTGCAATTTATTTTGTTTCCTTAATTATGTTTGCTTATCTTATCTATCGATAAGATTGTACAACATATATAAATACAACCTTCTAAGGCCAACTCTATCTAATATTTTGAGAATTTTTATTTGAGATCTAATTTTGTAATTGTAGCGTGATGGCCGTATATTTGAGTGAAAGTAATGATTTTGATTGGTTTGTTCGGTTTAGAGTACTCTAACTGAACTAAAAAACCAAACCGACTTGAGGTAACTAAGTTCAATTTACGGTTCAACAAAATTCATTGGACTTTTCAATTTGGTTTAAATTTTCCCAATTCGAGTTTTATCTAATAAGCTAATGAATTAAATTCGTTAGTTTGCTCAAAATATATATTACGGAGTATTTAATTTACTCATAATAATCTCAACTTAAATTGTTTTGATATTTTTACCTTCGTTTGGTTTTCGATTCATCAAAATCGAAACCTTGTTTTTATTTTGGTGTAACACCTGGCCCCCAAACATCACGGGAATATTACCATCAGTAATCTCAGTCTAGTTCTTTTCTAATCCGGTTCGAGTATGAGCCAATCAATAATCCTTTAACCATACTATCATTACAATATCATGAATTTTGTCTGTTCAATGTATAGATTCACTCCTAATAATTTCCAACATTTTTGAGTGGATGTTAAGTTTGTGCTCTGATTTTTGGTTTAATTTTCCTAATCTAGATATAACAGATTAAATATACGTAATAAATTACGGAGTAACTTACATTACATGCATTATGCATATGATTGATGAATCTTTGGTCCTAGTGGGGAAAACTGGATGAAAAAACAGAGGTGAGAGACCCAAGAAAGGACTGGGTTTGGCCGCACAAAGAGAGACAAATGTCTTCCGTCTCTTTCATGCATTGCATGTCATGCTAGTGTTATTCTTTTTCGTAGCGATAGAAGTTTGGGACAAACTTTAAATTAAAAGGTCTAGCTTGTTGAGAATTATTTTGACCGGATAAAAGCATAAATTTATTTGTATGTTAGGAAAACTGACAATAATGAGATCGAAAAAGCTAACCTTGTTTACTAGCTAGCTTGCAAATCTGTCCACCACAAATAATGTGCATAACGATTGCATATTAGAATTTGCACTGAGTTAGAAATTTTTTCACAATCCCAATTTCTTTTTTCATTGTTCAAGTATAATGATAAAATGTCTATCGTATAAGCATATGAGATAGTCTTCTATTCCCAATTGATTTTAGGATGGAATTCCAAAAACTTATGTGTTGGATCTATCGCGCATATGTACGCCGATCGACGGTTGAGCCCGGCCCCCACAAGTATGACCAATCGGAATTTAGGATGATATCAGAACCTGTTCGGTCTAGGTCCCGACTTCCTAGTCTATTAGCCTGACCGACCTTAAGGAATGAGATGTCAAGTACAAGTGTACAACTAACGTATTGCGAGGGCAAACAATTACACTTGAGGGGACGTGTGGAAGAATGACTTACCATATTGAAAAATGAAAGATAAAATGTTCATCATATAAGTACATGAGTTACTCCTTTTTTCAATTGGTTTTAGGATGAACCGTATGGGCTTATGTGTCGGGCATATCATGCATATGCGCACGGACCGGCATGTAAATCTCAACGTGAGATATGATATGACGCATCTGAATTTAACATAGTTGGGATGAAATTGATCTGATTAAACACTGAAGTTGGATTGCTTGTTTGGTAGCACATTTTCCTGTCATGTTGATTCATTTCTCTTTTATCATGCCGTGTGAATCAAGGATTTGGATTTGCGAGAAAATGTTATCCTAATTGATATTCATTTTTTTTGTTTAAAGGAGAGACGGTAATCTCAAGCCGACTTTTATTAATTAGGGAAAATTGGAATAAGAAGTATAAGCATGCAAAAAAAGTTTTAAAACTCTCGGACAAACCAGGTAATACATAAAAAAAAAATTAAGCTAAAAGCAAAGGATATAAGAAAATCCAAAGTAGAGTTGATATTCATATATGCTAGGCTTATAAAGCAACTCAACTTATGCTCTAAGCGGCTTCCTACGACCTATTGAATATATGACACTTGGAAATGTTTATAACCAATTTGAGGGTAAAGATAGTATTGATGTTTGATATTTTCTAATATCGATTTTAAACTTTGTAGGAATAACGATGGGAATTGTCAAGGGTTCCCCGTCATTGGAACAATATTTTTTACTATCACAAAAATTGATGATTGATAAACACTATTAATTAGAACTGATGTCTATGAATAAGTATTTCAGAGGAACAATGAAACTCAATAAAATTGTTCAAAGTTATTGAAAATAGTGCAACTATTCATTATCGTCAGAAATATTGATTGAGCAATGGATGACGACTAGGAGAAGAGGTTACTAAAATTAAGAACAAGAGCGTACCGCCTAAAAAGCCATATCATATAGTATTGTATATGGGAAAAAGTACAAAAAAATTTATTTTTATAAAGTAAAAAAGACAAGTAGCAGTTTGTCCATGGATGAGAATGAAATGGTCATTTGCCTGATTTATGAGGGACATCACTTGCATAAACCAATTGGCTTGTGTGAGTTTCTTCTATAAGAAACCTTGTTCATTTATTATTCTTTGTTTACCATTTTGTTTGCGAACAATATCTTCCAATGTCTAAGTAATTATTCCATATGTAATTGTTCATTTACTCTTAATAACGAGTATTTTATCCAAGAAACTTAAATAACATGGTAGGATGTTTTGTTATCAAACTTTATATATTTTTTAAAATAAAATTTGTTATTTTTCATGGTTAGAATGACAACATTAACACCCACGGATATGTATGGTTACTGTAAAATGTAATTATTATTTTCGGATATGTACGTGGTTAGTTGGGATGAAAAGCAAAACCTCTGTTGGCTTCCCTGATCAGATCCACACAAAGTAGAGTACGGTGGCGACGGCCGGCCTGATCAGCACCGTGGACGGCGACCACTCATCCTGCCCGCTGCCCAAAACGTCCTTTGCTGCTGCCCGCGTGCCATTTGCCGCTGCCCAACACACCACAAAACTTTCAACATCCGTACAAAGCGTTACAGGGATCCGCTTGGCACGCGCTGTCAGGCCACACCACTACCCCTGGCTCAGCCGCTCTGGCTCCGGTACAATACAAAGGCAATTAAAGCCACCAACCAAAACACAGCGTTTCATCCTTATTGATCACCAAACTGCCGCGTTTTACTCTAACCAGTTGTGTATTATTGCTCTTTTCGTCCTTTTCTTTTTGGTCCTCCTACATCGTGGATACTGTTCTCATGCCTTTATTTGCTGACAATTTTGAGATGATTTTAACGTATAACTTTTCGAAATAGAACCCACTTTTGACCCTTTCAAATCGGTCGTTAAAAGTGCCATGCACACACAGTGCACTGATTAATGTAATATACTAGAGTAGTAAGTATTTGAATTTGATTGTTACCAGAAAATTCACATTTTTTTTCATATATATCTTTTTCACCATATATATATGGACTTAATTCTAGGTCGTTGATGATCTCTTGTAGTCTTGTTGACAAGTAAGTTGTACCAAGCCTCCGGCTAATCTTATGTTATCTTTTAATTTCTTCAATAACAACATGTGCATATATATTTACAACAACAACATTTGTTCAAGGAAATCCCGCATTAGCGAGATATAATTAAGAGGGTCAGATTGGGGCATTCTAGACCTAGATGATAAGTTAATTTGAGAATACAAATTCCTACGTGTGCATATATATTTTTCTAGGAATTTAATATGATGTCCGGCTAAAACTAAATTCATGGAATAATGGGGAAAAAATTGCTGAAAAATTGAAGTGCCATAGCCAAGCAAGAAATAGTTATTTTGGGACTTGGCTTCATGGCATGAGTAGAATAACTCGACCTAAAATTGGTAAGATCTTAATTTTTTCAAAACCTCATACATACCATCCAGAATACCTTTTTCAGGGCACCACTAAAAAAAAGTCAAAATTTCGAGGGTAACAACGAAAATTTCATTTATATTTCAATAAAGGAAAATGATACATTTTAATGGGAAGTGGATATCTATAGTTTTAATTATTATTTTGACCTACTCTTTAGTACGTAGTATATAGTTAGTTATGATTAATTTGACCGTAACAGGATTATTTTTATTGATTTGTGTTGGCGTATCAAAGAAGTAAGAATTAACAAGATCGGTTAAACTCTAGCACTTGATTAGCAGAAAAACATTAAGAACTACGCCTACTAATCCACTGAAAAATGCAATCAATCCATCAATATCGTGATACTTCAATCCGATCCACGGATTTAAGAGGATATGAGTTAAAATGGGGCCCGAGCTTGCACTAAGCACGTTTTACTTGATAATTAACGCTCCCTTTAGACCCTGTAATCATTATCTTTGAATGGCACCTCTCTTGGAATTGGATAGACAACCTATAATTTCCTCTTTATTTATGCATAAAAAGACAGCGCCTAGTGTATATATTTTCATTGTTTGATTCCACACCAGCTTTACACGATCCCCACTTTGTGTACAAATGACACAGACTAAACACCATATCTCGGAGTATCTATAAATTGCTAGCTTAATTATAAACTAATTACCACTATGTTTAGTGTATCAGCCTAATAAATATTAGAACCGTTTAGCGTTAATTGTCCATATGATGATGTCTCTTCTCTATTATGGCGTGTATATATACTTATTTTAGGTAAACTATTGTTGTGTTACAAATGAAGAACCTGTCTATAAATAAGATAAGACAAATCACGATTCATGATGACTTGATGAGTAATAAATACAAGGAATGCGCTTATTATATATGTAGGATATTCTTACTTATTTAATATATTTTATTATAAAAACCCATAACATATTACATTTTATAATTAAATATTAGTATATTTAATTATAATATTATTTTTTATAATTCTTAAAAGGTTGAGTTCAAGCACCATTGGACTGACCTAAATGCCCCAATGATTTGTCTTGACCCGACTAGATAGGACTTGTAAAACAACTAACATGAACCCGCATTCAACTTGAACTCGAAAAGATCGAACACAAACCCGATCATACCAACCCATTCGACATATATCAAAATGGATGCTCCGCCCTCTCATGTTTGTCAGCTTCACAAGTATCTCTACAAACTACGACACACGCCTCAAAATTAACTACGACTCTATCATAGTTCGGTCTTTGTCAAGCTTAGTCACTCTTATTCTTCCACAACAATGTGACCGTCATCCATATTCTCGTGTACATTGCATACCTTCTTATTGTTGGTATTTGTTCTATTCCAGTTAATCGGTTCAAGTCTTATCTTCATCACCGTTTTCATATACATCATATATGAAAGATCTTAATTAGACACTTGAAATACTTATTAAGCATTGAAATAACTCAATGCACTTGTATATATGTAATGTTAATATAGAGTTACTTGTGTATGTTGATAATGTCATTGTTATAGGGCATATATCATTGATCAGTTTGTCGTTAAAATTGTACATAGCTACTACTTTTGTCTTGAGCTGACACGTGGGTAAAGTAGAGCAAGAAAATTGGTGTATCTATACACCAATCTATTCACTAAGCTAGCATGTGCAACACACATCAACTTAATATATAAACTACCAATTGGGATTGTCATGAAAATGCTTGACCTTCATATCCCGAATAATTGCTTTCGATATAGACGATAATGGAAATATGCCCAATAATGATAGAGTATAATGGATGCCCAATAATGATAGGCGATTACAGAATCAACTATTCTAATACTCCGTATATACTATAAGGTCATTTAACGTGGTAATGCTTCATAAATTAGGTCATTTAACGTTGGTCTAGGCTTCCTTCTTGTTTAGACTTGCAAACTTTTCTCCATGAAACTGGTGCCTTCCTTTCTTCGGTGCTGCCTCACCACAAACAACTCAATCAATTGTTAAACGACTTCTTTGATTATCTTCTTGGGAAGAAGGAATATCATGCTCTAATACTATAAGACTCCTGTTAGTACACAAAATATGTTGTGTACAAGTTTCAACTCCTTCTTCAATGTTTTTCTTCTTCTCCAAGCCTTTTCACCTTCAATGACCTGCAAAACAATGGACCTAGGGGCGAGCGACCCCTAATCCACCTCCGATGCTTAAGTCAGTAAGGGCAATGTCGATTAAAGGTGTCAGACAGAGCGATAGCTTAGAACTTACCAGGCACATGGCGAATGCATGTGTATTTATAGAGGAAGGGGAGGGGGCGCGCCTCCCTATGGGCCGATCGGGTCTATCTAGGGTTATGGCGAATAGCTTGCTCCCCAAGTCAACCAATATCTTATCCCAAGCGAAGATAAGATCCTCCTCCATAAATATTATCCTATCTAGAGTAACTACTCTAATAAAGGATAAAGCAAAATAAATATGGATTATCATAATAAATAAGATAGAGAAATAAATAAGATATGCTAACTAACTGATGTCGGAATCATGCCCGCCTACAACTCCCATATATATGATTAGCATGCATGGCTCTTGTTATAATGTCTAAACTTTCTTGCATAAGGAAGATCGACTTCTTCTTGATGCCCATGTTTTTATGTTATTTTTAATCTTCCTCGTTAAGGAGTTTTAATCTTCCTTTGTGATTGTGACACTTTATTAAGACATTGCCACTTAGATGGACATAGGGGGTCTTGACTACGTGGCCGGTGCCCCCTTCCCGTCGGGTTTATTATTAGTATCCATATGTAATTGTAGGTTAAATATGAATATATTTAAAATTAATTTGTATTAAATATGATATGAAAATCAACTAATCTAAATAGTTACTGTTCAATTTGTTTTAATTCCACCAAGATTTAATTTTCCATAACATCATTTTATTTTTCTTATTCACATTTTATGTATTCCTCTCAATTGATTTAATTTGTTTTTATTAAAGTAGTCATTTTTTTGAGCCAGGTAGTCATTTATTAAAATAGTCATTTTTTTGCATAAATTAGATGCCATACATAATACAAATATTTTGATAAATAAGTGACTATTTTTTGCTATTAAAGTTATTAAATAACTAAATTTATCGATTATATATTCTTGATTTGACTGAATCCCATGAACAAGTTATGCCTAGCTTGTTTTAAATTCGTTCTGCATCCATCGTTGTATACACACTACTCATGCAACTAGGCCATACTACCACCCTAGACTTGTTTTGAACCTCCAAGAATGTATAATTTTTGTCCAAAAGGATGCGCTTGGTCAGATCATTAACCTAATCCTTACCTTATAAAAAAACTTTATAATCAATTGAGAACCTCTCAAAATAGGAAAAAAAAACTACTAGTCAAATGTTTGGCTGGCAGATTATTGGATGAGATGTTCAATTACTGTATATGACTATAGTTCACGAGTTCGATCCCTTAATAATAAGATCAATGCTCACGACATTTTTTAATCATTTTGTTTCAAAAAGAAACATGTAGGACTAGATAGTAAAAAAGTGGCAATAAGGACAGTTTATTAAAAGCACAAAAACCATTCATTCCCATCCAAAAGGCCCACCACAGCTAGAATCATCCAGATCAAGAGCTACCGGTTAAATTTTTTGAATAACTTTCACTCTTAAAAAGGACTAATTCTCCCTCCATCATTTCATGCACACATATTATTCATTATATATACATATATGTCTAGCAAAGCAGCTTCTTACACACATCCATACCTCTCTATCTCTCCATCTTTTCATACATTGCTTCACTCCTTTCACACCCATAAAGAGTTAGCTGACAAATCCAATCACAAATAACCTTTGCTAGATCACCTCATCATCAACCTTTTCTTTCCTTGTTTTGCAGATTGTAAACTCTAGATCTGTGACAAAAGTAGAAGGACATCATGATCCAAGAACTCTTTTCTGGGGAGAGGAAGATCTCCATTACAAGTGAAGGCTTTCTTCAAGCCACTTCCTCTCCAACTTGTACTACTACTACTACTACTACAACAACTCCTACTACTACAACTCCGTCGAATCCTTCCGATTCGACTAACCAGAATCTCCGGTGTCCGAGATGCGACTCAACCAACACCAAATTCTGCTACTACAACAACTACAACCTCACCCAACCCCGCCATTTCTGCAAGACATGCCGTCGGTACTGGACCAAAGGCGGTGCTCTTCGTAACGTTCCCATCGGAGGTGGTTGTAGGAAGAACAAGATCTCGACACCGCCTACGAAAGCCTCATCCGCCTACGCTAAGCTTAGAACTAGCTTAAGCTCCTTATCCTCCGAAAGCGGCTTTGATCATGACCTATCTTCAAACCAAGCAATACCATGGCCTTCTCCCCCTCCTCCTCTACAAAACTCTCACATCCTAGCCTTCTTAAGAGCAGCCCAAAACCCTAACCCTAATAACCCTAACCCTAATGGTCCCCAGTTTTCTATGGCTCCTCCTCCTCCTTCCCTTTGGAGGACCAATCAGCAACCGACAAGTGGAAGTGGGTTCGGTGAAGCTCAACACAACAGTGGGATTCAAGAGCTGTTTCAGAAGCTCAAATCATCAAGAGTTGGTGGTGGTGGTGGTGGTGGTGGGTTATACTATGGAAATCCTCAACCGGTGTCTTTGAGTAGTAATGTTGTTATGTCTTCTTCTTCTTCCTCGAACCCTAGTAGTAACGGTGTGGGCGTTTTGGAGTCGGTTCCGGCGGCCGGAGGTGAGTTCAGTTACTTGAATTCGGGTTTTTCATGGTCTGATGTTGTCACACCAAGTGCTGGTGCCTACCCATAAGAGGAGCTGGATTTTATGGTCTTAAGTACTCTTAGTTAATTAGTGTAAACCCTTTTTTTTTATGTACGTTTTAGTTAATTTTCCTAGCTTGGGGATTGTGGTATATGGGTGAATGTGGTATATGAATGGATGTACGTAGGCTAGTATGGGCATTTTCGCTTCTTTTAAGTTTTGAGTTCTTTGTTTTGGTTTATCATGGGTGTTTATCATGTGTGTGCTCTCTAAATTCTTCTATTTTCAAGTCTTTGGTTAATGAATGTGGTATATGAATGGATGTAGTCTAATTGAATCCAAGATATTTTCGTTTCTTTCATTTCAATTCTGTTGATATGATATTCTTGTCTTTTTTTCCCAGTAGCTCATAAATTATTCTCTGAGATGTGGCAGAATTATCAGGTATTGCCTCAAAAGAGCAGAAGCCTAGAGGCTTTATAAAATTTAAATATAATTTTTTTTAGTGATTGTGGTGAAGCGGCTATACCACTCTTACTGGCAGTTGATGGTCCTTTAATTTAGATTGCCTAGAGATAATTTTTTAATTAGTAGATAATACTACTGTAATAAATTAAAGTGGGAGCACTAGAAAGGAGCAAGGACGAATCTTGGGAGAATAGGAGAATACAAATTAAAGTGCTTTTTGTGATGAACAGTACGTTTCATTCTTTGCCGTTGCTAGGATATTCCAAACTGCTGTTTAAATATAACCTTTCTCAAAGTATATCCACATGCTTTGATGGCAAAGTTCTCTTCCATAATTGACTTGATCAACAACATTTTTAGAGCTTTTGATGTTCAAATGCACTCACAGAAGGAGTAGAGATTGCATATGACCAGCTGCTGTATCTTTTGAAATTAAGTAAACTTGCTTATTACTAATGATCATTTGAGAATGCTAATCATGTAAAAACACTAAACAATCACACCTTTATGCCTGTTTAGTAACAATTTTAACCCAAATATAGAATACAACAACCAACATACATGAATGAATACAAAGGATGCAATAATGGTTCAGAAACTGTCTATAGGCCAGCAGCCTTGCCACATTTCAGGGCATTGTCAGGAATGGCATTCTCTGTTAACAGACTCGGTTCGTCGTTCCAAGCTCTCACGTACAGTTCCTGTCCTAGGTACCGCCTTGGCCAGATCGCGGACCTCAAATTCCATATTCCTTTGTTATCTAAGGAAGCCAATATCGCTGTCCAAGATTTCGGGTACACCTGAAAGAACAATGTGCAAATGGTAACACTTAATAACACCTTCATTTATTCAAAGTACAATATGGTAAGGGTGGGTTTCATTTACCTGGATAGTGCTCCTAGAGGTAGCATCTTCCAAATTGTACTTCTTCCTTGCATCAGTTGTCCACTGGTTCGCACCAAATCTGAATTTTCACCAACCACAGAATCAAAAGGTTGAAATCATGGTTTTTTTTGGATAGATAGCTAGTACAAAAGAAACAGGGTAAGGCGAGGCAAAGGTAAGGCTTACCCAACAGTCCAGAAACTATGGCCATCAAGATGCCAAGACTGCATTGTGTTTTCATTGTTTTGGAAGATAAATTCAATGTAGTCATGAAGTTCAAGGCCTAACACAGATGTGGCACGGAATGCGTCTCCAGGTGTGGGTTTGGTTGAAATGGAGTTCAGGTTGAACACGCCGCTGATGTTGTAGTAGTCAGCAAGCTTCAAAGGAGTGTCTGGATTAACGTAAGAGGCACGGTTGACAGAGTAACGTAGTTTCCCAGTTATGTTTGCTGGAGAATTTTCCAAAATTATGGTTCTGGTGATCGGTATGGTCCCATAATGGTATGATCCTTGAGGGTTTGGCCTTGCTGCATTGGCTGTCAAATTCCACCTGCATATAAAAGAAGAAAATGATTAAAGAGAATGCTTAGCTTTCAGTTCCCAATTTCCAGTTCTTTTGTAACATATACAAGGAATGATCAATTGAAAGACGAATGTAAATATCAGGGTGTACCTAATTGTTCTTGCTTGTTTCATAGACCAGTGAACATGGTAAGTAGGGCCAATAGGCAATGGTCCAGAGGCGCCGACATTTGAACCAGCATACCGAAGAATAGAAGTGGTTGTAAGGATTGGTTTAGTGAAACGAGAGGAGGCGACAATGAAATAGTCCTTCACCATAGAATTAAGAGTGACCAAGAAAGCCATGGATTGGCCTACATGAATATCAAGAGACTCATACACCTCCTGAAGAGTATGAGAGCCCTCCACTTCAACAAGCTTTAGTGTATGTCCCTGTACTCTGAAGTTGATAGAAGTAGTCATGCCCACATTTGAAACTCTAAACAGGTAGGTTTTCCCTGAAGATGTATAATCAAATGGAATCAACATCTAATATAAGCACATATGAGAGGCTAAAAGCAGGGAACTAAGGCAAGTGCTAGTAGGAATTAACCAAAAAGTTGCTCTTTACCTGGTTCACCAGTGAAGACATTGCCCTTATGACGACCGTTAATTATCAGAGCACGAGGATTTTTAAGAGGTGTTCCAGCATCCAGAGATTTTTGTAGTTTCTGCAACACCAAAAACATGTTAGTAATCGAATAATTAAATTTAAGACAGTGATAAACGTGAGCTAGGATTGATTACAAAGAGAATTTTGTTGCTACACACACCTTATGGTCAGACATGTACCAATCACCAACAAGAAAAGTAAACTCATCAGTGGGTTCATCATATGGAAGTGCAATGACTGATCTTCTGTGAATGTTGAAAGCACCAAATCCACCAGCTGCTCTGTGCATCAGAGTTGAAGGGAAGTAAAAGAAACTACCTATCTGATCTTTGGCTTGCAACTTGTAGGTCCAGTTGGAGTTGGGAAGAATTGGGCAATTCGTTCCAAGAACTCCGTCTTCCCAGGAATTTTTCCTCTGCTGGATGCCATTCCTGAAAACAAATAATAAGAATACAAGGAGTTAGAGGCAATTTCATAATGAAGTGCAACGTTATCAGTAATGAAGAAAGATCACATATTAACCAAGGGCTGACCATGTAATGAGAAAAGGATCATCCAGCTTATTGATGACATTTACAATGACATTGTCGTTGGTATCGCATTGGATTGTTGGGCCAGGAAACTCTCCATTGATGAGGATTCCCTATAGAGAGCGACACAACAAGAACCAATAAATAGAAGTTTATAAAAACGGAAGACTCCTTTTCTCTGATGGGTTTGCAAAACAAAACAAAATTGTGGACTGAAAATAAAGTAGAGCAACATGAGACTAGGGAACTTACTCTTTGAGGCTTCCCTAAAGGTGAGATTGTTCCATATGTGATAGTCCAATTATAGTATCTATATGGGGATTCTGCATCAACCAGAAGAATGCTTGCTGCCAAAGCAAGAACTCCAAAAACAAATGGAAGTAGCACAGCACGTCCCATTTTATGAATCGATATCTCCCCACTGATATAGATCCTGTTCCAATACAGAGAAGCACAGAGTGATTAAAGCCATGATTTAGATCCGTACTTTAATTTGCAAATCCATAATCGTAGAACTCCCAATCCAAGAAAAACTCACATAAATGTATGCAAGGCAATCGCAGTTGCAGACAACTATTTCTAAGCACAATAAGCTCATACAAGAACAGCTTATAGATGTTTATTAAGGATAAGAACTATCTTTATTCTGAGTTGCTTTACTTTGCCACAACTCATTAGTGAAAGACACCAATGGCAGAGCAGTTCAGATAATACTGAAGCCACAAGAGTAACAAAATTTTACGCAACAAAACTTACATATTCTGCGTGTTAACTCAGAAAATCATTTATAAGCATAAACAGAAGAACTAAGCAGACACACTTCGGTTGAGTTGCAAGAAAAAAGTTGCAAATTCATTAATCATATAACTCTAACAGTTGAATTGCACACAGCTATTTCTAAGCATAAGCTCCAAGACAGCAATGGGATAGCATTTCAAATGTCACTGAAGTGTATGATCATCCACATACAGCATTAACAGAAGAACTCTAAGCACACATATTTCAGTTAGATTTGCAGACAAAAGGATAAAAATACCATACCAAAAAGTTCAATCTCCCAAATCAGGAAGGGAAGGAGATTGGAATGAGCATTAAGCCTTCGGTTACTCCAACACATTATATATGCCCAGAGGCCATGAAAGATCTCCATAGCGTTGACAATCCCAGAGCGGACTATAAAAAATTGAGAGATCAGAGATCTGTGAAAGACTTCACTTTTTTGGGTTCCAAAATAATCAGTGTCAGGCTTCTTAATTGGAGCTCAACTCTTCAAGAAATGACATTACATTCCAGCTTGTACTAGAGAGAGGCGGTGCTGAAATCTGCAATTTAAAAAACGGAAATTAAATACAAATCGCACTTGGTGTTGATGGATTTAAGCGTTTGAATGCGTAAATTGGAGAGTATAGATCATATTGGCGAAATCCACGCAGCCGATAATGGATCCGTGACAATAAATGCGAACCCTAATTAAATACAGTACAGTACTTTCTAAGAATTCATCAAGAGCTTCTTACGAAATAGAAAGAGGAAGGAGAAATTGGAAATTTGCACATGGAGGAAGAGAGGCGCGAAGACAGCGGGAGTCTTCGGCGGATCGAGTGCCTCTCTCTGTGTGAGCCATTTCTAGGGTTTCGAGCTCCCATGGTGGTTTCGCTTTCGATGAAACATCTCAGTTGCCCGCCAATACTCCAATTGCTTGCTGTCGACGATGCGTAGTTTGAAGGTGAAATATATGCGCCAAACTTGATTGAGCATCGTGGTGTTGTCTGTGTTCGGATGCTGAAAATCGGTCGGTTCGGTTTGGTTTGGATTTCGGACGACGGTTCGGTTTGATTCCGGTTTTCTCGATTTTTGAATCAAACCAAATCCGCCGGAATTTGTTGGCACCAAATTTGATTTTGGTTGTATATGTTATTAGGGAAGTAGGGGTGTAATATGTTCGGTTCGGTTCGGTTTTATTCACATATAGAAAAGTAGGGTTTCAATCTTTTAAATTTTAATATATCAGTTTAATTGAACCGAAATTGACGGAGATTCTCTTTGAACGATGAGAGTATATGTTGGAATGAGAAACGAGAGGTCCTCGAGGTATTAAATTTATCACATTACTCATAGTAAATTCTAGGCGACTCTCGAATAAAGACCACCTAGCTCCTCTAGCCGCGTAGGTTGGCCAGATGGGTGCTTAGACAGGATGGACAGTTTGACGAACTAAGACCTTCTAGCATCTAGATGGAGTCTCGACTGGAATTTTTTAAACAACGCATCTAAACGAAGAGAGTCATAAACATTATCGTCAAGACCCATGAGAAATTGATGAATGGATGAATTGCTCATTTCTTTGCATCCCTTAGATATATGACACAACATTTCGTAGTTGGGGGTTGTACTTATATTTTCTCTAAATAAATAAACTTAAAAAATGATTGGTGATATTATCTTCTATACATACTTGATAAAAGGTATCGAAGATAATTGAATAGCTGAATAAAATTCTAGCACAATGTGAATCCAAAAAATGCAAAGGATTTGTTTCAGCAGAACAAAAGGGTAAGATCGAGTTTGGTATTTCTCAATATGACACCCAGATTAATAAGGCAAATAACTTGCCCAAATCTGAAGTCACACGACCTAGCTAATGCGATCTTCCGGTGAGTGCAGAGTGCAAAAGTCAATCTATATAAAATTTAACTGCCATCTTTATAACTCACCGCTAACTAATTCAAACTCAACATGATTATATTACCAAAATTAAATAAAAGTCAAAGACATAATTTATTTATGATGTCAGAGCCATACTAATTGAAATAGTGTTCGAAAGTTTAGTGTCATTAATGTTTAGTTTACTTGAAGTGTAAATCCATTTTTGAAGACTTTCCAAATTGAACTAAATTAATTCTGTTTTATATATTTCAGGTATTTGAGTACGAAAAAACAAATATGATCCAACCCGAGATACCAACCTGACCCGACTGATCCACACTGAATCCCCCGATCTAATTGATCACCTGATACATAATTTTGATCTAAACTCAATTCTGGCCCAAAAGTATATGATCAGTGATGGGAAATTAAGGATCATTTGAGCAATTTGATGAAGGAAAAAGAACACACAATTGTTTACCTTGTTCGTCTTAGAGACAACGTTTAGGTGCATTACCAAGGCAGAGATTTTTCACTCTCAATTTTTGTGGATGCAATTGTAATTAGCATTGTTTCGTACTTATAGAAAACTAAAAGATAAAACAACATGTGGCCTAAGTTGTTAACCTAACTACGAAACGCGGGAAGACGCATGCATGGATACCCAAGACACGGCTGCGTCTTGGCCCATCTTACCCCGGGTAACAGGATCAAGCATTCAAGCAATCTGTTGTGAATACGGGGGCAGACTCCCCCAAGACGTGGTCGTGTTTCGGCCCTTCCAATTCGCGTCTCCAAACCAATAGATTTTGCCATGAAGACGCGACCAACCGTTGCCATGCTTTGGCCACGGTTTCGAGGCATCCCATAGAAGTCTTCAAATCGCCCGAGATCGCCTTTCTTCACCTGGTTCCTCCTCTTTGGTCTTCAACCCGCCTATTAGGCTCTATACTCAACAATCAGGACCCAATAGATTATGGGATCTGACCTGATTGACTAGTAAAACATCAATATAACCTTAATTATGATTGATTTACGCTCTAGAGAGGCTTGCAATTAGGGTGTTTCTTTAGGCTTCATATTAACCATTGGATTAGAGAAGATTAATGGTAGGATCTTAGGTGCATAATAGCCACGATTTTGGATGGGGGATGGGATTAATATTCCAGTTACCATAATAGAAAAAAACTCCTTAATTATAGGGATGAAGGATGCTTAATATCAGGGGGAGATTTGATCCCAAAAACCGTTATGGATAAAAATCAAGAAAAAACTATAATTGCCATAATGAAAAATAAAAAATCGTGTGTGCTATTCTACAGAGAAAATACGCAGCCCAGACCAAGAACGAACATAATTGAGCTTTCATCTTCGTAGCATCCAATCCTCTCATCGCACACACAACACAATAGTTGAAGAACGCAATAACATGTCCAACGTTCAATCGTGAACATCTTTCGTGAGAGGTTAGATTGAATAATTCGTTTTTTTATTTTCCAGATTCGCTTGGTTGATTCGATTCGAATATGAGTTCAATCGCAATAAGCTATCGTCACATTTGTTTACTTTGTTGATTCGATTGATCATTGAGTTTGAATAATATTTGTAATTTTTGCTTGTTTAATCGTATTATATCATGGTAGAACTCGTTGTTTTGTGCCCAATGGTAGAACTCCATGTAGATACCATTCGATTATAGTAATAGTTTGTTGTTTCTATGAAAGAAACTGATGTGGCGTTTGAAAAAAAATGAATTCGTTGTGAAAAACGATATGTGAGTATTTGAATAAACTTAGGTTGACATTGGCTCACTATTGAAATGTAATGTTTTCGATTTGAAAAATGCATTAGTGTGTTTTTAACATAGGTTTAACAAGTGGGTAAATTGTTTTTGATCGTGCAGTTTGAACCAACAAATGGGACGAGTATGCTTTTGCGAGACCAAGTTTATTTCTTTCTTTTTCGTATTCATGTAATTTTTCAAAACATTATATTGGGTTTTTCAAAGAGACTAAGAACGAGGGACCATGACGAGTCGGACGATGATGTCGATCTTTTTGATCTTGACCCTGAGCAAAGTGAAGATAATGATAGCTCAAGCTCAACTGAGGAAGATGATGGAGAATTGGAAAATACGTATGACAAATACGTAGCACTAGATGTACTGAAAATTTAAATTTTACTTTTAGTATATCAAGCTAATGAATAAGTATATACAACGTTTTAAAAAATTCAAAGATTAAGCTTAGTGATGATGAAGAACGCTAGGTTGTTGTGAATGAATCGTGTTTTATATGTAGTGATGAAAAAGTCATTGTAATGGACAAAAAAATTAGCTTTTGTGTTCTATCATATCTAATGAATATGTCAATACAACAATTTGAAAAATTCAAATATTTTTATACTTAAAGGAGGGGAACACAATCCCGTTGTTAATGTACTCTATTTTATACACAATAATGAAAAATTCATTGCAATATACTGAAATTGCTTTTTAAGTCAATCAAAGTCAAATAAACATGATTGTTATTATTCAACTGTACATTATTACTTTTTTCAACTATTAAATAATAATTTTCCTTGTCAAGCAACATGATTGTTATTTTTAAACTATAAAACACTACTTTTTCAACTATTCAACATTGAGTTTTCTTGTAAAGTAACATGCATGTTATTATTCAATTATATAACACTACTTTTTCAACTATTCAGCATTACTTTTTCAACTCGTTTGTACTTTAGTATAATCAACTACTTTTTCAACTCTTCGACATTACTTTTTCAACTCAAAAACTAGGGTTTAGTATAATGTTGCATGCGAGTGCGAGTAATTTCTGCAGAAAATTTCACTCGAAATTTTGATTTTTCATTATGGAAATTATGCGTTTTCCTTGATTTGTGTAACCATTTTTGGGATAAGATCTCCCCAGATTTTTTTCAAAAATTAGGCTGCTAAATCTGTACATTATAGGAGCTGTTTTTAATTATGGTAACCGGAATAATGCTGATTTTTCATCCCCTAGAATCCCGTAAAATCGTGTCTAATATGCACCATCATCTCCTACCATTAATCCCATTTAATCCAATGGCTAATAGGATGCCTAAGGAAGCACCATAATAGGTATCTCACCAGATTTTCCATATTTATACTACTACTAGTCTACTACTAGAAAAATGGGTTAAAACGACGTATTTTAACGCCTGGGGTGTCAAAACTTTAAGGATCATCGTTGTAGCTTAGTAATGAGAAAAACACCGTCAGTATTGTCAGGCGCGTAAATAACGACATCTTGAAGTGACGTAACATTTTATGACGCATCTGGGTGTCGATATTTACATTTTAGGAAAAAGATTGTTGTGAAGTTTGAAGCAAACATCATTTCAATAATAAGATGGAAATTTAAACATCCAAAGGGTCTGGAACATAATAGGCTAAATTTAGCTTACAACTTGACTCTTAACAATCCCTAAATCACGGTATTACCTTATTCAAATAAATCTCTAAGAGATATCTAAATGACATGAATCCTTCATTTTTCTAACTCATCTGTAACTCTTAACAATCCCTAAATCACGGTATTACCTTATTCAAATAAATCTCTAAGAGATATCTAAATGACATGAATCCTTCCTTTTTCTAACTCATCTTCAACAAAAATGACTTCCTTTGCTTGAGATGAAAAAATAAATTGATCATCTTTCAAGAATCTACTGGTATGCATCAACTTAGAGAAGTTAAAACACAAATCTAGACAAACACATGGTGCAAACTTTAAATGGTATTTCACTATTTAAAACGTGGCACATATGTATAATGAGTTTTTCTTCCTTTTTTTCGAGTTGCAAAACAAAACTCCTAAATTAATCTATCAAGCCATTGGAGCTCACAATTCATTAAGCACATAGTTATCTCAATTAGACACTGCCCTTCGATTATCAAAGGTCCCATGGTTTCCAATTTCGTGGTCTTCCTTCGCATTTTTTCTTCATCATACGCCCCATAACTTCATCCAAGGACCAATACGAGCATTGTTATTTAGTATTGGGCCGGGCTTTTATTACTCGAAGCCCAACTCTTTCATAATGGGCTTTGTATTGGTGAAAGCCCAACTTCTTCATATCACTTTCTTTTTTCAGGATGTTAACGAATACTCCCTCAATCATGACTAAAATATAAAAATTATGCGTTATATAAAACATATTATTAATTATCGAATGCACTTTACTATATTATAGAATAAAATTATATCATATAGTGTTACAATGTAATATTGTATTCCCAATTTGAATGTACTTTTGACCGATTATTATACATTTTTATGTTGTATGATACAGAAATGACTCGAATTTTTTGGGGAGTTTGGAGTGTGGGTCGTGAAAGTACAAAATAATAGTGACCAACAATTACTTAGTATTTAGTAATATGTATATTTCTCTATTCTTAGATTATTTCGGATTTTTAAATATAATTGCATAAAGTAGAGCTTAATCCTTTGTATAATTTTATGCCATGTCATCCAAATTGTATAAAATAATTATATTTATTTTTTAATATTTTTCTCTAAAACTATACCTTATATACATTTGGTTTCTTATGTAATTTTGATATCTTAAGAAAATATAATTTTCATTTAAATAATTGAAATATTTTGTATTTTAGGCGAAAGAGAATTTTTTTATATTTATCATTTTCTATAGAGATTATAGATTATTAATTAAAATATGTTCCACAATTTAAGTGATTGTATTTTACTGATTTATACATAAATATATATGGACATATTATTATATACAAATGGGAACCTTAAAAAATTAATGCCAATCTTAAATAAAATATGTATTAATATACATAAAGTTATTTTAATAATTATTAACTAGGAAACTAATCTTAGATAAAAAAAATTAATCGAATTGATTGAATTTATTTATTCATAGATAAATATAAAAAGAAATATTATCAAATATGAATAGAATTCTTCATAAATTAACTTTATAAATTGTTTTAATAAAATTAATAGGTTTTAAAAATATTTAATCTACTAGTAAGATATTAGACGTGTCAATTAGATTGGTTCAGCCAGTTCGGATTCAATTGTTTGAAGTTTGGTTGACTACGAGTTTCACTCAATCGAATTACCAATTGAACCGGTTTGAGCTATGGAAAGTTCTGTGTGAGATAGGTTTGACCATAAGTCCATAAGGTCAATGATTCAATTTTACATTTTAAAATTAAAATTTATTATTAAATTACCGTAAATTTATTAAACATAATATAAATACAATATATTGCATCATTTGGGCGTTCTAATTGTCAATTTAAGAAACTCTGAAAATGCTGAATATCACTCGTATTTAATGTGAAGAAAAAATGTATCTTGTGTGGCCTCGTCATTCGTTCCACTCAAATGCTAGTAGCCAAAACCTTAGGAAACAAATTTCCTACATCAAGGCCTCTTCTGCTCAAATCCTCCATCCCTTCCGAGCTCTTGAATCTTGATACCTTTCCTCCAATCTCTGCAAACCTGAAACCTACCGTTGCGAAATTGAATTTTCAAATTACAGGCGAAATCGGAAAATGGTGTCGGACGCCGACCTGGTCGGCGGAATAAGAGACTTCCTCCGGTCAGCGGACTTGAAGAAGACGACGGTCTCCATCGTCCGACGGAAGCTCGAGGACGATTTTGGACTCGATTTGTCCCAGCGGAAGCCCTTCATTCGTCAGCAGGTCGAGATTTTCCTCTACAGCCATGTCCAGGAGCAATCCGACGACGACAACGCCGAAGAAAATGGCGGATCGGATTCTGATCGGAACGACGACGTTTCCGACTCCGATGAGGACGCCGAGGCCGGAGAACTACCGGCCGTTCTTGAGCACAAGGCCAATGGCGGACCTAGCGCCCGTAAAGATAGGTCTGTGCTATAATCTTACTTACTTACATCAGTTTTCCCTTTTCTTCGCTCCTTCGCGTTTAAATTGTAAATTTTCTGATTTCGTTGTTGTTTGGCTGTTTGAATTTGTTCTGTACTTCTAGTAGTGTGATGATGATGAATAATGTGTGCTTCTTTCTGCTAGTAGTGAGAAGGTTTGATGTTAGAGTTGAGTGTGGGGTTACAAGTTGCAATCACCAGTAGGTTTCATGAGGTGCATGTGATATCTCTTTGGACAAAATGTGCGCTAGGCATTGTGATTTGTGGTAGGTAAGAATGGGAAAAGCTTGTGCTGTATCAAGAAGAGAGCATCTATCATTTACACTTTCTTCTCCCACTATCTATTCTTGCTTCCAAGCATTACAATTGTAGTCTGACTTTTTTCATGTGTTTGCTAATTGGTAGAGACTGTGATGATAAGGTGTGATAGCTTGGTAGATCAAGATATAATGTGTTAGTCCGGAAGCGTCATAGTGCAAATGGTCTCTTTAGTATGACTGATAAATTAGCAGCTCTGGAGACTCAGGAATTGGTAGTATTATACTATGTGATTAGACGGAATGGTTCTTGTTCAACAAGAAGTTTACAAATAGCTTTTCATGTCTTGATCAGAAGAAATCTCTGCTAGGATTCTGTAAAGATGAATGGACTACTCTTCAAAAACTATCAATGTATATCATTTCTGTGACCTGAAGGTGTAGGATAATTTTTCACCAAAAGGTTGAGCAGACTATCGATCAGGAATACTGGAATTGCAATTGGTCCATGAACATAGGTTAATTAACCAAAAATGTAGAACACCTTCCTGTATGCTTTTTGTTCTCACAACAATTTGAGCGACATTATGATTGTAGTTGTCTGCATTGTTCTAAAATTAATTATTAACAAACCGTCATTCCAGTTCTCGTAGGTCGTCAAACGAAAATGGTAAGAAAATGGTGATTAGGTCAAAATCATGTGTCTTATCTCCAGAGCTGCAGAAGTTCCTCGGAGCGTCTGAAATGCTGCGCTATGAGGTATAATGATACTAAGACCCTTTTGTTAGATTCACCTTCTTTAGTATTTGTTGCCTGATTTTATATTAAACTCCTCTGTTGATCCTAGGTCCTCAACCGGCTTTGGGATTATGTATCACAGCAGAACTTGATAGATCCGGATGATAAACAGAACATAGTCTGTGATGAAAAATTAAAAGGACTTTTCGGTGTTGAGTCCTTCAAAATATGCCAGATGAACACGTTCTTATCAAAGCATCTCAGTGGTATTTCTACTGTCATTTTTCATGCTCAAAACTTCACTACACAAACAACAACAAAAATCAGCTTTACTATCTATTTACTCTGTTTGGAACTTCTCAGTTGCTTAATTTCAATGTCTTGGGGTTGAAAGCTTCTTCCTATGGCTTGAAATTACACTTTAACATGCTTTTAAATGTGTTTTTGTTGCATAATTCAGCTGCTGTTAAGCCCTCTCGGAGGAAGAAGTCCCAGAAGCAAGAGAGAGCGGAACCGGAAGGTAAGGAGAATTAACACACCCTTTACATTCATATCTGATCAGTATTAGCCTATTTTTGTTTGCTTGAGAAGAATCTTACAAATTACTCTGTTTGTGATAGATAAAACCGAGCGAAACGCAGGAGAAAAACGCCAGAAGAGAGTAGTGACTTCGGGTTTTCTTTCTCCTTGTCCCATCTCCCAGCCTTTCATCAAGTTTCTCGGAACAGGTGAAAGGGCGCTAACCCGTCCTGATGCTATCAAGAAAATATGGGATTACATAAAAGAACATAAACTTCAGGTAAACACAAATCCATTTCTCCCTGAATTACTATTATAAAGCTTATAAAAAAAATTATTAGGTGCTGGCTTTTGTGCAAGCTTTTGTAGAATTGCAATTGGCTTTTCACATATTTTTCTATCTAATTTTCTTGAAGGATCCACTGAATAAGAAGACAATCTTATGTGATGAGAAATTAAAGGAACTTTTTGAGGTTGATTCTTTCCATGGATTCACGGTGTCAAAGCTCCTCGCTGCGCACTTTGTGAAACAGGTATGATCAAGGGCGTGTGGATGGTGACTTGGAACCTTAATTATATGTATAATTTTACTAGGATATGTATTCTTTTCATCATAGTTTAACTCATTTTGGACACTCTTGAATTATAACCATTGTTATTGACAAAAGTGCCAAATAGGAGAGAGTTGTAGTTTCCTTTATTAGCATTGTTTAACATGGATATATGCAGCAGATACCCATTGTTTCATTTGTGCCCCTTCACCAGGTTGACAAGTTTTCGCTAGGCCAAAAATACTTGCTTGATGAAAGATCTGCATTTGATAGATTTGATAGGGAAATCTTGTTGTGATTACTTAGCCTATAAAATTCAATAAATTTAGTGATATGATAGTAGCTCTGAAGATAGAAAGAGAAGGTCTTAAGCAAAAATCAATCCTTAGGACTACTTTTACAACCAGTTTTTGTTGGTGGTCGCATTTGGTTGCATTGGAATTCTTCGCACGACTGAGGTTCCGAATTCTGTGTATGTTTTCATGGACTTGTTTGTGTGGGTACTGAGGTGAACCCGGATCCACACAGAGGAACTTGAAAGAGCCATACAAAGGATATGACTGTCAATATTGGAATCGAAAAGAAGATAGAAAACAAGGGCTTGACTCCGGAGTACGCACATAAGTAACACTAACGAGGACCCTTACTTGCAACGCCTTACTTGGAGCTAGATAATCATACTATGACCAATCCAAGATGTGCTGGAAAAATAATTCGACGAGCTACAATTCATGGAGGGAAACCAAGTTTAGGGCTTTTTTTACAAGGTGAAAAGAGAGCCAACAGTTGCTCATAACAAAAGGGCTATATAGGAACCAGACCGGGAAAGTATCACCCTTAACATCATTAGAAACTTGGTTCAGGCTTACGAATGTTGGCCATTTGATTTTGATGACACTATGGAGAAAAGAAAAGGGAGCAGAAACTTAGAAAGGGTATTTGAAGGAATTCTGGTATTCAAACTTGAAAATTTGAACTTGTGGTAGCTCATTAAACTTGTGACTTGTGAAGATCTTTCCGAACACATCCCACATGGATTGGAATGGCAGCCAAGTTCATATAAGATTGTGACAAAATGATGGAAAAAGAGGAGATTTAATCCTTGAGGCCTGTTTGGATCGCATGATAATGACATGGCCCCTACATTATAATGTAATTAAGGACATGTTTCGATCACATTAAATCTTGTATTCTAATACATGATAATGTCATTATCCATGCGATCCAAACAGACCCTTAGTTTTCGCTCAAACAAATAATTGATTACAATCCTTGGCCTATAACTATAATTCTTGCCCTCTTTAGTTCATGCTTTCAAGTTACAACATACTAGACCTTCGGAGGGAGCTTGAGAGTGAGAGTGAGAGTTTTTTCGCCTCGGTTATCCTTAAGGTTACAAAAATCTTAATTTGCTCCTTCATAGTCCAAGGTCATTCCTCTCAAATAAAAATAATCTTTCAGAAAATAGAGTGAGAACTTCAATCATTTGGAACTTTTATTATATTGTTAAGCAAAGTCTAGATTTGGACTAAGATCTTGCAGGCAAAGGCTGGCATCATTATTCTGAGTATAGTGTTTTGGATGGTGGAGAAATGAAGAATTGGAACCCACCACCATTGATCACCATGGCAGTGGCATAATGTGTCATCATCTCAAAGCTTAAAGACTTTTTTTAGGACCCATGAGCGTTACATGATGCGGCGAACATGCCTGCCAGTTAGCTAGATGATGCACTAAACGAATTTCATGCCACATTAATAACACAAGTACAATTCTTGGCCTCATGTACTAACCAAAGGGCATCCTTAAGAAAGAAAACTTGTTTTTTAATGAAATTGATTCTATATGGAATATTGGAAATTAAAAATGAGTCGAAAAGGATGCTATATCTTATCAGCCCACTTTCTTGTTTTTTTTTTTTTATGGAGAGGTAGTACTCTTCGATTCCTCGAGGGAAGTTTCATTAATAATGGTAGAATGGGCAAAGTATTATGCTAACCTAAAAGAAAAGGCTAAATGTGCTAAGTATAGTCTGCAACATTATTAGTTTGATGGCATATATGACGAAACCAGGCATTCTTGTTTCTACGAACAAAGCCTTGACAAATATGCACCAGAATAGCCAAAGGTTTTATTCTCCATAGACCGTCCAAGGGGAATCTACTTTCAAGCTAACTCTTTAATATGCCTTTGCTCCAAGCTAAGCCTTTTGTAGTACTACCAATCACGCAAAAGGTGGATTTGCGGCTCCTCCTTGTACGTACACCTCGAGCATAGGGCGTCAAAGACAAAATGTCGCCTAAGCACTCTTGCTTAGTGAGAATGACAACTTTGACAAGCCTAAGAAAGACCCGAGCGCGCTTTAGGACTGTGAGTTTCTACAATGTTATGAAAATTGTCCCGTCTACACGAGACTTATGCACTTAAAACTATTAAGAAAATGATATGACAAAGAGATGAAGTATTGCCCTATAGCCAACCAACATTAACTCAAGACATCTACCTACTCGTGGCCATATGTTAGAGATATCTTTCTCTCGCCCCGCGAGGGCGTAGTCCTCCCCTCCTTTAGGGCTTTGCCCTTCCTTTGATCAAAAAAAAAAATGTTAGAGATATTGATGCCAATCGGAGAATAAGACCATGACAAAGTGTTTGGGAACTCGTTCCAATTCCATCCATCCATCAAAAGTCATGGCATCAATAATAGCATTAGATTCCTCAATCAAATGGGGTGATCTACTAACCATTTATCCATACAAAATTTTGTATGCATGCTGTTTTTAATACATCACCTCCATCTTGTCACTACTACCTCATTAAACCCTTTCTTTAGCCTTCTAACAACATATGAAAACTTAGCTCTATCCCTGCGAAACATCTGAAGATATTTTGTCTTAAGAACATCAATCTAAATTTTGTCACCTCCTGTAAGGAATCTCCACCCAAGCTTGACTTGATTATGAAATCTTTTACCTCCGCGAGTAATATATGATCATCGGACAAAATATGTGAAAGCTTTGGTCCCCTGTGAACTAATTGAATGGGTTTCCATCTATTCTCACCCACAACATATACGAGTAATCAGTTGATTTAGGTCTTACTATACATCTTTTATAATGTATACTCGAAATATGTAAAATTTAGTTTTTTTTAACTAAATTTTAAGGTAATATATATGTTTTTATGAAAAAGTGCTTTTAGATGACCGTGCAATAAGACCTTAGTTTCTGAGTAACCAAGTAAGGAGAAATTAGAGCACCTTGGCAGACACCTCAAGTGGGAGTTGAGAAATTCATTTTCTTGCCATTCCAAAGTAGTCAAAAAGAAGTCATAAACAAGCCTTTATGGATCCAACCAACCAAATCTCCAAAAATCTTACATCTTTAAAAGTGCTAACAACATGATCCAATACAACCTTCTCTAAATCAAGTATCAACAAGATAGACCATTTCTTCCCTTTCTCACATTTTCATTGAATGAACAACTTCTTGAGCAATGACGATATTATTAGTGATCATTCTTCTAGGTAAGAATTCTCACCCCAAAAAAAATTCTTCTAGGTAAGAAGCTACCTTCGCATGGCTGATTAACTGTAAAGGTGTTGCTTTCTCTTAACCATAAGCATTATAATGATTTTGTACAACACATTACAAAGACTAGCCGACCTAAATCGCTTGATTTGTTTTTTTTTATTCATCCACTTTAGCAATCAAAGTGAAGAGACTTTCATTCAAGTGTATAATCCTACTAAAAGGGATTTTGAATGAATTAATATATCAAAAAAAAAATTATCTCAAGGGAATGGTTCATGTGAGAATGATATCTAAGAAGAGAAATGAGAATAAACTTCATCCTTTTGATACTTATTTCTCTCTTAGAGACTCATTCTCATATGAGCTCTACCCTTATCTCAATTCCAAATACATACTAACAAAGTTATGGTAGTTAGAACTTAAGTCGCTTAACTTGTATGTAGTGTTTTAGACAATATTGAACCGTCATAGTCAACGAGAGGTTGCATACCTAGGTGATCGGGAAGGTTAGACGGACTTGGACCATCAAGGCGGGACCAAGTTTATAGAAAATTACTTGTAAGATTATAACAATACCTTTTGCCACAAGTATTGTGTTTGCACCACATCTAGGATCTATCCACTCCAATGTGATCATCTCTGTCTATGCATACAAATGTTGCTTAAGAAGACCCGTGATTTTTATCCTATGGCTTAGCAAATCCACCTATTCACATGCAAACCGGATCCAATGGAAAGGTACATGTACATGTGTCAACAACTCGTTTGAAAACCGAATCTTTCAAGTAGACTATTGCTGGAGATGTTACTTGTAGATGGGAATCCCACGTGAGAAGCGTGTGCGCGCTCTTCTAGGCTGTCTCTGGCCGTACACGAGTCAAAGAAGTCACCTAATTCACCACCGGCCTAGCGGCCAAGCCAATGAAGTCATTGTCCTTGAGTCCTTGGCCCTCTCATTTTAGCTGGCACATTCCAATACTCGTATGATTTATTCCTTTTCCTTACACTATATTTATTGGGTTTTAATTATTAATGTGCCTTATGAAAGGAGATGATTCCTACAGTATAAAAAAATAATCTTACGGTAGGAAATAATAATATTTCTCAAAACTTCCCTCCGACAAATCGAATGTTAGATCAAAGTTTCTTTGAAAAAGGTAAAAACAAATGACATTGAACGATTTTTTTCTGCATTTTTTAAAAACTTCTTTTCTGAGACAATCACACGTTATTGCATTAAAACTGGCCATCTACCATACTACGGAGTAGAATATAATGTGAAGTCAATGTATTCACAAAAATTTACGTCACATGTCATATTTATAATAAAATAGTTCATTGAACCCTCATGTATATAATAAATCGTTTTCTTCTACTAAATATTATTATTTAATAAAAACATGGTCTTTATCGAAACGTTATTTTTGAACAATTAAGAGAAAATCAAGAAATAATCTTTGAAACCATATCTATGTCTATATCTATAGAAATTTTAACTAACAATATATAATAAAATAAAATAAAATTATTCCCTATCTAAAAAGTTCATAAAATATAAGACTATCTAAATTTCTAATTTCCTACCTACTAGATTTAAATTTTCTATATTTTTAAATAATCAATTAACATAAAATCAAGAAACAATCTTTAAAACTATATATATATATATATATATATATATATCTAACAATCAATATATCTATTAATCCAAGTGTGACACTTTAAATTATTGATTGTTTTATATAATTTAGTTTATAAATTTTAATTTAGATTTCAAAATATGTTTATCATTTTTTTATTAAAAATAATAATTCATTCAATCTTATTGCTTTCTTCCTTGATATATATGTTTATATATGTATAAAAAATTAATATATAAATACACTATATTTATATAAATATTTGATGATATACGAGAATTATATTATTTTATAATCTAAAAGATACACTCTTTTTTTAAAAGAAATTATACATATGGTAATAATTGTAATTATCATATACAAGATAATAAAAAATATAAAAAACACCCCCGTACAAGGTGCGGTTCCTTTGCTAGTATATTATAAAAGTCGATCATTTTTAAGCCACCGTGTTGATTCTAGCCGCGTTTTATATATTCAAATGGATATTAACTTATTTTTTATTTTCTTTAATTATATCATCTTTAATTTTACCTATTTTCTTATTCACTTAACATTATATACATTGAAGATTATCTAATTGGAGATTTTTATATCTTTTTTCAAATTCTCTATTTCATTCTTTAAAATAGGCCGATAGATGAAGAAAAGTGATGTGTTTTCCCTATAATTAGAAAATTCTCCAAATGGATTTGAAGAAAGAATTGAATACGGTGTTATAAATGACAGCTTGGTCAAAGTTTAATAGTTAAAAAAAAATAAGGTATATAAAATTGAAGTAATACTCTAGTGTAGGGAAGTTGTTAGAGTTGAATTAATGTATTTTTAGAGGATATAATCTTATAATTTCCATTTAGAAAAAAAGGTAGATACTCTTAGAAATATCTTTCATTAAAATTGTTGGTCTGAAAATTTCCCCGAAGCTCAAACCTATGTTTGAACTTTCAACCCAAAGAATAAACATAAGTATGAACATCACATTTTGTGATTTTGATCCATACGGATGAATGAATTTAGAACTTTTTTAGTTGGACGTAATCTTAACCTTAATCAAAAAATAGTTCTGACCCATTGATTTCAGATAGGGAAGGAATAAGATGAAGCAATCACGATGTAAACAATAACAAAGACTGTGCATGTAAGAAGGATTTTTGTACAAAATAAAGGGTTAAACAATTTTAGGTATTAATCACATCAACATCAATTAGCTGGAGTCCACTTGCGTGTCTGGAGAATCCGCGGGAATCATCTTCATGTTTGGGCCAAAGGATAAACATGTCCATACCAACCACTTTATCCTTATCAGACGTGACCGTTTTGGCCGCGTTTACTTTTTCCTATGATTTTTTTTCTCATACGAAAGTAAAGAGTTTTACAAAAGAGTTTTACAACTTTCGTACTATATATCTCCTCTTTAAATGACTAACAATGGAGTTATTTTTAGCAATCTAAACCACTGTATCGATTTCTAAATTGTTTTTTTAAACTTAATATCGATAGATTTGATATGGATACTACTAAATCAGGAAAAGTTCAGAATAGATTTCTTGTAAAATTTTAATTAGCAAGTTCATAGTTTTAGTGTGGGTCTCACCACCGAACTTATGTATTTAAAACACTTTACTATTTAATTTTCATGTGGGAAATCATATTTCAATGATAGTGACTTAGGTAGATTTGGATATGTCTCTTAAGATATAAAATATAAATAATTAGTAACCATCAAATTAGAGACATTAATGATTGAGATTGGATGGAAAGCAAATTTGAGAAGTAGGGGTCATATGGGCACTCGGTGTCAATTTTGAATTATAGTCCAATATGTGGACATCATCGAATTTTACATTATAAGGGGTTGCAAGCTCATGCGCTTTGAAGAGAAACACGTCCTTGGATAATGTTGGATGAAAGGAGTTGGACGATTGAGTATAGAGTTCTACGACAAACGTGATAAAAAAAGGCCGTTTTTTTGCGCACTCCTCAAATTCGGTTGCGCATTCCAGTATGGACGGGTTACGAAACTGTCCAAGCTGAACCCGGTTTTCTGGAAACCTTGGACAATTTCAGAATCCGTCCATAAACGAACATCCGGTTCGCTTAAAAAACGGCCCATATGAACGGTTTCTGAAAATGTTCAAGTTTTTTAAACAAACCAGCTCCTATGGGCAGGTTTACAACCCGCACAAATACAGATTTTAAATTTTGAAAAAAACGGCACCTATGGACAGATTCTGAATCCGTCCAAGTTAGGGTTTTCCTATGGACAGATTCTGAACCCGTCCATAAATCCAATTATGCGGCCGACAAATTTCGGCTTTTAATGCGGCCTCGTGCTTTTCCCTATTCACTTTTCAATTGTTAATTCATCCCACGAAACTAGAGAGCATATACGACAAATACTTGTCTTGAGATGTCAACTTCGAGTAGCGGGACCACAAAGACATCATCGTTTAGCGGGTCATCATATTCGTCGGAGTCATCATCTTCTGTGGGCAATGGTCATCTTCCCGATAATGAACGGGTTAGTATTTATTGTATCCTAAAATTACGGCTAGTGCAATTGCTATGTTTATATTTTGCAATTTGTTTGGTTCAAATTCGAACTTATCGATTTTTGTTTAGGTTGAAGCTTGAAACTTATTAATTGTTGGTCGATTATTATAGCATTGTGTCTAATTTGGTTTACGAATTTGATATGGATAAATTCGAATTTGGTGGTTGTAGTTTATATTTTGAAATTTGGAACTTATCTATTGCCGTTCAAATTCAAATTTATCGATTTAAGTTTAGGTTGAAACTTGAAATTATTTTGTTGTTCGAAATTGAATTCTTGATTGATAATGATTGATAGGTTTATTATTATGCGTTGTAGTATATTTATTTCAATACTATATTGTCATGAAAAATGGTTATTGATTTCGTAATTGTTGTTTATAATTTTTTAGTACATGATTATTTATTTGCATGTTGTTGAAATTTTGCAAGTTCATAGTTATTACGAGTTGTTTATAAACTTTCCATTTTATTCATAGGTTTGTCCGTCTAGTGAGCATTATGATCACACACAAGTCGACTTCTCTACGCACTTTGCAAATGACGGGTTTGATACAATGGAAGAGTTGAGACAATGGGCTAGAAAGACCGGTCTTGGTCTATCTATGCTCATTTCGACTAAGTCGTCCAAACCCGAGAAGATCATTCTTCATTGTTATAGGTCGGGTACGTATAGATCGGCGAGGAAGAAGGAGGTGAAGAAAACACGGGAATCGAAGAGGGTCAAGTGTCCGTTTGAGTTGCATGGGTTGTTGAGTAAAGGGAATTCTTATACAAAGAGGGTACCATAACCATGAGCTTCCCCCAAATTTGAAAGGGGTTAGGGGTGCCCATCGTCTTAGCGAGGAGGAGCGCGCTCACATAATAAGCGCTAGTACGTCGGGTATGAAGCCTAAGCCCATCTTTATGGACTTAGTCCATCGCAATCCCGAAACCCTACTATCGAGGACACAAGTCTATAATTTCAAGGCTTATCAAAGGAAGAAATCAATGGGTCGATTGAACGTGACACAATACTCCTTGGCGTGGTTGAAGGAGAAGGGATACTTCACCGACACAATGACCAAGAAGGAAAAGGATGGCCAGTCGGCGATGAGCGCGTTGTTTATTAGTCATCCGGACTCACGACATTTGTTGAGGATGTTTCCGAATGTCGTTATCATGGATTGCACGTACAAGACAAATAGGTATGTCATCGCATTTATGTACCGCTTTTTTGTTATTCAGTTGTTTTGGTGGACATTAATTCTCGATATATAACTATTGGTTGTCATTCTTGTAGGTACGGATGGCCTTGTTTGGAGTTTGTAGGGATGACATCCACAAACTTGACGTATTGTATTGCTATTGTCTTCATGAAGAAGGAGAAGACGGAGTACTTCACTTGGGCCCTCACGCGTTTGAAGTTCTTATTCAACAAAAAAAAGCCGCGTTGTTTCATGTCGGATCGAGAGCTTGGAGCATTGAAAGCGGTGAAGCACGTCTACAAGGTCCCCCACTTCTTGTGTCAAGTACATGTGGCTCGGAACGTGAGGGCATATGCAAAATTGCAACGTATAGACGCCGACCGATTTGCAAGTAGCGTACGTCGAGTTATGAGGGCACACACCAAGGAGGAATACGAGGCCCGACTTGACCATTTTCGGAATATATGGAATGCAAAAGATGGACAAGGTTTGGTGTCGTATGTTGAGAAGACATGGTTCACTCCACATAAGGACAAGCTAGTGAGTGCGTGGTCCGATCATATTCTCCATTTTGGAACAAGATCAACTAACCGGTAACCTTACCCTCCTATGACTCTTCTTCAATATTATTTTCTCCGAATCGTTTTGTATATATACATATATGCATTTTTGTCTTATAGGGTTGAGGCTCAACACTCTATGCTCAAGGACATGTTGCAATCTTCCGTCGGAGGTTTCGACACAATCATACAACACATCGATAACATGTTTGTGGATCAATTTCGCCGAGTCCAAGAGGAGATGGGAAGGAGTAGATCGGGGGCACCGGTTGAAATACTAAGTGGTCCCGAATGGATGAAGGTTTTCTTCCACCGCATATTGGAAAATTGTTCGAGACAATGCATTCAATTGCTATTGACACAAGTTAAAATAGCAAAAGATGGGAAGATATCCGACGAGGAGAGTCATGGAGACCGTTGGTGGAAAACTTCTATGGGATTGCCCACACCCCAAACGATCAAGAGATACGTTGAAGAAGGCATCCCGTTGCCCCCCGATGAAGTTGATTTATATTGGAGGCAAGTCCGGTGGGAAGGTTTGAGGCCGAATGATCGATTGCCCGACGATGGGATCAAAGTTTCGTACGAGAAGAAGATATTGGGAAAGTTTTGGTCCAAGTTGGAAGCGGAGGAAGTTCCCAAGGACACTATCTTCAAGGTCGCCCAAGACTTCAAGTTATAAGACGAGTTCAACCTTGTAAAGGACTTCATGGATAATGGCGGGTTGAACCATCATCAAGGTCAATATAAAACATAAGAGGTCCTAACATAGTGGCTAGCGCTTAACGGTGAAGTTCTTCATGATCGATATACGTTATATGTGGCATCCGATTTGTAACTTAATTAGATTTTTTTATGTTTTAAATGATAAAACGTTGAATTGTTGTAAAAATGGATATAATTATTTCAAAAAAATCCAGAAAAACGTCCATTAGGGTAAAACCCCCATGTACGAGTCTTGAATCCGTCCATAGGGTTTAGGGTTTAGGGCTCAGGATATGTGTAATGCCCTATGGACGGATCCGTAACTCGTCCATGGGAAGTTTTAAAACCCGCCCATGAACGGATTCGTAACACGTTCATGGGCAATTTTCAAACCCGCCCATGGACGGATTCGTAACTTGTTCATGGGCAGTTTTCAGGCAGTTCTCTTTCTCGGTCGCCTAACCAAGAGTCGTTTAGAGGTTATGCATGCCGTATATATAAATAGGAAAATAGAGAAAAATAGGAATACTAAACAATCAAGCCGAAACGTCAAAATATGTACAAAATAGGCCCGTGGTCAAAATACGCAAACAGCCCAAATAGTCAACAAAATAGTGCAAATATAGAACAATCCTAAACGTCAAAATATGTAAACAACCCAAATAGTCAACAAAATAGTGCAAATGTGAACATAAGCTAGATGGACTAAACAATCACGCCTCCTCACTCGGCAAGCCCTCGTGATGTACCTCGGCATCTCTCTCACCGTCCTCTCTCGGCGAGCCCTCGTGATGTACCTCGGCGTCTCTCTCCGCCTCCTCTCTCGCCCGCTCTTCCGCCCTCTTCGATGACTCCCCGCGCTCCCAAATAGATGGGACATGATATCTACTATCCATGGTCATCTGCGATGACTCTGGGGATCTCTGCGATGACTCTGGAGGTCTCTGCGATGCCCGACTCAAAGGAGGAGCAACCGGGATGTCGTCCATCTCGCATATACGGAACAAATGATCTAAATCGAGTACGACGCCCTCGTCCTTGACCGCGCGCAAGTGAGAGTACATCAACTGGTAACGCTGCAATATAAAACAATAATGCAATTAGACATAACTTAATACGCAATTCAAAAGCAATAAGGCATAGAATACACTAACCCTGAAATAAGCGACAGCAGGAAGAGGGGCTCGAACAATACGTGGCTGAGCGGCGGCATCTGGACTCACATAAGGATGCGATATCTGTAAGAACCAGTCCAAGTACCTGTCATCGACGTCCCAGGGAGAGATAACACGTGGCGACATGAGGATGAATGGGCAAATGTGATCCTCAATGCTGCCCCACATGTAGTCGCTATCCTCGAAATGTAGGTCGTACACAGCTTTACCCTTAAGTGAAGTCGGACGATGACAAGTCTTTGGTACGATGACGTCCAAAGGTCGGCTCTGCACTCGGCCCCACTGTCGAACACATCTATCGGGCATGTATGGCTCGTATATGTCCATGAAGTGGATGGTGCCCCGATACCTCGACGTCGGATACTGAGCATCCAAGTCAACCCGAGGATAGGGGGTCCAACAAATCTGCAATATAAAAAAATAAAATTGCTAAACGAAAAGGACGAGGTCGAACAACTCATTACAAAAACATAAGAACAGATACGTTCATCCTCCGGGCGGTAGGCGTCGAGGATGCGACGATAGTAACTCGAGGTCTGATCCGTCTGTAATCGAGTGCGATCTACCCGTCAGCGACGATCTCTCCTGTCATCCTCCTCTGCTCCCGGCAACGGATTCGGGTTGCCAGGGAAGTAGATGAAGTACATCCATATCCACATCTGACACCCAGAAATGATAATATCAGTTTACTTTACAAACACTTCGATAAATCGAACTTTGAATAAAATCAACGACTACCTGCAGAAGATAGGTGCAACCCGCCATCTGAGCCACTCCGCGCCGTGAGGCCACCCCAAGATGGCGGTACAGATACGCCAATGTGCCAGTGCCCCACGCGGTCTCTGAAACCCGACCCCAGTCCTCAAACAGCGGCAGCAGACGAATGTCTAAGTTGTTCTTGGATTTGTCCACGAACAAGCTGGTGGCCATAGCATGCCACAGAAAACCGGCAACTATGCACTCAGGGGGGGAGTCGGAAGCTATCATCGATCGAACATGCTCAAAGAACTGGCGACCGTGGAGACGGCCCGTCTTCAGGCTGCTGAGGAAGTCAAGCTCCCCAGGTAAAAGATAGTCGTCCTCCGTACCGAACATGTACGTAACCAGGTCCCTACACTCGGGGTATGTAAACGTGTGGGCAGCCTCATGACCCTAGATGGGCAAACCGAGGAGGATGGCAACATCGTGGAGCGTCACAGTAATCTCGCCCCACGGAAAGTGAAAACTGCTGGTCTCGGGCTACCAGCGCTCAACAAAAGCAGATATCAATGCGTGATCGACATTCCCGAAATCAAAGTCCAGTAGCTCTGTCAGACGAGTCTGTCGGGCGATCCACAACCACGAGCCCTCAACAACATCGGCGTCGGACCTCCGAATGACAGATCTCCAACCAGCAAACTCCTTCGGTCTGCTCTGACACACGAGACGTCTAACGTATCTATCATGCTCATCCCTCCGTGCCCTCCAAATCACGTCCGCGATGTGTCCATCAAAACTCTGTAGCACTGATCTGTCCGTGAGCCCATATAGTGACCCCTCCGGGATGTCTCTCACTGGAGGAGCATCCTCCATCCTCTGATCTAAAGTCAACTCCTCCGGGACGTCTCTCTCTGGAAATGACATGTCCTGGCCGTCACTAGCTGTGTGCTCGACGTCGATAGAAGGGGTGCTAGACTGACCCATGTCGTGTACAGAATCCTCGGTCTGAAAGGACGACTCTTCGTGTCGCCTCTTACGACTAGAAGCCGTGACTCTCCGCCTATCGAGATGTCTACTTCCGTCTACAGTCTCTCGAATGTGTGCCACTACATCCTGTTATTTAATATATTTTTATTATTTCATTTATTTCCAACATTTCATTTAATTTAATTCAAATTCATCATAATTTCTTTTTTCCTATTTAAGATTGTTATTAGACATGATATATTTTCTAGTATATGAAATTATATTACTTCTAAGGTACGATTCTCAATTTCTATACTTTAATTTATAATTTAAGAAATTATAATATTTCTAATGTAAGATGTCTAGTTTCTAAGATACGGTTTCTAGTTTCTAAGATAATATTTTTAATTTACGAATTCTATTTTCTATAAACTAATTTCTATTATAACAAATAATATGAATCAACTTAATATAATTTCGAATCTAAAAAATTGTATTATTTCTAAGGTACGAATTCTAATTTCTATAATTTAATTTCTAATCTAACAAATTATATAATATAATTTTTATAGAGAATTCTAAAATATGATTTCTAACTACTAACATTTTATAACATAAAGTACGAACATGCATGTCATTTAATATATATTTCGCAAACTATAAAATATTTAACATGAAATTATCAAAATTAAATATAAATTATCAATTATTTAAATAAATTGAAATATTCAAAATTTAATTTTAAAAATACCGAATCAGTCGGTCTCCTCTGACGCTCTCTACGAGTCGGGTCCGCAACCTCCGTTACCATCGACCCCGTTTCCCCTTCCATACGAGCTGTGGTCTCCTCGGACGCCGGACCACCTTCTCCGACCAAATTCAACACCGGACCACCTTCTCCGGCCAAATTCACCGCCGGCGCCACCTCTCCAGCCACCTTTGATGCCGCCGCTGGACCACCATCCGAATCGCTGCCCGCCACCTCTGATGCCGCCGTCGGACCACCATTCGCTTGGGTACCCTCCGCGCTCCCCACAGCCGCTCCTCCCTCCCCGCTCCGGACCACCGCCCCTCCCCGCTGCTCTGCGATATTGGACCCGTCCGAGCCACCCGGAACCGCGGCCGACGCCACCTCTCCAGCCACCTTTGATGCCGCCGGACCACCATCGCTGCCCGTCGCATCTCCCTCCCCGATCCCCACAGCCGCTCCTCCCTCCCCGCTCCGGACCACCGCTCCTCCCCGCTCCTCTGCGATACTGGACCCGCCCGAGCCACCCGGAACCGCAGCCGACGACCCTTGAACGGATTCGTAACCCGGCGACCTTTGAACGGTTTCGAGAACCGTTGAAGAAACTTGTGCCGGATCCACACCGGTCGAACATTGGGCGGTAGCAACCTCCTCCGAGCCACCCGGAATCGCGGCCGCCGTCGAGACTCGGCCTTCCTCCTCCTCTCTCGCTCGATCCATGGACGCGGATGAATGGATGCTGTTGAAGACGATGAATGAGGCAAAGAATGACGGCGGATAAAATTTGGGGGTTATTAAACTTATGGACGGGTTCTAAAACTATCCATATTTTGACCTAAAATGTCAAAAATATGGACGGGTTCTAAACCTGTCTATACTTGTATGGGTTCTAAACCTGTCCAAAACTCGTCCAGACAAATTCCGGTTCCTATCTACATTTCCTAGACCCGCACACGGGACCGGGTTTTTTCTCAAATTATGGAAGGTTTCTGAATCTGTCCATATTAAATCCGGTTTTTTTGAAAAATTATGTACGGTTTCTGAATCTGTCCATACTCGAGTGCGCAACCGAAATTTCGGAGTGCGCAAACTTTCGCCGTAAAAAAATCTCCTTTAACAAGAACAAGCGTGGGGAAGAAAAGTTGGGCAAAAAATATAACACGTAAAATGACGATACTGCTATGTGCCTTTAAAAAAAAATACAAGCGCTTCAATTTACGCCGTCTAATCTCATCAATCTAATGGTTGTGGTGAATTTAAAGTTTACAACTCTTAAGTAAATTTTTCATATAATCCGGTGATACGAGTGCTCAATCATTAAGCTGATGCGTCACTCCCCCAACCAAAACAATTATGGTAAATGTTATCGATATACAATATTTTTTTGAAAAAGAATATTTTTTTTCCCGGATAAGAAAAAGAGTTAGGATCAACACAAGTACTACTTAGACTCGCTTAGAGCATCCGCAAGGGATGAAAACTGACTACTAGTCAGCTCTAAAGATAATAGGACAAACCGCTGCCCTGGAGCCTCGAACCCGAGACCTCATGATAATACAATGAGTGCTCAACAGATAAGCTGATGCGTCAAACGCAAAAAGGATAATTTATTGATTTGCCGTGCAAGAGACGAACTTGAAAACAACACAACAAAATATTGTGTTGACGTAAATGTAGTTGGAATTTGGAGGCAGAGAATCAACGCTCTGCTAAGCTTGACCTCCACACAAAATGATCCGAAATCTGCATGTCAGGCATCGAAATCACGGCCTTACGTTACACGAATGAATGCAGTGGCTCACTAATTTCAATTTGTAGTTGCCAATATACCTTTTTCCTTCTTAGTTCTTCAACCTCTATTTGTACGTACGTACGTTATCCCTTGCTCCAAAGGTCACTATTAGACCTGTCAATCGGGTCGGGTCGGGCGGATTCGGGTCGGGTCGTTCGGGTCGAGTTTGCGTTCGGGTCAAACTGGGTCGGGTCGCTTCGGGTTTCGGTTCGGGTCGGGTCAACCCAAAAGGTCAAGAGTATCAATTTTTTGACCAAAATTTAAATAAAATATTATTTAAATAATAAAATATAATAACAAAATATTTTCTTTAAATATTTTAATAATAAAATATATCATAATTTTCCAAAATAAACTTTATATATTGTAATATAATTAAAACCTTTGGGTGCACAATTACCCGTCAATCTGTCAATTCATTATATTAGAGTGTATTCTAAAATAAGTTTTTCGCCTTATAGATTTCTTGACCCAGCGGGTTGACCCTGACCCTAACCTAGAAACTTTCGGGTTTACCGGGTTCGGGTTAAAATTTTCGGGTTGAAACCCAGAAATTTCGGGTCGGGTCAGCTTTTGACAGATCTAGTCACTATCCATCTATGCACTGATTACTATTTAATCATCATATTTAGAAATGTACTAAGTACTGTTTATACAAAAATAAGTAAGACTAGAAAAGTGAAGGACTAAGTACTGTTTATACAAAAATAAGTAAGACTACAAAAGTGAAGGTGCTTTTGCATATATATATATGTATACTGATCGATTTATCATACATATGCTGTGTAGTTTTATACTACTGGCCTACTATGATTTTTAGGGCATTGATCATAACAAGACTTAGCTTCCTCGAAAAACTTATCGAAACACGATTTCAAATCGTTTTTGGTTAATTTCGTAGTAGCGTGTATCATTGACGCTGATTCTCAAACTCGAGATTATTTTTGCTGGAAAGTTAATAGTTCGGATTATTTTAAGTTATTTTTTCACTATGGTATAAAACGGAGTCAATATTTTTACGGTTCGCAAAGTTTAACTTATTTGCAATATGTTTATATTCTCAAACCTCACTTATGCGAGAGTCGAGACTAGACCCGGCAGAAAGTGACCCGAACCCGAAACCCGAACCGAACCGACCCGAACCGAACCCGAAATTGGACCCGAACAAGGAAAAATGAACAATCCGAACACGACCCAGACCCGAACTGAATCCGAACCGAACCGAACAGCACCCGAACCGAACTGACCCGAACTAAACCTGAACCGAACTCACCCGAACCGAACTTCACCCGAACTGAACTTCACCCGAACCGAACTGACCCGAACTAAACTTGAACCGAACTGCACCCGAACCGAACTGACCCGAACTAATTTTGACCCGAAATGACCCGAAATCATCCAAATTAAATCTTAAGAGTAGATATACTATTAAAAATGTAATTAAAAACTAAAAAATAATGATACAAAATATTAGAATGATGATGCACACAAATAATGTCATCCGAAAATTCTGAGTCCTCTAGTGAGATATCAGCCATGGTCAATGTTCTAAAAGAAGCTAGGTGGAAGCTGGGCGGCAAGGAGCCGCATAACATCTAGGCGGGGCCTAAGCGGATTTGAAATTTATTAGTTATTTTATTGAATTTTATCTTCCGGTAGCTATATTAATTGTTCAAAAATAGTCAAATAGTCAAATATATGGGCTTATAATAATTAATAGTTTCATATATAACTTATATATGAAACTATTAATTATACTTTGATCAGAGCAACCTAATCTTTTCCGTTTTGAGCTGCTTCCTCCCAACGCAATAGGATTTTCTCCAAGTCCAATCAGATTCTTAGATTTAGCTCTATTAAATACTTTGGCATAAGCTTCAAAAGGTGAAAGATTATCTATGCCATTATCTTCAACTCGTTTTTTGTGCACATTTACTAGTTTGATATATCCATCTTCTGCCTCCTTATCTACCCATGTTCCATCCTTTCTTCTCTTTTGCTTCTGGAATAACTTCAAGTACACTGGAGATGGGTCAGAGTCTGGGTGAGATTGATTCATTTCCTGCCAAACAAAATTAGCAATGTCAGAGATTTATAAGAGGAAGAAAGATGTAAAGCGATTCCAAAAAAAATATGAATAGCATTCATGCAAACGTACCTGCATTTGTTGCTTGAGCAGCTACTGAAGGAGAATCATTTGCAGCCCCTTGCTCGGCCTCAGTAGCAAGATCCGCAACATCAAAGGATTGGTTTGGAGATGAATCACAATCTGCTACAGGAGAGGAACATTTGCTCAATTGTTTATGTGAAGCACCATTAAGATTAATCTGCAACACAAATACACTAAATACTCACTGTTTACACCGATGAAATTATCATCCTCACCACCAGACACATAATGAGCCCCATAATCATCATCATCAACACAACACCAGCATGCCAGCAAGACAGCAACAAAGAAGCTTGCACAAGCACCCAATTCAGACAGCAAACGAAGCAGCCAGCAAGGCAGCAACAGAGCAACACAAGCTGAACAAGAAGCTTGCACAAGCACCCAATTCAGCAGCATGCCAGCAAGACAGCAACAAAGCAATTCAACAAACAATTACGAAGCAGCAACAAAGCAATTCAACAACACAACAACAGTAAAAAAAAATCAAACAAATCAAAGCAGCGACTGCGTGCAGCATTGGAGATTTGGAGACGAGAGGGACTAACCAAATTCGATTGAGCAGCGACGAGAGGGACTGGTGCGAGTCAGTGGCAGCGAGCAATAGCGACAAACAGCAGCAGCCAGCAGCGAGCAACAACAACAACTGGTGCGAGTCCGCATGAGCCGGCGAGCGAAGGCAGAGTAGAGGAGCAGCAGCAGCGAACAGCGAGCAGCGAAGGCCAGACGAGCGACGGTGCGGTGGGGCGAGTTGGCGCGACGGTGCGGCTGGTGCGAGTCGGGGGGACCGGGGGGAGCGGCTGAGAAGCGTGAACGGGAACGACGACGACGATGCCGGCTGGGACGACAGGAACGACGACGAGGGTGCGTGATTGCGTTAGGGCTGCGATGACAGGAACGACGACGACGAGGGAGCGTGAGGGCTGCGGCCCCGGCCTGCCTGGCGAGGAGTGGGGAGAACGAACGACGCCGAGAAGTGGAGAACGACGCTTCTCAGCCTATCGCGTATGACAGAAATTAAGGGTTTGTAAATTTGGGGATAGGGTTTGTAAATTCACCCTATCCCGCCACTCTCAAATTTTTGGAAATTAAGGGCGGAAATCTCAAATTTTTGAAAATTAAGGGCGGAAAGAATTCCGCTCAAAATTGGAAATTCAATTTCACTAAATTTTAGTCCCTTCGTTTAATTGTTTTTTACACTTTATATTATATTATACATTAATTTAATACATAATATATTATATCTATTAAAATGAATTAAATTATCCATGTGCGAATCAGGTAAGCAGGTTAGATCGGGTCGAAGTCTCGGAGATATCATCACCCGAAACTGAACTCGATCCCTCATTAAATTTTCCTAAGAAACCGTCTTAAAATAATTTAACAAATGAAATATATCATAGTATTAGAATATCTTTATAAATATAATGGAAATAACATATTGTATAGTTTTATAAATAGAATATGGGTGATAAACACATAAACCCTAAACCCTAAACATCAATGGAAATAACATATTGTATAGTTTTAGTAGTTACAGACTTACGTAGTTTAACAAATGAAGAAATATATCATATTATTATAATATCTTTATAAATATAATGGAAATAACATATTGTATAGTTTTATAAATAGAATATGGGTGATATACACATGAACCCTGAACCCTAAACCCTAAACCCTAAACATCGATGGAAATAACATATTGTATAGTTTTAGTAGTTACAGACTTACATAGTTTGACAAATGAAATATATCATAGTATTAGAATATCTTTATAAATATAATGGAAATAACATATTGTATAATTTTATAAATAGAATATGGGTGATATACACATGAACCCTGAACCCTAAACCCTAAACATCGATGGAAATAACATATTGTATAGTTTTAGTAGTTACAGACTTACATAGTTTGACAAATGAAATATATCATAGTATTAGAATATATTTATAAATATAATGGAAATAACATATTGTATAATTTTATAAATAGAATATGGGTGATAAACACATAAACCCTAAACCCTAAACCCTAAACCCTAAACATTAATGGAAATAACATATTGTATAGTTTTATAAGAGATGGAGTTTCGAACAGTCGATCATTTACAACATTTTTAAATTCTACAGTCTACACCACCAAACCCTAAACCCTAAATAGAATGGAAATAGCATATTGTATAGTTTTATTAGAATATCTTTATAAACACAAGTTACGCTCCTCATTCAATGCTCAATTGGCTTTTATTGTAATATTCCTATATAATTTAACAATATGCAATCAAAATCAAAATGACACCAATATCATAGTGGTAATCTCTTCCTTTAATAATTCCAAGGTTAGGAGTGTAACACCCCGTCTTTTGACAAGGCGTTACTCAGTAGTAGACCTCACGAGGTACTACCAAGCTGGTTTGACAACGGACATTCGGATCTTGCAACGCGGGCACGGCGAGAAACCATAGAAAACATCCAACTTGTATTTGAATAAAATAACATTTATAATTTAAAAGAAGTTAACATGCACTAATCCCCAAGATCAAATCAAATTCAAATACTCAAATTCCAAAACTCATCCTAAAAGACAAACATCTGCAAAATCACTTAATGTAATCCAAGACAAGGAATAATAAAACTATCAGCAATAGTCATAATAACACCCAACCCCAATACTATGACACGCGCTACTGCTCCGCACCACCATTGCGCCGAGGCTCGATCACGGGATCCTGATTACCTGGAATGAAAAATAGTTCCCCGAGGGGTCAGACCCTATCCTATCAAGTCAGAGTTAACATGGAAGCTACGAGACGTTTCAAAACCGTTTTTCTTTCTAAGGTCAGCAAACCAGTCCGCAATCGCACACATATCTCTAGTCCAGTCCTAGGTCCAGTTAGTCACTCAATCAATTCCACATAAAATACACAATCAGAATCTCTACCTATGGTCTGGGCACTGCATCAACACCACATACCTTACTCTACCTATGCTGCAGCTCTGCATCAACACTGCAAGCGACAACCGTCCATCTCATCACAACCATCCACAATACCATCCATCCTCGTTCCAACCGTCCATCCCATCACAACCATCAACAATCAGCCTCCACTGGAGCGCTGCCCAACATAGAGAAAACAACGGCGAAAATATGCGTATATAGATAACAACTTTCAAAAACAGGTTTCCAAAATCATTTACTCATAGCACACATATCAAAACATTTTAAAAGATCGATCGGGACTAGTTCCCAAAACCAATCTCATAACTACCACGCAACCCTAACAGGCTAGAACAGGACTGAGCAAGTCGAAAATCGACTTACCTGAGAGACGAGGAAATTTCGCTACGGACGAGGGAGATAACGGTCTAGAAGAAAGTTAGTCACACCTAAAAACGATAATTAACGCGCCCTTAGCTTAAGAAGATTATTAGTATTATTTAAGAGAATTGAAAGGAACCGAAATACCCAAACCGACGTAACCCAGACCAATCTACTCAATGCTAATCAACACTATCCAAAACACTAATTAATCACTAACTAGCCTAGAATTTGACTAGAAATCCCATGATCCTGTACAACTACCCCAAACCCACAAATTGCTTTTAAAAGACCCACTCACACGTCACCCACCAATGCCAATCTCCCTTTCTTTTCTCTGCCCAAGTGGTCCCCCCCACTCATCTCCTACCTCACGCCTAAAACCCCATTCAAGATCTGGAAACTCAACCCAACTTCTCGACTATGCCTTCTCTGATTTTCCCTCTTCTCATCCCGCCCTTCATTCCGACCTCCCTCCCGAACTCGCCTTCCCGAACGCCTTCGAGCCTCCCCGACTCGATCCCCTAACTCCACCCGAACCTCTGCTTCGCTCGGCCAGGTCTGCCTCCCGACTCCCGGCCAAAACTCAACGGCGAGCAAGCCTCGCTCACCCACGACCGACCCCGACGCTTAACCACCGACTCCGGCCCGACTACTCCCCAACCAACTGATGCGGAAAGAAGGAAGACACGAAAACAAACGAGGACGCTTACCGGACAGGGGAGATGATGACGACTCCGGCAACGGGATTCGGCGTCGACGAAGCGCACCTAATCTGGAGGAAAACAGGACGGAAGGAGTTCGACTAGGTTGCCGGAAACAGGAGAAAACGACGAAGAGAGAAAAAAACGGGACTTTACCGGCGGGAACACGGGTGCAAATCAAGTGGCGGCACAAGGCGAACAATGCTCGGGACTCAAGATGACGGCACAATTGGGTTGACGCAAGAACGATATTAGGGCTCAGTTGATAGGCTAATGTTAAATAGGCTTTATGTTGCTAATGATAAGATTAGCTCACTTGGATAGAGTTTTGGCTAATTTGTTTAGATTCACCGAATGATTCGGCCGATACCTCCTCCCAAAAAAACTATCTAGTTGGATAGCCCACTTTCCCAACATTAAACTTTATTAAACTTTCATTTTTTTTATTTTTTTTTTATTAATGCTTTTGAGTATGGCTAAAACACTTCCCGAACTCGATTTAGCTTGCGGGTCAAGAAACGGGATCGATGCGATAGAACCGAGTATTACATACCACCACCCTTAAGAAAAGTTTCGTCCCGAAACTTACGCGAATAGAGGATTTGAACTTGGAATCGGATCTATACGAGATTACGAGACCCAAGGTCTCACAACCTCTCCTCCTTAAGAAGGTTCGTCCTCGAACCTAAATCGAACTATGAAAACGAATCATATTCCTAACATCAACCTCACCTAACAAAACAATACTCGTATAATACGAGAGTCACACAAGTCAACACGTCAAACAAAGGTCAAACAAGGTCAAACAAGGTCACACGAGTCTATCACCTACGAGCTATACTATCCCTCTCCTCCTTGGAAGACCTCTAACAATCCTGGAAACAGCTCGGGATAACTCTCACTCATCCTCGCCTCGGTCTCCCACGTCACCTCCTCAACACTTCGGCGAGACCACTAGATCAATACAAGGGAAGTCTCTTCGTTCAACAACTTCTTCCTACGCCTGTCTAGAACCTTAAAGGCTGCTCCCTGAAGGTGTACCAACTCCTCGTAGTTAAGCCTATCACTAGGATCCGGTACATACTGCCTTAGCTGCGAAACATGGAACATGGGGTGAACTCACTCCAACCGGTGGCAATGCTAACCTGTAGGCTACCTCGCCCACTCACTCCAAAATCTCAAACGAGCCAATGTATCGAGGACTCAACTTCCCTTTCACTCCGAACCTCTGACCTCCTCTAGTAGGCGACACTCTCAGTCAAACATGTGCGTCAATCTCAAACTCCAATGGTCGTCGCCTCTTATCTACATAGGACTTTTGAGGACTCTGAACAACTAACATCCTTTCTCTGATCAAGGCCACCCTCCCCACCGTCTCCTCAATCATCTGTGACCCTACTCCGACGACCTCAGCTGGCTCAGCTCAACACAACAGTGTCCTGCACGGACGGCCATACAAAGCTTCATACAATGCCATCTGAATCGAGGAGTGCCAACTGTTATTATAGGCAAACTCTACCAAGGTCGAATGATCTGACCAATGGCCTCCCCAATCTAGCACACAAGACCTCAACACATTCTCCAAGATCTAAATCGTACTCACTAACTAACCATTTAACTTTAGATGGTAAATTATAGTGAAATACAAACTCGTTCCCGTGACTCATGCACTTACTACCAGAATGTTTGAAGTGAAATGCCGATCTTTAACTGACATAATCATCTTCGACACCCCATGCCGTCGGACGATCTCCTAAGGAACAACTTCACTAACCTGCTCACTGACCAAGTCTCTCAAATAGGTAGGAAATGAGTAGACTTCACCAATCTATTCACTATCACCCAATTAGTATAGTGACCTCTACTAAGCCTCTGTCCTACGACGAAATCCATAGAAATGTCCTCTCACTTCCTCTCTAAAATAGGTAGTGGTTGGAGCATCCAACCAATAAGATTGTCTCAGCATCTGATCTCATATCCAATCATGCATTCTTAGAATCCCATACTCTCGCTCAACGAGATCAACTACCTCCGTACAACTTACTCTTTATCTCAATTCCAGACTTATAGGCATCTCCTCCTCTTCTACCTCATCTCTTCATGTACGGTTGACTAACACTCAAGAATTCTCAAGATCCTCAAGATCCTTTAAATCTACACTTCTACCCCACACACCCCTTAAACTCACTACGTAACTCCAACTGAGTAGATTAACGAGTCTACTCACACTCATGAGGCATTTCCTATTAAGGGTATTAACAACCACATTCACCTTTCTTAGGTCATAAATAACTAGCATCTCCAACTCGAAGCCTCCCGACACTAAATCTAGATAGGATATCTTAATAATCGCCCTTGTAGTGGATCCTATAACTTTATATTTCTAGAAACACAAGTGATTTTAAAGTCCCTTTCATCAAACATGCTGCATACGACTTGAGACATTATTAAATTTTACATGAGTCGTGCAATCTCGGAATCTAGCCCCTTGCATACAAGCCATATGCCATTTACTTGGTCATAGGTCTTCTAATGTGTCATCCAAGCGGTTCCCTTATTCGCGTTCTCATTAGTCAACAGTAGTCAAGATTGACATTCTTTCTTACCCCCTACTAACTTCAACAATTCCATAAGCATCCTGAAGAATTCATTGTCCTAAAGGTACTTTTAACATGTTGCGCCATCAATTCTCTCTAGGTCGTTTATTCGTTTCTCTCTAGGTCGTTTATTCGTTTCCCGCCTCATGTCACCTGCTCACAATAGACAACTTGATCCTCTGAAAGTATCCCTCGCGAACCTGATTCATCACCGATATCGTTTACTCTGCCCTTCGGTCCCTAATTGGAAACTTACTCAAGAGATATCCTTCATAAAGACCCTTATAACCAGTCTCATTTAGACGATGCAGGCTCCAGTATATTTGTTTTTTTTTCATATCGAACATAGGCTAATCTTCATAATATCCTTTATAGCACTCGCAACACACCATATCTGGTTAATTTCAATTTTATTTCAAAACCTCGACTACACTAAAACCAAAATCTTCTACCAATTCATTCACTTCTTTTTCATTTTAATGAAGATGTTAGTCAAAATACTTTCGTTTCCTTTTCGTTTGTTTCGAAATAATCTTTCAGACATTCTCCCTCAAATATTCAACTGCAATTAAACCATCCTTTGACAAAATATAAAGAATTATTGCACTTGTGGCCTTTGTTTTGAGACAATCGGTTCTCAATCCCAATGACGAGTTCACCTTCTACCTGTCCGTACATGATCTTCTTATCTTAACCCTTTTTTTTTTTTTGAGCCAAACATAATTAACTTCTTACGGAATTGAATTGGTGCATCTACTCCTTCTCCAATAGGCTCTACACTCGAATGTCCCACTTTAGTGTCATGATCTCGTCTACGCACAAAGAAACCGACATGACCAGTCTAATCCTCAACTCCAATGTCATCAATAAAACCTACTCCTTATTGGATTTTTCAGTTGTGATAGTCCCTCATGGAACATCCTCTATTGATATATATTTTTTTCTCCCACGGCTGAAGTATCCTGAACTACCACACCTTACTTGGTCCACGAAGTGTGTCTGAAGCAACTGGCAGTACCCATGCTTAGATAACCTTACTTGATGTCACATACCCAGATCTCCTTGCATCTCGCCCGATGTCCTTATACACTTGTCTATGTACAAATGAGATTCCACTGCCCAACTTAGGTACTCAGCTCCCCATAGGTCTCATCTCAAAACCATATGACTTTTGAATTCAGTTGTAGGGTTCCTACACCCTAAATCATTCCTTAACATCTTTGTCTAGACGATCTGATAATGTCTAAATCTTTCCATGCTATCTGACACAATGAGAGTCTCTGATAAAAATCCGTTTGTTGATAGCCCACGGAATTCATATATAAGAAAACGTCTCCACGAGATACATTCCATAAGATTGATGTCATGTCATCTTCTTATACTTGCTTATATCCTGAATCTTCTTGTTTTGCACCTCTCAGGCGGGTGAACCTCCAATTGCTATACTACATTGTCGTGGCCTCAACTCATCTACATTTTCAACAACCCTTTAAACTTTCTCTAGCCTTGGATAGTTCCATCTGAAGCATCCATCAATGGCTCATACCCGTAGTTAAATATCTACGCATGTTGCTCCTTGTCAACTTTCATTTTTTTGTTGAACTCCAATAACTACGAACGGGGTTGTTTCTTAATCTTCAGATCTCATTTGTTTATGTTGCTAGTCCAAAGCTCCTTCATTGGGTTAGACAATATGAATTTCTCTTTCCATGCGCAATTTCTCTCACTAAGATTCAATGAACCCACAATACACTAGAGTCTACTTACACGTTCAGCTCGGACAAGATCCACACCATGCCTCTTCTCTTTATCATGGTAATTCAACCATCTCAATCAGTCACTCAGTGCAATGAGTTTCCAAATACATGTTTTCAAGTCATGGTTCTAGCTCTTCTAATCTTCTAATTGCCTTGGCTCGATTCTACATTGGTCACCAATTTCTGGTCAGTCTTGACATGTACTTAGCCTTAACCTCTATTGTACTTACCTACATTCATTCCTTGAGTAAGTTAGGTTACGTATGGATACACACAACTCCAATTTGTTCTACACTCGTACTCCACAACCGTCCTCGTATAAGGCATACAATTTGTCCTTCTCTAAACCAATAATCTTCCTTCTCCATTTAACATTTACAACTAAATTTGGACCAATAACAATCCTCGAACTTCAGGGTTTAAGGGAAATTCGCTAGTATACGCCATAATGCCTTTCTATGATGATCACACCCTCTTTTCTTCCATTGGGTTCACAACATAATTATTGGATACAGAAATCCTACTAATCCTTGGAGGACAATCCTTGGAGGATACCCGGCTCCTTTGCACTATTGATACGCAACGTCGTGGCTCTGATAGCACCAAAACTACACCATTGAACCATCCTTCACCAAACTTAAGCTAGGAACTTACACTTAACTTACTAAACTACGTGAGATCCATCGGCTGATGGTAGCGGAGTCGCGACGTGTCACCTACCCCTCCTAAATGCAACATGACTACCCAATGAAAAGGTTGAAAACACCGGCCGGATTTTAGTTCAAGCTGGACCTCGTGTACACTCGTTGGTCAGTTCCATGTGCCCTTGTTGTCAACCTCGCTCTGATACCAATTTGTAACACCCCGTCTTTTGACAAGGCGTTACTCAGTAGTAGACCTCACGAGGTACTACCAAGCTGGTTTGACAACGGACATTCGGATCTTGCAACGCGGGCACGGCGAGAAACCATAGAAAACATCCAACTTGTATTTGAATAAAATAACATTTATAATTTAAAAGAAGTTAACATGCACTAATCCCCAAGATCAAATCAAATTCAAATACTCAAATTCCAAAACTCATCCTAAAAGACAAACATCTGCAAAATCACTTAATGTAATCCAAGACAAGGAATAATAAAACTATCAGCAATAGTCATAATAACACCCAACCCCAATACTATGACACGCGCTACTGCTCCGCACCACCATTGCGCCGAGGCTCGATCACGGGATCCTGATTACCTGGAATGAAAAATAGTTCCCCGAGGGGTCAGACCCTATCCTATCAAGTCAGAGTTAACATGGAAGCTACGAGACGTTTCAAAACCGTTTTTCTTTCTAAGGTCAGCAAACCAGTCCGCAATCGCACACATATCTCTAGTCCAGTCCTAGGTCCAGTTAGTCACTCAATCAATTCCACATAAAATACACAATCAGAATCTCTACCTATGGTCTGGGCACTGCATCAACACCACATACCTTACTCTACCTATGCTGCAGCTCTGCATCAACACTGCAAGCGACAACCGTCCATCTCATCACAACCATCCACAATACCATCCATCCTCGTTCCAACCGTCCATCCCATCACAACCATCAACAATCAGCCTCCACTGGAGCGCTGCCCAACATAGAGAAAACAACGGCGAAAATATGCGTATATAGATAACAACTTTCAAAAACAGGTTTCCAAAATCATTTACTCATAGCACACATATCAAAACATTTTAAAAGATCGATCGGGACTAGTTCCCAAAACCAATCTCATAACTACCACGCAACCCTAACAGGCTAGAACAGGACTGAGCAAGTCGAAAATCGACTTACCTGAGAGACGAGGAAATTTCGCTACGGACGAGGGAGATAACGGTCTAGAAGAAAGTTAGTCACACCTAAAAACGATAATTAACGCGCCCTTAGCTTAAGAAGATTATTAGTATTATTTAAGAGAATTGAAAGGAACCGAAATACCCAAACCGACGTAACCCAGACCAATCTACTCAATGCTAATCAACACTATCCAAAACACTAATTAATCACTAACTAGCCTAGAATTTGACTAGAAATCCCATGATCCTGTACAACTACCCCAAACCCACAAATTGCTTTTAAAAGACCCACTCACACGTCACCCACCAATGCCAATCTCCCTTTCTTTTCTCTGCCCAAGTGGTCCCCCCCACTCATCTCCTACCTCACGCCTAAAACCCCATTCAAGATCTGGAAACTCAACCCAACTTCTCGAACCTCTCGACTATGCCTTCTCTGATTTTCCCTCTTCTCATCCCGCCCTTCATTCCGACCTCCCTCCCGAACTCGCCTTCCCGAACGCCTTCGAGCCTCCCCGACTCGATCCCCTAACTCCACCCGAACCTCTGCTTCGCTCGGCCAGGTCTGCCTCCCGACTCCCGGCCAAAACTCAACGGCGAGCAAGCCTCGCTCACCCACGACCGACCCCGACGCTTAACCACCGACTCCGGCCCGACTACTCCCCAACCAACTGATGCGGAAAGAAGGAAGACACGAAAACAAACGAGGACGCTTACCGGACAGGGGAGATGATGACGACTCCGGCAACGGGATTCGGCGTCGACGAAGCGCACCTAATCTGGAGGAAAACAGGACGGAAGGAGTTCGACTAGGTTGCCGGAAACAGGAGAAAACGACGAAGAGAGAAAAAAACGGGACTTTACCGGCGGGAACACGGGTGCAAATCAAGTGGCGGCACAAGGCGAACAATGCTCGGGACTCAAGATGACGGCACAATTGGGTTGACGCAAGAACGATATTAGGGCTCAGTTGATAGGCTAATGTTAAATAGGCTTTATGTTGCTAATGATAAGATTAGCTCACTTGGATAGAGTTTTGGCTAATTTGTTTAGATTCACCGAATGATTCGGCCGATACCTCCTCCCAAAAAAACTATCTAGTTGGATAGCCCACTTTCCCAACATTAAACTTTATTAAACTTTCATTTTTTTATTTTTTTTTTATTAATGCTTTTGAGTATGGCTAAAACACTTCCCGAACTCGATTTAGCTTGCGGGTCAAGAAACGGGATCGATGCGATAGAACCGAGTATTACAAGGAGTTCAGACCTCGAAAAAAATTCATCCAAGAAAGTGTATTACATAATAAAATATTCATATTAATAATTTTAAAATATTTAATTAAACTTAATAAGGTGTTTATAATTTAGTAAATTTACCAATGATAAATTACTAAAAATAAAAAATAAAAATTTGTTTCATGGGTAATTGTAAAAGGGTGGAGTTGTAAGTGGGCTAAAAAGCCCAAATGTAGAATTACATCTAAATCTTAGAGTTGTAAACTTGTAATTTGTTTCATGCGTACTTGTTAGGCCCATTTTAGAGTTGTAATTTGTTCTTCTCGTACGTATGTGTATGTATATAATATAAATAGTAATTAATATTTTTTAATTAACTAAGTAGAAATTACATCTAAATCTTTGTCAATAATATGTAGTAACTATGTTTTATTACAAGACACATTAAAGTACTCATTCAAGTGTCCAAACCTTTTACGTTAAAAACTCACCGTTGCGGGTGATCTTATAATTTTAAAAAAAATTGAATCCAAATAACACCGGAATCCGAATTGACCCGGCCCGAAATGATCCGATTCGAAGCAATCCGAAAAGGACCCGAACCGAACTAGACCCAAAACCGAACAACATCCGATCCGAACAACATCCGATCCGAACAACATCCGATCCGAACTAATCCGAACAATTACGATCCGAACTAGAACCGAACCCGAACTAGAACCGAACCCGAACAACATCCGAACCCGAACTCGAACCGAACCGAACCGAACAAGACCCGAAATAACTGTTTGACCCGAACTTACCCGAACCGAACAACCCGATCCAAACTGACCCGAACAACCCAAATTGCCAGGTCTAGTCGAGACCCATATATTATTGATAATTCAATCCAAAATCACTGTTGTGTTTCTGGGTCAATAAACTCACTGTCGTCGGTTGACACGTAAAGGGCAAAAAAGAAAGAGATAAGTAAAAGAAGACCGTAATTAAAGAGAGCGTTGAAATGACCAAAGCAAACGCAATGATTCCGGTTGTGGCAGAGCGGACGAAGAAGATGCCCTCAACGGAGCCCAACAGAAAAGGAATCTCATCGCTTACGGTGGGTCTACGTGGTGCCTGCCACGTGTCCGCATCTCTATGGTTATCTGTTTTGGCCTGACGTACAGGACAAACTACAGAGGCGTCGTGAAATGTGGATTGTGTGTGTGAGAAATCTTATTATTATTATTATTCCGGTCGAACCAAATCTACTGTACATGAAAAAGATTCTGATTTCTATGCGGGGTTTGGGCTTTTGGAGATCCCCAAGGGCTAATTTTGACAATTGGAAGAGTCATGATTTCGATTATGACCCCTCTACCATTCTTTACTTTTCCAGATTCTCAGATTCTGTGTGTGTACACCATTATACCCTCCAACTTATATTTTATTTACAGAATCACCCTCTCTCTTGTTTTCTGTATTTATTCGATGCACTAACACCATATGCTTTTCTTTTTCTTAATTGACTATGTACAACATGTAATTCGGAGAGATTAGTTTAACATATAGTAATTCGGAGATACCGAACAAAATTTCTACAAAGATGGTAGTTTTATGCCTTTTTTTCCGTAAGTTTTAGTCCTTTATTTATGCCTATTCATATTAGATAAGTTGATAAGTTTTGAAAACAAACAAATAGACCACGACTAAATTTTGTTAGGCTCTCTTGAAAATAATACTAGAATATTATAAACATATCATCCTCACATGCTTAACAGTCAATTTCACCCATATCATTCAAAATAAGTAAGAGATCTAATATCTCAGATCATCTCAAAATGTCCAAATGACCTAGCCTAGCCTATGTAAATTGTTATATATATTTTTTGCGGCTCAGAGCCGGCGGTTGAGACAAGTTTTCCTCTTCAAACCTCCCTCGCTATGACCTCTGATCCGTTGTTGTTGTTGTTGTTGTTGTGAGCTATTGCGCGATGTCAATTGCGAGGTTGAAATATCTTTCATAAGACTAAGGAATAACCAAGTTGTTGATACTTCACCTAATGTTGCTTTAGAGTTAGTTATTTTTTTTATTAAATTTGATGTTTTACATTCTCCTATCATAAAATTTTCACAGAGACTTTTCCATGTGTTTGACCCCAAAAAAACTTACATTTATACTATCAAAAGTGAAGTTGATAATTAACATATTTAGCAAAAGTACAAATTTGTCAATATAAATTTCAAAAAGAGAAGACAACTATGGACAATGTAAAATTTGTTTGGTCCGCCATCAAATAGTAGAAAGAATCCCGAAGGATGATGAATCATAATCGTTAAATAAGAGATTTAACACATTGGTGTTTACATAACTTGATAAAATTTTATATTAGTATTTGAAAATTTTGATTTTTTTATATGAATTACAATCATAGGAAGAGTTTGAGAAAAAAGTGATACCATTTATTTTTATTCGAAATCATTTATGATATATTAAAATAAGTACAAGACTAAGATGAAGTGATCGAATTAAAACATATTGTAAAGTTTGATTGAAAATAATTTTAAAAAATTTTGATTTATGTTTTTAATTGGGCAAATTACGCGCGTAAAGTGCATTTCTAAGTACTAAAATGCAAATATAACTTATCTAGAGAGTGCATATCTATAGACTAATTGCGATTTGCAAATCTATCCATCTATTTATATAGTAAAGATACGACTTTTCTAGTACGTGTCACCCTTTGGTTAAATTTGCCTTTATGTTGGCATGTTGTTCATTTTGCATACATGACCTCTCATAAGATAATTTAAATCTATAGTTAGTGAAAAATAATCATAACCAAATACAAATATTTTTTTCCAGGGAAAATGTCAAGAAAACAAGAAGTGAATATAATATACTTATTCAAATATTTTATTCCTTCTTAAATACTTATATACAACAACAACAATAACCTAGTGGATTTCCCCTTACGGGGAATCTGGGGGGGTCAAAATAGTGACACCCCTGGCTAAACGCAAAGGGAGGGCGACTAATAGACCCAAAAACAAAGCACTCAAAGCACACCAAAACCTAGTTATCGATTTGTAAAACTTTCCCTTGAGCTTGAGCGGAACCTTCCTGTCGCACAGAACCCCTGAAGCCGCGCTCCACTTCTGCCAACCTCTTTGAATACGAGACCTAACATCTTCATCAATACCCCTATCGCTTTGCAAAACATATCCCAAATACCTGAAATTATCCTTCTCCACAATGACCTCCCCTCCTAGCTGCACCTTGCTCCTAGGCTCATCCTCCTGACCGAAACTGAACTTCACGTATTCCGTCTTGGTCCTACTCAACCTAAACCCTTTAGATTTTAACCTCTCCCTCCACATTTCCAGCTTGCTGTTAACTTCACCTTTAGAGTCCTCCACCAATAAGATGTCAAATATTTTATATTATATTATATTTAGTTAAATACAAATAATTTACATTTAACTAAATCTAAATATGATATATGAATGATGAGCTTGATAAAGTGTATGATTGTCATTTAACTAAAGTTTATGATATATAAATGACACATGTCATATAAAAGAGAATGATATTCATACTATATGAGGTATGCACATTGAATATCCACAATAAGGTGATTGTTATAAGTGTTATTGTGTTAGTGTATAGTTAAATTAGCATATTATTTAATTAATAGAAAAATAAATTTAATATACTCTTTTTTCCCTCAATCAACACTTTATTGTTATATATCCCCTTCAATTTAATTCCTACAAGAATTCAATTTTAAGTGCAAATGCAAATCTATGGATCTATCTATACTACATTAAGTGTACTTCCGATCGGCGGAGGGATCCCCTCCGCCGAAAGGGCATGCCGAAGGCGCGGCCTTGATCAACGCCGTCCATGATCCAGCCACGGCATTGTGCACGCCGGGATCCTTAGCTATGTCATACAAGCATTTGCCGAACTGGATGGCATCAATGACCATCTTCACGATCTCCTTACTCGGCTTCTTTTTCGTCATCGTGGCCTTAGTTTCTCACATGATTAACAGTTTATTTCACCCATATCATTCAAAACACAACAAGTAAGAGATATAATATCTCAACTCATCTCTACACTAACCATCATAATCTAGGACTTAAAAGACTCTATCAAAATGTCCAAATGACCTAGCCTAATTGCCTATGTAAATTTTTTTTTGTGTGAGTCAGAGCTGGCGGCTGAGGCAAGTTTTCCTCTTCGGACCTCCCTCGCTATGACCCTCTGATCCATTGTTGTTGTTGTGAGCTATTGCGTGATGCCAATTGGAAAGTTGAAATATCTTTCACAAGACTAAGGTTGCTATAGAGTTAGATAGACTTTTTTTTGTTGAATTTGATGTTTTACATTCTTCTATCATTTTCTTCATTAATCAAATCTATGTAACATGTAATGGCAATGCTTATTTTTAAACGTTACTAAAATTTTCGCAAAGATTTTTCTCTGTTTCTTAGCCTAAAAAAACTTACATTTATACTATCAAAAGTGACTTTGATAATTAACATATTTAGCAAAAGTACAAATTTGTTAATATAAATTTCAAAAAGAGGAGACAACTATGGACAATATAAAAATCGTTTGGTCCACTATTAAATATTAGAAAGAATCCTGAAGGATGATGAATCATAATCGTTAAATAAGAGATTTAACACATTGGTGTTTACGTAACTTGATAAAACTTTATAATAGTATTTGCAAATTTTGATTTTTTTTATATGAATTATAATCATAGAAAGAGTTTGAGAAAAAAATAACACCACAATTTTTTATTGGAAATCATTTATGATATATCAAAGTAAGTAGAAGACTAAGATGAAGTGATAAAATTAAAACATATTGTAAAGTTTGATTGAAAATAATTTTAAATTTTGCTTTATGTTTTTAATTTGACAAATTACGTGCGTGAAGTTCATTTCTAAGTACTAAAATGCAAATATATATAACTTATCTAGAGAGTGTATATCTGTAGACTAATTGCGATTTGCAAATATATCTATATATTTATATAGTAAAGATACAACTTTTCTAGTACGTGTCACCCTTTGGTTAAATTTGCCTTTATGTTAGCATGTTGTTCATTTTGCATACATGGCCTCTCATAAGATAATGTAAACCTATAGTTAGTGAAAAATAATCATGAAAAATGCAAATATTTTTTTCAGGGGAAATGTTAAGAAAACAAGAAGTGAATATAATGTACTTATTCAAATATTTGATTCCTTCTTAAATACTTGTATGTTTTCTTAATTAATGATCAATTATCATTGGTTTATAAAACTTATAATATTGGGTCTCCTATTAAAGTAGTTGATAATTTTCTTCATACCATATAAAAAATGAAGTATTTTTAAATAAATAACTTATACTGTATATTTAAGAACAACAATAACATATACACAGGGAAGTCCCACAAAAGCAGTATCTAGGGGGTCAAGATGGGGGCATCCCTGAGTTGGATGGAATGCACCCATTACAACTCAGGGGATACGAACCAAACCAAATAACAAAACAAAACCGAAAAACCTAAAAACACCAAAGGAAATTAAATACTAACACTAATACTATAGCCCAAAGAAAAGAAAAAGATAGAAGAGGGGACTGAAGTTATCATCAACAGAAACTAGCCGCCTAAGCGGGGACCATCGGCCAACTCGAAAAAACAAGCTCCACCCCCAAGCTGGCTAGCCGTCTGACACCCTGATCTTCTCCCTCTAACCATCTCTACTCTGAGCCAAATCCAACAAAATCCTGATTAAAACGAAATCTTACTTAATACTGTCCATCTAGTGTTTCTTCGGGCGACCTCTACCCCTCCAGCAAACCCCCAGATCTAGATGCTCACACCTCCTAACTGTCGCGTCAGGGCTCCGCCTCTAAACATGGCCAAACCAACGTAACCTGGCTTCCCGAAGTTTGTCACCTATACTAGCCACCCCAAGCTTGCCTCTGATCTCTTCATTTCTAATTTTGTTCATCCTCGTATGGCCGCACATCCATCTAAGCATCCTCATCTTTGCGACTACGAGTTTTTATTCCTGCGCCTTCGTCGTCGGCCAACATTCTGCACCATAGAGGATCACATGCCTTATTACCGATATGTAGAACTTTCCCTTGAACTTGAGCGGAACCTTCCTGTCGCACAGAACCCCTGAAGCAGCCCTCCACTTCTACCAACTTTTGAACACGAGACACAACATCTTCATCAATACACCCATCACTTTGCAAAACAAATCCTAGATACCTAAAATTATCCTTCTTTGCGATGACCTTCCATCCTAAATGCATCTCGCTCCTACGCTCATCCTCCTGACCGAAACTGAACTCCACGTATTCCATCTTGGTCCAACTCAGCCTAAACTCTTTAGATTCTAACCTCTGTCTCCACATTTCCAGTTTGTTGCTAACTCCACCTCTGCAGTCCTCCACCAATACGATGTCAAATAATTTATATTATTTTATATTTAGTTAAATATAACTAATTTATATTTAACTAAATCTAAATATCATACATGAGTGATGAACATGATAAATGTTATGATTTACAGATGGCACATGTCATATAAAAGAGAAAGATGTTCATATTATATGAGGTATGCGAATTGAATATCCATAACAAGGTGATTTTTATAAGTGTTATTGTATAATTAAATTAGCATATTATTTATTTAATAGAAAAATAAATTTGATATACTCTTTTTTTCCTCAATCAACACTTTATTTTTATATGTCCCCTTCAATTTAATTCCTATAAGAAGTCAATTTTAAGTGCAAATGCAAATCTATGGATCTATCTATACTACATACTATAGTATAAAACAAAGTCAATGCCTTCACAAAAAATTGTCACGTGCCATTTCTATAATAAAATAATTCATCGAGCCCTTCTTTATACGATAAGTTACAATCTTTTAACAAATACTATTATTTTAATAAAATATGATCTTTTTACTCAAACAAAAAATCAAGATAAATTAAAAAGTAATTTCTAAAAGTTAAATCTGAATTTTTTTTTCATCAAATATAATACATATTTGAAATATAATTTGTCTATATTAATCAAACATGATTTTTTAAATTAAGGTATGTAAATTTGAAATGATTTAATTTTTTTTTACCTTATTTAATAAAATTTATTAATTAAAATCTTATATATTTAATTTGATAGTTTAGACTTTTAATCATATACATAAATATTTTAACGGATATTTCACGTGGTAACCTTGTGGTATTGCTTAATTCATGAGGTATACAACTCTTTAACATATTTCACGTGGTAACCCTTAACTTTATACCATATTCACCTCATACCCAAAATGTTAAACTTAACCTTTTTTCATTGACTTGTTAAAAAAACTTTGAAAAAAAGGAGTCAAGATGCCAACATTTATTGTCGATGATAGAAGACATACAATTATCACAAACCCTCGGCAAAAACAATGGCGATTTGTTGGAGTTTCACGGTGGTTTGGTGGTGGCCGAAAAACAAGATAAAAGGTGCCACTGTTCTCATTGAATATGGGCTTGGGTTGATCTGAGAAGATGAAACAGCAAGGTGGGCAATGGAGATTTTAGGCTAAAGATTGAAGGGTTCAAATTAATTTAGATCTTAAATCAATACAAGGTTTTTCATCAATATAAGGGTTTTAATTAATCAATGTTACTTTTGACCAATGATATGAATTTCCTTCTATATTGAATATATTTGCAATAGGAGCTGACTTGTTTGAATTGATTCATTATCCAAATATGAGTAAAGATCAAACCTTTCTAGGCATAATTTTTTATATTATATATAGTGAGAAATTAATTTTTGTGGCATGTAGTACCAGTAGCTAATCTTTAGTTTTTCCAATTTGTACAGGCTATCTTTTTATAATGTTTATTCATCTGTTTTAATTTTGATGGTTAGGAATGCTCGATCAAAAGGAGTCAAGATCGATCAATTTTGATGAGTTTAACGCTTTCGTTTTTTTTGAACAGGTCAACGAAAAAAAGTAAAGTTTAACATTTTGGGTATGAGGTGAATATGGTATAAAGTTAAGGGTTACCATGTGAAATATGTTAAATATTTGTATACCTCGTGAATTAAGCAATACCTCAAGGTTACCACGTGAAATATTCGATTTTTAATTAAATCTTTATTCAAATAAATGAACTTTATAGATTTAATATTTTTTTACCAATGTCTTTATTAGAGTTGCATGTACATGGTAGTAGAAGGATTAAACTAGTCATTTAGATAAACAAAACATTAATTTTAAGTTTAACTACTCCTTTTCCCCCCTCGATCAAACTTTTCATTTTTTATACCCTTCAATTTAATTCCCTTAAGAAAATAAATTCGAAAGTCACTCAAAATAATTCAACTAAAAAAAGTCACTCCAAATAAGAAATGGAGATAGAATTTGCTGGACAGCTGGTAAACTCTGTAAAATCCGAAATAAAAAATACATTTCCATAATAAAAAACTGAAAAGGAGAGAAAACAGCTGATTCTACAATACGCGACGACCCGATTCCCCTTTGGCATCTCCCATTATCCCCTTCTCTCCTTATATAAAAGAAAACGCAAAGTCGGTTTATCCGCCCTTCCGTTCCTTTCCTCTCCTCGAGCCTTCACACACACACAAAAAAATCAGGGTTTTGCTATTTGCTGCGTCCGAAATCGCATCTCAAATGGAATCCCACTCCCCCAAACTCAGCTTACATCTGAGCCCTCCATGGCTCGCCGGCGATCGGAACAAGGACCCCGACAAGTCCTCCGAGCTCCGAGACTACATCTCGCGTTTAGAAGACGAGCTCCGCAAAATCGAGGCCTTCAAGCGCGAGCTCCCTCTCTCCGTTCGACTCCTCACCGACGGTGAACACTCTAAAGCTGATCTTCTTGATTAGTAGTCTAATCGATCTGGATTCCGGATTCGGATAGAATTTTGATTTTTTTTTGGGGTTAATTTCTGTGTAGCTATTGCGAGATTGAAGAAGGAAGTTAAAGATGCGAGGCCGGCGTGTAACTTCGACGAGATCGCGAGTGCAGGATCGGAGAACGACGACAAGAGGAGTTGGATGAGCTCTGCTCAGCTATGGAGCTCCGATCAGACCTTATCTCCCCAACCAAATCTGGTACCTCTTTTTCCTCCCAACAACTTTTTTATTTTTTCACCAGAAATAGAAGAAAATATCTGTTTTCCACTTTCGGTGCAAAAAGAGTTGATTGGATGTGTTATCGTGCAGAACAAGCCACGCGATGAGGAGAGCAGGCAGGCGTGCGAGTATTCTGACAAGGGAGGGGCATTCTCGTCATTTCACGACGTTCCGGTGTTATCTCCGGCCAAAGAGCCGGAGGAGAGTAACGAAGTGGCTATAACCAAACCGAGTCTTTGTCTGGTGACGTCTGAACCGGCCGATATCAGGAAGAAGCTAGTATTAGTGGCTCGCCCCGAACCGGCCGTGACAGGTCAGGTTAAACCGCGTTACCAGCCTCCGTCGGAGCCGGTGCCGGCGATGCAAGGCGGTCAGAGGAAGCAGAGACGCTGTTGGTCCGCGGAGCTTCACCGGCGATTCATCGATGCCCTTGACAGGCTCGGTGGACCTCAAGGTTAGTTATATAATTTACAAAAATGCTCAAATCTGACAATCTTGCAATGGTTTTTGATCTGGTTTTGTTGAACTGTGATTGCAGTGGCCACACCAAAGCAGATAAGGGAGCTCATGCAAGTTAGCGGCCTCACAAATGACGAAGTCAAAAGCCATTTGCAGGTACAAATCGCTCCAATAAACCGAATGATCCTCTAGCAGTTTGAGATTGTGACACGAGTTTCTTGTGCAATTTGGTATTCTGCAGAAATACAGGCTTCACATAAGAAAGCTTCCAAGCTCTGGTGGGGCAAGGGATAAGCTCTTTCTTACCCAAGATTCAGGCAGCGGAGGCGGCAGCACGAGTGGCGGAGTTGCTAGCTCTAAGACGGAGTTGAATCAGTCCGGTTCGCCAGAAGGGCCGTTTCACTTGACTATAAGATCGGCCGCCAAGTGCAACTCACCGGCGAGTAGGTGTGATAGCATGGAGGATGATTATCAAGAGAAGTCTGATAGTCACAGCTGGGGAGGTGACTGACTGAACACCATTGAATGAGAATGGAGTTAACTTACTTACATTTGTAATAATAAGAAAAATTAGATGGAGGCGGTTGCCAATTTACACCCAAATGGGCATTGGATCAGGATGAAGAGTTGAGGTTTGTAGTGATTTAGGCATTTGAGTGTACTTTACTGTTAATGTAGTATTCTTCATCTGCAGGTGACTTGAGCTGTTAGATGGGGGTGAGTATACCTAAATAATGGAGACTAATGTATGCTGCCTTTTGTAGATCTTATGTATCGTCTGAGTGAGTTTGAGTTCTTTCGTTTGGAGCTCGATTAGCGTCTGTAGCTCCGAAATGGATGTTGATTTGGTATGGTTAATTGACATTGAGGGTGGTGATTTTTTTTTTATTTGTATGCAATGTTAATGTTTCTTGCAGTCTGTGTTCTTGGTTGAATTCATGCTTGGGCTCATGATTTGGATGTGTACTAAAGATCGAGTGATGCCCTGCCCTGTATTTGTTACTTTGTTTACGTAGGTGCCATGATCAAAACTCTTCTTAGTACAAGTAAAGTTACATGTATACAGAACGGGAAGGGGATACATTAAGGAACACGCAAAAATGATGATGCCAAAACTGACAGCAAACGTTACATTTCCAACCAGCATGAATTATACATTATTGTTAAATGTTTACTAGAGTTTGAGTAGAATATAGTTTTTTATAGCTATATCTCTTTTCTTACTTTTCTGTTTTCATTTAACAAAAAAAGCAAATTTGATGCTACCCTTATCTGCTTGGTGAGACAAATTTCGGGTTCAATTCTATAGTTTTCATGGCATGGGTTACTGACTTCAAGCAAGGACACTATCACCATGGCATGTAAGTCCACAATTGCTTTCTCGTCAATCAACTTTTCGACGGGCCTAGGTATCATCATCTGGATCCTATTGCTTAATGGGCCTATGGGACTTTAGGGCCCAATAACTATCATTCATGTTTTCTCCTCCTTCCATAACAAGAGTTTAAAGAAGGATCAAGAGTCGAAGAATTTTAGGATGACTAAAGTTCATAGAAGAGAAGGGCCAAGAACCAAGAGGGTTTTAGGATGATACCAAAAACTAAGAGCGTAGAATAGAAATGGAGGAAACCTGAATAATAATTGTTGGGCCCTAAAGTCTAAAAAAGTGATGAAAACTTGAAATTATTGTTAGGGGTATGTGTTAAAATTTATTTGTTCTTGCTCCTCCTTAAAACTTTGGTTGTTCAACTCTAGTTATGGAAGAAAGAGAAAATATCAACAAAAATCTACTTCGCATACTCGATGATATCAAAGCAAATCTTCTGTCCCATGTACGTGTCTTCCATTCGTGTCCCATGCATTTTCATTGATCCTTATATTTAATTTTATCTAAAATTTAGAATTTTATATTTACTTTTTACTTAGCTGAACCAATTAGAATTTAGGGACATAGAAGGGGGACGTTAGGATGTGCATCGAGACAGAAGATTCGCGTTGCGATGATATAGGGGTAATACTTCACCCATAGACGTGAAAGAGAGGAAGCTCCCTTTTTGAATCCAACGTGTAGTTTCAAGGCAAATTGGCTCCAAAGCGTAATTTGAGTAGGGATTGGAGGATGTAATTGGAAATGAAAAGGTAGCAACGTATGCTTAGTGCCACTAAGGGAGAACGGTTGGAGCAGTGGGACTTCTTAAAGGGTCGCTCTCATTGTTGGGGTAAGCACGGAACAGATGTGAAGAATAATGCATTGGGTAGGGGAATAAGTATTAAGAACTTTACATTGGAGCTATTGGAGAACTCAAGGAAGATGTGTAAGTAGTTGGATCTCTAAGGATTTATTGGGCATAAGTGAACTCAATTGATCTCTTTAATTTTAAAGCCAAAATCGTTTAGTTAAACTACCTCGATTTATCTAAGATTCACTAAGATTCATTGTTTAAGGCCACCCCCTCTAGAACATTTTTGACTCCACCATTGTTTGGTACTTTTGATAGACTAACATGTTAATATGCCTTGAATCTGTCATTGATCGGAACCCACCAAGAGTTCAGAACTCCAATAACACCATTGCACCAAATCCTAAGGAGCTCCCTAGCAGGGAGTATGGGTGGTGCTCCTCTCAATGGTGGTGTGAGTCTAGGGTCTAAGATTGACACGCCCCTGGCGGGGTGTTAGGGGGCAACTCCCACCCGCATAACGACATGCTATGTTTTTTGTTATTGGCTATAGAACCCATAATTGTATTAGGATTTCTTGAGTCTCTATATAAACTCTCGAAATATCTCATAATCTATAATCTGAAATTAATCTCCATGATAAACTCTGATTTAAGCATTCAAGACGCTTAAAGTGACCGATAAGCCCCACTTAGAGGGAGAGTCTTGATCAAGTGTAACTAGTTTGGTTACACCGAGTTCCCTTTATAAAGATTGAAGTCTGTTGGAGATAGAAAATGAATCTCACATCGGAAACCAAAACCAAATCCCACTAGTATATAAATAAGGTGAAATCCTTACCCATTGACTTAAGCTTTTGGGTAGAAAGGTGGATCCCGACCTTATGTACGAAGTGGTTAAATTTACCCCGAAACGTCACCCAGTTCTCTCGGTCCATCGGAATTTCACATGGTATCAGAGCCTGTTCGGTCCGGGTCCGTTTCTCCCTGACTATTTGGGCATGGATTTAGCATTATGAGCTACCCGCCCGTTTTTTGTGTCGAGTTGGCAAAAAAGAGATTGAGATGCCACCGCCTGTTCTCTGGGCTAGCTATAAAGAGAATGAGATGCTAGACCCGTCTGTCCAAGTGCTAACTAGGCCAGGCTAGTTACCACTTGAGGGGGCGTGTTGGAGATAGAAAAGAAATCCCTACCCATTAACTTATGTACGAAGGTAGAAAGGTGAATCCCGACCTTATGTACGAAGTGGTTAAATTTACCCAAGGTAGTTTCTACCCTAACCACCCATGTCTAACCCTAACCATTTTACCCGGTAGGCTATAAAATATCGGAACTGCTATTCGTACACTATTTTTTAGCTATTTGTACACTATTTTGTGCGCCTATCTTGAACGTGCAGTTTAGTGCGCCTAAGTTAAGCGTACAGGGGTAAAATGGGAAAAACGAAATTATCGCTCGGGGAAGAAAGTCGTGGGCGCCCAAGTAAGGCGCACTATGCGCCCTAGGTAGGCGCACCACACCCACCTTGTGCGCCTATGGTAGGCGCACAAGCCCGCCTCGGTTGTTCCCCGACCGAAATTTTTTAACTGTAAAATATTGTTTAAAAGCCCATTATTTAATAAATTAAATTATTTGTCACTTGATGGACTAATATGGGCCTCAAATTTAAGCCCAACTTAATAGCCTACATACAAAAACACTCTTGAGACATATGTATTTATAACACTTCTCAAGACCTAAATCCCCCAAACTTTCGATGTGGGAAGCTCTTTTTGGGCACTTTTCATGCATATCACACCCCATTTTCTATCCCACATCGAAATTTTGCAAAGTGGGGAGCTTTAGATGGTATTATATAAGGTTTGGAATGTTTAAGTTGATAATTTTGTTATAAGTTTAAAAATTAAATTTATATAGCTTTAAAAATCTATTGAATCTATATAAATCAATTTAATAGGTATTGTAAACTAGGGTTGTGCATTTTGTGACCGGACCGGAAAAACCCGGACTAGGTCCATTCCGATCCGGTCCCGGTCCGTCAATTTCCCGGATTTCAGGTTCCGGTCCGGTCCAGACCCGGAATTTTCCGGTTTGGACCGAAATGGACCAGGATATATTATTAATAATAATAATAGAAATATATATTAATAAGATTATTGATTATACTTAATAAATTTTTATTTATAAAGTGTATTTAAATTATATATAACCGTATTGAAAAAATAAAATTTGTAAATCAAATGATTTTTAAATTAAAAATCAATAAAATAATGTTAAATTAAATATATTATATTAAAAAAATAAAACCGCTCCAAGCCGGACCAGAACCCGACCGGGACCGGACTTCCGGGTACGGTCCGGTCCCCAGTCCTTGTTTATAAAGATTCCCAGTCCATCGGGTTGGACCGGACCGGGTATTCCGGTCCGGTCCGGTCTAGTCTGGACCGGATGCACAACCCTATTTTTAACTATAATGGGTATGTGTTAATTTAGTTCGGTTTACCCGAACCGAACCGAGATCCAAACCAACCCCAACCGGAAACCGAAGTAGTCCAAAACATGAACCGAAGACCGACCCGAACTAGCTCGGTTTCAGTAAGGATCATATTGGGCCTAATGGCCCCTCGACCCAATTCGAGTTTGATTCCTTAGTTTCGGTTCTTCATCATGTTCGACAATCGTTTCGGTTTATGTTCGTACTCTTTCATGAATGTAAGAATGTTGGCTTGGATCGAAAGTTCCATTCGGTTTGGATCGTATTGGGCCTAATGGGCCCATAGGCCCAATCTAACTTCGATTCCTTAGTTTCGGTTCTTCATCATGTTCGACTATCGTTTCGGCTTATGTTCTTACTCTTTCATGAACGTTGGCTTGGATCGAGAGTTCTATCCGGTTTGGATCGTATTGGGCTTAATGGGCCCATTGGCCCAATTCGAGTTCGATTCCTTGGTTTCGGTTCTTTATCATGTTCAACTATCCTTTTGGTTTATGTTCTTACTCTTTTATGAACGTTGGCTTGGATCGAGAGTTCTATTCGATTTGGATCGAATTTTTCCTAATGGGCCCATAGGTCCAGTTCGAGTTCAATTCCTTATTTTCGGTTTTTTATCATGTTCGACTATCATTTTGGATTATGTTCTTACTCTTTCATGAACATTGACTTGGATTGAAAGTTCTATTTAGTTTGGGTCGTATTGGGCCTAATGGGCCCATAAGTCCAATTCAAGTTCGATTCCTTAGATTCGGTTCTTCATAATGTTCGACTATCGTTTCGATTTATGTTTTTACTCTTTTATGAACGTCGGCTAAGTCGTATTAGGGTTTATGGTTAAACCATATAGGCTAAGGCTGTTCATCGGCTCTAATGAGCAGAAAAAAAATGAAAACCAAACTGATCTAACCGAGCTCGTTAGGGTCGGTCTTCGGTTCATGTTTTGGCCGGTTGGGGTTGGTTTGGATCTCGGTTCGGTTCGGATAAACCGAACTAAATTAACACATACCCATTATAGTTAAAAATAGGGTTGTGCATCCAGTCCAACCCGATGGACTGGGAATCTTCATAAACAAGGACCGAGGACCGGACCGGACCCGGAAGTGGTCCCGGTCGGGTCCCGGTCCAGGTTTGGATTGGATTGGAGCGGATTTATTTTGTTAATATAATATATTTAATTTAAAATTATTTTATTGATTTTTTATTAAAAAACCACTTTATAATAATAATATATCCCGGTCCATTCCGGTCCGGACCGGAGAATTCCGGGTTTGGACCGGACCGGACCGGAACCCGGAAAATTGATGGACCGGGACCGGACCGAAATGGACCCGGTTTGGGTTTTTCCGGTCCGGTTTCCCGATCCGGTCACAAATAACACAATCCTAGTTAAAATACCTATTATAGGTTTGGACCGGACGGACAGAAACCCGGAATCTTGGAAATTAATGGACCGGGACCGGACCGGAATGGACCCGGTCCGGGTTTTTCCGCTGCGGTCACAAAAGGCACAACCCTAGTTAAAAATACCTATTAAGTTAATTTATATAAATTTAAATGATATAAATTCAATAGATTTTTAAAGCTATATAAATTTTATTTTTAAACTCATAATAAAATTATCAACTTAAATATTCTAAACCTTATATAATACCATTTAAAACTCCTTACTTTACAAATTTTCGATGTGGGATAGAAAATGGGGTGTGGCATGCATAAAAAGTGCCTTAAAAGAGCTTCCCACATCGAAAATTTGGGAGGAATGAGATCTTGAGAAGTACTATATATACATATGTCTCAAGAGTGTTTTAGTATGTGGGCTATTGAGTTGGGCTTAAATTTGAGGCCCATATTAGTCCATCAAGTGACAAATAACTTAATTTATTAAATAATGGGCTTTTAAACAATGTTTTCGAGTTAAAAAAATTCGGGGAACAACTGAGGCGGGCCTGTGCGCCTACCACAGGCGCACAAGGTAGATGTGGTGCGCCTACTTAGGGCGCACCGAGCGCCTTAATTGGGCGCACACAACTTGCTTCCCCAAGCGATAATTTTGTTTTTTCCTATTTTACCCCTTTACGCTTAACTTAGGCGCACTAAACTATACTTCTAAGATAGGCGCACCAAATAGTGTACAAATAGCTAAAAAATAGTGTACAAATAGCCATTGCCTAAAATATCAAGTCCCTGCGATAAAAAAAAATGACACAACAACGGTTGCTAGACGTGAATTTTGAAACACGGCCTTTTGTTGATCAAAATTGAACCACCTTTTACGAACAAACCATTCTTCCGAGAGACGCCAACTTTTCGAATTTCGAATTGTTTTGTTGCCTACCCTACTCACTACTCCCAACCGCCGACTTGCAAATGTCTCGCCAGAAGAACCACTAGACTGTCATTCTCATATCTGATTCCTCCTCCGACGAAGTCGAAGACGACGACGATGAAGACCTGAGCGAAGCTAGTAGCTATCACCCAAGGTAGGTACTCTCTTCTTAGCTTTTAGTCTGAGATGGATCATCTGTGAATCGAATTAGGTTATATGATTTAGGGATTCAAGCTTATTGAATTGATTCTATGCTTCTCGATTGGGAATCGGACCATACTCGAAGCAGTTGCGACGAGTCAGGGCCATCCGAATCCGACGACGATCGCGATTATCAGCAATCGGAGGACGAGCATACGGACGAGGACGCAGATCGATCTTCTCCTTCCGGACCTGCAGGCGACGATGATGATGGTGATGATGAAGCTCGTTGTAAGCGTGTCGTTCAGCTACTTCAAGGTATATAGTCGTATCTCTTTTCCGATTAATCAATTCCGGAATTTGATGATGATTGAGGAACTTGTAATTTCTTTGGACTTCTATACCTAATATTTGGAATTGTTGCTTTTGTCTTATTCTCACATGATGTTGTTCTGTTTGGCTTACAGAGAAGAGAGATATAGGAAGCCTGAGTCTGAAGGTATATAGAGCGTATTTGCGAAAGCATGGGCTTCGGATTTCAGGCACCAGGGCTGAATGCTTGATGAGGATTCAAGAGCATTGGAGGTAGCTGTATGCTCCTTTTTTGTACTTGTTCTGTGAAATTGAGATTCAAGAGCATTAAAGGTAGCTGTATTCTCACTTAATTTGCTGCATTATTGTGGAGGAGTTGTTAGTTCTGTAGTTGCTAGCATGTATTTTTTCGCTTTTGAGCATACAACATTGTGTTTACTTATCTTTGCTTTTGTTATTTTGCTGTGAAATTGAGATTGTTTTGCTTTGTATGGGATGTTTCACTGATATGGAAGTATCAACTATCTTGTTTCATGGATATGTGCTCATGTTGTGAAAATTCTTTTGACATCTCAATTTCGTTTCTAGGTACTAGCTCTTTAGCCAGTTATATGCTTAATACTTTTGCTTCATCGGCTGCTTTTTATTAGGATAAAGGATGGTATGGGTGAAGCTCTGTATCCGAGATCATCATTTGTTATTAACTGCACAGGTATTTCCATTTGGCTTTGGGTTGCTGTTCACATCTCATAAGTGTTCTAAAAAGGTTGTCGTTCCTACTTTCTTGCCCAAACAGGTGATGTCTGCAAGGGAGATGTTGTTCAGTTCAGACAAAGAGTTTATCAAAAGTATTTACTTTATATTTCTGCTCAAGATGTTTCATTCATTCATCTAAATCCATTTATTTCTCCTGTTGTGGACTTGCTTTTGGTAAATACTAAGTTATACTGACATACGCCATCAAATAAACTAGGCAATAATGCTTTTTTGTTTGAAGTGCGGAAAGCTTGATGTCATCTAATCTAAAGCTACAAGTTCCTAGATGTATACTTCAACATATTTAACTTTATGCAAGCTGAAAATATGTTGTAAACTCAGGTTTGAAAAACTAACAAGGTCTGGAAAAGTTCTAGGAAGTAGGACAATTGCGGGTAGAGTTGTAAAAGAAAGCTATGGGGCTGCTAAGCAGCAGCATACATTCACGGTAAGGATGGATTTCATTGATAAAATGTGTTGGAATTCTTATTTGACATTTGCGGACCTTCAAATCACATTTTAATCTTTGTCTGCCTCAGATTGAACATGATTAAACTCCTACCCCTAAGGACATTTTTGAGGACTTTGTAATCTACAATTTGTCTTTGTATATGAAATCACATTTTTGAGGACTCTGATTTTTCTACTGCTGCTACAAGGTTGAAGTCCTATGGAGCAGGGGTACAAACAAACTACCTCCTCTCTTTCCCTTGCTTATCAAGGGCCGGAACCTCTATCGGCTGAAGACCTTCAGACAAGTATGATTTGTACAAGCTTTTTCTTGCATCTTGTAACCTCTTGCATCTAATCTCACCTTTTCCAATGAAGCCATGGAAGAATGAGGCTGAAAGGTCTAAGGCTCTTGACGAGAAGCATCAAAGAGGTGCAATAGCCAGACAAAAGAAAGCAGTGCGGATTCAAGAGCGGACAAAATACAAAAGCCGACAATCTTCTGATAAAGGTACAAGAAACTTGATTTCCCTTTGACATTATCACAGAGTACAACTATATGCCTATCATGTTCTAACTGGTTCAAATGAATTAATCATCTAATATGTGGAACTAGGCATCAAAAAACACAACAATGCAACAAACCGTTCTAGGGACTTTCGTAGCATTCATTCAGAAAGAGGCATACAGGGTGATCAACGTGGAAAAGGGTCATCATATATAGCAAATCCGGTGTCTAGCACCCGTAACAATAAGGGCCAAGCAACAGGCTCTAGGACATTCAAGCCTGCTATTAGACTGAAAAAACACTCCTGGGATGGTGTCAAAGCTTCAACATCAGGCTCATATCCTGATGCTCCTTATCAACAGTTTGGTGGGCTGCAGATGCAACCGGACTATAGTAATCCACAATTTGCATTTCCTAGAGGACATGTTTCTAGTTCTTCTTCTTTCACCAGGCCACCTTCTACAATGGGATATTACGGGTCCCAATCCCATCGTCAACCTCACCCTCGTGGTTCTCATTCTCACATACCAGCCAACCGATCAGGTATCCGCTCATATCAAAACCGAGGATCGTTTAGTTGCTCAACAAGAGGATGTAAGAACTTGGGATCTGAAGGCTGTGCTATATCTGGGTGTCAGCAATGTTGTCACAGAGCACAAATGAGATGCCGTGTCCACAATTGAGTCTAACTTTAGGTACAATTCTACTGCCATCTTGCTTACTTCAGGTAGCTTTAGAAACAGTAGGAGAATCCGAATTCACAACTGTCATGACATGACGAATCATATTGCATCGCCTTTAGAATTTGATGCATTTGGTACTCCTTTTGAATCGGAGGAATCGAATTGGTCACCCTTTCCGTCATTTGTTGTGACAAGAGCACATGGAATCTCTGCCAGTGTTAGCACTTCCTTGACTCATTCCAAAAGATGTCAATGATTATTTTGACTTGTGAAAGAAAGCGAATAATGCAAGCTTTAATTTGGGTTGGCTCTTCTAAGTGGGGTCCGTAAAAAGTGGAATTAGAAGGAGAATCGTACAAAAAAAAGTATGTGAAGTCCATTCAAACACGAAGTGGCTTTCTTTTCCACTGAATTCAAAGTGCAACAACAATGCATCCACAGTTTCTTAGTGCATACAAAAAACATCAAATTTGATCAACCAAAATGTCATGTAAATTTACTAGCGCAAACACACACTCACACACACACACGTCCGTATACATACAAACTGATCACAATTATAAAGGAAAAAGTAAAGAACTTCGAAAGCTGTTTCAATCAGAAACGATGGCACATTCTCTGAAATAAAACTCACGGGCTAGCTAGAAAACAATATTGAATCTGTTTGGCATGCAAGAGTTTGGTAATTGATCAGACCAAATTGACATTGTATGGGGCGGTGGCAGGCATGGTTGCTGTAGGAGTTGTGGGGCAAAGATCAATCTCTTGGGTCCAGGCTGACTTGTCTTGGGTATGGATGTGCCAGTAGGTTTGCGCCACCGCATCCGGGTCCATCGAAACCCCACCTCCAGCAACCGGAGATGCCGAGCTACTAAAAAAAGACGACGTCGTGCTGCCTGCCCCTTCCACCGTTGTCCTGCATACATCCAAAAAAACTACTAGTGCATGAATCCTGGTTCTTGTGGTTACGAATATCACGAGATTAAGGGCGCGTTTGGCACATCTATTCATCGAACCTGGGAGGCGAGACAGCGCCGTGGATGATGATGTGGGCGACATGAACCCCAAGGGGGTGAAACTCCTTTGCTAGGCACTGTGCCAATCCTCTCAATGCAAACTTCCCACAGCCTTGGTGACAAAGCAAATCAAAAGCAATAGCTAAGGAAAAAACACAAACTAGGCTTTTAAGCATCTCAAAATGGGAGTTGGGCAAGAGTTTTGTTACATAGTTGGGAAAAGCCAGGGAGGCCATTGACGGAGGCAGAGCAGCCTGTGAAGAGTATAGTGCCCCGCCGTCTCTCGACCATCCCCGAGAGCACGTGCTGGGCGCAGTGGAAGGCGCCGACTGAGGAGACAGCGAGCGACTTCTCAAAAGAGTCCACAGGGATGTTGAGGACAGGGGTTGGAGTAGAGTTGTCAGCAGCGGCGGCGTTGTACACCAAAACCTCTACAAAGCCGAGGGAAAGGACGCCCTCGAAGGCTTCGCGGATGCTTTTGGTATCAGAGCAGTCGATCCTCAGGGCGAAAACTTGGCCAATACCCTCCATTGCTATATCCTCTGCCACCCTCCTCAGTCTCCCTATAAACAAAGAAAAGAAGCTCACTTTCTAGCTCTTTAGCCTTCCAAAATGGCGGCTGATGCAGCCGCCTAGCGTTTTTTAGAACACTGACAGAGAGGTTTGGTTAAAGAAAGGCGAGTAGGAAATGCGTGCCTAGATCGCGGGCGAGGATGGCGACAGTGTAGCCTTCGAAGGCGAACTTGCGGGCGATGGAGCGACCGAGGCCAGGGCCCACGCCCACAATGGCGGCGATGCCCTTGCTCGACGACGTCGACGTTGCCCAGCTTCCGCCGCTCCTCATTGATCTTCTTATTCTTCTTCTTCTTCTTTGATCAATTGATTGCTTTGTGTATGTAAAATGGGTAGTAAGTTTGACAATGCCTATGTGGTCTGCTCCATTTCTTTTGCCAATAGAAGATATCTACGAGTCTTTCTTGGCTAGTAATATTCCAACAGGGACCGCCCTTCCAATCTCTCTCTTTATTATTTATTTTTATTTTTGCGGAATAGAAAACAAATTGCGAATTATATACAAATTTCTTCATTTATCTTTTTGTTACTTTTGTACTCCTGATTCTGTAAAATAGACATTTTGGTTTGATATGGTATTTTGTTTTGAGGTGGGTGAATATATATAGAGCTGAGAAGGGGAGATAAATTAATAAATTAAAAAAAAACAACAAGCTCTTCATCTATAGTATGAATCGAACTAAAATACAAAAGTAAGTCCTCAAACAAGAAAAGAACACTTCATGTAGTGAGAATCGAAGCTAAACTACGAAAGTGATTCTTCAAACAAGAAAAGAATCCAAAATCCAAATTGAAGTCCTCTTCGAAACCTCCATCTTGGCTTGTGAGCTGGTTTGGAAATGGGCCTTTCCTTTCAAATGACAACTGCCTCTTCCTACTGCCTGGGCTTTGCACGAAACTTGTTTAATTAATAAATTTATTAGATATAAGATTTTCAACTAATAAATTTATTGGATAAGTTGAAAACTATTAAATTATTTGCAATATTCATCTAACGTAATTTAAAAGATCATGTTTAATTAATATAAATATAGGTTTTTAGATAAAAAATCTTATACATATAGATATAGTGTAGATTTCGAGAAAAAAAGGAGATATAGTCTAGATTATTTATATTTAAAAAACGAATTATATTTCAAATATGTATATTATTAAAAAAAAATCAGGATTATATTTCAAAAAGTAATTTTTTAATTTTATCTTGATTTTTTTTGTTTAAATGAAAGGATCATATTTGATTAAATTTGACGAAAAATCCTAAACATATAGATATAGTTTAGATTTTTTTTCTTAAAAATACGAATTATATTTCGAAATTATAAAAAATCGTAATTATATTTCAAAATTTTATTATATTTGTTAAAAAATAATTTCAGAATTATATTTCAAAAATTAATTTTCGATTTTATTTGATTTTTTATTTGAGTGCAAAGATCATGTTTTATTAAATTATAAAAGTTATTAGAACATCATAAGTTATTATATAAAGGAGATCCTAATAAATTATTTTATTATATGCATGCCGTGTGGCAAATTGTTTTGTGAAAACATTAAGTCCTACTATAGTATGTTATATTGTAAAAATAGATGCACAACTTATGTTTAAAAATAAATTTGTTAAGTGTTAAATCTATAACCAAAATTTTAAATAGTTATATAATAAAAATATTACTAAAATTTATTTAAAAAAGCCTAGTTAGTTGTTGTAAAAATTATAATTTAAATAGTTAAAACATTCCATGGACGTGGAATCCACTTCTTTAATTTATTTTACAAACATTGCCATGTGACATAGTTCATAAGACTACACGTATGGGAATGTAATGAGAGACTGACATGTGACTTTATAATTTTGAGGGATTCTATATAACTCGTTTAGAATCTGTCATCCACCTAAAGATAGCCAAAGTGTTAGTAATTTCTACTTGCTTCTTAAAGAATCTCCCTTAGATACACGTAGACACTAACTTATATATTGTTGCCTAGTTTATCATAACCTCTTACTTCAATATAATTTTCATGGTATGTTTGCTCCAAAACAATCGCTCTATGATAAGAAGGTAGTAATCTTTAATTTTTGACCCAAAGTGAAAAAAAATAGACATTGCTGACTAGAAATACACTTCAAAGAAATTGTTGTAATAACAATAATATACATCAATTCTAATTAGGTAAACCGGATGGACGGGATGATAGAACTTGGGATGGAGGACTTATAGTATCTCTTCAAGTCTCACAAAAGAAAAAGACCCCTGAAGCATTCGTATGGAGGGTGATTGCTGACCCGATTTTATAGTCTTGCATGATGCTTGGGAGCTAGATCTCTTTAGGGCAAATCCTTAGCTTGATATTTTGAACTTAAATTTCTTATATGCGCTCGAGATCAATATGTTTTTGGAGGATACTATCTCAAGTTGTGTTGAAGGCAAAATATTGGAGTAAATAAGTTATCAAGATGTTTTGGTTAGGTCGATGACTCAATTAAAGCTAATTATAGCTTTTATAGTTGTCCTTGCATTAGTGTGCAATTGTGGTGTATATTGGTAGGAATATATTGCTTAACGAATCGCCCAAAGAAAATGATGAAGCTGTAGTTTGTAAATTACAATTTTTGATATAAAAGTGTGCCTTGAACTGTAACATCTGCATACATAGATTCGTTGATTTTGGGGTAGGGTTGAATTGGGTCTAAGTCAAGGTCAATCATTAAGACATGTGGATTACAAAATAAAAAAAATTCAAGAGATGTGATAAATGGCCCGAGAGAAAGCCGACACTAGTATAAATGTGTAAGTTAATATCGTTGAAAAAATATACTCGCTCAAAAACCGATATCCGTTTTAAATGTTTATAGCGGTATACGTGTAAAAAATAGTTCCATCATACCGTTTTTTGGGTAAAACCAACATAAAAATTTTATGAAGTGAGGGCACTGATACCGGTTTTTGATAAAAAGCAATATGCATATCATTTTCATATAAAACAAAACAATCATAGTTCTCCGGCCAATACCCTTCTATCTCCCACGACCTACTCGGCCTTCTGCGCTCCAAGTCGATCCCCGTCACAAACCCTAGCCTTGTCTTCCTTGAACTTCCACTGGCTCGCTTGCTCATCGATAGGAGCCCGCGCTTGTCGCCCCAACCGACATCGTGGTCCTTTAACTTTTGTCTATTGTGCTATCACTCACTCGCTCTGTTCCCTAATTTTTGCTTATTGCTTGAAGAGGAGAATATTCAAGTGGAAAATGAAGAGGACACATATGGTTGTTTGAATTCTTCTTATGTTGCGGTAGTAATTTTGGGAATTGGGCCACTAAAGGTTTTTGATGAAAACCACACTTGGGGATTTTGGGGTTTACAAGTTAATAGGGCATAATGTGTATGATTTGGCATCGGTCGAATCGCTTAGACGAATGAATACTGGTGTATGATTGTGTACACTCCGGAGTTTAATTAGATTGAGGGGTTGTAACATTAAGGCTCGTCAAGTTTTAGAGTTTAAAATTTTGATATGATCACTACACCTTAGTCTGTAGAGGTAGTAAAAGGGCAAGGATTAGTCAATGGTTTGTGTTCCGTAAAAAACAAATGCTACGAGTAGGGATGAATATCGGCTCAAAACCAAATCGAACCGAATCGAAACCGATATTTGAGAATTTGGTGAGCCGAAAACAGAACCGAAAGAATTTGGTTCGGCTCGGTTTCGGTTTTCGTTAAATATAAGGTTTTTCTATGAAGAAATTGAACCGAACCGAAGAATAACCGAAACCAAACCAAACCAAACCAAAACTGAACAAAAATCCTGAAATTTATTGAACCGAACTCTGTCGATTTCGGTTCAGTTATTTTTTTTTGATTTCGGTCCAACCATGCTCAACCCTAGCTACAAGAAAAGTTTGAATGAGATTTTGACGCATATTATGTGCTTTTCTTCTATGGTTAACTAGTTTAACCCCCGTACCATGTACGGATAATGTGATTATTAATCGAATTTAATATAGATATGTAAATTAACATGTTAAAATTATAGAATCATATATATTTATCTTCGTATTGTGATTATTGTTTTTTTACCAATAGTAAATCAACTCATAATATAAATAAGTTCGATTTGTTCAAAAATTAGTTTACGATAAATATCATGTTTTATTAAATAATAATATTTATTAGAAGATTATAACTAATTATTGATAAGTGATAATTCATAATGTTTTAGTAAATTTTAAGCACTTTTTACAAGATAAGATTATATGAGATTCTAACTACCTAATTTGTATAAAGGAGGGTCCGACTGATTATTTTACTACAGAAATGACATGTGATGCAAATTTTTGTGAAGACATTGCCCCAGATTTATACTATAGGTAGTATAGATGACTTTTCTTCTAAGACACACCGCTCTCATACAAACAATCTTTCCATTGGTTCACTGCTCATTAAATTTTACATACAAAGTAATCGTTTATAACTAAAACAAAACCATTCGTAGAATGACAACTCATATCCAATTACAAACCCATCTAAAAGCATTGCACAACAAAACCAGCTTACATGATTATTGTCCCAACAACTCCCATACATAATTACTTGGTCCCTTGGCCAACCATTACACATGCTCTGTTAAAACTTCTTGACAAAGCAGCTCAGAAGCCGTTGCTTGCACGGCGTGAGGCAGCTCTTCACCTCCTCCCGGTGCCCTCCATACCCGTCGCCCGCTTCCCGAACCGAACCGGACAAATGAAACCTCCCTCCCCAACCCGAAAGCGAACCCGAACTCGAACTCCCCGACCCGAAACTCGTGCTAGCTTTCGAGCTCGTGCTCCCTCGCTCCGAAACCGATTGTCTCCTAAACGTTAGGATGCTTATCAGCTTGTTAAGCCTGGTAGCCTTATTCGACCCTCCAAACGACATCGTTTTATCCCTCTTAACCCTACAAGACTCCGAGAAGTCATAGCTCCTCCGTGACGACCAAATGATCTTCCTCTTTGTCTGTGAGGCGTTCTGGACGGAGCTATCTTGCTCGGGCTGAGTCGTCGGTGCCGGGTTCAGAGTCTTGATCTTGCCCCCGTCGAAGAGATCTTCGGCTGGAAGCGCGAAGCTTTGGAACTGGTCGACGCAGAACTCGAACGTGATGTCTTTGTACTCGTCTTCGTCTTCGTCTTGGTGCGTGGCGGTGTGATCGAACGGTTTGAGCTCGATCTCGAAATCGGGGGCGTCGTCGTCCGAGTGATCAGAGGGGTGTTTTGGAGTGGAAGGGGCGGTGATGTATGGGGAGGATGAAGGGCTTAGAGGGGGTGAGAGTGGCTGTTGTTCCATGTTTGCTAATGAGGTGATTAATTAGTGGTAATGGAGATTGGATTAATTAGGGTTTGATTGCGAGGGTTATATAGTGAAAGAATGAAAGTGGTGAGCAGATGGAGGATTGGTCCCCGGGGGAGGACCACGCACGAGGGAGATACCTCACACCATAGTTGTGAAATGATTACGGTGATGATGGTTATAATCATTTAACATCTTTCTTTAAGCTTTGCTTTAGCATGGTTAACTAGGATCATCATTATCGATCATTCATTGTAAGGCTGTTTTATTTGACAAAGTACGCAACCAAAATATGCCAGGTGTGAAGGGATATAAGTTGCTAGTTAGACCGGCCAGGTGAATATATGTAATTAAGTTATGCACGAGAAAAAGTTAAGCAACCACTGGCAAGATAAGTATGACCACGACAAACATCTTAACTAGGGTTCAAGATTTAGTAGTGGTGCATTTAACTCGTGTCACCCATATCTTCTGGGAAGTGAATGTCGTCGTCGACTCCCTCGCGAAACTAGCCTTTTTCTTTTCGTTTAGTTTGCATTTCCTTTCCGAGCCGCATGTTGGCTCTTTGTCTTTTATTTCGGATGATATTTCGGGTCGGTCCTATACTCGTCTTGCGAGTGCCTAGGTCGTCCCCCTGCTGAGGTCTCCTCGGCTTTGATAAAAAAAAATATGTTGGTTTGGCAATTTGCCTTAATCGTTTGGTTAGGGGCCCTATATCATTTTTTGTGGGCTACAAATGCAAATATGTAACGAGAGTTACAAGTTTATAACTACTAGTCGGTGGCGGAAGGAAATTATTCAACGGATATACTATTGAAATTAAGTAGAAAGTAGAAACTCTCAACGGATGCAAAGGTTGATGATAAGGATACATTTAAATCTCGGTGTGTCATACCTAATGTGGGGGTTCATACATCACATATGCACAAATGCGCGATAGGCCAAACACATAAGCTCATGACCTCATGGGGTTTCATCTACCCTCATAATAACTACAAACTTGTAAAATTTCAACAACTTTCAAATAATAATGATGTACTAAAAAATTATAAACAACAATTATCAGATCATTATCCATTTTTCATGACAATATAGCATTGAAACAAATATCCTACAAGGCATAATAGAGCTATCAATCATCATCATTTACGAATTCAATTTCGAGTGAGTAAACCAAAATAGACACAAGGCTAGTAATCGAACAACAACCAATAACTTCAAGTTTCAACCTAAACTTAAATCGATAAATTCCGATTTCAACCAAAGAAAGGCAAAAAATATATTCGAAATTGCAATAAATAAACTAAAATTGCCAAATTCGAATATGTACTTGATATCGAGTTTGTACTCCAAATTATACACGAGGCGAATTAATAATCGACCAACAACCAATAATTTCAAGTTTCAACCTAAACTAAAATCAATATAAGTTTGAATTTCAACCAAAGAAATTGCAAAATATAAACATAACATGTTGATATAGTTTGATTTTAGGATTCAATATGTACTAACCAAGTTATTATCAAAAAGAGAAACATTGCTCACATAAAAGGATGACTATGACGAATATGATGACCTGGTAAACAATAACGTCTTTGTGGTCCCGCTATTCGAAGTCGACATCTTAAGAGAAGTATTTGTCTTATATGCTCTCTAATTTCGTTGGATGAATTAAGAATGGAAAATGAATAGTGAAAACACACATAACCCGTAAAAAACGAAGATTGTCGGCACTACAACCTCTTGTGCGGGTTCCAAACCTACACAAAAGTACCGTTCAAGAATACCTAGTTTTGGACGGGTTTGGAACCAGTACAGGAATACCGTTTTATCAAATTTGTAGTACGTTTTTGTGTAGGTTTACAGCCAATACAAATAAGTAAATATATGGTTGTGCTAGTTCTGAACCAACACAAAATAACCTTTTTTTTCAAAATCCTTATGTGAGTTTACAACCCGCCCACATGGGTTCTGATTCACTTGTTCAGGTCCTCAACCCGCCCAAACTGACCGTTTTTTTTTACGTAATCGGGTGTTAATTTTTCTACGTTTTCTGAATCTGTTCATGATTTTTGAACCCGGTTTTCTGAATCCAAACTGACCGGTTCATACCATTCCCAACTTAATATGATAGGGAATATAATAAATATGACAAGGGTGAGCATCTTTCCGAAATTGGTCGACTTCTTTTTAAAATGGTGAATTTAAGAAAGTTGCGCCGTTGGTCCATCATGGACCACCTATTTTATTTCTTTTGTAGTTTGTTCTTTCAAAATCGAACGTATATTAAGGAAATAACTTCCTATTATACAATTTAATAATATAAAGTAGTACTTATTTTAATTAATATTATAAATATAATAAAATCAGTCTAGGCAAAACCAAATCAATCTTCGAATGAACTGAAACATAAATCACCTCGGTTTGATTAGGCCCAATTTACTACTTTCTGTATAATTAATGGGAGATGCTATACATCACACATTTTTACTATACATCACATTTAAAATTACCTTAATAACCTTCTTAAAGAAAAATTAATAAAAATAAAAAGCCTTATGTATTAAGATATTTTGTTGCATTCACTAATAAATCTCAATCGGCTTTAAAAGGAAAAAAATAACTAATCTCAATCTAAATATCCCTTATTCTAGTCTTTCATTTCTTTTAATATTTTTTAACCATATATTATTACGAAATTATTTATAAAAAAAAATCAAAACTTATCATACTGTATAAGATTACAAATAAAAATAAACTTTATATAGCGTTGTATATATAAAAATAAACTTTTTTTAGAAGATGCTATAGATGACACACTTTTATTATTATGAAATCATTTTTACCATTTACTTTTAAACTTATTAGAGTTTTTGTAATGGTAGAAAACACCATTATATAGATTAGAGTTTTTCAAAAAGGAGAAAAAATCATTATATAGCTCTGTATTAATTATATATCATAAGATTAAATATTTGTTTATTGAAAATATTGTTTAATGTAGAAAAAAAGGATTAGGTGGGTTCAATTTTTGTAAAGTAAATATCTCGTTGGATGTAGTATGTAATTTTGCTTAAGTATATTCCTATAATTGAAGGTAGTTCTTAGATTTTGTTTAAGTTTTCCAAACTTAGTTTAAGGGTATTATAGTAAAAAAATTGGAAAAGTGTGAAGGAGATGGAAAATTAAGTGTGATGTTTAGCAGCTATGTAATTAATTCGTCACAACCGAAGAGTAATCTATATAAATAAGTCATAACGTTTAGACCCATTACATTTTTTATTGGTAGAAAATGAAGGTCTGTAACACTTATTTATTCATAAAAAGGGATTACATATGCTCGCATCACATTACGCTAGTTTGAAGATAAAAGGTCTCGGAAATGAACCCCCTCATGTTTTTGTTAGTTTTAAATCCTCTTTTAGATTTCTGACTCCTTATTTGAATTTTTTTTATCCGATTTTCTGACCTATAACCTAAATGCATAAGATAAGCAACTTAATGCAGAATTTTTTTTTTGTCTCGGCCAAAAAAATTTCGAAAATATTTGCTTCGACCAAAACAAATTAGAAATTTTTTTTTGTTTTTATTTGTTTAATGTCTTACAATTTTTCCTGAAAATTTTATGAATTTCCTTTTATTGTTTTAAGTCAACTTATTCTATACCCTTAAGACCGTTTTTTCAATTTATATTTTCATAGGATACCAATTATTTTGATCTCTTCTTGTACCATGTGTCTTTGTACATCGAATTCTCTTTTCTTATTCAAAAAAGCAGTTCTAGGCTTCACTATGGGCCTCGGCCCAAATCCAAGTGTGACCCAGTCTTTGCAAAATCACTCAATAGTAGTCACTATCGCTAGCTCCTGTCCACATCACATCACGTCACATTTTATGTGACGTTGGCTATAAAAGTAATTAATGACGACGACTTTAGACTATACAATGCAAATGAAAGTACGTGCAAAACTATATATGGCTTCTGAAAGCACATGCATGCTTCATCTTTCGCTTTCCAAGATACCTCCTAGCAATGCAAGCCATTAGAGCTCCAGAGCTTAATTGATTTGTGCGTGCAAAGGGGCTTGACCTTGACCAACCAAACAATGAGCCCAAGTGAAGATGGGCCGCTAAATATGGGTCTAAGGCCCACTTTAATGTATACGCTCAGACTCTGCCTCCATCCCGTGGGCCTAGTGGCCCATTTACGAGTTCAATCTTTTCCAGGAAGATTAATGAACTACAAACTTGTGCGAGTTTGAGGATACTTATTAAGACTTTTTCCACATGAATCAATAAAAGTTATCGTGAAACTCTATAGTAACTAAATACATTCACAAGTGTTCTAAAAATCTCTTCTAAGCCCCGTCTAGGTCCCATCTAGGCGCTAGACGGTTCTCTTCCACGTAGTCTTTTAACACACCTAGGCATCGTTTGAGCCACCTAGAGAACTGTATAGGCCGTCTAGACATTAGGCGGTCCCTCTCCGCCTAGAGGCCACCTAATGCTTTTTAGAACACTGATTCATGGTTTCACCGTATTTTTCATAGGAAAAGAATTATCCAAGGGAAATCATCTAGACATCGTCTGCCCTAATTGCATCACTTGAAACGAGATTCGACGAATCCAGAAAAAGAATCAAATCCTTGGGTGTGAGAGAGTTTTACAAACGGTAAGCTTTTGTCAATTGAAATCAGGTACTTGGTCTCTTTCACGTTGTTTGACATTGGGACCCCTAGTGAAAAAAAAAACCTAAAGAAGACGAGAAAGGACCTTATCACATGGGCACGAATTAAACCAGCAGTTTTATTGCTGCTTTGCAAGTGATCACAAGTACATTGAACGTGGACAACAAGCTTGTAACTACTAGTAGTACGTGAAGTTTATAGTTTTGAATTCATATATTTCGTATTACTTTTCCACTATAATATACTCTCTATTTGGCATGCAACAAAACAACTAGTAATTAATCTTTATAGGAGTTACTGTCGATCTCATTAATAACAATAATAAGTACAAAGTGGAAGGACAAATGAAATTTTACGTACCCTAAACAATGTATAGTGTAAGAAACAGCGCATACATCAACTTGTATAATATTTATGTTTCTGACCTAATGAATGGTTTTGCACTTGATATTGTCCCCGGTCCACATGTGCACTCAACCCTAGTTTTCGGAAATAGAAAGAAAACAACGGGTTTCCATTTTATATTAAGTAGCTAACACCCAAAAAGGAAAAATTGAAAATAAAAAACAATAATTTAAAGGGATGGAAAATCTGTCCAGCTAACATAAAATCAAAATCAAATTTCTCAAGTGGTGGTGGTGGGACTTCTTAGGATCCAATCGAAATATTGAATCATTTAGTTATTAAATTAACCGATCTTTAACCGCCATTTCTATCGCTTTCCTTCACGTGGGTCCTCAGTCCATCGGGTATTGTATTGTACTATTCCTAATCATGATTTAAACAAAGTTTAGTGGAAAAAGAGAGAGATTAAAAAAATGAGCACAAGAGGCTAGATTCTCTAGATTCTAGGTAGACTTACCTAACACCCTTTTTGGTTTAGTAGCAAAAGTATATGTTAAAATTCTAATTTTTTAATAAAAGGGGCATTTTGGAGGATCGAACGAACGTAAACGAAATGAAAATGAATCTAGTCCAATTACGTGTCACTGGGTGTCAGTATACATTAACTGAAAAAAATATTCTAATTTGAAACTTTGAGATTGTTTGTTATCCCACCCTTTGATTACCCTTAGATTAGAGAAACAAATAGAGTACCTCAAGGCCTCTTACTGTAGCTTTGTATAAAAATTGAGGTGATGCAAGATATTCTTATTTAGTATTATTTTAAAAAATGTTTGTTATTTTAAAATGTGTATCACCTACTTTACACTTAGTTTCTTGTATTTATTATTACTTTTAATAAATAAAAGGAAGTATTGTTACGAATGGTACTGAAAAATAAAATCATATGAAATGATAAATAGAGCCGCAATATGTGTTTATTTGTTACTTTTTTTTTCTAAATTGTAAAATTATCTAAAATAATTATTATAATAATACCGAGGAAGAAGCAATAATTAGAGTGTGGATCATCTAAGACACAATAGTTGTGTGTAGACCTGTCAAAAGCTGACCCGACCCGTAAACCCGACCCGACCCGACCCGAAATTTCTAGGGTTTCAACCCGAAAATTTGAACCCGAAACCCAGTTTCAACCCGAACCCGATAAACCCGAAAATTTAGGGTTAGGGTCAGGGTCAAACCCGCTGGGTCAAGAAATCTTTAAGGCGGTAAACTTATTTTAGAAGACACTCTATTATAATGAAATGACGGATTGACGGGTAATTGTGCACCCAAAGGTTTTAATTACATTACAATATATAAAATTTATTTTATAAAATTATGATAAATTTTATTATTAAAATATTTAAAAATAATATTTTGTTATTTTATTTTATTATTTAAATAATATTTTATTTAAATTTTAGTCAAAAAATTGATACTCTTGACCCGTTGGGTTGACCCGACCCGACCCGAAACCCGAAACGACCCGACCCAGTTTGACCCGTAACCCGATTGACCCGAACCCAAACTCAACCCGAACCCGAAACGACCCGACCCGAACCCGCCCGACCCGACCCGATTGACAGGTCTAGTTGTGTGCAATATGAGATATCATATTGGTCATTGGATATAATTTTTCTACCGTCCATATTAAAAGTATATTGTAAGGGGTTAAAAGTGCATTTCTATTTTTTTTTTGTTTTACAATGCACTTTCGATACTCTATAATATACTAGAATAATGTCATCTAAAAATACATTTTTACCCTACAATACAATTTAAAGCTTTACGATATACTTTTTTCTTATTGCATGCTCGCTCAGAGCATTTATTTCGCATTAGATCCAAATTTCTAATAAGTAGTGATGATGGTCGTGCTACACATGGGGCAAAAAAATTTCATATGAACATGTTTCAACTCTTGTTATGATTTCCTATCTCATATAATTTAACAAAATGGATCTGTTTGCAAATGAGAAAAAAACTATAGTTTCAAAGTTTGGAATTACAATATATTTGTAAAATAAGTGATCTAAATACTAACTTATTTGCTTATAAAATGAAGAATAAAAATACTAATTATCCCAATTATGATTTATATTGTATCATTGGTTTAAAAGAGTTCATATTAATATGTTTGTGATGGTACATAACATAAAACTTAAGATCGAGGAAATGAAAATAAATAAATAATTTGTACGTGAACAAGGAGATTTGAACTTGTGATCAATGAATTATTAAGAAACACTATAACCACCAGTTTTTAAATTTGTTTTTGGCAATGTTAATTATATAGGAATTTTTATTAACATAGTTAATGAGAATAATAAATGGTGTCAAGATCCATTTTATACGTATATAAGATTAATCAACAAGGGAGTTAAATATTTCGCATACCACTATTGCTTTCTGATCATTACACCACCCTTCCAATTTTAAATACATTAGAAGGACAGCACTTGAATTTAGTGGAATATGCTTTGACCGTGGAATGGATTCTCGGTACAACTCCTGCCCAGCCACTTGAACATAAGTTCCGACCAAAAAAATAACTACTTGAACATAAGTGGATATTTCATTGGTCAAAATATCAAATTGGCATTATAAAGTTTCTTATTTAGACACTTGGGTATTTAAAAATGTATTTTACACAATTAGGTATTAAAAACAAAAGAATTGGACAATTAAGTATTAACAAAACAAATATCAGTCATTTAGGTATTTTTTAATTGAAAATTTTCATTTTCATACATAAATCTCAAATTTGTTAAAAAGGATTTTTTTAATTTTCTTTTATAAGTAATAGATGTTCATATGTTGTTAAAACTTCAAATTGATATTTTAGAATGAAGTCAAACACATTTGTTCATAAAAGTTCAAAATTCTCAAATATAAACATACCAATATATATTTGTGAATAACAATAATAAGTAAAAAATACTCGAGTAGATACAATTTCTAATTATATGTTTCCAAGCTCAATCTGGTCAACTCTTTATCATTATATATGCATTCACGACATTTCTAAAATACCAACATCAAAGTCGCTGTTCTCCATTGTAAACAAGCAATACTCATATGGTAATGGGACAATCGAATTATTCTTTAAAGCAAATGAACTCCTATTTGCATACAAAAAAACATTTTTAAACTTTTTACTTAAAGTGTGCGGATGTTCTTATTCGGAAGTTTTTTATTTTTATTTTTATTTTTATAATAAATTTTGAGTATTTTTTGTTACTAATAAATAAAATAAAATTGTTTAAATCCATGAAAATAACTTTTCAATAATACATAAGTGGTTTGTATATGAAATCCAATTTTTTCAATGGAAAAATACTTGAATGACTAATTTTTGTATTTTTAATACTCAAATGTCCAGTTTTTCGTTTATTAATACCCAAATGTCCAATTTTTGTAAATACTTGATAGTCCCAACGGAGTACTGTTTTAATACCAATGTGATAATTATGGCCATATTTAATTAGTATAGTATAATTATGAGTGTGTGTGTAAAATTTTCATAAAATTATTTATTTAATGTTTTAAGTATTTTTTTTATATAAATGTTCATTATATATTACTATCCTTTTATCTTCCTTTTTAAGCTCGAGATCTGTGCAGTATAATACTCGTTCGCATCTGATCCGGTCCTTGGGGACCTCATCTTCCAGGATGCTCTATGATATATCATTTTTTTTGTCTAGCCTAATTCCTTACCTTATAAACATAAACTAGGGTGTAATATTAGACGTCATTTCAGCTGTTTGATGGGAGAAATATGGTAAATACATATTGATAATTAAAGATAGAATATGCGCAGATTGAGGAGCAATTAATCACCTTGCTTGGACTCGTAGAGCTTCGACCGCCGACCCTAGAGGGGTGGATTTCAGTCTACTTCTCTCCCTTTCTTCCAATATAAATATAAATATATATATATATATATATCATCGCCGTATGTAAGTAAGCTAACTCTTCATTTTTACTTTCACATGTTTTTCAACATTGTCCTATTTGACTTAGACATCGGAGATGAATTTGTGATCTTCTTGCCTTTGTGTTGTTTTGCAAGTTTTGGAGCTAAAACAACTGTGAAGCGAAATGAAAAACGTTAAAGAAGCATTAATTGGTGCAAGCGGAATTTTGTATGTGTTAGTTTAAAGTTTATATTCAATACGATGAAGTGTATAATTATTAATTAGTGATGTATATAAAAAGTGCAAGTACATATATAAATAGAAGTACAATATATGCAGATATGAGTATATATAGTTTTGATGGCCTCTTAAACATTGCAGTTCAAAATTTAATTTATTTGGTTACCGGACATTAGACAAATGGCTAGTAAAGCGAGTACAAATTTGACAAGCTTTTAAATGAACCAAAGCTCAACTTAAGCTCGAATGAGTTTTGAGCTACCCTTTTTCTTATCGAGACGATCTTGACCCATCCAAAACTCGGTTCATGTTGAGATAAAATGTATGTATCTCGCATTTTGATTTATAATTGAACTTTTCTACCGTATAAGTCTCTTGAACTACTTTTGTACCCAATTGGTCTCATGATATAACCTACATGATATTATTTATAGGTTGAATTGATAAGTACGTATGTTTTGTAGTGCACAAAAACCGTTACTGTTATTCATTTTTTACGCAGGCATACATTTTACCTTCATTATGATGATACACACAATATTCAATACACTTTTTTTTTTGGTCGAAATTCAATGCACTTTTTAACAACAAGAATATTATGAATATCGAATATTGATAAAAGATTTATATATAAAAAGAAAAAGTAGGGACAACAAATTTACCATCGACAACACGAAATGGGGCTCTGCCTTAACATTCCATGGGAAACAATTACAACCCCCAATCAATAATCAGAAAATAACTAAAAATATACAACGGGGAAAAACCAAAGAAAGTGCAAGTGAAAGAAAGATCGAACTGACAAGATTCACTAACTTCCCACAAGACCCTTTTTTTTGTTCATTTTAGTGAAATTAATCTCTAAAGTAGTGTCTTAAAAATCTAAAAAGAAAACCAACCATACAAATCAATGTTTCTAATTCATCCATCCTTGCCTTCATGGAACAACTAATGGCCAACTCCAGGGCTCCTCCCGGGCGCCGTCGGGCGGTACTCATCCAATTGACCTGCCGCCGGAGATGATGATGACGCGGACACGCCGTCTCCCACCTTTAGAGAGACGCGGGCCCCACCGGTGACATGGCTTCGGGACGACGAGGGGCGGTGTTTCAATGTGCATTTCTTGCAATGCCTCAAATGCCTTGCATCGGTCGGGAGTATTGCAAGTTGGCTTATTAGTACAAGCACAAGCAAGAAGGTGGCAAAGAGTTTGAGGGCAGACTTAGTGTTGACTCCAGCCATTAAGTTTAGACAATCTAGCTAATGAATGAAAGTGTATTTGGTTTATGGTTAAGTGGTGATACCTTGCTAAGTTGCTTAGAACAGCTATTTATAGCCATTTTGGTAGAGCTAGTTGAGTGAGTTGTGGGACCCTTAAAGACAAGGAATGAGTTTTTATTTTTATTTTGTGGGTCCCACTATGCAGGGTTACAACCCACTTGTATTTTAATTTGCGTGCGTGCAGTGTGATGTAAACTGTAAAAAGGTGGCTAGTTCCTCATTGGCTGGAACCCTAAAGATTCATGTGTGGTCTCTTGCTTAATTTATTCTTGACTAGCTTGTTTAATACTACTAGTAGTACTATTGTTCAGGCCAAAACTGCAATAAAAAACTAGTATAAGTACGTGAACTATAAAAATAAATTGAAACTCCCTAATATAAGCTAAGGGCAACGTACGTGAGGACCGTGAGGTTTGTTTATACACTCTCCATACTAGAGGAAATATTGTTTTCTTGCTTATTGATAGTGCTGTTGTTGGTTATAGTGCTCGGTTCACCCGTCTCATTTTTTTTATAAGTATTTGATTGTTGATCTTTGAGCTTCTCTCTTGCTTGTTTAATAGTTTTAGGGTCCGTTTGGTATCCAATGTCGGAAACGTAAACGGAATGAAAGCGAACGTAGTCCACATTAGTATCATGATACATGATGAGTCATCTCAATTTTCATACAAAAACTACCGCAAGTCCTACGGCACTCAATTTGTTTCCCAACAAAGCATCTCAATCATTCCCTTCACCCCTTCTCAAGATACACAAGTATTAAAGTTTTAAATTAAAATATTTTTTCAATTAATGAATAGTGACCTATAATTGGACTAGGTTCGTTTCCATTCCGTTTACGTTTCCGCCGTTAGATACCAAACGGGCCCTTAATATGTGTGCTCTTTCATCAACTTGTCCGTCTATCGAATTTTTTTTTTGTCTCTCGATATACCAAATTCGTCTTGTATATCGAAATAGTTTTAATCTTCTAGAGTGCTTAGTATAATCACCATTGTTATGGTGGCCTCGACTTGGAGCTAGAGAAGAATTCAACAACTCTCTTAACTAGTTATATATATATATTGTTACCGCTATTCAGTGTAATTTTATTCTTCGAGGATGCAAACTGTGACAAATGAACGTGAATTTTCACTTAGTTTGAATGTGACTTTTCAAAGTAATATGGTTGTGTATTTTTCATTAAAATGAATGTGGATGTTTTATGTTGCGTTGTGTGTGATTTTTTCATGTGAGTACGTAACGAGTGTGCAAAATGTGATGAGAATAACTATATATTTTCACTTAACATATTTGTGCATGTTACAAATAACATGATTGTGTCTTTCCAAATATCATGACTTTGTCTTTACAGATAACATGACTATGTATGCTCATTGTGTGTGATTTTTTTCTATATAAGTGTTTTTGGAACAAGATAAATGTATCTTTTCACATAATATGGTTGTGTATGTTATTGTAGAATAAGTGTGCAATATGTGAAAAATGATTGCGTATTTTCATATCACATGACTATACCTCTATAGTTAACGTGAATGTGCATTTGCACTTAACACAACTGCACGTACGTGCTCATATCTCATTTTATATGACTTTTATCACATGTAATATATATAATGTGCACTTGGTGAAAATGTATACACAATCTGTAATATTAATATACACAATCATTAGAGATGAACATCATTCTCACGTGAAGTGTACCCTAACATGAAAAGTAAAAACCTCCAGTATCAAACCAAAATTTTCAAAAAAATACCTATAGTATCTCTTGCCTTTCGAGAGCCAAAGGGTTGCTCTAGCCAGCCTAGCCTTCCAATGTGTTAAGAGGACTGTTACATTTATTTTTCATTTTGAAGGCATAGACAACTGCCAAATTTTTAAACATAGAAAGTACATTTTTTCCCAATTTATAAATAGTTATGTACTGTATATTAAAGAAAATAGTACTACTATGTATTATTGTATTATTATAGCAACCGCATTAACAATTAATAGCTAGTACTAATTTTATATTAGCCCAATGCTGACCTAACTTTACAGCCGTAGCTAGTTAGCCCTTCAGTTGGCCATTGTTGTGTAGTTCCTAACCTTTCCATAGGGACAGAAAACAAAACAGTGTTAATTCGAGATTCCAAGAGAATATTACTAAAGCTCCCAAGGGCTCGGGCAAGTGATCGAGAGTGGAATATTTAATTGAATGTGGCCGGAAAGATTGCTTTAGTACTAATGCTTGCAATTTGCCACTAATCATGTAACCCTCTATGTAAGATGAAAGTAGTATTTTTACAGAAAAAAAAACTAATTTTTTAGAAAACACTAATTTTTACAAAACAATAATTCGGCTTTGCCTTAATTTTAGATAAAAAGTACTACTTTTTTTTAGCCAAAGTAAAGTAATTATTTACAACACGTAGGACGATGATATCAAAAAAAAAAAAAAAGCTAGTCAAGTGGCAAAAAGGGCCAAGGGCCCGGAGGCAATACCCTAGTGATGCCGAGGGTGGAGCATGGTTGTGGCCGACTGGCCGTGCCCCCTTACGCGCATAATCCAACGTCATGGGGCATGGCATGACGCGGCCAGGGCACGCCGGCTAAAATTCGGCCCCAAGCGTGGTCATGCCCCCATGCACGCTCATTGCCTAGCGCGAGGAACGGCCACATCGCGGTCACACGCCCCATGTGCGCTCATTGCCTAGCACAAGGCGCGGCCACGAGGCGGTCGCTGTGTTGTCGTCTAAGGCTGGCCCCTGGTGCGCTAGGTGCGCTAGAAGTCCTACCAAAGAGTGCGTTGGCTGGCCACCGGCCCCCGGTGCCACATTTAGTCCAATGGCATGGCTCCATGTGTGGATGAAGCATGGCTCCAATGGCATGGCTCCGGTGCCACAAGAGTGATATATTGTTGTTGATATTCATATAATCCGAATAATATATATATCATTATATATATATAATGATATTTTACTTACAGTTTTTATCATATATTAATAACAATTAAATATAAAAGTGAAATTACAATTACACCATTTGATAAATTGATAAAGTTTGTCATAATTTATTAGAAGATGTAGGAAACCACAGTTTTACTTGTATTAAAAAATATAAGTTGAAAATATACAATAATTTTGTTAATATGTATGTGAAAGATTTTTCCCTATAATGATTTAAGAATTAATAAGTGACAATAGTTTATTTTAAATAGATAGAAGAAATTCAATAGGAAAACATATATAATATGAATAATAAAAAAATGTTTTTTTAGATATTAGGTAGGATCGGAATTAATGTACGTGGTGGTTAAACAACGACCATGCGTGTATGTGCGTATTGGGAAAATAAGATGTGTTTATATAATTTGTAAAAATTGAGAGATTGTTTTGTAAATAAGTATAAACTAGCTTAACCTGTCGTGCCATGCACGACTATTTCACTTAAAAATATTAAAATAATTTTTTTTTTATAATTAAATATTTATATGGAAAATGTTATATAAGTTTTATTATATGGACATGTTTTTTATCTTTTAAAAAGAATGACATTGTTTTTGAAGTTCATATAACTAAAAAATATATATATATAAAACAGATTTTTTTCACTCATGTATATATTTTTATAAAACCTAATTATAAGAATATAAATGGATATTTTACTTACAATTTTTATCATTGATTAATAGCGACTATCATAAATGTAAATATAAGTACAAAATTTCACCCACTCTTAAATTGATAAAGTTTATAAAAAGTTAATAGAAAATGTCAAAAACCACAAATTTACTTCTATTAAAGAAATAAGTTGAATCCAATATTCATAAAATTTTTCTTAATTTTTTTGTGAAAGATTTTTCCCTTTTAATGCTTTAAGAATTAATAATTGACAAAAACATTTTCATATAAGTAGATAAGAAGAAAGACAATAGGAAAACCCTATATAATGTGAATAAAAAATTATCTTTTTTATATATGAGGTAGGGTCAAAATTAATGTGGTGGTTAAAAAACGACCACTTGTATGTTTGTATTAGGAAAATAAAGGGCGTCTGTATAACTTGAGAAAAATTGTCGGATTCTTTTTAAATAAGTAAAAATATGAAAAAGATGTACGTTATCAAGATATAAATCAAAATTATTATTTGTCTAAAAAAGCAAATTCGTTATCAAGATTGAAAAAATCAAATATTTGGGGGTCATGTAAATATAGAAAATAATTAGTTTAAGGTTAAAAATTATAAGTTTATTCAAGTAAATCAAATAATAAAGTAACAAAATTAGTATTTCTATTAAAAAATAATTTAAACTTTATCTTAAAAATTCTAAATCTAATCAAGTAAATCAAATATAATTAACTCATAGTAATTATATTTCAAAAACTCAAGATATATATTAGAATCATGTTTTTCAATTAAGTGATATATTAAAAAAGATAGAATATGTTACCAAAATTCAAAATTTTGAATATACCTTGTACATAAATAGATAAAATACAACAACAACAACAACAACATATACCCAGGTAATCCCACAAACGCAGGATCTGGGGGGTCAAGATGGGGACATTCCAGACCTAGATGGAATGTGTCTAATGCAACCCAAGAGAAATCAACCACTTTAAAAACTAACCCAAAAAACCAAAAATACAAAAGGGAAACTACCTTAAAGCTAAAAAGGAAAGCAAAAGCGAAGACAAGAAAATAACACTAAGACTAACAGAAACTAGTAGGCTAAATAAGACTCCTCCAACAAGCCATCTAGCTGTCTAACACCGCAATCTTCTCCCTCCAAATCTGCCTACACTGTGCCAACTCTACAGAAATCCCCAACAAGCTGATATCTTGCTTTATACTGTCCATCCAACGCTTCTTCGGTCGACCTCTCTCCCTCTTGAATACCCCTAAATCCAAGCGCTCACACCTCCTAACCGTAGCATCCAGACTCCGTCTCTGAACATGTCCAAACCAACGAAGTCTCGTTTCTCGAAGCTTGTCCCCGATACTAGCTACCCCCAGTTTAGAAGATCTCCTCGTTTCTAATCTTATCCATCCTTGTGTGCCCACTCATCCATCTAAGCATTCTCATTTCTGCGACTGCGAGTTTCTGCTCCTGAGCCTTTGTCGTCGGCCAACACTCTGCTCCATAAAGGATCGCCGGCCTTATAACAGATCTGTAAAACTTGCCCTTAAGTTTGAGTGGAACCTTTTTGTCGCATAGAACTCCTGAAGTTGCCCTCCACTTCTGCCTTCCTCTTTGAATCCGAGACCTAACATCCTCCTCAATACACCCGTCGCTTTGCAAAACTGATCCAAGATACCTGAAATTATCGTTCTTCACAATGACTTCACCTCCCAACCGCACTTCACTCTCAGACTCATTATCAGACTCATTATCTTGACATAAATAGATAAAATAATTTTATCAAATTAATTGAGATACCACAAATAAAAACCATTTTTTTAATCAAAAATACGGTGGGTCCAAAATCAAGTTTAGAAAAGATAAGTGATATATTAAAAAGATAGAATAGCTTACTAAAATTTAAAAATTTGATCATATCTTTTACATAAACTGATAATAAGAAATATAATTAGATTAATTGAAATAACATAAATAAAAGCTATTTTTATCAAATATGCAGTGGGGCCAGAATCAACGTGATGGCTCGAAAACAATCGACTTTATAATATATATTGAATATGGATAGATAATATTAATATGCAATTTTTGGTGGAACATTTACGTAGCATATATTATAGCTTATACAAAGATATTATTAGAATAGATCACAGGGGTTGAAACACAACGTTCAAACAAAGTTGATAATTTTTGGTAGCTATTTACAAAGATTAAGCTATTAAGCTATTAAATCAAAGGGGTTAAGCTATTAAGCTATTTACGTAGCTATTTTTGGTGGATAGATAATTTTGGTTATTTTGGTTAAATATATGTATGGATAGATATTGTTGATAAGGTAGTTAATTAAAAGATTGAAAATTTATGTAGCAAAATTATGGTAGTTAATTAAAAGGCTTTAAAATTTTTATTGGTTAAATATATGGTGGGGCCAGAATCAACGTGGTGGCTCGAAAACGGTCGGCTTTTATAGTATATATTGATATGTAAAAGATATGTACTTTTATTTAAATTATTTGATTAAAAAATCAAGTTTATTATCAAGATAGTAAAAAAGATAATAGGGCAAAAACATAGTTGTTCATGTATAGAAGTTAACTTAGACTTTAAAGTGACAGATTTATTTAGGTAAAAAAAAATAAAGCGAAAAAGTTTTTTTTTTAAAGATGGTGGGGGGTCGAAATAATTTAAATTATTCCGAATAATACCATTACAATAAAGTGATAGAGATAAAAATAATCATTTATTTTAAAAACAAGGCCTAGATTTTAATTTTTTTAATTCAAATTTCTTAAATTAATTCCAAAATGGATTGAAAAGACAATTCAAAAGATAAGTGATATATTAAAAACGATAGAGTTTCTTACCAAATTTCAAAAATATATATATGTTTTATATAAATAGATAATAAGGAATTTAATTAGACTAATTGAAATAACTTAAATACAAACTATTTTTTATCGAATATGTGGTGAGACCATAATCAACATATTGACTCGAAAACGGTCGACTTTTATAATAGATATATTGATCGTATTCATGCGTCCATTAGAAGATTCATAAAGATATAAAAAATGAGCAAGACTCCATTTCTAATGAAATTTATTCTACCGATTTGCATAACTCATCCAAAATTTATTTTTCTTGAAAAATCATAATAATAACCATGCATTTTATGGAGTTGAAGCAATTACTATTTGTTGATGCAGTTAGTTAGACGCTGTTTTGCACTTCAATATGTGCATCTCTGTTTTTTGTTGTAAAAGCATGACCATCTCCCGGGCTTCGTCCTAGTCTAGTATGTGGGGAAGAATATTCATCTAGGTGGCTTTGCATATCATGACTTTGCACTTTAATATGAGAGTTTTTGTTTTCAGTTGTGAAAGCATGACCATCTCCAGGGCTTTGTCCGTGTCTTGTAGGACGGGATGAATATCCATCTAGGTGGCTTAAATCGACATCGTTGCTTTCGGTTGTGAAAGCATGACCATCTCCCGGGCTTCGTCCGGGTCTTGTAGGAGGGGACGAATATTCATCTAGGTGGCTTAAATCGACATCATTGCTTTCGGTTGCGAAAGCATGACCATCTCCCGGGTTTCGTCCTGGTCTTGTTGGAGGAGACGAATATTCGTCTAGGTGGCCGGAATTGATGTCTTTGCTCTCGGTGCTAAAAGCATGACCATCTCCTCCTGAGCTTGGTCCGTCTCCTCTAGGATGGCACAAATATTCACCTACGTGGCTTAAATCGACATCACTGTTTTCGGTTGTGAAAGCATGACCATCTCCGTGGCTTCGTCCTGGTCTTGTTGGAGGGCACGAATATTCGCCTAGGTGGCTTTGCATATCATGACTTTGCACTTCAATATGAGCATTTTTGTTATCAATTATGAAAGCATGACCATCTCCTGGGCTTCGTCCTGGTCTTGTAGGAGGGGATGAATATTCATTTAGGTGGTTGTTCATATCATTGGGAATTTGATTAGCTTGAATGCGGTTTATGTTTCTTTTTGAACGATGGTGCTCGTCCTTGGGCTCAATTTGTTCATTTGGGATGGAATCGGATTTTGTCAAGTCCATTGACTCTATTTGTCTTTCTTCCGTAACAAGAATTTGGCAAGCGACGATGAGGAATAGTAGATACATTGTAAGGACTTGGATTGCTTGTGTTCTTGCCATAGCTTAGTTTTTAAGTATGACCTAAAAACTTTGGTGTTTATAACGATCAGTGGAGAAGAGAAGTAGAAATTGATGATTCTGGACTAGGAATGGGTGTGCAATTTATAATACCGCAGGTATAATGACAATTGCTAAACACATTTATGACCAATCTACCTTACTTTAGTAAATATTGTAAAATATATTTGTTCAACGATCTCAAATAATCTAATACTTTTATTGACATGATATCTTAATTAAAGGAAAAAATCATTTTAATAAATATAAATCTTGGTCATGATCAATTAAAATGGGAAAAAACTAATACCGGGGGTATAATTAAGTACAAAATATTTGCTCCACGATCTCAAAAAATCAATTTTTTTTCATTGACATTATATCTTAATTAAAGGGAAAAAATCATTATAATAAATATAAATCTCGTTCATGATCAATTAAAATGGGGGAAAAATACCGGGGGTATAATTAAGTGCAATATATTACTTTGTTCCATGATCTCAAAAAGTTTTAATATTTTTCATTGACATAATTTTTTAACAAAAGGAAAAAAAAATTTAATCAATATAAATCTGGGTCATGATCAATTAAAATGGAAAATGTTTCTTAACAAAACTAAAGTATATAACATATATGTTACCAAATCTTTGATTATTTTGTTAACAATATGTTAACAAAATTTTGATATGTTAACACATGGGGTCATGATTATTTTATTCTACTGGAGTATGTTGTTAATTTACGCACCTTTTTTTTTTTTCAGATTCACACTTTCTTTTTTTTTTTGCTCAGAAACGGAACCATGCTCCTGCGATTGTTATTGAAAAAACTTAAATAATGTTATTACAAATTGCCTGCTCAGAGGCTAATAAACTAGCAAGATAATTAGGAGCAACAGCAAACTCAAAGTAAGAATGAGAACATCAAAGAGCCTCATTAGCAATGGCATCAGCTGCCATGTTGCCCTGACGCCTAGTGAATGACAGCTTCACCTCCCAGCTCGAGTCCAACAACAGCGCGCGACAACGGTGAATCATCGGGTGGTGGCGCAGCAAAACGGAGGAAGGATCACGCAATGCATTGATTGCAACTTCACAGTCGGACTCCAACTCCACCCTAAGGAAACCTTGGTGCATACATGTCTTCAAGCCATAAAAAACTGCCCATAATTCAGCTGTCAAAGCATCACAATGGCCACATTTAAACATAAACCCATTAAGAAAGGCCCCTGAGGCATCCCGAATCAAACCACCCCCAGCAGCCGGCCCCGAGTTCCCCTTTGAACACGCATCCACATTCATCTTCACCCAGAGGACCGGAGGTGGTTTCCAAGACACCCCACTTTGCTGAAAACAGACTCCAGACGAAATGCTTGTACGATTGTGTAAGAGCCGACCATAGTCCTCCGCCGTCGAGACCACAATCGCAGTGAGACCTCCAAGATCATCCACACCATCATACACCAAACGATTTCTGATCTTCCAAGCATACCACAAGAAATTGGCAAAGAGGGAGCTCCACTGATCAAGATTCCTGATGTTGGCCAAGATCCAAGCCCTGTGATCGTGCTGGCTGAAGAAAGCAGGGGGCAGGTTGTTGCCACACAACGCGAGCCAAGCATCCCGAACAGGCCTACAATCACGGAGAAGGTGCAAAATCGATTCCGAGCTACCACATCTTGGGCATACATCTGAAGAGGAGATGTGACGCCGAAACCGATTTGCGTTGCACATAACAGCATTATGAATCAGAAGATACACATAGGTCCGAACCCTTTGCTGAACAGGCAACTTCCAAATCAGCTTCCACTCAAAATCAATATTAATCGGATTAGCTTCCTCTTTCCTAATCAAATCCAAAGCTGTGCTGGCAGAGAAGGCCCCTGAGGTCGTGCCATCCCAGAAAAGCTCATCCATTATATCAACTTCATCCGACACAGCAATGGCTTTAAGCATCTCACAGACGTCAGGGGCAAGAAATTGAGAAAGAACCTCCCAATTCCAACCATCCCCAATACAGTACTCGCAAACCTTGGCCTCCCGCCACTCCTCAGGGATTTGCAAGGACACCAGCTCCAGCAAAGGTTGAGAACACACCCAAGGGTCGGTCCAAAACCGAGTACTCAGCCCATTACCAATCGCAAACCGCACCCCTTTCTTTAAACATTGAGCACCATGACAAATACCTTTCCAGCAGTGAGACGAACCTGTACCTTCCTCGAACTGGTCCAAGACCGCACCAACGCCGCCATACTTCCCCCAAATGACCTTCCTCGAACTGGTCCAAGATTCACACTTTCTTGTATGGCATCGAATACCACACAAAAATGCAGTTTATTTTTTTGTGACATCATCATTTGATAAAACTTGTACGGTATAAAGATCTCCACAAGTCGAGGAGGAGTGTGAAATTTAAAAAGTGGAGAGTACAAATTTTGGCGGCTCTATTACGACGAAATTGGGTAAATAAACGAAAAGGGAGAATTATTGTACAAGTTAATCGACGAAATTATTCTACAAGTTAATTTACGCACTCTTTTTTGTTTTTCAGATTCACACTCTCTTTTACGACATCGAATGCTGCACAAATATTCAGTTTATTTTTTTGTGACTTCATCTATTTAGTAAAACTTGTACGATACGAAGAGCCCTATAGGGGAGGAGTGTGAAACTTAAAACGTGGAGTGTTACAAATTTTGGCTGCTCTATTACTACATAATTGAGATAAGTTAATAGGGAGAATTATTGTACAAGTTAATCTACAAGGAAAAATATTAACAAGCTAGTCTTTCTTTTCCAATTTTATCCTATTCTTTTTTTAAAATTTATTTATGGCGTCATCAATGGTAGATGATGACAGCATCACCCTCTACCATCACTAACTATTGACCAGCATTAACTGACCGTTTTCCGATGTTGACCGGTCACCTCCCATCTTGTCATTACTGAGCTTGTCATCACTTAAATTATCGACAATCTTGTCATCTTCAAACTTGTCATCACTTAATTGTCGTTAAAACTTGTCATCACTCAAACTGTCGTCACCTAAATTTATGTCTAACCCTGTCATGACCTATCATGTCATCAATTAAAGTTACCTTTGGACTTTGTCATTACCTATTTTGTCATCACTCAACATGACGTAAATCTTATCACTTAGTTAAATTATCATCAAATTCTATCAATACAACCTTAAATAGTATCACTCAAATCGTCCTCAAACTTGTCATCACGTATACAGCTTGTCACCACATACAAGAAATTTATCATCACGTAAATAACTTGTCACCACCATAACTCGTCATCACATATACAACTTGTCATCATAATTTATTAGTATATCTATGTGGGATTTGAATCCACATTATTGTGCGTTAAACATGTTTCTCTACCATTTGAGCTAGTAAGCCATAATTAAAGGTAATATATAAACAAATTTAACAATGCAAAATAAATCCTATCATCACATTTAAAACTTGTCATCGTGTTTCTGTCAACGCGTTTTAAATTATTCACCACCAAACTCAATTTGTCATCACCAAAACCCATAAACTAACAACTTGACATCATCTAACTTGTCATCACCAAAACTCATCCGACAAGAAAAATGAGTAGTTAATCTAAACCCCAAAAAACAATTGGTCATCACCAAAACCCATAAGATCAACTTGTCATCACTAAAATCCATAAAGCCAACTTATCATGACCAAAACCTATATAACTAACTTATCATCACCAAACTCCGTAAAACCAACTTGTCATCACCGAAACCCATAAAATCAAGTTGTCATCACCAATCATCGTAAAACCAATTTGTCATCACTGAAATCCGTAAAATCAACTTTTCATCACCAAAACCTAGAAAACCAACTTGTCATCACCAGAACCCGCAAAACTAACTTGTCATCACCAAAACCTGTAAAACCAACTTATCATCACCAAAACCCGTAAACCCAACTTGTCATCACCAAAACCCAGAAAACAAATTTGTCATCACCAAAACCCGTAAAACTAACTTGTCATCACCAAATCAAAGACAATATTAAAGCCTATATGTATGAGACTATCAAATCAAAGACAAGAACCAACTCAAGGCATAAAAAAGATGGGGAGGCTACCGAAAGCAAAAGAAAGAAATTGATACCAGAATCAAAATAAAGAAAAGTGGAGAGGCTACCGATCTCGTCACTAAAGAGGGTGTGGAGGCTCATGGGTTTTGACCATTGCCATGATGTGTTACTTTGTTATTTCCTAATTGAAAATGTTCTATTTTTTATGTATTTTTCCAACACTATTTTAACCTAGATATATATTTGGTTTAGATATGATTTTCCATAGAAGTTTCAATTGAAGTGCTTGATTCATTTCTTCTGCTTTTGCAACGCCCATACCACCTTGTTTTTGTGGTCCGCAGATTGAGTTCCAACTGGTCTGTGGCGCGTAAACATTTTTCTTGTTCCAAAAAAACTTTTCATTGGTTTTGTTTAGCTCTTTATATGACTTGATTTTGGAAGGTAGTTAGATTGCATTACGTGAGTAGACAAATGAGCTTTGATAAGAATTTTCCATCCTTCTTGGGTTGTGAATTGGCTATCCATGTTGATAATTGATTTTTTGCACTTACTATAACATCACTTAATGTATTTTTGTCACTTGTCTGTTGATTATGCGGCAACTAAGATATTTGTCCAATGCCGTAGTGCTAGTTATGTGTAAGATTTGTTTGATTTGGTTTTTGAAAGTGTTGTTTATATTTTTTCTTATTTGAAACACTGATTTATAGAATTCAACCTTTTGGTTAGAAATATGACGATATTCGTCTATAATGTTTTTAATAATTTGACTAGCATGGTTGTTTGTCTTTGTGAAGATAATGATATCATCAACTTATCCTAGCTAGGAATGGGATTTTGGCTCCTCCTCTTGTAATTAGAATGCCTATTCCGCTTATAGGGTTTGAATGAATTGTAATTGTCTTACTAGCACCTCGATTGCAATGACAAACAAGTACGGAGATAGGGGATTACCATGACGTAACCCTTTGAATTGTCTAAATTAATCAGTGAGATCATTGTGGACAAGGACAAATCGAAAACACGAATTAATAAATTTTGTATCAAATCCGAAAAAGTTTCTTTTATGACATGAAAGAGAAAACAAGCAAAGCATTTACAAAACCACCTAAAAAGCTACTAATTAAGCTAGGTAGAACTTAATTAAAAGCTACAAGCATGAAATAAACCATAATCAAGAAGGGACATACGCTTCTCTAACTAGACGGCCGGTCTAGCTAGGTAGAACTTAGTCAAAAGCTATTCAACTCGCTATTGAGTGACCAACTGAACGGCCGGTCTAGCTAGTCAGTGACCAACACCAGGGCTTCGGCCAGGGGTTGTTGGTCGATACGAATCTACTCTTGCATCCGTAGTTCTAACAATGTTAATTGTTTTTCCTCTCAAATGTTTCGTAGGGCTTTTCATTGCGCTCTCGCTGTTAAGTAAAGTCGGGATGCGTTTACTCGTATCTTCTGTAAGGTGATCTTGTCGTCTAACGATCTTCATAGCGTGTCTTCCTTCTGTAACATTTCGAGAAGAAACAACTAAGAGAATCACAAAAGAAGACATGAATATGCCTTTAGCCATATGTACGTACGTAAGATTTAAATTTGTAGTGGAGAGGAAAAAGGTATAAGTACAATTTGCACTGCTTCTTGCAGTTGTGATTAATTACGTACGATGTAGATCAACTGGGATATTAATTTATAGACAGGAGGCAGAAAGCTACGGCCATAGCGGACTTACTAATGTCATAATGTGTATTGTATAAAAAGCATGCAGGCTAAAACTAGTATTACTCCCGTGACTTGGAGACATGAATTTGTTTTACTTAAAAACTTAGTTTAAACTTTGTATAAAGTTATTCAAAATAATATTTTAATGTAAAATCTCGGTTATTTAATTTAATTTTTTTTATGGGATTTTAATGATACAAAATTTCTATTATAATATATTTTTTAATCGAATAAAGATTTATAGAATTATAATTTTTGTATAAGTTTTGAATGCTTCTAAGACTTTTAGGATTTATTTTAATGTTTATGGATTATAATTTTAATAATGAATTTGATTGGAGCCGACATATGTTTTTTCATATTATTATTTTAATTATCGTGTTAAAGGGTACGATTTTGTAAAAAAGTAAGATTGATTACGATTAGTATATAAGACATTTTTGAGAAAAATGATGTATAAAATTTAAAGTTTATATTTTTAGAAAAAAACTGAAATGGAAATGAGTAGATAAGAAGAGTTCTAATATGTAGTATTCTAATATGGAGTCTACAATGAATTTTTAAACAATTAAACAAATTAAATTATTGTAATAAAGATGGGTGATTCGGTGCAAAGAGAAAATAAAATTCTAAAAAGAATGAAACTACCAGCTTGAAATTGAATGCATATCAATAAAATAATTGATTGATTGGAAGGTTAAAAAAAATATAGAGTTTAATATCATAAGTGTATGCTAGTGTTATTTAATTAGTAATTTTAGTTTATCTAATAGTAGATGTAATATTATTCTCTTAACATTGACATATTTCAAATAATTTTATTTGAATGATGTAATTTTTTCATGTTTTGTTTAGACTTTTTATTTATTAAATTGACATACATAAAGTTATGAACATTTAAAGATTGAACATACGTAAACTAATTTTAAGTCATAAGTTTTGAATGTAATAGGTTTGTAGAAAATTATTTAGAGATTTGATAGAGTTAAGGGTATAAAATGTTCTCTATAATATAATAAATTGATTTTTATAATATTAATATAATTTATAAATTTTCTATGCTTAATTTTAAAAAACTGACTCTTTTAATACATTGTCTCTATCCCATTGGTAGAAAGTAGAAACCCTATTGTAAAATTAGATCTTAGTGGGCTAGCTAGCTAGACTTGGATGAATAATATATGATATTTTTATGCTTCTAACCAGTGACAGACGCATAATGAAATTAAAGGGAGGGGGGGCACAATTTCTCTACGAGATTTGATGAATAAAAACAAGTTGGTAAATTTAGTAATGAAATAATTTTAAATAGTAAAAGAAATAGTTACTTTTTAATCAAATAAAATTATACTATGTATATTTTTGCTAAAAAAAGGCTAGTTTGTAGGGAAAAAAAATTTGGAGGGATACATTAAATGTGAATAAAAAACAAAATGATGCTATGAGAAATTGAACCTTGGTGGGTTGAAAAACAAAATTAAACCATAGACCATCTAGACTAGTTAAATTTCATGTCGTATTAACGTAAACTAATTTAAAATATATTCATATTTAACCTAAACTTCAATATTAATATCGATAGTAAACCCGAGGAGGGCACGGGCCCAGTGCCCACGCATGCCCCATGTGTCCGTCTATGGTTCTAACTACCTTAAGCTTCAAATAAAAACTCCTCAAGTTAAAGCATAAATAAATCTGCAAGAATCAAAGGCCGATGCATAATAAGAGCTATACATAGAGAATGATGCATCCTTTATTAAAATAAAGATAGATGGACGAGTTTTGGTTGTGTTGAGTTGATAAACAAAGGTGCATACCATGCCTTCCTACTCAAATTCCGTTGATCGAGGTAAAAGAAGAAAGAACCCGCATTTCACTCTAGAATATTCCCAATATGTATGCTTCGTGCGTGCTTGTGCTCGTGCTTGTTTGTGTGTGTGAGGTGGAGTTCATCCTGACTAGCTGGCGCTAGCTTTCAGCAAGGCGGTTGTCTTTTTTATATTCTCTTCCTTTTATTCATAAATTACTAGATTAGTCTCGAAGTCTTGTGTCTCGAAAGTACGGTTTTGATTTGACTAAAAATAATTTATTTAGATTTTGTATACATGATCCAAAAGATAGTAAATAGATATAAATCTTGTATTATGGGTTATATTTTTCTGTTCTAGCACGGGATCTGCTACCTTGTTCGGGTTTTTCGTTGTTCGGCTCGGGGTAGGGTCACACACATCACACACCCAGACACGAGCGTGGCGCGACACCAGCTTGTTGACGACATTGATTTTTCCATCATGGCCGACATAGAGGAATGCCAAGTCGGCTTGGTAGAAGAGGATCGTCGTCACTGATTTGCAAGAGTCACCATTCTCTGCAACCATTAGACCTCCACCCATTTTTTGGAATTCATATCCAACCTACAAAGTTTTAAATGCTATAATGTTCCGGTTTATTTTGGATTTCAGATTCAACCTACAATTAAAGTTCTAAACATGTCGTTTCGTACGAGGTTATACATGTTATAATTTGTATGTGATTGTGTTTTAAATCGTTGTTGTCGACAACCAAGATCTTCTACAACTCTCAATACAATGCTCGATACTCCGCTTCATTATTTATGCCACAAATCATTGTTACGTTTTTAAGAAAGTTAATAATAAGTATCATATATATGTACATTTATAATTTTTTGTCAATAACTTTTTACATTAAAATAATGAACTAATCATCTTTTCAAATTAGTAAAATATTGACTAAAAATTTATATCACAAACTTCTAAAATTATATAAGAATAATAATCTATTATTTGCATATATATTTTTTAAAATATATAATATTATTTTATTAATAAATGATAAAAATGGAGTAGTGAATGTTGTATCAAAGGTGATAGAAGATTTCCCTTCAGGCATATAATTTGACTGTTAAGACCTTGGGTTATATAGTACCTTGAGATCATCGTTACGAATCCCTCAAACGACAGTTTGCCATTTCATCATAAATAATACTCCCTCCGTCCCATATATTTTGTCCTCTTTCATTTGTAATTTGTGAAGAAAAAGAGACAAATAATATGGGACGGAGAGAGTACTTAGGACAACCATAATCCTTCACAAGTTAAAAAAAAAGGTTATGGAAGATCTTAACCGAGTTGCCATGGCTTTTACACGAGTGAATTCTCTTTTTCAGATGCATGTTACCTTTTCGTAGCCAGTTGGTACGGATTCTAGTCTGTTGATAGCTTTGTTTATTCAACTCCAAAAGCAAAGAGACCATAACATGAATTTGCTTTTTGGGATGTCCATGTGCCTTTTTTGATAATCTAGTTTTCTCCTTCCCCATCCTGCAAATTCCCTTTTATTCTCTCTATGAAATACACTCTATTTGTTTAGAAAATGGAAAGCGGACTTGCCTTCATTGGAAAATTCCTCTCCCTCTTCAATATATACAGGAATTTTTTATTATATGTTTTTAAGACATACTATAAGATATTAATATAATATTAGAAAGATATAATAAATTTTTTAATTTGAAATTTTTTAATTATTTTTATGATGGGTTCGCTGTTTCCTATTTAGGATTTAGTTTTATTGATTAGTATGCTGATAATGTATCCTTAGCGTATACAATATAAAAATCAATATATATATATATAAACTCTGACTCTTATGCTATATATACATATGGTGAAATATTGAAAGGTCCCGAATTATAACATTGGGGTTATCAACGGATAACTTGTTATTGAACTTGAGTTCCTCCTCATAGGGAAAAATGTCTCTTTAATAAAAGTGTACCATGCTTGTGTTTATGGTCCTTAAATGTTCAAAGGTCAGACATATTGATTCCATATTTTATTCATGCAGTAGTTAGTCACTTTTAATCGTAATGTTTTGTATTAGAGCTTAGTATTTAAGCGCTACCTATTCAAAAGTTAATAGTGCTTTCGAAAAAGATGAATCGTCGGTGCCCACTGAGCCACCTAGCTTGTGTTCATATTTTGGAAAAAAAAATGGAGGTATCGATCATTTTCTAATGGACTTGAGGGTGTGGTCATTTCTAATTTCAAAGAGGCGATGCTAATTTGAATAATATTGGATTGGTACACAATGCGTTCGTGTTACTATTTTTCTAAAATGTGTCGTAAGGTATGTGATAAGAATTCATAATTAAGACCAAAGGAAAAGGGAGTTGACTCAGATGATAAGCGGTATGCTCTGTATCTACGGTGTCTGAAATTCAACGTAACTTCGGTGGATGTATAAAATTCTCTTTGGAAGACTCACCCGCCAAAAGCCAAGTGTTTGAATTGGTCGAGTTGGACGTAGCCAATGTGAAGTTCTGGTGAGCCAGTGACCACCAAAAAAAGAATTTATAAGTTAAAATAATTTATTTCAGTTTAAATATGGAATTATTTAAGATATTCTTCAATGGATTTATCATTTTCCTTACATGGTTTAGTTTCTAATTAATGTGCCCTTAGGACACACTATTAAAAACTGTTCATGTTATTGTTTCCTGCATCAAATTGTTTTCATTGAAATATGAGAAATAGTAAATGAAAAGATCATTTGGTTTTACATTTGGAATTATATTTTGGAATAGAAAAAAAATGAAATTGTACTTTTCTTGTCATTGTTTTACTTTTCTTATAAGGCATGTGTATTCTTTTACTTTTCTTATTACGGTCTTTCTATTGTGTACCCTAAGTGCATACTCTAGGCGTACTAAATATAAACACTAAAATTCTAAAAAAGAAATAATGAACACATCACAAAAAATATTAAAAACCAAAAGTTTAAGATTTACCAAATCTTTCTATTATTAATTGCTTATAGTATGTCCTTACGGCACGTAATAAAAAAATGATTCTTATAAAAAACTAAATTGATCATTATTCGTGTTCTATAAGCAGTTTCTTGTTACAATCTCTAACAATACTTCAAATGTGGCCTTCCATTTTCCAATCATGGCCCACTATGTTACTTCTTTCGATTTTATAAGACAAGGCTAGTTCTACTTCTAGTGATACTGTACTCATATGAGTGTGTTGGAAGATTCATAAAGATCATAAAGGGAGGAGCAAGAGCCAAGTTATAAAAGGAACTTATTCTTTCAAATTGCTTACATTCGATCTTCACATATACATCAATAATATAGTGTTTACTTTTCTTGACAATCATATAAATAACCATGCATTTCAAGGAATTCAAGCAATACTAATACCAGATGAACATTTGCACTAATAGAAGAACTATCAAACGTGGTTTTCTTCTTCAGTATCGACGTCTTTGTTTTTGTTTACGAAAACATGGCCAGCTCCTGGGCTTCGTCCTGGATTCGTCCCTGTAAGATGGAGTTCATCCGGTTGCGATTCCACAAGGCGCCTTTGTGTGTCGACACCGATATGATTGGCTTGAATCATGTTTATGTTGCTTTCCGAACGATGGCGTTCATCCTTGGGCTGAATTTGCTCATCTCCAATGAAGTTGGCCTTTGTCACTGACTTGATTAGCCTTCCTTCTATGGAAACGATTTGGCTGACGACGATGATGAGTAGAAGTATTGAAAAAGCTTGTGTTTTGGCCATAGCTAGCTTGCAAGGTACGAGCTTAAAACTTCTTGCTTTGTAGTTTGTGAAGATAGTAGGAGAAGAGCTAGAAGTAGCAAAGGCTGATGATGATCTGGGTTTGTAATGAGTATGGTATTTATAATACTGAGGCTATAATGACAACCGCTAATTGCATTTATAATTTAATTAAAAAGTAAGCATCAATATGGATGGCCAGTGATTGAGAATGTGGAGAGGGCCTACTTCCAGTGTCAAGAAACTTGTACTATTGGCAATATGAATAAATAGTTCACGGTTATATACTGATACTAGGCTTGTTAGTCCAAAACAATGTGAGAATTCATATTCCACCACGTCCAAGAAAAAGTACTAGCCTTCACAATCTCAATCTTTGAATGTTGAATCCATATTTCAACATAGTCCTACAATATGATTAGGATTATAACAGCCATTATCCTATACACGAAAAAACATACTGTGCAAATGTATGAAAATACGTAGATTCTCATATGTAGGTGATATGAAAAGAATACTTCACTCTTAAAATGATTTTACGTGAACATGCAATGTTGGTGATTTTAGTGTCGTCAAGACTGTTCCATGGAGGTATCAGTGAATAGGAAACAATGGTCATTTAGTATTTTAAGGGTTTCTCACGAATCTTTGAGATTTCATTTAATATATCACAAGTTTGAGGGTGTGAAGTACACACTTGTGTGAGTATATATGATACCTAATGGGAGGTATTAAGGTTATGCTCCTTGGAATAGTGGTTCAAGAACAATAGTTCTGGTTGACTGTTACCTTATAGGGAACAACTTATTTGTGGTTTGGTTTTTGGTCATGTGGGATAACCATTTATTTAACCGTTGAAAAACCACTTTGTAACTTCTATATATGATTGGTTTCATAAGGGACTATTCGGATATATAGTATCTTTGTATTTTAGGATACTCAAGATAGGTTTTAGTATATATGGTTTGTTAATATCTTTTGTGATCCTGCCTTATCTTTTGCTAAGTAAGGTCTGGGAAATCAGTATATATTGTAACCTTGTTCTCCTTAATGAAGTAGAGGAATTATCCAGCTTCTTTGCGTCTCTGATTTCACATGGTTTCAGAGCCAAAACAACCCTAAATTTTTTTTCTCCGCCTCCTACAATTTTTTTTACGTTCCCTGCTTCTTCATGGCTACTCCAGAAGAAATTGTTGCTGCTGTGTCAGCAGCCACTACTGCCCAAACTACCGAACTGTTGGCCAAAGCCGCCGCCGATGCCGCCGCTAAAGCCGTCGCTGATGCCACCGCTAAAACCAATGCTGAGATCTCGAAACAGAGGTCTCCCTATTACCTTCATCCTTCGGATCATACGGGCATGAAAATCAGCCCGGTGACCCTCAAGGTTGATAATTATCAAGAGTGGGAGCGCTCGATCCGGACTGCCTTTCGTGCTCGTCGCAAGCTTGCTTTTCTTGATGGTACGATCACTATACCTGCTGAAGACACTGAGGAGTTTGACGATTGGCTAAGCGTCAACTCCATGCTCGTTGGTTGGATTCTACAATCCATAGATCCAACCCTTCGCTCCTCTCTGACGTACTCGGATTCAGTCCGGAAACTCTGGACCGATCTCAAGCAACGCTTCTCAATTGGTAACACTCCTAGGGTCCATCAACTTCGGACTGAAATTGCTCGATGTCAGCAGAATGGCCAAACCATTGCTGCTTACTTTGGTCGGTTGAATCTCCTTCAAGATGAGCTCTCTCGTTATACAAAGCGTCGGGGTTGTGTTTGTGGTACCTGCAAATGTTTACAGACTTGGTCTACTGAGACTCAAGCTGATGATGATGAGACTATGGTTCATCAATTTTTGATGGGCCTTGATGATGATACTTATGGGACACTTCGTTCCAATATCTTGGCACAAGATCCGCTTCCGGATTTGAATCGTGTCTACTCCTTGGTGGTTCAAGAAGAGAGTCATCAGGCTGTTACTAATGAGCGTGCTGCTCGTAATGATGCGGTTGCCCTCGCTGCTAGGGGGCGTCAACCTTCTTCTCGATCTCAGCCGCGTTCTCAGCCGCGTTCTGACTCTCAGAAATCTGCTGGAAAGCCTACTTGCTCTCATTGTGGCACTACTGGCCATGAGACCACGTCATGTTTCAAGCTTATCGGGTATCCCGACTGGTGGGACGACTATCGTAAGAATCGTGGTGATTCTTCCTCTGGTGTTGGTTCTCGTGATCAGCCCCGCTCAAACTCTGCTTCATCTCCTGCTGCTCCTCATACACCGGTCGTTGCCAACGCTGCCCAAGGTATGGTTCCTGCAAATTCCGATCTTGGCGGTCTTGGTCACACTCTTGATCGTGAGCAGTATCAAGATGTCCTTTCCATGCTTCATCAATTTCGGGCCTCTGGCACCGACAAAGTGAGCGGTAAGTATTTTTCTCATCAATGGATCTTGGATTCCGGAGCTTCGTATCATATGACTGGATGCCGTGATTTTCTTGTCGATATTCATCCGATCAGCCCATCGCTGATCTTGCTTCCGGATGGCTCGCATTCCACTGCTTTGGAAGCCGGCACTGTTGTGTTTGCTCAACACTTGAGAATTACTGATGTTTTGCTTATACCTCAGTTTTATTGCAATTTAATATCTTTTGCTAAATTAATTTCAGATTTAAAGTGCCTTGTCACTCTTACTGACAGATTGTGTGTCATTCAGGACCGCATTTCGAGGACTTTGATTGGCGTGGGTGAAGCTCAGGATGGGGTCTACTGGTTGTGCTCGGTCTCTTCGTCGTTGGCGTCTGATCGGGTTGGTTTTGCTGTATCTTCTTCTGTTCGTCCAGTTGTGTGGCACATGAGAATGGGCCACCCTTCTCTTATTTCTAGTTTTTCTTTACCTGGCATTGGTTCTATCAATTGTAAAACACAGGATTCCTGTGCTATTTGTTTAAAAGCAAAACAATCAAGAGATTCTTTTCCTTTGAGTTTGAATAAAGCAACAAACATTTTTGACTTAATTCATGTTGATGTTTGGGGACCATATAGTGTACCCTCCTCTTGTGGAGCTTCTTACTTTCTTACCATTGTAGACGACTTTACCCGTTGTGTTTGGGTTTTTCTCATGTCTAAGAAAACTGAGGTTGTTAGGCTAGTTCACAATTTTTGTGCTTATGTAAAGAACCAGTTCAATCGCTCCATCAAGACCTTCCGCACCGAAAACGACACTGAGTTTCTACCTCTCCGATCATTCTTTGACTCATCAGGGATCATCTTCGAAACATCTTGTGTTGCCACTCCGCAACAAAATGGTCGGGTTGAGCGCAAACACCGGCATATCCTAAATGTGGCTCGAGCTCTTCGCTTTCAAGCTAGCTTGCCCATTATTTTTGGGGGGGAGTGTGTTCTCACGGCGGTTTACCTCATCAATCGGACTCCGTCATCGATCTTACAAGGCCGGACTCCTTACGAGCTATTATTTGGTAAACAACCTTCTTATGCACATTTACGCATATTTGGTTGTCTTTGCTATGCATCCGTGATTCCCCGAGACAGAGACAAATTCGCAGCTCGAAGTCGACGTTGTGTGTTCTTAGGATATCCGTTTGGCAAGAAGGGTTGGCGTCTCTATGATCTTGACAAACACGTCTTCTTTACATCTCGAGACGTCGTGTTTTCCGAACATGTCTTCCCTTATAAATTGGAGACTTCATCATCATCTGAGTCCCTTGCTCCTGATTCATCTTCACCGGCTATCTATGACGACACCCCTGTGGACGATAGGGGGAGTTTCACTACTCCTCCAACCGACTCTCCACCGGCGTCCCCACCGCAAGTGGTCGATCCCATCGACCCCGCCTTACCGGATGTTGAATCTGAAGACGATTCTCCTCCTCCGGCTCCTCGTCGTAGCTCTCGGCCTCGACACGCCTCTACTCGTCTCCGAGATTTTATTTGCAACACAACAACTCCCATAGACCCCCCCCCGAGCATCATCATCACCTACTCCTTCAATCTCCTCAGGTACTTTATATCCTTTAGCAAATTATATTGATTGCCATAATTTTTCTACTGGTCATACACAGTTTCTAGCTGCTGTCACCGCCGGATCCGAACCTGAAAATTTCTCCACTGCGGTTAAACACCCGACATGGAGGAAAGCCATGGCCGAGGAACTCGATGCTTTACAGAAAAATCAGACTTGGATTGTTCAGCCGCTTCCGCCTGATAAAAAGCCCATCGGTTGCAAATGGGTCTATAAAATCAAGCATAAAGCCGACGGTTCTATTGAGCGATTCAAGGCTCGCCTTGTTGTCTTGGGCAATAAACAGATCGCCGGTATTGACTTCACCGAGACCTTTGCTCCGGTTGCTAAGATGTCTTCGGTTCGTGTTTTCCTAGCCGTGGCCGCTATCCGGGGTTGGGAGTTGCACCAAATGGACGTTCATAATGCGTTCTTACACGGTGATCTTGCCGAAGACGTTTACATGCGACCTCCACCCGGCTATCCAGTTCCTCGGGCCATTGTTGTCGGTTACGGAAATCTCTTTACGGTCTCCGCCAAGCTCCTCGAAATTGGTTCTCCAAGCTGGCCGGTGCCCTGCTCAAGTTCGGCTTTGTTCAATCTCGTGCCGACTACTCTTTGTTCTCTTACACACGAGATTCTGTTGTGCTACATGTCCTTGTGTACGTTGACGACCTTGTAATTGTTGGAAACGACTCTCCCGTCGTCACACGGTTCAAGACATATTTGCATCGGTGTTTCCACATGAAGGATATCGGCCCTTTGAAGTATTTTCTCGGTATCGAGATCGCACATGGTGAGCATGGTCTTTTCTTGTCACAACGCAAGTATGCGCTCGAGATCCTCTCCGAGGCCGGTTTGTGGGCTTCGAAGCCGGCACCCTTTCCCTTGCCTCAGAACCATAACTTGGCAAAGATTGATGGTCCTGATTTTGCACATCCCGACCGATATCGTCGTCTTATTGGCCGGCTCATCTATCTCACTATTACTCGGCCGGAGCTCTCTTATGCTGTGCATACTTTGTCACAATTTCTCCAAGCTCCAAAAGATGGTCATTGGCAAGCTGCCATCCATGTGTTACGTTACCTCAAAGGCTCCCCAAGACAAGGTATTGTTTTATCTCGCCATAGCTCCATGAAATTAACAGCCTTTTGTGACTCGGATTGGGCGGCATGCCCGTTAACTCGTCGGTCCCTCACCGGTTACTTCATCTTCTTGGGTGGTCCCCTATCTCATGGAAGACTAAAAAGCAACCAACCGTTGCTCGTTCTTCGGCTGAGGCGGAATACCGTTCGATGGCAGCCGCGTGTTGTGAACTTTTGTGGTTACGTTCATTTCTATCCTCATTAGGATACTCTCATCAGGCTCCTATGAAGGTTATGTGTGATAGTCAGGCTGCACTCCACATTTCCGCTAATCCGGTCTTTCATGAGAGGACGAAGCATATCGAGATCGACCTTCACTTTGTTCGTGATCACATTCAGTCCGGGGCAATCTCTACGTCATATGTTCGTACCACCGAACAACTTGCCGATATATTTACAAAGGCCTTGGGAAAACAACAATTCACTTATCTTCTTGGCAAGTTGGGCATTCGAGACCTCCATGCTCCAACTTGAGGGGGAGTATTCGGATATATAATATCTTTGTATTTTAGGATACTCAAGATAGGTTTTAGTATATATGGTTTGTTAATATCTTTTGTGATCCTGCCTTATCTTTTGCTAAGTAAGGTCTGGGAAATCAGTATATATTGTAACCTTGTTCTCCTTAATGAAGTAGAGGAATTATCCAGCTTCTTTGCGTCTCTGATTTCACAGGGACACGTGTTTCTCTAATAGAAAGTCGTTGGGGGCCAAGGATCAGTTGTAATTGATGATAACCACCCATGACTTCTAGAAACCACTCCCTAATTGATGGTAACCATTCATTCATACCATAAGCCTTGAAGAAGATTAGAAGATTTTTCTTATCTTCCTTCAACCTTTGTGGATTCCCTAAGGCTTGTAAGGGGCAAAATTCTAATTTCTAAAAGTGTTTACACTATTCAAATCTGTATGAAAATAGATATCATTGATAGTTCCCTGATATTCTGCATTCAAGAAGAAGAAGTATCAACAAACGTTTGATTGTTCCCTAAAAGGATCAACACCAAAATCTAACACGTGGTCTTATAAACATGTGTATCAAATATGAACATATTTTAAAATCTCAAATGTCATGTCTTCCAACTTCGATGGCAAAAAGATGGAGGAAACAACTGATTCGGTAATGAAATAGCTAAAATTACCATTTTTACCTTGATCTCTTTTATTGTAGCTATACCTCCCTCAAATCTAAGGGCTCTCATTTATTTATAGTTTGTAGAATCAAATTTTCTACTATGTGCCCTTTACACACTAAAAAGGGAATATTAGTAAGATTTGATAAATCTTAAACTTGAGATTTTTTTAACTTTTGTTTTTGTGATAGATTCACTATTTTCTGGGGTTTAGTTTCCATATTTAATATGCTTAAATGTGTCCTTAAGGTACACAATAAAAAAAAACATGTAGAATAAGGAGCACATGTATTTCTAAGAGCCCTCATTAACATTCCTAAGAGAACATTGTTGTGTGAAGTTTGAGTAAAACAGACTACACGCTTATTGTTTTCACCTGCCCATTTATATTTTAAGCGTACAAGGATGCCAAATTCCAGTTAGTGCTTTGTTGGTTATGATGCTTGTCTTTTCACCTTCTTGAACTATGCTCTGTCTATATAAGCTTTGTTTGATTCGCTTAAACTCCTTCTCACTTGAGCACTTTTGTATGTTTGAAAGGACTAAATGGCCAAACCTCTAATGGCAAAGAACCTCCATATGTAAAGTTGAACTAAATGGAACCATAATCTACTTGACAATGACCATTATTCACAACTTTTCCATTTATGAGAGGTGCCTTGCCAATAATTTGCTACTAGTATTATACTGTAGGAACTTTTATTATTTAGTATTTTTTCAACTTTTGAGAGTACCCTTTTCTAAAATATGTACATTTCCTCCTCCTTTTTTTGGCCCACCATTTTGGTATTCCACTTTGTTCAGCGGGATACTCAGGATTTATGTACTTATTTTGCTATTTTTAATTGAATGAAACAAATCAAAAAATGTAAGGAGTGGTAATGGGTTTCTTAATTCGACTTTTCTAATATGTGTATGCAATTTGTTCTATCATGATATTTACAAATAAATTTTCAATTTCTAGTGGTTTTGAAAGAGACGATATACTTGTGAAGCGTTTTTTTCATACTTTTCTCAGTACCTATCCTCGCCTTAAAATGTTCTCTATCTGTGCACTCTAGGAGAGAATATAGATTATTATAAAGTGGGGATGAGTCTACATCAATGGTCACTTCTTCGTCCATTTCCTTTCACACTAGTTTAATTTGGATGGTTTGACAAGAGATATTCAATGAGCGATTTTGTGGTGTTTGATGTTCATGAATGATATTGTATTGGTGGATGAGTCTAGAGTTGATTTTAGTTGTAAGCTTAAAACAAGGAGAGAAATGTTGGAATTTAAGGGATTTAAGATGATCAGGACCCAGGCAAAAAAATGCAAGGTTTATTTTCAAGCCAGTTGTGAACTCTAATGATGAGTTATGTTTCAATGGGAAGTCAAAGGAGACCCAGTATATGAGGTCAGTTTTGTAGAACGATAACAATATTGACCATGATATTGATGTTTAGATTGGTTGACAAAAGTGGAGGGCAAATTCAGGGGTGTTATGCAATAAGAAAGTTCCACTTAAATTCAAGGGTAAATTTTACAAAACTGTTATTATGCATCTTGTTCTTTATGTAGTAGATAGTTTTTTTTTTTTCGAAATGGCAAAATTTTATAAATAAAAAATAGGAGAACCACAAATATTAAGGAAACAAAGGGAAACAAAAGAAGAAAGATTACAGCAAAGATCCATTGGGATGCTCAAATTGGTTGACCTCTTATTCTATTGGGAGTACTCAGCTTATGAGCAGCCAAATGATTCTTGACGTGGAGGATGATCGAGCGAGCGCAATCACGGGAGGTAGGAATGTTGGAATTGTTGAAGATAAATTCATTCTTGCATTTCCAAGTGAAGTAGATGAAGGAAGAGAAGGTTGCAGCGACGATCTTGAAGTTGAAACCTCGGAGAGAACGTTTGTGGACGATCCACTCAAACCAACCATGAATAGAGCTAGATCGATGAGAAATCCGCAGCCAATGAAGAAGATCTTCAAGGATAGAATTAGTGAAGGAGCAACTTCCCCATAAATGATTAATAAACTCTTCAGCTGCGTTGCAAAACACACAGGACGTGTCGGCGATTGGGAAACATCTCCCAATCCAATCTCTGGTAGGCAATCGGCAATGTAAGGCCATCCAAGTGATGAAAGAGCACTTAGGATTATTAAAACCATTCCAAATGACCCGCCCCCAAGGCTGAAAAGAACCCCTACAACGGAGAAAATTGTAAGCATTGCTAGAGGAGAAGATTCCATGTCCATTGGTGATGTTTTCAAGAATAATTGTGGGGGAACCATGATGCAGAAGAATATCGCGAAGACTAAGAAGGGACCTCCAACCCCAGGCGTCACTATTTCTCGGAATGACGGTCCATATGTCCCAAGGAACTTCTCTGTTAGAATACACCCACCGAGCCCACACATTAGAAGGAGAGCCGACCAGCTCAAGAAGAGCGCGGGTGAAGCATGCACGGTTCCAAGCAAGAAGCTCCTTGAAGCCTAATCCTCCCTCGTCCAAAGGTCGACAAACAACACTCCAAGCAATCGGACTCTTATTGGAAGAGGTGCAGCCAGACCAAAGAAACGAACGGATAATCGCAGTGACTCGATCAAGAACCTCTTTCGGAAAGAGCAAGGCGGTGCACCAGAAGTTATTAATGCCATAAAGAACGGACCGAGCAAGCTCCTTACGCCCCGCATAAGAGAGGTTTTTAGCAGTCCATGATTGAACCTTGGCTGTCATTTTGTGGATCAGATCATCAAAACCTCTACACAAAAGCTTATGAGATCCAATAGGAATGCCGAGATATTTGAACGGGAAAGAACCAGTAGAGAACCCTGAAAGATAACCCATTTGGAGAGCAGTGTTCTCCTCAACGCCTCCATAGAAGATTGACGTTTTGGAGGAATTGACGTGAAGCCCTGAGAGATTGCCAAAATCATGAAGAACTTTAAGCACAGTTGAGAGCGAAGGAACATCGCCTCTACAGAAAACAATAAGATCATCGGCGAATGCCAAATGGTTGATCTGAGAATTTTTGCATCTCAGGTGCCAGCCGAAATCATCATTATGGCTGAGGCTCTGTAACATTCGACTTAAGTACTCCATCATCAGGACAAACAAGTAAGGGGAGAGTGGGTCGCCTTGACGAATGCCCCTCTTGCCGGCGAAGAAACCTTGGTGCTCACCATTAATAGCCACTGAGTAAGAAGCAGTTGTAACACATGTGAGAATTAATTGAATCAAGTCAGGAGGAAACCCAAAGAAGCAGAGCACGTGCTCGATAAAATGCCATTCCACTGAGTCAAAAGCCTTAGTGAAGTCAATTTTAATAGCACAACTCGGGGGAGTATTTCGCCTGCCATAGTGTTTGAAGAGGTCTTGGCATAGAAGGATATTGTGCCTGATGGAACGGCCTGGAACGAAGGCACCGTGGACGTCTGAAATAAGCTCGGGAAGAATTTGACAGATCCGGTCAGCTAAAAGCTTGGTGATGGTTTTGTAGATCGTGGAGCAACAAGAGATCGGGCGGAAGTGCGAAATGGACGAAGGGTTGGGAATTTTTGGGAGGAGATGAATGATAGTGTGATTGACTTGACGGAGAAGTCAACCATTTCTGAAGAAATCCTGGATTGCAAGGGTGAAGTCTCTCCCTACGATATGCCAAGATTTTCGGAAAAAGAAGGAGTTGTAACCATCGGGACCCAGTGTTTTGTTAGGATCCATAAGGAAGAGAGTGTCCCTGATTTCCAAATTGGAGAAAGGACGGAGGAGGAGATCTGTGTGGTGAGGAGTAATGGTGGGGTCGACAGAAACTTGGTGAGGGAGGTAATTTGGAGGGGAATGGGAGCCAAGCAGAGAGGAGAAATAATTGACAATGTGATCGGAAAGAGCTGAAGGGTTGGAAATAAAATTGCCCGAATCATCAAGAATTGAGGAGATGAGATTTTTTGAGCGTCTTTTAAGAATGGATTTGTAGAAAACAGAAGAACATTGATCACCTCCCTTAAGCCAGTTTAGCTTGGATTGTTGACGAAGCATAGAGGAAATGGAATTGGAATCTTCAAAGATAGCTTGAATTAGGTCAGATTCTTGGAGTTGAAGGGAGGTGTCAAAAGGGTGGGCTTGACAGTGCTTTTGAACTGAGGAGAGAGCAACCTTATTGGAATTGAGCCTTTCCGTGATAGCTTCGATATAACCATTGCTGAAACGTCGGAGCTTGGACTTGAGGAGTTTCAACTTGGAGGTGAGTTTGAACATGTTATGACCCTGGATATGGCAGCTCCAAACATCAGCCACAGAAGAAGAGAAATGCTCGTGAGCAGCCCATGCATTATTGAATTTGAACGGGAGGAGTTTTTTGCCATGCAGGGAAGAGAAGGTGACAAGGATCGGGCTATGGTCGGAGATGCCCGGAGGAGAAAAGAAGGTGGTTGAGGTTGGGAAAGCATTCAGCCAATGGTAATTGATAAGAGAGCGATCAAGCTTACACCAAATACGGTTCCCATTGGTTTGCTTGTTGTTCCAGGTAAATCTAGCCCCAAGGAACTTCATGTCGAAAAGACCAGATTGGTTGAAGAAGTTGGAGAGCTCAGTGCTAATTGGAGAGTGGGATTGTCGCTCACTAATTTTATCGCTTTGGTTCAAGATGACGTTGAAGTCTCCAGTGAGAATCCATGGATCATTAATAACAGAGTTAAGGGAGAGAATAGTATCCCAAAGATCAACTCTGCTAGTCTGGTCATTGAAGGCGTAAATGAAGGTAGATAAGAACTTTTGGTCAGAGGCCAGATCATGAATATGACAGTGGACAAATTGGGTTGAGGAGCTGAGCACGGTGAGGTTAATTGCTGTCGGATCCCAAAGGATTAGGATGCGAACGTAGCTGTCAAATTGAGCATTTGAGGTCAAACTCCAACCAGGCTTGATGTGGTTAGGGATAGGGGCGAGATTGTTGGGGGAAATGTGAGTTTCAAGGAGAGTAAGGAGAGAAAGGGAGTAAGAGCGGATGAGGTCAGAGGCAGCATCACGTTTGCAGTGCTGACCCAAACCTCTAGAATTCCAACAAGCAAAATTGGCTTTATTCATGGGAACCTCTTTGGGTTGGAGAGATGCTCCTTGAGCGATTTTTGGAGGGAGGATTCTGGCGGTCACGATGAGGGAGGTTGAGGGAAGGAGGAGGGGTAGAATACGATCGACGACTTCCCAACTTACGCGGGGGGGTCGGAGAGGGAGAGCTTTGGGGAGGAGGGTCAGAGGAAGGAACCTTTGGCAAGATTGGAGTTGTGGAGGGGGTCGGTAGGAGAGGGGGAAGATTTGAAGGAGGGGGCGGCTTATATTTGGGGGGCTTGGCGGGAATGAACCCAGAGTGTTTTTTGAGAGGAATTTGGTCTTTCTTGTGGCGAGGACAATCAGAGCTTTTATGACCATAGATCTTACAAGAAGCACAATGCCATGGAACCCAGTCGTACTCGAGAGGTTGAGAGATTCGCTCTCCATGAGGATGCTTAGATGAGGATGCTTAGATGAATGTGTGGTCGTACGATGTTGGACCGATAATTTAAACAAAAATGAAGACATCAAGAGGAAGATTGAGGTGGCCATCATAGGGGAGAATTTGAGAAAAACGAGACTTCGGTGGTTTGGAGACATTTAGAGGTAAAACATTGATGCATTGGTTAAGAGGTGTGTAAAAATGTTATTTCAACACATTTAATTAGCACACTGGAGGGACAATTGGATGGAGAAGATTAAGGTGGAGAACTCATAGTCATTGGCAAGAGGGGGTTGCTTGTTTCAGTTTCCAAATTTTCCTTTTCTCATATTTAATTTTGATCTGTTGTTGTTGTCGTCGTTTTGTTTTGTTTTGTTTTATGGTGGTTAGTTTTTGTTGCGACGTCGGGCTTGTTTCAGGTAATGAGGTTGTTCCTCTTGGCCGGGTCTTTGAGTGCATCCCCTTACTACATCAAGATTGGGGTGTCCCATTTTGACTCCTTAGATTCTGGTTAAATAGAATGCCTAGAATTATACTAGTCAATATTGTTACGTGGGATACACTTTTTTCTTCCCTTCGTATAATCACTACATTAATGCAACTTATTTGAAGTTGGATTCGAGTTGAGATTTATTTGCTTATATGAAAAAGGCACTTGTACTATAACTCGGGGGGAAATCTCTAATATGGCTGATGGATCTAAGTTTCAACATACACATGAGTGGCGTTATATTTTAGTTAGTGGAGCCTATAATTGATTCAAAATAAAAGTCGGGGTAAAGCCGTAAAGGATGGCTTACATTGAAACATCGAAAATTTGACCAAATCTCATTTCCACTCTCTGTGGCATATGATTGTTAAGGTTGTCTTTTTGAATTGCAATCTTTGATCTTTCTGCTTTAGGAATTATAGTTACAGCCTGACTTTTCTCCCTAATCGTTGGTTCATTTGACTTTCTATAGTTCTTTAGATCTTATATCGTTACAACCAAATAATACTAGTTCTTATTTTGTTTTTCTCCTATTGTGTGCCCTAAGCACACATTATAAGCATATTTAAGCAGAAAATTAAACCCCGATGAGAAAATAGATAACTCGTCACAAAAAAATTAATAAATCCCAAATTATAAGATTTACCAAAATTTTCTAATATTGGTATCTTGTATTGTGCCCTAAGGACACACAATAGAAAAATCGTCCTTAATATATTTCTGATCTACTACCTATTCCTCCTCTTCACCAATCCACGACCCCACCTCACTCTGAACCCGCAGCCCCCATGAGCACCCACGCGCCCTCACTCGCTCCGACTTCATTTGTAAACCCTAACTTTAATCCAAACCCTAATTTGCCTAATCTCCCTCCAAACCCACCTCGATCCTCCACAAAATCAACCTCACGTGCCACGGCATAATCACCCGCTCCAAAAATACCATTACCAAGCCCATACGCAAACTCAACCTCCTTGCCCACACACAAACACCCACCGAACCCAAAACCACCATACAAGCCCTTAAAGACCCGGATTGGCAAAGAGCGATGGAAGTTGAGTTTGGATCTCTTAGCTTGAATCATACTTGGGATTTGGTGCCTTCTTCACCCTCTCAAAACCTAGTTGGTTGTAAGTGGGTGTATCGAATCATACTTAGCAGATTCGGCTCCGAGCTCCTTCGGGTATTACCATTTCTCTCCAAGCTTGGTGTTGGTCTACCTCAGTAGCATGTGTTGTATTTTGACAATCAATGGGCTTATTATCTAAGTTCTAACCCGGTATTCCACACTCATATAAGAAGCATATCGCCTTTGCCTTTCACTTTTTTGGTGATCATGTTCAAAATGGTTCAAGTTCATCACATCTCAACCAATGATCAACTAGCAGATGTCTTAACCAAACCATTGCTACATCCGAGGTTTCATGACATGATTGACAAGCTTGGACTTTTCCAAATTGACCATCTACCTTTTTTCTTATAAAATGTTCTTATAAATCATATTTTCCATTTATATTTTGTAGAAAAATTATTCTACCTAATCATTTATCTTTTGCTTTCAATCTATTTCCTATAACTTCATGTACTACAAGTCTACAACCGAAACAACCATAAATGTTTTGCACGCTCGCCCTTAAACTTAGAAACACTAGCGAAAACTTCCCCTTATATGTTATAACTAACCCAAGATTATGCTTTAGTGGTTAATTACTACCAAAAAAGTTTGTGTATTAGTGGTTAAGTCAAAGTGGGAAGCTCATGCAAGCAGGCTTTATGGAGTTATTGTTGGAAGAAATAAAAAAGGCCAAGTGGCACAAAAAGCATTCATTGGAGGGTCCAAACTAGCAATATCATGCAACCTCCACCGCCCATGTGAAATTATTGTGAATTCCGCCTGACCCTCCACTTAGACCGACCAAGAAAGGTGAAGAAGAAGAAAAAGTGTGCGTAGAATCTTTGTTGTCATATCACACTTTCCCATCCCCATGGAAGTCAATCACTAACTTTCTGAATAGTGAAACAGCATTAGCCAGCCCACACTAAATAAGTTAATGCGCAGCCAATTTTTAGTACTCATTTTCTATGGAAAAGCTAGCTAGAACATGATCGAGCTGGTGTATGTTGTCTAGTTGTGCCCTGATTAAAGTTTAATTAGAGTGAAAGTGGCTAGGCTTACGGAGTTAGTGCTTCTTCTGAGCATGTGATTTGAGCTCGAATTCTGGCAAAAGTTTGAGGGAATTTTTCCCTCGTTACAAAGATAATACTTCTATTGAAATTAGCAATTGATCAAACACTTGTGTGCATGTTGGATTATGTTACCAACCGCACTTCGAGAAACGTACTCTACCTATTGGCTTAGGTTTTTAGGTTAAATGGTAGATCGTGACCTTATATATTAAATTAATTTAAAAACTCGACATGTCGCCTGTCTAATCTCGGCCCACCGGAATTTGACAGTTCACAATAAGATTCATCCGAAAACACCCAAATAGTTGAGAATAAGAATGCCTTACATCAATAAGAATGCCTTATTGAAATAGCTGATTTTGTAGGATCAAGTTCGTCGGATGGGACCGGTTTGAAGGGTTTATGGAAGGGTCTTTGGAAGATTAATGTGATGCCCCGGGTCAAAACTTTTGTGTGGCGGGGATGCAAGGATGTGCTCACAACCAAATGCAACCGGTTCGCCGCCACATTATCGCTTCTACAAGGTGTGATTTTTGTGGGTTGGATGAAACTGGAATGCATGCACTCTTCAAGTGTGTAGAAGCAAAGAGAGTGTGGAAGCTTGCTCCCGATCTTGCTTATTGGGGACGGGGAGTTCCTTCTGTCTTGTGTTTCCTAGAGAAGGTGAGGTCTCAATGTTCAAGCACTGATCTCGAACGCTGGGCCTTAATCTTATGGAGTATCTGGCGATGACGGAATGTTCGTATCTTTGAAGGCCGCTCGACTGATACAGAGGAAGTGATGAGACAGTGCGCAACTTTACAATCTGATTTGCACACAACTCTGCCTCGTGTGGATTCTTCTTCGGTTCAGCAGGTGTGCTCCTCTAGTTGGACGCCTCCAAGGCCTGGAATTGTGAAGATCAATTGCGATAACCGCGTCGTTGCTAACTCGACATGTGGTATTGGTTTCCTGGCGCGCAACAACAATGGTGAGGTTGTTCTGGTGGGTGCAAAAGTGGCAGCACACTCACCCTCTGTGGAGATTTTGGAAGCTGATGCTATTCCTTGGGTTGTGTCCTGTTGCCGTGCTGCTAATATTTTAGACGTTGAAGTCGAGTCGGATTGTCTCAAGGTGATTAACAAGCTCAAGACGAGATCAATTTGGAGGGGCTCGCTAGGACAACTCACTTTGAAGATCCTGGAAGGGGGTGCTGGTTTTCATAGTTGCTCGTGGGCTCATGTGGGTCGGATTGGAAATCGTGTTGCACACTGCCTGGCTAGCTTATGTCCTAACTCTGCTGTATTAAGTTCTTCGATTTCTTGCTTTCCAGTTGATTTGCTGAACTTTGTAAGGGCTGATTACAGCTAATATATTGGTTTCGTTGTTTGCTCAAAAAAAAATGCCTTACGTCATTGTATCATATTTCAAAGGTTGAACATTCAAATCAACACAATCATATATCAAATCACAAATTAAACTCAAATTTATACATTTCGAAGTAATAAAACCCCAAATATATGTATATAAGTCATAAGGTTTAGAGTCACCACATTAAACCACGTAGAATTTTCTGAACATGTCATTCTCACATTTCACTACCTAAGATTTTGACACGTGTTGATCCATTGTTGTTTCGTGTCACATATTATTTATTTATTTTATTTAGCCACATCATATATATTTATCCATGTCACATATATATTTGTCTATATATGATTTTATTAAGCCACATCATATCCATTTATTAAGCTATATCATATTTATTTAGGTAAATTAGATTTCTTCGACCAAAAATATAAATATAGATATTGTTTATATATATATACAAATCTTATATATAAGATACTAGTTAAGAAAAGAAAGATGTTGATGTTTTTAAATTGGTTAATAAATTATTCTCATCAAATAGTAAAAATCTTTCATTTCTTGTTTGCTATCTACGTTAATTGTTTTTTTAATTTTAAAATAAAGATTTGAATGTATATAGTTTAAAAAATGACTATATAAAATGATCAAATTTTCTCAAAAAAATCCTAAGGACCCCAACCGAAATAGACCGAAAACGAACAACATCCAAATCCGAACAATCGGATCCAAACAACCCGTTTGATTATTACGTTGAATAATTTATAAACTGTGCAGGCGTTAGTGGGCCTGATCAATAGAGGCCCAAAAGAGAAGGGACTTTACGACCTGGTTGTTCGTTTGATTATTACAAACATTCGATGCTCTGTCCGTTAACGTCGTCGTCGGTCGCAGACTCGCAGGTGAATGTTGCTCCACCCCTCGACCATGTACCAATTAAGCTGCCCTGTTGCTTAACGTACAAGTCTTCTTCCATTAACGTGAAAATTAATTGTATTGATCGATCGTCACATAAGTAATTATTCATGTCAACCGTATTGTTCATATAATATATGCTATGCTACTTACAGGATACTCCTATTGGGGGCTTATTGTTTTTTTCTTTTATGATACTAGACAACCGAGTTAAACAAACATCTGGTTATTAGCTAGGCTATTTCATATTCATATCACGATAAAGTTTAAGCATGCATATGAATATGACTCTTACTGATATATAGTGTTTAGTATATACAATTAATATTCGATACTTTCGAATACTGATATCAAACTAGTGTCTACTCTTTGACTATGAACAAAGAATATAGATTTAAACTAGCAAATAACCCGTATCTAGTACAAGGATGTTATTTATTTGTTTATTTGTTACTTTGTATATAATTTACTATAATAATTACCAAAATTATCATGTATATTTTGTTTTCAAATGATGCATATTTGTTCGATATTAAATTAATATAACTCTCATATATAGTCAAATATTTAAATAAAAATATAATTTATTTATATATTAACTTTTAATACATGTATAAATGTATAGTTAAATGATTGAGCAATAATGCCATAAAATAAGATACATTATCAAATTTTATTATAAATTGATACTAATATAAATAAATCAATAGCTTTATTGTAAAAAAATAGAATTACTGTAGTATTAAATTAAAAATATAGCAAACATTTAATTAGATAAAAAAAACAAAAAAGAGATTATCTTGTATATATGTTATTAAGCTGAGAAAAAAATAATTAAATTATAAAATTATAAATAACAAATGAAAATATCAACAAATCATTATCTTAATTAATAAATCTATCATTTGTCTTAAAAATAATAAGTATATTGTTGATGCCTGAGTCGAAAGATAGGTGGAAGAGCACGCTATTACTATTCTGCTGACAAAAGCGGTTTTTTATGTAATTAAAGTACACGTGCCCAAGTAGGGTTCGCCCGAAAGATTCGGTTTTACAATAGTGCGCTATAGGCCCAACGTGAAGTTTACCACCTCTTTATAAAAACTTGGACCCATATATATCTCGCACATTGTCATGTTGGCAGAGCGCTAGATCGACATCTCGAACGTCTAATCCAAGTGGGTGACGTACCGTTCAAGTGGGGCTATCCTGTCCAAGTGGACGATGTCCCATCCAAGCAAGATGTGGGCGGCAGAATGCTCCATACCCGCGCGCACCGCCTAAACAGACCACTTAGCAAGTGTTTGATATATACAATTAATGTTCGATACTTTCGAATACAGATATCAAACTAATGTCTACTCGTTGAATATCAACGGAGAGTATATATTTAAACTAGCAAATGACTCAAAACTAGTACGGGAGTGTTATTTGTTTATTTATTACCCTATATATGGATTTATTATAATAGTTACAAAAAAACAATCATATGTATATTTTTTTTTCAAAGGACACATATTTGTTAGATATTAAATTAATAAAATTGTCATTATAATCAAATATTTACATAATTTTTTACATATTAACTTTTAATACATGCATAAATGTATATTTAAATGATTGAGCAAGAACGCCATGGAATAATATACATTATCAAGTTTTATAAAAAATTGAAAAAGTATTTTGGCATTTAAATTAAATTGTGTAAATTAACTGATATAAATAAATCAATGGTTTTAAGTAAAAAATCGAGTTACTATAGTATCAAATTAAAAACATAGAGAAAAAATAAATAAATATCTTGTACCTATGCTATTAAGTTGAGAAAAAATAATTAAATAATAAGTGTATAAACATCAAGCAAAATATTAATGAATCATATCTTAATTAATAAATATATCATATATCTAAATGCATAATAAGTATGTAATATTAACGAATCATCTACTCTTTTTATTAATAGTTTTATTGAGATTTCAATATGATATGGTAGTATTATTTCTAACATATTATTTTAACAAAAGATGATGTGGCATAAATATAGGAGTAGAGTTTATTACCATTAAATATTTTAAGAAAGTCTTATAATCTTTACAACTTTAAAAATGCAACACATCCATAAGGCTTAAATGTTGTTAATTAACCCCAATTTATGCTAATTAACCCCAAATTATAGTATTTTGTTCGAACCTCTTAGCCCCCTTCCGTCTCTCTGTTTCCCATCCCTTCCAATTCCGCAATTCCCATTTGGAGTTATGTGTTGAATTCAATTTATCCTGACCCTCCAATCTCGTATCAAGCAAACACTCGGTTTTCAAGCGGCCTTCATTTGTTGCTAAATAATTTGGCCCTCTCTTGGCCATGTACCTCGTCGTCGAGGATATCCAATCGCTCGGTGCTCGTGGCCGTCAGGAGGCCGGAGATGACGTTGATGGTGCAGCCGACGGCGAACGAAGACGCGACGTAGCAGGAGCAGCTCCGGATGAAGTGCTTGTAGATCTGAGGGCGTTCGAAGCGGCGGACGATCGACCAGACGGAGGCGAGCAGGGCGTGGGTCTTTGTCGCCGCCACCACTCTGACCACCACTACCGGAACTCTCAGAAGATCCGGCCGCCGCCTCAAATCGAGGACTGAGAACTCGGACCACTGTTCTGTCGGTAAGTTCCGTTTCTCTCTCTCCTCTTTAGTTGCTTGCTAATCGCTATGTTTGATGGGCTCTGGTTCCCTCCGAGCACTCTTGGCTGGTTTCGTTATCGTTGAAATTGGTGATTCTGCATGCTCTGTGCCTTTTTCGCCTCCTCTTGTTTCTATGCCCAACCCAGATGATGGTGGTGTTGATTTCGGATGATGGTAACAGAACGAATGGCGAATTGTACATGTATAACTTGAAAGGCACACCAGGTGTTCGTGAAAATGCTTGCATCACCCTCGACTGTTCAAAGACATTCACCAGCTCTGCAACGATCACTCCCACATGTCTTCCCAGAAGGTCACAGGGCCTTCTCCAGTCAAATGTGAAAAGCTCATATCGATGCCCTTCTGCTAACTTTGTTAGAATCTTTGTTTTTTTTTTTTAGTTTTGTCTACTATGCCCTTCATAGGTGATTGTTGTGTTGATTTCAGATGATGATTTTGTAATTAACAACAAAAATGACATATTGTTCATGTATAACATGACAGACCCACCAGGTGTTTGTGGAAATGCCCACAACACCCTTGACTGTTCAAAGGCCTCCACCGTCGCTGCCATGACCACCCCGGCTTGCCCCCCAAAAAGATTGCAGAACCTTCTCCAGTCGGATAATAAGTACCGTGGTTCTTCCGGTACCCTTAATGTTTCACCCTCTCCTGATTGAATGTATCATCTTTTTAATTCATAGCGTGGGTCTTTTGCTTGATTAAACGTTTATTGATACGTTTATTGATGTTGTTGTATTGTTTGAAAACAGGCGGCGGACAATATATCTATATTACTTTCTAATTGTGGTGATGTCATCTTCCCCCTCCTCCGTTCCAGTTCGCCAAGTTTGAAGATATCTGCTTTGTGGATCACAAATACCTAATCGATACGTTTCCCCCTTTCTCTCTCTCTATTTTCTGGTTTCGATTTTGTTTGGTGAGAGAGGGGGAGGGAGACAGAGTGTGGGCTGGGAGATAAGGCTGTGTTTGGTTTATAAGAAGATGAATTTGCGAAATGTTGGATTGGGGAAGAAGTCTCGAATTTCGTTCAATTTCACCGTAGCTGTCGTTTTATTGAATTATGTTGGCTGTTGGTGTTGACTAGAGAGAGTGGATATTGCCATTATGTGTGATTCTATTTTGCTGTTAGGATTCATATGGCGAAAGACGAATGGGAATTGCTGAAAGGAACTTTTGTTTTGGGAAGTTTGCCTAGAAGGCTCTTTTTCTATTTGGAAGGAGTCCCAAGACCTTTTGCTGGTTTGGATTTGCTTATTAAGTCAGTGCATATATGTCCTCTTAGTCCAAGCATTTCTCAAGTAACCATATCTCCTTAACCCGTTTTGTAATATCTTGGTATTGTTTATTCTATGATACACACACTGATTTGTATATATTTTTGGAGTTTAACACAGATGAGAATGTGATTGTGAATCACCAGTTTGATGATGGCCTCAAGAACTGGTCTGGATTAGGTTGCAACATCACATTACTTGACTCTTTCTGAAAATCCTTACAACTTTAGACAAATCCTTTGCATCAACTGGAAATCGAACACAAGTTACACAACCATGGAACGAAATTTTAGCAGGATATTACAGCCAGAGTCCGGAAGAAGTTGGTCTATGAGGCTACTGCTACGTTGCGGATGCGAAGCCTAGATAACCGTGATGAATGGGTTCATATAGCAAGGTTAGTCTCATTGCCTGTATTGTAATGTAGCTATATATAGTCTTGACCATAAAAAGTGCTGGTTCTTAAAGCATTTTTGTGATGCATAGTTTTGGGGCTCTTTTTTTGTTGATTTCGTGTTATTTGTTGGATCTAATTGTCTGTTCATCTATGATGTGTGCCGATCTTGTGTGGTTTTTTCTCTATAGGTGAGAAAAGGCATTGTAATTATAAGTTAGTGATTTTAAAAGAAAATGTTGGCCAGTCAGTGTTGCCTTGATAAATATATTTGTTGGTGACTTGTTAGAAACAAATTTTGAGTGTGTTAATCCCTGTGATGCATTTGCTTCTGGTGTTGATATTCCCTCTTAACTCTTGATTTCCATGTTCTTCGTTCAAATCGTGAAATGGTGGACTGCTTGGTTGCAATCTAGGCCTCTTTTTGTGAATGTATCTCTTAATTTTGTTTTTATATTTGTACATAAATGCAGGAACCTGAACCTGTAAAGTGGGATTACTATAGAAAGGGAGCTGGCTCTAAATTGGTTGACATGTACAAGGAAGCTTATGACAGTATATATTCTAGACGTGTTTATGGATAATATCTTCACGTTTGTTTAACTTGAATAATAGTATCTGTCTAATTGTGCGGTTTTGCAATTATGTAATACTTGTGCGCTAATGCTACTGGCCAAACAGGTGCATGAGATCATTGGATACGTTTATCAATATCTCAAACTATTGCGTCAAACCCCTCCACAAGAGTGGATATTCAAGGACCTCCTAAATATTGGAAATATGGATTTTAGATATGTAGAGGAACAACCACAAGATGATTATGCTACCGAACTTGCAGGTGATCTTATCCTTGGTTTACCTTTATTTATTTATCTCTAATACTAAGTTGTTGATATATTCTCAAAAGTAATCTTAATCGCATGGGACTGGAAAATGGCAGTTCGGTAGCATAATCATCCTGTGGATCTCACGTCCAAATGTGGATCTTAAGGTATGTTTGGGCATCTTCACTTGCATCAGCTACTACTTATTCTTTCAAAGTTTCAATGAGTGAAGTGATTAATTAATGTAAATAGGAATGTTGTAATGTTACATTTGTTGCTTCAACTAAACCCCTATTGATGTTGATTTGCCATCCATTTGTTGCAGGAAGGTCTTTATTTTCCTTCTCTGCTTGATATCATTAGAAGACATTATATTCTTCATCAACTGTTTTAGTGGCTGGATCGATGTTACTTATGACAATCATGGCTGATATGAACATAGAGGAGTGTAATCATTGCTTGAGTTGTGACAGAAATTAGCCATAGTTGATGAGGGGCATTGTTTGCCGGATTATATTATACTAGAGTCAGTTGCCCATGCGATGCACGGGCTTTGTTTACAGCAGAATGATTGTTGCTTTAAAACGAAATCAAAGATATTGATTGTGTATATCATAAAAATATCTGGATTGTTTACAAAATTCCATCCATGATATATGTGTAGTAGAGGTTAGACCAATAAGTTTCATCATCTTATGATATTACAATGGAATCTCCATAAATTAATATGCGATAAATTAATAAACACGGTAAGTTAATAGTATTCTTCGGTCCCGACTTGGGCCAGTATAAAATTATATGATTTTCGAAAAGATAATATAGTTATAGTTATTGTAAATTCAAGACAGTTGAGTGAGCTGACAAAGATTGGAACACAAACTAAACGAAAACAAAACACACCTTGAAATTAATTAAATCCTATCATTACTTTTATAAGCACAGTTTAGTTCAACATAACTTGTCAGTAGTCAGTACTACCTACGTGAACAATTCACATGAAAATAATGTATTACAGTTTCCACCAAAGGCAAAAGCAAATATTTGGAGCAATTATAAAAAAAAAAAAGACCTAACTTCAACAGCAAACCAGCAATGCATTGGAAGCCTTTTTCTTATTTGCTTCAGATATTCTTGTAGGATTGGTAACCAGCAAGTCATCTCCAACCAACTGGATATCCACCGAAGAACGTAGGGATCACCATGAACTTCAGTCATCCTGATCGAATGGATCTTCAATTAAAACAATTGGGAAGTCCCTCACAAATTCTTTGTAAAGGGCACAAAGACGCTGGGGTTCAAGAACATGAGATCCACCATTCGGTTGTTTCTTGAAATTCAAATCATAGTTGCCATCCTTGGTATAAAACTCTGATGCCGCCACATCCATTCCTATTTTGATCTGCGTCGTTCAGACAAATCCAACATTAGACAGGTTTAGTTGGAAGTGAAATTCAAAAAGCGACAAAGAATTGCAGGTTGGCCTCTTACTTTCCCAATGTAGCCAGCTTTTTCGATTGCATCACATAAGCAAAATCAAACCCTCTCGGCTATCTTGAACATTTGGAGCAAAACCTCCCTCCTTTTGTTTGCCAGGATGTTGTGGGAAAAAACAACAGAGGTACTTAGCACATCACTGTAAGTTGCTTTTAGTGAGTGCATTGTGATTACAAAATCAGGTTAACACCATGTAGGGAAAAAACCTAGAAAGACTCAATAAAAGATATAGCTTTCACTATCATATAATAAGAGACCATAATTTGAGCTTATAATCACTGAACTATATACTTTTCCCTCATCATCTGCAGATTCTCCAAACTTGATAAGACATAGTAAATGATTAAAGATTAAAGACATGCTTTGTTCGCTCAGTCCTCAAATGCATTGAAAAGTTTCTTCTAGTTCAAGCCAATATAATGCATCTGATGAGAAATTGCAGAATGTGAACTTACGTAGGCATATCAGGATCATCGCCTTCATGCTTAACCATTTGAAGACTATCATTTTGACGTTTCTTCCAATCCTCCATCCTATCTTTCCAAGCAACACTTCCATATCCATAGACTACCAAGTCCTTTTTAGGGTTCATTGGTCTTGGTGGCACTAAAATAGAGTTCCAAACAATTAGACCATGTACATAACAAAATACTTACATCATTCCAAGTAGATTAAAAAAACAATTAGAACCAATCATAACAAACTTACATGACATGGTAGATTCAGGATATGGCATGGGATGAACCCTCTTTCCATTTCTCATTAATGGAGGAACAATTAGAGCGTGCTTATCAAGGGACACCCCAACATCCTTCAGTCAGAACCAATCATAATTAGCAAATTACTCCTCATAACACACCAAAAAAATAAAGACAGAAATGGAAGTCATAGCCCAAATTCTACCTCCTCTCCATTGGTCAAGAGTGGGATTGGCTCTTGCCTTGAATCTTCTGAGTATTTTATTAGTGAGTATTCTCATGTTGTTATCAGTAAGAGATGAAAGCAAATGCCACAAAGGGGATGAACAATATGGCAGATGAGAAGGACTTTGAATAGATGACCAAATATTGTTATCAATTGTGACGATCATATGAACAGAGTATTAGAAATCAGGTTTTACTATACTAAGCAGAAGAACTTATCAATTGCATTAACGTTTACTGAGATTTGAGCTTTAGTAAGGACTAAAGGATGCTACCATAGTTAACTATATGAGTCGGGAAAATAGAATAAATTGCATAAAGCAAGCTGTATCAACAATTTAAAAAAAACAGATCAAAACACTCTTGCAAGAAAAAATACAGTTCATGTTATAAGGAGTGAGAATATATTAGAGAAAGGAAGATTACCTTAAACTCCTTGTTTTCTTTATTCACTTGGATGCGAAGACAAACTGCAATCAAATAGGTTCAGAATTAATCAGAAAAAAATAGAGACATCGTATGCAAATCACGACATCACAAACAGAAACATAAACATTCTTACCACCGATCAGAGTCGATTAGCGCACTTTCGTAGTCGATTGGCGAACCCTCTCCGCGTCGAACTAAGACGCCGTCCAACCGATACCCTTCCTCTATTTCGCCTTCGTCATTGTCGATCTTCGCCGAAACCTGCATAGTCGCTGACGTCCGTGGTCGAGCCGCTGTCGCCGTCGTAAGCCTCAAAGCAACCTTTAGCTTCTCCAGTCGGGCGATGGGTAGTTGGGGCTAGGAGGGTGGTCGATCGCCCACCACCGGAGTCTTTGCCGGAGTAGATGAGGGTGAGGCGGCGAGCGTTTGGGGAGAAAGGGGGCGTGAAAAGTGCAACAGAGGAGATTGAGGGTTTCGGGGAGGTGAGAGAGAGGGACCGGATTTACGTTCCAATTTCTACTTTTTTTTGGGTTAGAAATTATGTAACCGTTACCTAATTACTAAGAGGCGCGATTGGTTGGCAAAAAATATAACGATGGAGTGTAGACGGCATTAAATGGAATCTTTCATTTTTTGTAATGGGTACAATTTTGTAACGGGTACCATTTAAACGGACCAATAAATGGGTGTTTGAATGGGTGTAACACCACAAATGTAAAACAATATTTATGGACCCAAAACTAATTAAATTTTCTTTTCTCTTAAATTTTACCATGAGATGGGAAGGAAATTGAATAGGATGAAAATATAATATCATGAAAACATTGCTATTTGTATAAAATGATGGGGCATTTATTGCAGCAGATGACTCTTCTTTATAGTATTACTAGGGTTAGGGCCCGTGCGATGCACGGGCTTTGTTTGCAGCAAAATGATTGTTGCTTTAGAAAGAAATTAAATATATTGATTCTGTATATCATAGAAATATGATTATATTTTAATGACCAAATTATTTGCAAAATTTCCATCCATGATATATGCATAGTAGAAATTAGACTAAGGAGTTTCATCAATTTATGATATTACAGTAGAATCTCCATAAATTAATACGCGATAAATTAATCAACATGGTAAGTTAATATTCTTCTCCGGTCCTGACTTGGGCAAATGTAAAATTTGACAATTTCCGATAAGATAATAAATTATTGAAAAATCACTATAATATAAGATCCCAATAAAATTATAAAGTAATATACTGTGAAAAAGTACATACATATACATAAGAGAACTTTCAAAACTTAGTAAAACATGATCCTATTGTTGATTTTTTTTCTTACAACTTAAATCTACGCGAAGTATATCTTTAACTTATATATAAGGAACGTACAATAATACCAATAATCCAAAATTTGGCCGGAAAATAGTCCATGTTTTAACCTATATCTTTAACTTAATAGCTTGGCTATGCTTTTACGATTTTTGCAGTTGAAATTATTTTTGGGTCAATGACAATAACTGATATTATTTTAAGTTAAATAAATTTAATTTATTCACATTGTAATTGTTGGACTTTACAAATTTGTAATAATGTATCATAAAATTAGTTTAACATATATTTATTAATTCTCGTAATTAAATTCAAAGAATACATAACAAAATAACTATATTAAAAATCCATATCAACACAAAATAACTATAATTAAATTCGAAAAATCCCTAACAAAAATTTTCAAGTTGGTTAATAGGAGAATACTCCGTATTGAGTTTTGAAGGATTTTGATTTTTTTTAAAATAGTAATGTCTTGTAACTCAATAATTGATGGAGTTTACATAGTTTTTGGTCATGTGACTGTACGTTATGGCAGATCATTCACAACAGTATATGAACAAAAAGTCTGGCAAAGTTGTAGATCATCTTTAGAAGTCACAACAACAACAAAAGGAGTCCTCTTTATTTATTTTTCCTCATTACGAAAGCTAATGTTACACATATATATTGTCACACCAGATAAAATGATCATAACAACACTACAATTCAAGGGCCTTAAAAAAAAGAAAAAAAATCATAACCCCACAAACTAACCAAATTCAAAGAATATTACAGATTGGGGAATAACACCCAATTATTCCCTTATTGATAAAAGCTGAACAAAATACACCAAATCAAAGGAATAAACAACAACTCACAAAGAAGAAAAAAATCAGATGAAGATGAAGAACCCTAGTATTTTCTACTTGTGGAGTAAAAGTTTCCATTGTATATATTTACGTGGTGTATTAAACCAAGTCAATACTGATCCTGACAAATTCCTTCATACTTTGATGTATCATGACTCATGAGTTCGTAAATGAAAAATTATTAACACATCTTGATCTTGACAAATTCCTTTATACTCTGATGTTGAAAACACCAGGTAAGCCATGATCACAAATCAACCTCACACAGTTCGCCATTGGAATTGCACAGGAATCAACCTCACACAGCATCGATGGATTTGGTGTGAAACATTGTAATAGCCTCGTTGTTACGGGGCAACAATCATTCTGTCGTTGTACGCCTTCTCTTTCGCTGAGCAAAGAGAGGGGGGGGAGGAGATCGAACCTTGAAGGATTAACACATTGGCCTAGGATGTTCAATATATAAGAGTATTGAAGCGCTTCATGAATATTTCTTATGAGCTGACGCTTTTTCGCTAGCCATCCTCTTGAACAAACTTCCATCATAGACACCTTTGACTGTGTCTTTGTGCAATAACCTTTCTTTGTCCTTGCACATAACGTACAGGATCTTCCATTCGGTATAACCTGCAACCTTGTAAGTTACACCAAGTAGCTAGCTTTTAATTGGATACCATAATAACAATGCATAGTTGAACGATCATACCACTTACGAAATTTAATCTAGAAAAAATAAACTAACCATGCCCTTAGGTTCTCGATTCGCCTGCAACAGTTCTTTGAGCTCGTCCCCGGTTAGAGCATCTGGGGTGGTGTGCGCGTGCTTCTTGAAGATCTCTTCAAACTTCGTGGGGACAAAACCTTCATGCACATTACAAAAATGAAACTTTATTTAGACAAATCGGGTTAAAAGGCAAAAAAACAAAAGCTCTGAAACAATTTGTGACAGAATAGGATTCAACATCCTATCCAAGAAGAGTCCGTGAAGCTATTATTACCTTCCTTCGGTGTCATACACACCAGAATCACTCCCGTGTTTGGCCTTGGCAATGTTTTTAATCTCAACCAGGAAGCGCAATGACGGAAATTTGCCCTGTAACACAAAGCATACTATAGTATATGATTACAGCCATTATGTCTCAGATTAAAAATTCACATTTGTAATCTAATTACCACATGAATGGTTTTCATAGTCCAACTTACCAAACTTCATATTCAATAAACTTACGCATCCGATTCATACCTTAAGCTTCAAATTCTTGGCATCTACAGTGTCGTCTCTTCCTGAATTAAGCCCACCCGGCCCTCCAGCCCCATTCCTATCAGCTGATCAGCGATTGCAACAAAACTCTGTTAACAAAATCAAATTCGCAATCTTCAAACACAATTACTCGCCCAAATGCCCTAGATCGATCTAAAAGTTAAATTATAACGCCCTAATAAGCAAAATTGAGTGCGTCGAGAGACAGCGAAAGGATGTATGCAAACCCTAGAACGGAAGACACGTGAGCGTAGAGGGAAAATTGAGAGGAGAGAAGTAGATCGAATGAGAAATTGAGACCTGAGAGGGAGGAAGAGCAACCCATGAAAGCGTTATCGGTGGCGATCAACTACGAACGAAGATTTGGAGTGCATCTCGATGTGGGCAGGAGAACGGGATCGACGGCGTTGAAATCGACGTGTGCTGGGAGTCATAGAAGCCGACCGGGTTGGCTTCGCTCCTCCTCACTTTGCTCTTCTTCTTCGGGCGTCATCCGGAAGAACCTCCTGGCCTCCGTCTTGGAGAACTGATGAATCCGGCCAAATGGATTGAATGATAGGCGTCGATTGGAGTTTTGAGATAGGCTTTCCTCCATCTTCAACGGCGCTCGGGAAGAGGAAAGAAAAACGCCAGTGCTATTGATTAATCATTAAATTAATTGAGGTTTTATGAAACGTATTATCCAATTGTTGCCCTCTAATTTTTTGTGTAACGGCCCGTCCTCTCCATCAAAGCCTGTGTAACGTCCCCTTTATATTGTCCACATTCTAAGAGCCTATTTTACATATTCAATGGTTTTTTTATCCGGGGTAAATGCAGATCAAATGACCTCATCAAAGTAATGTGTAACGTCCGCACTTAAATGAAATTTAAATCTGCTAAGAGCCTATTTTAACAATTGTATGAAAACATTGACATTTGTATAAAATGAAGGGCATTCATTGCCACAATGTTTCTTCTTTATAGTTTTATAGATATATATATAGATAGATAGATAGATATGCATTCTTTTGAGTTTGAAGGAACTGATTCAGTGTGTATACATATACTAAAAAAGTAGTCAAGTCATTTTGGTGAAGCGTTGAATGGATTACATTTTTTTTCGTTCAGACGTTGAATGGATTACATACATGTTACTTCTTTGTGCAATAAAAAGAGAAACTTTGTTTATCCTTCTTGATTTGAAGTCATATATAACGACTTGGTACATAAAGGCTTCATAAAGATTTGAAGTCAAAGGATTTGTTCCATAAATTTTAGCTCTTGGTTAATTTCCCCACTTAATGATAGCTTTCTTGCCTTCACTTTTGAAGATGAATAACGTACAAAATTTTCTAAAAGAAGTTTAGCTATTCTAAAGAAGTTTTGTAAAAGAAGTTTTCTTAGCTATTTTTTTTGGTCTTCATGGTAGGGAGGGAGAGAGTTTCTACACTAAAATTAAAAAGGTAAAAGTCGGGGCTTCTTCCTAGATTATTGCCCGTATCTTGTACGGACCACGATTGATAATAATTTGTTGACGTATCATTTAATTGTAAGGGAATGCATAATAATATTATTACGAATTAGATATTGATATCGTCTTTTTTATCCGAAATTGTTACAATATATTGTTAATCCAAAATTGTGATTGGATGTTAAGAATAAATTTAAATTTGAGTTTTATATAATATTTTTTAAATTAAAGTATAGATAAAATACTATCATTTAATTTCAAAATACACGTGATTACTTTAAAAAAATGACATTATTAAGAATTTCTAATATTTTTCTGACGTGCTTCCCCCCGTCCATCGGACGGGGCATGCCTACTAGTACAATTATAAGAAAATAACTTACAATTAATATACTATTAAATTAAATGGGTAAAAAGGATAAAACTGTGATCTTTACATTATAAATTAAATGCAAAAATATTTTTAAAATAAAATATTCAGGATAGACCTATGTATTAGCTAAGTGGGTATATGATATGATTGAGATTTATAAATTAGGATATAATTATAAATTAAACAACTCAAAATCTAAGATAGAACAAATAATTTAATTAAATATATGAGATTAAGATCATATATTATTATATAACTGAGATTTAATAAAATTACCTTTTTTAATATGGGTGATGTTACCATTATGTTATTTGAAAATGCAAAATCATGTTAGATGAAAATGTCCAGTCATCTTATTTGAAAAATGCACAATCATTTATCAATTACACTATTATATGAAAACAAAATCACACACGATGAGATTATATAGTGCATGCACAATCATGTTTTTTGAAAATACACAGTCATGTTCGGTGAAAATATACAATCATCTTATTTGAAAAGGGTATAGTTATTTATCGATTAATTACACACTTATATGGAAAACATGTCACATAATGAGATATAGGCATGCTTCGTCTATCTTGCCAAGTTCTCATTGTATTAATATTCGTTTATGTTTTAAATGCACCGTGTAAAGGCCTGGATAGTCTCGGTTAATTAAATCCGGAATTATTGGCAATAATACCCCGTGTAAATTAAGGGTGTTGCATGTTTTAACATGGCCTACATCGACTTTTAACACCACGTTGGTGGCTAAGTGACGATTGGGCCGTCCAATTGAGCGCGGAGACTTTGTAAGAAAAATGAAAATTAGACCTAGATATTAAGATAGAATTTATTGAAATAGATCTGATCTATATCTTAAAACAATATCAATATTTTTATAGAATTTTATCAAAACTTATGTAATTTATATCTTAAAACAATATGAAAACCACAAAACCAACAATATTCAAAATAAAGAGGCCAAGGTTATCTATCAAAAGGTCTGTAAAAATAGTAAAATATTGCTTAGATTTAGATTTTTAGACCAGAGTTGAGAATATTGGATAGATATATTTAATGGAAATGTCCATTTAAATATATTGGCGGACTGGCTATTGCTCAAGGTGCCAAGGTTATCGATCACAAAGGTCCAAAGAAGATCATGTGGGGTAGTCAGTGGACAACCAATTATACGTCAACCCTACTAAGCACCTACTTATAACTAAACCCACCCCTAGAGCCTACACACTTAGCTTTGCTTTGTTGCCAACTACAGTAGTTGACTACCCAATCATGGATCTCCATCTCATTGTAAACTCAACCCTAGCTAGTAGCTACCACTCTAATCCCTTGGTTTTCTATACTTTGAAAGTGCTAATTGCTTGCCTTGGCCTAATTAAGAGGCATGCATGTACTAAACTTCACCGATTAGCCCATTTTATATTCATTTTTGCCACATTATCATCAAAGATAAGGTCTTCTTTACTTTACTTTTGTTTTCTTTGGTAAATACAAATATGATTTATCTTGTTAATTAAGAAATTAAAGCTCCTACGTGTATCCTACCGTGACCACGTCTCCACTCTCAAATTAGCCAAGTAATTAACTCTACCACTCTCCCATTTAAGCCCTATAAATCCATCATTATCCTTGAGAGTTGTATCCCAAGCTTTATCTACCTAGCTAGCTCCTTCCATGGCTTGTTCATCTCCTTCAAAACTACATGCCATCGTAATCCCTCTCATGTCACACAGCCACTTAATCCCCATGATCCACCTCTCCCATGTCTTAGCCCACAAGGGAGTCATTGTAACCATTGTCATGACCCCGGTCAACGCTACTCGATACAAGCCCATGATTGATGGACTACTTCATGTCAACAAAGCCCTTCACATTCGTCTCTTACCCCTCCCATTCTCGTGCAAGGAGGCTGGTTTACCCGAGGGTGTTGAGAATCTCGATACCCTCCCATCTCCACGACTCCTGACATCGTTCCTTGGATCAACCATTTTGTTGAAGGGTCCATTAGAGGCCGAGATGATCCAAATGGATCCTAGCCCTACTTGCATAATCTCGAGTCTCCCGTGGACATCTGATGTAGCGAAGAGGTTTGATGTGCCTAGGTTTGCTTTCCAAGGGGTGTCTTGTTTCACCCTCATGTGTGCACACAACATGGATCTCCATGATGTGTACCGGCAAGTCAAGTCGGGGTTAGAGAGCTTCATCGTCCCTGACTTGCCTGATCGAGTTGAGTTCACACTTGCTCAGATACCTAGGGTTGTAAGACAAGGCCCTGATACCCAAGGATTGAAGGAGATCCAAGAAAAGATAAAGCAAGCCGACGCGGAAGAAGTGTTGTTGGTTAATACCTTTGAGGAGTTGGAGCTTGAGTATGTACAATCATACCAAAAGATAGTGAAGAGGGTGCTTTGTGTTGGGCCCTTGTCTCTTTGGGGTAGCTTTTTACAAGAGAAAAAGGATGGAGAAAAACAAGGCGATATGCACTACTATACGAAGTGGCTCAATGACAAGAAGCCAAGGAGTGTGATCTACACTTGCTTTGGGAGCCTATGTCGCCTTTCTCCTAATCAATTGATCGAGCTTGCTATCGGTTTAGACTCATCTAAACACCCATTCATTTGGATAATTAGAGAAACCGATTATCTAAAGGAGGTTGAATCATGGTTCATAGAAGAACAATTTGAGGAGAGGGTTAGAAATCGCGGTCTAGTGATCAAAGACTGGGTGTGCCAAGTGGAGATACTATCACATTGGGCAATAGGAGGGTTTCTTACACACTGTGGTTGGAACTCGACAATGGAGGGTTTGTACGCTGGCGTGCCCATGATCACTTGGCCTATGTTTGCAGAGCAATTTTACAATGAGAAGTACATTGTGCAAGTGCTAAAGATCGGTGTGAGGATCGGAGTTGAGGTCTCAATGGATTGGACTCAAGGGAAGAAGGACAACGGAGTGTATGTAACACGAGAAGACGTGGAGAATGGGATAGAGAAGCTGATGGACAAAGGCGAGGAGGGAAACGAGAGGAGGGCGAGAGCGAGAAAGCTTGGAGAGTTGGCTAGAAAGGCGTTGGTGGAAGGTGGCTCTTCTTCTTGCAACATAACGTTGTTTGTTCAAGAGATGATGGAACAGGCTCAACAAAGAAGACTGAAGTACGTGTGAACATTATGCCGGGCGTTAATGAATTTAAGTGTGCTTAATTGTAGATTAATTTTTAAAGTATAATCGACGTTGTGGATCGGGATTAATAAAGGAGAGAATCAAATGGTCCATAGTGTTGTTCTCTTGCTAGCTAGCCACTACGGCTAGGCTAGCTAGTGGTCTCTATAACGTTAACATGCATGAATCATGTGAGCATGCCATGTTTTTTATTCTTTTAAAAAAATGCACTTTAGTAATTTGTCATTTTGTAATGAAAGTTCAGTTCGACAAACCGAGGAGGTACTTTCTTATTAATAAAAAAACATTAAAAATGTTGTATTTTTAAGAAAAAAAACGCTCGATCTCCAATTTTGACAATATTCATCTATTTTATTTTTTTTGAAGGAAAATTTTAGTATTATCATCCGACAAAGTACGTCATAGAATATTCGGCCAATAAAAGTACGTTATAGAAAAGCCCAAGTATTCCCTCTAAAAAATTGACATTTCAGATTAAATTTTCATTAAAAAGGATACAATAGGAAGCATAGAAAAAATTTCATGTAATGTCTTGCATACTTTTCAAAAATTCGTTTCTAAGGAATGCACGTAGTGTACATCTAAACTTACCAATTGTCTATCGATACTGACTAAATGGGGGTGTATCAAAATTAGTCTCGTCTATCAAATTTTTGATACACATTGTCCATTAATTTTGAACTTTTGTTTATGTTTCAACCCTTGTGTATGTGTTTCAACAAATGTTTATTATAAAACAGTAACTAAATTACATATCACCGTATCAACAATCAAATGAAAGCCTGATCAGAAAAAGAAAACACAATCACATGAAAGAAAGCTACGTACAAAACAACACTAAGAGATTAGAAAACACAATCATATGCTAATTTGAAGGAATGATAAAATGTAACTTTTCATTTCTTATCACCTATACTATACATAATAACATGCACTTAAAGCCTTTTCCTTCCTATACAAAAACCACAATTATTCAGTTTTATCCAAGAGATTAGTTAAAACATAAGGGCCCGACTTCATGTGGTTCAAGTGCTACTCTTTTTCCGGTACAAAAGCCATCCCAAGGGCTTCTTCTTTTTGGTGTCTTCCTTCCTGAAAGAAAGAGCTCCTTTCTCCGGTAGCCCCTTATCCATCTCTTTGGCCAACAATGTCGGGCTCGCAAAGCTCACGAACTTCTTTGGTGGCGCATTGCTCTCTATGAACTTGATCTCTTCAATCTCGGGGTTGTTTATTGTGGGTTCCTCTTCGTAGTAGACGCGGTTGCTAGATTTGAGATGTTGCAACTCTCTCCTCGTTTTCTCGAGCTCTTGCCTCACGGACTCAATCGTGTTAGCCAGCGTCTTACCCTCTTCTAAGCTCACCTCGAGTCTTTGTTTCGTCTCCTCCAGCTCGGCTTTCAAATTCGATCCGCCATTACTTGATCCTCTTTCCATCTACTCATCATCAAGCCACTTAAGTTTAGATTCTTTGGCCTTGTTTTGTTCAAAAGAAGTACTAAAATTATCCCAACCACGAGTACCATAATACCGGTTAAGTGGAAATCTTAAACCCTATAAGAATTCCAAAATTACTAAGAGTCTACATAACTACTATTCTTATCATATTTGATATAAAGTAAATTTATCTAAGCCCATTACCGCAATTCCGGTGAAGTGCGTTCTTGAAAGCTACCACGGTAAATCATAACCCCCTAAATTTGAGCTTAACATGTGAACGAATGTTCTATATGAACATTGGACAAATCAAAAGTGTATCGTAAAACAACAAAAGCATATCGTAAAATATTATAAGTGCATTTCTAAATGACATTTTTACAATACATCGATATCATATGATATCAATCCGTATCATAAAGTCTTAAAAGTGCATTCAAATTAAAAATATACTTTCAAACGGTAGATGAAGTCTATCCAACGGCCAGTAATACGTCTCATATTACACATAACTTTTATGTCGCAGATTAATTTACAGATGAAAGAATACTTTTGGAAGAATTAATAACTCAACATTGTCGGTATGTATGTATACATAGCATTACCAGATTACCTGTTGGTGTTTGGGAACATAAACTTTGCCGGCTAACACTCTTTCTCCGAACAAACTGACCGCCTCCTTAACTGACCCAAACGGTTGCCTCGTATCAACAGTGGCTTGTCCTTTCATCACATCGCCGTCTTCCATTCTTCATCGATGCACAAGTTTCATTCGAGGGGAATAACAACTTCTTGTTGTTATCTGATCAGTACTTGCAACAAGGTTTTGATGAAAGTGATGACCATTCGAGTGTGTGTATATATAGATGCATGAACTAAAGTGGATACAAGTGATGAATGAAAAATGGTAAGGTGAGAAGGCGATTTCTTTGCGTCCACTTCAATGGAGTTCAGTTATTTGATGGTGATACACACACACTCACACAAGTAGTTGTGAGTTGTGAGTGGTATTAGAACATGCATGCATTTGCAATTTTGTTCCGTTAAGAGGATGTAACATCACCATCAATGTTGATTTTTAACAGAAAATGGGGCCTCATTTGATTTTGACCTTGCTCCGTCCGAATTTTTGTTGTCCTTATTGGGCCGGATAGTTGGGCCGGTTGTGTTGGGCCTGAATTGTGCGTAACTGAAATCGACGATTAATATGGGCGATAAAACTATTGTAGTTCGTTTTTGGTCTATACGTGTTGGACAAGTTATAAGATACCTCCACGGCTCCACCGCTTTTTGAGTTACGATATTTGGTCAAGGCACCTAATTATTTCTTTATTAAATACTTAAATTAAATAAATTCACGATTTTATGTTCGTCATTCTTTGTATAACTTATTTTTAAAAAATGGAAAAATAATTTAGAATAATCTCGAGTATCACTTTCAGCCAAACATAATCTCAAGTTTGAAAATCATCACTAGCGATATGAACTATCATAAAATTAACCAAAAACGATTCGGAAGTTTTTTCAGATGTGTTTACCAGTGGAATTGTTGATATGAATATTGAATATATTTCAATCAAATCTAAAATATCAAGCTATCATGTCTGATTGTCGATCCCCGCATCATCGATTCTATTGGAAAATTCGTCAAAAAACGCTTTCGAGTCATTTTTGGTTGATTTCCTGATAGTTCATATCGTTAATTAGTGATGATTTTCAAACTTGAGATTATTTTTGGTTGAAAGTTGATATTTGGGATTATTCTAAATTATTTTTCCTTAAAAAATTTACCTATTAATCCTATGCTTAGGACAATTGCACATGGTACCCATATATTTTTACATTTTTTTTTGAATAAAAAGGGTTATTTATTCACAAAACGTGGCCGAACAAAACTGTTAGCTCTAGGCTAACTGATTACATCATCTATGATTCCTAGCTTCGCTAGGAACCTTCTATCCTTCCTCGACTTTGCCTTACATCTAGCTCTCAAGCAATTCCTTACAAAGCAAATGCAAATTCTAGTACACTCTTCCTTCTCCAAAGTCTCATCCCTAAAGATAACCATATTTCTAGCATTCCAAGTGTAGTATAAGACTGCACTATGACATAGATTCCAAGTCCTAAACTGAAGAGTATTCCAACCGCTCAAACCGTTTGCTTGCTCTTTCCAATCCTCGACACTAACTATTCTTCTATGCACATGAGCCCACTTCAGCACATCACGGAGTACTTGGCTTGTATAACTGCACTCGAACCAGAGATGCTGCGCAGACTCAGCACCATCGCTGCACAACACACAAGCCTCATCTTGAATCAAGCCGCACCGAAACAATCTGTCTTTAGTCATGGAGCCACCACTGAATATTTTCCAAGTGTTGAAAGCGACCCGTGGGGTGACAAGACCATGCCACACCAGTTTCTTCCAGCTAACAGCCTCCCCTCTAACTCTGAAACTGTCATAAATCTGCCTGGAATCGAGCTTACCAGCTCTCGCCATCAGCACAATAGGAACGTCTCGATCTTCAAGCGATTCTTTGAGCTCGTCTCTTAGCCTAATAACAGCTTTCCACATGGCACTAGCTGTACTCTTACACTTTACAGTCCAAAATCCGCAACTTCTGAGGTAATTTTCCTCCACCCATTTATGCCAAATGGAGTCAGCCTCAGCCCCTTCCAATATATCAAAAATCAAGTCAGCAAACATGGCTTTATTCCAAGCTTTGATGTCCTTTAGCCCCAGGCCACCTTCCTCCTTCGGCCGGCTGACCTTTTTCCAGGAAATTGGCGCTTTTTTCCCCCCACAACTCCCACTCTATAAGAAACATCTTAGCAAACTTGAGATAGACTACAGGTTACTCGCGAAAATTTAGAAGTATGTAGGTAGCATGTGACATTGTCTTAACCACACGGTCATCCAGTGAAAATTTCACTTTTTTTTAATATATTCAATTTTATACAGGATAACATGCATGTAACCAGAGGCGGAACCACGGTGTGCCCAGCGGGTGCTGTAGGCCCCACTGGTTTTTTTTTTTTTTAAATTTAGATTAGGTTTGTGTACGCAGTACGCCTCCCTCGACGCATTCACACGCACACATCGCTTCTCTTCACACCCTAACGACGAGCCGCGGCCAACCCCGTCCGTTTCGTTGTCGCCTGTCGCCGGCCTGCCGCTGCACCGCCTGCGCGGTCGCCTCCTGCCCACGCATCGCCTGCCGCTGCTACATCTCCTCACTCGTCGTCTTCCGTCTCGCTGCTACTCGCTGCCTCAATTCTACTCGTTGTTGTTTGTCGTCTTCCGTCTTCCGTCTGGACTCTGTTGCTCACTGCCTTGCTGGTTGCTGTCTGCTGCTCGGCTCCTCCAAATCGAGGTACTTGCTGGCTGTTGCTACTTTAATTCCCTCCTAATTGAGGTCGTTATGGTTAATTGTTGCCTGCTGCTGCTCTAGTTTCCTCCAAATTGAGGTTTCATTTGCTAATTGCTACATATTTCTTGTTAATTGCTATAGCCTATAGACTCATTTGCTAAATATTGCTGGTTGTCGGTGCTTTGTTATTTGTTAATGGTCAATTGCTAGTTTGCTACTTGTTTTAGGGTTCATTTCATGTTAATTGTTAATTTGTTATTGTCAATTGCTTTTATGTTTGTTCCAGGATGAAGAGATTTTTTTCGTCAATTGGGAGTTCACAAAATGTAGGATCTAATGTAATTTCAGTACTTTTGATATTTAGCCCCCTCTCACATGAAATCCTGGTTCCGCCACTGCATGTAACTAGTAGTTTTAGGATGCCATTATGCCCTCTCACATGAAATCCTGGTTCCGCCACTGCATGTAACTAGTAGTTTTAGGATGCCATTATGCTCTTTCGTAAAAGGAAGAAGGTAAAACAACCATCAAAGCAGGAAGATGCGTTAAAGGAGCGAAAACTTGTTCACTTGGAGCTTTCGTACCCTAACAATAATCATATAATAAACTGCTAGCTAACATTGATAATGAATTACATTGCCCTTAAATCAACTTAAAAAGGGACAATATTGCAAAAAGAAAACGTCTTACACCTATAACAACCAACCATAGATATTTCATATATAGACATAGTCAGTAACAACCAACTATAGATTTATCATATATAGTTTTTTAATCTGCATACACTTGCTACACATTCATACATGTATCACTCAATATTCAATCATGACGGACAGTTTGAGCATCGAGCCGGGACATATATGGAAATGAGCCTAGTACATAAATCCCATTCTAAAATCAATTAGAAATATAAGGATTAACTCATATATATATTTATACGGTAGGTAACTTTTCTCTCAAGTTCCAATATCATAGGCCATTTATAGCGTACATAGCATGATTTGTAATAGTAATGGTACCCTTCAAACTATAAAGGATTGAGAACGAGATTTCATATAAGAAATAAGAACAAATTTTGGTGTATTTAAAAAAAAAAATCTGATGGACGCATGCAATTTGTACATCAAAACTGAACAATTATTCATCTATATTGATCGATTGTGCATCACACCTCGCTGTTTTTGCATCGAGTTTTTGATGCATATTGTTCGTTGATTCCAACCTTTATTGATTTATTTATATTTTATAACCTTATTCATATAAATACTTATGTATTTTTGTACATTCAAATCGCTAGTTTTCATGGGACCAATTGAACTTCGATCCTTTCACGTTGGATTCCAACCCACAAAACTCCGATAGGGTCTGTTTATCAAATCTAGTTAAGTTTTAACCACTCTAATAAAAATATAACTTGGTAAATCAAAAAATATAACTTGGTAGATATAACTTGGTAAGTTCCAAAAAATAAAACTTGGATCTAAAAAATAATATAAAATTTGCGTAACATCATCAATTCTAAATTTGCGTCGCATGTAAAAAATTTATTTTATTTAGGATTGATAATGTACCTCGGTAGATACACGGTTAATCAAGATCTAAAAATAAAAATAATGTATTTTTGAATAGTGTATTTTTGATATAACAGCCAAAAAGTATAAAAGAAATCGGCCGATAATGCCGGAACTACACTAGTTAATATATATCTATATCAAGCCAGACAACCAGTGGCCAATAGGTTAGGATTTTGCCGTTGACAAGTCTTTGATCCAACTCCAATAATAATGTTGAGAAGTCTTTCATCCAACTCCAATAATAATATGTGTCCAGACATGGTCGGTTGTAGCAAAGCAAATGATAATAATTAAATTAATATATGTATCTCAGCTATCATAGTTCTTCCAACCACATACCTTTGTTTACTTTTCACAACCAGTTCATCCATAAAACCTTAGGATCATACATATATGTACGGACTAGCTCTTTCTCACTTCCATACAAAACCTTAGGATCACCTTCATTATTAAATATCTCTACACTCACTTGCATTGTGTCGGCTGACCAAAAAAGTTAAAACAATAAATACACCCATATACAACCAAAACGTACAACGTGGTCTTAACTCACCACACGAACATTTTTATCCTTTATTTTACATATATATGAACAATTATAGTAAACATACATATAAAACAAAAAAGTAACGTACTTAAGTGCATGTTTATTAACTAATAATCAAAGGTCTTAACTTGATCGCGCGATCATACTGGATCCAGGGCACCATAAGTTAAGACGGGGCCGCCGACGCCCACCTCGGCGGCGCCCCGCCTAATCGAGCCGCCGTGGAGGTAGCCAGCGGCCTTGCAAGGCAAGTGCTCATACGGGTCCGGGCAACGACGCGTCCACGGCTCATGCGAAAAGAACCAAGCGCATTCCTCAGGCGGCCTCTGGTCAGCAAGATCCCTGACACAGTTCTTGCTGACATCAAGCACTTTTTTGCTTATAAGCTCCCTACACTTGGGCCCCACCTCCGTGAAGTAGTTCTCACGGAGCGTGAGGTTGGTCAACTTGGGCAGCTCGCAAAGCGCCTCCGGTACGACCCCGTCGAGCCGGTTGCTGGCGAGGTTGAGGATCCGGATGTTGTACAAGCAAGCGAAGGAGGATGGGATCGGGCCGTGGAGCTCGTTTCGGCTGACGTCGAACACGCGGGCGAGCTTGAGGAGCCCGATCTCCCACGGGAGGCAGCCCGTGAGGCGGTTGTTGAGGAAGAGGACTTCGAGGAGGGTGCCCGAGGCTCGGGCTATCGAGCCCGGGATGGGCCCGGTGAAGTGGTTGTTGGCTAGGGTGAGGTATAGGGCCGGGGTGGAGCCGAGGTTCGAGGGGAGGTTTTGGAGGAAGTTGTTGTTGTTGATGAAGAGGACGTCGACGTCGAGCGAGAAGAGGGACGGTGGGACGTGGCCGGAGAAGGCGTTGAACCGGAGGTCGAGGAAGGTGAGGTTGGTGGCGGCGAGGGCGGCGGAGGGGAACGGGCCCGAGAAGTGGTTGTTGCTTAGGTCGAGCTCGAAGAGGAAAGGGATAAGGGAGGCGGCGATCGGAGGGATCGGGCCGTGGAAGCGGTTGGAGTTGGCGTGGAAGATGGAGACGTCGGGGAGGTTGTCGAGGAAGCCGGCGAGCGGTGCCTTGAGGTTGAAGTTGTTGAATTGGACGTCGGAGATTGTGGGTTGGTGGCGGTAGCTAGGGTTTGGGCTGCAGTTGAAGCCCTTGTATGAGCAAGGGTCGGGCCCCGTCCAGTTGGATGTTATGTTTTTGGGGTCGTTGTTCGGGTCGAGTTGGATCAGTTTTTTGAAGGCTTGGATTACCTTTCGGGATGCTTCGAGCTTCGGGTTTAGTGGCGGCGGTGGTGGTGGGCATTTCTTGGGCGGAGGGGGCGGTGGAGGAGCACATTTAGGCGGTGGTGGTGACGGCGGTGGTGGAGTTTGGGTACAACCACAGTTGTCAGGAGGTAAGGCAAGGTGGGCAATAGATGAAGATACGATGGATAAATGAAGGACTAAAAAAGATAGCAACATTGTAATGAAAGAATACAATGGTTTGGAAGCCATATTTTGATGCCCGAGAAGATCGGATATTCTGATCTTGCAGGCTCAATGTATACTACGAGGGGATAGTAGGATAAGAGTACTATAGTGCCGACGACAACTATATAGGAATTATAATGGCTGGTCACTGGTCAGTAGTCACATATGATTATATCAAGTAATAAAAGGCCGCATTCATCTACGTATGTAGTATGTACGTACAAGTTGCTTGCTGAGAAACTTTATAAATAGCTGGTGGTGATCATATCCATGTGCCATTTATTTCAACTTTCCTACACATTTAATTAAACTCCAGCTTGCCAACAGTTTCCGTGTACTTTTCTAAATAATATTGTATATCTCAAATAAACTTTCATCCAAAAGAAGATATATCTCAAATAAACTTGTAGAACAATAAAAGCTCAACAAGGGTCGAAGACAAATAAACTTGTAGAATCTGATCATTGCGTTGCATCATCCTTTCTGAAAACTCTACTAATAGCAACCGTTTACCCTAGTACATATTACATAATATCAAATTCGCAACTTGCAACAGAAGTCTTCTTAATAAACTAATTAAGTTAGGTAAACACAAAAAAAGTAATATAGTTTTCGAAAAATTATTCAAGTGGTTAATTCTTAAGGTGATAACTGATAAGTGAAAACAATCTCTTAATTAATAAAGCTATCTTGTTTGTAATTCAATGACCCGTTTTTGTCAAGCTTCTATTCTAGCTTGGAGAAACTCTATCCCACGCCCCTAACACGTACAAGTGCAAAATACCAATGGCATATAAGTAGGAGTGAAACTCTACCCACTTGAGTTTATGTTACGTAAGTGGTTGAATTTACATGACATTATATAAACATGGCCCACCGAAATTTGATATGGTATCAGAGTGAATTCGGTCCGGGTGCGATTTTCTTGGTGAAAATTCAAAAAACCAGGTATATAGCTAAAAAGAGAATGACATGTCCAAAACCCGACTAAATCAAAACAAAAAACCAAACCAAACCAGAAAAACAAATTGAAAATTTGTCAAATGCTAACTAGGTCATGTCAGTTAATCCCACATCGAACACAAATGCAAAATATCACTAGTATATAAGGAGAGGTGACGCTCTCTCTATCGAACTCAAGTGCAAAATACCACTAGTATATAAGGTGAGGTAAGACTCTACTCATTGCCTTAATCTTTTAGGTTAAAATATAAATTCCGACCTTATATATTAAATGACTTAAAACATACGCAGACACTTGAACTTGTCACTTTTAGTCACTTAAGCACCTCACTTTTAAAATGGACCTATTGAACACTCAATCTTGTGTATTCTATCACATCAAACACCTAATGGAGAAAAATGAAATTGAATGCAATGCACGCGCGGCTGACGTGTAAAAAACTAATGCCACATTAGAGACACCTGGTGCCACTTATTTTCCACATAAATTTTAAAAAAAATTAATATATTTTCCCTTATTACCTTTGTTTCACTTATTTGCTCAAACAAGAAGATTCAAGTGAGACGTTTACACTGCCTTGTCGCCACCAACCACCTTCTCGCCACCATCCAGCCTACTAACCCGTCGTCATCACCCTAGCGCCGCTAGTGTTGCGCCATCTCCGACCAAGTCAGTGGCTCCGACAAGGTGCTGCATCGATTCATAACTCGAGTAAATCCACATTCATGTTGCTTTAATTTCGCAAATTTCTCTACCTAATCAATTGAATCCAACAAGAAGCAACAATTTTCCCCTTTAATTATCAAGATTCAAGTACCAATTTGATCATGTGATTCGATTTGGGAATTAGGGTTTGTATAACAATTTCAATTTGGAAATTAGGGGTTTTGATTTTCACTTATAAATTGAGGGAGGTGATGCGGTGAGAGGCGAAGTGTAAGGCCATTCTATAGTCGGAAGTGGAGTTGCCGTCGTATCCTCATCGAGTTGATACCATTGCAGCACGTCTTTGGAGGGTGAATCTGTCGTGACGAGAGAGATAGAGAAAGAGAGAGGGCAAGGGGGGGAGAGAGAGAGGGAGAGGTGCATTTGCAGGTCGCAAAGACGACATCATGGCGGCCATAGGAGCAGTTGGGGGTTACAGATCTACAAATGTTGGTAGCTGTTTGCACTTTGCAGAGACATGGAGGAGGAAGAAGATAGATAGAAGAAACAATTATTTTTTTTGGGTGAAGATAGAAGAAACAATTAAAAAAGGAAGAAAAGGAAAAGAAAAAGTAACGATACAATACAACCCATTTGTTTTTGTTTTTTAATTTAGTTTTTATCCATATCAGCTCCATTTTTGTGAGATTAGTATATTTACTCTCTCCTTAGCTCGTGACTTACACGCATAGTGCCACATTGGGCAATGAGGTGTTTAATTTGTACAAATAATCAAGTATAAGTGTTTAATAGGTCCGTTTTAAAGGTGAGGTGTTCAAGTGACTAAAAGTGACAAGTTCGAGTGTCTACGTATGTTTTAGGATGTCCAATGGTCCGGATCGCTCGTAACTCAGACCGACCCGACTCGTAAATTACGGATCGGGCGCTAACCTTTAATATACGGGTCGGTTCACATGTTAAATAATTTTCATTTACGGGTTACGGGTCGACTTGTAAAACCCGTAAAATTAAAAAAAATAGATTTAATTTTATTGTCTTTGTTCAGATTATGGAGTGTATATGTTTTTTTTATTTTTCTTTATGAGACACATTTATATAATTTTATTACATTGGATGTTAGTAAATAGTATTACAACCACTTTTTTTTAAATGTGAAAAACGACATTATTAAGCACAATTACATAATCGGGTTAAATAAGTTTTACGGGTCACCCCATGACCTAACCCCTAAAATCTACGGGTCAAAAGGGTTGATACGTGAGTCCGTGATCCAAACCGGATTACTGGTCAAGTCTCGAGTTGCATTTTTCCTATTTACGGGTCAACGGTCGACCTGTGACTCGTAAACTGGATTACGGGTCGGGTTTGATCGACCCGTTGGACAACCCTAAATGAGAAAGTGTTTACCTATCCAAAGGTAGAGCTAAATCCGGGTGGGTCTACCCATTGGACAGCCCTAAGGAGCCCTTGGAGACCATTCCTGGAGACAAAATTGAGCAAGCTCATGCTGTACATATATTGGTAACAACAAAGATTATTATTCCCGCGCTTATAGCTACACATCCAAAACAATAAACCCGGTTGCATTTTATACATGTAGCAACTAGCAAGGACAGAAAAATATAGTCATAAAACAGCACAAAACCCCATCATGCATTCCTCTTCTTGCCTGAGAAAAGCCACCCAAATCCCAACCCCTTCTTCTTCCCTTCTTTCCTGAAAGAAGAAGCTCTCTCAAGCCTCATCATCATCCCCTTCTCCTCCTTCTTATCAATCTCCTTCACCAACGACGGCGGACTCGCAAAGCTCACGAACTTCTTCGACGCCGCCGGACTCCGAACCTGCCGCTGAAACTCGAACTCGTCCTCGCCCCGATTGCTCGACACGAACTTGATCTCCTCGATCTCCGGCTCGTCGTAGTTGAAGCAATCGTCCATGTTCTTGGACTTCATTTTCCGCAACTCCTTCCTCTTCTCCTCAAGCTCCTGCCTCAGCTTCTCGAGCGTGTTCGCCATCGTTTCCTTCTCTTCTCGGCTCCGTTCGAGTCGTTGTTTCGTCTCCTCCAGCTCCGTTTTCAGCGCCGCTCCCATGTTTTTGAACCGAACTCCCTTTTTTGCGCCTTCGCCGCTACTCGATTTGCTTTCTATCTGCTCAAAATTAAGGTCTTGTTTCACTTCCAACCCAAACAATTTTTTCCTTCAATTTTATTTTCTAACCTTCATATCATATTTCCACTTTCACGTTTTCTAATATAAATTTTTCACATAAAACATCACTTTTCAAACAAAAACTACATTTTCACCAAAAAAAGTGAAACAATACCTAAATCACTTCTCATCTTCCTACACTAAAAAAAACAAGAAGATCGAATTACCATTGCTTGTTCGAGCTTCGGACCGTAAACCTCGCCGGCCAACACTTTCTCTCCGAACAAACTGACGGCTTCCTTGACCGACCGGAAAGGCGGCCTCGTATCGATTGTTACTCGCCCGTTCACCACAACGCCGCCGCCTTCCATTTTCTCCAGAAAAACAAGAGAGCTTTTTGATTTAGAGAGCAAAATTGGAAGAGATCAATGCCGAGTTAATGAAATTGACGACAAATTGAGTCTATTTATGCACCCGAAATTAACCCAATCTGATCATGAGATTAGTCAATGAGGGAGGAGAGTGATTTCTTTGCGTTCACTACACTGGAGTTCAGTTATTTGAAGGTGACTGATATACGTGTATTTCTCTTCTTAATTGGAATTCGTTAGTGGATGTAATTAGGCTGTAACATCACCATCATCAACCCTTGATTTCTAACAGAAAAAGGCGCCTGATTTGATTTTGACCTTATTGGGCCTAAACATTTGGGCCTGAAATTTTACGGCCCAATAAATTTTGTGGCCCAAACTCATTGACTCCGATGTTTTAGTCTCCGGTGAGCGCCGGTCTGTAGTCTCGAAATCAGCTGTTGAATGTAGCCGGAGAAGAACGAAGAACACGAAACAGCGTGAAACTCGTCTGATTTCCAAATTCAAGTTCGAAACCCTAGCTCTTGCAATGGTAGCATCGTGTTTCCTTGAGTCCAGATTTGAATTTCCTTGCTTCGGTTTTTTTTGGAGTATGCATCTGATCTTCGTGTGCAATTGTTGCAGATCCGGTTTATACTGTTGCAGAACAGGCAGGGAAAGACTCGGCTCGCCAAGTATTACATCCCTCTCGAAGATTCTGAGAAGCACAAGGTCGAATATGAGGTTCGGCTTCCGATTTTCTTGTTTCTCTGTTAGAATGCGCTTCGATTTGAAGCTTTTTTCCGTTTGAATCATTTGTGAGTCGGTGAAATTGGGAGGCTTCTGTGCTAATTTGATGTTTTCGTGATGTTCAGATCCATCGATTGGTGGTGAACAGAGACCCTAAGTTCACGAATTTCGTTGAGGTAGCTCACTTAACCTAAGTTTCTTTATTTTCCCAGTCAAATTGCTTCTGAATTGTGTTATGCTGTAATTTATATTGGAAATTTTGGCTCAAATTTCTTGTGATGCGTGATTAATTGCTTCTTAACTGGATCATGGTGATTGAATTTGAGATTATGTATATTAGGTTAGGAATATTGTGTTTTTGAGCATTTTTGGTGGGCTTGGGTTTCTCTGTTTCCTAATGTGCTTATGGTATACTGATATTGTCTACTCAACAATCCTATTGTTCAATATGCTTTGAATTTGGCTTCTTTGTGATGAACTGTAAAATGATCCTCCTTTCCATGGAATGCTTCAACTGAATGCTGAGAATGATGGTCTTCGTCGCCTTGCAGTTTCGGAATCACAAGGTTATCTACAGAAGATATGCTGGATTGTTTTTCTCCATCTGTGTTGACATCACAGATAATGAGCTAGCTTATTTGGAGTGCATCCACCTCTTTGTGGAGATATTGGATCACTTCTTCAGCAATGTCTGTGAGCTAGATTTGGTATTCAATTTCCATAAGGTGAGTACATCATTATTTGTTAATCATGCTGTTCTGATTTTTCATGACTTAAGGAGGTGTATTCTTATGTATGTTGCTCAGCTGTCATGTGGTCTTTGAATACTGATTTTTAACCTATCTATACTTTGTACTCATGGGTTAAAGAAGGCTCAGTTGTTTTGGTACTCTTATTTGAAAAAGAACCCCTGAATTGCTTGGAGTAAGAAGTCTTAATATCTTTGCTTTCTTGTTTGCACAATGTAATGAGCTATCTTGCTAAATACTAATAAGAAAGTTTCTCAATGTTTTGAAACTTTATTTTCATCCCTCTAGTATCTTGCATTCAATAGCTCAATAACAATAGACCCACTAGATATTCACCTGAAGTAAAATGAAGATTGTAGTTCATATAACAAATATTGCTTACTGATTCCCCTCATAATAGTATTCAGGTATGGTTGTTCTAGTTCAAATGTTTTGGCATTCAAAATATAGCAGCTCCTTGTAAAAACTATACATTTCGCACACCATCTTTCCGTATTGTGCTGGAATAATGCCTTATGTTCAGGGTTGTGGTTTGTTATTAAGTCTATCAGGATATCAGATCAAAAAAAAAGTCTATCTGGATATGTTCATTCATTGTGTACTGTCAAATACGTCAAGGATAAAGTCCTTGCATCTGACTTTTGTATGTTTTTCCGTCCATTGCAGGTGTACCTTATACTTGATGAGTTCATTCTTGCTGGTGAACTTCAAGAAACAAGCAAGAGGGTAGATGCTCACCCTGAATCCTTATATAAGCTCTACAAAAGAAAAATCATGGAATTTTGTAATGTTACTTTTCTCATATTTTTTCTGTCATTTTTGTTGCAGGCGATTATAGAGAGGATGGGTGAATTGGAGAAGCTTGAGTGAGATATCATTGTGTATAAACTGTTATGGATGTACTTTGGCTCCTGGCTTACTCTTTTCATTGAAAAAACACCCTGTGACATGTACTGTTGCAACTTGTAACAAAGCACTATGGCAACTATTCCTTTTCACTTTAACTTCTTTATTTGCAATTTGTAGACTATGCAACATTTTGTGGATAAAGATATATTTTTATGTATGCTTTACACCATTTCTCACTATTGCAACTCTTAGCAAAGCTTATGGAAGCTTCTATTATTGCAATTTGTGTAACATGTGCATATTAACTTCCAAAAAAATGCAACTCTTTTTGGATGAAGATTTTTACCACTTTAATATCATGTTTGTGATTGCCCTTATGCCTTGTCAAAGTAGCCATTGAAACTTCATGTTATGCAGGTCCTCTTTCATCACAGTCCTCACACACTTTTTAGCAAGGCAAAAAAACTCTACTCAATGCTGTTCCAAAGTGGGAGCTGCCTTATACTTTTGCCCTTTGTTCCAGAATGAACAGCAAGATTTTAACTGATGAATGATGCTACACAGTTTGTTATGTCAGACCTTTGCTCATTCTCCTGTCAAAGAAAAGCTATTGGAAGCAAAGAGCAGATAAAAGTGTCAACTGAATGATTCATAATGTTTCACTGAGAAAATTACACCAAATGTAAGAACACATTCATCACTGAATTACCAAACAGCCAAAAGCAACCTGACAAGTTCCAAACTTGGAACCAAAAGAGCTATCCCCACAATATCATCAAGCCCTAAAACCCACACACAACAAGAAATCTGTGTGCATTTCTCAAAACACTGCAAACCTAAAAAAAATGAAACCCACCACAAATCTCATTCCTCTTCTTCTCCTTCCTCCTCAGCAAAACGCAGGTGCTTTCCTTTAGGAGAGGGCAAACCCTTCAAATGCACAACCTCTTCTTCTTTCTCGATCTCGCCCACACTGTTGTACACAAACCTTGTATGCTTCCCTTCAAATCTGATCTCACCCACACTTATCTTGCTCATTCCTGCACAAAGCTCATCCATAAAACCATCCTCACATTCCTCCTCCTTCTCTTCTTCATCATCATAGACTTCTTCCACTTCCTCCACTACGGCTACAATGTCTTCCTCTTCATCCTCCTCTTCGTCCCGGGTACTTGCGTTGACTTGGATTGACCATACAGAAGCATCTTCTTCTACATCCTCTTCTTCAGCATCTTCTGCTGATTTCTCTTTGCTCGATTCGTAAGTAACCACAGATGAGCATTCTGAAGAATCGGATTTCTCCGAAAAGTCCAAAAGCAAGGACCTTGAAATCAAGTCCTTCTCAGATTCATCACTCACAATCATCTTCACATCAAACAGGTCACTCACAATCTACACCACAGAAACATACAATTTCCTTTTAGTCAATCCAATTCCCAAATCAAGAACACAATAAAAGAAGATAAGATCAATAATGGGGCCAAACCTGAGAAACTTTGAACTGGTCATGAATTGGGAACTCAACAGCGAAATCATCAACGACAGCTTGTTCGCCCCCGCCCGAGACCTGAGGGGTGTTAGCAGGAGTAGGGGCAAGAATCGCCATGGGAGAGCGAAATTGGGACCTAATCGAGCCAAGGAATCTGGAAATCTCGGCTTCCTCTTCGACCTTCTGCAGAAGAGTCTTGACTTGGCCTCTGAGGAGCGCTTCTCCGGAGCCCGGGGTACTCTTTGGAACGTTTCGCCTTTGCTTCGAGACCGCTGACGATGGAGTCTTCGGGAAGATCGATTTCCCGGCCAATCCGACAATCGGGGAGTCGTTGGTGATGTCGATTAGCGCGGATTTGGGCCTCGATTTCGTTGTGGTCTTCTCAGTTTCTTCTCCGTTCTCTGCAAGGATTGAAAAACCGATCAATTAGAAATCAAATCGAAAACTAAAAGTTGGCAATTGCAGAATCAAGAGAGAGAGAGAGAGAGAGAGATCTAACTCGAAAAGGGGGCGTTTTGTGTGGAATTGCTCAGAGCGGAACGAGTTTGGGATCTTGTGAGCCTTCGAGAAGATGAGGGGGTTTCCATTGTTGATGATGAAGGTGAACTGAGAATGAAGTTGCAGAGCGAGAGAGGAAGAGAGCAAGAGCGAGAGAGATTAGGAGAGATGAGAGGTTCTAGGGCAAAAGGATGAAGGTGATTTTATACGAAGGGGATTTGGAAAATTTGACCGTTGTAGGAGCCTGCAGAGCGTTCACAGCTCAACGCTCACTTTGGAAATAGCCGTTGTGGGTGAGGATAATCGTATCTTTAAGCCAATCAGAAAATAGAGAATTTCGTAATTGTTTTAATTTTTATTATCCATTTCCTTAATAAGAGATTTGTTTCGCTGGGTCTGTGTTTATGTGGGCCGGAGCCCAGCCCAAGGAAACAATATATGAAAAGGGCCGTCCAGTTTGACATTTAAATCTTTAATCACTCTATAATACAATTTATAACAACTTACAAAAATTATGCACAATCATACTATTAAGCATAGCAACTTACAAAATTATGCACAATCATAAATTTAAGCATAAACTTTCAAAAATTATGCACGATCAATATAAATATCATCTTGCCCACTCGAGTAAAACTTCATGCAAGTTCTAAGATCATGCATGATACATAGTCAATAACAAAGTTATGCATAGTCAATTACCTATAAAATTTTAAAACTGAATCGAAACCGAAAAAAACCGAACCGAGCTACTTCGGATTAGCATTTTTTATTTTTTTGGCAACGGGCCAACCCAGCCCGCCATGAAACTGGACCGAGCCGCCACAAAACCGGATCGGGCTTTCTTGCATCCGCTTACGAACACAATGTGTTTTTTATTTATACTGTTTTATAATGATTCTTCTAGAAGTTGGTCTGAGTTCATTATGAATAAACTTTGATCGATAGAGTAAGTTAAGTCGTGTTGAACTAATGTATTGCTACAATATTTTAGATTATCATAAATATATTAAATAATGATGATTGTATATTTTTGTTTAATTAGTTGTCAACCACCTTGTTTCAGATAGATCGATTAATTGAGTTGAAAACTTGAAACTCTCTCGTAAGTTTTAAGACTGCTCCGCTAAATGAGTGTAATACCAATTGGAATTCAGCACGTGGACACATGAATGAATAATGGTTTGGTTTTTTTTGGTCGAAATGAATAATGGTTTGGTACAGCATTGAATGAATTAAAAATTTAATTGACAAGATGCGAACGATGAGAAAAAGATCAATATTTCTTATCAACATATACATAATTGAAACAAATCTATTAAAAAAACGAGCCATTCGTACGGACATAGAGAAAAATATTCAGATAAAAAGTAATTTACGTAACCACTAAACATTAAGATTGACATTTAACTATGTTCATTTAGTTGTTTATAGTTATATTCAATTCCAATCAAAATTGGCCACGGAATACATTTCGTAAATCCGTGGGCGGGGGACTGGTAGGTGAAGTTTACATGCTTTTAATTTGGAATTTGATACTTGCAAAAATAGTTCGATCGATGGAGTGCATTTGTTTACTTAAGTAGACGCAATTGCATATTTGCATGCACGAATACTCTAACACAATGATATCAATTGCGTGTTGAAATTACCTCAACCAACAACATTGTCGTGTAAGTATAAATTCAATTCGGAACTAGTGTTATAGACAAACTCGTCAAGTGTAACCGTGTAGCTACAACTAAATTAACATGATTCTTTCGTTAGCTACTTTGCAAAGCATTCATTGGAATTAGAGGTCTGAAATGAGTCGGGTCGAGTGGATTCGGGTTTTGGAGTGCGGGTTCGGGTCAATCGAGTTACAAGTCAAGTCGGGACAGGTCTTGACAGGTTATTATGTTGGTCCGGGTCGACCTGACAGGTCAAGAATTTAAATTTTAATGATTATTAAAATAATATTATGACTAAATAATACTATATAACAATAAAATATTATTTTCAATAGATTTTTATAATAACATATGTTTTATTTATAATAGTTTTATGATAAAATATATTTTATATCTATAAGAAAATATATTTATTCTACATATATATATAAAAAATTGGGTCAGTCGGGTCGGGTTAATCAGGTTCCATTTTATCCTTTGCTCGTTACTATTCGGGCCAGATTTCAACCCTAAAATTTTCGTTCGGTTTTTCGTGTTCTATCATTGAGAAATAAAATCAAATCACTTTTCACTAATTTTTAATATTCTTTCCCCAACTAAATCAAAATCATTAGAATATTAAGAAATAAAATCATTTCACTTTTTATTATTTTTTGATACAAATTCCAAAATGAAAAAGAGGCCGTATAAGAAAATCATAAAATTTCGAGTGTTTTGTTGGACCACGTTGCATCGTACAAGTATCACACCCCATCCCGTTTCATCTTTGAATTGACGTTCCACACAGAGACAGCAACTACTCCCTAACAATGGCGGTTAGTTCGCCACGACTGATCACGAGGGGTAGCTACGATCTGCCACCCTTAAACCCACCAACCTCCTCCTCCCAAACGGCGGCCAACCTCCCTATTTATTCCCACATCCCTCTCACAGACATTTCATCGAACACCTTCAACCCAAAACCAAAAAACAGAGCAAACCAAAAAACAGAGCAAACCAAAAAACAGAGCAAATGGCGCCGGCGGCGAAGCCCTCAACGCTAACAGCCCTATCACAGGAGAAAACCCTCAACTCGAGCTTCGTCCGAGACGAGGACGAGCGCCCGAAAGTCGCTTACAACCAATTCAGCAGCGAAATCCCCGTGATCTCGCTCGCCGGAATCGACGACGTCGCCGGAAAGAGGGCCGAGATCTGCAAGCAGATCGTCGACGCCTGCGAGGAGTGGGGGATTTTCCAGGTTATTGATCATGGAGTTGACACCTCACTCGTCTCCGACATGACTCGCCTCGCTCGCGAGTTCTTCGCCCTCCCGCCGGACGAGAAGCTCCGGTTTGATATGTCCGGCGGGAAGAAAGGCGGGTTCATCGTCTCCAGCCACCTCCAGGTACTATACTATTGCGATCTAAATCCTCTGTTACACTTCGATGTTACACTTTGATGTTCCAAATGTACACAAATTTTTGTGTTACAAATTATATTATAAAATCTTTTAAAATTAAAATGGTGATTTGAATATAAAAACATTACCTTTTACTTTTTTAAAAATCTTATAATATGAATTTCAACCTAAAATATAGTAGACTTATGTATAGGCCTGACCATCGGTTCAAATCCGAAATCAGAATTTGGAAATTTGGTAAACCGAAAACCGAATCAAATTTTTTCGGTTCGATTTGATTTTTAATAAATATAAAGTTTTTCTTTGAAAAAATTGAACCGATCCGAAATCGAAATCCTAAAATTTGTTATGCCGAAAATCGAACCGAATTCTGTCAGTTTCGGTTCGGTCAATTTTTTCAATTTCGGTCCAACCGTGCTCGATCAACCCAAGTTATGTATACAAGTGTTTACAATATAAATTTATTTTTTATTTTTTTTTATAATATGTACTCAATTTTTAAATTTAAGTGGAACACCAAAATGTGACGCCAAAAAGGTAACGGAGGATTCACATCGCTACAATTGCTTCTTCCTCCCCAAATCCACGCTCAAATTTTCAGATCTAGTTTTTCAATTTGTGGAATCGATGGTCAATTTCAGGGGGAGGCGGTTCAGGATTGGCGTGAGATTGTGACCTATTTCTCATACCCCACCAAGAACAGAGACTACTCAAGATGGCCAGACAAGCCAGAGGGATGGATCAAGGTCACAGAGCAATACAGTGACAATCTCATGGGCTTAGCTTGTAAACTCCTCGGCGTGCTCTCGGAGGCCATGGGCCTTGAGACCGAGGCCTTGACCAAGGCTTGTGTTGACATGGACCAGAAAGTCGTGGTCAACTACTACCCGAAATGCCCTCAGCCCGATCTCACCCTCGGGCTCAAGCGCCACACCGACCCGGGCACCATCACTCTCTTGCTCCAGGACCAGGTCGGCGGCCTCCAGGCGACTCGGGACGATGGCAAGACTTGGATCACGGTTCAGCCCGTTGAAGGCGCCTTTGTTGTCAACCTTGGCGACCACGGTCATGTAAGTTGTTATTACATTTGATATTCATACTCATATCTGATATCTGATATCACGTCATTATGACATGTTACACGGAAACGGAAACGGAAACGGGAAAACACAAGATTTCCGTATTTTTAATGTAAAAACGAGTTTCCCAGTTTGAGTTACCGTGTTTCCATCCGAATTAGGAAACGCCACCTCGTTGGAGTTTCCGGGTAACATAGATTATGACCGTAAGGTTTGACCGGTTGCTTGCTCATGCATATTCCACCTACTCGTCGTCTCGTCATTGATTGAATCTCTAATCTTATGTAGTACTTGAGCAACGGGAGGTTCAGGAACGCCGACCACCAAGCAGTGGTGAACTCCAACTACAGCCGTCTCTCAATCGCCACGTTCCAAAACCCAGCCCCAGAGGCCACGGTGTACCCTCTCGCGATAAGGGAAGGAGAGAAACCGATCTTGGATGCGCCCATCACATTCGCGGAGATGTACCGTAGGAAGATGAGCAAGGATCTCGAGCTAGCGAGGCTAAAGAAGCTCGCTAAGGAGCAGCAGACGCAGGATCTTGAGAAGGCCAAGCTCGAGGCGAAGCCGATTGATGATATCTTTGCTTAGAAAAACTTATGCTATATATATCTGCTACGAATTATGCGTTGCTTAGAGTTTTTTTTCCTTCTATGGTTTATGTTGTGATGATATATGTTACCTTGAATATGTTGTGCTTTGGTGTACTGAGAAGTTAGCGGGTGGAAATCAATCTATTTTTAATCTCATACGTAAGGCCTAGTTCGCCTTATTGAGTTTGATTTGGGCCATGAAAGATTGGAATTTGCAACCTTGAGGAGAAAACACGTAGTTGGCTAACATAACTTGCTTATTGGTATGTTATTCACTGGGAGAAGATATAGTTCATGCTACACTTTCCAGAAAAAAGTATTTTTTAAAAACGATACTTATTTTACCTCGAAATCCGTAAAAAGTACCTAAAATACACACATTTCGAGATAAATAGAATCCGTAAAAACTATTTTTTGGTCACAAGTGTATCAAGGCCATAATGTCACATAGAAGACGAGACGTATATCAACCATTCCTTTGTGCAGAATATAGAAATTAACTCAAAATCGACTAAGATTTACTATCAAGATGACAAGATTTCATCTTCAAATTTTACTATAACGCCGACAAAATGGAATCATATAAATCCCCTCTACATTGAATTGCATTAGAACCCTATCCTACCAAATTCACTAAATTAGAACTCACATTTCATCAGCACTTGCTAAGTGTAATAGGAATTCAAATTTGAACTCAACTAAAACCGACATTGGTTTAAGAAGTAGATTTTCATACCTGATTCATCGTATGGCATGACAAACGTTGTCATACGTCCTCCTCGTAAGATGCCTTGTCGCCTGAAGATCACTCGAGAAGTCTTCACCGTCCTCTTCCCTCGTTGTGGTCGTCGCTCATTGTCGGCCTCCTACATATCATCGTCCCTCATTCTTAAACTCTCAAGTCGCTTGAGTGTATCGCGTCAAAGTGTATGTATTAGCAATCGAAGTTATGCATAAATACCACACAATATGGACTAGGTCAAATGTAGCATTTTGGCAAAAAGTAGCTCAATAATTTTATGAAGCAAAAAAATGCAATGGAACTCCAAAGTTCATGGCCTTAGGCCATCCGCAATCCTGAACCCGAAAACGGACTCTTAACCCCTCATATCAATTTTCTCACTCCTCCACATCATTAAAAACCTCATTTCTACTTTATCCACACAACCCACATCTCCACTTCATTCTTTAAAACCCACAATCTTTATATTATTTTTATCTTTACTTATTTAATTTCATTATTTAATAATACGGTATAATATTCAATTTACAGTATACAACCCTAAATATATGTTAATTTATAGTCACACTACATTAAGAAATATTTATATCATCAATAAAATGTATACAAAAATTATTTTAGTTCATCAATATATTACTTATCTAATTTTGTATAATATGTAAATTTCATTACCCACTAGAAATGCAAAGATTAGTACTAAATGATTTATTAACTTGTACTCCGTATTTCTCATATATATATATATTCCGTAATCAAAACATATACAAAATGGGTGTCTATGGGTAGCTAAAAAACATACCAATAATATTAAAAATATGTTTTTGAAAAAATAATAACGTTTTAATATGAAAATAATACTTTAAGTTTTAGTTTATATAAGGAAATTGGGGAAAAATCTGGACCGTCAATCTCATCCGAGGATCAAGAGAGTGCCACATTTACAAGTCCACTATTCCCTTCAAGATTTAAAACCCCATGTAGAGAGCTCTTATCTGAAGCCCCAAAACCAAGTTCTTAACCATTTAGCACTATTTTTAAGAGCTTTATTATTATTTTAATTTTAAAACCCACCATTGTGGGTGGCCATAGTCATCTCAACATTCAAACTTTCCATAGCTTTGTATGATTGTGATTAAATCATATATTTAACATATAATGGTACTTTTCTATGACTAAGACCAAGCATAAAATATGGCAAACTTATAGCATGTGTGTAATATTGTGCTCATTATAAACAAAATTTACAAAATTAATTAATCTAAAATAAATAAAATATTTTCTACTTAAGAAATCTAACCTATACTTTTAGACCAAATGTTAGAAAAATCAATATAACTAGGCTATCTAAATGATCTAGTATAGCATTAAATTTCCTAGGATTGCACATGTACGTAGTTAAATATTTTTAGGATTGCACATGAAGAATATGGCAACTGATATGAATTTATATGTAGTACATGGAAATGATATATCACACACATGACTAGGTGTCAAAACTTGACCCGATCCGAATAAATCGACTCGAACCGATCGAAATTTTTGGGGTTAAAACTCGACCAAAATAGAAGCGAGCAAAGAAAAAAAACGAACTCGATTAACCCGAACCCGATTGGGTTGAAACCCGGCCGAGACCGACCCAACCGACCCGATATATTATATATATGTAGAATAAATCTATTATATTGTAAATATTATAATATATTTTACCATAAAACCTATTGCAAATAAAATATTATTATAAAAATAATATTTTATTATTAAAGATTATTATTTAATCATAATATTATTTTAATAATCATTAAATTTTCAAAATTTTGACCTATTAGGCCAACCCGAACCCGCACGATAATCTGTTAAGACCCGACCCGACTTGACCTGTAACCCGATTGACCCAAACCCGCACTCAACCCGAAGCCGAAAAGACCGAACCCGAATCCACCTGACCCGACCTATTTGACACCCCTACACATGACACATGTGCCTACATCAATAGTAATATTTATTGGAATACATTTTGTTCATTTTTTTTTCTTAAAAAACAAAATTGCTGCCGACAAAGCATACCATTATTGTTAACCAACTAAATAAGTCACTAGATAGCCCACACGCTATGTTTTTTCTCAGCTTTGTCCAAAGTCCAAACTTTCTATCGCTCTCACTGACCAAGTCAAGAAACATGACTGAAGAAAAAACTAATACTTGGTCACTATATTTAATTTCTTAGTTCTTGGACTTTTAATGCCCCATAAAATCTATAAAACTTGGTCGTGTTATGACTTATGATTGAAATCCCAAAAATCCTCACGTTTTCTAAATATGAAAAAATAAGAAATACCCAACGGTAAAACAAAACTTTCAAAAAAAAATCCGCAATCTGAATACAACAATTTCCGGGAGACTCAAAAAATCAAAAAGTCTCTTTTTTGACCACCACCCTCCTTCCCCTCTTCTTCCTCCTCAAATAACATCTCGCCCCCGTTTGAAACCTTCAATCGGAAAAACGCTTTATATCCATGTTTCTCCCTATCAATTCCCCCCCATGCCCTATCGTCCTTGTCCCCCTCTCAGAAACAATCCTTCCGTGGTCCAATTCGGGAGCACGGAAACCGCGAATCGCGTAATCGCCTAACCGTTTCGGTATCGATGGGGATCTGCCTGTCCGCAGCTGCGAAAGTCAGCGGATCGAGTAGCAACTCCACGGCCAACACGAACCGAGCCTCCCATGGCGTGGCCGGAAACCGGAAGGAGCAAAATTCGAAGCAGAATTCGAACGCTACGGCCACCAGCAGGCAAGGTCAACAGCGGAAGAGCGAGGCGACGGCGAACAAGCAGAGGAATCAGCGCCCTAGGGGGAGGAGGTCGGCCATGGCTCCCTGTGGGAAGAGGACGGATTTCGGCTATGCGAAGGACTTCAATCGGAGGTACTCGATTGGGAAGTTGCTTGGACATGGACAATTTGGTTATACGTATGTCGCGACGGATAAATCGAGCGGAGAGAAGGTCGCCGTCAAGAAAATCGATAAGAACAAGGTGCTGAACTGCTGATTGTGTTTCGTTTCTAGGTTTTCAAATCTATGTTTTTGGCGCGTTTTTAATTAGGATTTTTTTGAAAATTTGTTGCCATTGATGATGCTTTTGTTGAATTGGTCATTGTTATTGTCTGGATTCTGTACATATCGTTCAATTTGGGAGAAGGAAAGCTAAAATATATCTAATCTTGGATTGAATTGTCTGGAAAGTTGTCTGTCATGGTAACTTGATGCTGTTGAGCGTTTTTATAAGGTAAATACGCTTTATGTTGCAGATGCTTCTCCCGATTTCGGTTGAGGATGTTAAGCGTGAAGTTAAGATATTGCAAGAGCTTACAGGACACGAGAACGTAGTTCAGTTCTACGATGCTTTCGAGGATGAGAATAACGTTTACATCGCCATGGAGTAAGCACAATTTGCCTTCATTTTGAGTGTTGAATTGGGCTCTATTGGCAATTGCTTATTATATTATGTTATGATGTGTATATTAGGTTGTGTGAAGGTGGTGAGTTGCTGGATCGGATACTTGCAAAGTAAGAATCGTATCGTTTTGTATTTGCTAGAAAATGATGTACTATGCATTTACAGTTTCACATTCTATAATGTCACTGTTGTATTGACTAAGTTGTTGCTCTTTTTTGTTTGATTAGAAAGGATAGCCGGTACTCAGAGAGAGACGCAGCTGTTGTAGTGCGTCAAATGCTGAAGGTTGCAGCTGAATGTCATTTGCATGGTTTAGTGCATCGTGATATGAAGCCCGAGGTAATGACTGTGTTCAGGTGTCCCTTTGTTTAGTATAACAGTATTTTCATCCATGTTGTTGAGTCTAAGTTGTTCGTTCTTCTTGCAGAACTTCTTGTTTAAATCGACATCATTAACTTCGTCTTTGAAGGCCACGGATTTTGGTCTCTCTGATTTTATACAACCTGGTAATCAGAAGTTAGACATCTACATATAACAAACTAAGTTTATTTTTTACTTAAGTTTGAAACCCTCTTCTTCAGAAATGAAGGGCTTCTAGTTTTGTCTTATCTTTTAGTTATATTTTGGTTCAACTTTATGCAGGTAAGAGGTTCACTGACATTGTTGGGAGTGCCTATTACGTTGCTCCTGAAGTATTGAAGCGTAAATCAGGCCCTGAGTCGGATGTTTGGAGTATTGGTGTTATAACCTATATCCTACTCTGTGGTAGACGCCCGTTCTGGGATAAAACGGAAGATGGCGTATTCAAGGAGGTATGTAAAGGATGAGAGTGAATCAATCTGTCTTCTTGCTATTCATTTTATGAAATCAATAATGTAATTAACTCAATTAAGGATTTTAAATTTCTTTCCTCCAGGTGTTAAGGAAGAAGCCTGACTTTCGCCGCAAACCATGGCCTGCCATAAGCGATAGTGCCAAGGATTTTGTGAAGAAGTTGCTTGTGAAAGATCCTGATGCAAGGGCTACTGCTGCTCAGGCTCTATGTATGTTTCTCGCCTATTTCTTCTTGATGAAATCAAAGATTGATGTTAGATGGTGTCTCCTATGTCTCTACGATCATTATCTACAACATACGCAAGTTCGTTCTGTTTCATGTACCCTTTTGGCTCTCATCGGTTTTTCATTGCTCAGCAAAACTAACAAATGACAAGCTTTTATTAAGAAATTGCTGTTGCAAATGGCTTTTTATTGCAATGTTAAATCATTTTTGGTTTCTCATGGTATTTCCTTGCCCACACAGCTCATCCATGGGTCAGAGAAGGAGGAAGTGCCTCAGAAATCCCCATTGACATATCTGTTTTACATAACATGCGACAATTCGTGAAATATAGCCGCATGAAGCAGTTTGCTTTGAGGGTAAGTAAGCGTACAGCTTTCATCAAGCTCCCGTTTCTGCTCGTTTCTTCTATCTAAAACCATTCTTTCGATTGTTACTCATCAGGCATTAGCAAGTACAATCGACGAAGAGGAGCTGTCTTACCTTCGAGATCAGTTTGATGCCATTGATATCGATAAAAATGGAGTTATCAGTTTGGAAGAGATGAGACAGGTATGTTGTGTAAACTCCACAACGAAGATGTAATTCTACCCTTGTCTTGCAAAATAACTGAATTTTGTGCATTTTCCACAGGCTCTTGCTAAAGATCTCCCATGGAAACTTAAAGATTCACGTGTCCAAGAGATTGTTCAAGCGGTAAGAGTTTCTTTCTTGCAAACAATTTGTCCAAGGGAAATTGCATTCTGTGAACAGTTCAAACATGCCACACTTTTCTCCAAAAAATAAAATCAAAACTTTACTTTGGAATCAGATTCTGATAACTTTTTGTTATTTGTGTTGATTAGATTGACAGCAACACAGATGGCCTGGTAGATTTCACGGAATTTGTGTCTGCAACACTACATGTGCATCAGATGGAGGAGTGTGACTCTGCAAAGTGGCAGCAATTGTCACAAGCTGCATTCAACAAGTTTGATCTTGATAGAGATGGGTTTATCACTCCAGATGAGCTCAAAATGGTGAGTGTTTTGTGTGGCGATTCGAGTTTTTAACCCTACGCTTAAGATGCTATAAACCTAATCGTGCTGTTTATTTGTCGTTTGTAGCACACGGGACTGAAGGGTTCAGTAGACCCACTCCTAGAAGAGGCTGATATAGACAAAGATGGCAAGATAAGTCTCTCTGAATTCAGGAGACTCTTCAGAACAGCAAGCATTGAGTCTCGGCCAAGGCATAACAGATGAGCTTAAAAACGGGCACGGTTCTTGGGTTTGTGTTGTTTCTCCTTTCATCACATGTTGTCTGCTTGTAAAGTGTGCATTTCATCAGATGTTGAGGTTTCATCAAGTTTTGTGAATAGAGCCGTAGTTGCTGGTAAGTGGTAATGTACATCTTTTTGGGAAGGAGTGTTTTTTGAGTCACCTTGTAGTTTCTACCTCGCATTTGTGATAAGATACTGCTCACATGGACTAACAATGTCCAGAGAGTCGACAGAGCAGATGTGGGTGTAGTGGGCATTTTCATACGAGCTGAAGCTGTATCCTGATAGTAACATGTCCCTTTTTGTGTGTGCTCTGGACTTCACACAAGATTTGTCCTTTATTTTTTCGTGTACACCAAAAGTTCTTCAATAATATCAAATGGGGCATCAGTAACATTAACACAGGAATGCCTATACAACTAGGAAGCCTATACTATAACATAATGCACCAGATGACTATTTCTGTTAAGGCTCAAACCTGTCTTGCTATTGGTCGAGCTACTCTAAATACTTGTCTACGAATGATGTTGTCGTGGCTGTAATCGTTCCTTTCTATTGTCTAACACTATTTGAAGAGCTGTCACCTGCTCCTTGAGAAGAAGAGAGTCTGCTAATAGAGCCTCCATCCCTACCAGCCTTTTCTTTCTTCTGTTTTCCCTTCCTGTCCACTGATGACGATTCCTGAAAACACAAAACCATCCGAATAAAGAGAACTGTCTTTTGATTCATACATACCAAAGAATCTTTTTAAACCGGGATAAGGATCGTACATTCATAAACTATTACCATAAATTGAAAAAAAGAATCTTTTTAAACCGGGATTGTTATCCTATACCCTAGAAAAACCAAATAATGAATCCGCAAAGATTATTCAAAGCAAGAAATTGACTTTTGGCCTTAATGCCACAAACCTGATGCCCGGTGGATCCAGGTGTCTTGAGTTCCAGATCTGTAGCCACATCATTGGACTCGTCGCTTCTTTCAAAGTTCTGGCTCCTTCTGGAATCTTGTCTGCTCGATGGGTGGGAAGGAGATACGTAAGACTGTTGCTCCACTTGTGGATTTGGCGGTGGTGGGTAGGAAACAAACGTTGGACGGTGATTAGGAACGGCCCCAGGGTTCTGATTTCCGAAAAAGGGAAAGGGTTGGACAGTTGGGTGCATGGGCATTGGGCTAGGAGGAACTGCCATTGGTACTGGATAAGAGTAAGGCTGTGCCATGACAACCGAAGGATCAACAGGAGCCCATGGAAACATTACTCTCATTCTCTGCTGATACTGACCATTGAGATTGTCAATGTCAGATTTCAGAGATGCTTTTTCTTCCCTGAGTTCGTTCTTCTCTTGGGTCAACTGCTTGAAAAGACAAAAATTTAGTGAACTACACATGAATGAACTCCAAAGCCGAAGACAAACAGTTTAACAACCTCATTTGACTCCTCGGAGAGAGTTGCGCATTCAGCCTTAAGCCTGTTAACTTCAGCCGTCAAGTCTCTCAGCAGCTGAATGGTATCTGTAAGGATCGTTGCCTTGTCGTTCTTAGGCCTTTCTGGATCTGGAGTCATTAGAACGTCATCAGTAATCTATGTCTTCAATACGAATGACAGTCGGACTTAAATATGAAATCAGCATTCGGACAAACAATCACAAGTATACTCAGATCAGTAGTTTGACTAGTTGATAGAGAGAGAACCATTGATGCTCTTCTTTATGACACTCTCCTAAAGACAATATCTTACTTTCTGGGTTAACCATTTCATTCACTAAACACTTGAATCATAACTTCCCGTTCACCCAAAGCAAAACAGTTTAAGCGTTCAAAAAGATCAAATTTTTTCTCTTCCTCTCATCCTTCAAGTACACAGCAAAAGGAATAGATTTTGCAATGTGCTGAAATACATGAATTACTTTGGAAATAGCAACAGCACTTGGAAAGTAGACAAAGGCACAATAACTATTAAAGGCCAAAGATAGAACTGGTAATAACAGAAAAGATATGCATTCAATACCTACAGCGTTTCCCAGCTCCGTGAAATGCTCGTTCAGGCGATCTCTCCTCAGCTTTTCACGGTCTGCCTTCTGAACCTTTCTAGCGACAGCTGAATCTTTGCCTTCCTCATCAGACCTTTGCCTAAAACGGGAATAACATCAGAACAACAAAACCCTAACAGAAAATAAAAACCTAATTCCGAATCACACAAGACATTTAGATGCAAGTAGTGAATCGTCACGAAGCAATTAAGTTCGAAAACGGAAAGAGTACTCGCAATTGGATGTGATAAAGTTGAAATCGGAACCTGGATTCACAATTTGAGCTCTGAGATCGGCTAGGAGGAGTGGGAGGGGGGAGAGCGGAAACTGTTCGACAAAAGGAACCGTCTTGATGCTGATCCATGAGAAATTTGGACCCCTTGGGGGGAATTTGAAAGATTGATAGGGTTTTGGGTCGTCTGCAAATTGGGGAAAGGAGGAGAGAGAAAGCTGAGTGGAAATTGGGAATGGGCGTCGAGAAGCGATGACAAAGAAGGCACTCTCGTGCATTCCACAAGCCATCCACTTAAAAAACGATCACTTATTATTCCTAATCAGATGTTGATAGCTTACAAATTACAAATTACAAATTGTTTATAGGAAAAATTTCAACAAAATCGCTCCATATTTGTACACTTTTGTAGTAAAAAGACTAACGATGATATAGGAAGAGAAAAATTCAAAATCATAACTATAACTATAACTATAACTACATATACTAGGTTAAAAATAATAATTAGCATGATACGTATCAACCTTCCATTTATTCATATCACCCATTTTTATTAAAATAATCTAATTGCTTAAAACTTGATTATAGACCCCACACATATATAAAATATGAAAGAATATATATATACATATATATATACATATATATATGTATATCATTAAAATCATATCTATAAGGTTTCCTTAAATATATCACTAATTAATCTTACTATATACTAAATTGAAGATTAAAACAATAATATAGAACAACATATGTCAACTACAAATAAAGAAAGATATAATTAAATTAATAGTAGTAGTATATTAAAGATATAATAAACTACATAATTATTTTATTAAATCAATTTGATTGGTCGATATTTAATTGACTTATTTTTATTGTAGATTCTACATAAATAAAAAAAGTTATATATATAAATAAAATTTGATTTTTTTCCAAATAACTATAAAATAAGAAGTATTATTATAAATTAAAGAAACTTATTGATAAAAACATGTATTCAGTCTTTATACAAAAATTATAATCCTACAAATCTTTGTTTGATTAAAAGAATGTATTATAACAAAAATAATCTATCATTAAAATAAATCCTATAAGAAGTAAATTAAATAAAACAATACAAGATTTTATAATAGCAAACTATTATTTTGAATAGCATATATAAAATTTAAAGTGATTTTTTTGTTAAATCAAAATCGTGCCTTCAAGGTACGGGACTAATACTAGTTATATACTAAAGCGGAGGTTAAAAATAATAATTAGCATGACAAGTGTCAACTTCATATTGAACCACATCACTCATCTTCATTAAAATGATTTGCTTAATTTTGATTGTAGACCCCATTAGCATGTAATATATGAAAGCATATATATCATAGAGATTGTATCTACAAGTTTTCCTTAAATATATAATTAATTAATCATACTACATACAAAATTGGAGATTAAAATAATAATACATAAAAACACATGTCAGCTCTAATTAAGTATATAATTAATACTATAATTCATAAAAGTTAAAATAAATCCTACAAATCTTAGGAGTATTCAATCATTATACAAAAATTATAGCTCTACAAATCATTATTTGATTAAAAGAATATATTATCGTAGAAAAAAATTTTCATTAAAATAAATGCCATAAGAAATAAATTAAATAAAATAGTACAAGATTTTATATCAAACTATTTTTTGAGTAACTATTAACTATATATAAAATTCAAACTAAATTTTTAGTTAAATCAAAGTCATGTCTTAAAGGCATGGGACTAATACTAGTTTTGAACTAAAATAATATTAAATTTAAGAGTTATCTACTATTGATTTAACTGCAAAAACTAATTAAAATTATGTATAAACTATTTAGAAAAAATAGATAGATATAAAATCCTCTATTATTTTATTTAATTTTTTTCTTATGAGATTTATTTTAATGATATATTATATTTATCCAAACAATGATTTGTAGGATTATAATTATAGTATAAGGATTGGATAATTATTTTATCAATAAGTTGCTTTATTTACAATTCAAATGTATATAAATAAATTATGCATATGTGGAATCTATAATAGAATCTTAACCAATAAAAAATAAGTTAAATAAATTTCAACCAATTAGATTGAGTTAATAAAATGATGATATGGTTCAATTGTATCTTTTAAAATATATTATTGTTGATTTAGTTATATATTTATTTAGATATACTATTAGTTATGTACAAATTTTATTTATATATGAGATCAATATACTATTTATAGTTAAAAAAGTATTAAATCTAAAATTTTATTCAAATCCTTACAAGTTACGGGAATTACACTAGTTATAACTAATTTCATAAATGAATAAAATTAAAGTGTGTCATCCTATGCAGCTAGCTTTAGAAACGTATTACAATTTTTTAAAAATATAAAAAGATATCTTGCCTAAAATTTATATGGGAATATAGGATTCTTTTGTTTTTCTTGTATTGAACTAAAAGTCTATTAATACAAAGTGATCAGGTATAGGATTTTGTAATATATTTATAGATTTCCAATCAAATCAATAAGAAAGGAATATAATTTTTTAAAGTTGAGTTAAAAGTAAAAACTTAAATAATTAAATTTCTATGTATTAATAAAGATAAATATAGTTGATAAAAAAAATTGATGAAAAACAGATTAATATAGTAGATTATCTTTTCTTAATATATGGTTATAAATAAAATATTGTTAGATAGAGGTGGTCTATTGTTAAAAGGCCATGTGGTATTAACTATTAAGTGAGTGGTGAGGTGGTGTTAAGATGGCTTCGCCATGTATCACAAGTTGTCCCGCTCTAGTACAACTCGGTCTTTATAAATATCTATAGGAAGAGAATCAAATTTCCATAACAATTCACCCTTTAGATTAAGGTCTAATAAACTTCAAAACGAGTCAACCAAAAAACTAACGATTACTTTAAGGGATCTATACGATCTCCAGAAACTCAACCCAAACAACTAAGCCTAATCGATCCCCCTTCCCTAAACACCGAAACTTAAAGCCCACACTAAAGCTTGACAACCACTACGTCAAAACCAACCAAACCAACCGGTTTGACTTTTGTGACCGATCAACCAACTAGACCAAGAAGTGAGATTAACGGTCTTGGATGACCAGCCTTGCAATACTGCAAGCAATAGTGAGAATGACACTACAAGTGGGACTGAGATTCTAAAATCTGTCTTTGGCTCCATCCATAAGAGATTGAAACGCCCCATCAACTTTCCTGTGTTGGTTAAAAAAATTATCAATAATGAATCCGACTCCATGCTCATCAAAGTAGCCCTACCCTTTCCGAGCTTTCTCTCGTCCCTTCTGCTGAAGACGTATCTCCCATCTGCTGACCAGGAAGTCTTGTATACTTGTATTAAGTATGTTGGTTTAGGGGTTATTTCCATGCTAACCGGAGAGTTGTTGGAACATACTCTACCGGAGCTCGCCCTACTACTTCTTGTATCCTCTAAGATCCTGGTCCTAGTGTTGGAAGATACTCTTGTTCTGCTTTTGCATAATTCAAGTAAGATCATGACCTCTATTTTTGCATCTTGATTATTGATTCCACAATAAATTTCTAAATTCTAGCACGGTGGTTACACGCCTTTTTAATGGATGCATGGCCTTTCTATCTTGTATAGTATTTTATTGCAAAGAAACATAAAGTAGAATGGAGTCATTCATTTAATTGTATATTACTATACATTGTTTTTTCGCAGCATAAACCTTTTTTGTCCCAATAGTTTGTTTTCCCAATTTTCTACCCGGTAACATCTTTAGCTTTTAGATAACTTTGGGATGTACACTCCTTAGTTGATGTGCATATGACCGATATGATCAACATGTAGTTCACATTTATTCTTTCTTAATGATTGGATGTTTCACTTAATGAGCATTTTTTCTCCTAGAATTTCCCTTTTGCTTTCCCGTTGAGCTTAACTATTTCCTTAAATTGAAAATGCAGTGAAGGGACAAGGGAAGTTGGAGGAAGAAAGTAGAGATATCGTAGTCCATGTTCCAACTGAGGTAGACGACGAGTGAGATTCTGTCGGGGAATGGATCTCCTCCAGCGGTAACAGGCTTCCCTTGTCGACATCAATTGCCAACAATGGACAATCCAGCCAAGATTACACTTGAGATGGGAAGCTACAGTGGGACTGACACTACAAGTGGGACTGAGATTCTACAATCTATCTTTGCCTCCCTCCTTAAGAGATTAAACCGCCCCACCAAGTTTCCTGATTTGATTAAAAAAATCATCAACAATGAATCTGAGTCCATGCTCGTCAAGGTGGCTCTGCCATTTGCAAGTTTTTTCACGTCCCTTCTGTTGAAGACTTATTTGCCATCTACTGACCAAGAAGTCTTATATACTTGCATCAAGTATGCTTATTTGGGTGTGGTTTCCATGCTCACTGGAGCGCTATTGGAACACCCTCTACCGGAGCTCGCTTTAATACTTCTCGTATCCTCTAAAATCCTGGTTAACGGGTCGTTTGTATGGTTGATCGTAAACATGTCTCATGGATTTATGTATTGGACAATCCTAACAGTGGCTATAATATCCCTCCTAGTTTTACTTATGCACATTTTGATTTCAGTGTATAAGAATGATATCAGGGAGTAGGTTTAAGGCATAGTTAGGGAGTTCATGTATACCAAGTGATGCTTAGTATATAAGAATGTATACCAAACTACAATATGTTACATTTGATGTTACATTTGTTCCCCCTCAAAATTCTTCATATCCATATTTTAGCTATCTGAATGCTCTTCATCTTCAGTTATTGCTTCTACTGAGATTGCTTCCGGGGTTACCATGAAAGGATTAGATGGATTTATTAGACCTTCTCGATTTCCTGTTGTTTTTATTTAATGCTCAGTATTGGCAGCAACACCAATTAACATGATCAGACCCCCTATAGCTCCTTCTCAAACACCTTCTCATCCTAGAAGAACTTTCCATAAAGTCAAGCCTTCAAAATACCTGGACATCAAGGGTAGAAAACCAACCGAGTTGCATTAGTTTTATGTCTCTAAAAGACACTAAATTGGTATAAGTACAAATCCAAGAGGGGGTACAAGATCACATAGGACCACCCCCATTCCGCCACTGATTAAATGAAATCAGCATGAATCTCCAAAGATGGAGACTTGACAAAAGATGCATCAATTCATGATTAGGAAAAATGGGTAAGATCCAGTTGAAGTATTCTAAGTAACACCTACAAAAGCTACAACTATAAGATTTCAAGTGGAGCTATTAAGTAGGCAGATAAAGGAAATCACTGACAGCCAACGTCCATGCACACAGTTTTTCTTCATCATCTTTCTTTATCCTGACACAGAACCTAAATTAAATTCCAAATCTCAAATCTGCTTCAAAAGAACATTCTTCAAACAAACTGAAAATTTAATTATCCAACATCATGTTACATTAGCACATCTTTTAATGGTGCTAGTTTAACCCGTCGTACCATGTACGACTATGTCTTAAATATTAAAATTATTTATATTATTGAATTTATACATATATAATTCCACTTACTAATAAAATACATCATAATAGTATAATTATATATAATTCGAGTTAACTTGTTTTTGTCATGGAAATTTTGATCGTTATATATTTTCTTATTTATAAACTTATTCTAATATCAATACTTGATTTCTATTATAAACCAACCTAAAACCTAAAACGTAATAAATATAATATCGATATCCTAGTAAATTGTATTTTCTTATCAAATTTTACACAAATAAGTATAAGAGGCTGGTTCACATAAAAACTCCCCTTAAGATACAAACTGTAAATAAATTACAACCGTTAGATTCGAAGAATCTACGGTTCAGATTGAAATAGAAAGCTAAAGAAAGGGATGGGGCTTAAAACAGGTGCGGTGGCAAATTTGAAAGTACATAAAATTTTAAGGGCAAAATCATCCATAAACAGAAGAGGCGTTTGTTCTTGGTTCCTTCCGTGTTCGCGTGTTCGCTACTTCGCTTGTTCAGTGGCAGCAATCAGAGGAGGCCGGAAAGGATTCCTCCGTTGACGAATCGATCGGCGGCGAGTTCACGGAGATGTCCGACGGCGGGGAGTCGACAAACTTGAAGGGATCCATTGAGTTAGGGTTTGGTTTCAACGAAGAAGGCGGTCAGAGGTTGTCCAATACTCTGTCGGCGTTGGATCTTTACTTCGCCGTCAACCGGCGAGTTCTGTCGAGTCCGGTGTCGACGCCTCTGGTGACCTCCCCCGACGGCCCTTTGAACAATGATTCATGGAGGATTTGCAGTCCAGGTGAACTCTTACTCCTCTCTTTATCTTCAATTTCTATTTTCGTTTTCCAGATCTGTAAAATTTGTTTCAAATTTTCGATTTCCATTTTTGATTTCCATCAATGGAGGCTCTTGTTTGGAGCCTGCCATATGTTTGATTAAATGCCTCTTCAGTATGTATATCTTTGTGCTTTTTTCATGTCTGATGTCTTATCTTCCGGATTGAAGACGGTGTAGAGAGCAGTGCATTGTGTTGCCTATTGTTTGAAATAAAGCCATTTGAATTCATAAAAACCAGCTAAACAACTTAATCCAGATCTGAAAAGGTGCTTACAAGATATACAAGGAATCCTCTAGTCAATGAGCTACTCCGTGGTTTAGAGTTCTGGGATGCCAATACCTGTCAAGGAAGTCAGATTGTGCAACAATAACACTAGAAATTCAGTAATGACAACTGAAAAATGCTTATAAAATTGTCATTTACGGACTTTACTTGTTTACTTATTTACACATCTTTGGCCCATGTACCCAACATATGTCAAACAATTATATTGATTAAATTAAATTAAAGAAAATTAATCATCCAATTAATAACTGACATGAACATGAGTGAAATTAGCATGAATGTCGTCCAAAATAAGCTCTAAGTCATTTTTCTTCAACTCCAAAGTTTGCTCTTCACGACCTTTTAATTGAGTATGAAAGATCATGTGTTCTTTGGCTAGTACTATTCATTGTCTATCATGTTCACATATTTGAATACTATGTTCACATATTTCATGTATTTGTTCACAAATAAAAATTATGGTAATGTTTCAGATTAAGTATGTTCACATATTTGTCTTATTTGTTCACATATTTTACTAATATGTTCACACATTTGTTTCCTCTGTTCAAAAATGATATTTTTTTATGTTTGATGAATATTATTTGATCATCGTATAATTTTTTTTATATACAGGGGAAGAAACTACTCCTCCACGAACCAGAAAATGCAAGCGAGGGAGGAGGTTGCAGAGACCAATAGATACGCTATTAAGAGGAGAGACAAAAGCTCATAAAGAGAAAAAGTCAAAACCTAAGAGAATACACTATACACTGGCGAAAAAGTACCCAAAATTGAATCTCACAAATCTTTTAAAGTTGTAAAATTGTACATACATTTGGGCATGGAATGTAAAACTGTTATATCAACGAAGAAACATTTTTTTTTTTGTTCATACATTTTGTTTATGTGTTCACATATTTGATGACATTGTTCACATATTAATCGATTAAACCACACTATGTGAAATACCATATGCATGGAATCTATTATTATTCACTTCAATGTATGGATATGGTCAGTGTGTAAAATATACACATTGTCATCCCAAAGATTAGTATTTTATGAAATTTTGTTTTTAACACATTTTAGTATGATGCTCACATATTTTATAATTATGTTCACGTATTTTAGATGTATGTTAATATGTATAGTTGTGTTCACGTATTTTAGATGTACGTTCACATATTTGAGTATAGTGTTCACGTATTTGAGTATCATGTTCACGTATTTTAGATGTACACTCATGTATTTGAGTATCATGTTCACATATTTTAGATGTACGTTCACATATTTGAGGATAATGTTCACGTATTTGAGTATCATGTTCACGTATTTGAGGTGTACGTTCACATATTTTAGTATAATGTTCACGTATTTGAGTATCATGTTCATGTATTTTACATTTACATTCACATATTTGAGGATAATGTTCACGTATTTGAGTATCATGTTCACGTATTTTAGATGTACGTTCACATGTTTTAGTATAATGTTCACGTATTTGAGTATCATGTTCACGTATTTTAGATGTACGTTCACATATGAAGTAGTTATATTCACGTATTTTTGAGTATCATGTTCATGTATTTTAGATATACGTTCACATATGAAGTACTTGTGTTCACGCATTTTAGATGTATGTTCAGATTAGTGCTCTCAAATTCTTGTAGACGTATATGTAAAGCTTTCGAATTTGCACAATTATAAAGCATGATCTTGTAAAATTATAAAAATGACAAGTTGGGGTATAGTGAAAACAAATGCAGCAAACTGCATTTGTAAGATAATTTGATGTAGATAGCAAGTAGAGATAGGAAAAAAGGTTGATTGCTAAATTTTGTAATACATTCAAGTTCATACATATATTAGGTGACACATAAATAAGTATAAATAAGTTTCAATGACTGAAACAATTCATTATGTCCGTTTTCATATTCACGTATTTTCTTTGGGTGTTCACAAATTTGAATAGCAATACCCAAATCTCAAGTCATAATGTGGGTGAATTTTAATAAAGTCGATGGACCAGTCACGACTTACAACAACAACAATTCCAAGTCCCTACATGTCGCGTTAATTCAAAGTCTAAGTAGTCAAAGAGTTACTTCAATTCTTAATATTACGACTATCTCTTATTTGATTGAACTTTAATTCATTGACTCGTTTAGGGCCACTCACTCACTCATGGATTCACGTGTGAGTTCAAAACAGTAATTAAGGGACACTAGTTAGTTGTGAATTTTTTTTTCCCTTTCTTGGAAGGCAGACAAAAAAAAGGTTGTCACCAAAATCACATCAATTTTACTCCCCCAACAAAAGGATATTGTCTAAATAAATGGCTTACAAACAGGGTAATCCACAACAACTATATATATATATATATATATATATTCAAATAGAACAAGCCTTTGGTTTGCTTCCTATGGTGTGATCTCTTCCTTACTATCTTCCTCTTTCAATGTCTGGACCCCGGGATCATCCTTGTCGTCTGAAATCGGTACATCACGAGTGCTTTTGACTTCTTCAGCTCCAAAAAACATAAAAGCACATGTCACTTGGTTATAATTTGCTATACCCTCTAGCCTTTTCTAAAGTTAAAACAACCATTACTTACCTGTAAGTTCAGCAGAATAAGCACCTTGTAGAATGAGAGAGGATGAATATTCATGGTCAACCACTTTTGTAGAAGACAACTAAGATCAACACTCTGGTGTAGTCATTTTTTAAATGCAGTATATATCATAAGACTATGGTTGCCAATTCCTAATCAATTACTTTCAAATATTAACATTCTACAGTTTTAACATTGAGACTAAGGTGGTGCAAGGCAACATTATCCCACATGTTTGCAAGTCTCTCGGTGAACTTTGAAGAGATCATTGTACCTTGTTCTTAAATCAGACATCTTTGTCTGAACTCTGAAGTTTCTCATCTTTAGACAAAGACGGGCCGCCCAACTTCTGTTGTATAAACCTGTGAAACCAAGCAATTTTGATTAGGACAACAAGACAACCCCACTCAAAAGCAAACACTTTCCTACTGTTGTTATGAGTAACATGGCTAGAATAGCAAGACCCATACTCAAGTAGGCATTTCATCGAACACCATATAGGCGCTCTTCGTTAAATCATACACATGTAACCACTAAATAGTTGCAACAGGAGGGTTGTTTGCACTGAATTCAGTAAGGAACCGAGCTAGTAGGTGTGTTTCAGATTACAAGTTGAATTAATCTCAATTAGTAATTCGTTCACAAACCAAATCCAAGTTGAAATCCAATTATAACATACCTAATCTAGATCGATAACAAATAAAAAATGAAGAATTGATGATTAGAAGGATGAATCATACCAATCATAACAAACAAGCATTCGATCGATGCGGGGAAGAGAATCGAACGAAAAATGAAGAATTGATGATTAGAAGGTTTCTCCTTCTAACAATCGATTGAAGAACGATAAACCTAGAAACCCCACCCAAATCTCGAAATCGGCGAATCGAGGCCCTTGAGGACGACGGAGGTGACGTGGGGGAACCGGTCGGGGGTCCGACGAGGGGAGACTGAGTAGCAGTTGCTGATGAAGACCACCGGTGAACATTGAAGGAGAAGAAGTTGCGTGACTATTGGCGTGGGCTGCTGGCTAGGCAAAACGAAATTACAAAAATGCCCCCGTTCTTTTAAAAGATAAAAGGAGAAGTCTTATAATCAGGACCGTCCATCCACATAATCAGACGGTTCCTGTTCGTTTTTAGTTTTTAGGATAAATTTCGTTTTTATTTGAACCTCTGCCTAAGTATAATACTAATGTCCTAACATATCATATTTTCTACAAATATAACTTTCCCATATAACATAAAATCATATTTTTTTATAGATAAATATATAATGTTATATATTTCGTGTAGATAAATCCATTCATATGCTAATACTTATAGTTTCTATAAGAGTAAATATACATATTTTCTTAATTCGTATGGTATTCATAGATTGTGGAGATAGATATTATTTGGATGAATGATAAATATAGATATTATTTTGATAGATTCTTTTTTGGGTAAATCTAAATATTTTATTAATTAGTACACTATTGATAGATTTTATAGATAAATATTATTTGGATAGTTTAAATATATGATATAAGTTTGATAGATCATGGATATAGATATTATTTTGTATATTAATATATGGTAATTAGATAAGGACAACTTTGTAGGATAAATCTAGATTGTATAATATCTATCTATACTCTCTAATAAAGCTGAGGAATTTCGAGCATTTAATTCATTATGAATTTTAAGTTTGACTAAAATCACACGATCGAGTAATTAATAATTCAATTGTGACTTAGGCACGATAATGTATTGGAGGCAAAGCCAAACCCTAAACAATGAATCGGTGGCAATTAAAAGTCTAATTAATTATTTAGACATAGTAATATAGCATAGTACATACATGTTCGATAAAAACACATACAGTATAACATACTCCCTCCGTCCCATTTGGTTTGTCCGTATAGTGCGGTTGGCACGGTAATTAATATAAAGTTGAAAAGTGATAAAGTTGATGAGAAAGATGGATAATGGGGGGTAATATATAAGATTGGATGAGGGTAGTTTTGTAATTTTATGGGAAAAATGAATAAAGGTGATGAAAAAGTTGAATAATGAGGATAATATATAAGAGTGAATAAGGGTAAAAGTGTAAAAACATATAGATAAAAATGGAAATGTTTGAAAGATGGACAAAGCTAATGAGACGCCCAAAACGGAAATGTGGACAAACCAAATGGGACAGAGGGAGTAGTATATAAAGCGTATAAGGTCTACGGACTTGAGAAAAAATCGACTTCAAAATTTTTCGAATCTTTTATATAAAAAAGATAGATATTAGGTTAGAAAGATAAGTATTATGAAAAAAGAAAATATGGATCATAAATAATTAATAAGAAAACTTAACTATTATTTTTTTATCAAATAAATGGTGGGACCAGAATTAACGTGGAGGCTCGAAATTCTCCGACTTTAATATATAGTATAGATTGGCAAAATTAGTTGTACGTGATTATGGTAATACCGGATTTCTTTTATAGAAAAAAATTAAAGATAAAATTATTTAAGGAAAATAAAATTGTAGATAGATAGTATGACGTTAAAGATAAAATTTAGTATATATTAGGGAGTACATAATTAAAGGAAAATGATATAAAGTTGATATTATATATTTAAGTTGAAAAAAAAATTAAAATCAAGCGGGGCCAGAATCAACGTGGTGGCTCGAAAACGGTCGGCTTTTATAATATACTAGTAAATGACCCGCACCTTGTACGGGGTTGTTTTTTTTGTTTTTATTATCTTGTTTATGAATTCACTATAGTAATTACAAATATTATTATATGTCTAGTTTCTTTTAAAACGGTGCATATCTTTTACATTATAAAAAATATCATAATTCCCATATATCATCAAATATTTAAATAAAAATATTGTATTTAGCTTTTATTTTTTTATACATACATAAAAATATATATACCGAGAAAGAATGCAATAAGATGAGATGCATTATTAAATTTTGTGAAAAATAATAAACATATTTTGAAATTTACTTTAAAGTGCATAAACTAATTTATATAAATAAATCAATCATTTAAAATAAAAACTTGGATTAATATAGTATTACACGTTTAAAAAATGAGATTATTTAATAAAATAAAAAATCAAACTAAATTATCTTGTATAGATGTTATTATATTGGAAAAATAATTAAATAATAAGTATGTAAATATCAAATAAATATATCCAACGAATCATTATCTTAATAAGAAATCTATCTTTTATCTATATACATAATCAATGTGTAATGTTATGGATATATTTGGGATAAATATATCATCTAATCTTTTTATTCATATTATTATTGGATTTCAATATGATACCATAGGAAAAAAATATTTAATACATTATTTTAATAAATAAAGATGTGACGTAAATATAGTGGTAGAATTTGTTACTAATGATGATTTCTAGAAACTTTTAGGTGAAAATTACGAAAATAATATTACTTTTAATACAAGTAAATGGGTAAAAATGATTTTTTAATAAAATATTTAGGATAAATTAATATCTATTACTAAATAGGTAACCATATAATAATAAGATTGAGATGTATATTTTAGGATAGGAAACAACTCAAAATTGAAGATAGAACTAATATTTTAGTTAAGTATGTATAAGATTAAGCTTAAAACTAAGATTGATAAGATAATTTTTTCATAAGGGAGTGATGTGGCCTAATATGGTGGCGAGATTTGATTCCGTTTTAGTATATAGTAAGAGACAGATAATAATACCAAATAAATAATAAATAATTTAAATAATGATGAAAGATTACGTACATGCTTTTGGATCATATATTCATATATGATAAATTTACATGTAATAAGTAGGTAGTAGAAAGATAAATTTTCCAATTTAATAGATAACAAAAGATAAAATTTCCAAGTAGGAAGTAGAAAGATAAAATTTTCAATTTAATAGATGATAACAAATTTTATATAAACTATATTATTTTAATGAAAGGGGTGATGTGGCGCAATATGGTGGCGGAATTTACTTCCGCTTTAGAATATAGTAATAGATATTGATTTAAAAAAAAATAATAATCTAAAGAATATTGTCCCAAATATTTGGGACCAAGAAGAAACGTTTAGTGAGCGTATAGACAGTACAAACATCTTTTGGAAATTCCACACGTACTGTCATTCACAACACAAAAAACTGCAAACAAAACATTTTAAATACTTGCCTCCATAATAACGCTGATCTTGATGGTCTTGTAGACAATTTGGAATTGGCATCTAATGAGACTAGGTTGACAGTTTGTCAATATGAAACCTCTGGTGTCAGGTCATCATAGTTTAAATTACTCCCATTAAACTTCATTAAACTATAAACCACTGAATAGGTAACACAAATCAATAGCTCAATAGAAAAAATAGAGCATCCATGAAAGTAGAAAAAATGAACAGTTTCGATCACTAACTATGGTTATGCCATATAAGTCATCCCCTCATGTGTCAAATGGAGCACATGCAAAGCTTTGCTGACCCTCTGATTAATTTATTATAGAAATTATATGGTGTAAATTTTCACCAAGACATTGTGATGTCCAATAACAATAGTTTTTAATACCAAAATGGTATTTTAACCGAATCAAAAGGAAATTTTCAAAAGAAAAATGCCGGTTTTTCAACTTCGCTTTCCCCGACCGACGACTTCCTTCGTTGACCGACGTCTACAATATCCTATCACGCGCTTCGAAGAGGAAACCAAATTCCTCCATGGATTTCCTTCAACCTCAAAAGCTCCTCGCCTTATCCTTCTTCCTCATCCTCTTCTCTTCCTCTTTACTCCTCCCTATCAAAGCCGATGAGTACTTCATCAACTGCGGATCTTCATCCACCTTCACCACCTCCGACGGCCGGAGTTTCGCCGGAGACACCACAAATCCAAACCTCAAGCTCTTCGCCAAAGGCAAAACCGCCGTCAAAACCACGGAAAACCACCTCGATCTCTACCAAACCGCCATAGTTTTCTCCTCACCAGCCGCTTACCAATTCAACATCATCGAAACCGGAACTTACATCCTCCGCCTCCACTTCCTCGCCTTCTCGTCGTCGTCTTCGCTCACAAACTCCCAATTCAACGTCTCCGCTTCCGGAACCATGTTGCTCGCCGACTTCAAACCTAATCGCGATTCCGCCGCCATCACCAAGGAGTTCTTGATCAAGGTAAATCCAGGGAAGTTCAATCTCTACTTCGTCCCTTGTTCGTCTTCCGTAGTCGCCTTCGTGAGCGCAATTGAACTCTTCCTGACTCCGTTGAAGGCCGATATTGAGTCCGCCGTTGTGGTTTCGACCGGAATTGGTACCGATTTGGTTTCTAGGGTTTTACATCCGGTCTACAGGATCAATTTTGGTGGCCAAACTGTGCCTGCTTCTAATGATAGGCTGTGGAGGACCTGGATTTCGGATGATCCGTTCTTGCAATCGAAGATCAGTGCAAAGAACGGCTCAATTCACTTCAGCAGGCCGAACTACTTCGGCGGGAACGCCACTGATTACGACGCTCCTGATGCGGTGTACAACACTGCCAAGGAGCTGAACAAAACTGTCAATGCTACATGGAGCTTCAATGTGAGTAGGAGGAGCTCGAGCTACTTTGTGAGGGCGCATTTCTGTGATATTGTTAGTGCAGCTTTAGGAGCTATTGTGTTTGATCTCCGTGTTTCGACTAGTCGCTTTAAAGTTGATCCTTATGAGGCGACTCCGAATCTGGCTGCGCCTTTCTACCTTGATTTCGTTGTGAGGCCTGATGAGCTAGGGTTTTTGAACATTAGTATAGCTTCGAGGAAGGATACGCGGATTACGGAGAACGCGTTTATAAACGGGCTGGAGATCATGGAGGTGGTGGATGATGAGGTTGTTGAGCCGAGAGTTGGTGAGCATTGGCTGAGCAGGAGAGGCGTGATGGTTGTTGTAGGTCTGGTTGCTTGTGTTGTTGCGTTGAGTTATCTGTTGGCGACTCGTGTGATCAAAGGGATACCGGTTGAGGCGTTTTCTAAGTGGAAATTGGTGGATGTTGATGAGGAAGGAAACTCTGAAAGCAAGCTGAGTGAGAAGAATGCACCAAACAGTTTTGCTAATTCCAAGTTTATCAGGTGTTAAGGTAATCTCTCCTTTATTACCTGCTCATTTGCATAATACCAAGGAATTATAAGTGTCATTAGACAAAGTATTTCTAGATGTTGTGTTATAGTTACAAGTGTTCTAGGTATATACATATTTCCACTTTGAATATGGGAAGCTGTTGTAAGAATGTATTTTTCTGGTATAGCTGTCTTACTTGTAATGAGTTCTCAAGAGTTTCTCATGTGATTATACCAAATCACATGCTCATGCTTTCTTGTCTGATTAAACTATGGACCCCCATGATTATGATTAGAAATGGGAGTTTTGAAGTAATTTCTATTGTGTAGTAAAAACTATACTGTAATAGAACTTGCCCAGGGAGTAATGTAGTGGTAGAACATATTATAACAGAGCAGAGCTTACATTATGTCAAACACTGACATCAGTGCTTAGTACACAAACCATGAAACCACATTTGTCAATACATAAATCATTTATAGATAATTTAGATAATTGACAATAATTAAAGCAAAACCACCCACATCAACCTACCCTATTTTTTAATCTTTCTCCGAATATTATTATATTGGTTCATCCTTATCTGAATCTCTATCTTTGATCTCATCTTCTACACAATCCTATCCCCTGTCTCCAATCCAAATGCTCTGCTCTCTCTGTTTCCTGCCATTTTCCTACCCACTCCGGGTGGGCTTCGATGACACATAATCCTGCACAATTCAACAAATCTTGCATTAAAACTAAATAATCATGTAGTTTAAAACTAAATAATCATATGTAGTGACATGGTTTTTGTAGCAGGAGTTGTGGATACCTGATCATCTTCAAAGCTCGGTGTCCAATCATTCATGGCAGGATTACCCCTTAACCCAATAGAAACCACCTTCCTTCCACCATTTTCCAGGCTTCTTGGCAACTCGTAACCATTCTGATCATCTCCGTCTTTCACCGCCCTGATAAACCCTGTTCCCGTCTGCCAACAATCCCAATTCACAAGAACAATTACACCAAAACTTGTAATAACGAGAGATCAAACGAGAACAATAAACAAGAACAACACACAGATTTATGTGGTTCGGTAGCGATGTGTTACCTACGTCCACAAGTAAAGAAACAATATGTAATTATGGAAGACTGAATTCGGATTACAGAGCTCTAGGTATTTCAAGAGCTTATATAGACTCAAGAAATTCAGATTCAAGACATATTAACAAAACTCAATCCCAAAAACCAAAAATCAAAGCCTTGTAAAGAGAGAGAGACCGTGTGGTGTTGCTTGTCAATGGCGATCAATCCATCATAATATCCCGTCTCGACGAACTCTTCATCAATTCCACCTCCATTGGGGATTGCAGGCTGAGCCTGAGCCTGAGAGCGGAGAGATTGAAGCTTCTCGAGCTCCGGGATGGGGCCGGCGTGGTCCATTTCCGGAGACGGGAAGGAACCGGGGTCGCTCCGGTGGGGCTTGGGGGGTCGCTTGGGGGTCAAGGATTCGAATTGGGATCGGATTTGATCGGCGATCAGGAGCTGCTCGTGAGGAGCTAAGACCTCGTCGCTCCGGCTCGGCTTTGTCGTTGCCGGAATACGATGGCCCACCATCTTGATCTTTCTACGTGATGCCGGAATTTGGTGTTTGGATGTTGAGTGTTGGATTTTTGGTTGGATGCTGATGGGATGAAACCGGAATTTATAGTGGGGAAGAGAAGTGGAAAACGGTGGGAGAATGTAAAAACTGTGGGCTTGTGCTACCTTCTAGGACCACGAGGGGCCAAATTTGAAAAATAGTTAAGGATATTAGTGTTTTTAATTTAATGAGATTGAATGGATAAGAGCGTTATCCGAACCGCACCGAACCGAATTGACAATGGGTTGAGTATCGGTTCAAAACCAAACCAAATCAAACTGAACCGAATTCACATTAACCAAATCAAACTGAACCGAATCGACATTAACCGAATCGAAACCGAAACCAATATTAACCGAACCGTCCATTTGTTGGATAAAAAAATTGTCATATTTCAAATCTTTAGAAAGTGAATTTAATGTCATAAATATTTCTTAATATATTAAATATCTTTAAAACCTTATTTAAATATATCTTAATACTGCATATATGATTCTATTTAAAATATCAAAACTAAACTATCTTAAAGGGATCATTAAAAATATCGATTTATTTTTTTTGTCTTATTGGTCTCTTTATTTATGCACCTCTCCCTAAGCGAACCATTCGGTAGACAAAGTTTTCGGAAATTTTCGTAAGAAGATATTGGCTACAATTGAAAGACCTTTTCACAAAAAGAAAGGACAAGACACACAAAATATTAGATGTCATCCGCATCCATATTTGCAAATACTGTAAGTTACCAATGGACTTGGGCCTGTTTTTAAAGACGGGCCCATGGCCCCGGCTCGTTAGTCGATCTTTTGGTCTAATTAAGGCAACTCTAACGTAACATCTTATAAGGAAGCTTTAAAAACATTCAAAATTTTATCAACACGGAATTACCATCTTGTGTCCTTTGTAATTGTAAATATAGTAACATTATGATATGATTATATCCTTAGTTTTGTATAGATAGATTTATATATTTGAAAGAGAGGGTCGTGTAATAATTACTGTCATTGATCCAAATCCCAAACTTCTCCGTCCACCAAAAACTTTCTGAACGGTAGTGAAATAAGATGGCTGTAGTAACGAACAATAACAAAGCTATTTCCATAATACTACTGGTGGCCTTCTTCATTACGGGAGCTTTGTCTTCTTCACCTCCAAACTTGTAAGTACCCATCAATCAACTCTTCTTCAATTCTAAATACTTTTTGTGCAATGGATTTGAGATTAACATTAATTTATACGTTCCAAGTGTATGTTTTGTGTTCTTTGATGTTTGTTTACAATTTTGTGACATGAAGGAATTCCGAGAAATTCAACGAAACAAACGGAAAAGATGGGTTGGCGCCCCCTGTTACATTGTCTGTAATGTACAATCGTGTAAGTCTGCTCTTTGACCCTTTGATTTTATTTACCGATCACAAAATTTATTAGCCATTAAAAGATGCAATTTTTTTGAACTTGGATTACAGATTGTGATGGACAATGGAATCGTTCGAGTGACGTGGTCGAACCCAGAAGGCTACGTCGTAGCAATCGAATATGGTGGCATGGATAATGTACTTGAATTTCGTAACAAGATTGGAGCCAGAGGGTACGTAATTAGTTAAGCTGATTTTAATGACTTTTGGTTAATTGTACTTTAATCACCATTAATTAACTGAGAATGAAATATGTTTCATGTTTGGATTTAGGTACTGGGATTCTATCCTGAATTATGATAATAATAACAATGCAAATCAGAATGGCAGAGGCCCTGGTCACTCTAATCACTACTGGTAATTACTGTACTAATTAGCTCTTCATCCACTTTTATTCTTAATTTCACATAAATTTTTTTAAAAAAGAGATGAATAATGTGAGCTGTGTTTTGATGGATGTGAATGTGTAGGCCACTTGTAGGGCAAGGTTTCAGAGTGATTAGGCAAGATGATGATCAGGCTGAAATATCATTCACTATAACAGATAATGAGTTAACCGTTGATCTCAGGTAATATATGTAACAATATTAAATTTGAAATCAGGAGTTTGTTTTAATGTATTGATGTTCATCTTTGCAATGGATGGTTCATAGGTTTGTGATGCTTCGCGGGGTTTCCGGGTATTACTCGTACGCTGTTATGAAACACGAAGAAGGCTCCGGTCCGATCAATATAGGCCAGTTACGGGCTGCTTACAAGCCTCGTCAGGACAAGTATGGAAACTCAAATTCAAAAAAGTCTTAGGGCTCGTTTGGTATCGATATATAGCAAAAATATGAGATGTTTGGTATCAAAGAATGGTTCTAATTAGGGTAATCTATGCTGTTGTGATAGGTTTCATTACATGGCGGTTTCGGACGAGATTCAGAGGGTCATGCCTACAAATTGTGACCGTAACACTCGCCACAGCTCGCCCCTCGCCTTTGGAGAAGCCGTTCTCATAACCGACCCGTGTGACGAAAACATGCCCTCTTTGAAGGGAGAGGTGACCACTTTTACTTATACATTGTTGAATCTTTGCATTTTGTGTTTTTAAATTAATAACACGAGGGTCAGGTTCAAGTGAGGAGAGTCCTTGTAGTAAATGACGAGTGGCATTAATCTTCCAATATATAACCCTGAAGAATCTATGTTATGAAATAGGTGGATGACAAGTATTCATATACAATTGAGAACAAAGACAACAAGGTCCATGGATGGTTATCCACTGACCCAGCCGTCGGATTCTGGATCATAACACCAAGCAATGAGTTTCGAACAGGCGGACCGTTCAAGCAAAACCTCGCTTCGCATACAGGCCCTACTTGTCTTGCCGTAAGTGTACATGACATTATCAAGATTTCATATGTACAAACTGTAGTTATGCTATATGAGAACTTCGCTGATTCGCACGCGTTTTCGTATGTTGCAGCCGATTTACACTGATCACTACATTGGCACACAAATCAGCCTGAATATAAACCAGGGTGAAGATTGGAAAATGGTCTATGGCCCATTCTTGGTTCATTTGAACTCGGTTTCCGGTGACGAGAGTCCTTATAAGCTTTGGGATATGGCCAAGGAGCAGGTAAACAGAAATCAATCTGACTTAGTAAGTATAAATCTACATAATGTTTTTTTTCTCATGTCTTCCTAACTTTCATCAGGTGCAAAAGGAAGAACAAAATTGGCCCTATGATTTTCCACAGTCAGAAGACTATGTAAAGCCATGGCAACGTGGTGCGGTCACCGGCCAACTCCTAGTCCATGACAGGTTCAATAGTACTGAGCCACAACCTGGAAGTTCTGCTTGGATTGGCTTAGCTCCACCTGGGGACAAGGGATCTTGGCAACTATATACAAAGGTAAAAATAGTTTCACATAATTCAAAAGGAATTTATTAAGAAGAAGTTCTGTAAAACTTGTGTTTTTTTTGTCTTTTAATTCTTGCAGGGTTATCAGTTTTGGACTCAAGCAGATAAGAATGGCAGTTTTGAGATCAAGGGAGTTGTTCCTGGTGTATACAACCTGTTTGCAACAGTTCCTGGTGTCATAGATGAATTCAAATATACATCAAATGTCATAGTTGAAGCAGGCATGGAACAAATGTCTTTTTTTTCATTCCTCTTCTACTAAAACATGTGTGTGAAATTGCATTCTGAGTATCCATTGTTACAATGCAGGTTCTGAGCTTCCATTGGGTAGGCTCGTATACGAGCCTCCGAGAAATGGACCAACTTTATGGGAAATCGGCATCCCTGATCGCACTGCTGCTGAGTTCTTCATTCCAGACCCGGACCCGAGTATGGTCAACAGACTGTTTCTCAATCAGACTGATAACAAGTTAGTACTCAAAATGATTGTGATGTTTTCTTTGATCATTGATCAACAATACTGGCATAAACTTACACCTTTGCTCTTCTTTTGTCAACAGATATAGACAGTATGGCTTGTGGCTTCAGTATGCCAAACTTTACCCTCCGAACCAGGATCTTGTTTACAACGTCGGTACGAGTGATTACAGAAAGGATTGGTTCTACGCGCATGTGACAAGGTGACCATCAACTCGATCAACATTCCTCGCGAACAATCATTTCATAATAGTTATAATGTCATCAAATTTTGCTTGGATTTCAGGGTGGTAGGGCAAGACTATTCAGGAAAGAACATCTATGGAGCAACAACAAGGCAAATAACGTTTCCCCTTACACAAGTGATACCAAACAGCGTCTACACGCTACAGATAGCTATAGCGTCGTCTAACTACGCATCACTACAGGTAAAGAAGAAGAGCACAACTCCAAAACCTATCAATTTATATTTGATCTCTGATCTTGCAATGTTGTGATGACTAGTCCTAACAACTTTCTTGCAGGTTCGGGTGAACGATCCTTATAGAGTGCGCCCACATTTCAGAATAGGCATGTTTGGTAAGGACAACGCGATTGCAAGGCACGGGATTCATGGGGTATATAGGCTGGTCACTGTCGCCATTCCAAGTTCATCGTTGTCTCCTGGAATGAACACCATCTACCTTACACAACCACGGGATTACAGGGCGTTTTGCGGGTTTTTGTACGACTACATTCGCCTTGAAGGACCCTCTTGGAGCTAGAGAATTGTACTTCATAGGTACATCGTATATAGTCACAACATTTTACTAATTTTGTTTTCTTACTTAACACGCAAGAAGTAGTTATGTGCTAGCCCTTTTCTCTGTTTTTGTTTCCTTTACGTTTTTTACCGTGAGCTTTGCTGTAGTTCTACGCTGATAACAAGTTGGGCCCAATGGCCCATTTGTGCATACTGGGCCTAAGCCCAATTCAAGAAAAGAGAGGCATATTGTTACATAAATAATAATAAAAATAAGTGAAGAATAAAAAATAATTAGTGGATTGTATGGTTTGAGTGGTCACGGGAAACAAGCCAGGGCACCTCTCACGAGCTCCAACAATCACCCTGTTCACGTTTTACACTTTGGTGAGTATGCGTTTTGTATGGTTGGACGAAGTAGATGGGCGTCATTAATTATCATTATCTTAATTAAGTGATGGATGGATGAATTCAAGTGTGAAGAATGTAGTAACGGCGGTTGACGGGTGCAAGTTTACTTCTCCTTCACGTTATCTTCCCTTCTTACTACGGCTTTGCCACCTGCCCTTGCATGCTTTTCTCCACTTAGCTCCCCTCTCAAAGTCTCAATCTCAAGTTAATCAAATATACAATTATCCTTGTGATTATCTTAATTTGCTTGAATGAAAATCAATTAATCACCGGTTGGTCCAGTAGAATTAGGTTGTAATGGGATCGAACAAGAACGATAAAAGTGAGAACGATACAATGATTTACGTGTTTACTAACGTTGTGTTAGCTATACGTCCATGTTGTGTTAATTAGTTACAGCTAACTAGATTTGGGGAGCGTTGTCCCTCGCAACCCTGTCAAAGGGCGCATCACCCTATACCGGAGCTCCTGTGCTCTCTAGACCGGACCCCCTAAACCCTTTGCGGGTTCCGATCAATGACAGATTCAAGGCACATTAATAGTGTGCGAAAAGATTGAGTTCGGAGGACCGTCCTTATAAAAGGCCTTTGTAGCATCTGATCCGGATATAGTACGACCAATTAAAAGATTAAAAAATAGTTGTATCAACATATATATATATATAGTTCATTTGTTCCACTTTTGTAGTCTACTAGATGAATTTAATTTTCATGTTAGATTTTTCCAAAACGAACTATTTCTTCTACTAGTAATATTTTTCATTCACTTAGCTTATTGCAATATATCTACCGGCAAAGTGCATCCATGTTTTTAGTTTACATCTAAAAGGTAAATTAAAGTGGCAAAAGGATATTCTGAAAAAGTTGTTAGGGAATATATATATGCATGTGTCAGTGAGTATATATATCTATACTTTGATTGAAGTAGAAGATGTGTAACGTTCCAAAAACAAAAAAAATAGAGGGCCACAAAAGAAATGAGCACCATTAGGTCCATTAGTATTAATGATATTGAAATTGGTAGTACGAAAGGCAGTGACTACACATTGCATCCCGGGCATATGAGCAGCAGCTAGGTAATTAATAGCGTCATCAGTGTATTGAAGTATGTATACAGTATAGTCCTGCATTTCCCACTATAATGATCTCATTGTATTTAAAATAAAATGAAATTAATAGCACAAAGATCTAAGATGAAACTCATGTTATGTGTTGGAAATTACAATTTTAAATTGTATACAGTGTAAGAAAAATTATTTACTTATTTCAACAATTTGCATTAGTCGTACCTTTGAAATTCCGGTGGGTCGAGATTAGACGAGTGACGTGTGGGGTTTTAGATCAATTTTAGATATAAGGTAGGAATCTACAACTTAACTCAAAAACTGAAGCCAATAGATAGAGTTTCAACCTTTCTTATATATAAGGGGATATTTTGATTGTATGCTTGACCTGGCCGAAAAGAATTATATTCTCCAACAGTACCCACTTGACATCAAATATGTTCATTAAAAAGTCGATAAATTTTTGTTAGAATACTCTCAATCTGATATATGGCCGATTAACAGAGGATTAATTTGTTGAGCTTGTTGGAGATACAAGGATCAATCCCACATCAACCATTAGAATAAAATGCCACTAGTGCATAATTAAGTAAGATCGATGAAAGGTTTAATATTTTAGGTTAGAAGGTGAACTCCGCCATTATATGAAAGCTGGCTACAGAATCTGACATATATGCACTGTTCTAAAAAAACACTAAGCGTCCCCTAGGCGGCTTGTACGGTTGTCTAGGTGGCCTAGACGAACACCTAGTTACTGCCTAGGCGGGTTGAACAGCTAGGTGGATGGGGACCGCCTAGTGCCTAGATGGGGCCTAGACGGGGCCTAGACGGGGCCTAGAAAGATTTTAGAACAGTGCATATAAATATATAAGTTACCTCTTCTATTATAAATTGATTTTAGAATGAAATCTCATAAACCTATACGATGCTAGCTAGCTCCTACTCTTCGGTTATTGTTATTTTGTCTAATTTGTACTAATAATACATATTTATTGATAGGATGACTTTATAAAATAATATATTTTTGGGGCATGTTTTTATTATGGTGAGATGATATAATGGTATGGATATTAGATATGGGGGAGGCAAGAGTTTAGTGCGAAAAGGGACACATCATGGGAATGAAGAGACAAAGGCATGAGACTACGCATGAAATTGAAGGCAGAAGTAGTAAGAGAAAGAGAGATCTTAACTGTACTGCTAGTCTGGTTCTGCATCACTGACACTGCCGACCACTAACTTAGCCCCTTCTGCTCTCAATCTCACTCAGTCCTGACTCATTCTGCTAGTCAGTCCTTTCTGAATTCTGATCCCCATCGCCTGCCATTTTCCCAGCTAGCCTTTCACTCTCCTTTCCTAATTTTACTTGTGCCATCCCTTGGCCCAACTTTTGTCATTTTTCCAAACTTACCTAACGTGAATGTATAAATGGTCGTTAAGATCATTATGAGCTCTCTATGTACTCTATGTAGGCGTACGAGCAAGCGAGGGCTAGCTCGCCGGGACCGCTTAGCTTCTTGAAAGTCGAATCAAGGGTCGATGGGTACACGCAAATTTAAACTAAATTAATAATCTAGTTTTTGAGTATAGCTCGACCTGTGATCTGGATTGACCCTACTTATAATCGACACGAGATATGAGATGTCTTGATGTGAATTTGGCCAAACCAACCCTAGGTAGATATTTTGTAGTAGAAATGGATCATTACTGAACCCAAATATGGAATTAGGAGGGTATTTTAGTAAAAATTATATTCTTTCTGTATCAAAATAGTTGTCCATTTGAGTATCTCACATATATTAAAAAAAATGAATTTTCTTATATTACTCTTATAAATGTAGAGTTATTATTAGTGGAAAGAAACATGAAAACGTATAATACTTATGATTGAGATAATTATTAGGGGCGTAAATGTAAAGAGATCGATAAAAAAAATGAAATGGACAAATACTATGAAACAAGAAAACATTATTATATAGAAAACTAATTTTTAAAGAGAGTTGTATTTTAGAATTCTATAGTAGTTATACCAAAACCTAAAATGAGTAAGCTTTAATGAAAAAAAGGTTTTCCAAATTCCACCGTAGCCCTAATTTCAGGCACATTATTTTTGGCATGCCTACACACTACGTCAGTACTCTTCCCTGTCTCCACTGAATCTGTCTATGTTTGTCCCCCTTAAAATCCACCTCCACCTTTTCACACATCCCCTACTCTTTCTCCTCCTCATCACCATAATTACTTAACTCTTCCTCTCTCCTCTCTCTCTCAACTTTGATGAGCATCACAAGCTCCACTTCTCCACATCTCATCTCTCCTTTCATGGAATAATCACCTTCATACATACTACTCTAGACATCAAGATCCAACAACATCTACACATACATCCCATAAACCCCTAACTACCCCTCTAGAACTCTCTCCAAAATGCTCGCCACCGGCCCCGCCCCACCGCCACCACCCGCCACCACCACCGTCGTCGCCACCTCATCCTCGGACAACGGACCGGCCGCGGCCCAACAGCGGCCGGCCCTCCGTTGCCCTAGATGCGACTCGAGCAACACCAAGTTCTGCTACTACAACAACTACAGCCTGTCTCAACCTCGCCACTTCTGCAAATCCTGCCGCCGCTACTGGACCCACGGCGGGGCCCTCCGCAACGTCCCCATCGGCGGGGCCTCCCGGAAATCCAAGAAGCCCCGCCGATCCTCCCTCCCTCCTCCCTCCGGCCCCACCGCCCCCATCGTCGATTTCCAACTAGGAGGATCCTTACTCTCTAACTCCTTCCCTCCTCTCACAAGGCTTAATTACCCTACTAATCTCTCCTCTCCCTTTGGAGACCTCAATCTAAATCCACCACCTCCTCCTCCTCCTTCTAACTTATTAGGTTTGAACAATTACCCACTAATTACTACTACTAGTCAAGCTGGTGGCGGTGGCGGTGGCGGCGGTGATAGCTTGTTGGCGTCTTCGATTGAGTCGTTGAGCTCCTTGAACCAGGAGCTTCACTGGAAGCTTCAACAACAGCGGATGTCCTTGATTTTCGACGACGTTGCTCCGGTGGAGGCGGTGGCCGTGACGACTAACAACTCCCACGTCGACAAGAAGCCTCAGTCTATTTTCTTTCAGAATCTGGAGGCTACAAATTCATTTGCTCACCACCATCATTCTACTACTGGAGGTACTATTAGCTAGTTAATTAATTAGGGTATGTAATTAAGCGTATGAGATTATATTGTTTAATTTGTTACCTATTATAAAGATTAGATCCACCTTTTGAAACAAATTTTATGCTAACTTTCTCTATGTAGCACAAAAAAGTTAGAAGGCAATTTACTATCATGTAACTTTTTTTTTGAGGAAAAACTATCATGTAACTGCTATGTATGAGATGTGATAATTTTGGTTATTATGACTTGTCAAGATTGATTAATTATGGGTAATATCAACATTAGTTACAGATATAATACTATATATATGTGGGTGATATAAACTATTTAACTGTTATGTATGAGATGTGATATTTTTTGTTATCAATCTACCCTATAGTTGGAGCTATTAAGTGCAAATTTCAATGTTGGGCCTATTTTGCAATCATCTTAAATACTGTTTTTTTCCCTTCAAATTTCCATTTTGATGTAGGTACTCATCAAGATCAGAGTACTAACTCACCAAATATTAATCAGTGGTTCTTTGACACATCCTACGGTGGCGGCGGAAGTGGTAGCGGTAGCAGAAACAACCATTGCGGAGACGGAAACGAGAACGAAGAGAGCGAGAATGTTGCGAGCAGATTGAATACTTCTGGTGGGTATGTGTTGGACAAGGATGGAGTGATCAAGTTCCAACAATATGCTCAATGGCTTGGTATGAAAAAGATTTGAAAAATTCAATCTCAAAACCCTAGACAATGTTACATGAGAGAAATTTAAGCATGTATATATATTGAAGGAGGATTTACTCAATTGAGGTTAGGTTCTTCTTCTTATACTGGGAGATTTGGAGAAATTAGAGAGAAAACAAGGAAAGTACTCAATATAGATCTCTGTTGGGTGTACTATTCTTTTGCACTTCTTTTGTTCCTAATTTTACTATTAAATGTGTAACTGTAATGAAATTCTCAAGTTAGAAATTAATGCTGGGTTCATCTTTCTAGCTAACACTTTCTAATTTAAGTGATCATCATTCTAGCTAGCTAACTTGTTGATTCAAGCATGCATACTGGTGTTAACATTAATGAATGTATGATGGCTGTTGAAGACGAACATTTCTTGTATCCTTTTCAAAGAAGGACAATCAATGGTGTTAATATGACAACTGTAAGTACGTATATGTCTTACATAATGCATTCATATGTGCAAAACTGCCAATATACAGTATATTGAATTGCATGCACTCACCTTTCTTTATCATATATACAGTAAAATCTATATAACTTAATACTCGATAAATTAATACACTATAAAATAATAATTTTCTTGTCAACCTTGCTTAATCCCGTTCAAAGTAGGGTAGGGGTCAAAATGTACGCATTACCCTCAAGAAACTCGAGGTGTGTAGATCTCGACTCCTGGACATATCACTATATGTCACCTTGCATCCAATCTATATAATCGGATACTTTGATTTGGAACATAATCCATTCCAGTCAAATCTCCCTTTTGAGTTTCCCCTAACTGTAGAAATTGTCTTTGAGAGAACGTCTATCCGTGGTTTGATGGTTCCAAACAGATGACGAAGTCGCTGACCTGACCAAATTCGTTCACGAAGTCGCCGACTTGTATTTTTGGACAGACACGTGTGGAAATTCAATAAAAGGCAATGTCGCGTTTTTTGTTAAGGTAACTTCAGAAGCTGCTCTAAAAGAGTTTATTAAGACAAGTTAATGTGTGCAATGAAGGAAAATTATCAAGGGATCATTAAAGATGATTTTATTATGTCTTAGGGAGATATTTAGGGAAAGATTGCACACTATTCATATCTTGTCCAAATGGAATGAATCGGGTGGCAATCCTTTTAGTTCTCTTTATATATTCTTGTGGGAATAGAGTTAGAACTAAGGAGCTTGAGCGAACTCTTGTATTACGAGTGTGGTGTTGTAAGGAGATTGTGAGATTCGGTCTTTGTGTGGTTAAGTGCGAGTGAGGATTAGGTTAAGGCAAGAGTACTTGTAAGAGAGTGTGAGACTCACTTCTTGTTGTAAGAACACCTTTGTAATCCGAAAAATCAATATAGCGAGCAAAATACTCTTCAAGTCAACTTGAAAGGCAAGTGGTTTTTCCTTACACAAAGTAGTTGGTTTGTAGAGGGTTTTCTACTCTAAATCACCGTATTAAGATCTAGTAGTGTTAAGTTTTTCTTGTGTTTTTATTCCGCTGTGTAAACATAAGTTGTTAACTCTGATTGTCGATATCGTAGGTGTCGACGACTTCGAAGTACTAACCGCTTCTACAATCTCCTCTCTCTTCTTTTTTTTTTTTTGTCAATTTTGACTTTCAATTAAAGTGAAACTCAAGATTGTCAGAGAATGCTAGCTCATCAGTAACCAAACAGCCACATTCATATAACCTGAAAAGTTCAGCAATTTCACCTTATTCTATTTACACAAACAGCCACATCATCTTCATTTTGCCCCCCAAAAATTCACCTTTTTTCGAAGCTTCTTTTAAGGTCAATATATTATATACATAACCTATTTTTTTTCTCCTCTTATTAAGCTTCTTTTAGACGTCATGAAGAAGAAAAAAAAGGTATATATATCATATATACAATAGCTATGGTCCTAGGGATGAGTGATCTCTGAATTTTCTGGAATGCCTGACCACCTAAGTTTTGTTTTTACTCCCTCTTGATCAAGATAAGATGCATTGATTCATATATAGGGTTTCCCTTTAAATAGGCATGCAGAAGTCTTGCATGCATACATATATATATATACACATTTGCTTTTCACTAGGAGCTCGAGTATCAGTCCAGCTAGCTAGCAGATACACTGAGACCGATTTCAGCTGTTCATGCATGGCATTGCCAATAATATCTTCTATCTTCTGCAAAGTTTATATAATTAATGCGCATTCATCTTTTTATTTATACATGAATGGGTCACTTAATTGTATGGTCGGTTTAAGTTTTGTTAAGCCTGATATGTTCGGAGTACTATAGTATTCTCATATCCGGTTAATTGCTAGCTAGAGTGAAAGGTTTCTTTTGACCAGAAAAAAGGAGTGAAATGTATAAATATTGATTCCAACATATGGATTAGTAAATATTGCCCACATGTGGAAGTAAAATTGCTACTTTTTACGTGATGGAAAAGATGTTCAATTTATACGTGTGGTCGGGGTGGAGGTAGCGGTAGATGTGGAGGTAATGTTGAAGACAGATGACAACTGTGGTGGTGATGTTTGTATCCAAAAGTTTTTCTTAAATATATAATTAAAATTTTACTATATACTAAATTGGACATTAAAATAATAATATAGAAAAACATATGTCAACACCGATTTAATATATAATTGAAATTATAATCCATAAGCATTAAAAAAATCTTACAAATCTTAGGAGGATTCAATCCTTACACAAAAATTATAACCGTATAAATTTTTGTACAATTAAGAGAATATGTTATAAGAAAAATATTATACATTAAAATAAATCCCATAAGAAAAAGCTAAATAGAATAATACAAGATTTTATATCAAACTATTCTTCTAAATAACTTTATATAAGATTTTAACTAAGTTTTCGTTAAATCAAATTGTGCTTTCAATGCATGGGACTAATACTAGTTTATAAGTAGCTAAAGATGATCCATTGGCAACGAAATCATCCTTCTTATTATGTAGAGACTATAAGTATTACTTTAATAAATAAAAACCAATATATTGTTCAATTTTAAAGATCTTCCACTTAGAAGGATGACCTTTTAGCATATTAAAAACAACATCTTAAATCTTAAAATTTTAAATGCATGTGAAGTAGTTTGCAACATCATATCATATACTATACTAAAACAGAGGTGAAAATAATAATTAACATGACATGTGTCAACTTCACGCTGAAGTGCTGAACTATATCACTCATCTTTATTATAATAATTTGATTGGTTAAAATTTGACCGTGCATCCCATATGTATTTAATATATGACATAATATATCCTTACAATTTTATCTATAAGGTTTTCTTTAAAATTTAATTATTCAATCTTGTTATATACCAAATCGAAAGTTAGAGGGAGATCGGAGCTTGGACGTAGCCGGCCAAGCGGACGGAGTTCTTGTCTAGTGAGGTCGAGCGAGGAGGCCGGAGAGGCGAGCGAGCGCGGAGGCAAAGGAGTCCGATGTCGAGTGGGCAGATCCGGTGAGAGCGAGAGAGGGGGCCAGGCTAGGGAGGCGGAAGTAGAGGTCAGCTGAGAATCGAGGGCCAGATCTCGGATCTGTAGAAGAAAGAGAAAGTCGAAGAAGAAAGAAGCAAAATTGGGAGAAAGAGGGGTTGAGTTGGTAGGGAGAGATTGGCCAAAATTGTCAAAATTTGACTTTGGCATTGTTTAAGTGGATTAAGTTTGGAGAGATAAAGAAAAAAGGTAAAATAATTAAAATCGAAGTTTAAAGACGCGTCCCACGCGCGCGTTGACGGATTTTTAACGAGGAAACTATATAGGGTGGTTTTTTTTGACGGAAGGGTTCACACAGGTGGTATTTTGTAAATATATATAAAAGGGGTGGTTTTGGGCAATATGACCTATTATAAGGGTGATTTTCGGTCAATCTGCCAAAAAATAAAGTTCCCTCAAATGCACAAAACATCTGATGACATATTGAATTAACTCCAAAAAATTAGAGGTATTAACATGCATGCCATCACATGATTGGTTTATCAAAGTCAAGTATTAACATGTTGCCATCACAATATCAGAATCATGTGAGAACCTAATAATTTCACTAAAAAACTTGATGTACCAAAACGTCAGCACGTGATTGTTTTCTCAAAGTCAAGTATTACCAACATGTCACTAAATTTGCTCAATTTCATCTCTCAATCTCTCGATTTTGCTTTAAGTTAGTGTCGCTCGATGGAGTTTTGTGGTCAATAGCTTGCTCCTTTGCTTTCGGTTTTCAGCCACATGCTCAAGCACTTGGTTGGGACATAACTAAACAGTTGCAAATGTGCATACTTTTTTTTTTTCAAGGGTACATCATGAAACCAACTAGATAGCTCCTAAGTTCTGTTGGGATATCTAGCACCCCATTATTATAATCCATTTTTGACTCGGTACCCTTTTTAAGATAACTTAATGGGTACTAAAAAATATAAATAAGCAATAATTTGATATAGCATATTCATGATACATACTTAATTACGAATGCGTAAATCTAGATACTTAATTAGCATTTTTAATCTTTATTCGTTATGCAAGTTGGAGCGATGGTCTACCATTACAATCACGTAACGTGCCATTATTAATATACAACAAGGACGAGAAAACAAATCACTTGTACAATCACTTCTTAAACTCAAACAAATCACAAAAATAGTCAATGCATACTACCCTAAGTTGGGTGAAACCAACTAATTTGCCTATATGTTTGAATTGATCTTGAGTTCGAAGCTTTCCCTTTGCTCGATACATGGTCATAACAAAGATGTCGCCTTGTAGAGCAACCCTTGTCCTTTGGCTATCGTCTAGTTGTTCAGGCAAGACAGACTCACATGCTATTAGTTTCCCTCCCATAGGAAGGGCATCGTAACAGTTTTTCATGATCTGCTTTAGTTCATCATCCGTCCATGTAAAAAAACTTAACTGCTAGAAACACCACAAGATGATAAGTATAACTTACATTAATACAAATAACTATAACACATTTTTATCAACATCCATCAATATTCACAAAATTAATTAAAACCCCTCTTGTTTTTGGAATTTGTAAAAATAATTGATTACTTAAGTTTTGGGTCAACATGGAGCTTTGTATTTAGGGTTGCCTATTTAGATAAAGGTATTGTAGAATTTAACTTAGGCCAAATGACCCAAATTTTAGATGGCTCAACCATAGACCAATATTGTTGCAAACACTCATAAAGCATGTTTTTGGCAATTTCTATTAGGGTTGTATATAAGCTCTCTCTTTAAAGCCTTTTCAACGAGAGAATCTATTCGATATGTCACCCTTAGTTTTTCCTACCTTTTGAAAGGTCCTTTTGAAGTTTAAACAACTTTAGTTTTTCCTACCTTTTGAAAGGTCCTTTTAAAGTTTGCACAACTCAAGCCCTAATAGAATCTCAACTTAGAGTGCTCTTCTTGATACAAATGGAAATGACTTGGTTTTTTCCCTTCACATTCTTGTTCTAACATTTTGATCTAGGGCAATCCGAACGAGGGACTAAACGATTAAAAAACAAGTTTTTTATTATTTTTTGTAAGCTACTTCAACTTCTTACTTTTTTTATCTAGTACTTCATTTTTTGAGTTGCATTTCAGATTAAGCTCTTTGTTAATGCATATAGACAATATCTAATGTTTAGATTCAGCTCTAAAGATTCTAGCTAAGTTCATATAACCCATTCCTTAGCAAAAAATCAACTTGAAGAACAAAATCTAAATGTTTTGATTATTTTTTGTTACTCACTTTTTTTTTTTAATTTCTTGTGTCGCTTTTCAAACGTGAGATTCTCTTTCTTCGGAATTGAAAATATATACAAGGCTAAAAGTGTCACCTTCTCGAAGATAACATCACCACGGGGAATCGACTTGAACATGTCACCCCCCACATGGGTTATACCTACATATAAGAAAGATTACAAAACAATCAATTAAGTTCTTTTCTAGTAAAAGTTTACAATTGAATGTATAAACTTAGGATATAAGATATTATGGGCATATACTAAATAAAACATATAAGATCCATTCTTCCTAGATAAAATAATTTAGTCATCCAAATAGAAGTATATCATTTAAAAATTTAGTTTAAAGGGAATTGACTAAGATCGATTAATATAACAAAAGGATTACGAGGAATTGGAGGAGCTTTGACAACTACTTCAGGCAAATCAAAGTTAATCGCCTCCTTTATACCACTATGCTTTTCCAAAATAATCCTTAAGCAATCCCCAACACTCCCACCGACATCCACAAGCGTTTGAATGCCATCAAATCCATCATAACCACTATCTAGCAATGCCCTCATGAAGGGAACTGAAACCCCTGACATCGCCCTTTGCATTAGCTTATTCATCTCTTCATCTTTCTTATAATACACGTAAGGCGGATCGCCATTGGCCCTTATGAAGGGCTCTATAGAAGGATCAAGAACCGATGTGTGCATAAGAGACCAAGCCTTCATCATCGCATCTTGGTTGTGTTGCAACACATAAGCACCATGGGACAAACCTTCCTCATCTGTCACTAGTGTCTTTCCTACCTCAGTTAATGAGTACCTGCATGGGTGCATAAAAGTAGTTCCATAATTTTGATACCTGCTTATGGTGAACTGATGTATAACATATCAAAGTAAATAAGTCTAGTATCTATCAAGTGACAAATGGACTGGCCAACCATTGACCATGACGCATAGGATCTATTAAGTGACAAATTGGGCAATGTAAAATTTAACTAATTTAACGCAAGGCTTGGGGGTTAAGATGCTTGATTGGTAGGAAACTGGATTTGCCTGCATTCAGTAGTATATGGGATTGTGGTGGGAGAGAGATACTCCTTGAATACTCCATAGCTAGAGAGAATTCTCAAAATACGGTGAAGGTTTTCAAGATCAGTTGGAGCATCTGGTGAAGCAATGCGTGAGAGAATCTGTTTTGGTGTGCGGGGAGCATTGGCTCCGTTGCTCCAGATGGCATCGGCGACATTGAGGCGAACAACGGCGCACAATGCCATGGGGACATTGGTCATGAGGGCCAACTCCAAGATGGCCAACCTAGCTTTCTTTCTGTCTTCGGAAGTCTCGTCCACCACTAACGTGTTGACGATTTTAGGAGTGTTTTTGTCTTGGCCTTGAGGCAATTCCATCATAATCTCTCGCTCTGATCTCTTTATACTTAAGTTTGGTTCAATTGATGGTGCAATATGTTTTTAAAATGCAATAGCTTAAGCTTTAGGGGGGGCATATATATAGTTGTCTAATTGGTGGGGTAGAAGACAAAATTATATTAAAAATAGAAATACGAAGCTTATTACCAAAGATTTCAAGGATATCTAGATACCTTTGGCTATCAAGTGAAGTGGTTAAATTGATAAGGTATTATCCAAAAAATATTTAATTCCACAATCATGTTTAGTACTTTTCATAAAATAAATAACAAACCCTTATTTACCATAGAGTTTTGGTCTTTGCTTCCCTATATCTTTTAATGAGATACCATTTGCATGATCAATGAAAATTTACATTTGGTCAAGCGTTTTTAGTATAGTTAGAATGTCATGAATTTTTTACTAACCAATAAGTCGTGAGCTCGATTTACCCTCTTTTATGATAAAAATATAAGTATCCTTTATGAGCAAAAATAGTAAATATTTATATTCATGATTAGCGATACAGAGATGATTATATTTGAATTAATTTTTCATTTTTTGATTCTCGCTTTTTTAAAAAGAGCTTAAAATCCTAATCTCGCCATTAATTGAGGCCATACTAGATATTATCACTCCCTTTCTCTCAATTTCTTCTTTTATTGTTTGCCACTCTTCCTATTATATGAGTCAAATATATGATGTTAAAATTTTAATATTAAACAAATCAAAATCTTATGATATGGTTTTTGTATGTTATTTTGCTTCTTATGCTATGCATTGCATGCCTATATTTGACTAACAAGTAGCAACTAATTACATATTAAATTGTTTGGATTAGGAAATTATATGGGTTTTAGGGTCCGTTCGGTGGAGTTTGAATTGAGCTTGTGTACGTAAACTTATTCAAGCTTATATAAAAAAATAAGCTCTCGTACAAGTGTTTGACGTCCATAGTTGATGGAAGCTTTTCAAAGCTTATGGGAGTTTAATGAAGTTGAAATATTGCACAAAATATAAGTTATATCATTCAAGCTAATGGGAGTTGAAGGATGCGTGCTTATGAAAAACTTTTCCATATATTACCTTTAAATTGTAACTAAAATTATTTTTTATTGTATTTTAATATCCTTTTTCATAATTTCTATTGCTACTACAAAAAAAACCAAATTCAATCAGCCTTGTATACGGAACACTAGAAAAATCAAATAAAATGGACTGAATTTCCAGCTATAAACTTCAGCTAAAACAAACATTTCAGCTTTAGTCCATTTCAGTTTTATGACGCCGAACAAACCCTTATTGTTAGTTTTTTTTACATAAGGTCGGGTCAATCTTAATTATCTTACTCAAGGTCGCATGCATCTTAAAATCCAAACGATTAAACTATTTGTGATCAATTTTAAAAATTTTGCGTTTTGGTTTCCTTATGACAACAACCCACATTCGATGACAAATCTCGAGTTTATGACCTAGATGGCAAGACCATGTATCAAGTAAACAAACTCCGATTTTCCCTGGTGGATAGAGGATTGTCAAACTTGATTTTTCATTAAAGAGTAGAGATATGGATTGAGGAGCTTAAAACCTCCCAACATCTTTCTCATTCCTTCTACCACAAATGAACACAACTTGGAGTCTTTTCGGATGTTACTTGTTAATACATGAAATTAGGTAAGATGAACTACATTACAAGAAATTAGGTACCATAGGATAGCACAAAACTAGTTATAACACTAAATTATGTTATAGGAAATAAAGTAATCAAAATTGGCTAGTATGAGATAACAATACATGAAACAGAAAATTATATTATAAAAAATTAGTATTTCCTCTCAAACATGAAATGTCATTTTCTAGTGGTGTATACTTTTATGATATCTAATTTTTTACAAGCATAATGAAACCATTTTATAAGAAGTTAGGCTTACATGAAATATGTGTTATTTTAAAAAAATTAGTAATTGTAACATGAGCATTAGAGAGTGTCGATCAGACACATCAATGCCTTACGATGAAATATGAGGTGTCATCTCAATGGCTTGATTGATTAGATCAAGGGGCTATTGTTTTATCACAATTTTATTAGACGATGTAGTTCGATCATTTATCTAATTACTATTCATCTTCTTTCAACTTTCTCTTTTTCTTGTGTCTCTTCTCAGTGATCTTCCGAGTGATCTGGTGTTGATTATTCTAGCTTGCTATCATTGATTCATAATGACCTTATCATTGACCTTATGTCTTCTTTTGATCTGGTTAAATTCAATTTAGCTTCCACTAGTTGATTCGATCTTCAATCTAAAAAACCTTCAAGCCATTCATTAATGGGTGATCTTCAATTTGTTCAATAATGACGCCAATCAAGTAAATGAGATAAATTGTGTTTCTTTACATTTTGACTGTCTTGATTCCACTAGTCCGATGTCCATCTCGCTTCGTGACCATCTATATAAAAAAAGGATGACGTGAAGGATAATTATCGTCTCAAATTTTGTAGAAGAGAAATATGTGAAGGTAAAATTCATGTGTATATGCCATTATAATTGTTGTTTGGGTCGATTTCGGTTCAATCCATATCGGGGTTGGGTCATTTCGGTTTGGGCCGAGTTTTGGTCCAATTCGATTTTTGTTTGGATCGATTCGGCTTGGCCAAACCCGAATAAATGTGTACTAACGGGGCATTACTCGGCTGTAGATCTAATGCAACACTACCAAGCTAGTTCGATAACAAAAAAAATCAGTTCTTACAACGCAAGCACGGTGGGAAAAACATTAAAATTGTCTGACTCGTATTATAAAAATAACAAACAAAAGAATGGGCAAAAGGTTGAACCAATCCATATATATAGACATAGGTTTGGCTCGACAATCATGGCTGATTGCTTTGTTTAATTTAATTAATTGGATTTGGTTTTATTAATAATAAGGTAGGCTTAACTAATTAGAATTTTATGATTATACTTTATTAGGTTTAATGTATTTTTACGTAATTTGTCTTCTATTGTCGTTATTATCATAAGAAGCATTTTACTATTGATCTACTTGCCACTAGCCTTGTCAATTGGGTTGGGTCTATAATGGGTCATAAGTAGACCCGTCAAAAGCTGACTTGACCCGTAAACCCGACCCGACCCGAAATTTCTGGGTTTCAACCCGAAACCCAGTCTGAACCCGAACCCGGTAAACCCGAAAATTTCTGGGTTAGGGTCGGGTCAAACCCGCTGGGTCAAGAAATTTATAAGGCGGACAACTTATTTTAGAATACACTCTAATATAATGAAATGACAGAATGATAGGTAAGTGTGCACCCAAAGGTTTTAACTATATTACAACATATAAAATTTATTTTAGAAAATTATGATATATTTATCATTAAAATATAGAAAAATAATATTTTGTTTTATACTTTATTATTTTAATAATATTTTATTTAAATTTTGGTCAAAAAAATGATACTCTTGACCCGCTGGGTTGATCCGACCCGACCCGAAAACCCGAAGCGACCCGACCCAGTTTGACCCATAACCCGATTGACCCGAACCCGAACTCAACCCGATCCCGGAACGACCCGACCCGAACCCGCCCGACCCGACCCGACCCGATTGACAGGTCTAGTCATAAGTCAATCGGGTTTAGGTCTATAAAGGGTCACGGGGCAATCGGATTGGTTATTGCGAGATTTTAGGTCTGGTCGTATCAGCCCAACGTGTTATGAGTATCAAATTGTTTTACCATTATTTGAACAATATTTTGCTTAAATGATAAAATATGATGGAAATATTAGTTTTATATATTTTGATAATAAAAAATAATACGATTTTTAAAATAAATTTTATATATTCTAAAATATACTAAATCGGGTCAACCCAATGATTCAGATTCAATTGGTTCGAGCTGAAACTTGGTTTGGGTTCAATCGGATCAGGTTAAAATTGGGTTTCGGGTCTAAATTTCTAGGTTAAAACCCTAAAATTTTGGGTCAGGTCGGACTCGGTCAGCTTTTGATAGGTTTACTTGCCACCATTGGTACATGACAATTCCGAAGAATCGCCTTCCTTGATGGTTGTAGGATCTAGACTTGAGTACATTGAAATCAACATTGTATTGCGATCAAAATTGTTTAATGGCGTAGGAGAGAAACCAACATTAAGTTTTCTACCTCAAAATACGCTAATTAAAACCAATTAACCCTAGAACAATTTATAATAAACATAGGGCTAAAATTTATCTAAGTAAATAATATTATAAATTACTAAAACAAAGACTAGAAAAATCGGATCTAATAAAAGATATAACAATAACATAAGGATAGAGATATGAAAAGTCAAAGATTCCCGTAAGATCTTGTACAACTCTGAATAAAGCGCGTTTTTGACTCTTCTTGTTGAATTCTCATCTTCATGTCGATTATCAAGGTGTAGATCTTTAAATAAGATGTTCAACACATCTTGATTGTTCTCGAGATCATTTATGTAGCCAAAGTGTTACGACTCTTTTACTGAACACTACTCAAGCTGTGACGAGATCTCAAACCTCTGAAAATATCTGCGATTTATTTCTTTTTTTGGAGGCCTTAGACGTGTGACTTGATAGCATTTAAAAGATAATTTCACACGCTTTAAGACCTTCTTGAACTTGAAAGCTTATGACTTACGGAAAGGTTTTGTCCTAGCTCGTCGATTGGCCTCCAACTCCCTCTTCCTGGACATATATGACATTCTTGCATCAACCATGGAAAGAGATAGATCCAAAGACTTAAACCCTGATCATTACGAAAAAAAGAACAAAATCGGATATTACAAAATTAAATGATGCACTACTATGCTTGCGGTGGAATAAGATTTTGTAGATATAACTTTTTGTTGCCTAAATTCATGTCATGTTATTTCATTTTTCCCACTTTTTTATTATATTATTTTTGTTATACCATATTTCATGCTATTTTCTATTGCCTTATTCCTTGTAACGTAGTTTCATATTACCTAATTTTATGTAATATCAACTTACACCCGAAAAGGCTCTACATAGGGTGACCTAATGGTAGGACGTAGTAGGCATGAGAAGGATGTCAAGACTTGAGTTAAAAACAAAGTATGACCATCGTACTTGCATTAGGTTGAATTGGTTAGTGCAAGATTGTTGCTTGATTTTTTTATCCTTGCTCGTTGGTCATGAGGTTGGGATTTATCACTGAAGCTGGGTTATTCGTCATCAAAACAAAGTAATACACGAAAATTGTATAAAATCAATCATAGATAGTTTAAGCATTTAGATGTCGTAGTTTAAGTTGAGGAGTATTTGTTGGATCGAACTTCGTTAGTAACAGACAAGGACGTCGTATAGGAACAACATCCATAGGCAGAGGAACATTAAATCAAATAACAAATGCAGGAAATAAACAAACTAGGGACATAAGTATTTGTAGAGGAACCCCACTTAGACCCACTAGTCTAGAAGAGTAAACTTCTACCTCCGTGGAGAATTTTGAATGACTTATATTACTTGTATTATATGAGAATCCCTACAACTATTATAGGGTAAAATACAAACTTCTCTAACAATAAGATTCCGTCCTTATGGGTTACTAATGCACTTCCTTTCACCCTACCTTTACATAGTCTAACTCGATAATCTTAAGTACATAGAACTCAAACCTCACATGTTTCCTAGTCCTTAGGAAACACACATACTTTGGGTTATGAAACAAATATTGTTCTTGGTTGACTTCTTCCTGATCAAGATCACTCATACTCACTTTATGCCGTGGTGTTCTTGAGGCTTTTGGGAGAGAATGCTCAGAAGAAGTCACATCATTTACACTACACAAGAGTGTATAAATACATGTACTCGCCATGTATAGAGGGGTATCTTGTACCTTCTATCTTTTCACAAATTCTTCTCTCTGACCTGCACGCTCTACTCGAAGGATATTCTATTGACTTAGGCATCGGAGGTGGATTAGGAAGTCCCCTTCCCCTTTGTCCATTGTTTTGCAGGTCCTAGGTCATTGAAGAAGGAGGAAGACGAAGGAAATCAAAGTAGTTACCTAAGTGCATTAAAGGCGAATTTTTATGCACTTACATAGACTTATACATCTACCTAGAACTGTTTCAAATAAAAGAAATTCTTTGGAGCCTTGTTCTATTTGTTCACAGTATAAGCAAACTCATAACGGTTTTCCTAAAGTGATAATAAAGCATCCATTCTATTGGAATTGATTCATGTTGATGTTTAGGGCCCCTACATAAACCCTCTACTTGTAGAGCTTCTTATTTTTCACCATACATGATGGTTATTCCCATTGTGTCTGGGTTTATTTATTGTTCAACAAGACTAACATGGCAAAATTGATCAAACAAATTGTGTGTTTGCTAAGACAAAATAATTCAAGAAAGATGTCAAAAGTTTCTAAACTGATAATGACACCGAGTTTTGCCATTAATCCTATTTTTAATCGTGGATCTTAGGGTATTATTTTAGACATCGTGTGTAGCGACACCTCAACAAAACGTTCACATGGACTCTAGGCATCGACATTTAATGAATATGGCACATGCTCTTCATGTCCTAGGGTCACTGCCATTTCGTTTTTGTCATGAATGTGTTCTTATAGTAGCTTACTTGATTAACATAACTCTTTCTCTAGTTCTTTATGCGAAACTCCCTATGAATTTTTATTGGGCGAGGTGCTTAATCATGATCATCTTTGTATATTTGGTTGTCTCTCTTATGCCTTTATGATGCTCCAAAATAAAGTTAAGGTTGCCTCTCAAGTTGTTGATTTGTTTTCTTAGGCTATCTTTATGGGAAAAAGGAATGGAGGCTTTATGATATTGATATTTACACTTTCCTAACCTTGAGAGATGTTGTTCTTCACAAAACCATGTCTCCGTTCAACGTTGAAAATTTTACCTCCCGTTGATTCTTGGGATCTTGTTGACACTCATGCTTTTGTCTATGATTCTCTTATGCATGTACACTTGTCTGAGCTACCACCTCCTGATATGAGGAGTGAATCATCTTCAGCGCCGCCTCCTTTTGATCAACATATTCCCAGCAGCAGACATCATCACTAGTCATCCTTTCGCCTACTCGACTTTGTCTACCTTCCTATCAAAACAAAGGGGCCCTCTTTGGCACCACCACGATCTACTTCATTACCATCTTCAAGTCAATGTTACTCAATTGTCAAATTTTTTTAGGCCGATTGACCGAAAACCACCCTTATAATAGGTCATATTGGCCTAAATGCCCGTGAACATGTGCGTGAGGTGCGTTTTTATACTATCATTTAGATTTTCAGTAAATATGTATAAAATGGGTGGTTTAGGACAATATGACCTATTATAAGGGTGGTTTTCGGTCAATCGGCCTATTTTTCATACACGACGATTAATACTAGTTTACATGTTCTATTGACTTTTTTAACATTGTTTTGTTGTGTAAGAAGGTGATTCTATTTTTGGGTTTTTCTACCTTATATCCTAAGCATACAGAATAAAAGTGTGTAATTTAAAATTAATGCTCTATTTAAAAAATATAAAACCCTATTTAGGAATTGTAATGATAAACTTAAAATTTGTTAGAATATTAGGATATAGGATAAAAAAACTGTTCCACTTAAAAGATGATTTTTGAGCACTCTTTAGTTACATTGACAACCTCTGTTATTACCCCATAATAGAGTTGTCAAAACCTGACCCGATTCAAAAAACTGACCTGAATCGATAAAAAAATTTAGGGTTGAAACTCGACCCGAATATAGCGAGCAAAGGAAAACATCAAATCCGATTAACCTGAAACTGATTGGGTTGAAACCCAAACTCAACCCGACCGACCCGATTTTTTATATATGTAGAATAAATATTTTTATATATTATAATATATTTTATTATAAAAAATTATTAAAAATAATATATTATTATTAGTTATTATTATTTAATTATAGTATTTCTTTAATAATAACAAAATCAAATTTTTGACCTTTTAGGTCGACATAAACCCACACAATAGCCGGTCAAGACCCAACCCAATTTATATAGGATCAATATGTGAACTAATCAAGGAAACCATTCGCATGATCATATAGTATTATCTTATAGTATTAGAGTTTGTTGAATTAAGCTATGCTTTCTTTGTGTGTATTAGTCGATCATTTGATAAGTTGTGAAAATGCCACCAAGATCAAGAGTGATGGACAAATAGGAGACCCACTTGGTGTAGAAAGGGTGATGGGTTAGATCCTTTCACTGCCTCCATCTTTTTGAGCGTTAGCTATGTGTCGAGGGAAGTTAGCAACAAATGCCATATGAGGCCTTCTCACCTTGTTATCCAGCCTCACTCAACCCAAACCCTAAAAAACCGAATCCAAACTCATCCGGACTGACTCATTTAATGCCTCCACCCATACTACAATAGAGATTTATATTCATCTTTGGGGTTCCGGCTTGTGATAAACAAAATTTGTTTGTTCAGCAACAAAGTTCACCGCCATATACATATTCTTGGCCACAACTACAATTACTGTTGAAGCGCTTTATAATCATATGCTCGATCTTATAGTTTTAGAGTTTGTTGAATTAAGCTATATATGCTTTCTTTGTGTGTATCAGTTGATCATTTGGTAAGTTTTAATCCGATTTTGAAGCGAAAATACCACCAAGAAGAGTGATAGGAGACCCATTTGTTGTATAAAGGGTGGTGGGTGACGTGTTGAATCCTTTCACTGCCTCCATCCCTTTGAACGTTAGCCATACGTCGAGGGAAGTTAGCAACAGATGTGATAACAGACCTTCTCACCCTGTTAACCAACCCCCCTCAACCCGAAGCCTAAAAGACCGAATCCAAAACCTATTCGAATTGACTCGTTTGACACCTCCTTCTGTACTATAATAGAGATTTATCGACTCATTTGACACCTCAACCCATACTATAATCCAGATTTATATTCTTCTTTGGGGTTAGGGCTCATGATAAACAGAATTTGATTGTTCAGCAAGAAACTTCACCGCCATTTAAAAAATATTCTTGGCCATAACTGCGCTTACTGCTGAAGCGCTTTATAACTTTTCCGAGGGTTAACTTTCTCTCTCCTTTCTCCTGTTCTCCGATTCACCCCCCTTTGCTTGTTCTTGTTCTCCCATGGCGGACGGCCTAGCTCCGGACTCGCAGGCGTCTCCTCTCGGCCACACGCTGATCCCTATAATCAACAAGCTACAAGACATCTCTGCGCAGTCGGGAATCTCACTGCCGATCGATCTCCCTCAAGTGGCGGTCGTCGGAAGCCAGAGCAGCGGAAAATCCAGTGTCTTAGAAGCGCTCGTCGGCCGCGATTTCCTCCCCAGGGGCTGCGACATTTGCACTCGCTGTCCGCTCGTTCTTCAGCTCGTCCAGACCAAGCGTGGCGCCGATGGCTCCGACGCCGAGGAGTACGGCGAGTTCTTGCATATCCGCGGTAGGAGGATTCATGACTTCTCCGAGATTCGTAGAGAAATTGAGGTATGACTGAGTAATTTGATCCAATTTTGGTGTTCGGTTGCGTGTAGAGTTTGAGAATGAGAGAGGTTCGCTGGCGTATGTTGAATATACCTGTTTGTTAATTGATTAATCAATTAGGTCATCCTCAACAGTAGCTTTTCTTGATTTTTGGAGCATTTCCGAAATTACTAATGGTCATAAGCTTTTGATTGATTGCCTTATGTTCCCTGTGGTATGGCCAAGATAGAATTGCGCCTAGCTAATTTCATGTTTAGAAATAGAATTTATGCTCTAATATGCTACTTAAACGGAAGCTATTACTTATGTAGAACTTGAATTGTGGTTGTTCCACCTATGTATATCTTTGAAGGATCTTTGATCCTGTACTATCTGGACAGTGAAACGCTTGCGTGTAAAATTATGTTGTTATCCATTGCAACTTGAGAAGCTAGCTTTAACATTTTGTGTTTAAACAAACCTGATGTTGTGGTGATTTTACGGCACATTTATATTCCAATTGTGAGTACTCTGGATTCAACATAGGCTCTAGTAACCAGTTCTGACATACTTCCTGGTTCCCCTTCATCCCTTTCCCCGTAAAGGCTGAGACTAGGAGAGAAGCTGGAGCAAACAAAGGCATTTCTGATAGACCAATTCGCCTGACGATTTACTCCCCAAATGTTCTTGACATCACTTTGGTTGATTTGCCGGGCATTACAAGGGTCCCAGTTGGTGACCAGCCTTCTGATATAGAAGCACGTATCCGCACAGTGATACTGAAGTACATAAAGCCTAAGAGCTGTCTAATATTAGCAGTTACTCCAGCAAATTCAGATTTAGCAAATTCAGATGCTCTTCAGATAGCAGGAAATGTTGACCCTGATGGTACTTATCCTTTGAAGTTTGAGCTTTAAAGTGTACAAGTATTACTTGTCTTTTGTTCTGATCTGGTTGTCCTAAAGATGTTTTGTGATCCTCCTGTTTGCAGGAAGTCGCACTATTGGTGTAATCACAAAGGTTTGAATGTTGTCAATCCATATTTTGATTGAATTATTTTGGAAACTTGCAATCTGCTGTTCAGTTGGTACTGAAGACCTTGAAACGTCCGCATGTGTTTCAGCTTGATATAATGGATAGAGGTACTGATGCCCGCAATTTGTTGCTTGGTAAAGTTATCCCCCTCCGTCTTGGGTATATAGGTGTAGTGAATCGCAGCCAAGAGGTAAATACTTTTCAAGTTAGCTCTTGGTCCATGTGAAACATGCGTTTTCTGTTTGTCATGTATGATAAACAATTTGTGCTTCTTTCTGGGAGTTATCACAATCATCTTGGTCGTAAATATCTGGAATGAGGTTTTCTTCAAATACCATCTTAGTTTAGACCCTGCTCATGAGGTATGCACAGGGTAGATGTTGTACCAACTTAAATAAATTGGATATATATTTTAACTGTTAATGGATCTGTATGGTATGGGTTGGTTTCAGTGTTTCACTACCTGATTTCATTAAAGAAGATTATACTGGCTCAGTGGCTTCAAGAGCTTCTTATTAGTGTTGGTTCTTTTATAGCTAATGGGTCTCTGTGCTAGTATGGGTGCCTTATGTTCTTGTTTTCCCTCTCCTTCATTTGTGTATAGTGTTCAAATGGGTATTATGGATTACTAGTGTTTCAATGCACGTTTGAAATTTGCGCAGGACATCAAGCTTCAAAGAAGCATCAAGGATGCTCTTGTTGCCGAGGAGAAATTCTTTCGAAGTCACCCTGTATGGCAATGTTGCTCGACTATGTCTTTCTACATTTATACTTCTTCTCTCGTGCACTTGCTGCTATTATGCTCATTAGTTTGTGTGTTGTGAGACAGGTGTATATGGGACTTGCTGACAGTTGTGGTATGCCACAGCTGGCAAAGAAGTTAAACCAGGTGATCATTTTGAATTCTTCTATTGCAACTTTGTAGTACTGTTTTTTCTAACAGTTTTTGTGTACAGATTCTAGTCCAACATATTAGAGAAAATCTTCCCGAGTTGAAATCTCGCATAAGTGCACAGTTGATTTCAGTTACAAAGGAGTACGCTAGCTATGGAGAGCTTAAAGAATCTCAAGTAAGCTATGTTTGATATATATGGTATAGAGAACTACTTTACTGCTAGTTTCTGTATGCAGTTTTATGACGTCCATACAATTTGATAATAGGGGCATTGATGGAATCAATTATAAAGGATCTACTACTTGATAGTTATGTTTGGCTTGCTTAATCCTTTTGGTATACCATAGATTCCAAGGGTAGAAATGGCTTGCTTGATGTGGCTTTATGTGGAAAATGATGAGATGATGTGATCTGGTGCAGTGATGATTATAATTTAGGCTCTATGTCTTCTAAAATTTCATTGAAAACTTGCTTATAATACTTTTAACCTAACGAAGTTTCCAAGGTAGAAATGGCTTGCTTGATGTGGCTTTATGTGAAAAACTGACTAGAGGATCTTATCTGATGCAGTGATGATTATAATTTAGGATCTATGTCTTCTAAAATTTCATTCAAAACTTGGTGACGATGCTTTAGCGTAATGAAGAGTATTGTGGAGTTTGATGTATTTTCTGGTCCTTACAGTAGAAATTAATTCTGGTCGGTCAATGTTGTTTTGTATGACCTGTTTGGGTATGAAGGATTTATTTATCAAGCTTGCTAACTTGTTTTTTTGTTTCTCTTCATATGCTTTTCAGGATGGCCAGGGAGCACTTATTTTGAATATCCTGTCAAAATATTCAGAAGGTATCATGTACTAGATGCTCTTAGTTCATAAACTACCATTGGTCCAATATTCGACTTGCTATCTTCTGATTTCTTTTGTAGCATTATGTTCTCCCATAACCCTGCTTCTCGAGTTTGTCAGTTTCATTCCAACACTTGTGTATGTTAGTCTTGTTTTTAAGTGTACCTTCTTCATGGACTAACACTAGCTTATGCTGCAGCCTTTTCTTCTCTGGTGGAGGGGAAAAGTCAAGAAATGTCAACGTCAGAGCTTTCTGGTGGAGCCAGAATCCATTATATATTTCAATCCATTTTTGTAAGAAGTCTGGAGGTAAAGATGCTGTCTCTGTGTATTGGGTATCTCTAATATGTCCCATAAATTTGTATACGGATTTTAAATCCATCTGATAATTAACTTAATATATTAGTGAATTACAGTTTCATGATGTTCTTCTGTCATTTTCCGGATTTTCCTTGTTAGATTATGAAGCTGTTGGCTTTTTGATTGCTTTAGTCCTAAACATATTTTTAGAGTCTTAGTATACCTAGTCTGGGACTGGGAGCTAGTGGTTGAATGTATGGGTGTAAAAGGAGAATATACTAGTTATCATTGCTCATTACCGCACAAGTGTCATAATGAGATCAATCATTTCCTTCAGGAGGTGGATCCTTGTGAGGGCATATCAGATGAAGATATCCGAATCACCATACATAATGCACGAGGTCCTAGGTCTGCTGTGTTTTCCGCAGAGGTGACATCATAAATTCCCTTGTCCTTTTTACCTTATATTCTGCAGGATTGGGAGATTTGGGAGCGGCAGAATGTGTAGTAACATATCAAGAAGCAAGAAGACTCTTAGTTGGTTGAGATTTGAGATAGGTTTGTATATCGTAGGAATCTGATAATCGGCATGTTAAAGATCAAAGTTGCCATTGTTGGGGTGAAAACTGGGTGTATTGTAGTTGGATGAGAGAGTCATTGTTTGAGTATGCTTGTGTTTATTCTCAGTTGAGCGGATGACTATGTGATGTTGCAGGTCCCATTCGAAGCCCTTGTTCGGAAACAAATAGCTCGTCTGCTGGACCCAAGTCTCCAGTGTGCCAGATTCATATACAATGAATTAGTAAAGGTAGAACTTGATAGATCCAGTATATTTCTTTATTGTTGTTTTTAGACTACACTAACCTTTTGAAGCTGTATATCTCTTGGGAATTCAGATGAGCCACCATTCTATGATCAGTGAGCTGCATCGCTTTCCAGTACTGAAAAGACAAATTGACGAAGTTGCAGGACAATTTTTACGAGAAAATCTTGAACCTGCAGAGAGTATAGTCGCACACTTCGTTGAAATGGAGGTATGTCAACAAGGGAAGCGACTTCCGTTCCTTCACCATTTTTAACTTAAGTATGGTTCTTTTGGTAATGTAAGTTGACTTTTCTCATTGATGTAACTACTGCAAGTGGAAGTGGCAGTGAGCTTATCACCGGAATAAAAGAATGCTCTATCGTTCTCTCATATCAGAAGTAGCTAAGTTAGTTGGAGTTCTAAAACTGAGAAAGAAAAAATTATTATTTTCAGGGTGAACTGACTCACAAAGCTCTGACTCTGTTGGCGTGTTTTTCTGTAATATGGCTAAGATTAGTTGTACTTCATTAATGTAAAAGTCGTGAAGGCTGGTGTCTCTTCTCCATGTCTGTTTTTCATCTTCAATTCCTTTTCTGCAATAGCTGAATGCCTGTTCTTCCTTTTGCAGATGGACTATATAAACACTTCACATCCAAATTTTATTGGTGGAATGCAAGCTCTGCAGGAAGCAGAGCGGTATATTAATTCTGTTAGATCTAACTTAGTTCCTAGACAAAGGGTATTCCTTCTTCCCGGTAAAGGTGTTTGATTTGATCCAACTATTCAGCAGAATTATTTATTACTGTGAATATTTGTTTTTTTTTTCCCTATAGGACGGGAGAGAGCAAGATCCAGTCCAACCTGAAAAGACTTCCCAGTCTAGAGCTATTGTTGTTAGATCTGCAGCAAATGGATTTAAGAAATCCCATTCAAATGGAGCAATTCCTGAGCAGGTACAGGGACTTATGTGCTAGAGTATCTTTTGTTTGGTTGTTTCAGTATCCCAAACATCTGAGCCTTGTACAAAGAGGATTAAACCTCATCTTATAAATGCCTAACTTTCCATCCATTTCCCTACAGGGAGCACTTGCAAATGGGGATGTTGAGGCAAGTCGGGCAAATGGTAAAATTACTCATTTCCCTGTTACTCAAGTCATTATTCATGATTCACAGTCTCTTTCCAACTTATTCAACATGAAGATGAGAAAGTGCTTTGATAGTATGATCCCCATCTAATATATTCTCAATATTGAGTATTGCTGGGTAGGCAAGAGCAGCATTCATTGATGCTTTTGCTTCATTATGGGACATTTGGTATTTCCATTGTTTTCTAGAGACGGCTGAAATATGGAAGTGTAAGATAAACAATGTGACTAAAATATGTCCAAGCTGACTTGTTTGGCAAAGGCAAGGTAACAGATAATACTTAATATATCAACAAAAAGAGGTCCTGTCATATTGGTGAGCCTATTTCCGAATGATAAATATCCTCTGTCTAACCTTCATTTGTCTGAATTAAGTTTGAGATTCAAATCTCTGTTTTGATGGTTCAAATTAAGTGTGAGGTTCAAATCTTATCATTATAGTGTAAGCCATTAGCAGTCCTAGATGATTCTTTATTTTGAAATGCAGGTCGTTCTATGTGGGGAATTTCATCAATCTTCAGCTCGAAAGAGAATCGAGCATCAGGAAGAGATGCTTCAGCTAATGGACCAGGATATGGCACAGAATATTCGTCAACTATTCATTTGAAAGAGGTGCTTTTTGATGGCTAAAAAATTACTACATAGGATATTCCCAACTCAGAGAAATTGATAACTTATCTGTTTTGCGTTCTGTTAGCCACCCACAATCTTGAAGTCTTCAGAGGCCCCTTCAGATCGAGATGCTATTGAAATGGAAGCCACGAAGAGACTGTTGTCATCATATTTTGACATAGTTAGGAAAAATTTTGAGGACTTTGTGCCCAAGGCGATCATGCACTTCTTGGTTAGGGCTTTGCTGCAATTTTGTAAATTAATGTACTTGAATAATTGGATGCATGTCTATTTTACTGCTACTAACTTCTAGTTATGCATTATTTGCTGGTTTTCTGTGCAGGTCAATCACACAAGGCGTGAGCTGCACAATGTTTTGATTGAAAAACTTTACAGGTGAAGTAGCTGTAGTGCTGCATGCAAATTAGATGCAAATCAACATACCCCTCAGATAGATTCTTCTGATGTCGCTTTTTCATTTTGTTTCCAAAACAGAGAGAACCTATTTGCTCAAATGCTAAAGGAACCAGAGGAAGTGGCAATTAAGAGAAAGCGTGCGCGAGAGGCCCTGCGTGTTCTCCAGCAAGCATTTCAGGTGATCTTTTTGCAGTTTTTCAATACATATTCATTGAGTTCAAACTTATATTAAATATACATGCATTTATCCCATGAAAGTTGGTGGCATTGGGTCTGACCCTCTATAGCAATTTTTATAGCATTTATGTATCGCACAGATGCAAGTCCTGATACCAAATATATATGCAAGAGTGCATACTCGCTTTTGACAAATTATCTCATTATATTAATAGTGGAGCGCATACTGTCGTTTGACTTGCTATTGCACTGCATAAAATTTCGGATATATAAGTGTGGATTTATAATTTGTTATAGGTTAAAACTGCATTTAGCATCCTTAACTTTTAGCTAATCCTCTCATCCTTCATAATCTGTTGAGTTGTCTTCAAAGCTAATTATTCTAGCATTTCAATGAATCCTAAATTAATCCTTTGCTTTTGGCTCATTTTTTAACTCCTAAATGTGCCCCCTAACCTTCGATCATATCTTCAACGGGTCCCTAATCTTTTGACCATGCCCCCAAGTCCGTCTACATTTTTTACAAGCCTCATCCGAGGTTTTGTTTGGCATGGATATTGATTAAAAGAACCATGTAGCAAAGGATATATAAGTTATTCTTTTTTTCTTTTGATGCCAACTGGACCTTAGCCTTTAAAATAAAACTAATACGGGGACGAATTAATTGACTTTAGAAGGATAAGATAAAGGCTGGAGGAAGATTTTAAATTGTTTTTGTGGCCTTTAGCTGAATTTTATCCGTTTTATAAGGTCATCCGGATCGAGTGCTCATGAAACAATTTGAATAGCTTGCAATGCTATTATATGTAGCTAACATTTGTTTCCTTCGAATGTTTTTATCCTATTGTAGACATTAGATGAATTGCCGCTTGAAGTGGAAAATGTCGAAAAGGGATACAGCTTCAGCACCGACTCGATAGGGTTGCCAAGAACTCGTGGCTTGCCATCCTCATCATTCTTTACCACGATGGCTTGATGAACACTTGGTAAAAACCACAACTTACTTTTCATTGCCATATACCGCATACTAGTATACATGGGATTTAGAGGTTCCTTTTCACTTGCCAAATGTTTTACAGAGCAAGAGTTCTATACACATCCTGTTTGATTCTTCTTCAAAAGGTTTTGCTTTTCATTTTCCTTTTGCATTGTTTCTTTTTTCCAGATTGGAGTGAACGTGTTATTCATTCGTAATCTCCCTAGACTCCAACAGCTTGTGGATATAATAAAGCTGTAATTCTTTGGTTGTTGCATTTGTTAGGTTTATCTTCTATAATGATGGGTCTCCTTGTTCATGTTATTTTATTTCTATTTTTTCTAATAATAACAGTATACTGGTCACTTGTGTGGCTTGCTTCCATCATATTCTTGCCTGTTAGGACTCTAACTTCGCCCAAATCAGGGGAGAAATAATTGAAGATTATTGCATTGGGAATCTCTTACTTTCTTGAAAAGTAGTACAACAATCATACAATTTATCATCAGGGTACTTATTCACACCTTTACCAATGGAGATGCATGCCTTTACAACACTCCATTCTTCTATAATACGGGGAAATCAATAGATTATATAAAGGGAATCAAAGAAAGAACAAATCCAACTTCCACGAGCTTTCGGAACTCAAGCTCAAAGCCATTTCTGATGAGCTGCTCTGCTGGGAAGATGCTCAGCATGGGACCGAGTTTGGTTCGCCTGATGACCCGTATTCGTGTCCAGGACATTCGGATCCTTCTTCAAGCTCTGAGATCGAATGAACACGCCCTCTGACTCGGGCTGCCTGTATTCAGCGAAGTCAGTTAAACTCGTGGGCTGAAACTCGGACTGGCTCCGGCGATGAAACGACCCGTTAAAGGAATCGCCTCCGGAAAGCAGGAGGTGATAGCTCCGCCTCGAGCCGTCGGAGATGCTCTTGAAGCTGTGCTGGTGGAGCTTGTTCTTCCTCAGGGCGTTCAGAACTAATGGGATCAATCCTTCCATGGCTTTTTCTTTTCAACTCGATTGGTTTTTTTTGATTTTGTGATGGGAATGTAGACTGCTGATGCAGAATGGTGCTTATATAGATAAGCGTGGGGAGGGTGAGATGCCGAATGACGGTTTGGCCCTTGGAAGGTTTCAGACAGAGGTGGTATGTTTGGTAATTTTATGGATAATCACGGGGTGTTTTTCGTCATTTGGATTTGGATGAGGGAAGGACGGCGATTGGGAAATCAAACTAATTGACTTTTTTAATCCCGTTCAAACATTTCTCCTAACTAATCCTGATGAATCTGTGTACTGACCACTTTTTAAAACATGGGGAAACATCTGTCCAAGTTCCAAATTCCACTATTGGAATAAAAAATGGACATGTGCTACAGGTTACAATATAATTACTTCCTTTGTTTTTATAGGGTTTAATAATCCGTGTACTATAGAGTGCGACAAGCATATGGTGCAAGAGCACACCTTAAATGTTTTTGGTCTGCGAGAATGTTTTTAGAGTATTATATACGAAAAATGATGGTTTTCGTGATTATTAATGAGTGATATAAATGAATGAATAAATAGGAATACTTTTGTAATTATATAGGGGAAAAAGTTAATTGAGATAAACTACTAGGATAAAATATGAGATTGAATAGCCATAAGAATGAAAGAAAGTTATTGATATAAAAGAACAATAGACAAATATTTTAAGACCACGGATTTGTACAAATGTAATAGTCATAATGGTAGAATGTGTGTAGGGTAAATTACGTTGTGAGTCCTTAACCTTTCACACATTTTCTAAATTAGTCCCCAACCTCCTTAACCTATCAAATTTTGACATCATTAGTCGTTTGTTAACATTTCCATTAAAAATACTATCAGTTGCATTACATGGACGGTACATGTCATTTAATTGATGACTTGACAACAACATTAGAGACGAAATATTGACTGTCTTTTGCGTTTTATTTTCAAATGATGAATGTGAGAAATTTTCTTTTTATTTTATAGTCAATGTTACATAATTAGTTTATTTAAAGATAATGAGTTTTGAATGAACTCATTTTTAAAACACATATTAAATTCAATTGTTTAGCTTTTAAATAGTTTTTTTTTTAAATTAATAAAATAATGCATTGGTGTCAAAATTTGATAAATTCGGGACCAAGATAAGATAATTTAAAGGTTAGAGATTAATCAGGTGAAAAGTTAAGGACTAACGGCTTAATTTACCCAAAGATGTATATGGATTCGTTAAAGATTTGTTTATTTTAAAAAAAATAAAGATATAAACTTATTAAAATATAATTAGTTTAATATCAGGTAGAATCACCGTTAAGTTAACGTAGTTACCGGTTTGTCTTGAACTTAGACTTTATACATACATATTATTTGTGTTTTTCCTTGTTCTTTCTATTCAATTTGGGATTGAACATTTTGGTGTGTGATCGAGCATGGTGCTCTGCTCTGTGGTAATTGAGACATGTTTCTTGTAGCTCAATCCGCCTTAGAAGCTTGTTTGTTTGTTGTTCTTGCTATCATATATAATTTGTTAGCTCGACTATCGCTACATCGCCAATTTCTACACGTACAACTCTATGTAAACGTAGTGCAACAAAATCATATAATTCATCAACACGATACAGATTCATATTCACACCTTTAATTACCAACGGAGATGCATGCCTTTACAACACCCCATTCTTCTAAAATACACACAAATCAATAGCACATCTGCACAATTATATAAAGGGAATCAAAGAAAGAACAAACCCAACTCCAACGAGCTTTCCTAAGTCAACTTCAAACCCATTTCTGATGGGCAGCTCTGCTGGGTAGCCGATCCTCAGCCTGCGACCGAGTCTGGCTCACCCGATGACCCGTCTTCGAACCCGAGACATTGGGATCCTTCTTCAAGCTATTTGAACGAGCGAACACGCCCTCCGGCTCGTATTCAGCGAAGTCCGTTGAGCTCGCGGTCGGAAACTCGGACCGGGTCCGGCGATGAGACGAGCCCCCGTTGACGGAATCGCCTCCGGCGAGGAGGAGGTGGTAGCTCCGCCTCGAGCCGTCGGAGAGGCTCTTGTAGCTGTGCCTGTGGAGCTTGTTGTTCTTCTTCAGGGCGTTCAGAACAAATGGGATCAATCCCTCCATGGTTTTTTCTATGTTCAAGTTGATGGGCTCCTAAGACTTGTGATTTTTGAGATGGGAATGCCGATCGATTGCTGATGCTGAATAACGGTGTTTATATAGAGGAATCGTAAAGGGTGGCAAGTAACGGAACATCGAATGACGGATTTAGCCCTGGAGAAGATTAGGACTAAGGTGGTAGGCTCGGTTATTTCGGGGTTGATGTGAGGGCGATTTTCGTGATTTGGATTTGGATGAAGAAATATGGAGATTGGAAAGTCAAAGTAATTGACTTTTGTGTTAATCCCTTTTGGGACAATCCTATTCAAACGCTTCTCCTATCCTAATGATTCCGTGTGTTGACCACTTTGAATTTTCGTTTAAACGTGCGAAACATCTGGCTAACTTGGCTGTGGGCGGCTATAGTCATTACTTTGTTTGTTTTTAGGGGTTGATATTTCATGGATTTTATGTAATTATTATGGTTTAGGATCGCAAAAGTGGGTTAACAATGACATTAACATTAGTGATTGTGGGTTAAGATAAATAGTAGAATAAGTAGTTTTACGTGTGCTTAGGTTTATTTATATCATATGAGAGCCATTAAAATATCTACCGCATTAAGTTGTGTAGTCCTATTTTTAATTTAACATAGCGTAATATGTTATTAATAGGAAAATTGCTCTAAATATCTCAACCTTTTATATTATACTCCCTCCGTCCCATAATGTTCGTCCAAAAGGATATCTTTTGCGGTTTTTAATGCAAAGTATAAAGTGGTGTTGAGAAATGAAAAAGTGAGTTAAAGTGAGTAGAAGATATGATTGAATAGGGGTATTTTTGTAAGTTTGTAGGAGAAAAAAGTTGAAAAGATATAAAGTAGGTAAAAAAGTTAGATAATAGGTGTAAATTTAGAGATTGAATAGGGGTAAGATTGAAAGAAAGTTATTGATATAAAAGGAAAGTGGACAAACATTTTGGGACGACGGATTAGGAAAGTGGACAAACATTATGGGACGGAGGGAGTAGTACTCTCTACACCTACCTTTCCGAATTCACAAAACATCCTATATTTTGTAAGTCATTGCTCAGACAATCTAAGAACTGTCCCATGTCTAATAAAATCTTCCCATTCAAAAATTAGTGCACAATTGTAAAAAGTTGATATTTAAATTTTGGGAAATTCCGCCTGGTAACCACGAGGTTTTGCAAATTCCGCGTGGTGCCCAAAGTTTCTCGGTATTCCGCATGGTAACCACGAGGTTTTGCAAATTCCGCCTGGTAACCACGAGGTTTTGCAAATTCCTCGTGGTGCCCAAAGTTTCTCAGTATTCCGCATGGTAACCACGAGGTTTTGCAAATTCCGCCTGGTAACCTTGGCCTATTATAAAAAGTTAAAATTATATGTATACTTACCCATACTTTCTAATTAATTACACAAATCACCCTATCTTTAGTTTTTTTTAAACTATCCACTAATCTATTTTTATAAAACATCTAAATTTATAATTTTAGTATTATATATATATTTTTTACTCTTTTCCCATGACACTATATATTATTGTTTTACAAAATCTTCTATTTTTTATTATTTTAAAAAGAACCACATGTATAAAAAAAACAATTCCTTTTTCAAATCAAAAAAATCATATCTAATTTTAAAAAAACTACCATTTATTATTAACAAAATATAAACTTGAATTTTATTAATAGTTGATCTTTTAAGGGGGTGTTTTTTAAAAGTGGTTTCAGTAGTTCAAGTAATTTGTTTTGAAAATATAATAAAACTGTTTTTTTGTAAACATAATGTACATATATCATGACATTAAAAATGTATATAAAATTATAGGCTTTTTATGACATGTACAACTCTAGAATTTTTTTTATTTATAATAAAGTAACATTTAAAAACAATAAAAATTATATATTGAGTAATACTTTTCATTAGGTATTTTAAGAAAATAGATTTGATAGTTTTGTTGAAAAAATCTATTTAAATGATATTTTGTTTATTTATTTTTTCAACTAACTTTATAATTTTTGTATTATATATATATTATTTAATCTTTCTACATGACACTATATATTATTATTTTACAAAATCTTCCATTGTTTATTCTTAAAAAATGTAATCACAATTTTCAAATTTATATTAAAAAATAAAAATAGATTTGATAGTTTTGTTGAAAAAATCTATTTAAATGATATTTTGTTCATTTATTTTTTCAACAAACCTATCAAATCTATTTTTATTTTTTAATATAAATTTGAAAATTGTGATTACATTTTTTAAGAATAAACAATGGAAGATTTTGTAAAATAATAATATATAGTGTCATGTAGAAAGATTAAATAATATATATATAATACGAAAATTATAAAGTTAGTTGTTTTATAAAAATAGATTAGATAGTTTAAAAAACTAAAGATAGGGTGACTTGTGTAATTAAGTAGAAAGTATGGGTAAGTTTTTATATAATTTTAACTTTTTATAACAGACAAGGTTACCACGCGGACTTTGCAAAACCTCGTGGTTACCATGCGGAATACCGAAAAACTTTGGACACCACGCGGAATTTGCAAAACCTCATGGTTACCGGGCGGAATTTCCCTTAAATTTTTTATAAATTTACTGATAAAAATACATATACACAACTAACACATGTATAAGAAACAATCGAAAGAACTTTATTCAAAGTTTTCTGATGTTACATTACACATAATTTCACCGCCAACTTGTCAAGGAACAAAATATAAGAGTATAATGAGATCCAAATTAATATAACTGATTAGTAGTAACAACAAATTAATCAGTTGAGGATAATTTAAAGATTAAGAAACATATAGAGTTTCTAGTACCCAACTGGGGTGTACTCTGGAGCATGGTAAACTGGAGATGGACTGTAAACTGGAGCCTTGTATTCGGGTGATGGTGTGTATTCTGGAGCCTTGTATTCGGGAGATTGTGTATAAACTGGCGCCTTGTACACTGGAGATGACTTGTAGACTGGGGCCTTGTACACTGGAGACGGGGTGTAGACTGGGGCCTTGTACACTGGAGACGGGGTGTAGGTTGGAGCCTTGTACACTGGAGACGGGGTGTAGGCTGGGGCCTTGTACACTGGAGCCGGGGTGTAGGATGGGGCCTTGTACACTGGAGACGGGGTGTATACATGAGCCTTGTACACTGGAGACGGGGTGTAGGCTGGGGCCTTGTACACTGGAGACGGGGTGTAGGCTGGGGTCTTGTACACTGGAGACGGGGTGTAGGCTGGGGCCTTGTACACTGAAGACGGGGTGTACGTTGGCGCCTTGTAGGTTGGCTTTGGGTAATAGGCAGGCGTGTCATACTTTTCAGTGTAGACAAATAGAGGGACAGAGTACAATTCCAAAATGTATGATTTCATGAAACCCTCAAAAGTAGTGTGGTGGGTCAATGGAGCACCAGTAATTCCCTTTCCAATGTTAGTAGCAATGTTGCAAGATTTTGATGAAGAGCTTTTCAAGTACACTTTGCAGTCCGATGGCTTCAAGTACTCACCCAATTCTTCGGGTGTGAATGTTACCAAAAAGTAACCGTTTTTGTCAGTTTTTGGAGTTATTGTAGAGAACTTCTCACCCTTTGATTTACAAGAAAGTTTTGCTGTGGCGCCTGCATTCACACCGTTCGTATATCATCCACTGATTTGGTATTATTCATAATAAACAATATGAGCATGTATGATTCAATTTGCTCATAAGATAAATGTGTTAAGCATAAACTTTAGTGCATTTCATTACTTCTATGATTAATGTTGATTGATTAATAAATACATGCATATGAATTATTGAATCGGAACATTATAACTATAACAAAGAGAAAACATACCTTCTAGTGGTGTTAGGTCATATTCGTTTTGGCAGTAGATAACACCTTGGACACCGTATAGTATGGCTAGCTTCTCTTCTTCATAGTAGCTTGTTTTGGGAGTGTAGCTAGGAAGAGGAGTTTTGTACTTTGGTGATGGTTTGTAAGGCGTCTCATATTTTGGTGTTGGTGTTTTGTACTCGGGAGATGGAGTGTAAGTTGGTTTCTTGTAAACTGGTGATGGGGTGTAAAGTGGAGCTTCGTATTTGGGAGATGGTACATATGGGGATGGGGTTGGGGCGTAAACTGGTGATGACTTGTATACTGGTGCCGGTGCCTTATACACGGGGGATGGTGTATAAGATGGGGGTGGTGGAGTGTAGATTGGTGATGGGGTTGTATATTTTGGTGTAGGTGCTTTGTGCTCGGGAGTTGGGGTGTAGATTGGAGATGGTGTATAAACTGGAGCCGGGGCTGGAACGTAAACGGGTGATGACTTGTAGGTTGGAGCCGGGGTTGGTGCCTCGTATTCGGGGGATGGTGTGTAAACGGGCGATGGAGTATAAGTTTTATACTCGCTAGCAGAAGCAACGACGACTAAAAGAACAAAAACAGAGGACACACCAAAAAGGTGACGAGCCATTGCTTCTACGGTTTTGGTTTGTTGGTGGCTTATTGATTCAAGGATGAGAGACATAGCGTTTTGAAACAAGTATATATAGAGGTGATTACGTTGGACTATTTAAAATTTATATCAAGAATATGCCTATATTTGATTGATTAATGTCCTGATGTGCCTTGTTAGATTTGTTATGCATTCCTTAAACAAACTTTGCAATGTATGCATGCACGTCCTTTCTAGTTTTTGGTTGCACCCACGACGTCCGGACTAATCCAATAATTATATTGAAAAAGTATATGTGGGTTATCTGGTTAATACAAAGCATGGATTTATGCATTTATTACAGTACAGTTTGATTAATTACATGGTTATCATAATAATGTTAAATATCCAATATGTATGAACATGATTATAATTCAAAATTTTATAAAAGTTTATCAATCCATAGAGAATAAACCTATTAGTTGGGTCGTACGATGGGTTGGTCATTTTGATTTCGAATTAAGTACGAGTATGAGATGTTACCTATGGACAATAAACTTGAATTGTTAATAGGGCCAGTTCGGTTGGTTGGTCATTTGAGTTCAAATTGGATACAAGTTTGGGTTGTGATGTATGGACACAAAAATAATATATGGTTTGGGATGGAGAATCAACCTACTGATGGGATCAATTTGGTAGGTTGGTCATTTTGAGTTCGGAATGAGTATAAGTTTGAATTGCTATGTGTGGAGAATAAATACCTACTGATGGGGTAAGTTTGGTAAGTTTGTCATTTTGAGTCGAAATGAGTACAAGTTTTAGATATTATATATGGAGGATAAACCTATTAATAGGGCCTAGATCTGTCAAACGGGTTGGGTCGGGCGGGTTCGGGTCGGGTCGTTTCAGATTCGGGTTAAGTTCGGGTTCGTGTCAATCTATATTATAAAAAATATATATATAAAATTGAAGGTTTGGATAAGAATTTTGAAGAACAAATAGATTATAAGAAGTACTTTGTCTTCTTTAAGTAAATAAGTTTCTTGAACAAAGACGTTAGCTTTATAATCATAAAGCATATTACTATATGAAATTTTCTCTTCACGATAATAAGACATCAAAGAAGTGTACTTCTTTATTGGTAATATATATATTACCTTCCAGTGACAAATTATCATGTTTTTGTCCTTAATACTCGTATAGATAACAAAAGAACGATAAATCATATTGATAAGAGATGATGCACAATTTCATTATATCATATAATGATATAAATTTTGGCTTTTAATTCATATTCAGTTCACATAATACACTTTTTATTCAAAAGAATCACCGGACAATGCCCAAGTCATTAACTAGATCCATGTCATTAAATTCGAGTTTGATCTTCATAGGTTCATGTCAATAAAATTTACCAATCAATCGGCTCGAAATGTTAAAATTTTGAGTAAATTAGGTATTTAATTTATCATACTTATAACAAATGTAAATTAATATATTTTAAATTTTATTTGAAAAAGCCTTCGAATAGAGCATGAGTTATATATAACTAGTTGTAACAAAAGAACAAAATAAGAGCTTATAACAAATTATCATCTCAATACTTTAAGAAAATTTCGAAATTCCTTTGATTGATCGAATTTATGATCGATGCAAAGGTTAATTCATTCAATCTTAATTTTTCTGAATGTAGAACAACGTACTTAGTTGACGCAATTTCTGTGGGCAGTTAATATGCTAGCTGTAAGAATAGAATTCGTTTTGTATTTGTCTTCCGCAACATAAAATTGATTACCCAAAATTGCTTGATTATCCCTTCTCTTTGACTCATTAAAGTTAAATTTATTGAAGCCGGCCTTTGATATCCCCTCTCTTTGACTCATTATAGTTAAATTTATTAAAGCCGGCCTTTCATTTCATCCCATGAATGTATATTTCCTTCTTGATGGTCTAGAAGAAGCTAGTATATACGTATATAAGCAGATGTTGTGCTCCAGTTGTTTATATTGTTTGACATGGCCTTCCATGCCTCTAATGGAATCCATAATGTTTTTAATTTTATACATAAAAATTGGCCGGTGCTGCGTATAGAATTTAACATTTTATTTTATCATTATTATTTTTGTAAATAATACTATATTCTTGTTGAAATGTACAAATTCTATATGATACTTCCTTCGTTTGGGTATATTTGATTTTTACATTTTAATATGAAATTAAGAAAGTCTATAAAATTACTTAAACACCCCATTAAATTGTTCTAATTACTAAAACTCTGAATCATCCTTATTCTATCCCAGTAGTAGTTTATATTTTTGAGAATTTTGTAAAAGGTAAATTTGGAAAAATATGTACATAATTGTAGATCATCAAATATTTCTTAACAAGTATAATAGGTTAAAACATCAAATATAACCAAACAGAGGGAGTAATAATTAACCAGTTTTTATATTGTGAGCCCTAAGGACACATGATTAACATACCAAAAACTAAAACTAAAACCCTAAAATAAAAATAGTGAACCCGTCACAAAAATGATTAAAAAACCAAACAAAACCCCAACTCGATCAACTACAACCCGAAGGAACCCAAACGAAATGAAAATGACCCAACGACATAGATTAACCATTGCTGCCTAGGCTATCCGTACGACTTGACACTCCTACGACAAGCAACAGACGCCGACCTGAACCCCAACCGACTAAGCCTCAAAGACTACCTCGCTCAACACTCCTCACGGCTGATCTTCCAACCCTACTCTACTAACAATGGGGCGTGACATCTTGCGCACAATTAACAAGTCATCTGCAAAGGTAATGTTTTTCAACCTCATACACTTACAATCAGGCTCATCTCACAGATTTTGGGGGTCCTACTCTATTTTTCGGGAGGTCCTTTGTATTGTGAAAATGTTAGGTTTTTTGCGCAAAGTATAAAAATTTTAAGGACCTTGATCTATCATGATTTTCTAATTTATACTCCCTCCGTTTCAAAATACATGATCATTTGGACATTGCACATATATTAAGAAACAAATGATATTTCTATATTACCCCTATTAATCCTACCTAAAAGTCATGCATGTTGTTTATCAAAAAGAAAAAGCATTCTAATTTTTCAATGATTGAGGGTACCATGAGGGGCATATCCGGAAAGAAGAGGAAAACATTACAAAATGGTCATGTATTTTGAAACAACCTAAATTATCTAAAAGACCATATTTTTTGAAACGGAGGGAGTAGTATAAATAATAATAAATTAGGTCCTTACACTTTTTGAGGGCCCCGTACTATAGGGCTCTTCTTGCACGCCCTCATCTACGGCCCTCCTTACAATCCATATTCAAGCAAAATCCCGGCTCTTAGAGGCTAAGCATATACAACATTCGACGGAATTCGATGTTGGTGTGTGAATTGGTTTCTTGAAAATGGGAGAAGGGGTGTAAGTTAGGGCTGGAGATGGAGCGTAAACTGATGACAACTTGTAGGCTAGAGCGTAAACTTGTAGTTCTGACATTACACACCCAATTGATGTTATGTCATGTTCTTATTCACCGTATATATTTAAAGTTATATTTTAATAAACAAAATCAAATTGCAAGTCATTTTGATGGGTTTTTGGCCTGTCGGGATTCGGATAGATATTCTTAAGCCAGAATTTGGTCCAACGAGAATTGAATTTTTTGATGAATTGGGTTTAGTTTAAACGTTTGTTGATTGGTCCGTTTTTCATGTTCGATCGGTTATACTTAAGGCTTTAACATTCATAGCAAACTCTCTTTCCAAGTCACATGTTGCACAAATTTGTTTTACAAATTTCGAATACTTGGATTACTAAAATTAAGTTTTGGTTTATCATATTTCAATTTAACAATAGATATCAATGTGTTTAAATCACTTTTTCAATGTCACCTACGAGTACATTACATGAATACCTAATTTGGGAAAATAACCCCCCTAAACAATGACAAAACCCCTGAAAAATATTAAGAAAATCTAACAAATTGAAATCGAGTAACATCTTTCTAATTTGAGATTTAGGGCACATTATAAATCGACATTTAAACTTAAAGAAAAAATCGATTTATCAAACAAAGACATACTCAATAAAATACGTGTAAGAAATAAATGAAAGGAATTTATATTTAAATCAAAGTATATGATGTTACATTATAACAATGTTGAACATAATTCCATCAACAAAATGTCGAAGAAGAGCACATAAGAATAGAAATAATACAACTGATCAATCGTAAGAAACGAATTAATCAACTGGGGATAGCAACAAGTTCAAGAAGCAAATAGAGTTTCTAGTCTCCAGTTGGACTGTATACTAGAGCCGTATAGTCTGGAGATGGAGTGTAAACTGATGCCTCGTATTCAGGCGATGGTGTGGAAACTAGAGCCTAGTATTCGGATGATGGTGTGTACACTGGTGCCTTGTACACTGGAGATGGCTTGTAGACTGGGGCCTTGTACAACGGAGATGGGGTATAGGCCGGGGCATTGTACACCGGAGATGGGGTGTAGACCGGTGTGTACTTAGGAGATGGGATGTACTTTGGTGCCTTGTACTCTGGAGATGGGGTGTAGACTGGAGTCTTGTACACTGGAGATGGTGTGTATACGGGAGCCTTATAAGTTGGAGATGGGGTATAAACTGGAGTCTTGTACACCGGAGATGGGGTGTAAGTTGGAGCCTTGTAGGTTGGTTTTGGGTAATACACAGGTGTGTCATACTTTTCGGAAGTATAGACAAATAGAGGGACAGAGTACAGTTCCAAAATGTATGATTTCATGAAACCCTTCAAAGTAGTATGGTGGGTTAACGGAGCACCGGTGATTCCCTTTCCAATATTAGTAGCAATGTTGCAAGTTTTTGATGGTGAGCTTTCTAAGTACACTTTGCAATCAGACGCCTTCAAGGACTCGCCCAATTCCTCGGGTGTGAATGTCATCAAAAAGTAACCATTTTTGTCAGTTTTAGGAGTTATCTTAGAGAACTTATCTCCCTTAGATTTACAAGAAAGTTTTGCCGTGGCGCCTGCATTCACACGTTCATACATTAGTCAGTGTTATTCAATAACAAGTAGTGGAAACAATGATTGATTAATAAATATATGTATATGAATGATTAAATTTGATGTCATTAAGACATAAGTATTGAAAAAGGAGAAAAATAATATACCTTCTAGTGGTGTTAAGTCATAGTCATTTTGGCAATAGATAACACCTTGGACACCGTATAGTATGGCTAGTTTCTCTTCTTCATAGTAGCTTGTTTTGGGAGTGTAGCTAGGAAGAGGAGTTTTGTACTTTGGTGATGGTTTGTAAGGCGTCTCATATTTTGGTATTGGTGTTTTGTACTCGGGAGATGGAGTGTAAACTGGTTTCTTGTAAACTGGAGATGGGGTGTAAGCTGGAGCTTCGTATTTGGGTGATGCTACATATGGAGCTGGGGTTGGGGCGTAAACTAGTGACGACTTGTATACTGGTGTCGGTGCCTTATACACAGGAGATGGTGTATACGATGGGGGTGATGGGGTGGTATATTTTGGTGTAGGTGCTTTGTACTCGGGGGATGGGGTGTAGATTGGAGATGGAGTATAAACTGGAGCCGGGGCTGGAGCGTAAACGGGTGATGACTTGTAGGTTGGAGCCGGTGTTGGCGCCTCGTACTCAGGAGATGGTGTGTAAACGGGCGATGGAGTATAAGTTTTATACTCACTAGCAGAAGCAACGACAACTAACAGAACAAAAACAGATGAGACACTAAGGAGGTGACGAGCCATTGCTTTTATAATTTTGGTTTATTGGTTAATGCTTCTCGTTGCAAGGATGAGAGATATATCCTCTCTACATCCCATATATATAGATGTGATCAAGTTATAGTGATTAATTTTAATATTGAGGATAGAATACTTAATTTTGTAGTTTACGAATATACCTTATTAGATTTGCAATTGCATATTTGCATCCACGTTATATAATGTCAAGTTGCACTCACGACGTCTGACTAATTTAACAATGAAAATTGAAGCTATGTACATGGGTGCCTTTGATGAAGAAAATTGGAAACCATGCACCTGCATGAACTTATTTATGCATTGAGAATACATTTAATTATTGAAGAAGAATTAGTTTATTTTGTATCGGTCGACTGTTTGAAAAGAAAACTATTGTTTACAATCCATCGGTCAGTTTGATTATCAATGGTCGCTCTTTTGATCATCGTGTGTTGCTATTTAACTTGATTAATAAAAAATTGTAAGGAGATATGTTGAATATAGGGTCAGTATAATTCATCTATGATGGTTATAGTAACAATTTCCACGAATAAATCATGTCCATACCTCCAAATCCAATAATCATGTTGTGACGTACTATTTTTGAAATAAGATGGGTTGGGGTCCAAAAAGTAACGACAAAGGAAAAACGGAACTCGATTGACCCGAGCCCAACCCAAAATCGCTAGGTTGACCCGATTTCTTATATACATGTAGAATAAGTATATTTTATTTTAAATATTTAAATAACTATGATAAAAAACATGTAATATGATAGTTTTTCTAAATGTTTTTTTTTATCATCATTTAGGTGGTGGAGGACATGCAAGACGATCAAAGTTCATATTTAAGAGACGTCGCATGAAGGAACATGTTCATAATGATGAGGATCATGACGTATTTGATCTTGGACCGAAAAGAAGCAGCAAGATGTTGGGCGTTTATTATAGACCATTATGTAATAGTACTCATGAAAAACTATGTTGGTGTATTGAATAACATCATACACATATTTGAAAATTTTCTTCGTGATAATGCCATATACAAAGTTAAATTTGAATTTTGAGAAATTTTGGATGTAATGTCTTACAATAGATAATGTATATGAACCACCGCGCCCTAAACTCAATTGAATCGAAGAACCCATTCAACTTCTAAAAGCAAAACATGGAAATTTAGAATGAATCATTCAGTACATACAATTGAATACCAAGTGATCCATTATCGAACAAATTCAGATAAATTAGTCGATGCCTACAATCGAATAACAATGTGTTGTCATAAGCACTTAATAACATAAGTTTAGGATAACATAAAATTCGTAGAAGAACAAGAACTAGTTCAACTGAATAATATTTTATCCATTCCCTATGTTAGTGTTTTCGAATAAGCCAATGCATACATTTGAATAAAAATGCATTTATTCTCGAATAATGTCAAATTACATACTAAATACGTATAATTGAAAGGCAATGTTCTTCCATACAAACTTAATAAACATAAATACTCGATAACATAGGCTTAGTAGAATAACAAAAACCACTAACATTGCATCTCTTTGGAGTTCCTGTTGTCATGGACTGCAAATTAACCACATTTTCTAGTCTTGTCTTGCTAGCAAACTTATGGTGAGAATCAATGGATATCTCCTTCTTTCTAAATCTGATTTTCTTCTTCTGGTTATTACAAACACAAACTCATTCTATTTGATCATTCCTATTGTTCAACAAAATCATTGTCTTTTTCTATGAATAAGCGTTTAATCGTAGTTTGAATAAGTTTTGAAAACAACTTGTTCACTTCATCTCATTAATATTCAAACAACATGTTACATTTCACTACGGTTTTCAATCCATCAATCCTATTTACATTGAGTACCGATTCATTTTCATTACTAAAAAGACTTATTCAACAGAAAATTTGTACTTATTTATTAACACCGTAGTAGGCGATATTGAAATCAACTTATTTACTTCATATATCAATATTTTTCATACAATAGGTTATTTTTTCCCAAAGTTTTTAAAACCCATCAATCCCCTTTATATTGGAGCACTGTTTCATTTTCATGAATAAAAATAGACTTGTTCATCAAAAAAATATGCACTTATTGAGTAACATCATTTTCATGAATAAAAATAGACATTGAATGTCAATGAAATCGAATAAAATTTAAAATAATTATCAATAAACAACGATGCAGTTTGCCTAAAATTATGTTCATGAAATCGAATCAATCAAATCTTCATAGACACATTCTAGAAATTGTGATTTGTAAAATTACAACATAAGAATTCATGATTAACAAAGAAACAATGAATCTAACCCCCAACATATGCTTTTCTTGAAGGAACGTTGGACATTTGAATTGTTTCCTTCACCGCTTGGTGATGATTGCTTCAAAACCATAGGTTCGTGAATAATGTCGATTGCAAAGTGATGTTGATGAATGCAATTTTCTCTACTACATGAAGTTACTATTCTGATCTTCAATATGGGAAGAAAAGATTTTCTTGTATTTTTACCCACAACCGTAATTGTTGATAGTTTCCCCTCCAAATTTTGCTCACCTTAAATCTCTATAATTAAGGAGCCTTCTAATTAAGAAGCCATGTAGAACTAATACCCTCAAATTTCACCACTGATTTAATTTGATCCAACGCCTCCCCATGTACCACACGTTGTACCATAAAAGGTATCTCTTTTAAGTGCCCCTCCACATTAAAACCATGCATATTACATGTAACGTAATGTCAGCTCTCTATAATTATGAGATTACACTGCTTTTTCTTCTCTCCTATAATTTCAAGATTAAATCTCATTCCTTTATTATTTATAGGTCCAACGTTTCATATTTGTCCACTATAATCACTATAATGGTTGTTTTTATTAGAACTTATCTCTATCAGGTACTTTTATGAAGTTAATATGGATGTTAGGTGTATTATTTTTGTTTATGTTTTCTAGATCGGGTAAGATTTAGGATATTCTAAGTGCTACTTGGGATTGGCTCACTAGCCTAGAGACTCTATGAATGGATGAGAGTTGTAACAACTCTATGTAGTTAAATTTATGGATTCGTCGTCGGTGAGAGCATCCAATGGAAGACCTATGGGTTCCCTATGAGGTCTTAAATGCTGGACCAACTCATTAGAATTGTTAGGTGTATTATGAATTTATGATGATGTACATTTGTGAACTACCTCTCTTTTTTGTATTTTTTATTGTTTATAACTACCTTTCAGCACATCTCTACATACATTAAACCCGTACCATGTACGGGTAATGTAAATATAAAACCGAATTAATCGATTTGAGATCGAATTTTGATACGAATACGCTTTTAACTCGGGAACTTATAATTCAAATCCGATATACCAAAGTCCGAACCTATTGATCTATATATGTACTTTTATTCATACAATTTTGATTCTAAAATAGTTCTATTCAAATTTATATTATTAATGAATATACTATTGACACATGTGAATTTTTTTAACTATTATTCAATATTCAATAATGACAAAAATGTATACCAATTAATAAGAAAAAATTGTAAGGAATATTAAAGAAAATCACTTCAATTTCCTTATTCGTATAAGGATATGTAATTGAGTAAGATATTAAGTATACATAAGGAAATTGGATAAGATATCAAGAAGATATATAAGTTATTTTTTGAAAATCAATGCAAAAAATAAAATCATTATTTTATTCAGGGTTGATGACGTGGCACAAATTTTAACAAAGACTTGGGTTCCGCTTTATACTGTATTATAGTAGATTCCCAATTGTCTAAAGAAAAAACAAGCATCCCTATCATTATACTAACAACCAACTTTTACACTTAGCAATGCTGCCATGGCTAGTTTTCAATCACCTCATACCGTTTCCACAGCTCACCACGCTCCTCGCCTATAAGCCACTCCATCTTTTCCTCTCCCCGATAATTTTATTATTAAATCTCGTCCCTTTATTATTTTTAGACTTAACATTCTATATTTGTCCGTTATGTATCACTATAAAGTTTTTTTATTAGAACATGCCTCTATTAGGTACTTTTATGAAGTTAATATAGGTGTTAGGTGTATTATTGTTGTTTATATTTTTTAGATCATGTATGATTTAGGATATTGTAAGTTGAGATTGGCTCACAAGCTATAGAGGCTATGCGAATGGATGAGAGTTATAACAACTCTAAGTAGTTAAATTCATGGCTTCATCGTCGGTGAGCATCAAAGCAGAGGAGACCTATGGATTCCCTATGAGGTCTTAACTATTGGACCAGCTCATGAGAGGTGTTAGGTGTATTATGAATTTGTTTTTTTTTTGTCGAAATGTATTATGAATTTATGATGATCTATGGTGATCTACGCTTGTGACCTCTCTTTGTTTTTTTTAATTGTTTATAACTAGGGTTGTGCAAAATCTGGTCTGGACCGGATTTTTAAACCGGACCGATACAGACCGAGACCAGACCGGGAGGACACCTAGGTCCATGAAAATGGAGAAGTCAATCCCGGTCCGGTCCCAGTCCAGACCAACTTTTTAAAAACTTTAATTAAAAATAAAAATTTAAATAAAAATTATATTAATTTTAATGTTATCATGTTTATATTATATCCTTAATAGTATTATATTTTTCAAAATGACATGATTTTTCTAACTATATTATAATTTTGTATATAAAAAACTAATTTTTTATTAAAATAAATAATTTTATAAAAAAAACCGGTCTAAAGCCGGACTGATCCGGCCCCGGTCCATAAGATTGGGGTAATCCGGTCCCCGCCCGGTTTTGGACCGGTGCCCACCCCTATTTATAACTATCTTTCATTACATCTCTACGTATATCAAATCTACAATTCCCGATTATCTAAAGACAAAAAACATCCCTATCATTAACAAACTCCATGGATACTAACAACCAGCTTTTACACATAGCAATGATGCCATGGCTAGCTTTCGGTCACCTCATACCATTTCTACACCTCGCCAAGCTCCTCGCACGTAAGGGCCACTCCATCTCTTTCATCTCCACCCACAAAAACATCAAACGATTACCCAAAATCCCTACAAACTTAACCAACCAAATCCATTTCATTGAATTCTCACTACCCTCAACCCCTGGCCTCCCTCTTGGATCCGAATCTACGAGCGACCTCACCTACACTCATTTCCCCTACCTCAAGCTCGCCTTCGATGGTCTCCGCCCCCAACTAGCCACCTTTCTAGAATCCTCCTTACCTCAATGGTTGATCCTTGACTTCTCACCCTATTGGGCGGTTCCCATCGCATCTAAGCTTGGCATTCGAACCGCCTTCTTTAGCATCTTCAACGCCTCTAGTTTGGCCTTCATTGGGCCATTCATGACCTTGGATGACTCTGACGACGTGGTGGAACCCGATAATTGCAAGGATGTTTTGGACTGGACCGTCAAGCCAAAGTGGGTCCCGTTCAAGTCTGATGTGGCGTTCCGGTACTTCGAGGCTGCAAAGATGTCCGATTGTCTTGGTGAGAATGTCACCGGTGTGACTGATGGGCAACGTGTGGCTGCCATTATGAGGAATTGCGATGTCATTGCCCCGAGGAGTTGCTACGAGTTTGGACCAGAATGGCTAACGTTGCTAGAGGATATATGTAAGAAACCGGTCCTTCCCGTTGGTCTCTTACCTCCGACGACCATTGATGAGGATCTGGCCTTCATGTCGCAGTCGACCAAAGATTGGCTCGACAAGTGGCCCCTACGATCTATAGTCTATGTGGCATTTGGCACTGAGTCGACACTAACTCATGAGGAGCTTAGTGAGTTGGCACTTGGCCTCGAACTATCTGGGTTGCCCTTCTTTTGGGTGCTTAAGACCCAAGTGGAAGATTTACCCGATGGGTTTCAAGAACGAATCAAGGAGCGTGGGGTGATTTGGACGAGTTGGGCTCCTCAACTCAGGATTTTGAGCCATGACTCGATTGGCGGATTCTTGAGCCACTCGGGCTGGAGCTCGGTTATAGAAGGGATAATGCTCGAAAAACCGTTGATCCTATTCCCATTGTTCTCAGACCAAGGCTTAGTGGCGAGGGTTTTGACTGAGAAGAGGTTAGGGTATGCGATTCCTAGAGAGGAGAAAGACGGGTCATTTACAAGGAACTCGGTGGCCGACTCGCTAAGAATGGCGGTTTTAGGGGAGGAAGGAAAGGTCTATAGGGAAAATGTCAAGGAAATGAGTAGAATATTTGCTGACAGAGGTAGACAACAAGAGTACGTGGATAACTTTGCCAACTCACTTCAAACTCATTTGCACGGGAACTAAGTGGTGTTTGATGCATGAAATGATCTAGCGGAGTATTTTGTGTAATGGCTAGAAAGCAACTTCACCTTAAGGACTTTGGCAACTACCTTTGAACTCATTTGCAACACAAGTGATGCTTGATTGAAATTTGCATGTTTGAAGTTCACTTTGCACTTTGTAGCCGTTAATTAAGCAATGTATGAAAGAAACAATGCCTCCGTATGTTGTATAGGGTAATAATTTTCTTGTATGATACGTTAAATCCAAACTATATACATCATATATATTTTGATGATAATCCAAAAGCTCATGTCACGTTTATCGGACTCACATTAGTCTTGAAAAGCCAAACAATAGCAGAAGGTGGGCTTGGGTTGGCATTCTCTCGACTAAAGGTCAAAACAAAGGGCACCTTCACGTGAACATGACTTCATTACAAAGCTCTTGTTAGCTCTGAATGATTTCATTGGAAGCTGCTACATAATGACTTTCCTTCGTTGTTCAAAAGGGTGCTGATGGATTTTGGGTAGGCGAGTGGTAGGGGATAAGGGAAGATGAAGCACAAGAGGGTTGGCGTTCGGGCAAGAAAGATAGTTACAATTAAATTTGCAGGATACAGATGGGGAACGAAGATGAAAATGTCACTAAATTATGCATTTCTAATTCACCTTTAGGCATGAATAGCACATTAACATTGAATGTTAGTATCTATATCAAAAGATTCAGGAGCCAAAAGCATACTGTAAGATATTATATATTCAATTTGAGTATCGAATATTGCAATCAGACAGCATGCAGAAACCCATAGACCAATATACCCTGGATAATAGTCCACCTACTTAGAAGGCGAAGTCAGTTTACCTTCATCCGAGTTCAATGACGAATCCCCTCCCATAAGTTCCTGGAACCCTTCCACTTTCATAGGAGGTGCCCTTGAATGACCCACATTCCTGGTCACATTTAATGTCAAAATTGTTTCAAGAATCATAATAAAAATGTATAAAATGCGGATTAACTCAATAATTCTAGGAGAAAAACAAAATAGAAGAGGTCGTCTTTACATTGTTTGCATCTGTGCCATCTGAAGGGGAGAGGGCTGTCTGTATTGAGCTCCAATCTGTGGCTGAAATCTTTGCATGGGAGGAACGAGCTGGTGCTGGCGCAAATGTTGCAACGGCTGCTGGCGAGCATTCATCATGCTGACGGCATTGCTATCCATAGGAACGTCGTTCTTTTCAACCTTGACCTCAACCATGGGCCTGTCATTGTCCATTGAGGGTCTAGTAGAAGATACCGGGGCACCCCTCCGCATTCTTAATAATTGCTGCTGTTGCTGAGGAGTCAAGTTATGGGGCTGCATCATTTGTTGCTGCATTTGTGGATGCATTGGCCGAGGAACCTGCTGTATTAGCAAATTAACATTTGTAAGAGAGTGCTAGCTATAAACAATATTATGGGTAAGGGTATTTCCTCCACTCCCATAATCATCGGATTCTTCGTAGTACAGAACAGAGTGACCAGTAAGCAGAGCATCACTAAGCAAGTGACATCCCAAGCTATATACACACAAAGGGAGTAACTATCCATCTTGAAATGAATGGAAAATGGAGCAAATTAATACATACTTGGCCCATGTGGAGACCATTTGAGTGTGTCATTGGCAATTGGGATGGTAAACTCTGGACCTGCTGTGGAGATTGCTGGGGTATATTTCTGCCATCCTTAATATATTCTGCTAAAGTGGCAAGATTGCTGCAGAGATACCACAAAAAAAAAAAAAAAAAGAGAGATCACACTCAAATATATAGAAGATTAACGGGGCTACTTTGCAAAAGGACCTTTTATTTTAAAGAGTAAAAAAAGATTCATTATAGGGTACCTATGGCAAAACCATCTCTTATTTTCAAGATAGCCAAAAACTACCTCTTATTTGCAAATTTGTGAGAAAGCCACACCAAAACTTCATCACTTTTTTTAAAAGCACCTATTTCAGTTACAGAATTTTCACTCATTGGCATGGTAAATATACAAATCTTTACAATAATTTGTTTGATCTTATCTTAATGGCAAAGTAAGGTTGGGTGTGATTTTGTTAAAATTTGATAATATGAGATGGCTTTTAACAAAACTGAAATAAGAGGTGGTTTGTAAAAAACATAAACAGGTGCTAGTTTTACAAAATAAAACCAATGAAATAAAAGTCATATAGTTCATGCAGCAAATAACGGCTTCAATCAAATATAGCAGAAACTTTCTTACACGAAACCAGATGTTATTACACATTGCTACTAAGGAAAAGAAACTTATATCAACTTTACATAAATATAAGCATCCAAATTAATCATGTAACTTTTGACAGACTACTGCAAATGCATGTGTAAAATCAGCAGAAGGGAGCCAGTGATGTCAACATGTAAGTGACATTAGTACATATGCAACCAAATCTTACTAACAAAGCAAGAAAAGGAAGATATGCCTCATTTAGAGTAGAACAATAGGAGATGTTGCAAGCTTCATCATTTGGCACAGATAAAAAATTAACAATAAAAATCAACATAAATGGCAGGAGTCCATATATAAATATAACAGAGAAAAGGATGTCTCCTGTATGATGAAATTTTACTCACCCATGTCCTGAGACCCGAAGAAACTTTCTGATCAGCTCAATTGATGAACACTTCTTTCTATAACTGTCAGCAAGGACTTTCAAAATGCTTCCAAGTTTACTGACATGACAGCTGAATAACTGAGAGAAAACTTCCACTGGAACTTCAGACGCACCTTCAAATCCCACGGTTGCCAATGAACGGACAATTAACTTCTTAGAGATCAGCAACATTTGCTCATGACTGAATTGCCTCTTGCTTCCATCAGAAGCAACTCTACTACGTGTTGGACCTGGTCCTTGATCCATGCTAATGCCTAGCCTTTCAATCACAATAGAATTCTTGGTTGCAACTCGTGGTAATCTATCAAGAACACCAAAGAACTCCACTTCCTGTTTCTCCTCTGCTGCACTAAACGGCGCAATTGCAACATCTGGCACACAGTTCATTACCATAGCTTCGGGGAAAAAAGTTTCATCATCAGAAGCGTCCCCATCTAAGCCAAGTTGCACATTCGAGTTGCCAAATCCAACAGAGGGATCCCCTTTGAAGGCAATCCTCCTTCTTTTATGCTTCTCGAGATTTCTAAGATAATTAAACATCTCACTGGGACTACGCTTTTCCGAATCCCAATCAAAAGATGACAAGAAATAAGGCTTGCTCGATTTATGCTTCTCAATAAACTGACTATACCACGTTGCTGGAAACTCTTCTTGAGTGAATCTCTGAGACATTCCATCAATCTCAGATTCGCCATACCGAGATCCAATGCCATAGGCTGCCTTAGCCTGGGCCTAAATAGCAAACCATATGGTGATAAGAAACACAATTAATGCCCTAGTATCAATCCTTTAGCCCCAATATTGAATGCAATTGAGTCCCCTCTCACAAGCAAACACATCTAACAACTTCCTTGGCAGAAAGAATTCAACAAAACAGCAAAATCTGAAGGTTGTTAGAGCCATACCTTCGCATCTCTTTGCTGAACATCTTCCAGAGTGAAGTACACATCATCACCATGCAACTGCAAATCTAGAGAAAAACTCATCATAAAACAGATTCGCATTCCTAATTCGACCAAACCAAAAACTACGCAATTCAGAGTTCGCCAGAGCAAAAGTGAAGGAATTACAATTCGGATTGAGCTTGGAGATTACGAGGGATGTAGCGGCGGCGGAAGGAAGAATTCGGAGGAAGAGAGAAAGCGTGGCCTTGTCGAAGAGGAGAGCGCGAACTCGGAGTTGGAGTTGGATCTGAGCCCTAGACTTGGCATCGTCGGTTCTCATGAAAGAGTCCCATGAGGACGGCGAAGAAAGGCAGTGGTTGAAGCTTGAATAGAGCGATTCGCCAAGCCACGATCGCCATATTCCGTTGGATTCGAGCTTCCGAGCGAGTTCTAAGCCGTTTCCATCCTCACCGAGCAACAACGCCATTGCTGTTTTCTGTCTTTCCACGGAGCCCTCGCAAACTGAATTTGACTAGAGCGTTTTGATATTTGTTGAAGTAAAATCTCCCGTAAAATTCATTTAAGCATTAGATTTGATATTTGTTTTCAATGAATGGCATTTAATTTAATGTATTAAATTGCATTAAATTGATTATTTAAAAAACTTAATGCAACTCAATACATTCAATCAATCAATCAATATATACTTCTAAACCTGAAGCAATTAAGGACAGTTTCGTCAATAAGAATTTTTAAACCGCCCATCCTATTTTTAATCAAGTGATTAATTATGACAAATTTCTATCCATTCATATTTATACATAATTAATATATTTATCCTATTTCATTCATATCTATACATAATACAAATTTCTATCCATTCATATCTATACATAATTAATATATTTATCCTATTTTTCATTAAGTGATTAATTATGACAAATTTCTATCTATTCATATCTATACATAATATATCTTGATATCCTATAACCTCTATATATACATATGAAACACAAACACGTAATTCATACATGCCCAATATGATAGCAAAGGAGATCATGAACCGACGAGCTAGACCAAGACCATTTCACAAGTCACGAGCATTCAAATTCAAGAAAGATGAAGCTATTCAAGTCAAGTTAAGAAGTCGAGCCAAGAAGATCATGAGAGGGACAACCTTGGCCCTTGAGTGTTTATCTTCGAGGCTTGAAAAGAGTTCCAAGAAGAAGCCGGTAATGTTGCTTGAAAGCCGGGGAAACGAAGCCGTCGTCAGCCAAGTAGGCTCCCAGGATCGACCCCCCCCCCAGGGTCGAGATCGACCCCCCCAGGGGTCTAGCCAGGATGAGCCAAATTCAACCCCTCTCAGGATCGACCCTAACATGGGTCGAGATCGACCCCCCCTTGGGTCGATATCGAGACGCGGACGAGTCGGTTCGACGGGCTTTCCTTATTTCGTTAATTTGGAAACTCTTATCTTTTATTTATCTTTATTTTAGGATAGGTTTGAGGGAACCCTAGGTACTATAAATTGTTTTAATTCTGCCTCTTTTATTTTGAGCGTATTTTGAGAAGAGAACAGAGTTCTCTTCCTGCGCCCCTTTGAAACCTTTTGTTGTTTGGATTGATTTGAATCAAGAGTTGAGATTTGGTTTGCGATTTGTCTTCATCTTTGTTCTCGTTCGTGTGTGTGTTCGAATCAATTGTGCGAGTTCTTCAAGGATTGTACAAGACGAGCCTCGTCCAAAGCCTAGATCCTACATTCGCTTCCGAGGCCGACAATCTCCTCGGGTTGTCGTGCATCAAGTGGTATCAAGAGTCATCCGACTTTGAGTACGAGTTAAGTCATATAAATCCTTGTTTCTTACTTCGCAATTTGCAACTTTTGGTTCAAATCCTCCACTAGTTTGCCGTTAGGTGTTGTTCGCAAGAAAAAAAAAAAAGGAAGTTCGAACCCTAACCCTGAAGGTCGATCTCGACCCTACCTTGGTCGTGCTCGACCCTCCTCTGCCCATTGCCGATCTTGTTCTTGCTACTTTTGGGGTTCGAAACCTAGGTTTTACGACCTTGCGAGTGTGTGCCATTCCTTTGATATCAATTTGCATTGCATAAGTTTAATTTGGTATTTTTATTGCACTTGTTGTCAATTGGAAGTTCCATAGAGTAAATTTGACTTGTTTGCATTGCTTAATGTCGAACTTAATGGCTACAATTTGCTTGTTTTCTCTTGCATCGTTTGTTTCATCCATTAGCTCCTAGTTAGTTTCATTGGTAGTTGCATTTAAAAAAAAAAAAAAGCAATAAAAAACCGAGTTAGTAACCGGTACACATCTTAGTAATTTGTGTTGAACAAAAAAAAAAAAAACGCACCTTTCTACCCTAGCTAGTCGAGCATCCACATTGTTACTTACTTTGCTTGTTCGATTACTTGCATATTTGTTTTGGCTTGTAGTTCAATTTTTGCTTTGCTTACTTGTCTTGTTGAAGGAATTCGATTCTTTTGATAAACATTTGCATATTCTTAATTTGCTTGTGTTTTCATATTGATATCTCTTTCCTTACCTAACCTTGAGTGAAGCTTGCCTAGTCACCTAATTGAACTAAAACTTGTGAATTGTGATTAACAAAGAACAAGTCTTGGCTTAACTAGTTGCTCTAGTTGTTTACTCCTTGAACACCTTACTTGGATATCTTTGCTGGATTTGTAGGGATGTATGACGATTCTGGATTGAGGGGTGACATTACTAAATTGTCACAAAAGGTCGACCAATTTGGAGCGCAATTGGCAAATCTCACCAATTTCTTGATGGCGGATAGGGACCATGGAGGTTGGTCATCGGACTCGTATCAATACCAACCAAGGGTGACCGAGAGAACTTCTCATGTACTTCCATTCTTACCACCTCCATTGGAGCCTAAATATGGGTACGTTCCTAACCCTTCGTCCATACCTTTTTCTTCTAACTCCTCTATGCCACATGTGTCTACTCAAGGTTGTGTGATGGATGAGGAGGAAGGTGAGGAGGCTCCTCCACAAGTGGAGGAGGAAGAAGAAGTCACACCTACGGAGAAACTCCCTTGTGACCAAGATAGTGATCTCATTAACGGGGATGAGGCTCTTGTAGCTTTAGGAAGTGATCTCATCAAGATGGAACAAGTCATGCTACCCTCATTACCAAGCAATCCTAGCTTGATCTCTGTGTCCAATGTTCCGAGCAATCCTATAGCACCATACCAAGAATGCTACATACTTGTGAGGAAAGAGTTAAGTGTCTTAACCTTGGTCCATACGGTTATATCTAGTTGTGTGCTAGATGTCCTTCCACAGCTTACTCCAACATCGAACCGAGGACGGTTCGACTTCAAGTGGAGGAGAATGATAGCAAAGGAGATCATGAACCGACGAGCTAGACCAAGACCATTTCACAAGTCACGAGCATTCAAATTCAAGAAAGATGAAGCTATTCAAGTCAAGTTAAGAAGTCGAGCCAAGAAGATCATGAGAGGGACAACCTTGGCCCTTGAGTGTTTATCTTCGAGGCTTGAAAAGAGTTCCAAGAAGAAGCCGGTAATGTTGCTTGAAAGCCGGGGAAACGAAGCCGTCGTCAGCCAAGTAGGCTCCCAGGATCGACCCCCCCCCAGGGTCGAGATCGACCCCCCCAGGGGTCTAGCCAGGATGAGCCAAATTCAACCCCTCTCAGGATCGACCCTAACATGGGTCGAGATCGACCCCCCTTGGGTCGATATCGAGACGCGGACGAGTCGGTTCGACGGGCTTTCCTTATTTCGTTAATTTGGAAACTCTTATCTTTTATTTATCTTTATTTTAGGATAGGTTTGAGGGAACCCTAGGTACTATAAATTGTTTTAATTCTGCCTCTTTTATTTTGAGCGTATTTTGAGAAGAGAACAGAGTTCTCTTCCTGCGCCCCTTTGAAACCTTTTGTTGTTTGGATTGATTTGAATCAAGAGTTGAGATTTGGTTTGCGATTTGTCTTCATCTTTGTTCTCGTTCGTGTGTGTGTTCGAATCAATTGTGCGAGTTCTTCAAGGATTGTACAAGACGAGCCTCGTCCAAAGCCTAGATCCTACATTCGCTTCCGAGGCCGACAATCTCCTCGGGTTGTCGTGCATCACAATAGCCTCTACGTCTTGATATTCTATAGCTCCGTTATTGACCTTCTCCACAGGTACGGTAGTCCTATTTGTTTATTTTACAAATCATACTTCTATTGAAAAGTATGAATACATGGTGCATACATTAGGTAATTAATTGTTGGCCTAATCCTTCTCTACTTTCTTTTTTTTGGCCTAATCCTTCTCTACTTTCTTTTTTTCTACTTTCTGTTATAGTTGGTCAATGTATATAAAGATCACCGACTATTACTTTTTGTTATTGGATTTGCAATGTTATTGGCTTCTCTACTTTCTGATCGGTCAACTTAGATAGTTATACGTAGTACTTTTTGATCGGTCAACTTAGATAGTTACGTACATATCTTTTTTTTACGCACATATTTTTACATATCTTTTCGAATGTATATGTTTTGAATATTCAGGGGTTGATTTGTTTATTTTTGCAGGAACATTGCATCAACTATCAATGGCTACTTCTATGAATTTTATTGGTGATCTTGATATAAAAAAAAAAGACAAATTGGAAGTTACGTGTTCGGTGTATTCATATGTGGAATGCTATCAATTTTCGCGATAACAATCGGATTGTTGACAGAGAGATGATCTTCGTAGATGAGAAGGTTTTATTTATTTCCTCGAATTCTTTAGTTTGGAAATAGTTTTATTTTTTGTTGGTATGATCATTATTAATTTTTTTTTTGGGTTTTTCAGGGAGATAAAATTAATGTTTTTATGTACACATCAGTTGCTGGCAGATTTTCACATATTGAAGAGGGTGAAGTTTTCTTAATATCAAACTTTTCCCTAATCAAAGTTCCCAGCACTGGGTTTAGATGCACACATCTTCCTCACAAAATCATGTTTTACAAGAGTACAAATGTCAAACCAATACACCAGAATTCTATTCCACGGACTTCTTTTACCTTTGTTGATTTTGATCAAATCATCAAAAAATCTCTCAATGTTGATTACTTAATTGGTAAGTAATTTGTTTTTTTGAATGATTTTTTGAATAAAAATTAAGTATTTTTTAGGTTCTCATTGTTTTTTATCTATTACAGATGTCATTGGGCAATTAGTAGGAATTGGAAGTGTTGTTGAATCTACAGTGGAAGGTGACTCTTCCATGCATAAGAGGCTAGATATCAATATACAAAACTTAAGGTATTTTTAGTATATAAGGTCATTCCTATTTTGATCTCCAAGCATAAATTTTACGTTGGATTTAATCTTATGTTATTGTCTACTTTTTATTTCATATAGGAACGAGGTCATCATATGTACTTAGTGGGACACCTATATCGATCAATTTCTTCCTTATATTGGTACTACAATTGATAACCCCGTCATTATTCTAATACAATTTGCAAGAATACAAAAACTCAAAGGTAATATTTAAAAAATATAAGCATAATAAATTATTTTATTATTATTTATTATATTTAACATGTTTTATTTTGTTTATATAGGTCCTGATAGATTGGTCAATGCTCGTGGTCCTACTAGAGTTTTTATTGACGACCCTCTTATATCGGAGATCGTTGAATTTAAAGCTAGGTAAAATCTTATTAATTAAAATTTTGATGTTATTAATTTATGTTTCATTAATTTTAAATTTAATTTTTAATTTTAATTTTAAATTTAATTTTTAATTGTAGCCTTATCAAGTTTACGGATCCATCTGATCTCAAGAAGATTACTTCCATATCAAGCGGACCTGCTCCTATACAATTTTTGGATGTTAAACTTTGGAAAACAATTGATGAGATATTTGACATCAATGAGGTATTTATAAGCGGTTAACTATATCTTCCTCAACTATTAATTTTTTTGAAAACGTTTATTGTATTCACTTTTTTTATATCTAATTAATAAAAGCTAATCAAGTTAATTTTTGATATATTTTCAGAAATGATATTGTGTTACTATTGGTACTGTAGAAGATATTGATGATAGTTTTGGATGGTACTACAATTCATGCAAACAATGCAAGAAGAAAGTCAAACAAGATGGTGGTGAATTTTGGTGCAACGGTTGCAATCGTGCTGTCAAATACGTGATTCCAAGGTACATATAATATTTATAATTCATATTGATATATTTATAATATATATATATATGTTACATATTAATAGCATTGTTCTAAATAATTTATAATTACAGGTTTAAAGTTACTTTGATTGTTAATGACGGGACAACTGTGGCATCATTTGTTATATTTGATAAAGATGTTCAAAAATGGGCTGGAAAATCTATAACAACACTTTTAGACTCTATCTCTAAGGTAAATATTTAACTTTTGATTTCGTTATCAGTCATTCCAGTATATACTAATATTTCTTTACGTATACATGCATTTACGGTTGCATGTAAAGTCAAGTCATCCTTATACTTGGAAAAACGTAATCTTTTATCTCAATTTTTCTTTTGAGCACCCAATTATTTTTTTCTTATTTGCATTCACACGTAATTGTTTTCCCTGTAACATAGTTTTCATTATCTCAATTTTTTTTGAGCACCCAAATCTTTTTTTCTTATTTGCATTCACACGTAATCTTTTTTTCCTTAATCTTTTTTTTCTTTTTTGAACATAATATATTTGTTAACATAGTTTGTTAAGATTACATTTTTTAAAATTAGGGAGCATCTTATATATATGGATAATAATATTGTTATTTCTTAACAAAATCTTACATTTTCCAATCAAAAACAAAATCTTATTAAAGATAACTATTACTCAATTATTTTGTTAAGATTATATTATATTTACAGAATATGTATAAGATTTTGTTAAGATTACTATTATTCAATTATTTTTGTTGTATAATATATTCCTATATTTTTTTATTTGTTATTACAGGATGATAATAGTGGGGAAGTACCACAAGAAATAAAGCTGTTTATAGGAAAAACTTTTTTATTTAGATTGGAGATCGATGACTATATTTTGGAAAAAGCTGAAGGCCCGAAAGCATTCACTGTTTCAGGGTTAACCGATGATCAGAAGATGATAGACGAAATGAAACACTTAGGCTCCGTTCGGTGGTGGCTTGTTCTGGCTGACCGTGGCTGGGCTGGGTAAATCAAGCTCTCAAGGGATCGTTCGGCGGAGCGACTGGAATGGAAGCTAGAGGAGCTGACCGTGGCTGGATGGCGACTGAAAAAGCCCCCATTTTTGAAGCTAGTACCCCCGAGCTTTATAGCTTGAAAAGCTACTCCTCTTGCCTTAATTACTCCCGATACCCCTAATAGTACGAGATCTGAAATTTGAAGGGTTGGGCTTCCCACGAGATGGCGTTCAAGATCAAAAGCGGTGGATCTGAGAGAGGACGAATCTCCAATGAGCGTGGTAGTGCCCGACCCTTCCAGGTATATCCCGATCTCTATGGGTTGTAGAAACCCTAGTTTTCGGTTTCTTCATCTTGTAGTTGTTCAAATGTCGAGCATTGGCTGCCATATCCATGGGTTGTAGAAAACCTAATTGCATCTCCCCTCTTTAGAATAATTGTAGGTTACAAATTCATGTCTGAATTTTTGTAGGTTACGACACCACTCGAATAGAAGTCGGGTCTTGAATCGAAGTCGGGTCTTTAATCGAAGTCGGAGACACGCCGCCTCATCCCGACCCCATCTTCTACCGTTGAGTAAGCCGTTGCCGCCATCCGCTCAACATTGCGCTAACGAGGGCAGTCTCTTGCGAGGTTGCGGCCGAGCGAATGGAAGCCTTCGCTGTACACGCTGGCTGAGGATAATGTGGTGGCTCCGGTGAAAGCTAAGGCTACTAAGGCCGCCGAGAAGATGACTCGGGCGGCGGTGACCGCTAGGAGGAGCGACAAATAGTTACAAGTCAGATTCTTGCCTAATCTTTTTGTTTTGTTTTCTTCAATTGATTCAAGGAATTGAATGATTTTGAAATGACAACTTGCTAGTTTTGTTAACGAATTTGTTGTGATTGATTTCCAAGCTTCAATTAGATCTTGTTATAGTTATGAAATTCACAAGACATGAATATAGTTGTAAATTTGAGAGTCATTATAGTTAGATCTTTCTTCCAATTTATCAATCTGATTGAACTCTAGGGATGGGAGATAAATGTGCTGGTGTGTGTATGCAGGAGTGGATGTATTACCTCAATGTAGGATCAAAAGTGTATATATCTTATAACGTGAAGAACTCGAGTTCATCGGTGTCACTCGTCATTGTTGAAGGTAAGAATGCACTGACCTAGACGGACCTTCTCGGTAGATTAGTTGATAATGATTATTTTTAAATTATGGTAGAGGTGCTGTTTGAGTAGAAATGAGATGCTTGTAGGCTGCCAAACTGTGAATCTGGTTATGCTTAAAACAACTGCTGCTGAATTTCGCCTGATATGTAGGTGAAGAAAGCCTGATTGAATGGATAGAGAATCCTTCATATCCTGATACAATGTTGTCCTGGAACACGTACTGTCTATGGTAATATGTCAATTCTATCAAATATGCAGTGAAATATTTTCACATCAGAATTGTAAGATGTGTTTACTTGTGATATATTCTATTCAATCACAATGAAGGAAGTAACAATGGTATTGGATCAAGATGATCATCATATTGCCCGGCCAGGTGTCCACTTGGGATGAACAAGATTTATGTGATGGGTTTAGTGTTGAGATGAGTGAAACTGTAGAGTTTGTATCAAATCCACTTCCTGATGGTGTTGTTGGTTCTTTGTGTAATTATGTGCAGCCTTTACAACCTAACACAACATGAATTTGCTAATTAATTTGGTTGTTTTTTTATTAAGTTATTGAAATGGTATTGTTTTGTTGTGAAATAACCCAATGTATAAACTTCGGTTCTTCAATTCTTGAGTGATCATGGCATTAGTTTATTTCTTCCATTTCTTTTTTGGTTACAATCGAATTGTATCCCTTTTCCAAAACTCTACATCATCAGTTTATTCCTATTTTCATGTGAATGTCAAATTTACAAAGATACAACAATCAAATAAGTAGAAAATAAAAATTTTACAAAGGCAATCAAACAAGTAGAAAATAAAAAATATTACAAAGGCACTCAAACATGTTGGAAAAAAAATATTACAAAGGATATAATGGTAATTTTAGGTCTTTATTGATGTCCTCTATGGTAATTTTACCCAATTGATTTTTTCCTCCAGCTCAGTCTACCGAACACATATTATCAAATTCAGCTCATAATTCTTGTTCCAGCTCGACCCAAAATTTCCAGTTAGCTTTCAAGTTCCAGTTAGCTTTCCAGTTATTGTTCTAGTTCCAGTTAGTGCAACCGAACGGAGCCTTAATATCCCCTTCAATGGTACGTATTAAACATTCACAACATTTATATTATGTTGCCATAATGTAAGTTCTAAACGTATATACTTGCTATAATATAACTATGCATTGATAAGTTTTTTTATAACAGTCCAATGCAGAATCATCTTCTCCTAAAGCAGACTTGGAGCCGAATTCAATCTCATCATCTAAGCGTCCTTATGAAGTCATCAACGTGGAAGATCAACCAAAAGATAAAAGTGATAGCCAAATTTCAAAATCCAGTAGAAAAGTTATCAAGGGAACAAATAGCTAGAGTACTATGATTTTATGTTGTTTTCTTTTAAGGTTGTAATTTTGTGATTGACATTTCTTTTACCAATTGTTGATTAATAAACTATACTATTTATTTCATTGAGTAATTTTAATTATATTTTTATCTGGAAAATATGTAGAGTGCATATCTAATTTGACCAAAAATAAATTAGTTGCCAATCATATCTAATTAGTTGCCTTAGTATCCATATTATCAAAGCATATCTCCTTTCAATAAACAAAGGATAGACCCTAACCAACGAACCATAACTCAAAATTGTAATACTCGGTTCTAATCTATATCGTATCGGTTCCGTTTACTTGACCCGGAAGCTATTTCTTTCAAGTCTTCAAGATAAAGTAAATAATCTTAAAAAAAAAAAAAAAATAAATAAAATAAATTAATATATCCTTTAAAAAGTGCTAATAATTAAATTAGCATATAGAGTTCTAGCCAAAGAAATCTTTCCGATTGGGTTCGTAACAATTTACCCAATTTATTTAATTATATTTTAGGTTAATCAAAGACCTACTTAAGCCTTAATTAGCCTCCAAGCCTCGTTATTACTCTTCATCAAACTCTGCCGCCACTAGCCTAATTCTTCGATCTCAAGGGGGTTGGTTCGTCGTTTCCGGTAAGCAGGCCATAGCCTTCCCTTCGTCATCCTTCTGTTCTCGTATGGATTCTTCTTCTTATCTCTGATTTTCTGTTGGGCGTTTGACCACGATTTCCGCCCAGCCGCCGTGAGCAACCAGCCGCCGTGTTGCAGTCCGAGGACGCCGCCGTGCCTTCTCGTCCCATCAATCGGTGAGCGGACATCGTCTTTCCCGTTTTCCGTGTTTCTGGGTAGTGTCGCTCGGGTGGGTATCGTCGGGCGAGATCGACCGGAGCAGGGGGCCGCCGCCGGTGGGTTGGGGTCACATCGGGAAGAGTCGTTGAGCGCGGGTAGAGCCGTATCTGGAAGCCGGCGGGAAGTGCGGTTTCGAGTCGGGGTTCCGGGTTCTAGAGCAGGGGTGGTCTTCGGGACGATTCCGGTAGCGCAGGGGCGAGTCCAGATCTGGGATAGCGGGTCGAGCGGAGTGAGTCGCGGTGGTGGCGTGGGGGTCTTTGCAGGCGTGACCGGCGTCGGATAGGGCCGGCGCCGTCGGACACCCTTGCCGGTTATAAGAAAGCGACGAGAATGGGTCGGGAAGAAGCAGAGGCGGGAGGGTCTCGTGGGTATTATAGTAGCGAGAGGTTGAAGATGGTAAAGGGGAGGTTGGTCCCGTTGGGTTAAGGAGATAGGAGGAAGGAGTGGGACCCTCTTAGGTGGGTAGTCTTTGGGTGTTCTACTCAAAGTCATAGTTAGGTAGTAATTAAATCATGTTTTAGGCTTTTTAGCTAGTTAACGGTTAAGTTGAGTCGGTTCCTCTTGATGGTGTCGGTTGAGGTATTCGGGTTCCATCGGGTTCGAGTCGGGATTACTTTAGGCTTTTATAATTCTTTAAATTATAGTTCTTCAATCCCCCTAATTTACAACAATCGTCCTAGTCGCGTTTATTGATTTCAATTATCGTTTTAGGAGATTGATCTTTTCGGGCTTTGACCTTCCTCGTTCGCCGCGAAAGTTCTTCGTTCTTCAGGTAAGTCGAATTTCGACTTGCTCAGTCCTGCTCTAGCCTGTTAGGGTTGCGTGGTAGTTATGAGATTGGTTTTGGGAATTAGTCCCGATCGATCTTTTAAAATATTTTGATATGTGTGCTATGTGTAAATGATTTTGGAAACCTGTTTTTGAAAGTTGTTATCTATATACGCATATTTTCGTCATTGTTTTCTCTATGTTGGGCAGCGCTCCAGTGGGGGCTGATTGTGGATGGTTGTGATGGGATGGACGGTTGGAATGAGGATGGATGGTTATTGTGGATGGTTGTGATGAGTTGGACGGTTGTCGCTTGCAGTGTTGATGCAGAGCTGGAGCATAGGTAGAGTAAGGTATGTGGTGTTGATGCAGTGCCCATACCGTAGGTAGAGTTTCTGATTGCGAGTCGTATGTGATGATATCTGAGTGACTAACTGGACCTAGGACTGGACTAGAGATATGTGTGTGATTGTGGACTTGTTTGCTGACCTTAGTAAAACTGTTTTGAAACGTCTCGTAGCTTCCATGTTAATTCTGACTTGATAGCATAGGACCTGACCCCTCGGGGAACTATTTTTCATTCCAGGTAATCAGGATCCCGTGACCGAGCCTCGGCGCAATGGTGGTGCGGAGCAGTAGCGCGTGTCATAGTATTGGGGTTGGGTGTTATTATGACTATTGCTGTTAGTTTTGTTATTACTTGTCTTAGATGATATTAAGTGATTTTGCAGATGTTTGTCTTTTAGGATGAGTTTTGGGATTTGAGCATTTGAATTCGAATTTGATCTTGGGGATTAGTGCATGTTAACTTGTTTTAAATTATAAATGTTATTTTATTTAAATACAAGTTGGATGTTTTCTATGTTTTCTCGCCGTGCCCGCGTTGCAAGATCCGAATGTCCGTTGTCGAACCAGCTTGGTAGTGCCTCGTGAGGTCTACTACTGAGTAACGCCTTGTCAGATAGACGGGGTGTTACAAAAATAATACAATGACATTAATAAATAGAATATATGATAGACAATAACCTAATTAATATATTCAATGGGCTAAAATAATTTAATAAATACCACATAAACAAAGTTAATGATATTATATCCGAATATATCATAATATTTGTAAAAGTGATATTATGTTGGTTTATAATTTAATATATCCAGTGGCCTTGGGTAAGGTATTTTATCAAAGTGATATTATGTAAAAGTGATATTATATCCGAATATATCATAATATCCGAATATATCATGGGTAAGGTATTTTAATTAGGCTTATAAGATCTTACATAGTTGCCTTAGTATCCATGACATTAATTCATGTATAGATTATAATATGATCAATACGTAAAACGTAACCTAATAAACATGTTTATATTTTTGGATGCGTATACTTTTTCTGACTAATAAACATGTTTATATTTTTTATCCATATATAAAATGTAACCTAAATATATTGATACTGTATAAGATTTTGTACATAGTACATAATATACGCACATGATATTATTTATCAAGTGTACTTATAGATTACATATATTGAACCAGTGTACTTATATTTTTTATCCATATATAAGATTTTCTTGCTATTCATGATCAAGCGTGACGTCACATGATATTATATTACGTAATTAATATTAGTAGTTAAAGGTTTCAATTTCATTGATTAGGCTTTATTTCATTGATTCAAGTCCGATGTGGCGCCGTTGCCTCGGCCATTAGTAGGTTCAATATTGATAAGCGTTTTTTATGTTTATTTGTAAGATATTGACTGTTGTTATCAAATGTAAGTAGTATAGCAAGAAGTATTACGTATATCTTAACAAAATCTTATAATTTTCAACCAAAAACAAAAGCTTAAAGATATAACCATATCTTATATTCATATTAGATATTATATTTACACAAACATAGAGCCCTACATCTAATTAAAGATATAACCATATCTTATAGTCATTATTAGATAGATATTATTTTTACACGTACTAGCTATAGGTTTCAAATTCTCCTATATTACTCCGTACATAGAGCAATCTAAGGTTTTGTTTCAATTTCTTTTACATATTTACACGTACATAGAGCTATAGGTTTCAATTTCTTCTATATTACTCCGTTTATTGAAACGTTTATGTAGTAATATGCTTCTAAAATAATACCTTATTCATAGGCGTACTACTAAAAATTCTAGAGAAAACAGAGAATGAATACAATGAACAAAAAGCGGAAACGGGATACAGCTCAAGCTCCAAGTTCACCTATACGATCAAGTGCAAGAGATAACCCTAATTGTAAGTCCATCTTTAATTTTATGTTAAATCTACTATACTGATAGATTAATACGTACTCAATTATTATTACACAAAATCAACTACAATTATGCCGTGCATGTATTGGGATGGTCTATTAGTTATGCTATTGATTAATACTTAACTATGCCGTAGTACCAAGATCACAGTTTGTTAATCTATGAATTGTGCTATTGATGATGCTCCTCCTACTAATTGGATTATCCATTACTATATATTTATTATTATATTTTTTTTCCTTCCTATTTCTCAGCATCTACAATTTTTGGACCCTCATCTTCAAATCAAGATCATGTAACCTCAACCCTTAATATTTCATATTTAGATGATCACACATCTAATGCAGGTACGTTAAAGTACAATTTTTTTGGTCAAATAAGTAAGTTAAAGTACAATTGAATAATACAATTTTGTCATTACAAATATTATCAATGCCATAACAAATACTAATATCATCTCTATCTTAGATTCAAATGAAGACAACGATTATCTAGATTCTGAATGTGATGATGACGATTTTCTAGAATCAAGTGATGACCAACCTCCAGTAATGCAAGATTATGATGGTACAAATTCCCTCCTCTTTAATCGATACTCATATCACATATAACCATTAGCTTATATAGTTTTATCTTATTAGGGTATTGGGATATCGGTGATCCGACATGGCTATGTAAACATTGTGGGGCAATGATGTGGTACGAAGAGAGATCTATAAAAAGCAGAAACAAGAAGAAACCGTTTTCTTCTAAAGAGCAACCAAAGAAAACAATATTTTCACAATGTTGCTTAAAAGGAAAGGTTCAGTTGCCGTTTCTGAAAAACCCTCCACCATTACTTGATTATTTGCTCAAAGCAAGCGATACACAAGGAAAAAACTTCACATAAAATATTCGTGGATATAACATGATGTTTTCATTTACATCATTGGGGTGGAAATTTAAGCAAGTTGAATCCGGAAGAGGACCAATTGCTTATAGATTACATGGTCAAAACTGTCATTTAATAGGAAGCTTGATGTCTCCAGATGGTGAATCTCCAAAATTCTGCCAACTTTATATTCATGATATTGAGAATGAGGAAAACAATCGCATTCATGCTCTCAAGTAAGTTTATTCCTTTATTTATTTACTCTTGGGTCCTATTTGTTTGCTTATAGTTTGAACACTCTTTTTCATTAATCATTGAACGTCAAAATCCAATAAATCTAATCCAATAAATATAGTATATAATATTAGTAGTGTTTTTATGGCTAACTCAAATTCAATTTTGTATTTAACTTTTTACTATTTGTGCAGTTCAAAGGGGAATAGTCCCTACAAATCTGAAATTGTTTCGGCTTTGAAGGCTATGATTGATACCCACAATCCTCATGCTAAAGCATTCAGAATGGCAAGGGATATTTTCAGCCAAAATTCATATGCAGATGTTACAATGAAGCTTTTGCACTCAAGGGAAACTGATGCTAGGACATACAATTTGCCTACAACTTCGGAAGTAGCAGCACTTATAGTTGGTGATGTTGACAGTGCGGTTGATCATAGAGATATAGTTCTCCATAAACAATCAGGCGGTTTGAAAAGAATAAATGAGTTGCATGCTTCATATCTACCCCTCCAATATCCGTTGTTGTTTCCATATGGTGAGGATGGGTTTAGAATCAATAGTCTCTTTAGTAATGTTGGAGAGGTTTCGAAGCGTAAGAGGATAAGGTTGAGTATGCGTGAGTTTTTTGGATTTCGAATTCATGAACGCCCTTTCGAATCGAAAACTCTTTTTCGTTCAAGAAGGTTGTTCCAACAGTTCTTAGTTGATGCCTACACTATGGTTGAATCTGATAGGATCAACTATCTTCGAACACATCAAAAACAATTGAGATCGCATATGTACAAAAGTTTGATTAAGGCATCAACTGAAGGGAACAATGATGCATCCTCTACAGGAAAGCGTATAGTTCTACCTTCTTCTTTTACTGGAGGTGCTAGATACATGATACAAATGTATCAGGATTCAATGGCTACTTGCAATATTTTTTGCTATCCCAAGTACTTTTTAACCTTTACATGCAACCCTCAATGGCCAGAGATCACAAGATTTGTTCAAGAAAGAGGTCTTCGATACGAAGATCGTCCAGACATAGTATGTAGAGTATTCAAGATCAAGCTCGACGACATGATCAAAACATTGAGAGAGAAAAAGTGGTTTGGACCAATAAAATCAGGTTGGTTATCCTTTAATCGAATAAACTCCTATAAGTTTATGCAATTTATATTTTAGACTCTTTTCCAACATCTGTGCTAATTATTTTATACTATATATAGTATTATGCTACCTCTTGAATATTTAATAGTGAATAAATATATATTGTACGATACATTGAGCATTCATATAATTTTACTATATAGGTGTGCAAATCTACTATATAATAATACTATGTGACTAACCATTATTATTTAATCTAAATTTCAGTGCTATACACTATTGAGTTTCAAAAGAGGGGATTGCCACATGCTCATATTGTATTATTTGTGGACAATAAGGATAGTTCTTCTACGATCGAAGAAATTGATAAAATCATTTCCGCAGAGATTCCAGATCCTATCAATGATACTAATCTATATAACATAGTGTCAGATCTTATGATACATGGGCCATGTGGATCCAATAATAATCAGGCTCCGTGTATCCACAACGGGAAATGCAAGAAGCACTACCCGAAAAGCTTTGTACAGCACACAACAGTGGATGAAGACGGTTTCCCGATCTATAAGAGACGAAGGAATGGCCGTACAATACTTAAAGGGACAACTGAAATGGATAATCGACATGTCGTTCCATATAACAGAGATTTATTGCTCCGATATAATGCTCATATCAACGTAGAAAGGTGCAACCAAGCTATGTCCATCAAGTATTTGTTCAAGTATATAAGCAAGGGTCATGATCGCGTAACCATGACATTACCTAATCCAAATCCATCTACTCAGTCCGTTGATAGTGTTGATGAAATCAAAGAGTACTTTAATTGCAGGTACGTAGATACATCTTATTCATTTGGAATATACCTTATTTTATTAGACCTATTTATATGAGCCCAATATAATTAAGATTTTATAATAAGCATGCAACAATAGTACCATATTATAAATATTGTAATATCGCCCAGATGAAAGTACAAACTTGGTAGCTACGTAATTGGTTAGGCAAGTTGATCAATTAATGTGAGCAATTAGATAGTACAATTTTTTTTATTTGTAACATACTCTATCCACTAAAAATCCAAATTAAGAGAGATTAGATTAACCTACAAATATATATGATTCTATGGAAACGTAATCTTATATATGGACAAGGTAGGTACGTAAATACAATTGTAAGTCCGTATATAAAACGTAACCTAAATATATTGATATAAGATTTTGTTAAGATTTAGACCCCAATTTTTTTTTGGTAAGATTACGCTTTTTTATTAGGTAGTATCTTATACTATTATATATAGTAGTAAAAAGATTTTGTTAAGATTATGTTTTTTTGTTGTCAAGATTATGTTTTATTTATTTATTTTTAGAGAACAGAGTTATGTTTGTTAATAACCTTATTTAAGCAATTATTGTTTACCTCCCTTTTGTCTATAGTAAACTATCTTCAACGTAATAAAAAGATAATGAAACAAAATCAAATTCTCTTTCTTACATGATCATTACAAACATATATGGTTGATTGAAGATAAAAAAAAATTGACTGGTCAATTTGAAGAGAGCAGTGTACATTTACGTATATATATAGATACAACTAACATGAATACATATTTCTAAGCAAAACATTAATTATCAATATTATAATATGCAATTATAAGACAAGCTAAATATCGTTAAATATAATTACTCAATTGTATTTGGCAGATATGTGTCTTCATGCGAAGCGGTTTGGCGTCTTTTGTGCTTTGACATTCATTTTCGCACTACACCAATACAAAGGTTGAACTTCCATCTCGAGGGTGAGCAAAATGTTATTTTCGACGATGATGATGTTATTGATGATGTCGTCGACAAGGTTGGTGCTAAAAGATCCATGTTTGAGGCTTGGATGGACTACAATAAAAATCATACGGAAGCAAGACATTTGACGTATCGTCAATTTCCAGAAAAATATACATGGTCAGTACAGAAAAATACATGGCAAAAGAGAAAAAATAATAGACCATCATATGGTAGAATTTACAATGCTTCACCCGGAAGCGGTGAAAGATATTATCTAAGAATTTTATTAAATAGGGTAAGAGGTCCAACATCTTATGATGATATTAGGACCATCGATGGTACTATTCATCCTACATTCAAAGATGCATGTTTCGCCTTGGGACTACTAGATGATGAAAGAGAGTATATTGATGGCATAAAAGATGCAAGCTCTTGGGCCACTGCACCTTACCTTAGACATTTATTTGCTATGCTATTGATCTCCGGTAGTATGTCTAGACCCGAATATGTTTGGGCAAACACATGGAAAGAATTATCTGATGATATTCTTGCTTCGAAGAAAAGAAGTCTACAAAATGAAAGTACGTTTTTCCATTATATTAATAGACAAAGCATATACGTATATCACAATTATGTCAATTTGAATGTATATGATATATTGCTAAAAAAATGTATATGATATACAGATGGTATAATACATGTTACATGTAACGTATATAATTGACTCCTTTAGGTCTAAAATTGTGAGTATTGACTTCAATTTTCTAAATTTGGTTGCAACTTTGAATAATCAAATTGTAGGAGAAAAAAAAAATATTTTCCCAATGCGTGAATTTCATGCCAGGACACTTGGAGTAACTAACGTCATTCATAAATAAACTTTATTTAACGGTTCAGTATTTTTCTTTTCTTATTATCCATTGTGCTATTTTATTTAACGTAATTACAAAATTATTGGTTTTATATAATTACAGGCTTACGACTTAGTGAGGAGCAATTGCAAAATTATGCCCTTGCTGAGATTGAAAAACTCCTACAACAAAATAGTGGAGCTCTAGAAAATTACCCATCAATGCCTTTGCCTGATCAGAGCTTGGTTTCAGACGGTCTTAATAAGCTTATTCAAGATGAGCTTCAATATGATAGGGAAAAAATGCTTGATGAGCATGAGGACTTAATTTCAAAATTTACAGATGAACAAAAAGGTGTGTATGATGAAATTATGCAAGCAGTTGATGGAAACCGTGGAGGTGTTTTCTTTTTATATGGATACGGTGGCACAGGAAAAACTTTCATATGAAGATCTCTTTCTGCTGCAATTCGCTCTAGAGGAAAAATTGTTATTAATGTTGCTTCCAGCGGAATTGCTTCCCTTCTTATTCCTGGTGGTAGAACAGCTCATTCACGCTTTCAAATACCTATTCAGGTGCATGAAGAATCTACATGTCACATAATACCAAGTACGGACTTAGGTGGATTGATATCAAAGGCAAAGCTTATAATATGGGATGAAGCCCCAATGGTTAATAAATATGCCTTTGAAGCGCTGGATAGAAGTTTAAGAGATGTTATGCGGTCTTCAAATCCAAACAACTATGAACAACCGTTTGGGGGGAAAGTTGTAGTGTTCGGTGGAGATTTTAGGCAAATTTTGCCTGTTGTGCCAAGAGGAAACAGACAAGATATTGTGTATGCTGCAATCAATTCTTCTTACTTATGGAAGTATTGCAAAGTACTAAGGCTGACTAGAAACATGAGGTTGCAGCATGGATCTACAGATTCAGAAGTTCTTGAGGCAAAGAACTTTTCATAATGGATATTGAGAGTTGGGGATGGGATAGAAGGCGGTCCTAATGACGGTGAAGCAACAATTGAGATACCTTCCGATCTACTAATCACTGAAACCATCAATCCGATTGCAACTATTGTAGAAACTGTATATCCATCTTTTACTGGTGTTACAAATCCTCAGCAATACTTCCAAGAGAGGGCTATTCTTGCACCAACTCATGATGTCGTTCGTCAGGTAAATGAGTACATGTTATCTCAGCTTCCTGGAGAAGAAAAGGTATACCTTAGCTCAGATAGTATTTGCAAGTCTGAAGATAACGGTGCAGATCATGGCCCAGTTTATTCGGTGGAATACCTAAATTCAATCCAATGTTCTGGTGTGCCAAACCATGTGTTGAGACTGAAAGTAGGTGTTCCTGTTATGTTAATTAGGAATATTGATCAATCTTCAGGATTATGTAATGGTACAAGGTTGTTAATCACAAAGCTTGATAATCATGTGATTGGAGCAAAGATACTTTCAGGAATCAAAGCCGGGGACGATGTTCTTATACCTCGCATGTTGTTTACACCATCAGATACTAAATATCCATTCCGGTTTCAGAGGAAGCAGTTCCCTTTGATAGTTTGCTTTGCTATGAGAGGTTATAGTTTATGACCCCGGGCAGGGCCCGGGTCATAAACTAGTTTAATCTAAACACATTCTTGATTGATCATGTTATCTAAAGCAAAGCCTTCTAACACTACTCTCTCCATTTGTTTAGATATATAATGTTTTAATATTTTAACTTGAAATTAAAAAAGTTTATAAAATAATTTAATTATCTCTATAACTTATTTTAATTTCATAGTGATTTAAAAAGTTAATCTTTTAACAAAAACATACAGTACATTTTGAAAAATAGATACATAAAACAAAAAAACATCAAATATTCTCAAATAAGTGCGATCACCAAATAAATGCATTGGAGTTATAGAAGCACAAATTGGAGCCCTCCATTCTCAGAGCAAAATTGAGCATGCCCACACTAAAAATGGCACATTCTGACATAGCCCTTTATCTTTAAATCATTGCTGAACATCCATCTTTCTTATCACAACACAACATCTAACAAACAAATTCCTGATTAAATAAAGGCCCAATTTTCCCCTCTTGGCCCCAGGATGTTCAAATGGATACACTTTTCTTTGCTAAACAACTCCAAAAACCCAACCAAAAAGCTAAGAAAGGCTTCAAAAATGAATTTATAGTCATCTACAGGAAAAAACATTTTGCAATTCCTAAAATCCGAAGAGCCCCAAAACTCGCTATTATCATTACCACCAACCAGAGCATTACCCAATGCCTGATTGTCGTATTTCATTCTCACTTGGGCTGAGCAACCTTAGAAAGCAAGATCACCACTTCATCTTGTCCTCCTCATTGAATTGCCGAAGCTCCATTACCAGAGCTCTGCTTAGCAACATAGATTTGCTTCATTTTCGTAGGGGGGAAGCCTCTTCCCCCATTCCCTGGTTGATTTCTACCATGGAAACCCGCTCTCCTACCAGACCATTCGGCCCCTGAACTGCTCCTTTGGGCTCCGCCTCCACCTCTTTGATAATTGTAACCGGGCCTGTGATTATGCTGTCTTTGCCCAGATAAGTTCTGTTCCGAAGGTTGGACCTTCAACCCAGAGCTCGTGTTCTGCATCTTAGTTTTGTTGCCAGGACCCGAAACTGCAATAGGGTTAGAGACGCTGTTGTCTTGGGGGGCATTTGCATTCTGGGAATCCACAAGCCCAAATTTCTGTGATGGCTGGGGTTTGGCTGCATCAGTCACAACAGCTTCAACAACGTTTTCTGACGGGGTTTGTGGATTAGCAAACCTGTTGGACCTAATTGAGTGATTGTCTTTCGACGTGCTGCGTAGTTGAGGTGGCATGACATCATCTGCACACTGTTGCAATGGCAAAGTATGGGGGATGGGTTGGATAGACGGCGGAGCAGATACATGTGACCAGCAAGCTTGGGCTGGTAACTCAGCTGAAGGCTGAAAAAGGTTCATTATAACCGTTATTATCACTGATCTATGAATCAACTCAATCGAAAAATACATTGACAGATCTTTCAATTTTATCCCATACATTCAGTGAAAGGAAATTAAAATAGACTTTCCCAATGTAAGAAATTATAGATTCGATTAGAGGCATTTTCTAGCATTTAAGACTTTCTTTATGTGTCAAAACTCTAAGAGGAAAGTGTAGCAAAACGGGAGGAGAGTGGTGTTAAGTAGTAACGCACCATATCAATTCATAAAATAGTTTTTTCCTTTTCAGATTGTGGTAAAATTAAGTACCTGGAATGGAGAAACATCAAACATTGCCACAGAGGGAGAAGCCATAGGCAGGAGAGCAGAACCGGAAGCAAGATGCTGAGGTTGAGGTACAACACCAGGAGCGTTGTGCTGTGTTGAGACCATATTCAAGTTCTTGATCTCACCATCAGCACCAGTAGAATTAGGAGCTGGGTTATGCTTCCAATCAGGTTGTTTAGTGGAGGAAATGTAGGTACCCATGTAACTTAAACCAACTTGTCCATACCGTCCAACTGGTGCAAAGTGGTTATAAACTACCATATGAGGAGGAGCCTGTACTCCAGGGATACTTCCTGGAGGGTTCATGTAGGGCCCAGGGAATCCTGCCGGTGGGCCATAGAATGAATCAACACCTGAGTGACATGGTTGCCAGGTTCCATGAGGACCCGAATCTGATGCGCTAGTTTGCTGTGGCTGTGATACTGAACCACCAGAAGATTCATCATGTGGATTAAAAGCAAATACTGGGCCCCCCAACATGGGATTCATGTCATAAAATGGGAAGGGGGAGGGTGTGCCTCCAGGATAAGGCGAAAGAATATGGCTAGAGGAACTATGTGGGCTTGGTAGAGGAGGCCACAAGGAGATTGGGGGAGTCTCTACGGAAAGATCTGCTGGAAGAGACACGATGAGCTGTTCCTCTGTTTTTGATTCACCAGTTGACTGATCATGAGTAACACCTAGAAGTAACACCAGAAGGAAAAGAAGTTCACAAGAAGAAAATAGAAATATATATATGATTGAAATAAAGGGAAGTGCAATGAGAAGAAGTTTACCAGATGATGCAAGCCCATCAGCACTACCAAAACCTTTGGCATCAGAGCTGAGTCCGTTTCCAACCCCCTCATCATTACTGATAGCAGCAACAGCAATGGCTGAAGCCGCTGCTTCAGCCTCTGCCTCACAATCTTCCAAATGTTTCTCTTTTTTAAATAGAAATGCCGAGTCATTCTTTGTTGTAACAATATTGTATAAAAACTCAAGGTAAGATTCAGAGCCAGGGAATACACTACCATGTGGTACAGAAGAAGAGCTGGTAGGAGGAAGAACTGCAGGAGAAGGGAGAGCACCTAGAAACAACAAGAACAATCCACAATTTATATTAGTGATAAAAAAAAGATATAAAACAGGGCCTCCGTGTAGAGAAAAGTACCAAATTGAATCTTCTCAGAAGCAGGAGGTCCGATACCATGTGGTACACAATGGACGTTTGGAGGAACTGTTGGAGATACGACAGCCCCTAGACAACAATAAAATTATTATAACACTTGCAAACCAGATTTAAAATAGGCCTCAAGAGTCTGCAAACACACCAAACTGAATTGTCTCTGAGCCCGGAGCCACAACACCATGCGCTACAGCACGATTGTTAGGAGCAAGAACCGCAGGTGATGTAACAGCACCTAGTAAACAATATAATAGAAAAAATTATCAATACCAAAACTTGATGTAAAAGAAGGCCTAGAGTCTCAGCAAATATACCAAACTGAATCTTCTCCCCAGCAAGTAGGGATTTTAGAGGACTAGTCGCAGATGCAAATTGTGTATCCATAATCATGGGAGATGTTGACCTCCCTATCTCACTGCCAGAATTGATACGATCTTCAACAGAACTTGAGCGCAAATCAACCCGTCCAGGCTTCATAGCGTCATCAAACTGGGTCTGTGTTAAGGGCATAACCTGCCAATTTCATTTCGTATATATAAGACTGAGATTCATTAATGTGGGTGCATAATTGCAGAATTTTTATCAGCAGTAATCTAACACAACCCTCAACAAACTGATAATTCTAAAAGAAAACTTGCAATAAAAAAAATATATACAAATTTCACTTCCAACTTAAATTAATGCCAAAAGCAATACATTTAAGACACATACAAAGTAATCTAAAATACAAGCTGTCATTAGGTAAAACAAAACCATTTGTTTCAGTTGGGCTTAGGGTTTAGGGTTGTGGGGAGAAGAGATGAATGCAGGCCCTCCAACACATTCTTTCATTAGCAAACGAAAAAATAAAACAATTATAAATGGCATAAGTGTGACCAATGACCATAGACAATAATGTTTTCAATTCTCATCAAAAATGCATACAGAAATTAGCGAAGTATTCATTCTTAGAAAATTTAATTTAAAAAAAAAAACACCCACACTACTTTAACATTACCATCAACGTGATCTTTCACATTCAGGCATCAATCTGCTTCTAAGTGGACTTATTCACCTTCAATCTAGTTGTGATCCATATTTTCAAATCTTCAATTTAATATATATATCGACATTGCTGTATTTCTATTTTATTCGTCAAGAAAATCAAATTAACGTATAATAGTATCTTAGAGGTAGTCCCGTGATCAATTATACTGCACACATTTACTGCTTTTCTTCTATTCTCCAAACATGCTACAGCCGGAGGGTTCTTCCCCTAACAAAACCTCAGACTTCTAGTGATAGCCAGCTTCTTATCAAAGAGAAATAAACAAATAAAAAAAAATCACTATAGATATTTATTCTAATTATCTAAGGTATCACAATATTGGGGAAATCAATACAAACGATCATATATATAATGTGACACGGTTCAAGCATACCTCTTGATTGGTCTGTGTATTATCCCAAGAACCCAAGGATGTTTGACCATTATCAAGATGTTTCTTTTCAGATTCGAAATCTAGTCCTGGCCTAGCAGTTTGACCACTTGAAGGTATAGCTTGAAGGCAGCTAGTTTGAGCAGTCCTAATAAGAGCAATTGGTTAGCACAGGGTCAACAAACCATGTACAATCATCAAATCACAAAACTGAGGAAAAAAATCTTTTCAAATTACATACATCTCAATCTGAGAATGCGAGTTTGAACCAGCTTGAGCTTCAGGATTGAGTGGAGGTGGGCCAATTGGAGACAATGTCGAAGATACTATGTTTGACCCTGTAGACACTTCCTGATTTACTAAACCCCGGTTTTGATTGACATCAGCATAAATGCCCTTTGGAGCCCCTCTGTTTGATGATGTAGATGGTTTAAAAATAGTTCTCGCAACTGATGTACCTTGAGTGGCTGAGCGAGGTTTTCGCATAACCTAAGAAGAAGCATTTTATAAATCAATAAACAAATTAATGGAATATTTAGATAAAATACGAGCATACAATAATATGAAAAACCTTTTTTATTTTTGACTTTGCCTTCTCTTTCTCTCTCTGCTCACGCCGATCATTTAACATTTGCCTCTTTGACCTGACCTCAATGAAGTCATCTTCATCACTGGGTGCTTCTATGCCAGGTTGGTTATAGATGCGCACAATTCCACTTTGCAAAGGAGCATCAACATCCTCTCCAGAACTCATGTGTCTTTTCAGTCTCCCCTCAGCTTGATGTGAACTTTCAAGTCGGTTCATTAGTGCTTCCTTTCCATTTCCCTTATCAACCTTCATTTGAAGGTTATTTGCTTGATTAAGGCCTTGATCAGAACCAAAATTTCCTGATTCAACTGCTTGTCTCGTCCTGTCCAATAGTGTTTCCTTCTGCACCCCATACCTTGTGAAAGATCCAGAGCCCTTTGCATAATTATTGGACTTCATATCAGTAATAGGTTGATGAGTCAGTGAGCCATAAGACTGCCTTCTATCTGAATTCTGCCTTACTCTAAACTCCATTCTTTGAGCACCACGTCGTGGTCTCTTCTGAAAGCCAGCAGCATTAGAGTGAGAAGCATCAACAGCTGAGAAAGGCAATTTCTGAGTATGACTTCTACCAGTGAAAGGAACTTTTCTCCCTCTGTTTCCTGATGCTTGACCATGAAGTGCCGTTCTGCTTAAACCTGCCCCAGATGAAAAAGACTGAGTTGATGAAGATCCATGCTGTAGTGGACCTTCCGATGCCTGTCCAGTAGATGTAGAGGCACTGTTTGTCCCAGCATTGTGATAAAACCCTTGTCTTTCAGACTGACCACTTGATCCTAGTCTAGGCTGGTTCATGGCAGAACTGGATTCCTGTGCTGGATTCTGATGCAACAGCTGAACATCATTTTCTGCATTTTGACTCCCCTTCGATAAACTTACCTCCTTTGAAAGAACATCTTGGGATGCACTTGATTTTGGACCATTATGGTGCTGGCTTTCCACTATAAGTGGGAAGGTGTAATCATTCATGAAGTTGTGAGCAAAACCATCTTGAGAAGGTTGTGCAGTTGAAGGAACTCCAGAATTTTGATTAAGAAGATGATTAGCTTGAATATTCGGCTGACTACAAGTCATAGATTGAGGTGCCATGTGCAAAAGACCGTGTGAAACGGGAGGAGGGTATCTGATTTGACCAAACTGGAAAAGAGTGGGCTGTGGTGGATGGATATGGCTAATTGATGAACCAACTTGGTGAGGTAATTGTAAAGGCATCTGAATAGAGCCAATCTGTATAGCTGGAATAGGAGACGGTATCAAAGAAGGACCAGAAAACAGCCCAAACTGAAGCTTTACTGGCATCTCAGCCTGGTTCTGTGAAGAAACTGAAGCTGTAGAAGATATAATAGCCGGACCAGATGGAAATGAACTCACGTTGACCGAAGAATGCATTGGTTGAGAGCATGATATAGTAGTACCAGGGGAAAGATTGGAAGAATTTGACATATCAGAAAATGCTGGAGCGCAGGAATCATTGATGGGTTGATTAACCATGTCATGAATTGTGGTTTGAGCTTCCTGAACCACCCCTGAAGAGCAATCTTCAACTGCACGAGGAGCACCACCATATTGTTTGCTCAATGCATCTCCCCGTTTGTCACCAAGTGAGCCATCAGCGGAAACCTGCTTTATCAGGTGAGAAGTCTCGTCATTCTTATATTCATCACTAGGTATGCCAACCTCTACACCCTGATCAAAACCTAGAACCAAATTTTCCATCACCAAAGAGTCTTTCCCACCGAGATGCATTCCTTCAAATTCTATAGCCAGGTCAGCATTTTCATTGTCCCTTTCATTATCTTCATCTTCCTCTTCACGATAACCATCTTCATCCTCATCATAATCTTTCTGTTCTTGCAAACCAGCATTGCTCTCAATAGCCCACTCATCATCATCACCTGTAGACACACAGCTTGAGGCAGTCATCATTTTCTCCTTTCCAGTTCCCGGCAGAGGGCACTCATTGCTTTCTGCAGGTGCAGACACCACCAGTGAATCCCCAGTATAATCCAAATCATCATGAGAGAGATGAGCTGGAGAATGTGGTGGACTAGAGACAGAGAGGGAAGACTGAGAATCACACCCAATCACATTGCTCCTATTCAGATTATCCTCCATCTTGCTACTTTCTTCTTGAACATCTAGAATATCCCCATCTTGCATCTCCTGCTGATCATGATCATACATATGTTGAAGTATCTGAGGGTTACTGTCTCCATATGTTGAAGTATCTGCATGCTGGCTGTCCCTCCTAAAAGATGTTCTATGCATGGAAGCGATTGGAGGAGGGAGAACACAAGGCTGTCTAGAAGAATATATTGGCCTTCCATAGGAATATAGCTCATCCAGCTCGGAATTCTGATAAACACGATCCCCATAAGGAGCATGGAGGTTCCCGCGAGCATTACCTTGGTTCAATGCCATTTCCTTGAATCTGTCTGCACCAGTCTCGTGAAATTCAGAATCCAAATCTTTGTTTCTGCCATGAGGGAAGTCATCAATTTGAGATTCGGTAAAACCACCTCCATAATAATTTCTTGATGCCATATATCCATTTGCACTGTAACGAGAAGGTAAGCCTCTCCCACTAGCAAATGCATCACGGCTGGGGCTTTGGCGACCATTCGCTTGTTCAGAAGGAAATAAAGCTGATGAATTTCCATTTTCGTAGACATCTCGCCTCCACGAGTTAGACTTTCCTCTGTCAGTGAAGGCCAAGGGGCCATCTCTAAGAGGGTGCGCCCTTGAACCAGTATCAAAAGAGCTGGTAAGATTGGAAGAATCTGAAGGAATGGCATTTCTAATCCTATCCACTGCCCTCTCACTGTCTTCCCAAGAGCTGTGGTCCTCCACCCTAGAAGTATCTCTTTCAATAGGTACTCCAGACACTCTCTCGTCTAAAACAGCAGCTGAACCATCAACCTTTGGTACTTCAGCCTTTCTTCTAGCAATCCTCTGTTCTAATTCCAGGAGCTTCTGCTTAGCGGCCTGTTTCCTCCTCTCCTCTTCCATCGACAACCTTCTTTTCTCTTCCTCTCTCACTGTCTTATGCTCTTCTGCTCTTCGTATCACTTCTAACCTCTCCTGCTCTGCCCTCCAAGCAGCTTCACGCGCTTCTTCTTCCATCTGTCTATGATGCTCTTCCTGTTCTCTAAGTATTCTCAGTCTCTCCTCTTCTTCTTTGCGGGCCATGTCCAATGCTCTTTCTTGCTCTTCGATAATCCGTTGGCGTTCTAGTTCTTGCAACTTCTGAACCCTTTCAAGTTCAGCCTCGAATGATTCTCTTACAGGATCATGAAAATCAACCTGCTTACTTGTGTCCTTCTTCCTCTTCACGATACCCAGAAGAGTCCCAGAGAAAGGATCAGATTCATCAAAACTGGAGCTTCCCCAGTCCTCTACGCTAGACTTATCCACTCTAGAAAAGGTTTGTTTTCCCCTCCCAAAATTCAGTGAAGAATCATTTCTGACCGAAGTGGAGGATGCATTTGACACAGAGCTACCCAGGACAGAGTCAACCTTGTGTCTATTCATTTCAGGTCCATTCCTGCTTCGTTCTCTCATATTCCACTCAGCCCCTCTGCCATTAGATGATTCAAGTGAATTATGTAGCTGCGGCCTACTTCCGATCCCATAACCCTTATTGTCATCATGGTGAGTCCACCTATCCATGTTATTCTGAGCTGGCTTGTGTGGCACAATGCTGCTCCTAGGAAAATCAAAATCTTTATCCCAGTACGGTTCCATCTTAGAAAACCCAAGATCTCTTCCCCGGTCCGAGAATGCATGGCTTGTGTCGCGCTCATCGTCAGCCCAGTCGGATCTTGGGTTCAGCCTGACCACCGGCAGTGGTGCCGGAAGATGACTATCCTGTTTCCGAGACTGCTCAGACAACCGAGCAGCACCTGAGAAAAGACTATCACCTGCATTTGCAGAGATACCATCAGCAGCAGATGACTGTGATGAAGGTCCACGTGGGCGCATATCAATTTCTGCACTCTGACGAGAGCCAGCTCTCTGTGCACTAGACGATTCTTCTACCATGTCTTGCTTCTGATTATACAAGCCATTCTTCTGCTTATGGGACGGACCACTAGTAGCAGAAATAGTAGCACTTAGTGATGGAAAATCTTCACCTCTCAGTACAGTGGTTTTTTCAGGTTGAACCGCACCAGAAAGACTGGACCCAACTCTACCCAAACCCGCAGCAGGAGATGCAACAGTACTCTTGGTCAAACCATCAGCAAACTGTTTCCGATGGTCCCAACCCTCATTAGAAGGTGGACGGGCAACATCAATCCCGTCTCTGCCAATCTGTGTAACAGCACTTGCTTTTGACCAGCCCATTGCAGACGCCACAGGCCTCGGCCCATTTCCTGACCCAATGCCCGCAACAGACCCACTCCCCGAACCAAGCGGATCAAACCTCTCATGCTCTTTCCTCAAAGACGGCAAATTCACGGGGGGTGGAACCGAAAGCTTCGGTGCAGCCTTGTGCGAACTCCTTGGTCGAGAAAGAACAACCATACCACCACCTCCAGCAGAATACCCACCTGGCCTCCCCCTTCCGGCCGCATAGCTGCCACTAGATGAGCCGGAATGCCCAGACTGCCCATACGATTTATTCAGATTAACCGAAAGAAACTTCGCTCCTGCACCAGGATTGGCCATAGAATACTCCTACACACAAAAATCCAGCCGATTCCAAACCCCTGCAAAGCATCAAAAACGACCTACACACAAAATCAGTCCAAAATCCACCACAAAATCCCTCACATCCCAGTAAACATCTCTTATTCAATACCAAACAGCGAATCAATCCCAACACAACAACTCACAACTCTCATTACAATTAAGAATCACAATTGCCCTAAACACTGAATACAATTGAGGATCCTACATCCAGGCAATCAATCAATTGAAAAATTAGGGTTTAATTTTAACACTTTCCCCAAAACATGAAATTGAAAGACGGAAGTTGGAAATTTAGGGTTTTCGTTCGGGAGAAGAGATCTGGTGGAGTGGAAAGGCTCACCTTAGACGTCGAAGGGGAGTGGCAGATCAGCAACGGAGCGGAGGAGATTGTCAGCGTTGAAGCAACTGAGAAGGAGAAAGCGCTTCTACTCCAACCCAACCCACACCAACGGAGACACAGAAAGAGTCGAGACTCGGTACGAACGAGGGAGGAGAAAAGCGATGGGCTTGTTCTACGTAATTTGCGATATTTGCCCTGCCCCTGTTTAGGTTTTCGGTTTTTTTTCTTCATTTATTTTTAAATTCAAGTAATTATTAGTGTATAATTATAAATAAAATAATATTAAAACCACGAAACACGCTGAGTTTTCCTACGTTAAATCGCCTTTTTGTCTTCATAACTGCGTTTTTTTTTTTACTTGTTTTTCGTTTCATTTTTTGAAAAAGAAAATTTGATGACGTTTTTTCTCTTTGCAGTGGCAACACGAACTAGTTCTATTACCACTTCAGGTGTACTTGTGATGATCTAATGAGTACGATTATAATGCTGTGTATGGGAAATTTTGGTCTGTTGCTAAAATTTGTATATTGTTTTTTTGGTAACTTTAAAATAGCTTAATTGCCAAATCTCACTCAGAAAACTTTACTCTTTCTATACCTGGCCTACTTTCACCATAGATATCAATAGAGTTGTTAAACAGGTCAGTTCGGGCGGATTTGGATTCGGTCATTTCAAATTTGAGTTGAGTGCAGATTTTATAGTGATTTCAATTTGCCAGTTGTATTGTTCATTAATTATCTGCTATTTTTGAAAGCTTTTGTACCTTTGTTTTCAGTATTAGATACTCATATGTGATAATAATTTTAAAATATGCTAATATATGTATACATCTAATTTTACGTCATGCGTAACACGCGCATCATCACCGACGGTAAAATCGAATATCATTCGGCTTATATAGAAAATTTTACGTCATGCGTAGCACACGCATCATCATTGACGGTAAAATCGAATAACATTAGGTCTATACAAAAATTTTACGTCATGTGTAACATGAGCATCATCACCGACGGTAAAACCAAATATCATTGGGTTTATACAAACTTTTTACGTCGTGCTTAGCACGAGCATCATCACCGATGGTAAAATCGAATATCATTGGGTTTATACAAAAATTTTACGTCAAGCGTAGCACGAGCATCATCACCAACGGCAAAATCGAATATCATTGGGTTTATACAAAAAATTTATGTCATACATAGCACGAGCATCATCATTGACGGTAAAATCGAATATCACTAGGTTCATTGAATCATCTTAGCTGTCTTTTACCGTTCCGGTTAAGCTTTTCTCTAAAACCTGTGAAATTTATTGGGTCTCATGAGCTGGGAAATTTGATACCCTTTGCGTACACACTTTTTATTCCTTCAACCCATGGTTGTAAATTAATCTGCGTCTTGAGAAACTATATAAAGCCAATATATACACACTAGTCTTTGCCAAAGGAAAGCACCTTCCTAAACCCTCCTTACAACCAAACACCAAACAACGTCAATGGGAGACCCATCGGAAACTGCTCTTCTGACTCCGTTCTCAGCATCCCTGAGCAGCCGGAAACCGCCCTCACCGCCCGAGCACGTCCTTCATTCTCCGAGGTACTTAATGCACATACCCTAGTATATTTTACAAAGATCCTCATTTGTCTAGTGGGGCTCGAATCATGGATCTACATGAATAAAGGAGATGACCTCAACCACTATGCTATTATGTGCTATTATGTTATTGTTTTCAATTTGTATATCTATCACAATAAAAGTATGAGGTTTAATCTGTGCATTAAATGTGATTCGTACACAAGTTTTTAATGTATTGTATAGATATAAGATATGAGGCTAGTGTGATCATTTCTAGTTTAAATTTTTATTTATTTATTTTCTAAAAAATAATTTTCAAACATTCTTAATGTTTTAATCAATTAACTTTCTATTTTTTACATGAATGTTGGGTTTGTTTCTATTGTTTAAACTAATATTAATATATAATAGATAGTATGAAGATTTTTTATTTATTTAGGACAATTATGAAGAATTCAAACTTTTATATACATCATCTTTTTAGTTTTAAATTAATAACTAACAAATTTAGCATGGAAACTATCATTCTACATGGTCATGGATGGATAATTATATATATATATAATTTGATCAAATATAAAAAATATAATGATCAGAGATTAAAAGTATCTAACATACTTGTATGACAAACCTTGAGCACCTATAACTAAACATATATTATTATAATATTATAAAATAAGAGTATAATTATAAATACTAAAAATGAATAAGAATAGTCAATGTATCTTATTATAAATCTACATTTACAGTAACGAATAGAATGTGAATTACCGTTTTTAATTTGAAAAACTAGTATCGTCACCCCTATCATGTTAAAATACAAACAACTTATTTGTAAAACTACAGATTATTAGATATTTTATAGCATTTAAATATCATAAAATGATAAAACTATTTCATTATAAATTAGTAGTACTTTATTACTGGTAATTTAATTTGAGAACGTTTTATTATATTAAGTGAGATTCTTTATAGGTTAACAAAAATCAAAACAAATTGTGTCAAGGAGAGTTGAACCCATGACCTATGGAATGATTAATAACCATCATTTCCACTATGCTATATTAGAGTTTTTGTTTTTGTACTTCATAATGTAAATTATATAAATAGTGTGACAGCCATAATTAATGAAGGCAATGAATGAAGACACTATAATATGTATAGGTATAGATTGTTTAATTGTTAGATAACATCAAGAATTTAAGTAATTGGTATGATTTGCCTTGGTCTTTTCATACTCTTAACTTGTGATTTAAGGACATTAATTTGATTGTAAGTTTATGTACATATTTCTTAGTGGGATATATATTTTTCATGGCTCTCACACAACTAGCAAGTATATTGTTCATTAATTCATTTGTTATTTTTTAAAGCTTTTGTACTTCTTTTTTTAAGAGCAGATTCTCATATGTGATTTCATACTTGCATAACTACAAAATATACTAATATATATACACAAAAGTTTTACGTCATGCGTATCACGAGTATCATCACCGATGGTAAAATCGAATATCATTCTGTTTACACAAAAAATTTACGTCATGCGTAGCACAAGGATGATCATTGATAGCAAAATCGAATTTCATTGGGTTTATACAAAAATTTTACATCATGCTTAGCACGAGCATCATCACCGACTGTAAAATCGAATATTACTAGGTTCATTGCATCATTTTAGCTGTCTTTTACCGTTCTGGTCAAGCCTGTCTGTGAAAATTTTTAAATTAGTTGGGTCTCATGAGCTTGGAAATTTGACACCCTTTGCGTACACACTTTTTATTCTTTCAGCCCATGGTTGTAAATTAATCTATGGCTACCCCCAATATGTTGAGAAATCATATAAAGCCAATGTAACATACCAGTCTTTGCCAAAGGAAAGCAGTTTCCTAAGCCCTCCTCACAACCAAACAACCAATAACAACGTCAATGGGAGACCCATCAGATACCACCCTTTTGACTCTCGTCCTCAGCATCCTTGAGCAATCGGAAACCACCTTCACCACCCGAGCACGTCTTCTTTGGTTCTTCGAGGTACATAATGCACATACCCTATTATATTTTACAAACATCCTCGTTGTCATACATGGTTGCATGGAAGTTCATTGTTTTTGTAATATATACTAGGAAATGAGTTTCCTTTTCAAATTTTCCATTCTCAAGTTTTCGAGTTTCTATTTTCTAGTTTTCATTTTCGAGTTTCCATTTTTGAGTTTTTTACCGGAAAAATAAATAAGTTTGTCATGTATAAATGCATGAAAGCTCATTATTGTTGTAATATATACTAATAAACCAGTTTCCTTATCAAATATTCCATTTTCAAGTTTTCGAATTTCTTTTTTCGAGTTTTCATTTTTGAGTTTTCTAGTTTCCATTTTTGAATTTTATACAAGAAAAATTAAATGAGTTTGACATATATGGATGCATGAAAGCTCATTGTTATTATTATATACTAGGAAATGAGTTTCCTTTACAAGATTTCCATTTTCAAGATTTCGAGTTTATATTTCCGAGTTTTTATGTTTCCATTTTTGTCTTTTATTCCAGAAAAATAAACGATCACAACATAAAAACAAAAAACAGGTAACCACTATCATGTACAATTTTGAAAAGCTAGTATCGTCACCACTATCATGTTAAAATACAAACAACTTATTTGTAAAACTAAAGATTATTAGATATTTTATAGCATTTAAATATCATAAAATACTATAACTATTTCCTTATAAATAAGAAGTACTTCATTATTGGTAATTTAATTTGAGAACATTTTAAGATATTAAGTGTGATTCTTTATAGTTGAAAAAAGAATCAAAATAAATTGCGTCAAGGAGAGTTGAACCCATGACCTATGGATTGATTAATAACCATCATTTCCACTATGCTATATTAGAGTTTTTGTTTTTGTACTTCATAATGTAAATTATATAAATAATGTAACAACCATAATTAATGAAGGCAATGAATGAAGACACTATAGTATGTATAGGTATAGATTGTTTAATTGTTAGATAACATCAAGAATTTAAGTAATTGGTATGATTTGCCTTGGTCTTTTCATACTCTTAACTTGTGATAAGGACATTAATTTGATTGTAAGTTTATGTACATATTTCTTAGTGGGATATATATTTTTCGTGGCTCTCACACAACTAGCAAGTACATTGTTCATTAATTCATTTGATATTTTTTAAAGCTTTTGTACTTCTTTTTTTAAGAGCAGATTCGCATATGTGATTTCATACTTGCATAACTACAAAATATACTAATATATATACACAAAAGTTTTACGTCATGCGTATCACGAGTATCATCACCGACGGTAAAATCGAATATCATTCTGTTTACACAAAAAATTTACGTCATGCGTAGCACAAGGATGATCACTGATAGTAAAATCGAATTTCATTAGGTTTATACAAAAAATTTACCTCATGCGTAGCACGAGGATCATCACCGACTGTAAAATCGAATATTACTGGGTTCATTGCATCATGTTAGCTATCTTTTACCGTTCTGGTCAAGCTTGTCTGTGAAATTTTTTAAATTTGTTGGGTCTCATGAGCTTGGAAATCTGACACCCTTTGCGTACACACTTTTTATTCTTTCAGCCCATGGTTGTAAATTAATCTATGGCTACCCCCAATATGTTGAGAAATCATATAAAGCCAATGTAACATACCAGTCTTTGCCAAAGGAAAGCAGTTTCCTAAGCCCTCCTCACAACCAAACAACCAATAACAACGTCAATGGGAGACCCATCAGATACCGCCCTTTTGACTCTCGTCCTCAGCATCCTTGAGCAATCGGAAACCACCTTCACCACCCGAGCACGTCTTCCTTGGTTCTTCGAGGTACATAATGCACATACCCTATTATATTTTACAAACATCCTCGTTGTCATACATGGTTGCATGGAAGTTCATTGTTTTTGTAATATATACTAGGAAATGAGTTTCCTTTTCAAATTTTCCATTCTCAAGTTTTCGAGTTTCTATTTTCTAGTTTTCATTTTCGAGTTTCCATTTTTGAGTTTTTTACCGGAAAAATAAATAAGTTTGTCATGTATAAATGCATGAAAGCTCATTATTGTTGTAATATATACTAATAAACCAGTTTCCTTATCAAATATTCCATTTTCAAGTTTTCGAATTTCTTTTTTCGAGTTTTCATTTTTGAGTTTTCTAGTTTCCATTTTTGAATTTTATACAAGAAAAATTAAATGAGTTTGACATATATGGATGCATGAAAGCTCATTGTTATTATTATATACTAGGAAATGAGTTTCCTTTACAAGATTTCCATTTTCAAGATTTCGAGTTTCTATTTTCGAGTTTTTATGTTACCATTTTCGTCTTTTATTCCAGAAAAATAAATAATCACAACATAAAAACAAAAAACAGGTAACCATTATCATGTACAATTTGGAAAGCTAGTATCGTCACCACTATCATGTTAAAATACAAACAACTTATTTGTAAAACTAAAGATTATTAGATATTATATAGCATTTAAATATCATAAAATACTATAACTATTAACTTATAAATAAGAAGTACTTCATTGTTGGTAATTTAACTTGAGAACATTTTAAGATATTAAGTGCGATTCTTTATTGTTGAAAAAAAAAATCAAAACAAATTGCGTCAAGGAGAGTTGAACCCATGACCTATGGATTGATTAATAACCATCATTTCCACTATGCTATATTAGAGTTTTTGTTTTTGTACTTCATAATGTAAATTATATAAATAATGTGACAACCATAATTAATGAAGGCAATGAATGAAGACACTATAATATGTATAGGTATAGATTGTTTAATTGTTAGATAACATCAAGAATTTAAGTAATTGGTATGATTTGCCTTGGTCTTTTCATACTCTTAACTTGTAATAAGGACATTAATTTGATTTTAAGTTTATGTACATATTTCTTAGTGGGATATATATTTTTCATGGCTCTCACACAACTAGCAAGTATATTGTTCATTAATTCATTTGTTAGTTTTTAAAGCTTTTGTACTTCTTTTTTTAAGAGCAGATTCTCATAAGTGATTTCATACTTGCATAACTACAAATATATACTAATATATATACACAAAAGTTTTACGTCATGCGTATCACGAGTATCATCACCGACGGAAAAATCGAATATCATTCTGTTTACACAAAAAATTTACGTCATGCGTAGCACAAGGATGATCACTGATAGTAAAATCGAATTTCATTGGGTTTATACAAAAAATTTACATCATGCGTAGCACGAGCATCATCACCGACTGTAAAATCGAATATTACTGGGTTCATTGCATCATTTTAGCTGTCTTTTACCGTTCTGGTCAAGCCTGTCTGTGAAAATTTTTAAATTTGTTGGGTCTCATGAGTTTGGAAATTTGATACCCTTTGCGTACACACTTTTTATTCCTTCAACCCATGGTTGTAAATTAGTCTATGGCTACCCCCAATATGTTGAGAAATCATATAAAGCCAATGTAACATACCAGTCTTTGCCAAAGGAAAGCAGTTTCCTAAGCCCTCCTCACAACCAAACAACCAATAACAACGTCAATGGGAGACCCATCGGATACCGCCCTTTTGACTCTCGTCCTCAGCATCCTTGAGCAACCGGAAACCACCTTCACCACCCGAGCACGTCTTCCTTCGTTCTTCGAGGTACATAATGCACATACCCTATTATATTTTACAAACATCCTCGTTGTCATACATGGTTGCATGGAAGTTCATTGTTTTTGTAATATATACTAGGAAATGAGTTTCCTTTTCAAATTTTCCATTCTCAAGTTTTCGAGTTTCTATTTTCAAGTTTTCATTTTCGAGTTTCCATTTTTGAGTTTTTTACCAGAAAAATAAATAAGCATGTCATATATGAATGCATGAAAGCTCATTGTTGTTGTAATATATAATAATAAATGAGTTTCCTTATCAAATATTCCTTTTTCAAGTTTTTAAATTTCTTTTTTCGAGTTTTCATTTTTGACTTTTCTAGTTTCCATTTTTGAATTTTATACAAAAAAATTAAATGAGTTTGACATATATGGATGCATGAAAGCTCATTGTTATTATTATATACTAGGAAATGAGTTTCCTTTACAAGATTTCCATTTTCAAGTTTTCGAGTTTTTATGTTTCCATTTTTGTCTTTTATTCCAGAAAAATAAACGATCACAACATAAAAACAAAAAACACATAACCACTATAATGTACAATTTGAAAAGCTAGTATCGTCACCACTATCATGTTAAAATACAAATAACTTATTTGTAAAACTAAAGATTTATAGATATTTCATAGCATTTAAATACTATAACTATTTCCTTATAAATAAGAAGTACTTCATTATTGCTAATTTAATTTGACAACGTTTTAAGATATTAAGTGCGATTCTTTATAGTTGAAAAAAGAATCAAAACAAATTGCGTCAAGGAGAGTTGAACCCATGACCTATGGATTGATTAATAACCATCATTTCCACTATGCTATATTAGAGATTTTGTTTTTGTACTTCATAATGTAAATTATATAAATAATGTGACAACCATAATTAATGAAGGCAATGAATGAAGACACTATAATATGTATAGGTATAGATTGTTTAATTGTTAGATAACATCAAGAATTTAAGTAATTGGTATGATTTGCCTTGGTCTTTTCATACTCTTAACTTGTGATTTAAGGACATTAATTTGATTGTAAGTTTATGTACATATTTCTTAGTGGGATATATATTTTTCATGGCTCTCACACAATTTAGTAGGTATATTGTTCATCAATTTAATTTGTCATTTTTAAAGCTTTTGTACTTCTTTTTTTAGGATCAGATTCTCATATGTGAGCTGGGAAACATCATTCTGTTTACATAAAAAATTTACGTCATGAGTAGCACAAGGATCATCACTGACTGTAAATCGAATATCATTGGGTTTATACGAAAAGTTTACATCATGCGTAGCACGAACATCATCACCGATTGTAAAATAGAATATCACTAGGTTCATTGCATCATGTTAGATGTCTTTTACCGTTCTGGTCAAGCCTTTCTGTGAAAATTTTGAAACTTGTTGGGTCTAATGAGCTGGGAAATTTGATACCCTTTGCATACACACTTTTTATTCCTTCAGCCCATGGTTGTAAATTAATTTATGGCTACCCCCTTTATGTTGGGAAACTATATCAAGGCAATGTAAAACACCAGTCTGTGCCAAAGGAAAGCGAGACCCATCGGAAACCGCCCTTTCGACTCTCGTCGGAAACCGCCCTTTCCTAAGCCCTCCTCACAACCAAACAACCAATAACAACGTCAATGCGAGACCCATCGGAAACCGCCCTTTCGACTCTCGTCCTCAGCATCCTTTAGCAACCGGAAACCTCCCTCACCACCCGAGCACGTCTTTCATTCTCCGAGGTATATAGTGCACATACCCTATTATATTTTACAAAGATCCTCATTGCCATATATATTGATGCATTTAAGCTCATTGTTTTTGTAATATATACTAAGAATTGAGTTTCCTTTCAAATTTTCCATTTTCTAGTTTTCGAGTTTCTATTTTCAAGTTTTCATTCTCGAGTTTTATACTAGAAAATTAAATGAGTTTGTCATATATTGATGCATGAAAGCTCATTGTTTTTGTAATATATACTAGGAAGTGAGTTTCCTTTTCACACTTTCCGTTTTCAAGTTTCTATTTTCGAGATTTAAACCAAATAATTAAATGAGTTTGTCATATATTGATGCATGAAAGCTCATTGTTTTTGTAATATAAACTAGAAAATGAGTTTCCTTTTCAAAATTTCCATTTACAAGTTTTCAAGTTTCTATTTTCGAGTTTTTGAGTATCCATTTTCGAGTTTTATACGAGAAAATTAAATCAGTTTGTCATATATTGATGCATGAAAGCTCACTACTTTTTGTAATATATACTAGGAAATGAGTTCCCTTTTTAAATTTTCTATTTTCAAGTATTTGAGTTTCTATTTTCAAGTTTTCATTTTCGAGTTTCCGAGTTTCCATCTTCAAGTTTTATAACAGAAAATTAAATGAATTTGTCATATATATTGATGCATGAAAGCTCATTGTTTTTGTAATATACTAGATTATTTCCCGTACCCTATATGGGACACGATCGATAATAAGCTTTTGATGTATTATTCGGTTAACAAAGAAATACATAATAATATTACTAAAGATTAGATATTGATATCAACTTTTTAAACTGAAATCGTTACAATACTTTGTTAATCCAAAATTATGATTTGGAATAAAATTTAATTTATAATTTTGATAATATGACTTAAGTACAAAGTATAGATAAAATACTATCATATTTTTTCAAAATATAATTGATTAATTAAAAAAATCATATGTGATACAATATGAAATCTCAAGTTAATTATGACTTATTTAAATAATCTTTTAGAAAAGTAGACTTGCATCAATAATAATATTTTTTGAAATAAAATAAATATTTTGAAAGATCATATATAAAAGTAATTAATTTAATAATAGTAGATTTATAGATCAGTATAATTTATAAATGAATACAATAACACAAATTTAGTTTATATGTGTTAAAGATATTTTTCAAAGATGTTTTTAGATACATATAGCTTAAATTATAAATTTATGGGACAAAAAAAGATTGACAAAGAAATATGGCAAATCTATAGAACAATAAAAATACAATAAAAACAAAAATCAAATTGACAAAGAAGTTTAACAGATTAATTATAATTTTTATTTACAAAAAAGAATGTTTTAACAAATAGGTGAAAAAGATAGAAATTAAAAAAAAAAGATAGATGATAGACAATTAATAAGAATAAGAAGACTTTAAAACTATTTTTCTGAATTTTATTTTCTTAAATGGTGTGGGACAAGAATTAACATGGAGGCTCGAAATTCCTCGACTTTAATATATAGTACTAGTATTAGTCTTGTGCCTTCAAGGCATGAATTTGATTTAACTAAAAGTTTAGTTTATATTTTATACATAGTTATTTAAAAAAAATACTTTGATATAAAATCTTGTATAATTTTATTTAAGTTTTTTCTTATGGGATTTATTTTAATGATAAAACATTTTTACGAAAATATATTCTTTTAATCGAATAATGATTTGTAGAATTATAATTTTTGTATAATGATTGAATACTCCTACGATTTGTAAGGTTTATTTTAATGTTTATGGATTATAGTATTAATTATTTGTTTAATTGAAAAGTTGACATGTATTTTTGTATATTATTATTTTAATCTCCAATTTAATATAGAGTAAGATTAATTAATTATACATATAAGTAAAACCTATAGATACAACTTAAATGATGATATATATATTCCTTCATATATTACATACATGTGGGGTATATAATGAAAATTAACCAATTAAATTATTACCTGTCCAGCCACCACATAAAGTAATGTGCTTCTTAATTTGTTGACTATTTCCAAGTAGTATTACCATATAAAGAATAAAAGAAGCCATATTAACGGAACATGATAATTTTGTGGACATTACATTAACCCGAAAATAAGTTATACGAAGTATTACCTTTTTTTTTCAAAATTATATATAATTTTTTTTTAAGTAAGGAGTTAAAATGAAAATCAATAGATAAGAAGAAATCCAAAGCGGGGTTTACGACGAAATTTCAACCAATTAAACAAATTCAATTGTTTTAATAAAAAGCTCAAAAAAATTGTTTTAATAAAGATGAGTGATGTGGTCCAACTAGAAGATGACACATGTCAGGCTATATATTATTTCTAACCTCCGTTTTACTATATAGTTATGATAGATACTAGGAAATGAGTTTCCTTTTCAAATTTTCCATTTTCAAGTTTTCAAGGTTCTATTTTCGAGTTTTCATTTTCGAGTTTTGGAGTTTCCATTTTCAAGTTTTATACCAGAAAATTAAATGAGTTTGAGTATTCAAGTTTTCAATACATAACTGAAACAAAAGAAGCTATAGATCGAATGAGCCATAACATTAATGGTGATGAATCATTGAATCCCAATGGACCCAATATATACATGTATGCAAATGATGGAGGCAATGCAGCTGTATGCGATCACCTTCCCGCTATAATTATTATTAGTATATAATTATAAATAAATAAAATCATTAAAACCACGAAACACTTTGAGTTTTCCTACGCTAATTCGTCTTTGTCTTCATAACTCACTACTAGAAAACTCGGCCAATTTCGACACTTGTGGAACGACACCAAGGACATGTGTCGGTAAAAAAACGCGCGTGAGCTAACCCGCTAAAATTACGACACCTTAGGGTGTCGTAAATTACCGACACCCTTTGCTGTCAAAATTTATCAAAATTATGACACAAGGTGGTGTCGATAGAGTCGAAAAAAAAATATTGTAAATAGCGACACCTTTCTTTGTCAAAAAATACAAGTATTTACCGAAAAAAAAAGGAAAAACATTAATTGCTGGAACTCATCGTGCCTCAGCCCTCAGCCTCAGGTGGAAACCCTCACAAAGTCACAAGTGAAAGCCACTGAGGAGGCGAAAACCCTCATCGGGGATTCCGGAGTCGGCGTCCAAGTCCACCATTGGCTCGATTTGCTCGCATCGAATTCGCTATTCGTACTCTCCAGGTCCACCATTGGTGTGAATTCTCTACTCGTACTCTCCAGGTCTACATCTGATTTCGCTACTCGCTACTTTTCCTTAGATCCGATTTTTGAACTCGATTTGCAATTGGTGCCAGGAAAAGTAGGTTTTGGATTTGGCTGCAGTAGGTCGAGGTGAAAATCCTGTCGTTGTTTACTCCCAGAGTTGGCTGTAGTAGGTCGATTTTTGAACTCTATCCGTTTTTGATGATTTGGATTGGGAATTTTGGTGGTTACTTTCAATATGGTGTACAAGGTACTTGTCTGAGGTGAAATCGTTGTTCAAGAAGCTTGGAGCTGATCCACTGGTTATCGAATTGGACGATTTAGGTATGTTTCTCTCATTTCACTCTTCACATATATGCTTGTTGAAGTGTGAATTCAAGGGGTTTTGTTTGTGATGGATGTTTCTGATTGTTTTTAGACAATTTTTTTGAATGTTGGCATGGATTTGAATGTATGATGATGTTCATGTCATTGTACTCACTTGAAGTTATTCTTGCTTCAGGTCCCAACTCTCAAACGAGCAGCTTGCTCTGCGATTTGCAATTATGCTTATAAATTTGTTTTCCATAGCTTGGCGTAAATACATAATGATCTATAATATTAAAACCATGAAAATGTGAATACATAATGGACCATCAAGTAAAGGTATGGAATGACACTTATACAAAATATCCAGGCCTGGGCATAGTAGGTTGAAAAAAGAAGAAACAACTTGCATCATTATATACTTAATTAGTTTTCATCATAGTGGAAGAGTTGCCTGATTTTAAATCAATAAACACGGCTTTTGTCACATATGAAGTCAATAAATACTATAAATCTTTGAGAAATTGGAGCTGGATTCTTGAAATGTGGTTTCCGGTTCGGGCAAACTATTGAATTCAGAGTGTGTCTAGTGATTTATGGGTTGTTGGAATCTTCCCTTTCATGTATAAACCATATAATCCCTCTGTTGTAGGTGTGATAAAAGGTGCCAGTGTATATAGCCAATTAGCCTTGTGTTGATAAGATGACCATGACCATGTGGTCTTATCAATCTCGGCGACTTTGAGAATATTCTGTGTAGTTTAGATAGCATTCTAGAACAAGGATTAGGATGTGGCAGTAATTAATTAATCCATTGTCCTCTGTTCACAATTTATATTACCTTCTTAACTTGAAGAGTTTGATTCCTTTTCTTACATTTTTCTTTTGTTGTTATCTTCTTTGTATTCTATTATTAATTTAGAACTCATGGATTTCTATGATGCTGTTTATAGTGCTAGCTCAACTCCATGACATTACTTATTGTTAGCTCAACCACATGGTCATGGATTACAAGATAACAAGTGAAGCTGTTTCACGGAATAGCTATATGTTCTGGCATATTCAGTAATGATCATTATACCTCATTGGTTTTAAGACCCAAAACTAACTATGATACTCAACTTATTACAGTAGCTTTATTATTATATTCTCCTTCAATTCTAGCTTTGGTATGAGTTGGAACTTTCTAAGAGACATGCATTCTGACATATCTTAGGGGCTAATATCATATCCTTCCTGATGTTCTTTAAACAAATGTTTAATTATGAAAACTTATAGATAATGTCATCTCATCTATGATTTAAGTTGACAAAACAGTGTTGATTACAAAACACCTACTAAATTGCGACTTTTGGACAGATTAATATATTTTCCTGGAATTGGAAGCTGGAAATTTGAGTTCTTTTCTTAAAGTACCTGATCTTTTTAAGTTCTTAACCACATGAATGTCCAATATGACGCCCTTAATCTTTTCAAGGGCTGATTTAAATTTGAATTTGCCAAAATGTAAAGCAATTATTATTGGAACTTGGTCATTTGGTGTGATTATCCTCTCTTAATTTTTCTTTGATAGGTCAGAGGTGTCATAATCATAGAGTGAAAACAATAAATGAGATTTTGCTAATTTGAATACGATGATTTTAATGCAATATCAGGCTGTTGAATTGGTCATAAGGGAATCAGTTGAACCTGTTCTGGAACAGTACCATCCTGTTGGAATTGCATCACTGCAGTAATTCCCTCTCTCTTTCTCTTAATGTAAAAATTGCTCCTGGTTTTGCTTTATGGCATATTGTGATTGATTTGGAACCTGAAATGACAATTCCTTTTTAGTGAACAATCTTTGCAATTAACAGCATAATAAACTGTTCCTAATCTTGCTTTTTGGCATGTTATGATTGAATTCTGTGCTAGGAACCTGAAATTACATATGAAGTATGAATGTATTGTTGTTGGCACATCATATGAACCTGAAATTAACAACATATGAAGTCTGATTGATTTTGCTTTCTGGCATGCTATGATTGTATATATTGTTTTCTTTTTATCTTCCTAAATGAGCTCATTCATTTATAGGCATGGATATAAGTTGGATTGAGTTGCCAAATACTCATCCAACCTATGGTAATGGCGTTCTTCAATTCTTAGAATTGGCTAGGGAAAACCTTACAGAAGGTAAAGCTCGATGTCCATGCAGAAAGTGTAAAGTGGATAAGTGGCTACCCCTAGAAGATGTAGGAGAACATCTTTTATTTAAAGGTTTTCATAAACCTTATAAGAATTGGATTTATCATGGAGGAGGGGATATGTTACCGCGTATGTTAGGGCAGAATAGTCAGCCAACAACTTTAGGGTCATTCAATAGTCAGCCAGCAGCTATAGGACAAGATGATATGAGCGGGCTATTAGGTGCAACTTTTGCCTACAACCTTCCTCCAATACCAACTTCCTTAGTAGATGAGATACCCTTAGCATCTGATGATGGAGAGCAAGAATGTTCTGATTTTCCTATAGGACCTGAATCACCTCTAGAGGCTAATCAAAATGCAGCTTCTCCTCCAGAAAATATCAAATACCAAAAGCTGAAAGAATCTGCTAATGAGCCCTTGTATGAAGGCTGCACATCTTTTTCAAAATTATCCTTCATGCTTCACTTGTTTCACCTCAAATCTATGTCTCGTTGGAGTGCCGAGTCCTTTAATATGCTGCTGAAATTGCTTATTGATGCATTTCCTCAAATTTTGGAATTTCCTTCAAGTTATTATGAAGGGAAAAAATAATTAATGATTTGGGGCTGGGGTACGAAAAAATTGATGCATGCCCAAATGATTGTGTCTTGTTTTGGGGGGATTTATCCGATAAAGAATCCTGCCCGGTTTGTGGAGCATCGAGGTGGAAGACAGTTGAAGGAAGAGAGAGGGATAGGATAAATGAAAACTGTTTTGTAAAGAAGGGTGAGTCTGCTAAAGTTCTGCGTTATTTCCCCCTTATCCCAAGATTAAAAAGGGTTTACATGTCAGAAAAAACAGCTCAAGATATGAGATGGCATGATGAGATCCGTGTTAAGGATGGAAGGTTAAGGCACCCAGCAGATGCTATGGCATGGAAGGATTTTGATTTGCGGTATCCTGATTTTGCCTCTGACTCATGTAACGTAAGGTTGACTCTTGCCACAGACGGCTTTAACCCTTATCGTCTCATGAGTACTACATATAGCACTTGGCCAGTAATCTTAATTCCTTATAACTTGCCACCATGGCTAGTGATGAAACCTTCATCCTTTGTGCTGTCAATGATTATTCCTGGAAAGTCAAGTCCAGGTAACGATATTGACGTTTACCTACAACCACTTCTGCATGAGTTAAAAATTCTCTAGGAGGGTGTTGATGCCTTTGATGCCTATGGTAAAGAATTCTTTAAGTTGCGAGCTGCATTAGTATCAACTATTAATGATTTTCCTGCATATGCAATGCTATCAGGATGGAGTACTAGAGGGTACAACGCTTGTCCTAAGTGTACAAACTCAACTCCTTCCTATAGGTTTGCTGGAAGAATCTGTTATGTTGGGTTTCGAAAATGGCTGGAGGACAATCACCCATATAGGTTTCAAGGTGAGCTCTTTGATGGAACTAATGAAATGGGTCATTCTCCAATTCCTGCATCTGGGACTGAAGTGTTGAGCCAGCAATATGGAATCGGTTATATGTATGGAAAGCAGAAAAAACCTCTACAGAAACAGAGAAAAAGGAGAGATGTAGGCACATCGGTGAATGAGTGTGAGGGTGATGAGACTAAAGCTGTTCCTTGGATTAAGAAGAGTATATTTTTTGAGCTGTCATATTGGCAGTATAATCCCCTAAGGCATAACTTGGATGTTATGCACATAGAGAAGAATGTGTGTGATATTTTGTTAGGAACCCTACTTGATATGGACAAAAAATCCAGGGATGATGTAGAAGCTAGAAGAGCCATTGAGGATTTAGGAGTAAAGGCACAATTTTGGTTACAGCCCCGTCTTGATCGAGAGTCGTACATGCCTCCAGCCCAGTATACTATGTCAGTCATTGAAAAAGAACGCTTTCTGAGAGTGCTGCAGAAACTGAGGGTTCCAGACGGATTTGGGTCAAATCTTTCCCGATGTGTTAACATGAAGCTCCGTAAACTGATAAATCTGAAAAGTCATGACAATCATATCTTGATGCAAGATATCCTTCCCGTGGCATTACGTGCATCCAGTGCTACAAGGGTCATTGATTTAATTTCAGACTTGTCATCCTTTTTCAAGTATTTATGCTCTACCGCTCTTGATGTAGATGAACTGGATGGTTTACAAAGAAAGATTGTTTTAACTCTTTGTGAAATGGAAAAAGAGTTCCTTCCAACATTCTTCACAATTATGGTTCACCTATTAGTACATTTGGTGGATGAGGCCAAGCTCGGTGGACCCGTTCATTATAGGTGGATGTACCCTGTTGAAAGGTGAATATCTTAATTTCATCTAAATACCTGTTTTTCATATTTAAGGATCTGATTATTTCACTCAGTAGCTATAATGTTTCTTCTGAAAAGGTATTTGTCACATATGAAGTCTTTCGTAAGTAACAAGGCAAGGCCAGAAGGGTCTATGGCAGAAGGGTATGTAATGGAAGAGACACTGACCTTTTGTTCGAGATATTTAGAAGGGGTTGAGACAATCTTCACTAAATCTAAAAGAAATGACGATACCATACATAACAAGGGAAAATATCTGTACAACTCTGGTGGTCGGGTTATTGGGATGTCAAAGGTTGTTCAACTCGATGCCAGAAGTTTGAATCAAGCACATCGTTATGTTCTAATGCATTCAAATGAGATGCAAGTTCTGAAAGAGTAAGTATTATCATTAAGTTGGATGTTAATAGCTTTTTATTAATGACTGAAACTAACTTTGTTCTAATTCAAAAGTGAATTCATACGTCATAAGAAACAACAAAACCAAAGAGTACGAGCTAATAATGCTGTTCAGAATGATTGGATCATCAATGAATTCCCCGATTGGCTTCAAAACCAGGTGCACACCTTTTCAGAAATAACACAGTTCAGATCTGAATGTAACAATTGAATTTTGGTTCTGATCTGTTGAAAAAGGCAAACTGCTAATTTCAGATCTGTTGATAGGTGTATAATATAGATGCTAGCAGTGAAGAAGGCAAACTGAGAAATGCCCTTGCTGGCGGTTTGAATAGTTGTGCCAAAATATTCAGTGGATTGATGATCAACGGCTACAAGTTTCACACTGTTAAAAGAGAACGTTTTCGGAAGACTCAAAACTCAAGAGTTATGGTGGAAGCTGATGGGGAAGCATACTACGGGAAAATCGTAGATATATATGAGCTGGACTATTATGGAGCATATAAAGTGATTTTATTTCGTTGTGAATGGGTTGACATCCATAAGGGTTTAAGGAAATTTGACAATGAAAGTCTGTGTGTTAACTTCTCTAAGCTAATGCATACCGGTAGATTCTTGAAAGACGATCCGTTTATTTTTTCTTCTCAGGCAAAGCAAGTCATTTTTGTTGAAGATGAGTTAGAAAAAGGATGGCTTCATGTCATTAAGACAAAGCCTAGAGATCTATTTGAGTTAGGCAATATAGTGATTTAGAGATTGTTATGAGTGAAGTTGTAATCTAAATTTCATCTATTGTGATTTTTACTGAAGTTGTAATCTAAATCTCCATAACTCTGAGATTGTTATGAGTGAAGCCTAGAGATCTATTTTGTTGAGATTGTTACTGAAATCATACTTGCTTTATGTGTTTAGAAATTTTGGTTATCTTATACTTGGTTATCTTGCAGAGATTCATTGAAGGATCTAAAGGAGCAAATCAGGATCCAAGAAGCTTTCAACTTATACGCCTGTAAGCTCAAAAGTGACTTTAGCTGCTATCATCTATTCTGGCATTTTAAGTTTGTAATTCTGCTGCTGTCATCTATTCTGGCATTTTAAGTTTGTAATGCTGCTGTAATTTTGCTGCTGTCATATATTCTTGCATTTTAAGTTTGTAAGTTCTTCCCTTAAGATTTGGTCGGCAACTATCTATAGATGTAGGAGCTGGGTACCTTGATTTTGATGACAAACACACAAAAGTAGCAGAAATTGCATATGTACAGAAACCCAGAGATTTGAATTATTTGGGAATCCTCTGATTGGTTAGAAGAGACTACTCTTATCCTCAAATACAATACACAGTTTTGTGGCAGCTCTACTTTTATTAAAATTCTTTCAATACAGTATACTTTCCTAACACTAGATTCTCTTATTTTCCTAACTTTTGATTTCTAACAGATTTGAAGATGAGCTATAGAAGTAAAAGAACAAAAACCCACAACTCAGCTGCTCAATTCAGAGAGACTACTCTTATTGGCAATCAAGTTGGAGAGGGAATGCCAGACTCAAATTCTCATCCAAACAATACCCACAACTCAGTTTCTGAAGTCAGAGAAAGAACATCAAACTTAGTTGCTCAATTTAGAGAGAATACTCTTATTGGCAATCAAGTTAGAGAGGGAATGCCGAATTCAGTTTCTCAGCCAAACAAAACCCACAACTCAGTTTCTGAAGTCAGAGAAAGAAAACCAAACTCAGTTGCTCGCTCAACTAGTTATAGTGGCACTCATGTCAGAGAAAAAGTGTCAAATTCAACTGCTCAACCAAACCAATCTCAAATCAGAAAGGGAGCAAGAAGTGAAGATGTTAATTTAGGTCATCCTCCTACTACTCTAGACAAAGAGGGGTCAACAAGTGCAAAAATCCAGTCAAGGCAAACTTCCAATGGGAAAGGAAAAAGGCCTATACATATACAGTCAGCTAGTGCACCTATAAACACTTCCAATGTGCGATTGGATGTATCTGGAAGAGAAGCTAGTAGTGAATCGCTGGAGGAAGGAACTGAACCGGCCAAAGTGAGTAAATCAAAGTCATCTAGACTGCGATCTGTAAAGTCAAGGAATGTGGCTCCTACTTGGCCTGAACTGATTGATTTTGATGAGAAGGAAGAGGTTCTAACTATTGGTAAATTTCTTCCACTAGAAATTTTTAGTTCTGGTCATGAATTTATACTAAAAATACTTTTGATTTTTAGCTAGGTAATGAGCATAATTCTAAATTTTAGCTAGGCTGTAAGATAAATACAGATGTATTAATCTCCTAATTGAGTTCTTATAGTTAATTTTCTGAATTTAAAGATTATACAGATCCACAACTTTGTGCATACTTCTGATTTTTCTGCTTAATTTTTACATGGCTGTTTCTTGTTCAACAGATGCTGCAGGAAAGCATATGCTTTTGAGTGGACCGATTCAACCTAGAGACATTGATAACCTTGATGTTGGGATCAAAATCTTTGTTCACTTCAATCATCTCAATCAACCTGTGCACAGAGGTGGTTCAATATTAGTAAAGTACCTTGGAAATTTGGCAAAAAATAAAAAACTTTGCCCAATAGGAGAGAAGTCTTGGGATGAAGTCAATGATCATTTGAAGGCTGATATTATTCAAGTAGTTAGAGTTAGTATTTTCTACTTATAGAGTTTATTTGGATTTACATTTTTTTATATTAATTGCATATGATCGCTGACCATGCCTTTCCAATTATGCAGTCTAGATTTGTCATCCCAGAAGATGCATGGATCTTCAACCAAGCAATCCTCATTCGTGTTGGTAAACATTAGAGGCAGTACAAACACAGCTTGAAGAGAGAAAAATTTAATCCAACGGTTAGGACTAGGGAACAAATTTACAATGATGTTCCTAATGGACAAGAGCGTAACAATTGGATGCATCTTGTTGACCATTGGTATTCTGAAGAAAGCAAGGTATATCCACCTTAATTTTTGAAGGGATCTTTTATATAAATCTGAAATTTTGATTAGTTGACATGAAAATGTTTAATTTCAGAGGTTATCTGAACATGGAAAATTGGCAAGGGCAGCCCAAAGTCATGTCCACACCACTGGCGCCACAAGCTATGCTGAGAAACGGGCTGAATTTGTAAGTTTTCGCAGCAGATTTTAGTAAAATGTTTAAATGTGTTGCTTGCTTCCTTACTTTTGATGTTTAATTTCTACTGAATCTGTGGCAAACACAGTAAAATGCTGCAGAATTCGTCCTTACTTTTAATATAATTTCAAGTCAAATCAAACGGAAGGCAACCGAGCCATCTCGAGTTCTTCAAGATGACACATTGTAGAGTTGATGGTACTTATGTTGATAATACACTCACCTCAGAATTTTTGGTATGTAAATTCCTCCTCCATGATTTATGTGTTTTAATCTTTTTGTTCCAAACTCTTTTGTTTTTTGACAATATATAGTGATGAATGATGCAAATGGCATCTGATTTTTCTTCTTTCAATTTCTTCTAGGGAGTTCGTACTTGTGTTGCCAGGATTTCATAACTTGCTCTCATGTCTCCTAAAAGATGACATTTAGTTGTGGTCTATTATTGGTTTCGGCTGAAATCCAGATAGCTTCTTATGGTGTGGACAATCTAAAGGAGCTCAGATTAAGTGGCATTATCAAATGTTGTTGTTGAGTGTTTCTTATTAGGGCTTTAGTCTGCATTTGGAACCCTAGTGGATCATATTTCAGTCATTGATGCATGATCATCTCATTAGGCTGCTGTTAAGGAGAGCTATAATATTGGATATTGCTTGTGAAGTCATAGGAGTAGGTAATTCATCTGGGAGTCTCGGTGATGCATCTGATTTTTCTTCTTTCAATTTCTTCTAGAGAGTTCCAGATTTGTGTTTTCGTATTTGTGTGACCAGGATTTCATAACTTGCTTTCATGTCTCTCTGTTTTTTGACAATATATGAATGATGAAAATGTTTCATATTTTATTATAGATGGAAGCCAATTCAAAAGTTAAAGAGCTTGCTCAGTCATCTTCAAAGTCTGAATTCGAAATTGAAAATGAAGTTTTTGATAGTCTTATGTATGAAGAGGGCAAACCAAAGAAACCAATTGGTTTTGGGCTAGGAGTGAAGGAAAGTGATGTTTTTGGGGTGAAGAGCTTGGTGAGGAAAACAGACAGCTTTGCAGCTGGAATGAACAACTGTATGGAAATCCAGACATTGAAATCCACTATGTCGAAGATGAAGGAGGAAAACCTTGTTGCATTAACACATATGAAGAAGCAAAACGAAGAGCTTCAAGCAAGAGTTGAACAAACCAACCAAATATTGATGCAAGCCCTAAATTCCATGCGTAGTGGTACCGTTACTAATGAGTTTTTGGATGCTGCACAGTCAGCCCTTAATCTGGCAGATTCGCAGATGGCTTCCACCAATGGAGAGTCTTAGGTACGTCTATGGCACTCTACATGGGCTGCATATTCTATGTAGGTACAGATTTTGTTAGGAATTTTCCCTGATTGCCTTGTTGATAGGAATTTTGTTTCATCTGTTTTTTTTTTTATCATGCTCATGTTGGAATTCTTTCATTCAAATGGTGGTTGTTGCTTTTTAGGAGGTTGCTAGGTTAAAATTTTGAAGTTAGCATATACTATGTAGGTATTTAGGAGGGCAACTGCCTTTTTGAGATATTTGATGGGTCTAGTTTTGCAAAATGCTTTTCAGTTGTATGAGTTATGTTTAGAGGATCAAAGTTGATGATATCTGTTTTATTTTCACTGGAAAACATCTATAATGTTTCTGTTTTTGGAGTGAATTGGTATAATGAGATGGTTATCTGTGCAATGATCCACTTAATGTGTTCATTCTCCCTTGGCAATTGCTTTCCTGTTTTAAAATGCTTTTAATGTTGTGGGTCATTCAGTCATCACCATTTGAAGATATGGTTTACAACTGTAAATTGAAATACCTTAAAGACAAACAAATATGTGATTCTCTTGCTAAATAAACTTTTTCAATTATGCTGACTAGGTTGCAAACAGAGGCTGCTGGTGCACAAGTTGGCATTGTCACAAGTTGAATGGCGTTTTTTGGACCTACTAGGGTAGCTTTTGAGACTATCTTTTGTAAACAATGATAACCATTTATTATGGTTTAGTATTATGGGAAATGTAGAACTTTACAATAGCCAGGGATAATATTATGGATTAGTATTATGATATATAAAATCTATCTTTTGTTTGGTACATTCACTTTAAATGTAGGTATTTTAAGAATGTATGTGGCGTTGAAGTCTTGAGTGAAATGAGACATTCGAATTTTACAATAGTCAGGGATAATATTTTCGTATTTGAATGCTATAAAAGATAGTAATTTTTCGACACCTTATATTGTCATTGTAATTTTCGACACCTTATATTGTCATTGTAATTTTCGACACCTTATATTGTCATTGTAATTTTCGACACCTTATATTGTCATTGTAATTTTCGACACCTAGATATGTCGAAAATGGTTTAAAACGTTGACACTGCAAGGTGTCAATAAAATAAATGTAAATTTCGACATCCAGAGGTGTCATAAAATTTTCCGACACTCCAAGGTGTCGTTATTTGCGCGCTGACAATACTGACACCGTTTTTCTCAACACTTAGCCTTTGTGTCGGTCCTTAAATTCTCGACACCTTAGGGTGTCGAAAATCAATATCAATCAATATTCAATATATATTATAAAAGCCGACCGTTTTCGAGCCACTACGTTGATTCTGGCCCCACTTAATTTTAATTTTTTTTTCAACTCAAATAGATAATAACAACTTTATATCTTTTATTTTCCTTAATTATCTAATACTCAATTTTATCTTTAAAATCATTCTATCTATCTTGAATTTACTTTCCTTAATAATTTTTAATTTTATCTTGAATTTTATCTTTAATAATGTTGATATCTTCACGTTGATATCTTCGGTGAGATGAGCCGTGAGCGAAAACAATGGAGGATTTTTTTGAAAATTTGGGACCACGTTCATATTCATGTTGATTCAATTGGTAATATACATATATTACCTACGTTAATATTACATTCTATACACCAAACATTAGTTTTATCCATAAGATTGGATAGTCTTTTTTTTCAATAATTTTTAACTTTTTTATAAAATAATCCCACAATTTTCTCAAATGATATAAACGCCTCTTATTTTTCTAATACAAACATACAAGTGGTCGTTTTCAAACCACCACATTAATTTTGATTATACCTGATATCTAAAAATAAAATAAAAAGCATCTATTCTATAACTATATACTAATGCTGAGACCTTTCTAGCCTCCATGTTAATTTTGGTCTTATCTCATATTAAATTAATTATAAATCAATTATACTTTACCAATTATATATCCTCAATTTTATTTTTAAAGTCATACTATCTATCTTTATATATCGATTTTAATTTTTTCTTAATCAATTCAAATGGATAATAACAACTTTATATCTTTTGTTTTCATAATTATCTAATCTTTAATTTTATCTTTTCCTTATTCATCCAATATCTATCCAATATTTATATTAAAGTTTTAAAATTTATTATGAAGATTGAAAATACCTTTTACACTATATTAAAGTACTACAAAATTAAAGTGTTACTCTTTCCTAATTGTTTACTTATAAAGCTAATTGTTTACTTATAAAGCTATGATCTATATTTTTCCTTTTTTTTCTTATATTTATCTCTTTTAACACCTAATGGCTAACATCCCTCATTTATAAACCTTTCTTCGTTTTGTTTCTTAATCATCTAATTTACCCACATAAAATCGTATTCATTTTTTCGTTCCATTTGCTCAATATTTTTTTTCTATTATCCTAATATCTATCATACCTAATATTATAATAAATATTTATGATATATTTTATCTGTTTACTCCAAGCCCTAGATAGACATACGTTTTTTTAATTTTATTACTTATGTGATCACAATTGATAATCATAACAAACAAATCTTAACAAATACATCATTATAAAGTTCTTGATGTAAAAATACCCATTTTCTTTACAAGTTTTAGTTTATAATCATGTTATCAAATATATAAGCTTATAAATAAACTTTATATCTTTATGTAATATTTGAGTTATATCGATCTAAAAAATATTCTCACACTTTTATTATACTTTTTCATATCAATATCTGATTTATGAAATTTCTAAAAGTAATTTTAATATTTGAAACATAGTCGTAACGTGGTCGTCGTGCATGGCACGACAGGTTAAGCTAGTGGCCTTAAAATGTGTCGAAAATAGCCGTGTTTTCTAGTAGTGACTGCGTTTTTTTACTTTTTTTTCGTTTCATTTTTTGAAAAAGAAATCATCCTGGTCGGCGAAAATTGAAGGTGTTTTTATGTAAATTTGATGACGTTTTTTCCCTTTGCAGTGGCAACCCGAACAAGTTCTATTACACTTCAGGTGTACTTGTCATGATCTAACGAGTACGATTGCAATGCTATGTATGGGAATTTTTGGTCTGTTGCTAAAATTTGTATATTGTTTTTTTATGTAACTTTAAAATAGCTTAATTGCCAAATCTCACTCAAAAACTTTAGAAAAATGACACGTAATCTTCTATACTTACTTTCACCATAGATATCAATAGAGTTGTTAAGCACGTTGGTCCGGGCGGATTTGGACTCGGTCATTTCGAATTCGAGTTGAGTGTAGATTTAGATCAATCGGGTTACAGGTCAAATTCTATCATCTTATTGTGCAGGTTCAAACGACTCATTACTTATCTGATGGTGGAGATGATGGTGGCCTATAAAAATATGCACGATAGCCTAGCCACCTATGCCAAAATTGAAGAACGGAGTTTATTGGGGTCAACAACAAGCACATAAGATGGAGTTTCGGACGTGGGTCGATGAAGGCGAAAATCGAATCACTTGGAGATGATTCAGGGTCACGGGTGGTGGTACTGCGGGTGCATGTATGGGTGATTGCGAACAACTTTCGCACCTCATCGCAGATAGGAGGGGTGGTGGCGGTTTGATGAGAAAGGCTGATGGTTGGAGGGGTGAAGTGCGGAGAATGGGGAAAGGGGAAAAAAATAAAAATAATTTGTTTTGGAACCGACCACCCATGATAACAAGTCGCGGATCTAGTACTCATACGCCTGAAATCTCTGGTTTTAAAGCATGATCGCGGTTATGCATCCATGGTCATGGTTTTACCGAACCTAGTGCATATATGTTAGCTTGAAAACTATTTTTGTAAGTAAAAATTAACCAAAATAAAATCCAAAGAGAGGGGAAAAAAAGGGAAGAAAACTAATATAAAGCAAAGGAAAAGAGAGGAAAACTACTTACCTTGGGTTGCCTCTTGAGCAGCGATTGTGTTTAAATTCGTCGGCTCGACGACTAATAGGATTTCTTAAGATCAGACATTGTCAATGCCTCAAAACTTGATCATTATCTTGTGAACACATCTCAAAGGACCAATAATAATACCACGATAAAATAAAAATAAATAAGACAACATTTAAAACCCGTTTTAACTTATCAAAAATACGAGCATGGTTGTCATGAAATGGCGCATGTTGAGACCAATTTGATGGACGTAGTAGCTTCTCAAAATATTCAACATATGGTTCAAATTTCTTTTTAGCACTATCACTTCCATTTAAGATGAACCCTAATATTTCTCTAGACCTTTTATGTACTAAACTTGTTTCTTTAGCAAAATAAGGGTTGATGTATAATGAGAGTTTGAGATCGAGTTTGAGATCAAAGAGATACCGATCCTCCAAGATTACCACGGGAGACTCCAAGGAACGGGGCATGGATGACTTTGTTGGTGAAGGACAAATCTCGATGAGATAATCTTACTTCTTCTCTTTCTCAAAATCTTCTTCGTCATCGTCAAAGAAGATATCCTTGTCACGGAATAATTCATCTCAATTACGAAAAAGCTACATATTGCTCATTTCCCTTGTGCAAGTCCAAAATGGCTGCCATTAACTCATCAGGTTATGTGGACTCCGTTTCATCGATCATTGAATTCAGGGAGGGTGCTAGCTTAAGATGGTCGCAGTTTTCTTCCTCCGTAGAACTGCGATCGTGGGTGGTGTCTGGCGGTCGCAAGTCTACGTATTCTTCTAACTTTCTGTCAGTTTTTTCACTGTGATCGCATGTTGGTGTACCGCGGTCGTAGTTTGGGTCTAGAGACAGGTCGCAACATTCGTTAGTATAACCGCATTCACGATGGGATTAGCCATGGTCGCATACCTCTTTCGGAATTTCTCTTGACTCTTTTGTTCTCTTGGCCAGGGACATAAGCTTGTCGAATGGAAACCTGAAAAACAATTTCCACAATACACTCTATTTACCAATTCAGTGAGATTTGTAATCATCTCTACAAGAGAAACTTCATAATTCTCACTCGGTGGAGGTATGGGTAGATATAGTTCTCCTTGTACGTTTTAATCGTTCGTGATGCAGAACCATAATCCAGATGCCATTACTCATGTACTCGTCCAGTTGCCGAGTCTCTTGTGTTATTCCCTCAATAATGCATTAGCTTAGATCCTTCTAAGTGAATGTATAACCCCAAGCACAAAATCTATGCACTTTTTGCTTCAGCCTAGAAAAGTACTAATGGAAGGGTTCACCTTAATTCTGATCAAGAGTCAATAACAAGATTAGTAGAACAAGTATCCACAATAAAATAGGTTCACACAATAGTTCATATGAATATTAAAACTAGAATTAACAAAGATTCTCTAACAACAACGTCAAAATTTGACCGGGCTAAAGTCATCATGCCTAATAGAAAATAACCAAGTATAGCAAGCAAGTCGAGGTCGAACCCAATTTAGGATTCTAGAACTAAATTCTATCAACTATAGAGTAACTAGGGGGTTTAGGGTGTTTACATAAACTATGAATGAAAGACGAACAACGAAAACAAATAAATCAAGGTTTGAATCAATATTTAGCTAGCAAGTTAATCCATACAAATCCACTTTGACAAGTTTGTTTGATTATTGGTTTTGCAATAAATTCTTTTTTTATTCCTATGGTTAATTCATATCCTATTCATAAACGATCGTAAATCTACAAACCAAACAATTCTTAATATTGAATGAAACAATCAAAGTAATATTAGCATGAACAACAATGATCATTTGGATACATGCAAATATAACACAACGAGCTAATTATAAAGACATGCAATTAATTCTCTTCTCAATGAATCTAGTCTTACGAATTCTAGAACATCAAGTTGCTACAAAGATCAAGTTTTGCTATGAGAAAATCTAGATCTAGCAATAGAACACAATTATTTCCAATTAGGCGATCAAGCTGAAAGAAATCAATCAACACTCATAAGCAATTAAGCACAAGAGAGATAATATTAACGAAAGAATAAGAAGATAAATAGAAACCTCAGAAACTTACAAATTAAAGTTTCAATCGTTGGACAAAACTCTAAAGAGTTTAGTTCTCCATAGTGTTTAGCTTCATGTAAACTTATGACAAAATATATAATGTTATGAAGTATTCAAAAACAAAAGCGATCTAAGCCTAAATAGAGTTCTAAAAGAAAACTATCTAATTCACACGACCCGCGGTCGCGGGTCAACACCTCAAAAAATCTATTATTCTCAACTTCTACCGCGATCTCGACAACGGTACTCGCGGTCACGACCTTCTTTTGTATTGTACGTTTTGCTGTCTTTGTAGCTCTTCCGCAGTCGCGGCTTGGGTCCCGAGGACGTGGTTCTTCTACGAAGCATACTCTTCACTTGAATTCTTCACTCTTATAGGCTTTGAAATGTTTTTATGAAAATCCCCTAATCTAGCCTAAAACTCTCTTAATATAGTGCTAAAAAGTTATAGTTACAACATAGGAAATACAATATATCACAATTAAAAATCAAACATATAAAAATTATGTAGTTACATATGAGTCATATTCTTAATTTAATATATCTCAAAAACTTCATTGTTTCACATAACTTCTAGATATATGAATTGAAGGGTGATTTGAAATAATCATTACATATGTATAATCGTTTAGTTTGATAGATAATGTTAAGAATTTTATTAATTTGTATGCTTCACCTTGGTCTTTTTATATTTATAACTTTATCAGTTTAAGGACATTAATTTGATTGTAATTTTATGTACATATTTCTTAATGGGATATATATTTTTCATGGTTTCTCGTAAAATTTAGCATGCATACTATTCATTAATTTATTTCTTATTTTTTATAGCCTTTGTACTTCTTTTTTTAGTATCAAATTCTCATATGTGATATCATACTTGTATAATTCTAAAATATACTAATATATATATTTATACAAAAAACATTACGTCATGCGTAGCACGAGCATCATCACTGACAGTAAAATCGAATATCATTAAGTTTATACAGAAATTTTACATCATGCGTAGCAGGAGCATCATCACTGACAGTAAAATCGAATATCATTGGGTTTATACAGAAATCTTACATCATGCGTAGCATGAGCAACATCACTGACAGTAAAATCAAATACCATTGGGTTTATACAAAACGTGTATGTCATGTGTAGCATGAGCATCATCACCAGCGGTAACATCGAATATTATTGGGTTCATTGAATCAATTAGCTGTCTTTTACCGTTCAAGTCAAGCATTTCTCTGAAAATTTTGGAGTCTGTTGGGTCTCATGAGCTGGGGAATCTGATCCCCTTTGCGTACACACTTTCTATTCCTCCAGCCCATGGTTGTAAATTAATTTGCGGCTACCTCCTCTATGTTGAGAAACTATATAAAGACAATGTACCACACCAGTCTTTGCCAAAGGAAAGCACCTAAACCCTCCTTACAACCAAACACTAAACAACAACGTCAATGGGAGACCCATCGGAAACTACCCTTCCGACTCTCCTCCTCAGCATCCCTGAGCAACCGAAAACCGCCCTCACCACCCGAGCTCACCCTTCATTCTCCGAGGTACATAGTCCACATACCCTATTATATTTCACAAAGATCCTTATTGTCATATATGGATGCATGAAAGCTCATTGTTTTTGTAATATATACTAGGAAATGGGTTTCCTTTTCAAATTTTCCATTTTCAAGTTTTTGAGTTTCCATTTTCGGGTTTTCATTTTCATGTTTTTGAGTTTCTATATTCAAGTTTTCGAGTTTCCACTTTGGGGTTTTCATTTTCATGTTTTTGAGTTTCTATCTTCAAGTTTTTGAGTTTCCATTTTCGAGTTTTATACCAGAAAATCAAATGAGTTTGTCATACATGGATGCATGAATGCTCATTGTTTTTGTAATATATAGTAGGAAAAATGACTTTCCTTTTCAAATTATCCTTTTTCAAAGTTTTCGAGTTTCTATTTTCGAGTTTTTATTTTCGAGTTTTCATTTTCGAGTTTCCAATTTCGAGTTCTTACACAAAAAATTAAATGACTTTGAGTATTCAAGTGAGTCATAACGCTAATGGTGATAAACTCCAACATATGCATGTATGCAGATGATGAAGGAGGCGAGGCAGTTGTACGCGATCGCCTTCCCGCTAATCCTCACAGGTCTCTTGACCTACGGCAAGTCATGCATCTCGACGTTCTTCCTCGGTCGCATCGGGAAAGACGCCCTTGCCGGAGGCTCGACTGCGGTGGCGTTCGCCAACGTAACCGGGTACTCATGCCTGACCGGCCTGGCCATGGGCATGGACGCCATCTGCTCCCAAGCAATAGGCGCCGAGAAATGGCACAAAGTAGGCCAAGCCCTCCAACGCACCACCCTCATCCTCTTCCTCTTTTGCCTCCCATTCTCCGCCCTCTGGATCAGTGCCTACCCCATCCTCACCATGATCCTCCACCAAAACCCTTCCACCTCCGCCCTCACCACCACCTACCTTCGGTGGTGTGTCCCCGACCTCTTCATCTCGGCCGCCATCTTCACTCTCCGGATCTACCTCCGCACACAAAACATCACCCGCCCATTGACCGTCTCCGCCGGAGTCTCCCTCCTACTACACGCCCCGCTCAACTACCTCTTTGCCGAGAGGCTCGAGTATGGGATCAAGGGAGTCGCGCTTTGTGTTGTGCTCAACGATCTCAACCAGCTCATGATTATCCTTATCTACCTGTACATGACGGGGTTACACAAGAAGACATGGGGAAGAGGCTGGTCCATGGATTGCCTTAGAAAATGGGGGCCCATCCTCCGCCACGCGCTCCCGAATTGCCTCTCGGTCTGCTTGGAGTGGTGGTGGTACGAGGCCATGACGATCATCTCGGGCACATTCCCGAACCACGAGGAGGCCGTCGCCACAATGGGGATCCTCATCCAAGCCACTAGCTTGATCTACATCTTCCCATCTTCTCTCTCCAACGCGGTCTCAACTCGTGTTGGAAACGAGCTCGGCGCAGGGAGTCCGTTGGTGGCTAGGACGTCGGCAATGGTGGCGTTCGTTTGCGCGGTGTTCAAGGGCGTCGGGGCGTTTGCACTCGTGACGGGTTTCAAGGGAGCTTGGGGGAAGGTATTCAGCCATGATGAGCTCATTTTGAAGCTGACGGCAACGGTGATGCCATGGCTCGGGTTGTGTGAGCTCGGAAACTGCCCACAAACGACGCTTTGCGGGGTTTTGAGGGGCAGTGCGCGGACTAAGCTAGGCGCCGCTATTAACCTGGGTGCGTTCTATATAGTAGGGCTTCCCATTGCTTGGATAGTAGGTTGTCGGCTAAGAAAAGGCTTGATAGGCCTATGGATGGGGCTTTTCGCAGCCCAAATGGCGTGTACACTTCTTATGGGGATTGTGATGGTGAGGACCAATTGGGAGCTTGAGGCAAAGAGAGCCAAGGAACTCGTTGCTGCCCGCGAAAATGCTGAAGAGGACGATGACGACGATGGTGGAGAAGGTGCCGAGAATGCGAGTGTGTCGCCGGTGATGCCGGTGGAAGAAGTGTAGCCAAGAAAAGGTTTTGCTTGAGTTGGAAACGCATGTTTGAAAGTCGAACCCAATTTGCTTCATGTTGTTGTTGAAAATTTTCAGTGCCTATTTATATTTATGTTCATGTAGTATGTTCCGTGAGTAGTAGTATATTTCATTTGTAATAAGGGTGCATATGCACTATTGTGAGTGAGGTAGAATGTTTCCAACTTAAGTTATGACCTTGCAATAATAATATATAAAAAAGAAAGACTATTATCCTCATATATCTCTAAAGCATAACTTTTTATAATGGTATACTTCTATCACGTGTCTCTTAAATCTGTCAAAAAAACATTATTAATTCTACCAGTTTTTACCATTTATTCCTCCGAATATCATCATTGAAGTTTAGTTTCAATATCATTAGGATATTAATTATTGACATCTTCATAGTATAATAATTTAACTTTCAAATAAAACTGATGTAGAATACTTCTCATTTCTATTATTTTTTATACTCATATAAAATTAACTTATTTGGGTTTTTCCATGCTTAATATATAAACATTGTCATTTTATTTGCAAATCAAACGTTAGACAAGTGCAAAATGTACCTATTGTGATGTGACACATACTAAGATATTTAGAATATCAAATAAAAAAGGTAACTTATGTTGGTAGAATTGTAGAAAGACCCATCCACGATTTCATTTAATACAAAGATGAGTAGCGGTTAATAGGAAATTTCTGCTCTATTAACATTATTTGTGGTTCAAATAAACTAAGTTGTTTAAATAAACAATAAATATAAAATACTAAAAATGAAATCAAAAGCAAACAAAGAAACTTTACATACACCATAAACATTCTCGCTAGTGAGGCACTCATGAGATGTTGATATTGTTCATTTTAGTTTTCACTTCCAAAATTGTTAAGCATTGAAGTTTTTTATTTAAGTAATCTAATATCTAATATATTTGAAAAGTCATATCTCATAACTCTCATAATTGTAACACTCCGTCTTTATGACAAGGCGTTACTCGGTAGTAGACCTCACGAGGCGCTACGAAGCTAGTTCAACAACAAAACATTTGGATCTTGTAACGCGGGTATGACAAGAAAACATTGAAAAGCATCCAACTTGTGTTACGAAATAAAACTTTTACAGAACAATTCATGATTTCAACTCGATACAAGACTAACAAATACGAACTTTTTCAAACCCATGCATATCAAGTAACAACTTACGATATAAGAACAACCATGATAATCAAACAATAACATGACTTAAAATAATTAGCGACACTTCCCAAATCCCAACTATTGTGACACATCCTACTACACTACACCACCATTTCGATGCGGCTAGATCACGACATCTTGAATACCTAGAATTAAAAATAGACTAAGCACGACGACCATAGGATGTTTTAAAACAATGTTGTTTTAAGGTCAGCAAACAAAAGTCCACAAACGTGCACATAATACTAAGTCCATTCTTAAGTTCAGTTAGTCTATCTATGAACTCACTTATCAACGACATAGACCTCTTCACTTATCAAACAATACAGTACGTAACACCATTAAATTTATAAGAACAAACACAATCTCAAGTCTTCCTACTTTCACACATGAACATCTCTACACAACGACATACACATCTTCACTTACACACCCATACTCACACGAAGACTATCTATGCTTATTTTCCTTGTGAGGCGGAGCTACAACCCTTCACTCTCATTGCACTCCTAACCGATGATGCAACCATACACCATCATTGCCTACCAGCTATCTCCAATCACCGAGAAAATACTTACAAGCAACACACATACTCAATAAAGCATACTTAAAACACAATTGAAACACTTGTATTTAAATTCAAACCTTATAAAAATCTTTTCACATACAACACACATTAGTAAAACGTTTCAAAAGTCAATGAGACTAGTTCTCAAAACTAGTCCTACAATCACAGTACAAAACCTAACAAGTTAGAATAGAACTGAGCAAGTCAAAAATCGACTTATCGCAAAAACGACGAGACCGAAATACTTTTTGAGAGAATCCACAAGAATCACTCTAAACCTCTTAATATTTTTTCGACCAAAAAAATACTCTTAATATTTTAATAATGAATTTAAGGTTCAACCATTGACCGTATTAACTTGGAAATTTATTTTAAAAGCATTCAGACCGATCCCAAACCAAGCCCAAATCGAATCCAGATACCGACCCTAACTTAATTACTTTTACTTTGGATAAAAAAAAACTTAATTACTTTAACTTAATTAATTCCTAATTTTACCTAGGCCCACCGCACTCCTTTACAAAATCCAATCTTATTTTGGTCAACTTTTGACCACTTTAGACCGCACTCCACCCCCGCCAACTCACATCCCAACTCAACCATCCCCTTTTTTCTTCTATAGATCCGCAAGCGAGAACGTCACCCGCCGGACGCCAGGCGCCGGCCATCCCGACCACCTTCTCGCTAGCCCTCTCTCCGATCCCCCACACCTCGGTTTCCGGCGACAAGCCACCAACCCAAGCCCACACTCCCCATCCTCCTCTATCGGGCTCCCTAACGACCAACGCCCGATCTGGGACTTTCGATCCCTCCGGCAAAAGCCCGACGCTCACCCTCTCTCTCTTCGTGCTCGACTCACTCATCCCACCTGACGTCGACTGCCCAATTTGATGACGGGGCCCTCACCCCTACCCCCAACTCTACCGTCGAATCCAAAAGAAGAGAGCCCCTATTGACAATCAATGGCGGAACTAGGAATTTGTCCCAAATGGGCTAAATACCTTAATCTTTTTTCGGTAGAAAATAGCTTAATCTAAGTATAATCATTATAACAAGTTAAATATGTAATCATTAGAACTCATACAAACCGAAAATAGATTAATGTAAGCAAAAAAGCTAACTATAATCTAAGCAAAGAAAATGAAACAATTGAAAAATGTGTACTCTTTATTTTAAGTCTTAAAAATTATGCTTTACAGTCACACTCACCAAGAAATTAATTTTGAAAATTTGAGTTCAAACATACTAGAGAGAGGTTCAAACTCCAAACTGGTAAATTTTGAAACAAACTACACTTTTTATTATATCCAATGTGAACTTCGAACAAAACTTTAGATTATATATTTACGGATAATGGATTTACGGTTTCGGGTCAATACGGGAAAATTTTTCCATTTTATGTAAAATCTAAATATTATAGACAATGCATATGAATATATTCATGCAGTTCAGACCCATTAGGTACGAAAATCAGCAATCAATTGATTTACCCCATTAGTGAGCAAATAATTCACACTTCTTAGATAAAATATTGTTTCCCAATGCAATAAATTTTAATATGGAACGTGTTGTTTTTCTCTTGTACAAGACAACTTTTGAGTATTATATATAATTTCAATAGATTAAAGAGGTCACAATATCATTAAATTATTCATAATAAATTAGACATTTTAGACCTCTTTTTTCTTACATAAAATAAAAGGGAAAAAAAAGATAATATTTTTTTATATAAAACTCCAGCGGGGGCTAGAACCCCCACCGGTGCCAACGTGGTTCCACCATTGTCGGCGATGGCGACGACGACGGTGTTACGGTCGTCTACGATTTCCACAGTCGATGAATTCAATCTGCTTGCGCCCAACACGAATGACCAACCAATTGCCTTTTTTTTTTTTTTCTTTTGAGATTGCTTATAAGGGTTAAATAAAGAGGAAAAGAAAAGACTAAAATCTTGTGTTTATCTAAAAGATAAATTTATTATCCTAATTAACTTTATTCTTCCAAATATTTGACTAACAAATTGATTTAGGGTTGAAGATTTATTAGCATTTTATTTAAATCTCTACTATCAAGACCCGAAATAATCTACAAATCGAAAAACGGAAATCGAAATCGGACCAGATGTTATAGCAATAACATTTATAAATTAAAGTTAATAAGTTAATTTCAATCATTAATGTTGTCTGCTAAAAATCATCAATGTTGTGTAAAATATATAGGAAAACAATCATTCAGAATAAGGATTTAAACATGAAAGAATAAAATAAAGTAAAAAAGGCCAAAGAAGCCATTTTTGTCGATGATTCTTTCTGACAGTTTTAATTTCAGACACATCTTTTGTAATATTTTACCACGAGTTTAGTAATGTCACGTATCAGAATTGAAAAGGACTCGAATACTCTAATAGCGTAACGTAAGAGATTTTGACAGCGTATAGAAGCCTAAGTTTTATTTTCAGCTTTTAAAATGAAAGATGACACTCTAATATAATTAACCCTTCCAAAGCAATGAATGTAAAACTACACATTGTTTGCATTATTTACTATAATGTATCAAAGCACCAGATAGCCTAGGCCTATTATTACAAAGTGTTTTCCCATATTTTTCTTTGTCGAAGTTTCCCAAATATTTTACGCTTTGATATCTATACTACTATAACAATTATTCTCTCCACTTGACCGATAGAATTAATGTTTTCAAAGTTTATGTGATACACGTACATCGGTTTCTATAACAATAGGAAGATATAATATATATTAAAAAGTTTAATTTAATATATAGCACCTATAATATCGTTTCAATTTATTAAACTTACGTAAGGTAATAATAGTCAAATTATTTTTATATTTAATTACATAAACTTATGTAAAAGCTTGCAACTTATATATGTATATATATATATATGAAAATCTTATAATATATAGAACGTAATATGTAACTTAGATAAATTAAAATACATTGTGTACTTTAAAATCATTTTTTTAATGAATTATTAAGATATATGTGGTTAAAATAGACGGGAAATAAAATTTTGAGATTATTTTTTCGGGCTTTTTTATAACTTTGAAATAAAATTTAGATTTTTTAAAATAAATAATTAGACTATATCTATATTTCTTAATTTTCAACCTACTAAATTTAAATTTTCTATCTTTTCAAACAACCATTGAAGATAAAATCATGTAATATATTCTTTGAAGCCATAACTTATATCTATATTTAAAGGATTAATTTTTATACGCATATTATTTTCTATCGAAGAAGTTCATGAAATATATATATATATATATTAAATCGGGTTTATCATCACGTTACCGGACATGGTAAGGGGGTTAAACTAGTTTTACACTTTAACACTCGATCCAAGATGATCTATAAATCAAACGTGGCAACATTATCCAATAAATTATATTATTAATAACAATTTAGCAAATTCCAGAATCCGAAACAGCAAACTGATGCTTCCGTTTTACCCGATCCATAGATGGGGGATCCACTAGAATCTTCTTGTCAGTTTCGAACAAAAAAAAAAGAATCTTTGTCAGAAGTTTGTGATACCACAAAGCAACAACTAATTTAGTAATCTCTATCGATTAAAAGTTGGGTTTTTCAGTGTATTTAAAGGGCACATTAAATTGACCAAAAAAAAAGGGCACATTAAAACTTGATTTTTTATTTTTTTGTGACGGATTTATTATTTTTCTTTATGGTATAGTATTTTTATAATGTATTTAGTATACCAAAATAAAATATATTTCTAGCTTAAGTACTAAATAAATGCAACAATCAATTTACTCTTTTTATGTAAACGGAGTATATTAAAAATATACTTAAAAAAAGAACGTATCTAATCTTATACACCCTCTGTTTATTTTTGTTTGATCTTTCAGCATTTCAACCCGAAATTAAAAAAAACCTATAAAATTGCTCAATTACTCCTATTAAACTATTTTAATTTTATAGTGGTTTAAAGAGAGAATCTCTTAAGAAAAGATTTGTATGAGGTACATTTGGAAAAATAGATACATAAAAGTGTAAAACATCATATATTTTCTAACAAGCCTAACTGGCTAAAACATCAAACATTAATGAACGGAGGCAGTATGTACTCCCTTCGCTCATTAATGTTTCATGTTTTAGCATTTCAACTTGAAACTAAGAAAACCTATAAAATTACTTAATTACCCTCATTAAATTGCTTTAATTTCATAATGATTTAAGAAGAAATTCTATTAAGGAAAGATTTATATGGAGTAAATTTGGAAAAATAGATACATAAAAGTGTAAAACATCTTACATTTTCTAACAAGACTAATTGGCTAAAACATCAAACATTAATGAACGGAGGTAGTATTTATAAAGTTACGAGAGCTATGAAATAAAATATAATCAAATAATACCTTTGATGAAGATCAAATAGTAATATATTATTTAAAATATCAAATTATTATTACAGTAAAGATTTTTTAAAGTAGGTGAATTTCATAGATAACTTATTTTAATGATTTTAAAAGATTTACCTTATCTAACAAGTTTTATTAGGTAAAAATTGTATCTATTTATTTTGAGAGTTCATACCTTGATCATATACGAAATACATTTATATTTTATAAATTATTTTCATAAATATTTGTACGATAAATGAACTTTGTAGATAAAATATTTTTTTCTCAATATGTTTAATAAATTCATTAAGATTGTTCGTACATGATACGAGTGCTAAACGTACTAGTTATAGTTTACATAAGTGTGTAGAGACTGGGGGAGGAGATGCGAGTCACATGGCCTATAAATGAGAGCCGTAACAAATATAACAACAAGCTGCCAGATTAATGTCTAGCATTTATGTAAATATGATTGTACTAATTTACTGTTTTACTTGGTAATAATGATACAAGCTTTCGTACTATATTTGGTACATTAATTTGTCGACATTAAAGTGTCAAGGAAATAGTCGTCCGTGTGGGAGACTACACATGTGCTTTTGATCCATGTTCCATCTTTAAATGATCATAGCTCTCCTTTTGAGCATTAATGCAAAAGATAAGAACGATCGATGCAAGGTTTTCAACAAGGATTAAACACAATTTAGAAAGAGATTAGTAATCATTCAACTATATGGGTGGGTATATTATGTATGTTGCAAATACCAATTACCACATATTAGGGCATCTCCAAAAGATACTCTATAAATTTCTCCAAAATAGGAAAAGAAGTCTCACATTCTCCAAATTTTTTATGTCTTAACTCAAACAAATTCTCCATTTGAAATAATATATTTTTATTTTTATTATATTTATATATAAACTACTATTATAAATTCAAAATTGACAATAGGGAGAAGTCATGGTTTAATATGTAATTAATGCATTCTCCAATTAATAATTAGGGATATCCCAAATTTAGAGAATAGAGTTCAGTTTTTGAAGATTTTCTCTAAAATAAAGAATGCAATGGAGAATTTATTAGACCATAAAATAGGTCCAAAATCTCTAAATGCACCAAATTCAAGAATTTGGAGCATCTCTGCTCTTACACAAGATCAAGGCATACGAATAAGTCTATTATTTTCTAATTTCTACTAATAAGTCTATTATTGATATCCTTTCAATACTTTGCTTTATGCACTTGCTATTAATTAAGGCAATTTTATTTTTCCTAAAACATCTTTATTAATGTAATTAATTCTCCTCAAATAGTATGAACTTTACAAAATTCAAAACTTCAATTAACACATTATATAAGGATAAATTTAGAACTTATTAAATAAAAATAGACAGGCGGGAAGTATGATTTCGGGGGTGCTAAACCTAGGATACGTTTGTTTTGGCATACTCCCTCCGTCCCATAATGTTTGTCCAAAAGGACGGTTTTTGCGGTTTTTAATGAGAGGTGTAAAGTGGTATTAGAAAGTGAAAAAGTAGAATAAAGTGGGTAAAAGATATGATTGAATAGGGGTATTTTTGGAAATTTATAGGGGATAAAAGTTGAAAAGAGATAAAGTAGGTGAAAGAGTTGGATAATGGGGGTAAATGTAGAGATTGAATAGGGGTAAAATTGGAAAAAGTTATTGATATAAAAGGAAAGTGGACAAACATTTTGGGACAACGGAAAAGGAAAATGGACAAACATTATGGGACGGAGGGAGTACTATAATCGTGTGATGACAAACTTTCTCTTGGTTCGAAGAACGGCAATGTTGAGTTTTAACGAGACAGCTTTGGTTAAGCTCTCTTTATTAATTTGTACGGAATTGATTCCCAATTCCATTGTGAATTGAAATTCTTCGGACATGCACATAGGGAAAAGGGAAAGACTTTTAACCAATTTTTAAATCAACCAAAAATTTGGATACACACTTGCATGGTTGGTGGATCCAAGAGCAATTTGAAATATTGTCCTCTCTACATTAATATTATTATGATCAACTATAATACTCCCTCCGTTTCACAATAAGTGTCGTTTTAGAACTTAAAATTTATTTCATAATATGTGTCGTTTTAGGTTTTCAAAGTGCTTTATTAGGGGTAATAATGATAATTTTTATTGGAATGTGTATTTGTTGACTAAAGTTGTTCATTCATTGGCCAAAAAAATGTAATGAGTGGTAAGATTAAGAAAAAGTTGTAAGTTTTAAAGTGAATGATTGTTTTTCTTAAAAACTGTGTTGAGAGCTAAAATGACACTTATTGTGAAACGGAGGGAGTATAAAAGTTTAATCTGGGCTAGAAATGTTAACATGTCTTAAATAGGCCGTTGATCGGAACCTGTTAGAAAACTCAACAATAATATAAAAATTCAATCTAAGTTAGACATGTTAAGATGTCTTAAATCTGTCGTTGGATGGAACTCCTCATCAAGGAACCCAACTATAATATAAAAGTTCAATCTAGGCTAGAGATGTTAAGATATCTTAAATATGTCATTGGTTGGATCTCGTCATGAAACCCAACTACTATAATATAAAAGTTCAATTTAGGTTGAAGATGGTAAGGTGTCTTAAATTTGTCGTTGATTGGAACCCAACAGGGGGCCCTTTGGCAGAGTTCGAGAGGTGTTGCCCCTCGATGATGATTTGCTATATCTTTTGGTATTGGACCTATTGTAATCTATCTCATAATCTATATTAGGGTTTCCTGAATCTCTATAAATACTATTGAAATATTCCATAATTTGTAACCCAAAAACAGTTTTCATAATAAAATATTGTTTCTCTGTCCGTCGACGTAGTTAATACAACATTAATGAACCATGTAAATCGTTCTTTACTTTATCATTCTCACTATAATAAGAGGTAAATATATTTGAAGTATTGAGTGTTGTGAATGAGATATTTAAGTAACATTTTTATTTAATTAGTGTGCAAATGCCTAAAACCCTGTATGTATAAACTAAAGGAAGTAATATATGGGTAGCATTCTACATCCAACTCTCTCTCTACTTTTCTTTTTTTGAAGACAGTTAAATCTTAGTCACATCTTTTAGTCTTGATTGAGTGCCACTGTTACACACCGCGGGGAAAAGGCTTGATCGATTGAATTTAAAGACAAAAAGGAGAATTTTTTTTATAAGAATGTAAAAAATGAAGGTGTGAATTTTATAACATATAAAAATAGAGGAGAAAAAGGCCTTTTTTTATTTTGTTGAAAAAGTTTAACAAATTACAACCTTGTTACCACTGAAAGCAAGAGTAATGCGAACTCCGTATGATTTTCTCTCGGGAATTTAAAGTTAGAAATAAGTGACACAAAAGAGTTTTCCCACTATTAATTTGGAAGTAGCCTCGAATAAAGCACTTTGAACATCATCTAGACTTTTGGTCAGAGATGGATGACCCACTCTATGAAACTTGGTTTCTAATTTAAATAGAAAGATTTTTTTTTCCTAAAAGGTAAGAGATTAGAGTCATCAAGATTCAAGAGTTTTGAAATTTTTTTTTTTTAAATAAGATATTTTATCAAAAAAAAATTATCCCAATTTGAAAATATATATAGATAAAAAGATTTAATAGATATTTTAATATTAAAACAAGATTTTGAGATTACTATTGATTCATGTTGAAAATTAAAAGATAAAATCGAGATCTTACAAAAAAAAAAACGGAAAACACGACATGTTTTTGATAGAAAGACAATGATAGTATTTTATAAAAGGGTGACAGGATAATTTGTTGTGCATGATATATTTTCTAGGGCTCAAATCATATATAGCCCCCCGTACTTTCACAAAATTGTCACTTAGACACCCCACCTTTAAATTGATCCTATTGAACACTCGAACTTATGATTTTATACCCATTAAACACCTTACGTATATTTTTACTTAATCCACCTAATCACTCTTATTTAGCCAGATAAGCAGGGCCATGTAAGGAACATAAAAAAAATTAAACAAAAATTTCTCAAAATCTTGATGACCGTCGTAGTCGGGTTGTCTGGTGTCGGGAGGGGTTGTAGCGGCCGTCAGCGAGGAGAAGTCCGGGCGGTGTAGCCCCAGATCTGAGAGACAGCTAAGAGAAGAGAGAAGGGTTAGTCTGGTGGGGTCGAGGGAAAACGAGGGAGAGGAGTCGCCGGCGTCGCCTGCAGATACGGAGCAGAGGTGGGCGAAAGATGGATCGTCGGCGTCGGGTTGCAGCGCTGGAGCGGAGGTCGCCTGCAGATCTGAGAGGAAGGAAGGCAGAGGGGAAGCAAGGTCGTCCGGAGATGGCCTGCCGTCGAGTGGTGGTCGGCGTTGGGGATAGGGAGGCGAAGGTGAGGTCGGGCATGAAGGGGGCCGAGAAGAAGAAAGGAGGCAGGGGACTGAGAAGAATGAGAAGATGGAGTTGGGTGGGGGCCACGTTAAACAAAGATTTTTGAGAAATTTCTGTTTAATGTTTTTTAAGTTGCTTATGTGGCCTAAGTGGTTACGTGGATTAGGTAAGAAAATGCGTAATGACGTGTATTACGAGTTGGCGAACAAAGTGTTTAATGGGTACAAAATCATAAATTCGAGTGTTCAATAGGACCAACTCAAAGGTGGGGTGTCTAAGTGACAATTTTGTGAATGTACATGGGGCTATATATGATTTGAGCCGATTTTCTAGTGAGGGTGACAAGATGCATCTCATCCATAGCATAGAGCTCAAACAATATTCGAAAACCATAGCTTCAAAAATCATGCATATATATGGAAACACGATAATAACGATACACATGCATACATGTTTCACAATATTATTGGATAAAAATCTTAACCAATATCACAATATCTGATTTTTCCAGAAATATTAATTTTCCAAATCTTATTTTATATTTTCTTTTTCTTTTCATGATTTTTCAATTTTGTATTTAAAATTATTTTCATAACTAATGGCTGAATTTAATGTAATTATAATGATTGTTTTTATAAATTTCTATTTAAAATAAAATACAAAATAACGTAAATTTTATTGCAAAAACGCCTAAAACAGCATGCTTCGCAATTTTGTCATTTTAAGGACGTTTTTGCAAATTTTTTTATTGGGAGGGGCACATCCACAAATTCACATTAAAATAATCTCAAGTATCAATTTTCAACCCAAAATAATTCAAAGTTTGAAAATCATCACTAACGATACAAACTATTACAAAATTAACCAAAAGCAATTCGGAAACATTTTCAAATGAGTTTTCTCGTGGAATCAGTGATGCGACGATCGAAAATCAGACATATCAACGATTATTTTTACACTTGGTTGAAATATTTCCGATCATCATATCAACGATTCCACCGGAAAATACCTCGGAAGAAGCTTCTGAATCGCTTTTGGTTAATTTCGTGATAGCTTGTATCGTTGATGATGATTTTCAAACTTGAGATTATTTTTGGTTGAAATTTTATACTTGGATTATTTTGGGTCATTTTTCCTTTCATTAATCCATCTTGGGCACTGGAGACTATGAAGGCGCACAGTTAATGAAAAGACTTGTGGCTTTTATGATGGATTAATGTCTTTCATGAATGAAAGTCATTAATCCACAGTTACATTAATCCAGGGTTGTTTGGTCATGCTTTAACTCAGACTCAAGTGGGCTGGGGGTCCAACAGCCTTGTCTATCAACTATGAATTTGGGATTTGGGCTGTGTTGTGGGAACCTCACTCGATGCATGTTTACTGTGCACGAGTTGTCCAAAGCTATCAAGTCGTCACATTGGCTTATTCCAAAATACGACTATACCAACTTTAAAACTCATCTTGTTGAAAACTTATTTTACCAACTCTAGGCCTCACTAGTTTTTTGAGTAATATTTTTTAATTTTAAATATTCTTATTCTTATTATTATTAGTTTAACTAATGAGTTATTTTTAGTTTACTTTTTTTTTCTTTTTTTTTTCTAATTGAGATATTTAGTGTTTTTGTTTTTGATTAAACTAAATGATAATGCTATTGATTTTCTCATCTTAATATTTTTTTTTGGGTCGAATTTTTTTTAAATTTTTGGTAGTACAATTCTATAATGTTCAACTCCATCAATACCCTTCCGATATAGAAACCAAAAACAACCAATATTTTCCAAAATGGCCCCACCAATAATCTGTAGTAGAGTAGCAAAGGGATAAACCAACCACAACCCAATCCAACAACAACCAAAGTTTGTGGCCATGTTTGCCCACACACAACTCCTCTCAAAGCCCTTCATCACCCACCATTTCCCCTCCCACCCTCCTCCTCCAAGACTTCTTCCTCTTCACTGCACCTCCAACGACGACAAACCCACCGCCACGCCGCCCCCACCCCCGGTGGAGATCAGGTTCCAAAGAGGGAAAGCCTCGAGGAGACGGCGACAACAACAACAAGAAGCCGACGAAGCGAGAAACCCGACGAAGCTACAAAAGGAGGCGGCCCCGAAGAAGGAGTGGGACGAGATGAGCTACGGCGAGAAGGCGTTGGAGCTTTACTTGGGCGAGAAGGGCGCCTTGTTCTGGCTCAACAAGTTTGCTTATGCTTCCATTTATATTATCATTGGAGCTTGGATTGTGTTCAGGTTTGTTGGGCCGGCTCTTAATCTTTATCAGCTTGATTCTGCCCCTCTAGCGCCTGAGAAAATGTTTAAAGAGAACTAGTGTTCCTGTTGTTGTTGTTGTTGTTGTTGTTGTTGTATGCTTGTTTGTACAATAGCTATGAGAATACAGAGCAAGTGAGAGCATAGTTTTCAATAGATTAAAAGATATGTATTATGGATGAACCCAGATTGAGAAATGCAATTTGCAGGCGTTTGTGAGTTAGGGTTAAGTTGAGGTTTACACACAAATGTAAGAAAACAAGGCAAAGCAAAAGGCCAAATTCACCACTTGAAATGTAAGTTCAGGTTCAGTCAAATCTTTTGTCCCTAACGCTGTCTTGGAACCCAATTTCTGAGCAAAATCTCAAAATATAACGCATACATCTATAATAACACGGCCAATTTGTACCTTCCAAAGTATTCCCAATGCAACATCATTCAAAAACCCTGATTCCATAAGCCTTGCTTTGCCTTTGCCTAAGGGTTTTTCTTGATTTCTGGGGTTTATTTTGATTTCTGTCCATCTTAATTCTTGAATCGAAACCAGTGGAGTTTGTTTCGGTCATCGATTTAATATATTTCTGGATTTCGGTTTCGATTAATTTTCGGTTCGGTTTAATTTTTCAAAGAAAAACCTTATACTTATCAAAAACCGAAGCAAACAAAACCTAAAAAAAAAGAGTTCGGTTTTCGGTTCACCAAAACCACAAATTTCGGTTTCGGTTCGATTTGAAATTTTCCGGTTTGGTTGGATTTTGAACTGATACTCAACCTTATCTCCAACCGTGGCTCCTCATATTAATCCACCTTCTCCACGTGAGATAACCACGCGATCCAAAAATAATATTATCACGCCAACGGCCAATCCACAAAATGAAACTACTTGCCCAAGCTCAATCCTCTCTTGAACCAAAAACCATCCTAAAAGCCCTCAAAAATTATACTCCGTATTACAAAGCTCGCTTGGCTATCAAGAGCTTTCATCAAAGAGAAGGTTGAGACTATTCAGAGACCTTTAGTGCTATTGTCAAGCTTGTTACCGTTTGCATCATCCTCACCCTTGTGGTCTTGGCCTCTAAGGCAACTCAACTTAGATAACGTGTTTCTTCAAGGTTCCTTACATGAAGAAGTGTTTATGCGTCAACTACCCAACTTCATTGATAAAACCAAACCGGATCACCTGTGCATACTCAACAAGGCTATCTACAGGCCCAAGCAAGCCCCTAGGGCATGCTACAATGAGCTTAAAGCAAACGCATATCGGCTAGAGTTTCACAACTTTGGCTCGGATGCTTCTCTCTTCATCTATCAACATCATGGTGTCACATTATTCTTGCTTGTGTATGTTGACGATATTATTGTCATTGGCCACAACTCAACCTCCGTCATCAATCTCATACATCGTCTTGCACATCAGTCTTCTCTTAATGACTTAGATAACTTGTCTTAATTTCTTGGTATCGGAGTGATGTTTCTCTCACAACAAAAATACATACAAGTTACTCTACATAAGGCTGGCATGACTGATATTAAGGTTGTCTCCTACTCCAATGTTCATTACTACGTTGCTCAAAGACAAGGGTGACCCACAACCGACCCCTACAAATTATCGCATGATGCTTGACATCCTGCAATATCTCTCTTTGACATGTCGTGACATTGCCTTTATAGTGAACAAGCTCTCGCAATTTATGCAATCCAACCTTGAAGCATTGGACTGCTTTGAAACGTCTCTTACGGTATCTTCAAAGGCATGATCTCGCGGTATCACTATACCCTCTAATTCATCGTCTTTTCTACGTTGTTAGACAGATGTGGATTGGGTTGGGGATCATGATTATTTCTTCTCTAATATGGTTTATATTCTCTATTTTGGCCATACACCTATATCCTAGAGCTCATGTAAGCAGAAAACCATTGCTCCGTCTTCAACGAATGTCGAGTACAAGGCTTTGGTCGACAATACCTCAAAGATTTTGTGGTGATAATCAGGGAGCCTTCTTTCTAAGTTTGAATTCAGTCTTCCACACCCAAATGAAACATGTGGCTCTTGCTTTTCACTTCATTTGTGAGCTTGTTTGTGATGGCAGCTTTCGTGTTCAACAAGTTTATACCACGGAGCAGCTAGCCGACGTTCTTACCAAACCATTGCCGATTTCGAGATTCCATAAGCTCATTTCCAAGCTTGGTCTCACCACAAAGAGATGTTCAACTTGAGTGGGCATATTAACCTAGTATGTCTAATGTTGTTATTCTTAATAGTACATGTGATATGTTATTATCTTATTGTAGATTAATTTCTATCTTCTCCTTATTTATAATTATCTTAAGATATGCATTAGGGTTTTATATGTGGTCATGTATTAAGTAATTTTGCTTATTCGGTAATAAGACTATACAACTTTTATACAAACTTGCTTTCTAAAGCACAATCATATATAGAATATAAATGCCCTCTTTTTAGAATAAAATTTGTTCGTGACCATTTATTACATAGTTTTAAAATTAAACCGTAATCTAAAACGTTGAATTCTAAAGTTTGAATGGCCAATATGTTTTCTTAGTTCTCCTTTTCCTTCACACTCGCTTTCAACCGAACCCTGCCCTTATCTTAAGTGAAGGAGAATAAAGTAGAACAAGAAACTCAGTGGTCACATATCAAACCACCGACTGGCAATATGTGAGATCAGAAATTGCTTCACATGATCAAAGATAATGATCTTGTAAGGTACTTTGAATGAAGAAAATAACTAATTAATGGTAAAGTGTAATCTGAAAGGGATTTCTCCCCACACATTGTATTCAGACTTGATCACTTCAATTAATCAGGCTTGTACAATTCAAGGGTGACAGATGTGTATGATTTGAATTTGAAGCTCAAATCTACAAATATAGTACTTGATTCATTCACACAATGGATTCATGTCAACGTCTAACAACAGAGGGTTTAATCTACACAAACAAAAACATATTGGAAGTTTGGCACCTGTAACGTTTCACATCTCAAGGAATTTTAATTTGCCTCCACACATTTGAAGAGATTGATGATGACTTGAAAATGTAGTAAAACCCAACATAAATCTAGTGGCTACAGACTTGCATATAGTTAGCTAATTAGGAAGTAACTAACTATTCTTTTCCACTCATTTAAAATATGCTACACTTGCGGCGTTCCACTCATTCATAGATTCGTTAGAGATTTAAGAGGACTAGTTGAGAATCTATCGAACCAAACGTAAACGAAATGGATACGAAACTAGTCAATAATAGTATCGTGATGCACGATGAGTAACATCAATTTTCATACAAAAACCACCGCAAGCCCCCTTATGCCACTCCACCTGTTTCTCTAATTTAAGAGTGGGGTAACAAATCACCTTAGTCATTCCCTTCACCCCTTCTCTAGGCAAACAAATTTTAAAGTTTCAAATTAGGATAGTGACACATAATTTGACTAGTTTAATTTTTATTTTGTATACGTTTTCGTGGTTGAAAACCAAACGGCCCCTTAGGTCTTAGTGATACACTAGTTTGTAGTGATAAATAGTGGATAATTATGGACTATTAGATCTAAACGTACTAAATGGACCAGATTTTTTCATATTTTTATAAAAAGAATTTTTTTAAAAAAAATTCCATAATGATAGGAAACTGAAAATCAAGTGCCTATATGCATGGTTGTATTATGTCATATGCATTATTATACCATGTCATATGCATGATATTTTACTAATTGTGCATTCATGCATTCTTAAGATAAATACACATATGGATGAAATCATCTATCTATATACGTAATTATAATACGTTTATGCATGTTTAAATATTGATTGTATTTATGAATTTCAAAAATAAAATAAATACATATTTAATTCATGTAAACAACCAATAAAACACCATGCATATAACATTTACAATCACACATATAATGTGTTATACTAAGTTATAACCATCAATATAAGTGAAGTAATTTTACTCCCTATAATTTCGGGATTTTGTAATTTTTATTTTCTCCTATAATTCCAAGAATAATTAAATCTGATCTATTCATTAATTTTTATTAGATACTACCTCTGAGTAGAATATACATGCTATAAACTTTGCAATTGGTTGAATAAAATTTGTTGATTAATCAATTGACAAATAGAATGTTGGTCAAGTGAGGAACAACATATGGTCACAATTTATGTTTAGGATAGGATAAGGTATATGAATGACTATTTTCGATAATCTCGTCATGTGGAAAGACTATTCACATATCCATGCTTAATTTGATTAGATCACAAATAATTCATTTTTCATGTCTTAAAAAGTAGAGGATAAGCTGTTCGGTTTGACCTAATTTGGAAATTAGACATTAAAGGCAGTGAGTATAAAATGTCGCCATTATAAAATACGTTCTTAGTTTACATGTGTCCTAGACTCCTAGGGTTGCTCAATCAGGCCGCCTTGATATGGATCCATCATAATAAACCAGTCCTACTCTCGGTTTCGGTACTAGCGGAATAGATAGCGTGTCCGTTAACAGGGGAGGAAATCCTGCAAAAAAATAGAACCTTTGAACCCTCAAGGGAACTGGTAGATAGGAATATTTGTTTATTTCTGATTTCAAAGCATCCGACAACCTTCAATGAGTTATCTCAAAGTCACGATCCAACCTATAAGAATCACAAAGTAAATAAATCAATTTGCATTGACTGAATCAACTGGATAAAAATTAAGAATGATAATGAGACATGGTTTTTATTCAAACGAAGCATCAAGGAGCAAATCAAATCCTCTATTTTTAACTCCTCTTTTAATTAGTGTTTAAAAAAATCCCTTCTACGCCCCGTGCAGACGATAGTCGATCCTAATCCTATGCATTGTCTAGGTGTCCGTTTAGGCCCCTTAGGCAATCGTATTGACCGTCTAGGTACTAGCCGGTCCCTCTAAGAGTGGGCGGTTCCTTTGTATGTTGTCTAAGTTATCCACTTAGAGGCTGCCTAGCGTTTCTTAGAACATTGCCTCTCTGTACCTCTTACCAGCGAGCCATTTCACATGGACAACTTTAATTAGAGTGGTTAAATACGATGATCGATATAACTTGCTTGACATTCAAGTGAAGAAGCGGAGACGAACCCGTGGCCTCTAACGACTTGATTATATACCACTTATTAGTGGGGGTCACTTCAATTCACGTGGGCAACTTTGGTTTGTGTCGCAGTTTAAGTTGGAGTCGATAAACTTGAATATCATGGTATAAGAAAGAACTCTACAACCATGAAGTAGGACAAGAGCACGTTGCATGTACTTGGGTGGCTTTGCACAGATGTCATGCGTAGTCCTATCACTCCTATGTGTACTATATATGTGTATGCATGCACATGGACGATGGGATAAATGTTCCATCGTTATACTTGTTTTTGGGCCATCAGCAATAATTGATGGGCTACATAAGCCGGCCCATTGACTTCATCTCATACTTTCATCTGATGGAGAGATATTTTAGTGTTATTAATTATTATGCCAACTTAGATCAATCTCATTTCATGAAAGTGACGGGCCTTTAGGCAAAAGGTATGAACTATGAACTCTTGCTGGCATTTAGTTAGGTATCAATGCTTTTCTATGATAAAAGATGATTGTCACTCTACATGGTGTTCCTGTTCTTTTTCCTGTTATCCACAAACCACAAGTGATTGCAATCTTTCTGAATGCGAATAATTTGGAAATATGGAACATACTTTTCTCATTTTTGTGCTAAGGGAAAAAAGTAAGAAAGGAAAAGAAAACGCATTAGGGAGTTAGGGTGCTTCCCTTAAGCCCGTAAAATCAAAATGTAAGAATCTTGGAACACAAGCTTTGTGATACAAGTCAAGGTAACTCAACCTTGTTTTATAGGCTTTTGATTGTCTAATACTCCCTTTGTCCCAAAATGTTTGTCCATTTTCCTTTGTAATTTGTGAAGAAAATGGGAAAAACATTTTGAGACGGAGGGAGTAGGTTCTATTTTTGTTTGATTAAATTTTTTTTTTGTGCTCTTAGTTGTCAATATGTTTGATAACTAATAGCACAAAAGTTTTACGCGCCGTAACGATTAACCAAACAACACCAACATTGGTCCATTGTAATATCGGAATAGTATAATATGCATGAGTTACATCTAGCCCAAATGTTCGTCTGAAGTCAAAGGCTTAATACATAAGCATGTCACTGTACTTGTGTTTTTTTTGCAAATAGGCTCCTCTATATAAAAATGTTTTATTAAACCCTTCTACTCACATGAAATTGTGCTATTAATTGAATCCTTCATCACTAATCATTTATTTAGTGAAACAAACGCAAGTGGGCTTGACTCCCATAACTGATAACTAAGTGTTACGTTATCTAATTTTATATCGTATAAGACTCCATTGGTCATATAAGCCACATATTATAACATAATATACCAAGTATGGTACTACATTTATGTATTAAGCCTATATCATTATCGTAATTGTGGCTAATGGAATCTTATGTGGCTTAAAGTTGGATAACTTCATGATTTGTCATCAATTACGGGAGTCAAGTCTATGTACGTTTTTATGTGATGAAATTTTAGTGATATGGGGTTTAATAAAACAAATTTATCTGAGTAGATATATCTAATAAAACATTTATAAGTAGAAAGATCTGTTGTAAAAAATGTACAAATACAAGTTTGTTTATATGCATTAATCTAAGTCAAATGTCACATGGGTTCGGGCCCCCGGGCCCCATGTGTTTACATAGAGACACATAGTCCAAACCATGATGGAGACCAACTTAGAGAATGGTTATAAGCTGCGAGTGTACTGTACGTAGTAGTCCTGACCTCATCTCAAATAACTCATACTTATTTTTTGATTAATTTTTTGGACATGCATTGGGTTGGTCTATTCATCATTTTATTATCCATATATTTATATATCTTATGAATAAGAGTTTATTGATTCGAATAACATCCTTATCCATCCTCAACTATATTTCCAACCCATCATATATACAAGACAAGAGTCACAAGAGTCAAGTATATTGATGTGTGCAAATATTATAAGCAAAAAACAAACCAAAATATTGGCTAATCCAAAAACTAGTCAAATTATATTAACTTCGGCGCGATTGGTGCATCACGTCGCTAGTTAAACACTTGTGGGTTTATCATGAGATCGATCTTGGGTTAGTAACCAGTTCTCATATCTTGTGGATGCTCTAAGTGAACCAAAGTAATACTTGCGGCGACCCTAATCCCTTACCTTATCAAAAAAAAATACATTAATTTTGGCTAACAATAAATCAAAAAAAGGCGTGCTATATCGATCATGTCATAGCTCCAAAGTTATTATAACACGAGTAACATATGATTTGATCAAGAATCTAATGTACTTAGAAGAACAACCTAATCACTATTCTAAGTTATGTAGTTACAATATTTGCCAATTTCATCGAACTTGAGTCAACAACTTATAGCAATATCTAGTTAAGCTAATTAGTATTTATTAATTAGGCAGGAAGATATATAACAACTTAATTAAAGTAATGCATCCCAAACTCGTGTCTTAGTTAAAGGCAGACAAGAGGGACTAAAGACCAATGGAGCAATAACCCTAATGTTCCTTTAAACAAAAGCCAAAACTAGACCGGCATTTTTTTTCCTATTTTTTAGCCAATTAATTAATGTCTCTTTCAATGATCCCTACAACATCACATGTCCTTGTTGAATTAGTAAACTAATTTCCTTGCACCTTCAAAATTCTTCCAACCTTCTTCTCTACTATAAATACCAACCATTCCATAGAAATCACCACCATATTCCAATCCTCACATATGATAAATCCATTGTTCCACTCTACAACCATACTTCGAAACCTTATCGATCATCAAATTAGCTCGTTTGTGCTACACATGACTTCGAGGCGAGGAGGGTTGAAGCAGATACTGAAAAGGTGCTCGAGTTTTGGCAAGGGCGAAGGCAAAGGGTTTCCTGAAGATGTTCCTAAGGGACACTTTGTGGTGTACGTTGGCGAGAAGAGGAGTCGGTTTGTTGTACCGATATCTTGGCTAAGCCAACCAGAGTTTCGGAGCCTTCTTCGAAAAGCCGAGGAGGAGTTCGGGTTTAACCCTGAAATGGGGATCACCATTCCTTGCCAAGAAGTTGTTTTCCAAGCTCTAGTGGATCTTTATGTTTCAAGCTAGATTTTGTGCTTAGTATAAGAACTATTAAGGAGGCCAATTAACCTTATGCATGCAAATTAAATGTGCGTACCTACGTGCCCGCCTAATACATGGTGGAATTGTGAGCCTTAATAACCATTTTGATTGTATATTTTTGTGATGTGGCATACATTCATTATATAGTTTATGTGACTAGATATAACGAATGTAATGTGCATTCATAGACACATATTAATAATAGAATGCCCTTATTTCTCAAAGTCACATTTCAATTTATGGAGTGTAAATGTATAATATCGGTGAAATATTATAATACCTCTTTTAAGACAATAAACTCGATCATACCTACTGACCAAAATTAGAAGCATGCTAATGACGTGTGGAAATATGAAATGTCATTTCAACAACATGAAAATCAATATGGTGTAGTATAATTAAAAGCCAAATTGACCAAGCAGTTATAATTAATTAATGGTTTATATATTTTAATTTTCATTCTTTTGTTTGGTCGAATGTTTTTTCTATGGGAGCATTCATATATTTGTTAATTACTAGTTAGAAAAGATATATTTAAAATATACATCTAATCAGTTTTATGTTCTTATATACACATCTAATTAAGTTGGTTTTTCATTATTGTTGGAACCTTGGAGATTTTCATAGCTGGGCACATGCCATATAAAACAATATAGATTTTTTTTTTTTTGCTCTGGATAAAACAATATAGATCTGTATGTTGTGGTTTAGCCAACGTTGAGCGGTACACAGATTAAAAGAGAAGAGGGTCCACTTTTGAGCTGGATTTGTCCCCCTTGAATCTCAATGAATGTTATTGTCTTCTTTTTTTGTTTCTTTTGTACTTCTAGAAAAAAATAAAAAAGGTCTAAGTTTTAAAAATCACAACCAATCATCCAAAATTTTGTAACGATAGAGATGTATTTTAAAATAAAATTGTAGATATAAATATATAATTGGAATCATTTTTTTTGGGTCGAATATAATTGGAATCATTATACATGAAAATCTCAAAGAACAACATAAATGTGAAAGATAAAAGATGGAAAGAAGAAGCAATTTTGTTGATACGACCGGTCTTACTTGGAACGTCAACGCCCAAACTCTAAACATGCAAGGACAACAAATCCAATTCGAGATAAAACTTTAACGACAATCAGGAGCCAATGCTCGAATATGTCAAAGAACAACAACACGTACAAAAATGGTTTATAAGGTTCATTCGTGATCTTTTCCTCGCGTTTTTGGGTTTTAGGGAGTAATGACGGCTAAAGGCAAGAGATCAAACGAGGAAGAGATTTCTCAAAGAGCTCTCAAAGGGAATGGCGCAGCTCATTGATCAAATGGGCTAGAGTTTCATGAATTGGTCAGCCTAAATACCAAAAAGTCTCGAGATTGATTAAGTACGCATATGGTCTCAAAAGAATGAAGAAACCTAGGACTTAAACATGCATTCATACTACAAGCACACTTTGATTTGACATTGGTTCCATTGATATGAATATATGTATAGCCCAACCGAGCTGAACAAGGGTGGATAATCCAACTCTTTCCACATTACAAACGACGTATATATACATAGCAAGCCCAGATAGCGGCCCAAAAGGCCCAACAGATTTATAAAGTCATTAAACCATATTTTCAACACATTTATAATATTTTCTTACCAACAGAATAGTAGTTTTATAGGAATAAAATAGCTTATAATAAAATAAATATTATAGTGAATAGATAAGTATAGAGCGTTAGATCTAAACATAATAAAGGGACAACATTAGACTTTAAAATTATAGGAGAGATGGAAGATAATACTCGAAAGTATAGAAAAATGAAAGATAAATGGGGTTTTGAAAATTACATGTTGTGATCATGGGGTTTTGAAACTTCCATGTGGTATATATACAAGTTATCTAAAGTTTATATTTTTAATGAAACTACATATTCTCAATTTGTATAGTAAAATAATACCCTTTTAAACATGAAAATCACACATAATTTCAAAATACTTTTCACCATTTTTATTTTTTTTTAATATAAACTTGTAATTTTATAAAAAAATTATATTTTAAGAAAGGTTTGGTTTGAAGAGTGATGTGTCTATGTCCTCGACTAGGCCTTTGAACACAAGGTTCTCAATCTAGATCGTGATAGAAAGTCTTTACAAAGATGTTGAAGCGAAATTGAGGTTGGATAGGTGAACTCAAGTTGGCTTTGAGGTCGGTTGAGGGCGTCTAGATCCACGTTAGGACTAGACAAAGCTTTGTCAACGTGATGACAAGGGAGAGAAGTTCAACATGATAAACCTCTAGTGTGAACTCCGCATTAGGAATCCAGGAGAGAAGTGTTTTGGCTTGAGTGATTGGTGACGCACAATCTTTGAATTACGAGAATGCTCGACTAACCAAAGGTCTTTGTATTATGTGTGATTGAAAAGGATTACAAAGCTTGGTATAAATAGAAACTAATTTAGCTAAAACTCTATCTTTAAGGAAAAGTCATTTTAGGCACAAAATAACTTCTTCCTTTAATCTATCTAATTCAAACTACAACAACAACAACAACATTTACCCAGGAAAATCCCGCAAAAGCAGGATCTGGGGGGTCAGGCTGGGGGCATCTCAGACCTAGATGAAATACGCCCAATACAACCCAAAGGGATAAACTAGTCCGCCTAAAAAGCCCCAACTAAAAAAAAAAAAAAAAAAGGGGGGGGGAGGAAAAATAATAAAAATAAATAAAAAAATAAAAAAATAAAAAAATCAAACTCTAACTGACAAAAACTCCATATGAGAAGCCCGCATCACCACCCAACTGACTAGCAGTCTACCACTCTGATCTTCTCCCTCCAGCTCTCCCTGATCTGAGCCAGATCCTCTGTAATCCCTAACAAGGAAACATCTTGCTTGATGCTATCCAACCAACGCTTCTTCGGGCGACCTCTACTCCTCCTGAAAGCTCCCAAATCCAGCCGCTCGCATCTCCTCACTGTGGCATCTGGGCTCCGCCTCTGAACATGGCCAAACCAACGCAGTCTCGTTTCTCTAAGCTTGTCTCCTATGCTAGCCACCCCGAGCTTACTTCTGATCTCTTCGTTTCTAATCCTGTCCATCCTCGTGTGCCCGCACATCCATCTGAGCATCCTCATCTCTGCAACCGCGAGTTTCTGTTCTTGAGCCTTCGTCGTCGGCCAACATTCTGCACCATAGAGAATCGCCAGTCTTATAACGGACTTGTAGAATTTTCCCTTGAGCTTGAGCGGAACCTTCTTGTCGCACAGAACCCCTGAAGCTGCTCTCCACTTCTGCCAACCCCTCTGAATACGGGACCTAACATCTTCCTCAATGCACCCATCACTTTGCAAAACCGATCCCAGATATCTAAAGCAATCCTTCTTCGCAATCACATCACCTCCCAGCTGCACCTCACTGCTGAGCTCCTCTGCTTGACCGAAAAAGAACTCCATGTATTCTGTCTTAGTCCTACTCAACCTAAACCCATTGCATTCCAATCTTTCCCTCCACCTTTCCAACTTTCTATTAACCTCCTCACTAGAATCTTCCACCAAAACGATGTCGTCTGCAAATAACATGCACCCCGGCACCTCTCCCTGGATGTCCTTCGTCAGCACATCCAACACTAGCGTGAACAGAAAGGGGCTCAGAGCTGAACCTTGATGGAGACCCATACCCATATCTAATTCAAACTAGTTAAAATAAAATAAAATAAAATAATTATTATAGCTAACTCTACACATTTTTAGCTGACATTAAGCCTAGGAAAAAACATGTAGAAGATCTAAAAAGATAAGTAGAAAATTCCACAAAAACGTGTAATCTCTAGGATAGATTTTTGGATGGCTTGAGCGGCAAGGCGAGGGCCAACAACTAGAAGTTGGCCGGGCGATGGGCCACACGCACAAGACAGGAGAGCGCATGGGTCACACGCACACGGAGAAGCAAGGTCAATGAAAATTAATTGGGCCCGATGGGTGGCCTTGCAAAGGCATGTCTTTGCCCAATGGGTGACCTTGCAAAGGCCTGTCTTCGCCCGATAGGAGATGTGGCTCACTCGTGGCCTTGTGGTGCTCGGTTGGGCTCAGTAGACCTTTAGTGGCTCCATCGATCTTGAGGTTCTTTACTTAGGCTTGAGAGTATGAGCCTCTTGGGAGCTATACTTGACCCAATATAATGCTCGCCATGGCTCGATGGATAAAAGATTGAGTGGCTCGGGCCACTTGCTTGGCTCGGCTTCGAGTGATGGGCCCAGTTGAGTGGAGTTAGGAGGCATTCTCCTCCTCGAGGGCCAACATGGTGGGCACAAAAGCATTAAAAAGGAAACACTAATAAGTTCTTGAGCGTATCCTGTTTCCTTACCGATCGATTGATTTCGATCAATTTTTATCAAGTGATCTAGAGAATAAATGAAAGATGGCGTGGTTTGATCTCAAAAGGAAAAAAGTCTTGAGTTTTTCTAAAATGGAGAAACAAAAGCTATTTTCTCTAAAAATTTTCTACTTCAACTTTATTAAAAGCATAAATAAGTGAATTGCTTTATTTTAGTTGAAATTTCAAGTATGGCAATACCAAAAGATAAACATATATAGATTACAAAGTCATTTTAGAACATAGCTGCTAAACTTCACACTATCTTTTCTTTTTTTTCACACTTTACCAATTTTTTTACCATAAAACTCCTAATTCAACTTTGGAAAAAATCATTTAGTGTATAACTATAAGAACATATGGGAATCTATTTAATATTTACCTAACTTACCATCAGTAAATCATGTATGTCTTATATATGGCTTAATTTCTTACCTTTATTTTCTCATTGAACTTAGTTTATTACGTAGCTTTTATATAGGGTATAGCACATTGAATATGTGATTTTGGAATTAAAATTTACGAATGGACCTTACTCATCCCATTTTATAACTTTCATTAAATTTTTTGGTACTTGCATGGCGCTTGTATCATGATTGTTCTTTTTTCTCTTTTTCCCGATTATTATTTTAAGTGTCCTTTTTATTTTATTTTTATGGTTTAAGAATTGAAAGTACATTGTTAGAATAATTAACTAAATTATTTTGGATATTTATTTTTATAAATCAATTCAGTGTTTTTTTCTCAAATATGGTTGATATGATGAAGTTTAGTAAATCTATTTATTAATGGCAAGAATCTTATAAGATACTTCTTAATATGCTATTTTTTCTAGTTTTTTGTATTTTTAGAAAAAAATGATATTAAAGTAATTTTATGGTGTGATGCTTAGTAAAATGGTGTGATGTATAGCATCCCCTTTTTAGAATACTAACCAGATTCTTCCTTTCAACAAATAGATTTCAACCTCTTACTACTAAAAGCCGATTTTATACACCAAAAACTTCCATAGGCAAATTTGCATATAAGGTTGAATAGTATGGAATTGGAATTTTTCTCATAAATGGTAAATTGAGGCTATTTGTCGTGAATGAAAAGTCAATCTCAAAGCTCATACCCTATATTTGATTATTCCACATAGTTATAAAACTCCTTATTTATAACATACGTACAAAATATATTTCAGACACCATCAACCTATCAATATATATTTAGACTTGAACATATATAGTAAGCAAAAAAATAAGGTATATCCATATCATTCCACAATATGAGATAGAATCAATCACATACATTCCATCCATGGTAATACGAGTACTATGATATAACAAAAACATGCTTTTGAAAAGCCGAAAAAACAATCAACTAACATATGAATAACTATTCCAATTGTCCACAAAGGTTTCATTTTTTTTGGTGAAGTCCACAAAGGTTTTCATTGGGTTGGTAGGGAAATCACTACCTTATCTAGAGGTCTTAAGTGAATGGATCGATTTTAGGTCCCATTTGGTAACACTGTAGAAATCGGATTGGAATCAAGAGTTGGAATGAACCAAATTCAGAGACATGTGGTTTGTTGTGCTATTGAAATGAACCATTCGTGATAATTTATGATTTAAAATTCTTAAGATTTAGGGTTCTTAATTATTATTTTATGGGTTTGTGACTTTTAGAAATTGTAATTCAAGGTTACGGAGTTTTAGGATTCAAGATGAGCAATTAGAACCCTTGAAATGTAATAGATGATACTCCGTACCTAATATCAAATTAGTCTACCATCTTGTAATGAAATCGATTCCAAAATTTTAGTTGTCAAACATCATATTTGAATTGTTCATTTCTAATTTTTATTCCTCATTCCTAAAGAATCGAACCAAACGGGACCTTAAAGTTTTTTTTTTGGTTGAAAGAGGACCTTAAAGTTATTGTACAAGTGATTTACTTATTTATTTAATAGGTCTAGTCGATAAAAACTACTAGTCTATATAGCAAAATAAAAACACCCAAATGAAGAGTTGGTTGTCCAAAAAATGATAGAAAATATTGTGATTCGTATCTCCTTTCTCATCCTTTTCAAACTCGAAATCGAGCATTGATAGAACAAAACGATAGGAAATGACAAATTAAAAAAGATTAAAGCAGACGTGTACTGGAAATTAAGCAATTGAAGGAGAGTAAAAGACAAATAAAGCAAACTGTCCATTAGAAAATTAAAATTTCAAGATTCGAAACTAAAATTAGGTTTGAATAATCAAGGAAAGCCAACAAAATCAACCCATGGGTGCTGCGTTCATACGATTTTTAATATGGGCTTCTAGAAGTGCTAGAAATGTAAGGCAAAGGCAAGACGAAGTGGATGATCCATCATCATCGGGTGGGTCATCCACCTGATTAAAATATGCCCCCACTACTTCTAAACTCTTTTGTAGGGTTGTAATCGAATCGAGGCTCAGGTTCGTTCATTTAATAATAGGAGAATTTGAATGCGAGCTCAATATTTTGTTTGAGCTCGATTTGTTTAAATGTTAATCGAGCTCGAGCTTGAGCTTGGTTCACGAACCGCTTGTCTAGTTTGTTCACGAGCAACTAATCGAGCTAACATGTTTGCAAGTCTAATTAAATGCAAAGAATTATGACCGAAGGCATATGGGGGCCTAGGCATAAGAAAAGCGGAAGATATGAACAAGGCACTCCAAATGAAGTTGCTATGGAAAATTCTTACCGAGCAAGACAATGTGTGGGTCCAAGTGATTAAAGAAAAATACTTGAGGGGAAGTGGGCTCTTGGAGTACAAAATAAAACCGAACAGCTCACGGCAATGGAAGCAATTGATGAAGTTAAAGCCATAATTTGAGAAAGGATTGAGATGGCAAATAGGAAACGGACAGACGATCAATTTTTGGACAGACAGGTGGCTCACGAGCGAACCACTAAAAGAGTGGGTAGCTACAACTAATGTGGTAAATATCGAAACCAAAGTCGAACACTTCATCTCGACGGACAAGAGTTGGAAAATAACTGATCTTCAGCATGTTGTTCCTAATGAAGTGATAGAGAAAATAATAAGAATTCCAATTCCCGAAAATGATATCGACGATAAACTGATATGGGCCCCAAGCAAGAACGGTTGGTATTCAACAAACTCAGCAATAAGCCTAATAACTAAAGAAGAATATATGACCTTGAACCCTAATACGTGGATATGGAAATTGGATACGTACCCAAAAGTAAGAAATTTCCTTTGGAAAATCGATATGAATGGATTACCCACGAAACAAAGGCTTATTGAAAAACAGGTTGTTATTCCTCAAGGTTGTCTCATGTGTAACGCTACACATGAGGACTCGATACATCTTCTACTTTAATGCCCGCACACGTTGGAAATAATAAAGAGCATAAATGTCAATACGGAACGCGTTCTTAGAGAACTGAACCTCCCTCAAGCAAGCCCTCGGAATGTGCTATTTGAGCTGAATAACAAACTACGAAATGAAGCATTCATTGAGTTAGCGGTAGCCTGGTGGGGCATCTGGCACCAGCGAAACAAGGTATTGTTCCAACAAACGGTCAATGATCTAATACAAGACCTCAACCTTTATATCCGCAATCATTTGAAGCAATGGAAGCAGGCGAAAGAATGGGTTGAGGACGAAGAAATGAGTCCGACTAAGGCCACATGCTCAAAGAGCCGACCACGAATCAAAGCGCAAGGTTGGAAGAAGCCGTGTCGAAGTTATGCTAAATTGAATTTTGATGGTTCTAAGCTAGATAATGGTAACTCAGCGGGAGGTTCGATTATAAGAGATGAGATCGGAAACCCGATTGACGGATGCGCCAGAACATATGGAAAAATCTCAGTCTTGATGGCTGAAACATTGGCACTCTGGGATGGAGTGAAGAAGGGCAAACAGAGAAATGTCAGAAAGTTGGAGATAGAAGGAGATAATATCACTGTTATCAAAGCCCTCACAGGACAAATCCGTTGCCCATGGGAGATAGAAAGAATTATCACAGACATTCTCGTATCCCAACGGGGCTTCGAGTCAGTTCGCTTTTATCATGGGAGAAGATAATGTAACTCTGTGGCCGATAAAATTGCGTTTCCGGGCCACAGTCTCTCATGGGAAACTATTTGGAACCATCATGAGCTCTTAGCTCTCATCCGCAAGGATGCTCTAGGGATTCCGCCTTAAGGCAAAACCCTAATTCTCACTTGTTCAAAAAAAAAAAAAATGCAAAGAATTATGACATAGAGTATATTTTATGAGTTTAGGTAAACAAAAGTTAAATATGTGCACGTGATATCTACGGTTATGAAAATAATCCACTAAAAAAATCTAATAATATTATGTATATTTTAGATTGTTCTGAGAATATAGTTGAGCTTGCTCATGAACAAATGAATTGAGTTTTTATGTGTTCGTGTTCGACTTATTTATCTTTTCAAGTTGTTTGGGTTCGGCTCGTTTACAAATTGAGTCGAACATAAACAAATTTTTACCAATCAAACGTCAAATATCTCGCAAACGGCTCGGTTCATTTACAACCCTGCTATTTTTTTTTAATCTTTCGCCCGGTTCGATTAGTCGGAGTTAATCTACGTCCGGACCGAGTATTGTCAGGGGTTAAGGAAGACTCCCTAGTGCTTTCTCTACCACATAACGAAATTCGATTTTTTCAAATCTCGAACACATGATCTCTGGACGACCTCCTCCTCACATCAAGTAAACGCTAAGTCTACGACTACAGCTAAGTGGCAAGTGCCAACCCACTTAAGTATTTACTAAACAAAGATTGACGGAAATGCCCCACAATGATTACCGCCAAACCCACAATATGACGAAACTGCCATCCAGTCAACGGTCAGAGTCAACCCCATCTTTGGCCTCTTTTTTTTTTCTTGATCAACGATCTTTGGCTCCTTTCTGGATCGTGGCTCCCACGATATTGCATTTGCACATGTGGGTGGCTCCCACCACATTACGCATGTGGTTTAATTTTCCTGCCCAAGGTATGGTAGTCTAATCTCCAGATGATGATGACGAATCGGCTCCATTAAACCCATTGATTTCCCACTAATGGTAGCTTCTGCTGCCTGCCTACCAACGACTTGTCAACGGAACAGCGCGCTCCCTTTGATTAGTTTTGAGTGGAGTGGAGCTTGCCCGGACGGAATCATCCTATCACACTCATCACAATGGCAGTCTTGATAGAATTCCCCTCATTCAAGTACCGTTTCACAAGCGATCCTTTGTGCCCATTCATTTTACCATTGAGTAGTAGAGCCTGAGTGAAGTATGTCTGGAATCTATTCTATTACCGTTACTTTCCCAACTTCTTACAAGTGAGCTTCCTGCCTACTTACTAGAGGTGTTATAGACCGGATATTACCGGATAAAAATTCTCAAAAGTTTTATATTTGTATCCGATCCGTATATATTTGGATATCCGATTCGTTCATGTCGGATCGGATCGGATATCCGGTTTATCATTTCACATGTAATTTAACAAAAAAATAAGTTTAAAAACACGAAAATATGTCATTATGCTAAGAATATATATAATTTTATTGGATAAAATTTCGTCGGATTTTATAGGTAAAATTCTATTTCGTATCCAGTTCATTATCCGACTAATTTTCTCGGATCGGACCGGATTCGGATAATTTTCTGTTGGACTCGGATTTTTGTGAACCGAATCATCGGATCAAAATGAATGGATCCGACATTTATGAACACCCCTGCTAATTACCCACCAAAGCATATGCTCCATTGGTTGATTACATGTGACGTGCACTTTAAACATAGAAATTAAAAAAAAACATCTAGTAGAGCCGGCCAGTTTGACTATAAACTGAGTGGCAGAAGAAAGCACATAGTTTAATACACCAGTCAATATTCTTACAATTAAATATCAGCATAGCACTTATCTCATTTGCTGTAAGAGGACAAACAACCAAACGTTCTCCTTCATTTCCCACTTCTTTCCTTCCTCCACCCTTCTTCATCCATTCACATCTGAATGTGAGAAAACTGATACATGAACATGAACGGGAGAACCACAAAAATGACCAAACTACCCCTCACTCTCCTCCCTATCCTCCTCCTCTTCACCATACCCATTTCCGTAATTTCCCAATCCGAGTCCTCAATCCTCCTCACCATCAAGACCCAATGGGGGGACCCACCATCCCTCTCCACGTGGACACCCACAACCCCCCTCTGCACCTGGCCGGGAATCACCTGCTCCGGCGACAACTCCGTCACCGGAATCCACCTCGTCAACTTCACCCTCACCGCCCAAATCCCACCGTCCATCTGCCACCTCAAAAACCTCACAACCCTAAACCTCTCATGGAACTTCCTCCCCGGCCCCTTCCCAAAAACCCTCTACAACTGCTCTTCTCTCACCTCCATCGATCTCTCCATGAACCTCTTCGTGGGCCCCATCCCCAACGACATTAACAAACTCCCTTCTTCCCTCCAACACCTCGATCTCAGCGCCAACAACTTCTCCGGCGACCTCCCGATCTCCATCGGCGGCCTCTCGAAACTCAAAACCCTCGACCTCACTTACAATTTGCTAGATGGGACTTTCCCGGCCGAGATCGCCAACCTCTCGAACCTCGAGGAGCTTCGTATGCCATGGAACTCCTTCACACCGTCAATGCTCCCCTCCGATTGGGGGAGGCTGACCAAGCTCAGATTCCTCTTCATGGCGGGCTGCAATCTGATCGGTCAGATCCCGGCGAGCTTCGGCAAGATGGAGTCTCTCGAGCATCTTGATTTGTCGAATAATAACCTAGTGGGCCCCGTTCCGGAGTCGCTGCTGCTCCTCAAGGATCTCAGTTACTTGTATCTTTACAAGAACAGGCTGTCCGGGGAGTTACCGGCCTCGGTCGGGTCTCTGAACCTGACCGAGGTCGATATCTCCCAGAATAGTTTGACCGGGTCGATTCCTGAGGGTTTTGGCGACTTGAAGAGGCTTCGGATCCTGAATCTCTTCAGGAACAACCTTACGGGCCGGATACCTGCCCGGATCGGGCTTCTTCCGGAATTGGAGTATGTCAAGCTGTTTGAGAACCATCTCTCTGGCCCTCTTCCTCCTCAGTTAGGCCTTCACTCTAGCCTTGTGGGTCTTGAGATTGGAGGGAACAGTATCTCTGGCCCTCTTCCGATGAATCTCTGCTCCAATGGGGCCTTACAAGGTACATCACTTTGCACTACTTTGATTCAGTGTTCTAAAAATCTCTTCTAGGTTTCATTTAGGCGCTAGGCGGTTCCTGTCTGTCTTTTAACCAGTTTAGACAGTACCGTGGTGTCCATCTAGGCTGTCTAGACAATCATTTAGACCGACGAGGCGCTAGACGGTCTCTTTCCGTTTAGAGGCCGTCTAGCGTTTTTTAGAACATGACTACATCACTATTCACTATCTAGCTTCTAGTACCATTAATAGGCTTAACTGCTATGTTACGCGGGAACAGAAACGGGAACGGGAAAGAGAAATGAAATGGGAACAGGGAAGCACATGAATTTTATGTTTTTAGTGTAAAATGAGTTTCGAGGTTTGAGTTTCTAAGTTTCTGTTGTATTTCCATCGGAAACAGAAAACGCCACTCGGTTGGAGTTTCCAGATAACATAGTGTAACTGCCAATGGTGTAAAATAAAACTAACCCGCTTTCTTGTGTTCAGGTATAACGGCTTTCTCCAACAAACTGAGCGGGGAGATCCCGAAATCGCTTGGCGAATGCACCCCACTCCTCACTCTGATGCTCCAAAACAACAACTTCACAGGGGAAATCCCTTCTTCGATCTGGACTTCCCGAGACCTCTACAGCGTATTCCTCAACAACAACGCCTTCACAGGCCAGCTACCCGACCGAGTCTCCAACAACATGACTCGCATTATGGTCAGCAACAACAAGCTCAGCGGCCCGATACCCGCCACCATAGGCACCTGGAAAAGCGTCCAGGTTTTCGATGCAGGAAACAACATGCTCTCGGGTGGTCTTCCCTTGGAGTTGACCAGCCTCCCAAAGCTCAATACACTGTCCCTTGAAGGCAATCAGCTTTCCGGCGAGCTCCCCGCCAAGATCAACTCATGGCAACACCTTAATGCATTGTACCTTTCTAAGAACAAGCTCTCCGGTCCGATTCCGGCCTCTTTTGGCTCGTTGCAAGCGCTCAATTACCTTGACCTGTCGAGTAATGACCTGTCCGGTGAGATCCCGCCTCAATTCGAAGACGTGAGCTTCTCCTTTCTCAACCTTTCCGACAATAGGCTCTCGGGGAAGGTCCCGAGCTCTTTGGATAACGGGGCCTTTGTAACTAGCTTCTTGAACACCGGCTTATGCACATCGGATAAAACCGGAGTCCTAGCACTTCCTAAATGCCCGGCTTCTTCGAGCTCCTCCTCGTCCAAGCACTTGCCATTCAAGTACTTGGCATTGATCCTTGTCCTTGCCGTCGTCCTGTTCTTGGTGACCTTGTACTTTACCGTCTATGTGATCAAGGAAATGAGACTTCGGAGACAAAACAGCGACCTAACGTCGTGGAAGTTGACGTCTTTCCAGAGGCTAGAGTTCAGCGAATACAACATCGTTTCAAGCTTGTCCGAGCATAACGTGATAGGCTCTGGCGGGTCGGGGAAGGTATACCGGGTCCAGGTGGATGATTCGGGTTACTCTGTCGCGGTCAAAAGGATTTGGAACAATCAGAAACTCGACCTTTCTCAGTTCTTGGCCGAGGTTCAGATCCTCGGTACGATCAGGCACACCAACATAGTGAAGCTTTTGTGTTGCATTTCGAGTGATAACTCAAAGCTTCTTGTTTACGAGTACATGGAAAACCAAAGCCTTGATAGGTGGCTATATGGGAGAAGAAAGTTGGAGAACAAGAATGGCGGTGAAGTTCTTCCTGTTCTTGATTGGCCTACAAGGCTAAGAATTGCAATTGGAGCTGCCCAAGGTTTATGCTATATGCACCACGATTGCTCCCCGCCCATTGTTCACCGCGACGTTAAATCTAGCAACATCTTACTCGACTCCAAGCTCAACGCCAAGATAGCTGATTTCGGGCTTGCAAAGACGACGGTAAAGGAAGGCGAGCTTCACACAATGTCCAACGTCGCGGGGACTTTCGGGTACTTGGCTCCAGAGTACCGGTACACAAGAAAGGTGAATGAGAAGATCGACGTGTACAGCTTTGGTGTCGTGCTCTTGGAGCTGACCACGGGTATGGAGCCTAATGGTGTAGACGAGAGCCTAAACTTGGCAGAGTGGTCATGGAAGAATTACGCTGATGACAAGCCCATTGTTGAAGTTCTTGATGAGGAGATCAAGGAAAGTCAGTACATAGAAGAGATGTCGGGTGTGTTTAGGCTAGGCTTAATGTGCACGTCTCCGCCGCCTGAGAAGAGGCCGTCGATGAGGGAGGTGTTGCAAGTGCTTCGTCAATATAGTCCGTTCGAGGAAGATACGAGTAAGGTGGGTGTGGAGAGATCTGAGCATTATGTTGTTCCCTTGCTTGGTAGTGTAAACAATAAGAATGGAAGTAGTAGGAGAGTGGTACAAGATACCATGGACATGGTTTGATAGGCATAGGCAAGGTGACAACTTTAGAAATTTTAATTTCCTGTAGATTAGTGTTCCCCCTTTTGAGGAGACAAAATGGAGGTCTCCATGAATAAGGATTTCTTGCAAATGTTGTAGAATACACATAAGAAATACATGCAAACTAATTTACTGTACTTGGAAAGTTGGAATGTGAAACCTTCATATTCTGTGCCAACTACAATATGCTGAAAATGCTTGATTGTTGTTTGGCAAATATATTCAAAGTAAAGACTCTAACACAACGTGGAGACTCACATAAGAACCACATGCTGATGCCATCTTTGATTCTTCAGTTAAAATGAGGATCGGTGTTGCCCCTCAAGATCCTCCACAAGTTTTTATAACCCTCCATAGTCCTACTTAGGCTCTGTTTGGCACCTCCGGCTCCCCGCTCCCGCTCCAGAAACGCTGCCCCATGGGGGTACGAGGGTACAAATTTTAGCGGCTCAACAGTAGATTTCCGCTCCCACCGGTGGTGTCGTTGTTGCCGAATGGACCCTTAACAATTTAAGCCATAAAATAATGATAATTTTTTCTAAAAGATATTGTGATGTTTTTTAAGGCAAAAAAGATTATACATTACAATTTTAATGTTTATGAATAAATAAAATATGCATTAAAATTAATTCAAAACATGCATATAAACGACAAAATAAACAGAAATGCTACGTGCATCTCTAAAACAGATTTTTCAAAAATACACTAATAATTTGGAAAAAATTATGGTAAGTTTTTTTTTAATGGTTAACTGGCGAATAGATTAGAGAAGAAAAACCGAGAGGATCTACAAAGCATAAAGCTTAAAGTTTGTTGTACATCATAAGAAGGCAACCAAAAAGATGTACAAAGTTAATAGTCCAACCGTCGAAGCCATCAAAAATGCAAAACTACCAAGAGAACTCAAAGAGATAAAAGGGCTTGCTATACTTCTATACAAAAACTACTTTCTCATAAAAAATATACTTTCCCTATCTTGAAATCCGGAAAAAGTAACTAAAGTTTATGGATTCCCAGTATACTTTCTTTAAGGAAGTATAACAAGGCCGAAATTATTCTCCTAAAAAAAAAAGAAGAAGATGAAATTATGGTAAGTTTTCATTCCTATCTTTTTTGGTGATAGTTTGTGCTATGGCTATCTCGGCCCATAAGAATAAGATAGGCCTTTTTAGGTTAGTACTATTATTTAAATAATGGAACTCGGTGTGACGAAAAAGCACACATTCAGTACAAACCAGTTGCGCAATCTAACCTCTTCTCACCACTCCCTCGCGCCGTTTCCTCAAAAAAAGAAAGAAAAAATAGAGTCCGATCGGAAGAGGAAGAAGGCTCCGGTCTCCGACCGAGAACGAGACCACCACCACCACCGAGACAAGAATCAGAAGGAGCGTAAAAAGACGAAAATGTCCTCGAGGGAGCAGGTGAGGGCCTACCACATCCTGATAAAGCACCAGGGATCTCGCCGGAAGGCCTCGTGGAAGGATCCAGAAGGCCTCGTCATCTCCAACACCACCAAGGAGGCCGCCATCTCCAAGCTCGAGTCCATTCGCGAGGATATCGTCTCCGGCAAGGCCAAGTTCGAGGACGTCGCGAAGGAAATCTCCGATTGTAGCTCCGCTAAACGCGGCGGCGATCTCGGTGAGTTTTTGCTTCGCTTTTTGAATTGCTCTTCCGATTTGCGATTCGATTTTGGAGGTTTCAGGTTGGATTAGGTTGTGATGGATGTTGATTGGTTCGTGTTTGTGGATTTTAGAGCTTTAGGAGCGTGGAATTGGTCATTCGAAACCCTAGCTGTCAATTTAGGCCTTTTTAGGTCATTCGTGTTTGCTTTTCTGTCTCCTCTGAATCAATTGAACCGGCTAAATTCTCTCCTCTCCGATTCCTTTATGAATTGAATTGTGGCTGGTCGAATTTGGAGTTTTCTGGTTGAATTAGGTTGTGATGGATGCTGATTGATTCGTGTTTGTGGATTTTAGAGCTTTAGGAGAGTAGAATTGATTTTTCTGCCTTTTCCGAAACCCTAGCTGTCAATTTATGCCTATAAAATTAGGTTATTGATGAACTTTTTGCTCTAGAGATTGTTCTTGCGCGAAGTACTTCTCTGAATCAATTGAACTGGCAAAGTTCTCTCCTCTCTAGTGAGAAAAACGATTCCTTTATGAATGGAATTGTGGCTTGTCTAAAAGGAACACCAGTGCCATAGTATAGGAGGTTTTTTGTTCATACTCCTTGTCTGTGTGAGCGAGAATTCCTCATGATGTGATGCTCTTGGTTGATGTTGTGCCTTAATTTATGCCTATAAAATTTAGGTTATTGATGAACTAATTGTTCTAAGGATTGTTGCTACGCGAAGGTCTTCTCTGAATCAATTGAACTGGCGAAATTCTCTTCTCTCTTGTGAGAAAACGATTCCTTTATGAATGGAAATGTGGCTTGTCTAAAAGGAAAACCAGTGCCATAGTAGAGGAGGTTTTTGTTCATACTCTTTGTCTGTGTGAGCTAGAAGTTCCTCAAGATTGATGTTGTTGATTGATTCGTGTTTGTGGATTTTAGACCTTTAGGAGCGTGGAATTGGTTGTTGTGTTTGCTTTTCTGCCTTTCCTGAAACCCTAGGTGTCAATATAGGTCTTTTTTAGGTCATTCGTGTTTGCTTTTCTGTCTTCTCTGAATCAATTGAACCGGCAAAATTCTCTCCTCTCCAGTGAGAAGAACGATTCCTTTATGAATTGAATTGTGACTTGTCTTACTGGAAAACCAGTGCGGCAGTGCCCTAGTATAGGAGGTTTTTTGTTCATACTTCTTGTCTGTGTGTGCGAGAATTCCTCAAGATGTGTTGCTCTTGGTTGATGTTGTGCCGTAATTTATGCCTATAAAATTTAGGCTATTGATGAACTAATTGTTCTAAGGATTGTTGTTACGCGAAGGTCTCCTCTGAAGCAATTGAATTGGCAAATTTCTCTTCTCTTCAGTGGAAAAAATGATTCCTTTATGAATTGAATTGTGACTTGTCTTATTGGAAAACCAGTGCCCTAGTGACTAGGAGGTTTTTTGGTTCATACTCCTTGTCTGTGTGAGCAAGAATTCCTCAAAATATCTCGCTTCTGATTGATGTTGTGTCTGAATTTCTATCTAAAATCATGGCAACAGTTCCTGGACCCTAGCTCTCACTTTAGGTCTTTTTAGGTCATTCGTGTTTGCTTTTCTGTCTCCTCTGAATCAATTGAACTGGTAAAGTTCTCTCATCTCCTGTGAGAAGAACGGTTTCTTTATGAATTGAATTGTGAGTTGTCTTACTGGAAAATCAGTGCCCTAGTGTAGGAGGTTTTTGTTCATACTCCTTGTCTGTGTGAGCGAGAATTCCTCAAGATATGTTGCAACTGATTGATGTTGTGTCTGAATTTCTATCTAAAATAATTTGCCTATCACTTTGGGATGCACAAGGTGATTCAAGTATAGGCTGATATGGTGTCATAGTGACATGTATCTGTATCTCAGTATCCCATTATCTCAGCAATGTTCTCTAACTCACAGATCATTAGGTGTATTCTACAGCACCAGGCCATGCATAAATGCTATCGGTCATGCTCTTAGCTAGGCGTTGAATCGATTTAAAAGGATGGAATCGCAGTGATATTCACCTGTGAGATATAAAGTGGTAGTCTGGTAGAATTTTGGATTGATGTAAAAGGATACAAAACTTGATTGATTCCACTTTTAGCTAAAATCATTTGCATTTGAAATGAATTATGTAGCCATGTTTATTTTTATCTAACTTAAATGTGTCTGTGATTGCAACATGTTTAAAATTATTGCTTTAACAACTATCATTATGGTCAGTGTGTTTGTGCCATATTGGAATTCCTAATTGGCTACTGTAGCATTTATAAGGAGTCTGTACCGTCTGGTACCATTTAGGAATTTTAAAGGTACTCTTACTACCATCCACAATGGAAAGATCTATCTTTTTGCTTATCGATTAAAATTTTGTGTTTTCCATTCTTGGAATGGCATTGTTTTTATCTGTGTTCCGAATCTGTTTGATTGGTATACATTGCTACGAGTTGCTAAACTGGCTACGTGTTAATATACTGGGTTATGGCTAAGTAATGTGAATCACAGTAGAACCCAAATTTAGGCAAAGAAAGGGAATTAAATGGTCATCAAAGTGGTCAATTTAGAATTCCATAGGAGTTTCATTCGTTTTCATTCAAGCAATGTGTCAAAATTATATTCTGACAAAGCCAATTAGTACTCTTTAATTCGTTTTGAACCTGTGCCTGCTTGTCTTCCTTTGTGAATTATGAAATGCCACCCTGGTTACACTTGGTATGATCACGCTGTTATTAGTGTATGTCACATTGTATGTTTACCCAATTATGCAGATTCATAAATCTGACTATACTGTTCACTTAATCGAGTTGCTTCTTGTCACTTAGTTGTAGGTTACGTTTTATATGAGCGGGTGCTCCACTAGCAAGAATTAAACTATTATGCTGGGTTTGTTAGTCTACTCTTGTAGACCTTGTTTATTGCACTTAACGCCCTTGTACACCTTGTTTGTAGACCTTGTTTATTGCAGATAACACCTATCCACTGCAGGATCGTCTGGCTTTCGTATTATTTATTGAAGAAACCTATTGCAAGCAGCATTTTGATATTGGCTGCTTTTGTTATGTTATACCAGACCTTGTTTTTTGCATGCCTTCACATGAATTTGGGTGATCCAAATCATGCAACCTGTTGTAGGATCTATTGTCTTGTGTAGGTGAATGGTCGGAGGAGCAACAAGTCTCGCCATTCCTTTATATGCAGGGTCAGTTTTAAGCATGGGATCTTGATGGTCTCGTGGAATAGTTGGCTTGACCCAATTGTCTGTTTTGAGTTGCTGACAACTTGTCACTTAGATTTAAATACCATCAATAAATTTCTAAACTTTGCAATTATTTTTTTGTATTGTATATTTGCTTCGTTTTTAGAAATCGTAGTTTTCTTGAATTTGAATCTACGCAGCTATTTCTAGATAAGTGGTCTCTTATCATATTGTGAGCTGGAAATTCTTGTGAATGTGCTATCAATAATAATAGAAAACGAGCATATCACACAGGCCATGATGAACTAAGAGTACATCTTCTACCCTGTTATGACAACCGGTAGTTTGTGAAACTGGCATATGATTGTACCTGTGACATTCCTCGACAGATATCAAAAGTTTAATGAGTACCTAAAATGCATTTGGATATAGTTCAGCTTCTTGATGGATTTGACCATTGTGTAGACAATATGCATTTTATGGATGACAATACCAGAACCAGAAAGAAATGCATTTTCCCTTAAAACTGTGCCGTTAAGGCTACATACAAATAGTGCTAAGATTTCCTTTCCTCCGCCTGGCAGTGATATAAGATACAATTTAAGATACAAGCTTCTTGTAGTGATCCAGATCCTGCTTTTAATGATGCTTTGTAGGAGCAATATGTAAGAATTTTGAACACACCACAAATGATATTGATGCACTTGTATTAATTTCGTGCAGGACCATTTGGCCGAGGCCAGATGCAGAAGCCATTTGAAGAAGCTACATTCGGTCTCAAAGTGGGCGAGATAAGTGGAATTGTGGAGACAGACAGTGGTGTCCACATTATAAAGAGAACCGGATGATCCTTGAGCCTTGAACATCATAACTGATGACTTTCTGAACCAATTGTCTTTGTATCAGTCTTTGAAAGCACTGGGATTCTCAGTTGTCTCTACAAGCATTGAAAGTTTATTTATGTTCCAACACGTCTTTGCTGAGTTGCTGTTCAGTTTCAAGAAAACAATAAAAGAAACTTTGGCTGTTTAGATTTATCTGCTGGATGAGTTCTCTAATCTGAATTTTTAGCTACATTTTTGTTGAATTTTGCTAGACTCAATAGTGTACCGAATTGCCATATACCTAATAAGAGTTTGAATCATGCGTAACACAAAAAATGCATCGTAACAATGTCATTGAAGATGTGCTTTTGCTTATTGTATATTCACATAGAACGTTTATTTCGCACGAGATCCAAACTCTACCTAATAAACCTTGTATTAACTTTTAGCCTGACCTAATAATGCTAAGTTTATTTCGTAGAAATTGGGTTATTAAGATAGCCTACTTCGGAAGGTCAATGGAATTGTTGAATTTAGCCATTTCTTTCCGTAGGGCGCCTTTGATCTATTGTTTGCTAATGTTGTGGGACGGGCTAACCTGTAATGAAAAAGATTTTGGCAAAAAACTATGACCATGTCAGAGTCGTAATTTAGTAATAATGGTCGGGACAACTTAGTTTAACCCCGTACCACGTACGGATAATGTGATTATAAACCCAATTTAATATAGTATGTAACGCTAATGATCATGTTAAGATTATGAGATTATACATATTTATCTTTGTATTGTGATTAGTGTTTTTTACCAATAGTAAATCAACTCATAATATAAATAAGTTGGATTTGTTCAAAAATTACTTTACGATAAATATCATATTTTATTAAATAATAATACTTATCAGAAGATTAAAATTAATTCTTGGTAAGAGATAGTTTATAATTTTTGAGATAATTCATAAATTCAGTAACTTTTAAGCAATTTTTACAGGATAATATTATATGTGATTCTAACTACCTAATTTGTATAAATGAGAATCCAACTGGTTATTTTATTATAGAAATGACACAGGGGCGGAGCCAGGGGGTCTTGGGGGGTCCCGGGACCCTTCTACCCTCCCAGCTTAAGAGTATAATAATATGTCTTCCCTCATTAAACATAAATTCAACTTTGTCCAGTTGGTACCGTGCCTCTCCTTCATGCATGAGGTCCATGGTTCAAACCTCACCAATCCCCCTTTTTTTATATACTTGTCAACATGGATTCATTTTCTACTTCACAAATGTCAACATGCATTCAATTAGATATATTCACTCATTACAGTACAATAATTTCTAATTTAAATGACACAAAAATTTGTGATTACTAGCTTGTCCATTCTTTAACACATTATTAATGATTTCTATGTAATTTTTTATTCTATTTGAACATGATTGTCATTTTATAGATTTTTGAGGCTTTGATCAATATTTGTATTAAGAATTTTCCATACATTATTAATGATTTCTATGTAATTTTTGATTCTATTTGAACATGATTGCCATTTTATAGATTTTGAGGCTTTGATCAATGTTTGTATTAAGAATTTTCCATTAGGTCATGCCTAGCTTATGACTTTTCGTAAACTATAATTCGGAATAGATTTTACCATTTCTAAATACTTATTTTTACAAAAACTATATTTTGTTCTTAATTATATAACTAAGTTTAAATAAACGTAATAAAAGAGAGATATAAGTTTAGTGGGTAGAATGAGAATATAAAAATTGTTTTATTTGCTAAATTAGTAGATTCATATATAACATATATTGACCTATGATTTCGATTGCTCCTTGGGTTGAGTTCTGTTACTCTTAACCTGCCAGACTCTACTATGGAGATTCTGTCCTTTGGTCATGTCAGGGGGTTCAGCAAGGTGATCCCTTAGGGCCTTTGTTGTTCGCTCTTGCCTTACATCCTCTGGTCCAGTCCATTAATCGTGCGTGTTGTCTCACCCTCCAAGCTTGGTATCTTGATGATGGCACCATTGTTGGGGATACCCTTATGGTGGCCAAGGCTCTTGATATTATTAGGTCTGATGGGCCCGCTCGTGGTCTGTTTCTGAATGTTGATAAAACTGAGCTTTTCTGGCCTGTGGAGGATCCTAGAAGTTTAGTGGAGGGTGTTTTCCCATCGAACATCTCTCGTCCTAGTAGCGGTGTCAAACTTCTAGGGGGTCGGTCAGCTTGGATGTCGGTTACAGTCGGGACTTGGCCTTGAAGAGAGTTTCTAAATCCATTGCTTTAATGGAGGCTGTCAATCGGCTTAATGACCCCCAATGTGAGCTCCTTCTCCTTCGTAATTGTGCTGGGGTTGCGAAGCTGTCATATGCTTTGAGAACTTGTTCTCCAGTGTCTTTCAGAGATCCACAAGTTCAGTTTGATCACGCTTTGCGCCTCTCCTTGGAGAAGGTTGTCACTGCGTCAGGGCCGGGTTTTGGAGACTGGCAATGGCGGTTGGCCACTCTCCCCATCAAAGAGGGTGGTCTTGGCATCTTTGCTACTGAGGATGTTATCCATTATGCTTTTCTTTCTTCTCGGCTTCAAATGTCCACCTTGTAGGCCAAGATTCTGTCAAATACGGGTATAGCTTCTCCTGGCTCTTCCTTTCAGCATGCTCTTGATGTTTTCAATACCTTCTGCAATGTTGATGCTTTCTCTTTCACCACTGTCTCTCCTGCCCCCCAAATGATGAAAACCCTGACAAGGTGTTACTTTGGTGTCATTGAGAAGGGTCTCGTTGATGGGTACAATTTGGGCTCGAGAGAGGTTGACATTCTTAGCAGTGTTCGGGCTCCTCATGAACAAGATTTTCTGTTCACTATCCCTATTGATGGCTTGGGACAGCGGATGAACCATCGTCAATTTCGTTCTGTCTTGAGTTACAGGCTCATGATACCTCTGTTTGTTGATGGTAGTATTTGCCCAAGTTGCAACGCCCCTAGGATGGACAAATGGGGGGATCATGTTGTCCACTGTTCTAGTGAGGCGGGGGTCAAGTTCAGACATAATTTGGTGCTTGATATTCTAGTTGACATTTGCTCCAAAGTTGGGATTGCGGTGCGGAAAGAGGCTCCCATGGGTTTCCTCTCAGAGAATGGGCAAGATCTTAGGCCTGCAGACTTGTTACTCTTTAATTGGCATCAGGGCAAGGATGCTTGTGTGGATGTGACCGGCGTCTCTCCCTTTGCTGGTGGAGGTGCGAGTGCTTGGGCGCCTGGGGTGGCCTTGCACAATGCTGTGGAGAGGAAAAAGAAGAAGTATGTGTCCAAATGTGAGGAGAATGGATACAAGTTTATCCCTTTTGTCTTCTCTACATTTGGGGAGCTCGATACAGAGGCCTTGGACTTGCTTGCACGTATTAAGTCTCTCTCTATTAGTCACTCTAACAATGCCAAGAGCGGGGCTTTTATATTTCATAGGTTGAGTTTTTGCATTAGGAAAGGTGTAGGAGCTCAACTTGTTTCTAGGCTCCCATTTAGTTTCATGTAATTATAATAAACTGATTAATTGTAAAATGTTTTTTTATCAGAATTAATTGTTAAAAAAAATATAATTTATTGATTGTCTTGTTACGTAATTATTCGAACTTCAAAGTGACCCCCCATCCAAATTTCTCTAGCTCCGCCATTGTGACACGTGGCGCAACTTTTGTGAATACATTGTCTCTTCTTTATAATGTAGTAGTATCGCATCAGATTTCAATCATTGAACATAACACATTTGTAATACTACCATATTGGCCACTCCATCGCCATGATCAATCAATGCTCATACAAGATTGAATTCTTAAATTTAAGAAATAGATACTCAATCTCAATCAATGATCCTAAACAACAAATATTGGGCCAAAACCGAAGACCAACGAATATGGGCCACAGTCAAAGATATCGTATTCGGATTTAAAATTTGAAAACCCCAATTAGTTCACACACACACACCAACCATGTTCTACCACGCAAAACTAAAATAGACGTGCTTCCCTGCTCAGAGTCATTACTTAGTTTTCAGTAGCACGTCAACACCGGCGACAACGGAAGAGCAGAGATCCGATCGCGAAATTCGCCTTCTGTCATGGCATCGTATAAAACCAGAGCTCCCATACTTTCAATTAGTTCACACAAATCCATTTCCTTCCTCTCGAAGCTAACCTCCCAACAATGGCGGCCGAAAACCACAAAACCGAAAACACGGCCACAATCGAGCGTCCGATCGATCCGGAGCGTCGGAAGGTCGCCTTGATCACCGGAATCACCGGCCAAGACGGATCCTACTTAACCGAGCTCCTCCTGAAGAAAAACTACGAAGTCCACGGCCTAATCCGACGGTCTTCCAATTTCAACACACAACGCATCAACCACATCTACATCGATCCTCACAACGCTCACAAAGCTCAGATGAAGCTCCATTACGCGGATCTCAACGACGCCTCCTCCCTCCGCCGTTGGATCGACACCATTGCTCCGAGCGAGGTGTACAATCTGGCCGCTCAATCGCACGTCGCCGTCTCGTTCGAGATCCCGGACTATACGGCCGATGTGGTGGCGACGGGATCGCTTAGGCTGTTGGAGGCGCTCAGATCTCATGTGGTGGCGACCGGGAGGAAGGATGTGAGGTACTACCAGGCTGGATCGTCGGAGATGTTCGGAGCTACGCCGCCTCCTCAGTGTGAGACGACGCCGTTTCACCCTAGGTCGCCGTATGCCGTCTCTAAGGTGGCCGCTCACTGGTATACTGTCAATTATCGTGAGGCCTACGGTAATTCTTCTCGTTTCCTTTCGCTTGATGATCTATTGATCTGGAATTGGTTTGATTTGGTTGATTGTGGCTGGTTTGTGCTGATCTGATTTGGTGAAGTTTGCTAAACCTGCATTGTTGTCTTGTTAGTGTATTTTGGCTTCAGTTCCATGATCTGGATCCGCTAGTTCAGTAGTCATTGAAATGTGAGAGTCATGTTGCATTTGAAGTGTATAATCCTTGCTCGATTTAGATTTGCATGGATTTGCTTGATCTGGAGTTGACTGAAATAGAATTGGTCAAGTTTGCTAGTCTTCGGAGGTGGATTTGATCCTGCTGTTTGGATTATATTGCAACATGTGTTGTAGTATGTATTTAGTCCTATTGATAAGAGTGACAGTTAAGCTAATTCGAAGTGTGAAAATTTCACATGATTATATTGCAGCAAGTAATGATGCTACTGAAATTGGACTATAAGCTTCTCCAGAGTCTCTGTTTCAATCTGAACAAAATTTCTGGTTTCTGGACAGGTCTATACGCTTGCAATGGAATTCTGTTCAACCATGAGTCTCCTCGGAGGGGAGAGAACTTTGTGACACGAAAGATCACCAGAGCGTTGGGTAGGATCAAGGTCGGTCTTCAGGAAAAGCTCTTCCTGGGCAACCTCAAGGCTTCAAGGGACTGGGGATTTGCAGGAGACTATGTAGAGGCGATGTGGCTGATGCTGCAGCAGGATAAGCCCGATGACTATGTTGTGGCTACTGAGGATTCTCACACAGTGGAGGAGTTCCTAGGGGTGGCGTTTGGTTACTTGGGTCTGAACTGGAAGGACCATGTGGAGATTGATCCGAGGTACTTTAGGCCGTCTGAGGTGGATAACTTGAAGGGGGACGCCACAAAGGCGAAGGAGGTTCTTGGGTGGAAGCCCAAAGTCGGGTTTGAGCAGCTGGTGAAAATGATGGTTGATGAGGATCTCGAGCTGGCTAAGCGCGAGAAGGTTCTTGTTGACGCGGGTTACATGGATGCTCAGTAAGAGCCTTGAGTTGATCGTACACGGAAATACCTCTGAACAGGTCCTCTCATTAGCTACAGCCTTCATTTGATCATGGATGCTCAGTAACAGCCTTGATTTGATCACATACAGAAATTCCTCTGAACAGGTTCTCTCATTAGCCACATACACGTAAATTGAAAATTTCACAATTGTTTGTACCATTTATTGCTTACTAGGGGATAGAAATAAGATTCGTGTTGAAGTTGGGAAGTAGATTGTTCAAGCTATATGCTGATTTGATTTCTAGACACAAGTTTTTCCTTTATTGTTGTGGGTAATAGTCATTAGATGCTAAGTTAAGTTCATTGAATTTCATTGTCACTATGGTTTTGTCTTCAACTAGGATATATTTTTCTTATTCAGCCTGCAAGCATTAAATTGTCTTCTGTCTAATTTCATGGCACTTTGATCCTCTTCTTTACCTTTATGCTGATATGATGGTTCAGATACTGTCAAAGAAATGGTGTGACTTGGATGCTTATGTTTTCCCACCTATGAATGCTCATATTTTGTTTCAAAACGAACACCTGTAAAGTTAAACTGCCCCACACAGAATGAAGTTTTTTTTTCCTGGAGCCATCAGATGGCTTGAATTAAGGACAGCGTCTTCATGAAAATAGTAGCCTAATAATTAGATGAATATTGGCTTTTGAATCACTGCATTTGGACTCCTACAACTTAGAAAACGGTACAAGTTCGTCACTAGCACATTACAACTTCAAACAACATGTTTTTTTTTTTATGCTAATGCTTTATACACAAAATATTTTCCCAATGCCCTGAAAATCCCAAATTATGAAGTGCCTCGCTTCATGATGCAAGCCATTGACGAATACCCAATAAGATTGAAAATGACGAGTAAAAACTCAAGCTTCATGATGCGTGCTCCTTCGCAAATCCAATATTGGTTTAAGTGTATATTTTTCTCTCATACGATAACTTTGATTTGATATATTATAAGTTCAATTTTGATTCATGAGTAAAATGTTATGAACATTTGACGATTTGACATATGTCAAAAATTGAGTATGGAGTATAGTGTATTGGGTGCTGGGTTTTGGGTCTCGAGTCCTCGGGCCTGGAGTCCTAGGGCCTCAACCCTAAGGTCCTCGGGGTCCCGAGTCTCGGATCGTAGAGTCCCAGATCTTGGGTTTTGATTCCGGAGCTCAGGTCTCAAAATCTCGAGTCTCGGGAATCGGGATCTTGTGTCCTCAAATCTTGTGTATCGGGTCTCCTGTCTCGGCCTCTCGGGTCCTTGAGTCTGGGGTACTCAGGTCGTAGGTTCTTGTGTCTTGGATCCTCGGGTCTCGGACACTTGGATCGCAGGTTCTTAGGTCTCAGATCCTCTAGACCCATCCAAATTTTCAAGTGTTCATAATTTTTTACTCCGAGCTTATAGTATATCTAATCAAAGATATCGACAAGAGGAATATAGACACTTAAACAAAAATAGAATTTGAGAATGAACACACTTTGTAAAGTGTCATGCATAGTGAAGCGCGAGTTTTTACGCCTCATTATCGGTTCTTTCGGTAACCGTCGATGACTCGCATCGTGAAGTAAGACGCTTTACAAAGCGTGAGATTTTTCTGTGCGCGACGAAAGTATTTTATGTGTATAAAGATTTCCCTTTTTCATTCTAAAAAATGATTACGAACAATGAAGTTGGACCAAAATTTGAAATTGCTGCATTTGGATTATTTTTTGGGTAGAACTGCTGCATATGGAATTAATAAGTGTAATTCTCAATTATTTCATACACACCATATGGGTATTTTGACTTTTTGTCAATAATCAACCATGTTTGTACAGATGAATGATAACATTTTAGACGTGTTAACCCTCTTGAAGTCACTACTTTGCATTTCATTTCGTCAACACCGCCGACAACAGAGGAGATGAGATCTCATGCTTCGCACGTAGAACCACTGTGACTCTCATTCAAAATAATTGGTTGAGTCGGTATACATTCTGCTATGATAGGCAACTTGGCTTGTTACCCTCAACCTCGTTCGGAAAACTGATATGAAATGATCGAGAAATTTTTAGTTTGAATCGCAACATCTTTTGATTAGGGGAAAACCGAATCAGATTGACACGAATTTAATTTGATTGAAATTAGTGATTTGCGATCAAGTGAGAACGGCTCATACGGTGTAAAATGCGAACACCTTATGGCCGTTGGATCTGGGCAAATCAACGGACTGATTTTAACACGTAGCTCCCCCTTGCTTTTAACTGGGAAGGGCATTTTCGTCTTTTTTGCGCTGCTGTACTATTCATCGATCTTCATTCTTCTCTACGCTCGCACAGAGTGTTTGTTTTGGTGATCTGTTCATTGATCTCTTCGCCTCTCTTCTCCAACACAATTCGATTGTTTTTCAATTGTATTTTCGTCCTTTGGCTCTTGTTCAATTGCTTCTATGGATATAGGTAACGATTTGGGATTTTTGAAAGTGAGAATTTATGCTTTGCTAATTTTAGGTTTTCCTTGAGCAAGATAACTGAGAACTTGTGAATTTGACATAAGATTTGGGTGTATGATTGGTGTTTACATGATTTGATTGCATTAGAAAGTGATTTTGAAGTTTTCGATTGACCATAGAAGCTGATTATGTACGTTTGCCCGATTGCCTACCACGTGCTCGACAAAATGCCTCAACCAACGTGCTTAAATTTACATGAACCGTTCAATGGATTTCAATGAACCTTTACTTGAAAGTTTATGAACCATACCGATACTCTTTGTGAACCAAAAGAATACCCGTATTTGCCCATTTGTAGTACTACTCATTATGTGTTTTCATGTTGCTTCACTCATAACTTTTACGTTTCTTTTGTAGGTTGTTCATCATGCTCGGGTCATCCTAACTTGTCTCATTTGAATAATGATGCTAGTATTGATGGAGTTCCATTGATTTAGGTACCAACATTTTTTGTTTTTGAAGTTGTTTTATTGGTTTTAGTTTGAGTTTTGATGAACTCGTCTTTGTAATTTCTGGATAGTTAACCACCACGAATTTTATGTGCCTCTCGATTGTGTATTATAGTCAATTGCTCATGTAGTGTCTTCAATTGGTTGTTGATTCTTATCTTAGCTAGTTTTTAGGTTTTGCATTGTAATTTGAGGGATTCGATTGAAAATGGAGATTGATTGTGTACGCTTTCCTGATTGCCCACCATGTTCGATAAAATGCATCAACACATTAGTGAATTAATTGACATGAACTGCATTGTCATTTTCAATGAACCTTGTCGTGTAAATTTATGAACCACAATCATAATCTTTGCAAACCAAAAGAACAATCATATATGCACATTTGTTGGCTCTTAGTATGATTTAGTATAATTGATTCTTATTGAATGTATTGGCTCTTATTCTGATTTCGTAGGTTTGACATTTAGAATGTAGAATTCTTGTTGATGTTGTATAGTTGGAATCTCACTCCAGGTTAACCAAGTTAAGTAAATGTTGGTAAATAGACGGGAAATTACTGCTTGGAGGGCGGTGGATGTATTCCTTGTGTCTTAATATTGTGTGGTTGTTTATGATTGTTTGTTTGCTTTTACCATTGTGATCACTTTTAAAGCCTATTAGCTCAAAGGATGAGCAATGTGTTTCTTGCATATAATGTGGGTTCGAATCCCACATAGGCTAAAAGATCATAATTATAATGTTCCCTTTGTATTTGCCTCTATAATTATAACACTCGATAGATTAGACATGTATATGATACAAGAGATGAATCATAAGAAGAATTAAAGTGAATCTATGCTTATAAAAATATGAACAAAAAAAATAATTGTTATGAACCAAACGACATCAATCAAAATGACAACTTTATAAATTAGAAGATATGAACTATAAGAAAAACTATCATGAACCCATACTTACAAAAACATGAACCAATAGAACAATTATCATGAACCAAAAGAAAAAATTAGCCTATGTGGGATTTGAACCCACATCTACGTGCATAAGCACATTGCTCTACCATTTGAGCTAATAGGCTACTAAATGATATGATTTGTGTTGACACTTATAATGAATTTTAACATACAAAATCATGAACCAATAGAACAATTATTACGAGCCTTAAGCATGATTCTATGAACCAACAAGTTCAAAACCATGAACCAACAAATTAAAAACCATGAACCAACAAACAACAATAGAGGACAAGTCGAAGATACACATATAACAATAGTCAATATTGGATAAGCATTGAACAAAATTGGGACATGAAGATGAAGATTCATAACTTTACCACAAGGAGAGGTCCTAGTGGGCATTTTAACGGGTCCCTTGATCTTTAGAAGTTTGGTCTTGGCCTCACGAACTAAATCACCACAATTTGATTAAAAAATATCAAAGTTCATAAGGTTTAGCTTCAGTTTTCATTTCATAAGAAAGAATAATAATTTATCTGAAATGGTCAACCGACATTACATATTTACTACGAGCAAAATCAAAATACTACCATGAACTTACAACTCAAAAACCATGAACCAACAACTCAAAAACCATGAACCAACAAAGTTAAGACCATGAACCATGCAACAAAACAAGGCTCATCATGACAGCCGCACTAGTGTGATGTAATTGCAACAAACTCAACCAACAAATTTAAAACAACTTATATGAAAGGCCAGAAGACTAACACAAAAATTATGCAAGGCTTGAGTTATCTGTTACAGTATATGTTTTTGCTAGGTGATAAAACAAAGTATGCACACAATAGCTAAACTTCCGGCCACACGATGGCACACCTAATCAAAATACAACACAAAAAATTTGGAAAAGTGGCTAGCAGACACATTTCGTTTATGAACCTACAAGTGATTCGGAATGAACCGACAAGTGATTTTGAATGAACCGACAATTTTAGCATAATGAACCGATAACAAAACAAACCAAGCAAAACAATATCATGAACCGACAAGTGCTTTTGAATGAACCAAACGAAATTTCGCATATGAACAAAAGTGACGATGACGACGACGAGATTCTTACGAGATTTCGCCATGGCTAGCGGCGATGGCTGGCAACAGCGAGAGGATGGAGTAGGCCGACTGAGCGAGGGGACGGCGACGTCTTGCTGTGCAAGAGGACCGCAAAATCGCCACATAGCAGATCAAACACACACGAGATTCAAAAAGAGCCAATCGCCACAAAATCCAACAGGAAAACCGCAAAATCAAGCAAAAGGAAGGCGGAATAAGAGTAGATAGAGAGGTTACCGACGGCGGAGGAGAGAAGCTGGCGAAATCGCTCGCGACGGAGAAGGAGATTTGGCAAAATCGCGACGACGGACTCGTGACGGCGGAGGGAGCGACGCGACGGAGAAGGCGACGGCGGAGGGAGCGCCGGTGAGGAGAGGTGGCCGATCGAAATCGCTGAGATCTGAAATCGCTCTAAATTCGCCATAAAATCGCCGGTGAGAAAGAGAGCAGGTGAGATCTGAGGGGAATGAGTGGTGGCTTAGGGTTTTGACTAGTGGGGACTTTTTTGTCCTTTTCGGTCAAAATCTGTTTATTTACAAAATTGCCACCTTATCTACCATTTTCCTTATTTTCTTCTTTAATGAGAAACAATCTCTACCGTTAGATCCTTTGGATCTAACGGTAGATATTGTTTCTCATTTTACACTATAAGGCTAGTTTGCACTAGAACCAAACTCTGAAATTAGTAACTAATTGAGTTAATCCGATTTATTATATATGTAAAATAATAAATAGTAAATTTTATTTTGAATGTTTTATAATTAAATAAAAAAGTAGCTTTCTCAAAAAAAAAAGTAGCAATAAAACAATACGTTTATCACATAAATTGACCAAATAATATTTTATAAATAGTATTAATTATATTTTAGTTATAATAAATTTCAATAAAAATAAAATAAATTAATTTCTTGACTAGTTGGGCTTGAGTTGAGTGTGGATTTGGCATTAGTCGAGTCTGGTCATGATGGGTTATTGTACGGGCTCAAATCGATCGGTGGATCAAGAATGTATATTTTATATAACTATCAAAATAATATTATGATTATATACTATGTTGTTATAAATGTTTTTTTTAGAATTTTATGATAAAATATGTCAAAATAATTCATTTTCAATTAAAATGACGTACCATCATAATCTTTATTTTTTACCATGATCTCTTTTGACAAACAACTATAGGTACCAGAGTCATCAAACGAGTCATTTAGGACGGGTTTGAGTTCGATCATGTCAGACTCACGTTGAGTGTGAGATCGGGTCAATCGCTTTGCATGTCAAGTTGATTCGGGTTCTGACAAGTTATTGTATAGGTTCATATCGACCTAATCAATATATATTATATAAGCCGACCGTTTTCGAGCCTCCACGTTAATTCTGGTCCCACCAGATATTTAACAAAAATTAATTTTTAAAGCATTTTACTTAATTGCCATAATTTTCAATATGTAGCCACATATAGTACGGCATAAACTATTTTTTGCCCACATATTTTCATGAGCGTGAATACGTTATTACAGTATGTAACTTCTTTCCGAGATCTTTTTATCCAAATATGAACATGATTGGGATTCTACCGAGATCTTCTATCTTTTCAAACCTACACGTTAATTCTGATCCCACCTAATATTGAATAAATTATAAATCAATTATTTTGTAATAGTTGTATAGCCTTATTAATTTTACAATTATAACATTCTCATATTACTCTATTTAATTACCAATATCAATATATCAAACTAATATCTATATCCATAATGTGTCAAAATAATATCCTATATTTATAAACTTTCCAAGTAATATATATCTATACAATCTATCAATATCATATTAATTAATTGAGCATAAAACAAATATCATACTATTTAAGAAAAATATTTAGATTTACCCTAAAAGAATCTATCAAAATAATATCTATATTTACAATCCATCCAAATAATATCTATCAAAATATATGAATATCATACTAATAAAGAAAATATTTAGATTTACCTTAAAAGAAGCTATAAAACATGAATGGATTGATCTACAAGATATATATTAATTTGTATATCTATCTATAAAAAAATTATGATTTTAGGTTATACAGTAAAGATATATATATAGAAAATAGGATTTGTTAAGATATCAATATTATATTTATTTGTTTAAAGTTTGATAAAAAAAAATATGATCTACTGGACATCGGTATTATATTTATCAAATTTTATATTTTAGGTTGGATTTCCACGTTAATCAAGTAGTGTATACAAAAGAATTTTTATATTTAAGGCATAGTCGTACATGGTACGACGGGGTAATCTAGTGTGATAAAAACTTGACTTTTTAACGTACCATCCAGATCAAAATCAAGGACGAATCTCTAAACTGTTTGGAAGGGTAGAACTTACCTTCGGTATAAACATTTAAAGGACATAGAATTTGATCTTACTACTTGCTAGATCATGGCAAAGATCTAGCATCAACTTTGAACTAGCCTGATCACCGACACGAAAGTTCCCCTTACTAAAATGACCATTTTACCCCGACCCTGTCATTGCGCGTATCACTGAATCCTCGCCCCTGTCATGGGAGCGCATAAAACCCCAGCTCCGCTCCTTGCAAAATCGCTTCTCTCAAAACTCAAAAACACAGCAAAACCAATTCAACCCCCTCACGTCCAAGCTCTCAACAATGGCGGCCGAAAACCACAAATCCGAGCCCACCGCCACAATCGAGTGCCCGATCGATCCGCCTCGACGAAAGGTCGCCTTGATCACCGGGATCACCGGCCAAGACGGCTCCTACCTGACCGAATTCCTCCTGAAGAAAAACTACGAAGTCCACGGCCTAATCCGCCGCTCCTCCAATTTCAACACACAACGCATCAACCACATCTACATCGATCCTCACAACACTCACAAAGCTCAGATGAAGCTCCACTACGCCGATCTGACCGACTCCTCCTCCCTCCGCCGTTGGATCGACACCATTGCTCCCAACGAGGTCTACAATCTCGCCGCTCAGTCGCACGTCGCCGTCTCGTTCGAGATCCCGGACTATACGGCCGATGTGGTGGCCACCGGATCGCTCAGGCTGTTGGAGGCGCTCAGATCTCATGTTACGGCCACCGGAAGGAAGGATGTGAGGTACTACCAGGCTGGCTCGTCGGAGATGTTCGGAGCTACGCCGCCTCCTCAGTCGGAAACGACGCCGTTTCATCCTAGGTCGCCGTATGCCGTCTCTAAAGTCGCCGCTCACTGGTACACCGTCAATTATCGCGAGGCCTACGGTAATTGTTCTCGTTTCCTTACTTCGAATAAGATTCGCTTGATTTGGCTGTTCAATTTGGTGAAATTTTGCTGTTCTTGGAGCTGAAGCTGTGCATTGTCATGATCTTGATGTATTTGGTTTTAATTTTATGATCTGGATCCGCTAAGCGAGTGATGATATAGGAGATTATACTGCCAGAGGTTTAGTATGCTTTGTTGTATTGATAAATTCTCATGAGATTCATTTCATGTGGAATTAGTTTGATTTGGTCGTTAGTGGCTGGTTTTTGCTGTTTAATTTGGTGAATTTTGCTGTTCTTGGAGCTGAAGCTGCATTGTCATCATATGAATGTGTTTGGTTTTAATTTCATGATCTGGATCCGCTAAGCGAGTGATGATATAGTAGATTATGCTGCCAGAGGTTTAATATGTTTTGTTGTGTTGATAAAATTGAGAGTTCTCCTGCATTGGATTTGCTGGATCTGGATGAGTTCTTATGAGTTTTGCTTGTGAAATAGAATTGGTGAAATGTGCTATGTGGATTCACTAGAATTGGTGAGTTCTTGTAAGTTTTGCTTATGGATCTGAAGCTGCATTGATAGGTGATCTGGATTCACTAGAGTACTAAAAAGAAGGTGCTATGTGGATTACATTGCCTGAAGTGTACTATCACTTGTCCTAATGATATAGTGACAGTTTTGCTGCATTCAAAGTGTTAAACCCTTACTTGATTCAAGTGAACAGGGAATGTCAACTCAGTCATCCTTATAGTCTTCTTAAATCTTGTACTGTGTCATTATGACTAGTTATAAGTGAAATATGCGCACTGTTGCTGCTGGAATGGGACTATAAGCTTCTCCTGTGATTCAATCTGAACAAAATGGCTAATATCTGAAACAGGTCTATACGCTTGCAATGGAATTCTGTTCAACCATGAGTCTCCACGAAGGGGAGAGAACTTTGTGACCCGAAAGATCACCAGAGCGTTGGGCAGGATCAAGGTCGGTCTTCAGCACAAGCTCTTCCTGGGCAACCTCAAAGCTTCAAGGGACTGGGGTTTTGCAGGAGACTATGTGGAGGCGATGTGGCTGATGCTTCAGCAGGAGAAGCCCGACGACTATGTTGTGGCTACGGAGGATTCTCACACAGTGGAGGAATTCCTAGATGTGTCGTTTGGCTACTTGGGTCTGAACTGGAAAGACCATGTGGAGATCGATCCGAGGTACTTTAGGCCGTCTGAGGTGGATAACTTGAAGGGAGATGCTACCAAGGCAAAGGAGGTTCTTGGGTGGAAGCCTAAAGTCGGGTTCGAGCAGCTGGTGAAAATGATGGTTGACGAGGATGTTGAGCTCGCTAAGCGTGAGAAGGTTCTTGTTGACGCTGGCTACATGGATGCCCAGCAACAGCCTTGATCTGATCATATATTTGAATCATCAAACAAAATACATCTGATTTACAGGTTCTCGCACTAGCCCCATACACAGAACCTAAAATTTTATCAGGCAAGTTAAAGTTTGTCCCATTTCATGGCTTACTCAAGGGGCTAGAAGTTTTATATTGACGTTGGAAAGTAGATTGTTCAAGCTATATGTTGATTTAATTTCTAAAAGCAAGTTGTTCTTTCATTGTTGTGGGTATTAGTTGTTAGATGCTAAATTCAGTTTATTGAATTTAGTGTTGCTCTGGTTTTGAGTTCATTAGGGTATTTTTTCCTTGTTCAGGCTGAAAGCGTTATATTGTCCTCTGTCTGTTTTCATGTCACAGTTGATCTTCTTCTTAGCCTTTAGGCTTGTATGATGGTTCTTATAATGTCAAAGAACTGCTGTACCTTGAATGTTCATTTTCCACTTATGAGTGCAGATTTTGTTTCAATACAAACACTATTTCACAGAGATAGTTACAACTTTGCAAACTGACTTTTACTGTTCTGTTTTCGGAGCCTTTGAACTTTCAATCTTTAATCCTTCAAATTGTAGGTAACTAAGCATGAAGCATCGTCCCCACCATAATTTGCATATTTCCTTTTCATTTCGTGTCTGGCCTCCCTTGCGCCCGCTCAGGGTGCAATGAAATTTTGTATTTAATGGTGAAAGGGTCAATTTTTTGTAAGATTTGGGACATACTTCTAAGGCGCAACAATGCCGAGCCAATCGGTTGGGTTCGGTTTATTCTCTTATGAGGTCGGTTTGACCAACAGATTAATAATGTCATTTTAAAAAATTTGCATTCATTATCAAATTAATGTAAATTTAATAATGTACATAAATAGGATATTGAACGAAATGAATTTAAATTTAAATTTATATTAACAATTAAAAAAATACGTATTTAGATCAATAGGTCTGAGCTTGGATCTGTCACATTTAGATTGAATATCCTCGAGTCAAAATTCGATCTAGATCAATTAAGTCGGATTTATGCCCGTACATAAGGTAAGATATATCATTCTAATAGTTTCCCCTTAATCTAAGATAAGATTATTGTATATTTGAATACAAATCAATATATACTATAAAAGCCGACCGTTTTCGAGCCACCACGTTGATTCTGGCCCCACCAGATATTTAACCAAAATAATTTTTAAAGTCTTTTAATTACATACAATAATTTTGCTATGTAAATTTTTAATCTTTTAATTAACTACCTTATCAACAATATCTATCCATACTATCCAAAATAAAATAAAATTGGCTACATAAATTTTCAATCTTTTAACTAACTACCTTATCAACAATATGTATCCATAAAAAAACCAATTTGCTACGTAATAAGAATCTGGCTTCTCAAAAAAGAATCTGGCTTGGCATCGTAATGGGTAAACCATGTGATTATTAATATGTTTGATATGGTATACATACGTACATCCTAATGGGTAAACCATGTGATTATTAATATGTATTTATACGTGATGTATTATTAATATTACGGGATTATTAATATCATATTATTATTAATATTATGGGATAATATTATTACGGGATGTGTATGTTTACGTAATATCATACTCCGTATTATTTTTAATAATCTATACTATATATTAAAGTCGAGGAATTTCGAGCCTCCACGTTAATTCTGGTCCTACTTTATTAAATTTTATATGTTTTATTTTTCTTAATTATCTAATCTTTAATTTTATCTTTTTTCTTACCCATCAAATATCTATCTTTGAAGGCATATTATTTATCTTTAAAATTTCTTTAATTGTCTAATCTTTAATTGTATCCTTTTTCTTACTCATCTAATGTCTATCTTTGAAACAATATTATCCATCTTTAAAATTTCCTTCTATAAAAGATACATATTAATTAAATTTTCTTTTCAATTATTATTTTAATCTATTAATGTAAGAATTAACATAAGAAGCTCGAATTAAAATAGAATTTTAAAAATCCCCTTTTTCTAAATAAATTATTATTTGTATCCTTGACACTAAATCAATTTGTATTTATCAGTAACTTTTACGTAAACTATATAGTATATACTATCATGTCCCTAATAACTTAGCTTTTATCTCTCATAATCAAACAATTAATTTTTCCATATTATTTCAATAGTCTAATTACGTTATTTATTATCAGTTTATGTAAAACAGATAAAATTTCCTATCCTTTTTGATATATTAGTTATCTTTTTATATTAAAACATCTCATTTTATATTATATTGCCTTATAATATCTCAAAATTGTGATAATAAGGGCAATGATGTATATTAACCATTAGAGACAAATTTTGAAGGATGAAAAAGTAAGCAAATTTTATTTACTAAGTTGCTCTATAATTAGAATATGTTTAATATTTTTTATAATCTAATATGTGTGGTACTACAAATCTGAAAAATATTTTGTTTTGTCTAGAAAAAATAACATTTTTCATATTTTAAAATTTTAATTATATGTTTTGATTTATTAATATCTTATTTATAACAAAATTATATTTAAAATGTAAAGCGCGAGTCATTGTCGTGCATGACACGACGGGTAGAGCGAGTACAATGTTAAACCACCGCTGCCCATATGATCTAGGGCAATTCGTTGCCTTACCTAGCACCTTAACCAACCCCTAACCTTGTCTCAAAAAAAAAAAACCAACCAACCCCTAACCCATACTTATTTTTATGATGAGTAACTCCGGCCGAAACAATAACCAACAGGAAACTGCACTATTCCGTGACCAAGAATGCACCTTTGGCATCAAGCCGGCCTCTGGTCCTCTGGATTCCCCTCTTCAGAACCCCATTACGCCGCCGGCGACGGAATTCCCGTCTCCGACGACGACGTGTACCAACACTAACGTCCAGCCTTCAGGTATTCTAGGGCTCCGTTCCAAATCCTACATATTCTGCAATTTTCATACAAATCTGTAGTTTAGTGTAATTGGAATGCTCTGCATACTCTTGTTTCTTCTTGTGTTTAGTTAGTTATTAGCCATATATATGTATATTTCTTGTGCATATTATTAATTTCCTTGTATAGCCTTGTAACCGTAGCCCTATATAAAGGGATTAAGCCTAATCTAATGAAACGACCTTTGATCTCTCTCTAATTCTGAGTCTGTCAAGGATCTATGGGATGACTTAAAACAGCGTTTTTCAGTCGGGAATGGCCCTCGCATTCTTCAACTCCGATTCGAAATCGCTAATTGTAGTCAAAAGGGTCAATCGGTTGTGGCTTACTACGGTAAGCTTAAAAAGCTCTGGGATGAACTGGCCACATACGTTCCTCTCGAGTCCTGCAAATGTTCTGGCTGCTCTTGTGGTTTAAATTCTCGACTCTCCAAGGCTCGTGATGAAGAACATACTCAGCAGTTTCCTATGGGTCTTGACGACTCTATGTTTGGGACGGTTCGATCTAGCATCATGGCATCGGATCCTCTTCCCAATATCTCTACGGTGTACTCTCGGATTATCCAAGAGGAATGTCAGAAATCTGCTATCAAGGATCGGGATCAACAAACCGATTCCCTTGCTTTTGCCGCGCGTTCTCCGGCGCCGTCCCGCTCTTCGACCACGCCTCCTGTTGATCGCAGCCTTCTTCATTGCAATCACTGTGGTCGTGATGGTCATGACGCTGCCACATGCTTCAAGCTTGTCGGGTTTCCTGATTGGTTTTATGAGAAGAAGAAGTCTGATCGGACATCTTCACATTCGGCGGTCGGCCGCGGACGTGGTGCTCAGTCTGATTCCGGTGCTGGTCGTGGTTCCTCTGCACGTCGTCGTGGCAATTCTGGTGTTGCCAATGCTGCTCAACAACCCCATGTTGGTGCGCCTGCTGGTTCTCAGCCGAACGCCGCTGATCGTCAGGCCCTTGGGTCCGGTTTTAACGATGCTCAGTGGAAGACCATGCTCAATCTTTACAATTCAATGGATAATTCCACTGCTTCTAATAAGCTCTCTGGTAAGAATTCAAACCCTTGGATCCTTGATTCAGGCGCATCCTTTCATATGACCGGCGAAAACGATATTTTGTCTGATGTGCATTCTATTGACTCGGTTAGCATTATTCTACCCGATGGTTCTACCTCTTTAGCTTGCAACGCAGGTTCTTTGTATTTTGGCTCATTGAAACTTGATAATGTTCTGTTGGTCCCTCGCCTCACTTGCAACTTGTTGTCTCTGGCTCAGCTCACTTCAGACTTGTCTTGCATTGTGACGATCACTCACCGTCTTTGTGTTTTACAGGACCTCAGTTCGAGGACAGTGATTGGAGCGGGTGAACAGCGAGGGGGGGTTTACTGGCTGCGTGCTCTTCATTCTGATGCTCGGGCATGTCGCTCTTCTGCTTCTGTTTTGACGCCAAACTTGCTTCATCGTTGTCTTGGTCATCCTTCAGTTTCTACGTTATCTTATTTGCCCATGTTGGACAATTCTAGTTCTATTGCTAGTCCATGTGATATTTGTTTTAAATCTAAGCAAGCTCGTACTGCTTTTCCTGACAGTTGCAATAAAGCTGATGATTTGTTTGAATTAATCCATTGTGATGTCTGGGGACCTTACAGTAAGGTTTCTCGTTCTGGAGCTTCATATTTTTTGACCATTGTTGATGATCATTCTTGTGTTGTCTGGGTGTATTTAATGAAAGCTAAGTCTGAAACTGCAAAATTAATTGAGCAATTCTGTGCTATGGTTTCTACTCAATACAAGAAGCAGGTCACACGTGTGCGTTCCGATAACGGCACCGAGTTCCTGCCTTTGATTCCTTTCTTTGCGTCTAAGGGCATATTGTTTGAGCATAGTTGCGCCTACACGCCACAACAGAATGGCCGTGTAGAGCGTAAACATAGGCATCTGCTGAATGTTGCCAGGGCCCTTCGATTTCAGGCACGTCTTTCTTTGCAATTTTGGGGCGACTGTGTCCTTACTGCTTGCTATTTGATTAACAGAACCCCGACTAAGTTGCTGAATGGGCGTTCTCCCTATGAGCTTCTCTATGGCCGTACTCCAAATTATTCTTTTATGCAAGTGTTTGGATGTCTTTGTTATGCAGCCTATCTTCCCAAATTTCGTGATAAATTTGCCTCCAGAAGTCACAAATGCATATTTCTTGGCTATCCTAATGGCCAACGAGGTTGGCGCTTATTTGATCTTGAATCTCGGGAAGTTGTTGTAAGTCGAGATGTCACTTTTTATGAGGATATTTTTCCTTCAGATGAGCCATCATATACCGAGTCATTGCCTATGGCAACTACTGAGCCCTCGCCTGTTGTATTTGATGAGCCGCCCACCGTCGAGATTCCAACGGTCATTCCGGTTCAGGCTGCTACCGACAGGGGGAGTCCTCCTGCTATCCGTCATAGTACTCGCCCTCGTCGAGCTCCAGGTTACTTGCATGACTATGTCTGCAGTACTACTCGTGTCGCACCCCCCCTCCTACTTCATCTTCACCCGTCTCCACGTCACTTTCCTCAGGTACTCGTTACCCAATTGCTGCTTATGTTTCGAGTACTAATTTTTCCACCTCTCATGCTAGGTTCTTGGCCGCCGTTACATCTGTCTATGAGCCTCGTACGTATTCTGATGCAGCTCGTCATGCTGAATGGCGTGATGCTATGGCTTCTGAGGTAGCTGCCTTGGAACGCAATAATACTTGGACGGTTTGTGATTTGCCTGCAGGAAAAACTCCCATTGGTTGTAAATGGGTGTTTCGCATCAAATACCATTCTACGGGTTCCATTGAGCGTTACAAGGCTCGTCTTGTTGCTCTTGGAAACCGTCAAGTTGAAGGCATTGACTTTAATGAGACCTTTGCGCCGGTTGCTAAGATGGTCTCGGTTCGTGTGTTCCTGGTTGTTGCTGCCGTGAAAGGTTGGGAACTACATCAGATGGATGTTCATAATGCGTTTCTACACGGAGATCTTGATGAGGAGGTCTATATGAAACTTCATCCTGGTTTTACAGGCACAGCTCCTGGTCAAGTTTGTCGTCTTAACAAGTCTTTGTATGGACTCCGGCAAGCACCACGCAATTGGTTCTTCAAGCTTGCTGCAGCTCTTACAGCGTTTGGCTTCATTCAGAGCTATGCGGATTACTCTTTATTTTCCTTTGCTCGTGGATTTGTTGTCTTGCATGTGCTTGTCTGATGATCTTATTATTGCAGGCAATGACCAGGCCCTTATCTCTCGCTTCAAGACGTACTTGAGTTCTTGCTTCTCTATGAAGGACTTGGGCTCGTTGAAATATTTTCTTGGGATTGAAATCGCTCGCTCTACCAAAGGGCTATTTCTTTCTCAACGAAAATACACTCTGGATCTTCTCTCTGACACCGGATTGCTTGCTGGCCGTCCCTGTGACTTTCCTATGGATCAGAATCAGCAGCTTGCTACTTCTACAAGTGACTTGTTTGATCAGCCAGAGCAATATCGTCGACTTGTAGGTCGCCTTATCTATCTCACGATTACACGTCCCGATATTTGCTTTGCAGTTCATATTTTGGCTCAGTTTTTACAAACTCCTCGTGTTGATCACTGGAATGCGGCACTGCGCGTCATTCGTTACCTGAAGACTCATCCTGGACAAGGTCTCTTATTATCCGCGTCTAGCTCTCTTCAGATTTCTGCTTTCTATGATTCAGATTGGGCAGCATATCCTATATCTCGGCGTTCTATTTCGGGTTTCTTTGTTTTTCTAGGTGCCTCTCCTATCTCCTGGAAAACAAAGAAACAACACATGGTATCTCGCTCTTCTGCTGAAGCCGAATATCGGTCCATGGCCTCTACGTGTGCTGAGCTTTTGTGGCTCAAATATCTTCTCTTGTCGTTAGGAGTCTCTTATAATCTTCCTATGAAGATGCATTGTGATAGTCAGGCTGCCATGCACATTGCTTCTAATCCGGTCTTTCATGAGCGAACAAAGCATATTGAGATTGATTGCAATTTTGTTCGAGATGAGTTACTTAAGGGCACCATCGGCCTTGCTTATATTTGCTCTGCTGATCAACCTGCTGATTTGTTTACTAAACCTTTAGGGAAGCAACAGTTTCAGTTTTTATTATCCAAGTTGGGCATTGTTGATTTACATGCTCCAACTTGAGGGGGAGTATTAGCCATATATATGTATATTTCTTGTGCATATTATTAATTTCCTTGTATAGCCTTGTAACCGTAGCCCTATATAAAGGGATTAAGCCTAATCTAATGAAACGACCTTTGATCTCTCTCTAATTCTGACATTAGTTGAACCCATAACGGCCAAACATAGCACTATGAAAAGAGGAGCGAGGAGAAAAGCAAGACAAAGGGCTCCTAAATCTAGTCAAGGCAACAAGGATGAGATACATACCTTGGCCAAACAAAGTTGGAAAAAACATGATGAAGAAGATCATGAAGTTGTGGGCAATATTGAAATTGATTCTGCGTCTATTTGTTGTGTTAAGGGTGATGATGATGAATGGTACACTTGTCTAATGGAGAAGTACAAGGATGGACCCTCTCTCTATGCTCAAAGAGCATATGGCATTAAGATCAATCCCGATGCATGTAGGAATGTGAGTATTGATTATCTAATCAAGTTTGGTATTTCCTTTTCCTGGTTTTGAAACATTGATGAGTTGGTGTGATGTAGGATCAAGACTTGTTTCACTTCAAGGAGGAATGGTACACTTCTCTAATGAAGAGGTACAGGGATGACACCGCCAATCCTTGGGCGACTCGAACAAAGCGTCCTCTCTATATCATTGTGAGTCAAGATTCGAACTTTCGCTTACTTTCGGCTCTTTTTTGGCTTTTGGTTCTGTCAGAAACATCCTCTCGTCTGGCTCGAGTGGGATGTACTAGGTAGCTAGTGTTCTTGATGTTGGGTTTAACAATGGTGGACTTGTAATGATAGGATCAATATCCGGGTCATATGGAATCGAGCATTATTCGCCCGCAATTCAATTTTACCGACGCGATCCAAGTGACTCACTGTAGAGGTATAACATCTAGTAGCTGAGCACGTTTTCTTAGGCTTTTGGTTGTTATTAACACATACATATATATGTATAGCATTTCTTCCGGATACATATGCAGCTAACGACAACGCGAGCTTCTATTCGAGAAACTATTATGATGTTGTTGATGTAAGTCCATGACTTGTGTGTGCCTTATTATTGAATAGAGAGGCCTTGAAATTTGTCTTCTAACTTGTCTTTGTTGCAGTATAATGATAGGCATTACCCATTTTTCAAAGGAGGAAACCACTATTTTGGAGGTGGGTACTAAGCAAGGCTTGTATAAAGAACGGTGAGCTCTGGAGTTCACCTTCACTATGCTATGATCAAGCTTTCTGGTTGCTTCATTGTGTGTTTTTATTCTGTATTTTTCATACAATTTGCACCCTATTGTTTGCCAGCTGCTTTAGTGTATATAGCTTAATTTATTTGCTGGTATCAATTTGATGTTTTGTGGGGAGAGCTCTTTTAGGTTGTTTATATCATAGTTTATGTCTATACATGGTGGATAATTCCTAGATCTATGCTACAATTTGTTTTGGACTTCAGCTCTCCTCTTTTAATATTGTGTCCTCACCAAGTATTAGACTTGAAAATATTTGGGCTTGGGCCACCAAATGTCAAAATTTTGCCTTAACATCCGGGTCTAGTCAAGTATGGCCGGCTCATTTGAGCCACTATGGATGCCCAAGCCCATCCATAATATGGCTCAGGTTGGCCTAGCTTGCAGGTTGGTCCGCTATTAAAGATTATAATGAAAATTACTAATGTTATAGATTAATTGATAAAAAATAACTTTATTATTAAAAAAATATTTAGTTTGTCACACATATACATGATATATCACACACATATAATACCTTTATTACATAAATATAATAAGTTAATTATCTTAAAAAATATATGGGCTGGGTCAGATGGGTCTACAACCTTGTTTATATTCAGCCATGGACCGGAAAAGCCAAAACATCTACTCAAACCTGGTTGGGCGGAACTGGTGAATAGGGATGATGGACCAACCTGGGCTTGTTCAGGCCGACTTCAAGCAACGTCTTGGCCTTGTGTCACGCATCGTGTTCCACAGGCAAAGACGGACACATGACAAGTCACATAGGTATGAGCATAGGGTTTGGCCTTTTGTCACGCGTCGTGTTCCACAGGCCAAGACGGACACATGACAAGTCACCTAGGTATGGGCGTAGGAGTTTCTGGAGGTTTTTGGGATGTTGAGGACTAGGTGCAACCCTCCCGGAGTCTTGTAGGTCAGGCACACCTCTTTTGAGGACAAGGCGCGCCCATTTTGGGCGTCGGCAAATACAGGCGTGCACAGGCGCATCCTAACAATGACTTCTAGAATTATATGACATGTGTTTTGGATGAAAAACGATGATCGTCTAAACATCATAAATATGAGGTTACGATCGAGAGTTTCGAATGACAATGAACGAATGAATGTGTAGAGAAAAGATATGAGATCGACAAATAGCTTTAGTGATAGCAAATCGAATACAAGATTCAGTTGGTTGTGCTAAGATACGATAAAAATTCGGAAATTTTGTGTGGTAACCCTCAAGTTAAGGTAATTTCACATGATACCCAACACTTTGTAAAATTTTGTGTGGTAACCCTCACTTTTAACATTTTTTTGCCCCATACCCAACTGTTAATTTCAACCATAAAAACGTTGAAAAAAATGTAATCCACTCTCATCTTCTCAAACTCATTGGAACTTCTTTATCACCTTCTCATCAGAACCTTCTTTGGATGATTTTGCAAACAAGGTCCTGGCGGGGGTGGACAATTATTTTGCCTTCTTTTTCTCTTTGTGTCAACTACTTTTTTTTTTTGAGTGAACATTGTTCATGTGTGCTTGTACATATACATGTTAGTAATTGCCATTTAGTATACTATTATTGGAGAAGAGAAAGTATCACCACATAGCTAAGTATTAGTGTAATTATGAAGGGGAATGAGTACTTGTCAAAAGGACGAAATGATATATTTGTAGATTCAGTTTTCTGATGTTTTTTTTTTATAATCAAAATCAGTTTACTGATGTTAGTTGTTGATGCAATATACTTGATCGATCATGTATCATCAATTCAACTACGTGAATATTGAAGATGTCAGTTTATTGGCGTCTTCTTTGCTAACTTAGAATATAATAAGTTCCAAGCTGATCGATCATTTTTATTATTTGATGGAGTGAAGAACCATTCACCTTCTTAGCATCTTTATATTATAACCCTAATTTCTAAACTAATACCTTCAAATTTCAGAAACCATAAACCTTACAACCTTGACTGAAGTCGTCGTTGTCCTATACCTAGCATATCGTTGTTGCCTACCACCGTACCGGAAGTCGTCACTCAGTATCTCCGTCCTCTGCAAATCTGTCCACAGCCAAGGAGGACGCCATTGATGTTACAAAGATAGAAGATGAGAAATATTTTGTATTAACACCAATTAATACTTTTAGACATCTCTTGTCTAAAGACTCTCGTATTTCTAGCCATCCACACATAGTAAACAACAGTACTTACACAAGCTCCTTGTTCCTCTCATATTACTCAGCATTCTCATCCAATCATTAATGTCTTCAAGTCTTCTTCCAATTCCAGCCCAAGTTCGAACACCGTCTTTTAAAATTTACACCCAAACCAAAGATGAGCTCTAGGTTCTTGTAAATTATCTTCACATAACTCACACTTTCATATGTCCTATATCATTTTAAAATCTGATCTAAGTGCCTCCCTCTAACACTCCAACTTGCTCCTAAACCTAGTTGTGGAGAATTGTTATCCCACATCGGAAACAAAGAAAGAAATTGCCTAGTATATAAACCTTTGGGTTACTCCCCCTATTGCCAATTGGTTTTAGGGTGGAAACCCATGGGCTTATATACTAGGCTCATACACACATGTGTGGTCGTACCGATACGTCCCATTCTACCTTTCTACCGGGCCCACAGACTTTCTTCATGGTATCAGAGCGGGTTTGGTCTTGGGCCCATTATCTACCTTACTATCTACCTGGGTTGGACTTAGCCAGTTTGCTATCCGCTCGTTATCTACCTACTATGTGCAAGCTGCCTTTCCCAGCTGCACCGTATCTTATCAAAGTCCAAGTGTCAACTGCCGTACCCAGTTGCACTTGAGGGGGCGTGTGGAGAATTGTTATCCCACATCGGAAACAAAGAAAGAAATTGCCTAGTATATAAACCTTTGGGTTACTCCCCCTATTGCCAATTGGTTTTAGGGTGGAACCCCGTGGGCTTATATACTAGGCTCATACACACATGTGTGGTCGTACCGATACGTTCCATTCTACCTTTCTACCGGGCCCACAGACTTTCTTGTCTCGGTGTACTTATGAACTTAATTAATCGACGTCTGCAAGTAACATACGCCACCAGATTGTGACATTTTCTAATCCAACTTCTGATTAAAAGATTAATGCTCGAGATAGGACTTGAATTACAATTCTAAACACACCACGTGAAACCGGGCAAAGCGTAGCTCCGAAGGGAAACATCTTCTTCATCATAACAATGTCAATTGCCAAACGTGTTTAATGAATAAAATAAGGGTTTATATAACCCCGTAATGACTCTTGGATGATGATGTGTTTCATTCATAGAATGCCATTTAATGACTTTATATAATTATATGCCATGTAGTGACTTGAATTCAGTTCATAAAGGGGCCGTGAAGCCAAACAACTAAACAAAGAATCTAATAAGGGAAAAAAGAAAAGGGAAAGGGTAAAAAGACAAAGGCATGGTTAACCGAGGCCACGTTGCACAGCGCACGCTAGACAGTAGACTAGAAATGGACCCCTCCCACTCCCTTTTCACCCGAATGTTTTAAAAAATACCTTTTTCATGTAGATAGCATATAGTACTAATATTGTTGTAATAAAGTGCCTCATTACATAATCATATGTCTGTTATCTGTTAACCTTCATTTGGCCTCGATATGTGTTTTCTGTTTCAACAAATACCGAGAAGAACAGAAAACACATATCGAGGCCAAATGAAGGTTAACAGATAACAGACATATGATTATGTAATGAGGCACTTTATTACAACAATATTAGTACTATATGCTATCTACATGAAAAAGGATCTTTCAAGTAATATGGCCAAACAAGGATCTTTCAAGTTTCATCCGGGCTGCGCGAGGGCAGGGGTTTCTAATCTTTGCTTCGCTGACGACCTTTTCATCTTCTCTCATGGGAGTTTAAACTCTGTCAAAGTGGTGAGGGATGTTCTTGATATGTTCAGTGCTGTTTCTGGACTTGAGATTAATGCAGCTAAGTCTAAAGTTTATTGTGCTGGCCTCCAAAATTGCGATGTGGCTGCTATTAGCCAGACTTTGGGTATGGAGGAGGGTCTGCTGCCCGTGAAATACCTTGGGGTACCTCTGTGCAGCACAAAGCTTCAAAGAAAAGATTTTGAGGGTCTTCTCAGGAAGGTTCGATCTAAAATCAACTCTTGGGCTTGCAGGTTCTTGTCTTACGCAGGCAGGCTGGAGGTGATGAAGGCGGTTCTCTTTGGCATTTTAAATTATTGGTGTAAGATCTTTTTGTTGCCAAACACTGTCATAAAAGAGATTACTTGTATGCTCCGGAATTTCCTTTGGAGTGGTAGGTGTGATGGGAAGAAAGCACCCATTGCCTGGAGCAAGGTCTGTAAGCCAAAACAGGAAGGTGGTTTGGGCATCAGGGAAATCAAAGTGTGGAATAAGGCGAATTTTGCTGAGTTAATTTTTGATGCTGTTGAGGGTGAAGTTGCGAACTCCATATGGTATACGTGGGTTGCTAAGAATTACCTGTCCATGGCTGATTTTTGGAACGTTAGATGCAAGAGCTCGGCAAGTTCGACTTGGAAGGCTGTTTTATTGTTGAGGGACGAGCTGGCTGGCTCATTGAATGGTAATCCAGCTGTGTTGGTGGCTCGTAGGGGGAGACTGGATGTGCAGCAGCTCTATGACAGCTTGCGTGCAAGGGGAGAGAAGGCAAGCTGGTGTGAGCTTGTGTGGCAAAGGATTAACACGCCAAGAGTGGCTTTTTGCATTTGGAAAGTTATCAATGGTGGGAACATAACTAAGGACAGACTTTTCAGGCTTGGATTGATTCAAGATGACTTGTGTGTTCTGTGTAACGATGGACAGCAGGAATCAGTGCAACATTTGTGGTTCGGTTGTAGGTACACGAGTAAGGTCCTGCGCGAAGTTTTGTCCTGGGCAAAGATCAAAAGAAGGACCAAGAATCTAGAGGATTGGCTTCAGCAAGCTAGTGGGATGAAGGGGAAAAACAACCTGTTGTTTAAGATTTGGAATGCTTGTCTTGGTAGTGTCATTTATTACACTTGGTTTGCTAGAAATAGGCTCATTTTCAAAAATGAGCGGGTGGAGGTGGAAAATTGTATTCGATTGAGTATAAGTCTTGTGAGAAATAGCCTTAAAGCTAGATACAAGGCTAAGTCGAGAAGTGACCGGAGAATCCTAGCGTCGTTAGATCTAGGAGATGATGTAAGTAGCTAGATGCTCTTCTAGCATTTTTGGCTTGCCATTTTGTGAATAAAAATTAACCCCTTTTTATTCAAAAAAAAAAAAAAATACCGAGAAGAACATGATTTTTTTTCTTTTTCTTGGTTTGTTTTTGATGAGGATCAACTCAATCTTTGTGACAAATTTCCAACCCGTGACCCAACCCGTAACAACTGAAACTTAAATGATTTGAAACGTTGTACGTTTTTGTTTTTCAATGGACTTCTTTACCTGCATACTAATCATAGAGAAACTCTGAAGAAGAAAAGAGGTTATAAAGAACAAACTAGTTACATTGAGCGGCTCCTCGACCCAACGAAAGGAGTGATGTGAGGCTTGATTTTTCGTAATGTGATCGAAGAGGCGGTAGAAACCAAGCCCTACACCTCCGATCCCAACATTCCTCATGGCTCTTGTCGCTAGGCCATCTCATGTGAGGTTGAGAACATTAATATGAATATCAAGCAAATGCCGTGGATTCAACCAGTTAGGATATAGATACAAGGACTTGCTCTAATACTAGCCTACTATAGTGAAGTTTCCTCTTAGAATCTATTAGTAATAGGAGAAGTGATCCATCTCTTTAATTAGTTCAAACTTAAAACTTTGATGTGAGAATTCCAACACCTTGTTCAGAAAAGCATGCAGCTAGCACAATGTTACAAACTGTCTTTTTTATGGTGGAAGTAACAATAGAAATTTGTCTTGTAAATGCCTATAATGAATGAATAGTATATACGTATTAGTATGTTGGCAAGAGGCTGATAATGCTAGGAGACAGCCATGCAATCAGGAGGAATTGTGAGAACTAAATTTAGATCACGAATATTCTACATATTTACTAAGAGCTAGGAAGACTAATTCATGGTCAATTCACCTCAACTACAACAAAATCACATATATAGTAACATAGTAAATAACAAGATATATAATGTTATTGTTTCCTTTAACACACATAGAGAGTTTGGTAAAATGGAAGCTGGTGGGAGGCAGGAGGCTTCACTCTTTCACCACAAATATAATCTTTACAATATGACTTACATATATGTTGTTTGTTCATATATGATATAGCTCCCAACAAACCCTTCAAGTTATAAATTCATGCAAACAAACCCACCATATCTATATATTGATCTCAAAACATTAAAAAAAAAACAGCAAGGAAAAATTTATGACCCAGAATAGACAATAAAAAAAAACGTTATTTCAATCTCACCAGATTTCATTTGTCAAATATGCAAATCCCAAGCTCACTCTCTGAGCTTGAAGCCAAGAACCCACTTATCAACTTCTCCCCTTCTTCTTCTTCTTCCTCTTCTCCGTCGTCTCTACCATTCTGCAACAAGTACAATGCCATATCTTCATTATTCATAACCCCTTGATGATGATGATGATCATGGACTCCGAAACTCGACCCAACACCTTGATGAATCTGACTATGACTAGGGTTAGCTTGTTCATTATCATGACTTAGTTGGGAAGCAACAAACTTATCCAAGGCGCGCCAATCCGTCACCTTCTCCAAGGAAGCGAGGCTCGATTTCCCTCTCTTCATCTTCTCTAACTCCTCCAAATCATTGTTGTTGTTGCTGTTGCTTTGGTCAGATATTAAAGACATGGAGCTAATGGGCCTCTTCAACAAGGAGAATGAAGGGCTTTCTAGCTGAGGAAGCTGCATGAAAGGATGGTCTGATGGTTGCATAGGGATGTTGAGGTTGTTCCTATTGTTGTTGTTGTTTGTTTGATGATTGATCTCTTGCTTGCAAAGATAGCTATGAGGTGAGGGTGAGGATGGAATGAAGTTTTGTGGGTTCCTTGGGAGATAGTGGTGGCGGCGATCGGGCGTGTCAATGACGGAGTTAAGTAGCCTTGTTTCATGATCAGCCTGATCATAGTAGTAGCTTGAGGAGTCCCAACCTTGATCAAGGGCCTTGTTGTGACTTGATTGTGCTGTTGCTTTCTTCTTGAATGCTCTACACACAACCCATCCTTCCTCCTATGTTTTTACAATAACAAAGATGAGGATCAATTAATCAGTGTAAAGTAATTAACACACTTATGTCAGCAATATACAATATACGGGCGCCTTCGGATTATCTACGATAATGCATTATCTTGCGTTATAATACATTACATTAGACAATCCAAACATACCCTAAGACTTGTAGGCTTTTGTATCAACATACTATATAACTTTGGCTGTTAACTTGTCACCTGTTTTATCAGTATAGTTCATAGTATAACTTTGTTAGCATGTTTGCCAAAAGGTAGGTGGTCTCACAAAAGTCAATCACATTAAATTACATGTGAGCTATGACCTTGACTCATGACAAGACAAAAATATTCTCAAAAGTCTTATCCTATATAGGAAAGGGACTTGACTGAATAATATATTGTCCCATCTATAAAAAGGATCATCATGTGCACCAACACTATGAACAAAAAGGGATGGACATAAATTAACCTGCCGCTACCTAGTCACAATGGTAATCATATTAACTAGTCAATTAAAGTCAAAATTTCTGTTTAAAAAGACAAGCAAGAACATTAGCATGCCTCTTAGGCCGGTTCATTACAGTGCCCTACACAAACAATAAGTCAAGGTTTCAAACATTAGAATGATGTTTTTTTTGCTCACTTGGGCTTACTAAGCAGCTTAAAAGATAAGAGGACAAATCGTTACTCTGGAGTCTCGAACCTGAGACCTCATCGTACACCCATGAGTACTCAACGAGTGAGCTAATCCATATGTTTAGCTCTAGTCATTTCTTGTTTGTTTGTTGTGTGGTTTTATTTTTTTTTCATTCTGACTTTGTTTAGCTATCTCCTCTTAATCTACTAGGGTTTTCTAACACACTATTTTTCCTTACCTTTGTTAAAAATGTGTGTGGGTGGGTGGATAAAACACGGTGAAGAGAGAGTGAGAATGAGAAAGAGGCAAAAGAAAAACATAGTGTGGGTTTTGTTCTTTTTGACTTGCAGAAAGAAAGACAGGGAAAAAGCTCCTATTTGGATCCCACTGTGTTTTCTGAAACACAAAAACCTTTTCAAGCTTCAGAAAGTGGTCATATGGTTTCCCTGTTTCAACCAATGTCTCGCATGCACATAAATTAAAGTTAAATTAAATTCATCAATAAGCTATAAGCCTAGCTTTTTTGCAAAAGTAGAGCTACTTTGGTGTAAAAATTGCTAATTATTTAAATTTTATGTATCACAAGTCTCTTCCTCCACTATCTCTCTCTCTAATCTCTCTCTGTGCATGCATGAGAAAGATGTGTGTAGAAAGAAAGAGGAGAGAAAGTGGTGCACAGTAACTTAGCACTTTATCACCATGCAAAGAGTTTTTAGCATCTAATGATATTGTCTTGTTCATACTGTATCCCCAAACAAAACTAGCATGATCAAAAGATTTCACAATTGAATCTTGTTGCTTAGAGTTGGCATGGGAGAGATTTAAACATATTGTAATTTTAGACTCTTGATTTTGTACTTGTTTTATCTATACAATGATTTTGTACTTGTTTTAGACATTATCATAGATCTTTTGTGATACATATGGATTTAATTGTATATTTGAACAATATACCATCAAAAGAAGTTTGAAACACAAGACAAGAATCATCATATATAGAGCCTAAGATAATGTACAATGACTATGTGTAACGTTAATTTTTTTCCGCCTATGTGTAACTTTAATTTGATAATGCCTAAGAATTGATCCAACTTGCCTATCATGATTGAATTGATCGTACAAAACATAACGAATTGAGCTCAGTTAAGCATTAGAGGTTACCTGTGGTGGTCCATTCTCGTCGGTTTCGAGCCTATACTCATGCATGATCCAGTCAGATTTCTGGCCGTTGGGAGCCCTACCCTTGTAGAAAACAAGGGTTTTCCTCATTCCAATGAGCTTTGTCTTATCATAGACGGCTTTGTCTCTTCCGGTGGCCTTCCAAAACCCGGCCATGGTGGCCCTGTTGGTCCTCGTCCCAGTTGGATACTTTTTGTCCTTGTGGCTGAAGAAGTACCACTCATTTTGCTCTTCATATCCTATCCTGCATCTCTCTGCACCATTACCAAAACTTAGCCCAATGTATTTGAAAGCAATCGTTTGAATCTAAGACGAGGCTTTGGAGCAACCGGTAGCTCAAAGAAACTACATCTAATGACCATAAAAACCAATTTCAAGGTATGATATGTTTGATAAATGATGTTGATATCATGAATTTAGTTCATATATATGATCCGCGAAGTGCAAGAGATCAATAGAATTCAACTTAAGATAGCCATGGTATGAATTAGATCTAGTGAGATATGAGAACATGAAATGAAGAAGGAAGAAGAAAAAGCACACATACATTAGATTTGTATAGAAATAGGCATATATACCTTGTAGATCCCAGGGCTCGATCCGGTACAAATCAATGTCTCTGATGACATCAAGATCAATCCTTTGAGATGTAACCTTCTTCTTCAAGTAGTAGCCGACGAGCTCTTCATCGGTTGGGTGGAACCGAAAGCCTGGCGGTACGCATGATTCCATAGGCTCCATGATATCAAGTATCTTACTTTTTTTCCTTTAGCTTCTTTACTTGATCAAGCTGCATAGAATTCACCAGCAAGCACTAAGCAAACCTTGATGGATTCATCATCTTAGAATCATAACCAATTTAGCATTGCTCATAATGACACAAAGACAAAAAACATACAAGTGAGTGTATATTTATATATGTACATAATGAAGAGCTACCCACCAATAAGAAAAGAGGTATAGCTAGGGTAATTAGTGAAAAGTGAAAAAGGGGTAATCAAAGTGGAGGTAGAATCATATGTTTAACAAAAAAAAACAACCTCTCTAGAAGACTTAATAAGAGATGATCAATGAGAAGGAATTAGTTGAGGAATTGAATGATGAACCCTACACATGAAAAGGTGACAAGTGTTTTCAGGTATAATCATCAGCTAGCTCATTTTGGTGGTGAGCACTACTCCCAATTAAACATCCACACCTAAAAAGGGAAAAAAATAATAAACGCGTGGGTTTAGAACAAATGTTTGTAAGCTTCTCCAAAAAAAATTAAAAAAAATAAAGAACCTTTTCACATTTAAGAATCAAGGTGGGTTTGTATAGAGATCGGACACACATAATTGATCTATGTAAGGATAAAAAGAGGGCATTCAACAATGATGAGATAGATGGAAGAAATGAAAAAAGGGATAAATAAAAAAGAGTTAAAAAAGACAAAAAGGGTTCGATTAAATAGTAGTTTTGTTGGTGAAGAAGAAGGTGTAATCTTGATTAATGGTGTTAATTAATGGCGATCAAGAGAGATGAGTAAGAGAAAGTGGAGGGCAGGTGGAACAGTAAGTGAAGAGGGAAGTGTGCTAATGATGGTGTCTTGTGTAGAGGGAATGGTAGAAATCATGCCATGGAGAACGGGGTCTTAGATTATAATAACCTCCCTATATAAACAAAACAAAACCTCACTTAATTAGTACTCCCTCCGTTTCATAATAAGTGTCGTTTTAGCACTTAAAATTTGTTTCATAATATGTGTCGTTTTAGGTTTTCAAAGTGATTTAATAGGGGTGAACGATGATAATTTTTATTGGAATGTGTATTTGTTGACTAAAGTTGTTCATGTATTGGCCAAAAAAATGTAATGAGTGGTAAGGTTAAGAAAAAGTTGTAAGTTTTAAAGTAAATGATTACTTTTCTTAAAAACCGTGTTAAGAGTTAAAACGACACTTATTGTGAAACGGAGGGAGTATTATGTACTATATCCATCCGATCTAAAATAAGTGCCGTTTTAACTTTCGATAAAAAGTTATAAGAAAGCTAGCACTTGATCAACTAAAACAAGTTTACACCTATAGATAAATTCAAGTGTCCAAACAAAATCTATGAAAAAAAAGAGAGAATTAATGTGGGTATCTTCTAAAGAAACAAAACAACTACCTAAAAGTCTTAATCAACTAAAACAAGTTTTAATAGATACGGGTTCTCGATATAATTTACTCTAACAATGGATAAAGTTAATGAGCAAAGCTCAAGGTTTAAAACGACATTTATTTTGAATCAAATGAAATGTAGTAATGATGAACTTTGGAACGGAAAGAAATGTAGAAAACAAATGTGGGTAAATTCGAAAAAGAGGAGATCGAATTAAAGCAAAGTAAAAAATAAGAATGCAGGCGGATGACGTAAGCAAGAAAGAGCACGCGTAAAATTTGTTGGGACAGAAAAAGGGGAGGCTCAAATTCAAAGAAAGAAAGGAGGAAGAAGAAGAAGAAGAAACTGACCACTCCTAGTAGCTCTGGGTCTATGTCTGTCTTATTGTCGAGAATGTTGGTAACAAAGTTCAAACCTTCTTCTGACTTCTCTCTTTCCGTGAACTCAAACGTACTAGCTAGCTCTCTCTCTTTAGTCTTTTGTACAGTTCTTTTGCTTTTAAGAAGAGTTTGTGACCACTCCAAAAGGCCTCTTCTTTATAGAGAGGAGCTGAAAAATTCAAAGAGAGATTCATTCATTCAGCCAAAAGAGGAAGCACACAAACATGAACAGAAGAAATCAGCTTTCCCGGCCTATGTTTTTTACACATACGGCTTGCAAATTATGTGCCCTATATGGCTATATTCATCGGGTCAGGACGAGTATTTCAGACCTAGATGAAATACGACCCATCACTGCTATGTACGCGTGAAGGAAATTATAAGGAGTTAATTGACAATTAGTTTAGCTAGTGAAACTTAGACTAAACCCTAATGACCGAGCTCTAAACAGATGGAAAACAAAGAGAGGACGTGTTAATCACTGAAGATGAATGAAAACATAGATCGATGTAGGGTTAATTAAGAATGTAGGGATTTGATTGAATTGAGGCAGATGCATTGAGCTTCATCGACGCGAAATCCGACTCCACTCTCGTCACTCATGAGCAAGGCTCGACGTCGACAACTATGTGCGCTAAAGAAGGAACTATATAAGAGATGCCACCATATATGGATCGTCCTCTTCGGAGACTGCTTAGTGCGCGTACGCCACTAGAGGATAGACCTCAACAGAAAACGGAAGAGTAATGGTTAATTCGGTTGATCGATTGTGGATGTCATAGGGGCGTGGTTGGCTGGCTAGGTGATCATGTCATGGAGGCCGGAGTGATACTCGAGGGATGATGATAGACCACTTGCAAGTTGCAACCTCTAAAGAAAACCCTAATTATAGCAAAGCTCTGATCTGACCTAATTGCTCAACTTGATCTAAGTACTATTGCATAGAGAATCAAACCTAGCTATAGCTAGCTTCTTTGAGGAGGGTATTGCTAGCTATGTAGCTAGCGCGATGAATGCTTACCTTAAATGATCAATACGAAGATCGATCCTAGCTAGGGATCGAGGCTCTGAAGATCGAAGAACACTCGATCCGGGCGAGAAAGTGAATAGAATAGAAAGGAAGAAGATTAACTTTCAGTTGAGAATATGAATATATATATATATTGAAAGGTAGTACGTGAAAAGGAGAAGAAGGAGAAGAAGAAGAAGTGAGTGGTGGGGAAAAATAAAGAGAGAGGTGGACCGCTCTCTCTTTCTCTCTCTCTCAGCCGGTGCCTGTGCGCATGGCTTTCATGCTCTTCTCTGTCCCCTCTTTTTCTCTCTTTCTTTTATTTATTCCTTACATTACAACAAATGTTCAACACAAGTGTTTCTAGACTGTGTTTTTTTATTGTTTTGGAAGTCGTCACTATCGAGCTAACTTCCTCTACAAACTTGGCCCTAATCCCTTATTCCCTTCCACCAGAAACAAATTAATTAATATCTTAACAATAGTCCTTTTTTTTATCTGAACATTAATAGTCCATTTGGGGTCACTACTTAGTCTTGTTTTATTGCTGTCAAATGAATTCACATAAATTTGTAGATTTCATGAATGTGTTGTGTAGGTAACAAATGAACTCTTATATGTAGATCAAAAAAAACAAATGAACTCTTATATATATTTAGCACATTAGGTATTCGCATGTACACTAAAATTTTACATTTTGTATGTGTGGTAATTAAAGGTGCGTGCACAATATATTTGCATTTTAATTAACATACTAAATTTGAAAGGCGCTTTAGTTAATTATAATTATTCGCATGTTTCTTATTACATAAATAAATTTGTATCGATTCAATATGAACATTGTGCAAAAGTTCATGCGCATTTTATAAAAAATAAGTTAAGAAAGATAAGTAGATTTGTTAAAACTCAACACGATCAAAAAAAATCGACGTGAATTGACCAAGAATTTAAGGGTTGAATCGACCCGAAAATAGTGTGTCAAAGAAAAAAGTGGAGGAATAAACATATGCAGATTTTTTTTTGAGCAACAAACATATGCATATTTTAGTACAACATACATGCATATAATTTGGGGTATACTTATGCATATCCGATGTAAAACTTACCCAAATAAAAAAAAAATCATTCTCCTAAAATAAATCTACTTCTAAAAGGTAAACTAATTATAGAAGGGTATTTATGAAAAAACAAATAATTTCTTTAAAAAATTATGTCAATGTATGTAGTTGTACCTTGTAACTGTAAATTACAAGTTGCTACTTCTTGCCCTTCGTCGTCCCCTAGAGCTAAGTTAGTTTGGTGAACATTATCATGAACATAATAATATCTTACCAATTATGTACCATATATTTCATCAATAGACCTTGTCGTACACACACACACATTGTAGCCTCGTGTATCTGATATATAATTTCATTATTATCAGTGCAAAATCTAATAAGTAATCTTTTTCAACCCCAAAAAATAGTCTAATAAGTAATCTTTTCGTGAATGGAAACTTGGGCTATGGCTTGACTTAAACATCTTGATTGCCTTGGGGCACATGGAACTGATTAGTACTTGGGCGTGTAGCACATTCATCACCAAATTTTGTTGTTCTAATTAGTTTTGCATATTATTGGTGGTTAATATATACTGCATTTCCAACTGATTAGGTTAATTGTACCATAGCTTTTGACTATATATAGGGTCGTCATGAAAACCGGTTATTAACCATCTCTAAAAATAATAGGGCAAACTGCCGTCGTGGAGTCTCGAACCAGTAACCTCGTGATATACCCATGAGTACCAGTGAGTTGATGCGCACCTCAAACGCTCCGATCTACCTATTAATATTCATTCCCCATCTTCCTAATGTAATAGCCTATTATGAACATACAAGTTAAAAAAAAAAAAGAAGAAAAGAAAAGACTTTTTTTGTTTTTTGCAAATTAAATGAACTAGTACATTTTTTTAGCCCAATAAACAAATTAACTACTCCCTCCGTTTCAAAATACTATTTATTTGGACACTGCGCATATATTAAGAAAAAAAATGTTATTCCGATATTAACCTATCAAATGTAGAGTTAATTATTTGTTTAAAGATATATATCAAAAAGTGTAATGTTTATGATAAAGATAATTATTATAGATATAAATACAAAGAGATAGGAAAAAATGTGAAATAGAAAAATATTATAAAACAAGAAAAAGTTGTCATATGGACAAGTATTTTAAAACGGAGGGTGTAGTTTGTAGTGATAAATGTTTATTTATCTTAGTTTTTGTGATTATGTTTATTTATTTCATATTTAAATGATTTTGTGATTATCTCAGTTAATGAAACTTTACCATGCCACGGTGGCATCAGCAGTAGGAAGCTATGACACGTGTTGCCGCCAAAGCCCCGCCCGCTCTTGCCGGGTCCCTTTCCAAAACTCCCCGCGCGTGCAGAGCACTGCCCGAAAGTCAGCAATTCAACCGACTTTTAACACACGCAGCGCGTGACTCGTCACGACCCTGATTTACCAAAACACCCCCGCCAGCACCAGCGACACGCCCCAAATTCATCAGGGTTAGAATGGTCATTTTAGCCGCACTTTTTTTTTGGGTGTATGTTCTATGCATCATATGCAATTGCACTAGTTTTTTTTTGTGTGTGCTATGCATAAAATGCAATTGCACACCATCTTCGGCTATTTAGTCAAGCGGTTAAACATCTAAGAATAGTATCTAAAGGTCATCGATTCGACTCTTACGGGCAGTGTCCTCAACAAAAAAAATGCAATTGCACAACAACGGTTATTGATGGGGGTTCGTATATAAGTGGTATAGCTGGAAACAAGCACATATTACTTTAACTGGGTAACAACAGATCGATCGGTATAAACGTATAGGAGACGAGTTCATAAGGGGATACATACATTGTTGGAAATCATACGTGGCAAGTGGTGGTTGGTCGTCCATCAACACAAAGGGGACTTTACGTAGAAGTTAAAACAAAGATTTTGATGAATATCATTGTTTTCTGTATACAGATCGAGAGGTGGGTCCCTCTTCAACAGCTTGGATCATCTTTAAAAAAATATCAGAACACTCTATAGTCCATTGATCATCTTCCAATCCCCCATACGTATGTAATCTTTCTAGCTCAAATGTACGTCCAAGGTTCGATCATTCGATCAATTCCACCGTTTGTTTATTCTCATAACAATATTGAGATCAAGAACTTGTATCATCAACCTAGATGTCTAAGCTTAGGTGACACTTGCACAATGCAAGCACTGAGCGAATAGGTGTTAAGTGACATCTCATTTGTTTTAATATATATACCCAAACTCAACTTAAACTTTGAAAACTTGGTAATGACCGAGCCTACTCGATCTTATAGCTTGATACCAGATTAAAAAGAGATCGTGAGCCGATATATTAAGAATCGTACATAGTTATATCGAGATCGAACAAGAACAATCAAGACAAGAACGATATAAAGATTTACGTGGTTCACTAAAATTGAGTTAGGTACATCCACGGGTAGAAAAATAGAATATTGTTACGAATACTGATTTTACATTACAGATGATGAGGCACTCTCCTAGAGTTTATATAAAGACTCATATACTCTAATACAAATTATATATAGAGACTTAGCAAAACCACTATCGAGGAGCGCTACCCCCTCACAACTCCACTAGGGAGGCAGAGACCCCTTTACACTTATTGTTCTCGAGGGTAGAGCCTTCAAAACATGTCAACGACAGATTCAAGGCATCTTAACAAAACACTTACAAATATTTCTATCTTAAAATCATTTGACAATATATAGAATAAAAGTAATATGGCAAACGTAACTTACATTATGTATTAGTTTTTATTGGTCTATACTTTTTCAATGTGGTATTTCAATGTATTGCAACATAAAGTGATGTAGAACTCAATGTATTGTGACATGCGCCCTTACTAGGTCTACAAGTTCAATTAAATGTACTTGGCTTGCATGTACAAGCAGTGTAGTAGAAGCGAAGTGGACTAGCTAGCTAGCACTTACGGATTAATTAGATCGAAACTTGAGTATATAAATATGTATAATATATGGCTAAGAGTTATACAGCCTACATAGCACTTGGAAGAGAGAATAGATATATACACTAAAGTAACTATATATAGCTACTCAATCAATCATGCCCTTTGAAGCCTCATCGTCAAGTTAGGCGTGTACTACGTATGTATGTAACATATAAGCTACATAACAATTTTAAAAAAACTAGAGATTGATCAGAACCCGGGCCATGGCTTCATTATATACACAGCATATGAAGAAGCATGTACGTATAAGTTTTGATGTAAGTGAAAATGGTACGAAATTCTTGCTCAAAGATAGTAAACGTAAATGCAAGTGACACATGACACGTATATGTGTTTATAAGGCATAGGAATTATGGCGATGGCTTCACCCCTTTTCTTACGTTATAGCATGGTTTTTTCATATAACTAGTTTTTATTTCATAACTTTTTAATGCTCGACTCACTTCAACGGTTCAACCTAGATATACAATAATCTTGTTTATCTCCAATAGCATATACAATTAATTAAATTCCAACATCTTACTATAGTTTTAGTTAAATTATTGTGTGAACAAAGGATTGGTCTGGTAAAGTAAAAATTCTATGTCCTTAATTTGTTATTTGGGTGTTAACCAATGTCAAGAAGTAAACTTTAAAGCTAAACTGTTACAACAAATAAAATATTACAGTACGTAAAATTTATATAGTATAAATAATACTGTATTAGTTTTTGTTTGTATTTTTATAATTAATAATAAACCATGTCTATGAAAACTATACTTGAAATCAAAATTATAGTTAATTTTTATAATAACATGATTTAATTTTTTCGTTATTAAAGTTTATCATGTCAGGTTTACCTTTTTTTTAATAAAATAAAGTTATGTGAAAATACAATCCAAATGTTTTATATCACACAATGTCGCATTATGTGTGCAACTTGTATATTCAGCCTACAAAATTATATTAAAAAATTAAAGGGTTTATTTATATTGTAAATTATCCTTCTACAATATCTATAAAATTAAAGGGTTTATTATATTTGTGAGATAGAACATGACATAGATATATCATATATAGCTTGCCTCTATGGTAGATGGTTAGCTTTGTAAATAGCTACTGTATTAAAAAGAGTTGCATTGAAGAGCTATAATTTAAATTTCTGCGGTCATTTTCACATCATTTCACACACATGTAATGATTGGAGATAAGATGGAATGACAAATAAAAATGGTGACATTCATGGTGATATATGGAAGAGCCATGGATTGGTATAGGTTTTCATTTGCTGGTTGGTGGGATGTACTTGACAATATACCCACCTCCTGATACAAATTGAAGAATGAGAGGAAAACCAGAGAAAGAGAGAGGCCAAGCTTTTGTTTCGTATTCAGTGAGAAAAAAGTAATTACAGAGAAAAGAATTACAACCTTTAAACACAAGGCAACAGCAGCAACAAATACGTGGCACAAAAGCCAGTATATAAAACTCATCGTTTAGCTAAATTACAAAACTCTGTAATATAAGAAATAACTTGACCTCACCAGCTCAGTTTAGCAAACATAGAATAGTCACAATAGCCCCCCTCAAACTGGAGTAGGAGCACGATCAGTGAGCATACCCAGTTTGAACAAAAGTTCATGATGATGACCAGAGGGTAGAATCTTAGTAAGAACATCAGCCAACTGATTAGAGGTAGGAAGATAAGACAATTGAAGAAGACCATCCATAACTTTCTCCCTCGTGAAATGGCAATCAATGTCTAGGTGCTTGGTCCTCTCGTGAAAAACGGGGTTTTTAGCAATATGCAAGGCTGATTTATTGTCACAAAAAAGAGTAACAGGCTTGAGATTGTTGTCACCCAATTCCTGTAACAAGTTCACCAACCAAGTAACTTCAGCGGCAGCTTGAGACATTGCCCGATATTCAGCTTCAGAGGAGCTCTTGGAAACCGTTGCTTGCTTCTTAGACCTCCAAGCAATAGGATTAGTACCATGAAGAACGACATATCCAGTAACAGAACGCCTTGTAGTAGGACAACTAGCCCAATCGGAATCAGTATAGGCCTCAAGTTTAATCTGATCACCAGGTCTGAAAATGACACCAAAATGAGAAGTGCCTTTGATGTAACAAAGAAGATGAATAAGAGCATCCATATGAGCCTGCGATGGTTTCTGTAAGAATTGACTAAGAACTTGCACAGCAAACGAAATGTCTGGCCGAGTGTTAGTTAAGTAGTTGAGCTTTCCAACAAGACTTCTATAAAGAGAAGGATCATCTAGAACATCATCACCAGAAGCAGCCTCCAATTTTAAATGAAGAGGCAAAGGTGTGACACGAGGATGAAGATCTCCCAAGCGAACGTCTTGAAGGAGTTCAGCTGCAAATTTTGACTGTCTCAACAGCAGACTACCATTCTGTCTTGTGACTTCTATACCAAGAAAGTAATTCAGCTCACCTAAGTCTTTGATACTGAATAAATTGTGCAGAGCATCTTTGAGTTTGGAAATAGCATCAGAATTTGAACCAGTGACTAAAATATCATCAACATAAATAGCCACAAGTGTCATGTGTGGACCATCATGTTGAATGAAAAGAGAAGAATCATGCTTGGATTGAGAGTAATTCAGTGTTGTCAAAGTGAGAGTAAGCTTATGGAACCATTGTCTTGAGGCTTGTTTAAGCCCATACAAACTCTTTTGAAGGAGACAAACCTTATTGGAAGGATTTGGAATGCCTTGAGGCATTTGCATATAAACTTCCTCTAACAAATCACCATGGAGGAAAGCATTATTCACATCCAGCTGGTGAATTTTCCAATTGCGTTGCAAAGCCACAGAAATCAAGACTCTCACAGTTGTCATGCGCACCACTGGAGAAAAAGTCTCCTCAAAATCCAGGCCATATTGTTGAGTGTAGCCTTTAGCCACAAGACGCGCCTTGTATCTTTCAATGGATCCATCTGACTTCAATTTGATCTTATAGACCCACTTACAACCAATAGCTCTCTTACCTGCAGGAAGATCTACAACAGTCCATGTTTTGTTAGTAGATAAAGCCTCTAGTTCTTTATTCATAGCATTAATCCAATTTGAGTCTTTAGAAGCTTGGGAAAAGGTTTTAGGTTCAGTGATGGGAGTGGTGGTAGGAGAAGAAAGAAGAGCAGAAGTGAAGAAAGAACCAACAAACCCAGCAAAAAGAGGAAACTGAGTAGTGGCATGAGAATAGTTACAAACATAATCTTGCAAATATGTAGGAAGATGATGAGGTCTGGTTGATCTCCTTGGAGGTGATAAGGGCGCATGAGGTGAGATAGAATCAATGGAATCTGATCTGCCAGAAGAAGATAAGTCAGAAGCAGATGAATTTGGAGTGGGAGAAAGAGCATCATCAAGAGTGGTCGGTAAAAAATGTAAAGGGTCAGGAGAGGAAGGAATAGGAGTATATGGGATGGTGAAAGGGGTATCTGTAGGAAAGAATATGGGACTAGCATCAGTATCATTAATATCAGCACCAATAGTAGGTAAAGAAGGAAAATCTGATGCCAATTGAATATGAGAAAAATGTAAAGGAAAAGTCTGTTCATGAAAATGAACATCCCTAGAAATGAAAATCTTTTTGGTAGAAATTTCAATGACTTTGTAGCCTTTTACACCATAAGGATATCCAAGGAAAACACAAGGTGAGCTCCTAGGATCAAGTTTAGTTCTATCCCGTTTTAATGTAGATACAAAGCAAAGACACCCAAATGGTCTGAGATGAGAATAATCAGGTATGACTCCATACAGCTTCTCAAAGGGTGTGGAATGGTTTAGGCTAACAAGAGGAAAACGATTGATCAAGTATGTGGTTGTGAGGACACATTCACCCCAAAAAGAATTAGGAAGATTGGACTGAAGTAAAAGGGCTCGGGCTGTCTCAAGCAAATGCTTATGTTTCCGCTCTACAACCCCATTTTGTTGGGGAGTATCCACACAAGAAGTTTGATGTAATATCCCTTGATCAAGGAAAAAGTCAGAGGCCGCATGGCTACAAAACTCACTTCCATTGTCAGACCTCACAATTTTTACAGGTTGGCCAAATTGTTTTTGAACAAAACAGATAAAGGATTTAAGGGCAGATAAGGCATTGGACTTGTGAGATAAAAGTTGTATCCATGTTATTCGGGTGTAGTCATCAACAATACTAAGGAAATAAGAATAGCCATTATAAGTCTTGACTTTATAAGGCCCCCAAATGTCGGTATGAATCAGTTGAAAAGGGTAATTGCTTTGTATCTTACTAACAGGAAAAGAACTTTTGTGATGTCGAGCTTTAGGACAAATAGTGCAGATGCGATGATGCTTGGTATCAATAATATCTTTAATACCAGGAAATTTAGACAAAGTCTCAAAAGGGACATGTCCCAAACGCAAATGCAACAATTCAGGAGTCACAACACTAAAAGATTCAGCAAAACAATCTGAATTTTTATTACAACTTGGAAATTTGGAAGAACAAGAAGGATGACTAGTGGATGATTGAAAGGGCTGAGCATTGGAACAATTGGTGAGATATAAGCCTCTTGTAGCACTACCAAGCACTTGATGAGTGTTCATTGAAAGGTCCTGAAGAACACAATGATCAGGGGTGAAAAGAATATTAGCTGGGAGATCAACAGCAAGTTTGTGAACAGATAACAGGTTAAAACTGAATTCTGGAACATGTAGGACATCTTTGAGGATGATTTGAGGTGCAAGTTGTATTGTCCCAACATGAAGAATTTTAGCTTGTTTGTTGTTTGGCATAGTAATAGAGGTAGGTTTAGTGGCTGGTTCATATTTGGTAAACAAGTTAAGATGAGGAGAAATGTGATGAGTGGCTCCGCTATCTATGACCCAAATATGATTAATACCACAAATATTGAAACATAGAGATTTACCTGCCAACATACAGGACTTGTTGTTGTCTGCGGAAGAGCCTCCAATCTGCTGTTGATTCAACAATGCTATCAACTGCTCATATTGACTCTTAGTGAAAGTCTGATTCCTCTCAGCATTCTCTTTGTTCTCATTTTCGACAGATGTGTTTCCTGCAAATTTTTTCTGACCCCAGTCTTTCGGATAGCCATGTATCTTGAAACAACGACTAATTGAATGACCAGGAACCTTGCAATTGTCACAAAAATAATACGGTTTCCCTTTCTGGCCAGAATTATTGTTGTTGTTATTGTTGCTAGAACCACTATGACCAGAACTCTGTCCACCACCTTGATTCCCAGAATTCTTAGTAGGTTGCTGTTTTGGATTGAAATTCTGACCAGGCTGCTGATAAGAATTACTGGAGCTTTGTGACTGCTTAGGAAACACATTCAGTGCAGTAGAATCATTCGAAATAGGAGAGGAATTGTTCATAAGTGAACGTTGCTTTTCCTCTTGCAAAACCATTTGAAAAACCTCTCCAATTGATGGAGTAGGTTTCATCATCAAAACATTAGCACGAACAGCAGCATACGAGTCATTTAAACCAACTAGAAACTGCAAAATTTGCTGATTCAACACCATCTTAGGCACAGGATTAAGAGTTCCACAAGATCCACACTTAGGCAACTCTGCCAGCACTAGGTATTCCTCCCAAATTCTCTTAAATTTTGTGTAATAAGAGGAGATCGGGAGATTACCTTGAGAAATATTGAATAACTCTTTCTGAATCTGATAAGTTCTCGCCAAGCTAGGTTGTCCAAAACGCAGTTTCAGATCTGACCAAATATCAGCTGCTGTGTCACAGTATAAGAGAGTCTCTGCTATCTCCTTCTCGACCGAGTGCAAAAGCCAAGAGATCACCATACTATTGCATCTCAACCACTGCATCTCCGTCGGTGATCCCGGATCTGGCCGTTTGCTCTTGCCAGAGACGAACTGCAGCTTGTTTTTGGCCATTAAAGAGACTTCAACAGCCCTCTTCCACTGGTGATAGTTGGAATCATTCAACAATTTAGTAGAGAGTGAGTAATTCGGATGATTGGAATGATGCAAGTAGAGAAAATGATTTGGATCTGATAAAATCCTTTCGAGGCTTCCTTCTCCAGAAACTGTTTTGTCTGTAGATCTGATCGACGAGTTGCTCTCGCCTTTGTCTTGACCTTCCACCATAGCTAATCAGAGATTGGGAAGCGGAAGAAACGAGAATGGCTCTGATACCATGATACAAATTGAAGAATGAGAGGAAAACCAGAGAAAGAGAGAGGCCAAGCTTTTGTTTCGTATTCAGTGAGCAAAAAGTAATTACAGAGAAAAGAATTACAGCCTTTAAACACAAGGCAACAGCAGCAACAAATACGTGGCACAAAAGCCAGTATATAAAACTCATCGTTTAGCTAAATTACAAAACTCTGTAATATAAGAAATAACTTGACCTCACCAGCTCAGTTTAGCAAACATAGAATAGTCACAATACCTCCTGTTTTTTTTTTCGTTTTTTTTCCCTGTTTTTAATATTTTTGTATTCGGATAATATGCAACATGCCCAGTTCAGAAAATACCTATTTTTCAGGTTATAAATTGTTAAAATATACAGTAAAAGTAACAATATCATGCCCTGAGGGGCACTTGTGGGTTATAAAGGATAATAAAATTAAATATAGCACATGACGCTCAAGGGGGGGCCCAAAAAGGGCTGTTGGGCCTGAAAGTGGGCCCAGTGTGACAGTAAACATCAATCTTGATGGAACAAAATGAAAGTGACGGCTTGTCGGCACTCGGCTCGGCTCCGTGGGGGCCACGGCTCGGCTAGTGTGAGTGGTCCACGTTGGACGGTTTGGTCGCCGTAGTGCGGCGGACCCCATCATTGAGCTCGGCTGTGGGGCCCACTAACCAGATTAGCAACTACACTACTAACTTGCCATGCCAGAGTTTGGGCGGTGACCGGCTTAGCCAACCGAACCAGATATTATTATTTTCCTAATTTAATATTAACTTTATCCATTTGAAAAAATAATGTGAATCAAGAACAAAAAAGAAATTTGCAATACAAAAAGAAAAAGTCAATGTAAATACATGGAGGAAGTGAAGCTTATCCACTCCCATCATGGTGATTTCAATTCTACCAATTTTGGAGGGAGTCATATGAATTTAAATTCATGCGATTTGATGTGAAATAGATATAACTAAATGCATATAAAAAAATTGATCCAAAAAACTCATGTAACCAATGCTCGGTTAACCATGAATCACGGGATAGTTAATGTTAATGATTTCAATTAACCGAAATCACGTTTAATCGGGTATGAACACGCCTATATAGCACTTGACTGACTTACTATTATCAGACCTAGTAGTGTTAGCCTTAGAATTTTAGCAACTTTATTATCATTCCTCTGATTTTGTAAATCTATTAAAGAAAGACAGAATATCCACGAGCACGGTTCCGAATTAGAACTAACAAAATCTGAACTGATCCAAAAAAGAATAAAAATATCTTTTATCAAATATTATTATTTAATCATGATATTATTTTTAATAATCATAAAAATTTTGACATTCTTGACCAACCTGAACCCACACGATAACCTGCCATGACCTCGAACCGTTTTGACCCTTAACTCGATTGACTCGAATCCACACTCAACCTGAACCTAACCGAACCAACCCGTTTGATAGGTCTATCGAGAATACATCACAAGTGAAATTCATAACACTACACATTTGTATGTTTTTTTTTTGTTTGGTCGAATGTATGTTTTTTTTTTGTATAGAGCAATCGTTGTAATTCGAGTGTGATATATACAACAATTGGTGGTTTAGGTAAGAGAATACAGTACTAAAAAATGTTTGAAAGATTACTCTCTAATATTTCGTTCACAACAAAAAGTACAAGTATAAAAGAATATTATAAAGATGAATCTTAAACCTATATTGGGCATAGATTAATCAGAGATAATAATCATTACTTACCCTTCGAAATTCTATTAATGCTATAAACCTTCATTATTAAATGCACTTTTCTCAGTACTGTTTTGTAACATGTTCTACTGTTTCTTATGGAAAACCCGCCCTTTAAGATACTAGAATTTCGAAACTATATGGAACCATTCAAAAGTTCAAACATACAGTTAATAAATAAACTTAACCTTTGTGTATTAAGTATAGTTCCATCATTATCACGTCAATAAAGAAACACTGTTATATATAGTCGGTCATTGGATTTTATCCTACTTGATTGGTTTGCTATTGTGCTCTGTGATATAGTACTGTGAAATGTGAGTATAATGCCTCCATTTTTCTTCTCTCCGATTATTGTTCATCAGGTGTGAATCACAAGCTTCATTGAAAGGGCCATATTTCATCATTGCTTCTCTATAGATTGATAATAATGTCTAAGATTTATTGCGAATCAACTTATCTCAAAATAAAATATATGCTCGCGTTATTCATTTGATTATCAATAATTTTTAGGAAGAAATTCAATGACTTATATATTAGACCCATATGGGCACGTACGTTCGTACCAATACATTTCCAATTTACATATTTACAAAGTCCATGAACTTTCTTCAAAGTAACAAACCGGATGTGCGGATGTGCAAGTGTCAAATGATAAAGTTGTATTTGAGAGGACATGTTAGGAATAAATTCAAAATAAAACAAGTCTAAAACTCTTGAGTTACTTATCCTATAGTCAATTAGTTTTATAATCGAACACAATAGACTTTTCTTTCCAAAATAAAATCATAAATTATATTTTTTGAACGTAGAGGAACACTGATCAATCGAATTAGAAAACAAACAAGAAGACTAAAATAAAAATTGCTACATTCAACCAAAAAAAAAATTGCTACAATTGATCTACGAACTAGGAATTAAAGAGGGAGTGGGATTTCTTTTTCTTGACTAAACCCGAGAGGATTTTTATTGAAAGATATATAAATTTGGCCAAATTGCCACATCATTAAACACATCCACTTTTCCGGATTTTCTGGAATACTATAATTGATGTGATAATAGATACTACTAACACCAATACTAATTCTAATTTTGTCAACTACACATGATTATGATTGACCATCGTCCAACGATCATGTTGGTTAAAGACTTGAGGGCGATCATGCTTTATAATCTTGTTGTATCATTCTACGATGTTAAACTAGCTCAAATTTTTGTCTTGCACAGATCATAATAAAACATTACTTTAGTTAATAATAATTAAGATGAACAATTGATTAATGACCCCATAATTGTGTCGATCTAATACCAAATCTCGTGGACATGCCTATGTTCACTATCCTAAAGCGCCTATGTTCTAGAAGAATTGAGTACAACCAATATGATATGATATGTGCTTTTGAGCTTCTTCGTTATGTGAAGAACAAGAGAACATGTAGAACGTGGTATTTGGCTCTCAGCCTAAACATTACAAAAGTTATGACCAAGTGGGGTGGAGGTCCCATAAGCAATACTTCCATGCATTGGGGTTTGATAAGAGGTGATTGGTCCTATTATGAGATTTGTTTCAAGCGTGTCTTTCTCGGTTCTAATAGGATTTCACCTGTCGCATGAGTTTAATCCGTCCAAGGGCCTTAGATAAGGAGATCCTCAGTCTGTGTGTTTGTTTCAAGCTTGGTGTGGAGGGTTTCTCGACCTTAATTAGTTCAATCATAAAAGTCATTGAGAGGTATTAAGATTGTCAAAATCGCTCTTGTGGTGTCTCACTTTTATAAATAAGTTGCATTGATTTTATTTATCATGGTGGTCATTTTTCAATCAAGTCAACAAATCGAATGCTAACCCAAGTGGTAAAGTTGCATCTAGGGATGTAATCCCCACCGTAGATACCACCAAAGATACTATAGTGCAAATTGACCCAAATATTTTCCAATCCTATCATAAACTAGTGAAACCAAAAACCCTCTAGATTGATAGTAGAAATTTGTGGCAAGGCTAGGCTACTCCCAAGTAGAAACTCACATTCATCTAATGGATGCTCATGGTATGAACGAAACAATAATAAGAAAATTAGTATATCAAGACATGATTGAGTGATTCTAAATCCAACGAAATCTCTCTATTTTTCACTTATAAGCTGTAACTTTCGAGTCGTTTCGGCCCCATTGATGATGAGTAACCACGTAACAATTAGGCAAGTGAAAATTATCATTAAAAATATTTAAAATCCACTCATATTCTATGCTTTGTTATAAGAAAGCAACATGTATTGACATTACACTAAATTACTAAATCTTAGAGGAAATTTTATAGATGTACTTGTATGGCTAGTAGACGATGGCATAACAAATAAGTTGTTACCGATCAGCCAATGTAGCCCTCCTATCAACTCTCGTCAAAGAGATATTCTCTTCTCAAGAATTAGATCTAGATACAATAGTTGATGCCTTCATATATATATAATGATAAAATGGAACTAAATACAACATTTGTTTCAGTACTACTAATGTACCTTGAATTTATCTTTGACCATGACTCCTCAACTGCCCCCGACAACAACAAGGGTCCATTAGTGAACCATGTAATCTATGTGGTGTTCTTGTTTTAATCATTCTCATTGATCAGATACTATACTATAGAGGATACTAGACATCACGATCCCGTATAATCATATCCAAGTAAAAAAAAAACGGAGATCGAATAAGTAAATATGGTTAGTTCTTCATTAGATTCGCTATGGAACTAATCACTAACAAACTAAACAACCATTAAGTGACATAGTCTAGCTATGAATATTGGACACCTTAAGATAAAACATCCAAACAGACGTATGGTTGAAAGTGTGTTGAAAGGATCAAGAAATTCAAAGAGACGTTTGGAATCATTGTCATTGTGTTGTTATGTATTACATTTGGAAGGCCAGGAATTTCCTTGTGTTTAATCAACAAGGCATAGGAATTGATGAGTGCATTAGGACGTGTAAGGGGCATATTAGAAGTTGTTGCAAGACTAGATGGAAATCTAAGTCTAGAGCTATTAGTACGTTTGTGGAGAGACTAGAGAATGGAGAAGTTGTAAATAAATAGGAGTCCTAACAATTTTGTAACTCGTTTTTTTTTTCTAATAAAATTTAACCTTTTTATTCAAAAATAAATAAATAAATTCAAGAGACGTTAAAATGTGTTTATTAGACCCTAAATACCTAATTAAAGTTAGGTAAGATTTTCATTGACAAATCCAAGTAGAATAATGTTGTGGGGCAAAGAAACATACTCCCTGAAAGGGATGTTTTCAGAAAGTCTCCATCGATTTAGCAATAAAGATGATTAATAACAATTGAAATAAGGGGTGAAATCTAAGTTTGGACAGTTGCTCTTTATTAATTAGGCCATACACACCGGCAAGGCAATACCTTTGATGGGTTATTAATGGCCTGCGCATAAGTATGAATGTGATATCTCTATAAGTGCTGCTAGATTTAATCATTTTTTATAGCTACAATATATAATGTAGACATTTCATCTGACTTAATAGTCGGTCGGTTTCCAACACCCGAAAAATAAAAAGAATATATACAAATGTAAATATTTAACTTGCGAATTGGTGTTTGACTTCTTGGAGCATGTAATAAATGTAACTTATCTAATTTTTTCAAAAAATATTAAACATATCATCTCTCTGGAGATACATGTCATTTTACATATTTTATCCAAAACATTCCAATTTTATCTTCTATAAGTATACATAAAATTTGCTTCCTTTACAAAAGAAAAAAATAAGCAGGTTAAGTACAGAAAGATATTTAGATAAGATTAAGTAGTTATTTAATATGTTTCTTAATCCAACATGATATGTATTTTCGACTCATCCTCCCTTTAGTGGAAAATATTATTTCTATGTATTGAATTCCGATTCATGCGACAGAAGATCACCTTATTTTGTGTCCTACAATTGATGGTGATTTCTCGGTCAGGATGGCCTCCACCTTAATCGACTGAACCTGACTTCTCAAATTCCTTTTTCTTGATCTAGAAATTGAAACTACCACCTAAAATCCAACATTTCTTTTAGAAGGCTTTTGTAGATTGCTTACCAGCAACTGACCGATTAAACCGTTACTATAATTGTGTATCGCTTTGTAGTATATAAGATAAAAATCTTAACCCCTTTTTTTTCATTGTACATTTACACATATTATTATGATCACTAAACTTGGAACCAAATTAAGTTATTCTTTTCAACTAGTGTCTTCTAGTAGCCTTAAAGATAACTTGGTCGCAACAATAATGCTTAACAAAGATAGAATTCATTGTGTTTCCTTTGGTACTTTATTTGGAGTCATGGGAAAGAAATTAAAATCTGACACATTCTTAATGTTGTGAATCTTTATAAGTTGATAGGTTGTTATTAAAGGAGTTAGGAGTATATTGCACTTAATTTCGACCCTTAATTAAGACCCGTTATATGTGACACACTTTGTAAGGATCAAAATTCGGTGCAATATACTCCGTATTAATTAAGGTCGGCCCTATGATTTTCGCAACCGCGTGTCAAAGAAAGAGAGAAGATATTCACCAAAAAAAAGAAAGAAAGAGAGAAGATGGTGGTGGTCCAAATTTGTATAGTTTGCATGCAAATTCGAATTGGCCAATTGTTTGGAATAAGACTAGTTCAGAATATTTTCCTAAAAATGGACCATGAAGAGTTTTGTCTTTTTCAAATGCTCGAGTTGAAAAAAGAGTTAAAAAAACCTTTTACGTAAACGGCGAGATCATGTCAATAATTGACTTGAGTTTCATATGACAACTCTTTAGACTTAATTTAATTCAATGCAAGAAATTTGTAAGCACATAGAATAACCTATTTTAGTGGAGTAATGGTAGGGTGATAATGCCTACTTAAGTGGAAAAAACGACATGGTAAAATATTTGGTGAATTAGTCGTATATTTTTCACAAAAAAGGTGTAGTTTTATTTGATAACAAAAGAAGGCTACCAAAACTAAAAGGCTTGTAGCTCCCTCCCCCGATCCCCCTTAAGTTAACAAAACAAATATAAAGGAGACACCAAGGAGTATATATAAAAAACATATGATATTACATTATAACAATATTAAACATAGTTTCGTCAACAATGTGTCAAGGACAACACATAAAGAGAACCAACAAAACAATATAGTTGATCAATCATAAACAACGAATTAATCAATTAGGGATAGTTGCAAGATAAACAAACAAATAGAGCTCCTAGTATCCGGTTGGGCTGTATACCGGAGCTTCATAGGTTGGAGATGGGGTGTAAACTGGTGCCTTGTATTCGGGAGATGGTGTGTAAGCTGGAGCCTTATATTCGGGAGATGGAGTGTAAACTGGAGCCTTGTACACTGGAGATGGCTTGTAAACCGGGGCCTTGTACACTGGGGATGGGGTGTACACTGGGGCCTTGTACACTGGGGATGGGGTGTACACCGGGGCCTTGTACACTGGAGATGGTGTATACACTGGAGATGGTTTGTAGACCGGGGCCTTGTACACTGGGGATGGGGTGTAGACCGGGGCCTTGTACACTGGAGATGGTGTGTACACTGGTGCCTTATACACTGGAGATGGCTTGTAGACCGGAGCCTTGTACACTGGGGATGGGGTGTAGACCGGAGCCTTGTACACTGGAGATGGTGTGTACACTGGTGACTTATACACTGGAGATGGCTTGTAGACCGGAGCCTTGTACACAGGGGATGGAGTGTAGACCGGAGCCTTGTACACTGGGGATGGAGTGTAGACCGGAGCCTTGTACACTGGGGATGGAGTGTAGACCGGGGCCTTGTACACTAGGGATGGTGTGTACACTTGAGCCTTATAAGTTGGAGATGGGGCCTTATACATTGGAGATGGAGTGTAAGTTGGAACCTTATAGGTTGGTTTTGGGTAGTAGACAGGTGTATCATACTTTTCAGATTTGTAAGCAAATAGAGGAACAGAGTACAATTCCAAAATGTATGATTTCATGAAACCCTCCATAGTAGTGTGGTGGGTCAATGGGGCACCAGTAATTCCCTTTCCAATGTTAGTAGCAATGTTGCAAGATTTTGATGAAGAGCTTTTCAAGTACACTTTGCAGTCTGATGGCTTCAAGTACTCACCCAATTCTTCGGGTGTGAATGTCATCAAAAAGTAACCATTTTTATCAGTTTTTGGAGTTATCTTAGAGAACTTATCTCCCTTTGACTTACAAGAAAGTTTTGCTGTCGCACCTGCATTCACACATTCGTATATCAATCACTAGTTTAGTATTATTCATCGTAGAAACGTGTATGATTCAACTTTCTCATAAGATAAATGTTAAGCATGAGTTTTACTACATCCCATTACTTATGTGAGCAAGAATGGCTCTTTAATAAACACATGCATATCAAGTATTAAAGTGGATGTCATTAAGACAAAAAAATGTAAAGAAGAAGAAGAGGAGAATATATACCTTTTAGTGGTGTTAAGTCATATGCATTTTGGCAGTAGATTACACCTTGGATCCCATAAAGTACGGTTAACTTCTCTTCTACATAGTAGCTTGATTTTGGAGTGTAGCTAGGATGAGGAGTTTTGTATTCGGGAGATGGGGTGTATACTGGTTTCTTGTAAACTGGAGATGGAGTGTAAACTGGAGCTTCGTATTTGGGTGATGCTACATATGGAGCTGGGGCTGGGGCATAAACTGGTGACGACTTGTATACTGGTGTCGGTGCCTTATACACGGGGGATGGTGTATAAGACGGGGGTGGTGGAGAGTAAATTGGTGATGGGGTTGTATATTTTGGTGTAGGGGCTTTGTACTCGGGGGATGGGGTGTAGACTGGAGATGGAGTATAAACTGGAGCTGGAGCTGGAACGTAAACGGGTGATGACTTGTAGGTTGGAGCCGGTGTTGGTGCCTCGTATTCGGGGGATGGTGTGTAAACGGGTGATGGAGTATAAGTTTTATACTCGCTAGCAGAAGCAACGACGACTAACAGAACAAAGACAGAGGAGACACCAAGGAGGTGACGAGCCATTGCTTCTACAATTTTGGTTTGTTGGTTGTTTATCGATGAAAGGTGGATGAAAGGTGTAGGCTTTTGTGCATCAAGTATATATAGATCAAGTTAGGCTAATTAAAATTAATATTCAACATGGATAATTAATTAACTAATTCACGGATATACCTTTGATAGATTTGTGCAACATCTGTTTCTGTAACTTTGCAATTGCATGCATGCACGTTATATATTGTCAAGTTGCATCCACGATGTCCGGCTAATTTAATAATCTAATAATCTAATAATCAAAACTGAAGTGACCTAATTAGGTACGTGTCTTTGATGAAGGGAAATGGCAAGCATGTATTTTCATGATGTGTTGAAATTATGTTTATTTTAATACATTTAGTTGTTAATGAAGAACTAGTTATGGTGTATCGGTCAATTGTTTGAAAAGAAACTATTGTTTATTATTCATCAGTCAGATTGATAATCAGTGTTCTGTCTTTTGATCATCATGTATTGTTCTTTGACTTGATTAATAAAAACTAATAAAGTTTTAAATACAATATCAGTCGAATATAGGATATCATCAATCTAAATCAATTATTTCTATGATTTAACTAAAAGAGTTTATGAAGAAATTATACTAGCTCCACGAATAATTATGTAGTGGGGTATATATTATTCTTAAAATAAGATGTGCTGTATATTTGTGTTGGGTCAAGTGTATTACTAATGTGGTTTAGTGTTCCTATGAGAATAAGGTAGAAAAAATGAGTTAAATAGACAAGTGTTAGTACACAAATATTCGGATGCACAAGTTAATGCTCCTTCAATGTTTCTCCTTCTTTTTCATGCCATTTCCGCTCCATGTCCGGTACCTAGTGGTTTTGACCTCCTTCTTTAGCCTAGAATTTGCAAAACAATGGACACAAGAGCGAGGGGTCCCGTACCTCACTCTAGTAATCCGCCTCCAATACCTAAGCCAATAACGACAATGGAAGTAAACTAAATAATGCATGTGTATTTGTAATGGAAGAAAGAGTAGAAGAGGATTGAAAATCCTCCCAAGGGTCGGTGGGTCGAGTACCCTTCGGGCCCAATCAAGACAATTATCGGCTGCTACCCAATCTATGCAATTATTATTGTATCTTCGATAAAGACAGATTATTTCATTAATAGACATTATTATTACCATATTACTAATTATGAAGATACTAAAAAGATAGCGGACATTTATGGAAAAACGTCAAGTATTAAATACTTTATATATGAAAATTTACCCGCTTATAATTGTCTCACTCGAATTACAGCAACATTTGATTGCATCATAGTATAAATCAAATACTCTAAGGGAGTGATCATGCGGATGTAGAGGTGTCCTCCTATTCGTATATTCGTACATCCATGCGCCAAGAGCACGAGATTCATGTGCCCCCATACATGCGCACGCAAAGGTCTTCTTCTACCCTAGCCTAGACACTTCACTCAAGATCATTGACGGAAGGAAAAGAAGAAAAGAAAAACAATAAATCAAAAGGTAAAAAGTTAAGGATCCCGGAATTATTTTTGAAAAACAAAACAAAAATATAAAAAATGTTTCATCAAAGCGCTCGAGCTAATGTCTAGGTCATGGATAGAATATTCACAAGTTCGCGATATCTGAGGTCTAGGTTTTGACCATTCTGTCAAGACCATTCAGGGTATAAGCCCCTTAGTTGAATGTCATCGTCACTAGGTAGGGTTCCTACCAACTCGGGTTGAGTTTACCTTCCGCGGGATTGTGCATGCTTCCTATGACTAGTCGAAACACTAGGTCATCGACTCGAAAAGTCGAAAACTATAGTATCTTATGCACCGAGCTACTAATCGTTTGGCTACCTGTTGGTAAGCTGCAAGACGTACCAAAACTATAGTATCTTAAAAAATGTGATCTTAAACACTTGCAACATCTTTTTTTTTTGAAATAAACACTAATAACATCTTAAGAACATCATCTCAATTTTATAACATGATCCCTAAAATCTGCGAGACGGCCCCGATTACAATTGAACCTTTTAAGCTCTAAAAATCATGTGTACGTCGACTACTTGAAGATGACTTCGGCTAGAAGGTGGCTATCCACACTGAAAATAGCTTATAAAGTAATTATGATATTTGTTGGACATGAATAAGTGGCAGTTGGCCGGTCCATGTGTATGATTGAACATGAACGGGGAAATTGGATTGAACAATTAAAGTGGGAAGCTAGCAAACGTGGGTCTCGTGTTTTTAGCTTTTAATTACAGTTTGGAGGGGGTTAAACAACTAAAGAGGGATTTTCGTGGGGTTTGGTCAGGTAAATCATATCAAGTTTAGTTTATCATGATAGTTGGTCTCTCTTGATCAGATTCCCCCACTGAATTTTTTATGGGTATAATTGGTTGGATTTCATGTTGCATGCTTAGTGCAAAAAGACAGCTCAAAACATTTAACTTCACTGCTCATGTATTCAACATAACAATGATGAACGAGCTCATTATAAGTAGGAACTATGAGGTGTGTACGTGATTGAAGTGTAAAATAGAAGTTGCGGAATTGGTAGTGATTGCATTTTGAAATCTTGGACACACAATTGATGGAGTTCAGTTTGTTTCTCATTTTTCTCCCACTTTGTATACTCTATCAATACTAGGGCTTCTTTGGTGGCCATATTAACAATATCAGAGATACCAAACATCTTTAGTATACTTATTTTTCTATATTGTATCCCATGGCACACTATAAGAAACCTGATTTGAACGTTAGACTCTAAAATGGGATATATAAACTTGTGAAAATAAAACTTAAAAAAAATCATAAATAGAAGGTTTATCAAATCTTTACGCATCACACTTCTTTTAGTGTGTCCTCAAGTCATAATATAGAAAATCAATCAAAAATTAATATTGATATTATACACCATATCGATGTCGATCATAATGTACCAAGTGTCACACGTGGGTCTCATTAATGACCATTTCCATACACTTACATAAAATGTGAATTATGTGTGACATAAAAGTATCATAAAGTGTTGAAAGTGCATCCCTAGAATGTACTTGTGTCATTTTACAATGCACTTTGGATGCCTTAAGAGACATCGTAATAGTGCAATACAGGAAGACACTTTTGATGCTTTACGAGTCATCCTAATAGTGTCCTTTAGTAATGTGTTTTTGATATTTTACTATGTATGTTTGATACTTTACATGCGCTTTTATTTGTCGCATATTCCGACATCTTTAAAATTTCCAACTAGTGATTAAAACCATCCTTTGATAAATTAAACTGAAATAAATATTATATAATATCTAATTATAATAATTTGTCTTATTGAACCATAAAAACATAAAAGAAAACTACATTATAAACTACACGTCAATGGTACAAGATTTATTTTACTATATTATAATGTTTGATCATTTTCGAGTCGTCATGTTAATTTTTTTCCGAACTTACCAACAATTTGTGTTCATATTACTATATTTTTGCCCCATTTGAAACCTAATTCTGATTAACATCTTCATCTCCCTCATTCAACGACTCGTATTTTTTTTCTTATTTCTCACTTTAGCGTCCAATCTCACCCTATTCGTAGATCTCTAATGGAATGCATACGAACTACTTAATATTTGGGCCGCCATTGAGTTGGATATACACCATTAGAGTTTCTTGAGCCTGGTCACTTCACATTGGGCCCGTACACTATGTAGGCCTGGCCCAAATTTATAATGAAACGACCTTACCCATTAGGCCATTACCACTGACTTATCATATATATGGACCATCAACCATGGCATGAAGAAACAAAAAAGAATTGTCCACCTTACTAATAACGATCAAGACTAGCTAAAAAACTTAGAATTTTGATTTGCCTCTAGGATTCAAATGATTCCATGATACATGATTGGTAAAACATTCCACAATGATGTTACTAGCTAGATGTAAGGTCCTAACTGGTTAAAATAAAATCGATAAAAGACTCCACAATGGTCCGATCTTAGAATCTCGATCTTGATAACCTTAACTATTGTCTGAAATGCTTACATCTTGACCCCCATATCTTGCTTTTGCAGGATCTCCCTAGGTAATTGTTGTTGTTGTTGTAGAGCATTTCTGCCTTTAGCTTGACTATTGAAGGCGAGAGTGAGATGCAACGACATCTCTCCATCGAATCTGCTAAAGAAAGTCCAGATCACCTGCCTCATATTGGGTTGATAGGATCCTTCAATCTTGTATTAAAAATAATGATCAAAATCGTTATAACCTCGTTGTCTTGCTCACCGGAAAATTAACATGAATCATAAGAAGGCTTTTTCCTACAATAAAATTGCAAAAATGGTAACATTTTTTTTTATTGAGAACAAAAAAAATGTTGAAAGGTAAAACTTTGAGTTCTTTCTTTTCTCGAAAGGCAAACTACCAGTCTCAACTGTTGAAGTTGAAGTTGTGTAATGCATGAAGTTGGTATGAAAGTTACCTAGGCCCATGGGCCCAAATTTATTCGGGCCGTCTTTTGGGCTGGATCGAAAATGGCAATTAAGATACTTTTTCCGTACTTCATTTCCCACTTCATGTTTCATTGACCATTACACTATCGAGTATCGACTTCAATTATAAAAATATAATTCTCTAAAATACTTTGTTCCATTATATTATTTCTCCATCGTATTTTATAATGTTTTTTTTTGCGCACGTATTTTATAATGTTGATACTGATATAACTCAAATTTTTGTTTTGTAATGGAGCTTTATTTGAATTATAGGCATTGGTGAAGATGAAGGGGCTCCAGTTGTAGTCTATAATTGCTTTGTCTTGTCACTCTCAAAATGAAGACATAAACATAATTGCATGTCTCGTGTACAAGGACATTATAAATCATTATAATATACTCATTCAATGCTTTCTATAAAAAAATATGGAAAAAACAAATAACTATATTCCATATAAAACACCAACAATAAAACAATACAAAATCTAGCCGCGGATGCTTAACGGTCACTGCTCTGTGGAATTGACACTTTATTATATTTTTATTGTTAAAATACTTATAACTGGTTATTCCCCGTATGTTGTATGGAATACAATTGATAATATTTTCTAGCGTGGGATTTAACTGATAAAATATTGCATTGATAATGTAATTGGTATTTCGATGGCGAAGACATGAACGTAATTGTATGGATTTAACTAAAAAAAGAACTCAATAAAAAGAAGTCAATAAAAAGAATTTGGCTGAATAAAAATTGATTCAATTATTCGGTTAAAACTTAAACCAACCTAACCAATTTAAGAAGAAAGGGCAAATCGCCTCTGGATTTCGAGGTACCACCTCAAAGACTTATCAGTTAGACGTTGAACGAAGTGTGCAAAGACAATATTATATATACACAATATGACTTAAATACAGTAGAATCTCTATAAATTTACATTCGATAAATTAATAAACACTATTACATATAAAATAATACGTTTCTCAAGTCCCGACTTAGGCAAGTGGAATATAAGATAATAAACTTGCAGAACCCCCTATAGAACCATAAGATCCCATTAAAATCTTAAATTAATAATTACGTAGACATATTTAAGACACTTAGTGGAATATGTCTTACATTTTTTGTTTCTTCTTAAAACTACACTACCGAAGTGTATTTAGAGTTTCTCTATAACTTGTCATATTGCATTCAACACTTTAATCTTTTCTAAGCTCTGAATATATACCATCTTCACTCGGATAATTCAACGAGCTATTAACAACCATTTTATTATGATAGCTGAAAAATTATTATCTCAATTTTTAAGCTAGAGTACTTCTTACGTACTCAAGTAATTCTTGCCTACCTTTTGCAACGGTCGTATTATTGGCTTAATTTTTTTGAAATCCCAGAAACTTAAAATTCAAATCTTCACATGCCTAAAACAGAATCATGAGAATAGTTAAATGATAAGTGAACAGTTAATGGCTCCACCCCTCCACGGTAAGAAAGCATTCGGTAAATGGTAAAAGTGTATTATTGCAAGTAGATCTCCTAAAATTTGACCGAACGCAACAATCTTACTAGACTTAATCTAATACGGAGTACAAAATTTTATAATTGAAACCCGAAATTCAAAATATACCAAACCCAATTGATTAGTACCCAATTGTATCTAGACTCGAATTCTCCAGTAGACTGAACCCGACTACTTCATACCCAATTGGATCTAAACTTGAAGTCTACATTAGACTGAAACCGATTGAAGTAAACGTGATTGAATTGAAACACGAAAAATAATTATATTGACTCAACTTAATTTATTTAAATAATAATACTAAAATTTTATTTTATTTTAAAAACTATAGAATATATTATTATTTAGTTAAATTTAATCGAACTTTGACATTTTTTAACAAGTTGGTCTCATTTGAACATCCTCAATAATCTGACTCAATTAACTTCAATCTAAATCCAAATCTGACCCGATTGACCGGTGTAATTAGATGGGAGTTGTATTTTACGGTAATAAATTCGCATTTTTTAAATCAACAATGTCAGTGGGGGCCCCAATCCAAATATACAATCTGACGCACCCCACGAGCCACAAACGGCTATATTTTCGGGTTTTCCTCATTCACCCACCCACGTGACCAAATCAGAGATTCGTACCCATTGCATTGCACTGTAGTCAGTGTTCTAAAAAACGCTAGGCGGAAGCTGGGCGGTGGGATGGGGCCTAGCGCCTAGACGACTAGGCGGGGGCCTAGGCGGAGCCTAGGCGGAGCCTAGGCGGATTTGTAAGTTATTGGAAATATAAGATTATTATTCTTATTTGGTAAGAATATAGATAAAAGAACAATCTTATCTTAATATTTATGTATAAATTGGCACCTAGAGCCTCATCTAGCCTCAACTTAGACCGGCCCAACCCTAGGAGGTCATCTAAGCTGCCTATGGGCCCGCCTAGACCACCTAACCAACTAGCCCAAACGCCTAGGGGCCCACCTATACCACCTAACTAACTAGCCTAACTGCCTAGGGGCTCGCCTAGACCGCCTAACCAACTAGCCCAACCGCCTAGGCGCCCGCCTAGACCGCCTAAGTGCTCACTTAGCCCACTTAGCCGCCCAGCCAACCGCCTAGAGCCTAGTCGGGACGGTGGGGCACCGCCTAACGCCTAGGCAGGGCATAGGCGGGCGCCTAGACCGATTTTTAGAACACTGTAGTATCATCTGCTAAATTGGCGCCAAATAGCCCTCGCGGGCCCCACCCTTTTTTCCGCTTTCTGCCACAATACAAACAAAGCGAAAGAAACAAAGAAAACCCAGCTGTCCACTTCGTTGACTGATACTAATAGCCATTTGTACTTGACTATTTGACAACCCTATTGGACCCCACACAAAAACGCAAAAAAAAATTGCACAAAAAAGTCCACAAAGAATTGTACGCAACTGAGGACAAAAGATATTGTCCTCCCAACAACTAAACATAGGTTTGAAAATTTTGGCAATAGCTCTAGTTTTGCTATCCTAATCCGGGTCGGGTCGACCCGTAACCCGATTTTCTCTCAAACCGGCGAATGATGGCTCGTCGGGTCAGCTGAAGACGGGATATCGGGCCCGACCCGACAGCCTTCGAGCATGAAGACAACGTCCGCCATTGTGGGTCTATCAGACGGATCCGGGGCGGTACATAGCAGCCCGACCTTTATGCCTAACAAGAACTCTTCCCATTCGGACGACTCCGGATCGAGTTCGAGCAATCCGGGTTCTAGGAGCTCAGTAATCTGCCCCTTTTGGAGCTGCCTTTTGACCCACTTCACAATGTCTTCATCCTGAGTGAACATCACCGGCCTCTTACCTGTTAAGAGCTCCAACAGGACGATTCCGAAGCTATAGACATCTGACTCCTGAGAGACCAGACCCGTGACGGCGGATTCTGGGGACACGTACCCTAGAGTCCCGACGGAACTGGATCTCGACGGCTCGGAGTTGGTCACAACAAGCCTATCGAGCCCGAAGTCCGACAAATGGGCCTCGAAATCAGCGTCGAATAGGACGTTCTGAGGCTTGACGTCGCCGTGGAGGACTTCTGATGTGTGCAAGAACGAGAGCCCTCTTGCAATGCCGAGGGCGATCAGGTGCCTCATGGGCCAGTTGAGCACGTGCCCGTCTTGGTGAGACGCCTCTTGTAAGAGCGTCGCTAGGGTTCCGTTCGGCATGTAGTCGTACACGAGGAGCCTGAGGTCGGGCGGACCCGCGTAGTAGCCTCGTAGGACGATGACGTTTCGGTGCTTGATCCTCCCGAGCGCCTCGGCTTCCTTCTTGAAGGCGGTTTCGTCGATGAGTCCGTCCGGAAGGCGACGGATCGCCAGGACCATTCCGTCGCTATAGCTGGCCTTGAAGAGTAAGCCGTGCTTGGTTCTGCTGAGGACGTTCTCCTCGTCGAAGTTTCTAGTGGCGTCTATCGTCTCTGATAGCGTGATCTTGTTGTTGAACATGACCAGCTTCGGTGCTCCGTTGCTGTCGCTGCTGCGTAAGGCCGTGCTTCCTGAGCTCGGCCTTGATCTAGACGGGCTGCTGTGCTTCTTCTCGCTCACTGATCCTTCTTTCAGCCTCTTTCTCCACCATCTCAGTAGGGTGAACGTGTAGAAGCAACAGCAAAGGGTCAGCAAACAAGCTCCGCCTATTGTAAAGACCAACAGCCAAATCAATCTCTTTTTCCTGGCCTCCTTGTCGAAATCCTCCTCGCATTCTCTGTTCAATGGACTCCCACATAAGTTGCCATTATCAGCATAGATTGACGGGCTACTGAATCTCGAGCCAAGACCGGACGGAATCTCTCCTTGGAGACGGTTGTTTGAGACATTGAAGTAGGCCAAATGTGATAGGTTTGTAAAGTCAGCCGGTATCTCGCCTGTCAAGTTGTTTCCGGAGAGATCAAGATCGGTTAGGCTGGAGAGGTTCGACAATGAGCTCGGTATGACCCCGGAAATGTGATTATCATCTAGCAAGAGAATATTCAGAGCTGAACAATGGGAGAGTTCTCTAGGGATTTGTCCTGATAAATTGTTGCCACCCAAATCAAGCTTGGTCAAATTCAAGAGTCTGGCGAAGTCCGGAGGGACATCTCCAGTAATCGAGTTATCTTGAAGCTCGAGTATTTGGAGATTCGAGCAGTTACCGAGCTCGGGAGGGACGGAGCCGCTGATATTGTTATTGGACAAGGACAACACAGCCAAGTTGCTAAGAAATCCAAAAGTCGGTGGTATATGGCCAGTGAAGTTATTGGAGCTAAGATTCAAGTAACTCAACCCCAACAAGCTACTAAACCCAACCGGAACCTCCCCAGTCAAATAGTTCTCTTGCAATGCCAGAACCTGCAAATCGGGCAATCCGGAGAGCTCACTCGGCAGCTCGCCGGATAGCCGCTGTTTACTCAGATCAAGGGTGGTGAGCTTGTAGAGGCTTCCTAAGGTAGCAGGGACTTCGCTGCTAAACTCATTCCCACTCAAATTCAAAGACACCAGCTGATTCAGATCACCAATGCTGTCCGGAATCCGGCCAGAAAGTCTGTTCCCACTGAGGCTCAATGAAGTAAGATTGGTTAACTTCAATATTTCAGATGGTATGGAACCAGCTAGGCCAATGTTGCTTAGATCAAGTGCTTCCAGCTGAGTCAGATTGCCCAAACTAGAAGGGAATGAACCAGAGAACCTGTTCCTACCAAGTGAAAGAGCCTTCAACCCCTTCATTTCACCCAAAAACAGTGGGATCTCGCCAGAGATCTGGTTCCCCTGCAAATCAAGAATCTGCAGAGCATTGCAGTTTTTCAACTCAGCAGGCAGAACCGAGCTCAAGGAGTTGTTAGCCAGTCTCAACTCCGTCAGATTCCTGAAACTCCCAATCTCAACAGGAATGGAGCCAGAAATGAAATTACCAGAAACATCGAGAACAGCAAGTTCAGAAGCCAGATTACTCAGCCAAACAGGGAACTCGCCACGGATCCGATTCTGCTGAAGATCCAACACCTGTAACACACTCGAGCACGAGCCTCTCTCCGGCGGCGAATCTATCGCCGTGAAAGCATTAAACCCTAGCCGAACAACTTTCAGCGACGGCGCTGATCCGGAGACGTTGCAGAAGACGGACGGAGGGATTGAACCGGAGAGATTGTTGCCGGAGAGAGAGATCACCTGAAGGCGAGGGAGAGCGGGGATGGCGGCCGGTAAAACGCCGGCGAGTTGGTTGAAATCGAGGGAGAGTTGGACGAGAGAAGAGCAGTTGGAGATGGACGCCGGGAGAGTGCCGAAGAGGCGGTTGTAGGAGAGATTGAGGATCTGGAGGTTTTGGAGGAGGCCGAGGGAAGGGGGAATGGAGGATTGGAGGTGGTTGGAGGAGAGATCGAGGGAGCGGAGTGTGGGGGGGAGGGAGGGGATGGGGCCGGAGAATGAGTTGGAGGCTAGGGTTAGGGTTTGAAGGGAGGTGAGGCTATGGAGGTCGGTGACGTGGCCGGAGAGGTTGAGGTTAGAGAGGAGGAGCTTGGTGACGTGGCCGCCGGAGGAGCAGAGGACGCCGTGCCAGTCGCAGGGGGCGGCGGGGGTGGAGGGGGACCAGTTGGAGAGGCTGCCGAGGGGGTCCACCAGGTTGAGCTTGAAGGCGGTGAGAGAATCGATCTCCGACCGGTCGACGGCGACGGCGGAGGAGGTTAGGAGGTAGAAGAAGAGGAGAAGGAAAAAGGTGGCCATTTTTTTCCTCTCTTTCAGTGATAGTGATGGTGATGGAGGAGCATAATCAGTGATGGTAATGGGAGGGGTACTAGCAGAGCGCCATGGATGGAAAAGGAAGCTTTTTGAAAGGGGATGCATGCAATAAGGAAATTTTGTATAGGGGGAATAGCCTAATAGGCAGCTTTCTCGATGAGTAGCAGTTCAGTGGGTGGGCCATCTTGTTGGGCCTGCAGAATACTGGGCCCATTTTGGGCCCCACTACATTCCTCTCTTCGATTGATTTAAACAGATTCTGTTTCTGTGTGTTTGATTTACAATCTGAAAAATGTAATTTCAACTTTAAATTGGGTATAGGACAAATGATTATGAACTTCCAGCTTTAAATTGGGTATAGGACAAATGAATATGAACTTCCAACTTTAAATTGGTTTTACACCGTGTCATGCCCTTCATTTGGAAAACTAGGAATGCAGGTCTGCTCAACAACGAGAGGATTAGCATTGAGGAGTGTACAAAGTTGTGTGTTAGGCACATTAGAAATTGTTGTAAGGCAAGGTATAAGCTGAAAACGAGAGCTGCTAGAAAGCATTTGGAGAGATTAGAAAGCAGAAAGGGTGTAAATAGCTAGTCAAGCTAGCAATTTTGTAATCGGTTTTCTTAATAAATTTTTATGTTTATTCAAAAAGTAATAATCTTATTTCCTCTATTGCTGCTGCAAACTCAGTGCACAGTTCATATACTTTTCACATCATAACACAACTATATAATTCATAACAGTACATGACAAAATCTTGATTCACTCACATTCACACATGACACATCTTACTCCATGAACTGGCTACACAAAGACAGCCCTCTACATAAAGGAGCTAACAAGTACTAGTAGTTAAAGTAGGATTATTAGTTTTTACTGATGATACATCAAGGGCAGAAGCTAAACAAGCTTTCATAACCCCAAGAGCTTAAGTACTACAGATGATCAAACACAACCCACTTCATAAGTAGAACAATCTGCAGGGATTTTAGGCACAACTTCTAGATTTTCGCTTACGAATTAGTCAGTAGCCAGCAGTGCATACAACGCATTGAGAACAAAAAATGTGATCTCAAATCAGCGCAGACGTCGAACTGCGCCTCCAGCTGTATGATCTGCTTCTGTTTGGATTAGGCATCAGATTGAGCCCGAACATCTCCTTTCGAATCTGCCTCTTATCAAACCTGAGCAGTGTTGCGACTACATCTGCACTTTCTTCAATGTGATTAATGCCTTCGGTTTCTGTCCATAGGCGTTGTGTTAGTTGTGAGCTCCTCTTCTTGGATTCTAACCGGATCCCCCATTTAACGTAAAGGGCTTGTCTGTCTTGTTTAGAGAGCCGCTTTCTCAACAGCTTGCTCAGCATTTGCCTCTCCTGGCTTAAGTGCTTCTTACTGCTCGAAACAAAAACACTCATATTGATACAAGGCTTAGATTATATATAAGCGGGAGAAAGAGTGGCATACCTCAAACTGAGGGAAATAATCTGGCCATCTAGAATCGTTTCACTACCAGAAGAGAAAGTGTCTCTGATGAAGGAGAGTCTTCTGTGTTCAACCTCCATGTAAATGGAGTCAGCTGGGTCTCCTTTAAAAAGCAGGAAGAAGTAGGTTCTGTATATTAATGACACATTACAAGCACTCCAAAGATGAATGATCTCACTCTGGACTCTCTTGAAATCTGATGGCCAATCTGAAGTATTCAAGTCATCCTGGGGATCCAAACCAACATCCTTCACATTCTTGATAACATTTTCGATCTTCTCTGTCAATTCCTCCTCCTGTCAACAACGGTAGAAGATAGAAGACAAAACTGTTTAACTAGGCTGCATAATTGCAAAAACACAAGTTTCATTTGCAAAACATAGAAAAAAAGTCAAAAAAATGTAAGAAATTGTTTACACAAGGATCTACACTCACCAGGTCATCCTGGGGATCCGAACCAACATCCTTCACATTCTTGACAAAATTTTCAACCTTCTCCACTGATTCCTCTTCCTGTTCACAACGGGAGAAGTTAGAAGACAAAACTATTATAACTAGGCTTTTTAATTGCAAACGCACAAGTTTCATTTGCAAAATTTACAAAAAAAAATGCAAGAAATTGTTTAAACAATGATCTACTGTCTACACTTACCAAGTCATCCTGGGGATCCGAACCAACATCCTTCACATTCTTGACAAAAGTTTCAACCTTCTCCACTGATTCCTCTTCCTGTCAACCATGGTAGAAGACAAAAATATTCAGCCAGGTTAAGTTTAATTTGCAAAGGATTTAAAGAAAATTAGCCTAAACAGTTGTAAGAAATGGTTTAAACATGGATATGCACTCACCAAGTCATCTACAAGTTCCTTTTCATTCTGCTTATTGATTGTTTTCTTTGATTCAGAAGTTGTTGTTTCTTTGCTCAGAATAACTCCTTTTGTGAAAACCTCAGCTTCTGGTGTGTCAGCTTCATCAGCATGGATAGCAGGGGAACAGATAGAAGTTTCCTGGGGCAGTATCTCATAAGTAGCCTCATTTCTAAGTTTACGGATCTTCATCTGAATGTCTTGAAGTTTTCCAGCATAATCATTGTCAGATCCAAACGAATGCTTCTGCTCATGTTTGATGTCATCCTTCTCTACCTGCTCAAGCTGTGAAGAAGTTGAGCTGCCAAGGATCACAGCTTCACTAGCCTTACTCTCAGTAAAGCTTAATTCCTTGCTTTCATTGATGTCATCTTTCTGAGTCCAAGAGGGAGATTTTTCAAAGGGAGTGGGAAAATCCTCATAGCAATGTCTCAGCTCCCTATTGTCAGGTTCCTCCTTCAGGGTCTCTACATTCTCAGAAACACCAAGTGAGAGAGTTTCCCTTATTTCTTCAGGTGATGCCGAGCTAGCCTTACTCTTAGCATCATTATCCATAATCAACTCTTTAGACTCGATGCATTGGACTTCTCTACAAAAACCTTCTCCTGCATTTTCACTCATTTGATCTTCAGTTCTATGGTAGAGTATCTTATTCACAGAGTTGGGTGTTTCATTCAGCAAAATTGAGGAGGCGTCACATGAAGTCTCAAATGACATTTGTGGAATAGCAGTGGTAGGTGAAAGATCCTCCTCAAAGTCAGAAGCTGGGTGGTTGTCATCACAGCTGCTTCTACTGAGTCTTGCAGAAGAATGAGAAGTTTCTACTGTTCTGGAACCACCATCGTTGGAGTGAAGATCTTCCACAGTAGATGTTCGTGAGGTTTGACTTTCCCAAGATCGATGCCGAACATGCATCTTTGGATAAGAAGGATGTGCAGATTCCTGTGTATACGAAGTTGGCCAACTTTATTAACAAAGGAGAGACTTTGAAGTGAGAAATGGTGGAAATGACATGTGATAAGACCTGACTTACCCAGATCTTAGTATTTCTTTCATTTTCAACTTCTATATGCAGATCCTGAACCTTGGATAAAGCAAGGTCTCGCTGCAAGGTGAGTTCTCTCACCTGTCTCTCGAGCTATTACAAGAAACAGAAACAGATCAGGGTAAAGAAGGAAGGGAAACAGCAACTCTGGACATGCATATTTTTAGCCATTATTATCTATAATGCCCTTACAAGCCTACGCAAGGGGCATATAAGGTTATTATAACTAACGATGGCACTGTGCCAAACAAACCCTTAATGTCAATTGGTTATGAAGTTTAAGAGGCTTTAATTTGATTGAACCCAAGACATAAGAAGCTTGTATCTTGAGATTATGAACTATGAAGAGAGATTGCTACAGATCATGGTGAAATGGTTCATAATAATCACATTATGGATGAGGATTACCAGTTCTATTTGGAAGTCCTTCTCTCTCAGTAGAGATAGAGAGTCTGATCTAGCAGAAGAACCAGCATTTCTTAGCTCATCCTCCAATCTAGCCAATTCTCTTTGCAACTGCTTCACAAGTGCTTTATCAGATATCACTAGATTAACCCGCGCATTAGTTGTAACTTCTTTGGCACAACAGGCAAAAAGGAGGGTGTTTCTTGACTGCTCAACATAACTTCTTGCAGGACTCATGGTGCAAATGATAGCAGTTCTAGCATTGCCAGCTAAAGAGGACTGCAGTATACGTGTGAGCTTAGAATCTCTGTAAGGAACATGCCCATTTCTTCCCTTGCTGCATACATTCATGGAATACATAGCTTCTGTCAGAAGAGCTTCTACTAGATAAACTCAGTAACTGCTGAGCAATTATGCTAGAGAAACAAAGCATGGAAAGATAGAAACATGCATGAAACCAGAGAAAGCTAATGATGATAGCAGCCGCCTAAAGTAGATGTCAAATATAATTAAAGAACGAGAACACTTCATAGGTCCATCTTCAACAATATTAATTTCAAATTTTACTACGGTCTAGTAGGATGGTATTTGCTATAAAGATAAGGTGACACTAGATAGGCTAGTAACACTGAAAAGAAGAAATTACTGACAAATTCAAATGGGGGATAGAAAAAAAGAGACAGTACCAAATAGGGAAGAAGTAAAGCGGGTAAGCAGAAAAGTATTTAAAAAACAGAGTACCACTGGGAAACACTCACGCAGAATGCGTTATTTGATAAGATATTATTATTCAGTCATCAAATTTTGTTTCCAGTGTTTAATTCTAACATTTTTCACCACATAAATAAACCAGTTTTGCCGATGACAGGGACCTATGAATCAATTATATAAGCAAAAAGAAACTGGAATGAATACCATGGTACATGAGCAAAAGAACTGGCATTTGTATGAAAAAGATAATAAGCCTAACTTGTGAGTATAAACAATGGCAGGACACTTCACAGAGAATGAATTCAAGCAAAAAGAAGATAATTAGCTGAAACAAACCAAGGCTTAATCTGCTACCTTAGCTTACGGATCACAGTTCCCAGGGTTAGTAAGCTTCGATTTATGTGTGAACCTTCTTTCAGCCTGGAACCAGCTGACATTGCCTGTGATGCACGCTCACTTCCAGCTAGATCAATGAAATTCTGCACGAAAAAGAAGGCACAATCTCAAAGACTGATCTATACCCAACCATACTCTCTCTTACATGACACTTACCACAGTAGCAGCAAGGGTGCTTGGCCTATCCTTGGTCGAGAGATCACGTATAGAACTTTCAACCATCTGCACAAATAAACTTTATTCCATTTAGACTTGTTATTCCTCATATCCAGGTTTGAGGGAGGAGAAAACAAGCTATATATGTCTGGCTACTCAATGGCCAGTATCTGGACTCTTATACTCAATTTTGTTGGATCACATTGTGCCTGGATAACTTCTAAATGCTTGTTTAGTCAAGAAAGACAGCTATGCCATCAATAAAAGCCTTACCAGTCTGATTATTTGATGTGATCTGGAGCTGGATTCATTGAGGAACGTCTCCCCGATCTGCCTTTGAGCTGTAAAACAATCACTCGTTCACACTCGTGCACCCAAAGATATCTTGTGACATATATGGAACATTGTAGACCTTACCTTCACATATGGATAGAAGCCCTTTCAAGTGGTTCCAGTCATGCACAGTTTCCTCAGTCAGTTTCTCCACAACAGTCCCCCTCTGTGAAAATAAATAAGTATTAAAAAAAAAAAAGCATGAACATTGTTTTCCACTTGAACGGAAAAATCACCTCAGGGTCATCAAGAAGCCTTAGTGGGGTGGGATCCAGTGAAAGGAGGTCCCTGACAGATTCATTATAGATCTCCATTGCAGAAAACTTCAATAGAAAATCTCTTTCTTTGTGCTACACGTTATTGCAATTCACTTTTCATTAGTCAACAAACATTTTAAAGAAATAGCCAAAAGGAATATGAGGAACTTCATCTTACCTTCTGGATATGTTCAAATATATCCGCCATTGTATACTGTGTGATTCCAGTCATGGTGTATGTCTTTCCACTACTTGTTTGCCCATATGCAAAAACACTTGCTGCAGAGAGTATATTTGGAAAATGAACTCCCACAAAGGCAGGTACAAACTGACATTTAAAAATAAATAAGAAGATTAATTCACTCACAGTTTATGCCACCAACAACAGAAAGGGCAACTGCCTTAGCACCTTCCTCATAGACCTGTCTTGTTGTGCTATTAAACCCAAAAACCCTGTCTATAACAAAACCAATGTACCAAAACAAACAATAAGTATCTACCTGACAGAAAATCTGAAAATTGAGGAAAGGAAAGGGCTAACTCACCAAATGTGTAGGTAGTAGGATACAATGATCGATCGGGACCAAAGTTGTTCTTGTATATGACAGTGTCGTCATTAATGCATTCCCAATCAACAACGTCATTCCTAGTCACCTCCTTCTCATTGAGAGGCCGCACCCTGACCGATACAACAATCTTTTCTTCTGAGCCATTCTGCGACTGCGTTGCTTCATTTCCATTAGCACCCTCCATTGATCAACTTCCTCTGTCTACTCCACTGCAGCTGAAACCCAATGCAAGCCATATAATTTAAACTTATAGCCACAAAACTGCTACTGGAAAGCAAGATCAATGCATGGGACACCCTCTACCTTTACAAGACCATCATTGCTATGCAAAAAATCCAATAATAGATGAATGAATGTATAACAGGATTTCTCAAACACTATTATTTTGTCTCAAGAATGGGCTAAATACCTGATTTCCTAATGATGTATCTTTTCAATAATCACAGAGCGGCGGGAGGGTCTACGCTAAATTTTTTAGAGAATAAACAATGGCACAATTTTTGTATTTATCTCCAATGATCCCAAAAATTACAGACTGGCGAGAAATTAACCCTCACATGGGGAAGACGAATTAACAGGCGTGGGAGAAGCATGAGACAAACCTCATAAGCTTTAATTAAAGAGACGTTGCTAATTAATATAAAATCCTTCTAACGTAACAATAGCACTGATTCTCAGGGTTTAGGAGCAGATAATGTATATGACGATCACAGAAACTCTGCTTCCGCCAGCAAGAAGAAAATTGAATCACACAACAACACGAAAAGGATACCAATCTCGCATCTCTTTCTCTCTCTTAAGACTACACTGTAGAAACTCAGAAATTGTCGTCAAAAGACGAATAATCATGTTGAAAACCAGTCAATTCCACCTTGCAGTGAGAAATCAGCGGTGACAGTGTCGGCATTGTAAAATCTTGCTAATCGGAGTTCGCATTTCACAAATCATTGAAATCAAAGCATTCTAGTCGAAAAAAATCGCTAAAATCTCCACCACAAGCCAGATCTGGGAGGTAGGTGCTTAGAATGAGCCTCATTGCTTTCAATTTTCGAATTCAACAGACAATCACCATAGAAAGTAACTACAAACCGAAACTAAATACAACAGTTGCTAAAATTGCTTTCACATCAAACTTTGCTGAAAACCGCTAGATCGAAACACAGATTTCAACACCGAATCAGGAAATTAGCCAAACAAATTCGAATTTCAGCAAGGCGAAAAGACGAAAAGACGAAAAATGGCTTGATCTCTCACCTTCTACTTGAACATCGGAGTGAATGAAGCGGAATTGGAAGGAGAGCGGTGGAGGATTTCAGAACATCTCCACTCTTTAGAGGCAAATGCAAAGCGGTTGAAGAAATCGCTGTCGAGTTTCGGAGAAGTGAATGAAAATGGCGGAGTGAGAGAGTAGCTGGTAATTACTCTGTCCACATCTCTCTCTTCTTTTTGCTCCCTTAGCTTCTCCGATTTTCTTCTAGTTCTTGAGAAAGAATATATATACTATATTTTTCGAGACTTTTTTAGGGACGTTAATTTGCGCTTAAATCCTAATCAAGGAACCGGGAACTTAAAGAAAGCAATTAAGGTAGCAACTTTTTTTTGGGGGGGTCGATATATAAAAGTAGCAACTAACCCACTGTATAGATACTCTTCGCATTTTTCCAAACAATAATTATTGCTGCTTTAGGTAATCAATTGAAAATTTTTTCAGCTCAAATTGGTAATTATGTGCTCCTTTGAATTTGATTAATTAATTGAAAATTGCGGTTTACACTCTCTTAGGTTAGCAATATTAGTGTTATTACCTTTGATTTTTGTATGAATTAGCTTAAAATTAATAATAGGTGGATGGAGTTTATTTTTTATACAATTTGAGTATTTATTTAGCTAACTTTATTTTAATGATGTATTACTTTATTTTAGGGTAGATAATTGAATAAATTTCATGTTATTATCTTATTGTGTAAAAATATGCTTATATTTAAAACATAATGCTTTTTTTTTCGAGTAAGAATAAATTATATCTTATAAAAAATTGTAGATAGAATTTTAATGATATATTCCTTCTTATTTTACATATATTTGGGACCTTCTAATTAAATTTCAATCAAAGAAATTGACATGAAGTTGGCGTGTTTCATTTTGATTATTATTACACAACACTAATTAAAACAGAAGCGATGAACCACATTTTAAGTACCTATCTATAAACTGACCCAAACCGAGTGACGATTTTCTAGAGTTGAAATACAAGTCGAAAATCAATAGATGAATGGAAAAAGAAAAGTCGATTAGGTTGAAATTCAAACCCATCCCGTACTCGTTGGATTGACCTCGTTTATCATATATGTAAAATAAGTAAAATTTATTTAAAATATTATAATATAGGTTATTATAGTAAAATAAAAACTATAAAAATGATATTATTTAATCATAGTATTATTGAAATAATCATAAAAACTTGATATTATTGACCCGCTAGACCTATTTGAACCACTCGATAATCAATTATGACCCAACCGGACTTGACAAGTAACTCAATTGACTCAAATGCATACTTGACTGAACCCAAAATAGCTAAACATGAACCCGATCTAATTGATACATTTAACATGTGACAACTACAGCTAGACATCAAACTTCAATTTGATCACCATAAACCCTAAAATTATCCCTATCTATCTTGTCCTCGACTCAATATCCCCCCTTGCTATGATCGTCAAATTTCTACCGCAATTTTGTCATACCATTTAATTTATTGTATAAAGTTCGGAGTATCGATAATATGGGGATCATATGCGTAACTAAACCTACAATCCAAGCTCAATGAACCCAAAACCATACAACCATGGTTGGAGTAACTTATTGAGCTATATAGTAGGGAATTTTATGTTATATTTTTTTCAATTTGGGATTCTCTAACATGCCTCCTCATGTAAAAATGTTTGAGCAAAGGGTTGTAGCCCTTTATTCGACCAAAAATCCCTCCAGGATTGCAAACTGTACGCTATATTTTGATTAATTGGTCTCTCGTATATTGTGCAACCTATTTGAATGCGCTCCTAATGTGACAAGTTTAAATAAATTCCTCAAGGTCGTTTGAATAAAGGTTAGATTTTTTACACCATATGCATTTTCTTTGTAAGAATTGGTTAGCTAAAGTTTAAGCTAAGAATTAGCCTTAATCCTTTACGTTGGCAGATAAAGAGTGATTATCAATGCTAGTAGATTTGTTTCCACCCTAACTAATCTTCATCATGAAAATATAAGATGTTGGGCAAGGTTTAATTAGGAACATAATAAACCTAGGAATTATCAAGAAATAAAACGATAAATCAACTACTTTGCTTAAGATCGAGGGAACTATTAAAAGTGCCCAATATTAACAATAAAGGGCTAGATCTAAAACATCTTTTTCATTTGTTTAATTAGTATAGAAAGTATATGTTGAATAGTAATTTATGAGGGGATCAAAAACATATTTTTTTTTGAGCCCCAAAAAACATATTTTTTTAAAAAACGTATATGCGGTTGAAGAAAGAACTATTAGGTTTTTTCATTCCAAATTGTCCGATGTTAATTTTTCAAGTCCTTCGATTTATTAGGTCTATTTATATGATAATTCGAGCCGAAACAAAGATTCATATGCTTTTGGGATTTTATTCACTAGTCCGAGCATATGTTATGTATTAGTGTACCAAAAATGTTTTTAACTTGTATATGGATTCGTCTTCACTTTCACGGTTCAAATTTCGGTTCAAACTTGAAATTGGTCAGCAATTGAACGTGAAATGCATTAAAGGATCGAACCGGAAATTCTACCACCGGATACCATTCATTTATCTCGGTTCAATTTGGACAAATTTTGAAGTTTGAACAAGAGAATATATTACTTTTGAATAGGCAAAATAATATACGATTCACTCACCTTTTATAAAAAAATTGTTACTTTAATATCTTATATTTTGTTTTTACTTGTTGAATAGTGGATACATTATATACCTTAGGACCTATTAAATACCCATGTGCTGACATGTAATCAAAATTTTACCACGTTTAATGTGGTGGGTATTTGTCTGCCAAAAATGTGGTGCATATTTGGTTCCCGACGTGACAAAGTTTTACGTACACGTCAAAACATAGCCGGTCTCAATGTATATAATTCAAGTACTAAACAGGTATAAATCAAAGATAAGATATTAAAATGACCATTTGCAGGGTTGAGCATCAGTTCAAAACCGAAAAAAAAATAAGCTAAATCATACCGAAACCGAACTTCAGAAATTTGGTGAACCGAAAAGATTTGGTTCGGTTTTTATGGTTTTTGATACAGATAAAAAAAATTGAACTGAACTAAGAAATAACCAAAACCTAACCGAAGTCAAAATCCTGAAATTTAGTTAACCGAGAACTAAACAAACTCCATCGATTTCGGTCAATTCTTTCGATTTCGACCGAACCGTGGTGAGCCCTACCATTTTACAATGAGAAGGTTTAGCAAGAAGGATAAGTACAATGCAAAAGACTGTAAAAAAATTCAAATTGTTTAATTTAAAACCCCTCGGTTCCCATGTGACAAGACTGAAAAATTAGTACATGTACTCGTCGTCGTGATAATTAAACCAAGAATCACTCAACTACCACAATTATTATTATTTATATCCTTTACATTTGATTCGGCCGCTTCCATTTTCTCCTTTTTCTTGCTTGTTCCTCCTTTCTTATGATAAAGTGGACTGGTCGTAGAACACTACACATGTGTCCATGTCCAACTATGTCTTCCCAATTATAGGACCTCCAAGCTTGTGATAAAATAATACGTTTTATATATTCATTAAGGTTATTCAACACTAACCAGCCATATAGGAATTATTAAATTCTCTTCACTAAGGTTTAGAGTTTTATATATTTTATGACTAAGAATGATTAACATAACGTTCACCATTTTAGAGCATCTAGTCAGATACGATCCATAAACTTTTCTAAGTTTGTCCAAGCCTTTAATGATGTGGTTGTATAACTTGTATTTAATAATACAATCCACACACGATTAATCTTTTGAGAGATGTGGGTGATGCGATTATAAGGCTCGAGTTCTTAGAAACGATATCTCAGACCAATCCAAGGACTTCCTAGGAGGTCACCTATTCTGATACTACTCTCGCTTTATCATGCTCAACTTTATAGTTCTTTTGACCTCTCGAATCATGAAAAGAAAGAGTTCTTATTATCATGACGAGTACCTCAAAGGCTCAAACCCTTTAAATTATCGAGGTGTTACATCGATAACTCTCAAATCTTCTTAGTAAGTACCGGAGATCAGAAGTAACCATTTCAGTTCCTCACATATAGCTTCGGGTTTCATTGATGACATTAACGAGGTTCATTTAACTCCTTTACTCTCGAATCTCGACCTCAAACTTCTTCTATTTGTTTCAAGATGACTCTTGTCGACTGAACCGGACTAGAAGCCGAAAAAACGAAAGTATAGATTATTATAGTTGCTTGTTAGGTGAAGCTTCATGAATTCCAAGTAATGATCATAAGAAAGATACAACAAATGGCTTGTGATTGTATTTGTTCTCACATGGAGGTCTATTCTCACACTAGAAGCTAGAAACCTAGAATTAGAAGCCAGCTTGGAAGACATGTGCATTGCACCTCCTCTTTTGGAGGCAATTGGCTTCATTCCATGCATCAAAATCAAAACTTTGAGAACACGTACATATGAAAAAAAAGAAGCCATTTCCATGTCTTTTGGTCAAAGTTATTTTTTGATGATAAGTTTCCAATGGCCCAAATGTAAATGGGCCAGCATCGGGTGTTTCTTTGGCCCACCTGTCCGCTTAGTTTTTATTTCGGGGAGAAGATTTTTTATCATTTTTTTTGGTTTTGATTTTATAGAAATTGAATGGGGTATAATAAATTTGAGTTAGGGCTTTGATCCCTACACGACCGACTTGTCACCTTCGAAGACATGACCCTACTAGGCCCGTGAATATTGATATTGGCCCAAACCCGATTGACAATTGTTTTTTTTTTCGAGTCGAATCGGGTTAATTGGCTATAATCCACGTTCTCATCCATTTTACATCGGGAAATCTTTATGCATATGATTTTTCCGACACACACAAAATCTTATAGTTTATGAAGTGTCACTTTTCACGATGTGAGCTATCGATAGATATCCAACAGAATTGGAAAAACTCATGCTTCAGGATACCTGATGCTTTACGAAGCTTAACCCTTCTTAAAACCAATTTAATATTACTCCCAACCAAACCATCAATTTGATATATTATAAGATCAATTCAAACACCTCAGTAAAAAGTTATGAACGTTTGAAAAGTTGACGTATATACTAGATGTTCGGATTGAGCTTACTGTTGAAGTCCGAAAATCTCGAACTAACTACGGGACAAAATTATTAAACTCTCGGGCCTTTCGGCGCGCTAGAAACCGGCTCGTCTTTCTTCGATCTCTCCCACCCCTGCGTATTATTTTATTCTCTTTTCGGAGGCTTATAAGACTTTTTAAGGTCTTTCCCGTAAAATAGTGCGAGCTCCTCGGAAACTCTAACACGTCGGAGCCCGTCCTTCGAGAACACGTCTCGGGACTCGGGTTTTTTCCGATCCCTTATTACATATCACCACCACCCTATATATAGATAATGCAGGTGCTTGCTTACCTTTCTATAGGCCGATGTGGGATACCTTCCATTTCCACCAAGTAGCCCTTAAGCTACTTATTACTTACATGATCACGTTGTTTAGCCAATGTGCCACCATGGACAATGAGCTTTGTTTGAAGGTGGAAAAGTCAACAATAGCAGCCAAGTGAATATACGCGATCAAAGTATAATCTTGATCGGTCAAGTGAACAACGCCATCAAGGTTATATTTTTAGGCTAAAGGTGAGCAACGCGATCAGGTATGTTAATTATAGTGGTATATGCAATTGACCGGGCCTTGGCCCAATTGTACGAGATACGACCACATGAACCTCGCATTGTCGCTTTCCGTACGAGTCCATACCTAAATATTTTAGCCAATTTGTTGACTTAGTGCGTTTAAAACGTACTTAGTATTTTAATCTTTGATCTCAATATTATTCATGATCTCGTGCACCAACGCGGTGACAGATCCGGGTATCAACACTTACATAATATATCGAATCGAAGATATCGACGAGAGAAGATATACACTGAACTGGATTTGAGAACGATCACACTTCGTAAAATGTCATCAATCATAAAGCGTGAGTTTTTGCATCTGATTTTAATAAATTATTTTTTATTCGGCTTTTTTATATGCGATTTTTTTTTTATTTACCAGGATTGCACTTTTATTCAATGAAAACTATCACGTTACGCCTGAGCTCAAGCCTTCTAGCCTATAATGTTGGACTTTATTGAAGCCCTCTTGTAGCCAATAATGTTATTGCTTAATGCTTCTTTGATTTCCCATTCCAAGATAACTTAAGATTGTGTAAGAAGTAAGAACACATGAAACTCATTGTAGTATACATCGTGCCTTATTCTTTTTTTGTCTTGATTTGGTGGTGAAGTGTGTCACTAATTTTTTATTTAACTTTTGAGTACAAGCTTAAGATTGTAACGTAGTGACCAATACACAAGAAGCTTCATTACTATAACACGTTTAACACACACATAATGATCTGAGCCAGCTAGGTTACTTAACCACTCATATTGATCTACAAGTATTTAAATTGTTTTTCAACTCGAGAAGAACCCCAAGACCAGGCACAAAGCCTAAGATGGCACATAATTTTTATTAAACTTATAAATAAATTGTCAATAATATATATGTACCATTCTTCTATCTTGTATCCTAGAACATAAGTTAAGAATAAAATCTAAATAAAACTTAATAAACCCGTGTCTAAGAAATCATAAATCCTATAATAAATGCGAATTACAATTTTAAGGATCTAAAGCATAAATTAGACAAGTTGTTAGAAGTACTTTTATAAAAGATTCGGGTTAGATCGGGTTGAGTTTGCGAGTCGGATCAGCTTTTGACAGATTTAATTACACCGTAATGCAAATTACATTTTAAGGTATAAAGTAAGTTGTTAGAAGTTCATTTCATGCACTCTAACTCTCAACTGATTTATAGTCGTTTTTCACTCACTTAAGACCAATTCTAACTTGAGGGCAACCATCCAATTGATCATTGTACACTTACACTAGCTATGCATGTATATTGTCCAAAATTATTTTCTTCTTGATCTTCTTTTTAACCCAACTTGAACACGCAAGTACTCTTGGCTGGTTGTGCCCGCAGTCACGTACCACTTCCTTAGTTGTACATTTGAAAGCACTTGCTAGGAAAGTTCCTCATATATACTTGCGTGTCCCACAAGATACCGTGTTAATAACAACATTAGGTTAATGAAAACATTTCAATGTACAGTCATGGGCTATAAATATGGTACCATCCCTAGCACATTTGTACATACAAATCACATATATAACACAAGTGCTCTAGCTAGTGCAACAAGAAGATTTGAAGCTTTGATACATCAACCATAACCAACATATCAATCGCTCAAAGAGGGAGGATGGGAATCAAGACGGAGATCGAAGAAATCGAGAGCTGGAACACGGGCAACGAGTCACTGCCCTTGCTCTCATTGAACCATGTCTCGTTGCTTTGCAGATCGGTTTGGACCTCGGTTCAGTTTTACCAAAATGTGCTGGGCTTCTTCCTTATCAAGCGCCCTTCCTCGTTCGATTTTCCCGGTGCTTGGTTCGTATATATATACATTCTCTATTGATGAACATTAAGTGTAACTAAATTACCTCTTGGTGTATGTAAGTTGTGCATGGTGCTTTTTCTAGGTTGTTCAACTATGGCATTGGGATTCATCTTTTGGAGAGCCCGTCGATAGAAGAGTATGACTCGATTAACGATCCTCGACCCATCAATCCAAAAGACAACCACATCTCGTTTCAGGTATATATATACATTAGGTTAAATTACGACAATGTTTAAGGTTGGTGTTGGGAACCCTATCCCACATCGGAATTCATAATCTAAACAGCCTACCATATAAGTACATGGGTTACTCCTCCTATTGTCAATTGGTTTTAGGATGGAACCCCATGGGCTTATGTGGTCAGGTCCATTCGCGCATGTGCGCATGACGGTCACCCCCTCCGTCATCATCTCTCCGGTATCGGGCCCACCGGATTCATACATGGTATCAGAGCCTTGTTCGTTCATGGGTCTCCTGGGTTTGATCGGGTTGTCCCCACCCGTTGTTGTCTTGTCTTGTCTTGTCAAGTGCCAACTGGGCCAGGCCAGTTGCCACTTGAGGGGGCGTGTTGGGAACCCTATCCCACATCGGAATTCATAATCTAAACAACCTATTATATAAGTACATGAGTTACTCCTCCTATTGCCAATTGCTTTTAGGATGATAGCTGACAACTTATATATACACTTTTTGGCATCGGTGCAATGATAGTGTACGGACGTGGAGATGGTGAAGAGAAGGTTGGAGGAGTGGGGGATGAGGTATGTGACGGCGGTGGTGGAGGAAGGCGGAGCGAAGGTGGATCAGGTGTTCTTCCACGACCCTGATGGCTACATGATCGAGATTTGCAACTGCGATAAAATTCCGATCCTCCCCATCGATTCGGCTTGCCCTAGTTTGTTGGGATCCAAAGAAGCCGCCTCGTTTTATTATGCGAATGGAGCTCCATCTTGCAGGTTGATGGAGAGCACCATGATGGAGAATTTGAGCGTGGATATGATCAACTTCTCTTTCTAATCACATATGAAGTTTGTGAGGTGTTTTTGATGATCACAGAGTGAGTGAACCCAACATGAGATTTTGGAATATATATATACAAGGAATATAATTAATAATATCGAATGATATTATATAAATATGTGATCGGGGATCGGGCATTCAATGTACTAGAATGGATGAGTTCTCCTATTATATTGTACTACTATTTTGTAATTGTGTTTGTGTATCATATTGTACTGTCCATGGAACAATATAAAATAAATCAATATAACAGTGAACGTTCCAGCTATGTGACTAAATATTTTTACCCTATAAAATTCAATGTATTTGAGTATTCAAATAGTCGAACAACATTTGATGGTCTAATTTAACTTTATTTTTCACTTGTTTTTATGAATGAATAATGAAGGTTTGATAAACTTTTTATTTCTAATTTAACTTTATTCATAAAAATTTTATTCCTAATTTAACTTTATTCATAAACTTTTTATTCCTACATTCCACGTGGTAATCACGCGAGGTTAGTTAGCCTTGAGTAATACATGTTTCTGTTGTAATCATTGTGGCGAACAAATTCAATAATCATCATATCATCATAATCAGCATAACTATATACTAAAACGGAGGTTAAAAATAATATTTAGAACGACATGTGTCGATTTCTCATTGGACCGCATCACACATCTTTATTAAAACAATTTAATTTGTTTAATTGATTGAAATTTCACTGTAGAGTACCCCACATTAAATTGCACATATAATAAATCTATCCAAATCTTTTAAAAAAACATCCAAAATTGTTAAACTAAGATTTTAGTTAATACTAAGATTTTATATCAAATTATTCTTTTGAAAAGCTTTATATAAAATTTAAACTAAGATTTTAGTTAATACTAGTAATGGACTAAAGCATTTAAGCATGTGTCGTCAGTGGCGGAACCAGGAAATTCTCTCGGAGGGGGCTAAATATTAAAAATACTGAAATTACCATGAAATGGACAATGAGATTGAGAGTAGCACTTGGTAGTTGGTATCGCCCAAGCACTAGAATGTTGTACAAGCAAAGGCCATGCTCTTTATCATAACTTAAAACGTTATCTTGTACTGCTGTATCAATGGGCTAGAATTTTTGCATAATGGTTTTCCTAGACTTTCTTGTTTTGGCTTGATGAAAAATAGTAGTGAAGGGAAAAGCTACAGCACAAATCTTGCATTCACTCCTCCCGAATATATGAGAACCTGTACGTCTGGCGTCATCTATCTCCTCTTACCCTCCAATCCAATTAGGCAACACGTTTGTTAAGGATTTCATAGATAATGGACACTCCATCAATTTCATGAGCCTGTGTGGATTATAGCTAGGTGATGTTAAGAATTTCTCTGACAACTACTTTTTTCAGTTTATAGTTTGCTTGGGCCTTCAAGTCTTCATGTGAAAGTGCACCTGCCAACCTATTTGGATGCTTGCTGAATGTTTTATTTCTTGTTTCTTCTCATTGTTTTCCTAATAAGCTACATATCAGCTGAGGTAGAGAGGATAACACCAGAAAGTGTAACATACAACTTTGGAACTCTTTTGCTCGATCTCATGAGCAAAAACTCATCCCACTGTAGAAGTTGTGTTCTCTGAGGGTGTCAAGTTGGAGCTCCAAAACAACGAGTGTGGAATTTGGCATCACAAAGTCAGAGGCTTCTTTTCTGCATCTGGTGTGAAGTGCTCATTTTGGTTCAAGTCCGGTTTAGCTCCATTTTCCTCTTTTTCCTTGGTTTGTTTATTTTGTTCCCGGATTGCTATTGGACCGGTTCTTTATTTGCTTTTATTTATGTGCTCTTCTTCCTCCAGACTCTTCGTGTAATTGAAACTGAACACTTGAAACTTCCTCCCCTTGTAATCAAGCTATGGGAAATCTCGGTTGAGATCTCCATGTGTGTGTTTTTCGATTTGCTCTTCGTTTTCCGCTTGCGTTCAATTCTAGGTCCACGAAATTCTTCATGGTATCAGAGCAATAGAGGGTTTCGTGAACTAGATCCGAGGTTTTTCCTTGTTCGTGAGTCAAAGTTCGATCGTTTTTGATCTATTGGTTGGTGAGAAGATGACGACTGACGGAGAGGTGATCGGTGCGAAAGTTTCAATCGAGGGTGATGAGGATCTTCGAAAAATTGCAGTTGTGGGCGAGAGGGGTCTTCGAGACCAGGTGGCGCTCATGGCAGATCCACTGTATTTGGCGGGCTCCGATCATCCCGGGATGACGCTGACTAACACACCGTTCGACGGGACGAACTTCCTTAACTGGAGTCGCCAGATTGAGCGTGCTCTGATGTCGAAGCTTAAGTTAGGCTTCATCGACGGGTCAGAGAAACCGCGTGAACCTCAGGCGGTCGATTATGGTCGATGGAGGAGGTGTGACTCCATGGTTGCTTGCTGGGTTCTGAACTCCATGAAGCCAAACATCTCAGGTACTTTCATTTACTCGGGTTCGGCTAGGTCTTTATGGGCAGAAATTTGCGAACGGTATCACCAGAGTAACGGGCCGATGATTTACCAACTTCAACAAGAGTTGGCTCAATTGAGTCAAGGGAGTATGGATGTGACTACTTTTTATGTGGCTTTGAAGCGATTTTGGGATCAACTAGATAATTTGATTGGGTTACCTGTATGCAAATGTGGTGTGTACATTGAGTGCAAATGCGGTGTCCTATCTAAAATCGTGGAGATGGATAATCTGACCAAATTGATGCAATTTCTATTGAAGCTGAATAGTGATTATGAGGCTACAAAGAGCCACATTCTAACAATGGAACCTCTCCCGAATATCAGCAAAGCTTTCTCGATGGTGCTTCAAGTAGAAGCTCAGAAGAAAGTTTCAAATGCTACTCATGTGGATCATTCTGCGTTTATGGCAAATCAGGGCAGTGGCTCTAAGTCTAACGCTAGGGATTCAAACAATAACAGTAAATCAGGATATGGGGCTGACAAGCGTGATCAGAAGAGGGGAAAGAACTACGAGGAGAGGTATTGTACTCATTGTAAGGAGAAAGGGCACACCAGAGATTATTGCTTTGAAATAGTTGGGTTTCCAGATTGGTTTAAAGGTAAAAAGGCAAAAAAGGGTCACAAATTTGCAGGAAATGTGGAGAATGAGAATGACGTAGTGGGTGACACACCGGTGGATGGAGCTGGAAATTTTGACAGCAGAGGTGGTGCAGATCATTCTCAGATGGCTCAAGCTGTAACAAGTCTGTCAAATGCTTGCCAGGAGGTGATGAAAGCCTTTCGCACAGAGAAGACAATGAATGTTGTGACAAGAGGAGGCAAAGCAAATTACCATTTTTCAGGTATTAATGTATCCGTTTTGAATGTTGCACATCATAATAGTGAGGATTGGATAGTAGACAGTGGTGCATCGGATCACATGACATCTACTGTGATATTTTGTTGAACCCCCGTTCAGTTAGTTATCCCATTCACATTGTGATGTCTGATGGCTCTACTAAGTTTGTTGATACGATTGGAGATGTTCAGCCCAGTGAGGATTTGATTTTGAAAGATGTTCTCTATGTTCCTGCGTTTAAATATAATTTGTTGTCTGTCAGTAAACTGGTTAGTAGTGGACAGCTGAGTGCCCATTTTCACAAAGAATATTGCTTATTACAGGACCGTTTGAGTAAGCAATACGTTGGAGTTGGGCGTGGTAATGGAGGTCTCTACAGAATCAATTCAGCTAAGGAAGCAAATAGTAAAGCTATTGGAGAGTTCTCTAATAGTGTTTGTCTTACCAGTTTTGGAAACAATGGTTTGAATCTTTTACATAAAAGACTGGGGCATGTCTGAGCTTCTAAAATGCAACATTTGCCAAATTGTAAGGACAAGTTGAATGATGATTTTCATTGTGAAATGTGCTCATTAGCCAAATTTCATAGGCAACCTTGTTCTCCCAGTTTAAATTATGCAAATCATGTTTTTGATCTCTTGCATGTGGATGTTTGGGGACCTTATAGAGTTCCCTCTCTTGATGGTGCCTCCTACTTCTTAACAGTTGTTGATGATCATAGTCGGGCTACTTGGACCTACTTGTTGGTTAACAAGAGTCAAGTAAGCTCAGTGATAGGTGATTTTATTCAGTATGTGAAGACTCAGTTCAGCCTAACGCCTAAGATTTTCCGCTCAGACAATGGGTCAGAATTTGTGAGTTACAGTTGCCAGAGGTTGTTTGCTGATCATGGGATAATCCACCAAAAGTCAATGGTTTACAGGCCTCAACAGAATGGGATAGTTGAACGAAAGCATCGACACTTGTTAGACACTGCGCGAGCCCTAAAGCTACAGTCTGGATTGCCACAAAAGTTCTGGGGTGATTGTATTATGACAGCCACGTATCTGATCAACAAGATGCCGTCGAAAGTTCTACAGTGGAAGACTCCGTATGAAGTTCTATTTTCTAAGCAACCGAGTTATGATAATCTTAAGGTTTTTGGCTGCTTAGTTTATGCTTTTGTGGCACCCAAACCAGCTGATAAGTTTGCTCCCAGGGGAAGAAAGTGTGTGTTCATCGGTTACCCGCCAGGTCGGAAAGGTTACAAACTTTTTGATTTGGAAAGTGAAACTGTTTTCCTGAGCAAAGATGTAGAGTTTCATGAAGATATTCTTCCTTACTTTAGTGATTCCTCCATAAACCAAGAACCTTGCACCACTAGTTTTCCTGTTGGACCCTTATCCTGTGAAGAGGAACTTGATCAGCCAGTTAACATCATCTCACATGAAGTGCAAGAGCCAACATTTGATAGCGTTGGTACTAGTTTACCTTCTGCAAGTGAGAATAGTCAGCAAGAAGTTTTGCCTCAAATGTCTGTTTCCTCACCAATATCGGCTGAACGAGCAGTGAGACGCTCAACCAGATTGAGGAGTGCCCCTATCTGGCAACATGATTATGTTGTAAATGCAATTCAGCAGGAATATTATGCTTCACTGGCTAATGTTCTTTCAGTAAGAGAACCCCAACATTTTCATGAAGCTGTACGAGATGATAACTGGCAGGCAGCTATGAACCTTGAATTGGAGGCCCTGGAGAAAAATGGCACTTGGGAATTGACAAATCTACCTCCGGGAAAAGATGCAATTAAATCTAAATGGGTTTACAAAGTTAAATTTCAACCCAATGGTGAGATAGAGAGGTATAAAGCTCGATTAGTGGTGAAGGGGTTCAGTCAGAAGTTAGGTAAGGATTACAAGCACACCTTCTCTCCCATTGCTAAGTTGCCTACAGTTAGAATAGTAGTGGCGGTTGCCACCACATATCAGTGGGATTTGCATCAGTTAGATGTGAATAATGCATTTTTGCATGAACATCTTGAAGAAGACATTTACATGGCCATCCCAAAAGGTTACAACAAAGGGTCTCCGGGGCAAGTTTGCAAGTTAAAGAGATCATTGTATGGTTTAAAACAAGCTTCCAGACAGTGGAACCTTGAGTTCACATATTTTATGTTTGAGATGGGGTATGTTCAGTCCAAATCTGATTACTCGTTATTTGTGAAAGCTGATGGAACAGATTTTACAGCATAGTTAGTCTATGTGGATGACGTGTTGCTGACTGGGAATAATTCTTCCGAGATTTGTCGCATCAAGGCAGCCTTGCATTCAAAGTTCACCATCAAGGACTTAGGATTGGCAAGGTATTTTCTTGGCATGGAGCTTTACAGAGATGAGAGTGGAACTTACTTGAGTCAACGCAAGTACATCAAGGATATCCTCTCTGATTGCAATATGCTTACTTCCAAACCAGCAAAGTTCCCCTTACCTACAGGTCTGAAGCTGAGTCTTGATAGTGGAGAGCTCTTGACGGAACCGGAAAAATATAGGAGGCTAATAGGACGATTGTTGTATCTTTCTCTTACTCGTCCTGACTTGTCGTATTCGGTTCAACATCTCAGTCAATTTGTTTCCCAACCCCGAGTGCCCCACTGGACAGCTGCACTCCATGTCTTGAGGTACCTGAATGGTACACCTACTCTTGGTCTTCATTATCCGGTGCAAGATTCGTTGAAGATCACGGGTTTTACTGATGCCGATTGGGGGTCATGTTTGGCTTCTAGACGTTCTTTGAGTGGTTATGCAGTGTTCTTGGGGCATTCCCTGGTTTCCTGGAAAACCAAAAAGCAATCCACGGTGTCACGGTCTTCAGCAGAAGCCGAATATCGCAGCATGGCAGTTGCCACAGCAGAGCTGGTATGGATTAGCTATTTGTTGACCGATCTTCATGTTACAGTTGAGCTTCCTGTCACTTTGTTTTGTGACAACAGGGCCGCACAACATTTGGCGGCGAACCCTTGTTTCCACGAGCGTACAAAGCATATCGAACTCGACTGTCACTTCACTCGAGAGCGTATTCAGAAGGGGTTCCTTCGGACTGCGTATGTGCCCACGACTTTACAGATCGCTGATATAATGACCAAGGCTTTGAATCAAAATCAGCACGAGCACCTTTCTTCCAAGTTGGGCTTGGAGTCCGCTCCAACTTGAAGGGGGGGGGTAGAAGTTGTGTTCTCTAAGGGTGTCAAGTTGGAGCTCCAAAACAACGAGCGTGGAATTTGGCATCACAAAGTCAGAGGCTTCTTTTCTGCATCTGGTGTGAAGTGCTCATTTTGGTTCAAGTCCGGTTTAGCTCCATTTTCCTCTTTTTCCTTGGTTTGTTTATTTTGTTCCCGGATTGCTATTGGACCGGTTCTTTATTTGCTTTTATTTATGTGCTCTTCTTCCTCCAGACTCTTCGTGTAATTGAAACTGAACACTTGAAACTTCCTCCCCTTGTAATCAAGCTATGGGAAATCTCGGTTGAGATCTCCATGTGTGTGTTTTTCGACTTGCTCTTCGTTTTCCGCTTGCGTTCAATTCTAGGTCCACGAAATTCTTCACCCACCAAGTCTCTACAGTTCTTGGATCATCTCCATAGATTAGTTCGGCCTGGCGCTCAATATATAGCGGAAGAGGAGGAGGTCGACGGGCTACGGTGGTCGGAACTCGGAAGTGCAGGAGGAGGACAGCTGCGAGCAGCGGCAGACGGATCGACGGAGTGGGCGGACGGCGCCGGCGCAGACGGAGAGACTGAGGTAGGGCGAGGGAGGGACGCGTAGATGGGACGTGAATCGGGACGCACATATCGTTCGGTCTTTTGTCTTCGATCACTTTCCCCCAGTTTTCCCGCAATTGTTTGTTGTTGGAATTTTTCATTTTTTTTTTAAATCTCAGTGGGGGCACTGAATAGTTCCGCCACTGTGTGTCGTAGTTTTTTTTTTGTGGGTTTTAAGACGGGTTCGATTTAGGTCAGATTATTCGAAACAAAATGCTAAGATCATTTCTTATGATATGTTTTGAGTCTCTTGCCACTTCATATCTATTATATGTAAGCTTAGCTCAACCAACATCCTTTGAACCATGTCAAATTGCATAAAATTTAACGATTAAATTTTCATAATCCGCTATAAACATTGCGGATATTATACTTTTGTGGTTGAAGTCGGTGTTTGTCACTCAACCAAATGCAACGTACACATAGTTCCTCATATTTGAGTATAGGCCTAATCTTCATAGCCCAATACAAAGTCCGTCGGGAGCAAGCCCAACAATACTTCCTTGGTTGCTAAATGAAATCACATGAATTTAGAAAAACCTAGGAAGTTGCTAAAATATATGTGTTTGGTTGAAAATTTTGTATTGAAAATCCCATGATTTAATTACTTAAGATGGGGTGGGTAAGATTTTCTTCCCACATGATTCCCAGAAAATAGATTTTTAACCAAACAAATTTTACCAATCATGTGAAGTAGAAATTGTAGGAAATTAGTCCACATGAATTAAATTCCCATGAATTATAATTCATCCATTTAACCAAACAAGCACTAAGTTAAACAAAGACCTCCTAAAGCTTAATCTCTTACACTCAACGCAAATTTTAAAAACCGCCCCTAAAGTCTCTTATTTGCAAATTTGGACCCAGAAGAAACAACAATTTAATAAATACCAACGTGAACTTGGAATTATGATACAACAACATGGTTTCTTCACCCTATCTTTCATGTCACTTTTCTAAGTATATTACATTCTCGTCAAAGTCCTTCAATTCAATGTAGTCAACATAATATCAAAGCTCTGTGAAGATTAGTTTCTTCAATGCAAATTTCTATGCTCTTAAAAAAGCACTAAAATCTCTGTAAAATTTAGTTTCTTTTATTGGCCTTCTTGTATGGCTTCACTAGAATCAAAACCTTATAGTCTTCCTTATCCAGCTGATTCACAAATGGATGCCTTCTCTAAGTCAGCCATTTTTCTCCAAGTCACAAGAAGCACTGAAATCTCTGAAATTTCGTGTAAAAAAGCACACTATGTATATATGACACGGGCTGAGACTCGTTCTCTAACTCGTGCGGCCCTTAGCTATGTCGAACGCTTTCGATGAACTTAATCAGACCTTGTCCCGATAAGCTATGATGGGTATTGTGGGAAAGAGGACTTTGTATTATACAAGAGAATATTACAAGTGTGGGTTACTAGTGTGTTTTGATGACTAAGTGTGGAAGGCTTGGCGGGGTGGAAGTGCAGGACTTTGAGCTTGGCGGGGAGGGCGACCCTTGCTAGGTTGGTACTTTCAACCCTTCCATACTATTCGATGAATTCGGTTCGCCTCCCAAAGGTTGTTTGTAAGGATCTGGAGAAAATAACGAAGGCGTTCTTGTGGGGGGAAACGGAGGGGAAGAGAAAATTGCATTTGGTGGCTTGGGATGAGGTATGCAGGGAAAGGAGAGATGGTGGTCTTGGGTTGAGAAGGATGGGAGATATGAATATGGCTATATTAGGCAAATTGGGGTGGAGGCTCCTTAGCAATCAAGCGGGGGTGTGGGGTGATGTAGTGAAAGCGAAATATGGTTTAACGGTTAGGGGAGGGGAGGTTGAGAGGTCGAAGAAGTGTCGACCCTCCCCGACTTGGAGGAGTATCGAATGGGGGCTTAAAGGGGTGGTCTCTAAAGGGACCCGTTGGATTGTGGGTGATGGGAAGAATGTGAGGTTTTGGAGCGACGTGTGGCTTGCGGGGGCAGCCGCTTAGAGAGGTGGCGCGTGAGGAGATTGGTGATGGGGAGATGGATCGGAAGGTGAGGGAGTTTTGGACCGAGGGCAGTGGATGGAATTGGGAGGCGGTTAACGGGGTGTTACCGAATTTATGGCTGCTGAGATTGGCGGCCGTTACGGTTCATGATGCTCCAGGGATGAAGGATATGCTGAGTTGGGCGCTATCACCGACAGGGGACTACAGGGTGGCGTCGGCTTATAGAGGCCTGAGACAGGGGTATATGGGATCTGAGAGGGAGGGGAAAATGTGGTCCTTAATTTGGAAGGTGCAGGTGCCAGAGAGGATAAGGTACTTCTTGTGGCTGGTGGGAAAGGGGCAAATTCTGACGAATAAGGAGAGGGTGAGACGACACCTTGCGGAGGATCCCACGTGTATGGGATGCGGGCAGGCGGAAGAGACTGTGATTCACTTGGTTCGGGACTGTCCAAAAGCTATGGAGGTTTGGAGGGTTCTTGTGGACCCGACAAAGTTGGAGGATTTCTGTAACAAGGAACAAGTCGCTTGGGCGGTGGAGAACCTCCAGGGGGTGGGGGGAGTCGTGGGGCCAACGAAAGCCGACACGTTGTTTGTGATTACAATTTGGTGGCTTTGGAAGTGGCGGAACCAGCGCATTTTTGGAGGGGCGAGCCCCCCTGAAGATCGGTCCGGGTTCTTGATCGACCGTGCCAAAGAGATTGAAAGGGCATGGATGAAGAAGGGGTTGGGGCCGAGGGTGAACAACAGGGAGGAGAGGTGGGTCAGCTGGGAGAAACCGAGAAGTGGGTGGATGAAGATCAACACGGATGGCTCGGTGGGCGGTGAGTCGGGGAAGGCAGCGGCCGGCGGAGTCCTGCGAGATGAAGACGGAAGGTGGCTGGCGGGGTTTGTCCACAACATTGGAGTCTGTTCGGTGCCGGCCGCGGAGCTGTGGGGCGCGATCAATGGGCTACAGCTTGCGTGGGACAGGGGCGGCCGTAGGATCGTTTTAGAGCTGGATTCGCAGCTCGCGGTGAACTGGATTACGTCGGGGGTCTGCCCGTCGCACCCCTTAGCCGGCCTTGTGAATAAGTGCCGTGCTTTTCTTGGTAGGGAGTGGCTAGTCCATACCCGTCATGTACTCCGCGAGGCCAATAGAGTGGCGGATGCGCTAGCCTCACATGCCCATCACTTTCCTGTGGGTTTGCAGGTGATCGATGCTCCGCCGCAGGGGGTCGAAATGATTCTACGGGAGGACGCTAGGGGATTAGCACTCTCACGATGGTGTACTGCTATTTCCCAAAATTCTGATTGTATTGTTTCTGAACGTTGAGAGCTTAGCTCTCTTTGCTGATCAAAAAAAGTGTGGAAGGCTTGGTGGGTGGTTTGCAAATGAGGGGGAAATTCCCTATTTATACTTGAGCCCTCCCTCTTACATGCCTAATGAAAATTCTAGACTATCTCTCTAGATTAATCCTCTCTAGAATTCTCCCTTATTACCCATTACATTCCATGTAAGACTAGAATACTCCAAAGTACTCTAGATATCCCTACAATACACCATACTACTCTAGATAATTCTACACATATCTAGAATGCTCCAAAACACTTACATTACTCAGGAACATTCAAGAACTCCCTAGAATCATCTAGGCTCCGTGCCTAGGTGACTTGTCCCGTGTCTAATTTGACCCGTGGAACGCGGAGCGTGACATATATACATGCACATTTTACGTTGTTGTGTAGGGTTTTGGTGTTGTGTAGGGTTTTGGAAAATAAGACGTAGAAATGTTGAATTGCGGGAGTCCTCGACAATGTGTAACTTCTCTTCAAACATTCAGTATGATGATGGTAACTCAGAGATCTTCTTGTGACTATATATAAACCAGGGAGAGAATTTGAAAAGTTGATAATTAGAAGTTCAAATGTACTTGTATTCCGCAATCACTTAGACGTTGAAAAAACCGTAACTCGCCTAGACACCTAATCTTTTAATCCGTTTAAATGCAACATTAAACGATCCTTCCTCGTCTAGGGATTGTCCAACATATTACTTTAGAGCATGATAAATCGGTTGAAGCCATCCCAATTCTTTATGGTCAAAAAGATCTTTCCATGGGTGCACTCGACCAGAAAAAATCTAAGACCAACTTTTGTGGATGCGTTACGTAGCACTAACTTGCAATCTTTGTCAAACAATAATGTGTGATCCAAACGAAGTACGTCCAACCCAATCAATGGACGTCCATAACTCAGGACGGTGGTGGCCCACCTCTTACACTGAAATTTTGTTAAGCCAGTCAAAAGTGTACAACCAGCCAAGATGTCAGTTCCCATGGGCCATGGCCTCGCCTTCACAAGGGAGTAGGGAGAGGAGTAGAAGATCTTGACTATTTTGTTTCAACTAATTAATAAAAGGGCATTGTTACACTTCGCCTAGAAAGTATACTTTCATCTAAAACTCTTAATGTACATGCAATTCCTCTGTTATTTACGTTTTTTAAGATAAAAAACACTACTTTCTTCACAAAAGTATTTTTTACAAACAAGTGTAGCAAGTCCTAGGTTTGTTTTAAAATAGTGGTTCATATGACAATTTTTTCTTATTTACAATATTTATTCGTTTTACATTTTTTACAATATTTTTTTCATTTATATCTCTAATTATTATGTACATTATAATTATTATATTTTTTTATATGTGTAAAATTTTAAAATAAACAACTATTTTAAAACGGAGGTAATATTTTATTCACGTAGTCGGAAAGTGGTGGAGGATGTTGTTTAAGGAGTCATTTTCAATGGCCCCTCTTTCAAACTTGTGGCTGCCATTGCTCAACTGAGTAGGGAGTAGGTTTCCTGGTTCTCAGCATGCCAATGAATCCTCTTCAAACTTCTCTACTTTCCTCCCTTTTCCCATTTTTTTTTAAATATCTTTTCTCCAACAAAATATCTACAAATCTCACCAAAATATACAAAGGAAAACTTTTTTGATCGAAAAAAATATAGGAAAACTTTTGAAACATATGAATAAAAAATGACATCATTTTTCCTAATTAATGTACTTTTTGTCATTCTCTTATCGTTAAATATTGATGGTCTTTTCTTGTTTTTGTATCGATTCTCATGTTTTTTTGATTCACCATATTCAATTTATTAGATTTGTTTGGTAAATTAAATTTCTTTCTTAATGATTTTTGTTGGAAGATAAATCTACATTCTTTTTCCAAAAATTAGGTAAAAGGGTCATTTAATTTATTAGAATAGTAAACTTGTAGGGTGTACATCACTACATTACGAATTTTGGGGCAACCATATTAAAATTGTAAAGACCCATCGTTGCAATTTGCAATTGATTATTGCTATTGGATGGGATATTTCGTAAAGACACACATCATGATACGGAAATGTTGGGTGACAGCCAGCCTTTAACTAATTTGTTTCATATCTTAATCCGGTATGTTGTACTATTACTTAAACAAAGTGTCCAATAATTAGACACATCAAGAAGAAAAAAAATACACAAAAATCAAGAACAGCTTGATTAGCCTTTAGAAATATTTTTTTCGGTTACCCATTGGTTCATTAGAGCTTAATCTTGACTATATCTAGCTCGACCTGGATCACGCACGTGATTTTGATGGAAGAGTCCCAAAAGAATTGTTTTTAACATCCAGAAATTGAACTCCAAACCTCGTGAATTTGGAATGCTTACCACATGAGTCAAGTCTCTTTGGTCTTGAGAAATATTTTTTCCCCTTTACCCTATTTTTTTTGTTCAAGTTTCCCCTTTACACTATAAATAAACGTTATTTCCCTTTTTCCCTTTCCTCCTCTACGCACAAATTCAAAAAAAGCTCAATCAATGGCGTACTAGACTCTAGACCAAAAAGAGGATTGTCTTCTTCTCCTTCCTTTTCTTGTGTTGCCTGCCACTCCTCAGACGGAATCTCGTCAGCCACCTCCAATCGATCGCTTTCTCCGCTAACACGAGATTTCGATCTCGGTTCTTCTCAAACCTTCTGGATTTCTCCTCGGAGTTGTTTGGGGGATTGTTCAGGCGGATTATGAGCGTTTCGTCCTTCTGGAAGAGTCTGGAACCATGCGAATCCTCTGTGACTCTTGCGAGAGCGCCGCCGCTACCTTCTTCTGCTCCGCCGACGAGGCCGCTCTCTGCTCCGCCTGCGACGACAAGGTCATTTCTCTCTCTCTCTCTCGCCTTGAACTGTCAATTTTGAGATATTTTCGCCTAATTCTGCCTGAGGTCAGTCGTCGCCTTGTTTTGTGTTGTGTTGAGTGAAATTAGGTTTGGCTGTTGATTCCTTCAACAAATAGGTTCAACAAATTAGATTTGGCTGTTGTTTTGTTTGAGTTGGTACTAATTTGAACTAAAAGAGGTGAAAAATGTGGAATTGGAGATGTACTAGTACAAGCCTGTTCTTGTGTGGTTTGATTTGAATGTGATCTGAAATCGTTGTGGTGAAGTATCATTGTGTACTTTTAGCTGGCTGATATTCAGCTTAGAATGTGTTGGGATTGACTCAGTATAATGCATTAAGCTTGGAGATTCAGTTGAGAGAAAACTCCACTCTTAATGCCTGTTGTTAGAGTGAAACACAATGCTTAAGCTTCAGTGATGTTTATCTTTAGTTGTTGAACCCTTGATTAGGTCCATATGTGCAATAAGCTTGCAAGCCGTCATGTGAGAGTTAAGCTGGTTGTGCCAAGTGTTGTTCCCCGCTGCGACATCTGTGAAAACGCGCCCGGTGAGACTCCTTTTTTCATCTTAAAACTAGTCACTGTTTGCTTCTTGTTATTATTGTGCTGCTTGCTTATTGTAAATGACTTTCTGTCTTTGTTTTGGATGTAGCATTCTTTTACTGTGAAGTAGATGGGAGCTCTCTTTGCATGCAATGTGACATGATTGTACATGTTGGTGGTAAGAAGACTCATGCAAGAAACCTGCTCCTCAGGCAGAGAGTTGAGGTTTGTTATATGCATATACTGTCATCAATTCTTTGATCTTCTTGCACAAATGTATGGTGTACATTTACACATCCTTTGATTGTCAATGCCATATATACAGTTTCCAGCGAATAAGGCTGGCCAGTTTGAGGATCTAGGGTCTCAAGTCCCTGATGTAAATGAGAACAAGAGGGAACCGAATCAGTCACCTAAAGAAAACGGAACTGAGAACAAGAGGAAGCTCAATCAGCCACCAACTGAAAACGGGCTTGATAACCAGCGGCGAAACCACGTAGACAGTGAGATGATTGATCTGAATATAAAGCCACATCGACAACGTGGGCTCACCTCCAGTAAGTAGTAACCAGGTAAGCGTCTGTCAATCTGCATCATATCTGACAATAAACTACAACCAAGTGTGCTGATAAGATCTATGGTGTAGTGCCATTAGTTTAGGACTCCCTTGATCCTAGTTCCTAAGTAATTGAATGTATATATAGCTAAAAATGTGATACTTTTGATAACACATAGCATTTGCACCTTCAAAATCAGTGAAGGAGCACTATCTCTTAAAGGGCCGAATCAACATAATGTGGTCCAATACTTTTTTAGATCCAAAAACAAATTGCTTTCAACTTTCTTTTTTGGTTGATGGAAGCTTTCAACTTTTTGACTCTGTTGATTCTTGACATAAACTGCTAGAAGCCTAGAAACATAAAATGGTTCTTTTTATAGAATTATGCTACCTTCAACACCTCTAAAGCTTTCTATGATTCCTCATTCATGCTACAAACACTCCAACTCCTCCCTGTTAATTGATTCAAGTGTCTCTGTCTTACAACAGCAATGAAGACGGGTTCGTGCTCGGATCTCTAGAAAGCTCGGGAAATTACAGAGAAAGAGCTTGATCGAGTGGTGCTAACTGGTTGTTTGTGTAATAAACTATTGGATGATCATGATGCAGTGCCTTACTGATTGTGTCATTAGACTTAAACCGTGCAATGCTATGGTTTGTGTAACGTCGTCGTCATCTTCTTCTTGTGGGCAACTCTTATGCCAAGCTCAATTGTAGATTGTCTAAACTCTGTACTTCTTCTAGATAGCTGAAGCTCATATGGTATTTTGGGCTTCTAATTTGTGTTTGTATTTTGATTTGAAATCACCTTAGCAAGGTCAAAGTGCCTCCAAAATGTTCCAAATGATGCCCATATGTTCGAAAAAGATTCTCTCTCTGGCCAAAAAAAAGATAGATTCTCGCACATTTTAATTTTGCTCAAATTGGTATAACCACTGGACTTGTTTTCTTTTCACATTTGTTCGCGAAAACATTTTTTTTCCATTGGAAAAAGTAATTCGATTTTATTGAAATAAATCATGAATTTTGTAGATTAAATTTATCCTTTTATTTTATCAATTTACGGGGCATCAATATAAATAAAACCAATATATATCATCGTGTGTTTTTTCATCAATTTTTTTTTTATCATCGTGTGTTTCTAAATTCTATCTGACAATTTTAATGGTACATTTTTCTTCTAACGAATTTAAAACTCTTTCTTTCTTTTTTTTTTTTAATTGAATTTGATGCGATGATAACAGAGAATATTTATCCAGGCACACAGCGAACGACCACACGTTACGCAGTCCAAACGGACTACGCAACCACATTTTGATTTTCTGAAAATTACAATTTACACTGTTGTGAAAATTACAATTTACAATACCTTACAAAATTTGACCAAAAAAAACAATACCTTACAAAATACGAGAACCGCCTGTTTTCGCTTGTTCGTCTTTCTCCACGGTTCACCTCTCCTACTTGTGAATCATTCGCCTTGTGAAAATTGCGTTGCACAGTTTCTGCGATCGCCGTTGGAAGACGTCGCCGGCGATGAGCTCTCCGTTGACCCTAACGGCGACTTTCTTCTTCCTGTTCTCGCTCTCTCACGCTTTCCTCTCTTCTCGCCTTCACCAACAGGCTTCCAACGGAAATTTCCTGACCACCGAAGAACATTGGCTTAATCAAACCCTCGATCACTTTTCCCCTTACGTAAGCTCCCTTTCCTCTCTCCTCTTTCCTATTACATGCTGAATTCATGGATTTTATCTTCGATTTCCCCTAAGCTTGTTGGAATTCGATCGCGAATTGAATACAGAATGTTATCCCTTTGTTTGAAGAATTAGGGATTGAAAACGTCTTGCCTTGTTTTGAGTTGAATTTCGAGAAATCAGTATACAATTTCGCGCTCTTGTGAACAAATAGTGCATATGAATATTTGAGTGTGTTAGGTCTTAACATTAGTTGTCTATGATCAGTATACGTAAGCTCCCTTTCTTCCTTTCTTCTCGCCTTCGTTACATGCTGAATTCGTGGATTTTGCTTTTGATTTCCCCTAAGCTTGTTGGAATTCGATCGCGAATTGAATACAGAATGTTATCCTTTTGTTTCAAGGATTAGGGATTGGAAACGTCTTGCCTTCTTTTGAGTTGAATTTCGAGAAATCAGTATACGATTTCGCGCTCTTGTGAACAAATAGTGCATATGACTATCTGAGTCTGTTAGGTCTTAACATTAGTTGTCTATGATTGGTTTTGTAGGATCATCGTGAGTTTGAGCAGAGGTATTACGAATTTCTTGATGATTTTCGACCTCCTGATGGACCGATTTTCCTGAGGATTTGCGGTGAATCTTCGTGCAATGGGATTGCCAATGACTATCTTAGTGTAAGTCAATATCCTGTTCTGCTAGTTCTGTTTTTGGAAATATACATAGTTTCATTTTAGGTTTATGCGTTGTTTGCTTACTTACAGATCCTAGCTAAGAAGTTTGGAGCTGCCATTGTGTCTCTTGAGCACCGCTATTATGGAAAGAGCTCCCCTTTTAAATCACTCACAACAGAAAATCTTAGATTCCTTTCGTCTAAGCAAGCACTCTTTGATTTGGCTGTTTTCCGTCAGTACTACCAGGTAATAGAAATTTGCATAGGCTTCAGCTATTGCTTGTTAAGGATCGTGGCTCGCCTCTTTTATATTGTATAATGACAGGAGTTTCTTTTGTAGAACTCCTTGAACCTGAAACTCAATAGAACCAATGTCGAGAACCCTTGGTTTGTGTTTGGTGTTTCCTATCCTGGAGCTCTCAGTGCGTGGTTCCGCTTGAAGTTTCCTCACTTAACGTGTGGAAGTGTTGCTAGCTCAGCTGTGGTCCTTGCTGTCTACGACTTCGCTGAGTTTGATCAACAGGTGAAGATCTTTCGCTCGGACTTAGTTGCTGATTTGGATTTGAGTTTTGTTTCATATCTTTGGTTTCTATTCACTGGTCTGTGGAGCTTTCGTTTATTATTTGTGTGTCACTTGATAGATTCCTTGCATTTGCTCTAATCTAATATTCTTTATTTCAGATTGGTGAGTCAGCTGGCCCAGAGTGTAAAGCTGTTCTGCAAGAAGTTACACAGCTTGTAGACCAGAGACTTGAATCGAATCAGAAGGAACTGAAGTCTTCCTTTGGTGCATCTGAGGTAATGTCCCTTGTTTATGCATCTGGGATTTTCTAGACAATGAAGATGAATCATTGATGTGTACTATACTAGGACTCTAATAACTCTAACTCATTCACTGTTCATTCTCTAACTTTGGTGCATCTGAGGTAATGGCCCTTGTTCTGACGCAGCATTTGTTTACTTCATTTGCAGCTTAGAATTGATGGAGATTTTCTGTATTTTGTGGCGGACGCTGCTGTTACAGCGGTAGGTATTGTTAGGTTGCCGGTTGAAATTAGCTATACTTACTTTATATATTTATCGATAGCTACATGTTTGATATCTACAGTTCCAATATGGAAATCCTGACAAGTTATGCTCACCTATAGTTGAAGCAAAGAAGGCTGGCAATGATTTAGTGGTATGCTTCTACTTAGATATTGCTGTTTCATTTCTATAGTGAGGATGTGGTTCTGGCCTTTTAAGTTTGACTAGAAATTTCTGCATCTGAATTAGTAGGCTTGTTCTAATATTTAAACAATGACATTTGACCATTAAAGCTCTTTTTCTATTTTCATTTCCAATATCAACTCTAATTTTGAACCGATTAAGTACACAGCTTCTTTTGATGGTTCTCTTCTTGTCACTCTGTAGCATGTATTCTAGTTATTGCAGGCAAATTGCTTCTGTTTGAAGTTATGATATAATATATGCTTTTGGAATTGCATTTTTTTTTGTATGAAGTTAAGAATAGACTATCAGTGCTGTATTTTTTTTGTTTCTCTTGATTCGCTCTGTAAAAGACTATGCTTTATCCCCGAAGCAATTCTCTCTGCACAGGATACTTATGCTACATATGTCAAAGAAAATTTCATTCAAGAGTTTGGTGTCAGTGTCAAAACATATAGTCAAAATCACTTGAAGAACACCGAGCCTGGTAAAGACAGCTCTGACCGATTATGGTGGTTTCAAGTGTGTACTGAAGTTGCTTATTTCCAAGTGGCTCCCTTGAATGATAGTATTCGCTCTCCGAAAGTTAATACAAGGTCAGTATCTCTAATTCATCTTGCACCCATTATCCCCTCCCTAAACAAGTAATAATAATCCATCTATCTGTGAACTAACCAGCCTGTTCATGATAATTCCCTTGTGTGTGTAGTTGGAATGGGGCTTGATGATAAGAGTCATGTGGCTAATTTCATAGAATTGAATCATACAATTTTGTTTCCCAACCCAGTACGGATTTTATTAACACGTAGGTTGCTTGAATGAGCAGATATCATTTGGACCTCTGCAAGAATGTCTTTGGAGATGGTGTTTATCCGGATGTTGATGCAACAAATATATACTATGGTGGCACAAAGATTGCTGGTTCTTATTCTGACCCTTCATCCCAATCCCCACTTTTCTCTTTGTTTTGAGCATTGTTTCTTGCATGACCCTATTCATGAACAGTTTTGAGTGTCTTAATGTGGACAATGTTCTCGTTCCCACTAGTAGTACTAGTCACTAAAAAAACTTCACACTGCCTTGAAAACATGTTAAAATTCTTTCTTAAGTAAAATATCTAGCACGATTACTCATTGCACCTGTGAAATCTAACAAGATACTCTCGATGTTCCTACGTGTCTTCCAGGTTCTAAAATCGTATTCGCAAATGGCTCACAAGACCCCTGGAAGCATGCATCTAAACTGACTTCTTCACCAGACCGTGAGTTTCAATACCTTCTGACTGGTTAAACTGTACAGTAATATGTACATACCCCATACTGAATTATAATACCATGATCATCAACGATATTATAATCTATAGCATTTGAATCGATTTCACATCAAGAGAACTTGTGCCTTATGAGAGGATGACTTACTGAAATCTGTGCTCATTGCTGTTTCATAAAATCCTTACATTTCACTATTTGCCACTTGAATCCTAAGTCATTTATTTGCCGTGCAATATTGGTTCTGATTTTTTTTTTTCAATTATGATTAGTCTCCACAACATGAATCATAGCAAAATCATTTAATTCTTCTAACTTTCTGTTGTATTATATGTTCTGATACATGTCCTTTTTTTCTGCCAAATATAATTGTGCAGTGCCTTCATATGTGATCACTTGTCATAACTGTGGACATGGCACTGACCTGCGAGGCTGCCCACAAGTACCTTTGAATCCTGAAGGTATGTTGTCATCATGCTAGAGTCAAATTATAAGATCAATAAAACCAGCAGCCAATTATTTCAGAAAATAAAACGGATTTTATGTGCATGCTATTTTTCTGATTGCAACATTATGTGCTGTAGGTGATGCCAAAAAATGTGCCTCAGTTGATGCAGTCACGAAAGTGAGGCAACAAATTACAGAGCATATAGATCTATGGTTGTCCGAATGTCAGGAAACTGGTAACGGCTGGAGCTCAATCTAATGTCCTCAAATCTCACAGGTGTTGAATTAACCACAACCTAATTTATGTGACCTCTTTGCAGATATGTAAAGTCTCTCTTTTGCAGCTTGTACTTGGATCATGATATTGATGATAAACCTATAGTTTTTATCTTTTTTGGTCGAAGAGAGACAGTACTCTCTGGCCTCTTGAGGAGCGTTGTATAAATTAATAAAAAATGGGCTAAGTAGTCAAGCGGGGATAACCCGATCTCTTACATCATTATTAAGCAATAAATAAATCCCATCGGGAGGGACACTCAATACGTGACAACCTAAAGGAAAGAAAAACGCACTAGACACGAGTCAATCCACAACGACATTTGCCTCTTGATACACATGACGGAGTTGGATAATTCAGTTGCTACTAATTAAGGCTGGGCACCTAGATACTAGGCTAAATAGCGGATGACTTTGATTCACTCCGGAGTTCAGGAATTGAATAACTAATTGAGAGTCCGACTCGAGCAATACCATAAATAATAGAGAGTCTGATTTGAGCAGTCCGACTTGAGCAACAATTCAGTGAACATCCCCAAAGCTCTGCCATCTAATATAATGCTTTTGATCTCTGTATTGTACATTCCATACTTGTGATAATGACTTTCTTCCTTGCACTTAGGGTATATCCCGTACTTGTAATAATGCTTTTGATCATTTACGGGTAGTTTCATTCCACATATATTGGGTCGAAATTCTAACTCAACCTACTCAGGTTATGACATGGATTATGATGATCGGAAAATATGGGACATTTTTTAGCTTCTTTTTTTCCCGGCTTCACTTGTTCAGTGTGTTATGAAACTTTTGAGTGTCGTAGGTTCTTAGGGCTGGTAGGTCAAGAGATCGAAACGATAGACAGAAGTCGGACAAACCGATCCACAACCACGGCCAAATAAAACTACATATGGTAGACGTCCGACGAACCACCACGATAGCACAAAAAGAAAATGGAAGAAAATGATTTATGGCGCTGAAAAATAGCGTGATAAAAGAGTTTTGTTGGTAAAATTTATTTATACACGTTCGAGTGGGGTTTCATAAATGCTTTAGAAGGGGTGTGAACTCAAGGTCATTATTGGATTCCAGTTTGACATGCAAAGATGTAAATAGACTCGTCTTTACGATCAAATGGTTCAAATTATGTATACAAAATGATTCAATTATCGGGCATTTAGAATGTGCAATCAATATTTGAGACTTTTTTTTTTGTTTATGCACGAGTTTGGAATCAAAACTTCTTTAGTAAGTGTTAATCAAGTGAAAATAGCAACATGGGGAAGTAATTTTGAGGATTTAATTCATCGATGTTAGTTTTGTCCGCCCCTCGTGTAGTTCAATCAACTTCCTCGTGTCAATTCATCCACAAAGTATAGCATACACAAATAAATAAATAAATAAATATATATATATATATATATATGCCTAAAGTTATTATGTCTTCGTATGATTTCCCCAACAACCTTCGTGGCGCCTAGGTCTGCTCCCACCGCATCCTCCACACCCGACAAGGACACTCCCTCCTAGTCATGAGTTCGGTTCGAATCGGCAAACCGAACCGCCATTAACTGGCGATTCCGGCCAACTCACGGTTCCGATTTGGGTTCAGGGGTTTCTAGAGTAGATGGTTCGACGGTTTGACCCGTTTCCAAACCGGAACTAGAAGTGGCCAAACCACGAAAACGGCTTAGAAATCGCGGTCATGACTCTGAAACGCGATTGCACTTCACAATTTAATTAAAAAAAATCGATTTGGAATCGAAATCGACTACGGAACCGGCGTGAAACTAGAATTAAACCGAAGGAGTTACCGGTTACAGTTCTATGTTTTGGGGAACCGGAACCATGACTGCTCCCTCCTCCACCTATATATGTTGCATCGACTCCTTATTCGTTGCTCGCATTTACTAAGGCGGATCCTATGGTCCACTTTCATGGTCCAACCGCTGCTCCCTTGTTTTTTAGAGAGAAATTGGAAAAAAGAAAATATTTTTTTTTTGTTTTTGAACTTTTTTAATTTAAGAAGATTATTTAGACCCATAGAAGAAAAGGGACTGCAAAATTGGTCCACGAGTGGACCAGAGGATCCTCGTTGCGCATTATATATATATATAAGTCATAAGATTTAGAGCCACCACAGTGCGCAACGTAGGATTTTTTCATGTATCATCCTCACATTTCGTCACATAGGATTTTGACACATGTCGGTCTATCGTTGTTCCATGTCACACATGTTGATTTTTTATTAAGTCACATCACATATATTTATTCATGTCATTTATATATACTTGTCCACATAAGATTTTATTAAGCCACATCATATAGGTAAATGAGATTTTTTCCTACCAAGAAGGTAAATATAGAGATTGTTTATTTTTATTTTTTTTAGTTGTACAAATCTTATCTATAGATACTAATTAAGAAAGGAAAGCTTTTAATAATTATATATGGTTAGTAGATGTTCTTATCAAATACTCTGTAGTCAAAATCTTTCATTTCATAATTAACATGCTAATTAGTCTTTTATTTCTTAATTAAGTATTTGATTGTATATACCTTGTCCCTTTAACTCTTATCAAATACTCAAAAAATCATTTCTTAATTAATATGTGAATTAATATTTTATTTCTTAATTAAAGATTTGATTTTATATGGTTTATCCTTTTATTTCTTTATATGACTCTGACTGTAATCTTTATTTTATTTCTTATTGTTTTTAAAAAACCGTATTTATGTATTTTGAAAAACTATGATCATATAAAATCATACAAAATCGTAACTAATAGTGCTATAAAATACATAATTACGATTTTTGAAAAACTATGATCATATTCATTTATATAGTCATTTTTAAAATACATAACTAATAGTCACTTTAGCCCGCAGGAGGCCCAAGCGCTACTCTGCCCACAACCCCATCCCACCGCTACTACCTGCAACCGCTGAACATAGCCGCCGCCACCTCTGCCCACCACGGCCGCTTCTTGAATTTCTTCGGGTGCGGCGGGGCCAACAACAACAATATGGTCTCCTTCGACGGCCCTACTACCCTTCCTCGCAGCCTTTGAGGAGCACCACCAGCTGCTTACCTAGCATTAAAAATATAGGTGGTGCTGATCATGGTGCGGTTTAGGTGAACCCCCCAAACAATAAGAACATGAATTTGCTGGGGATTGATGCCACTCATGAAGATTTTCAAGGTAAAATTAAGAACTCTAATTGATTTAGGGTCTAGCATTGATTCTAAAAAAGTTCACATTGAAAAGTTAGGGTTAACTTGTTTGGATATAGCATTGATTCTAAAAAAGTTCACATTGAACAGTTACGGTCCCCGCTTAGGCGGCTAGTTTCTATTGATGTTAACTTCAATCTCCGTTTCTATCATTCTCTTTTCTTTTGGTAATAGTATTAGTGTTAGTGTTTAGTTTCCTTTGATGTTTTTAGGTTTTTTGGTTTAGATTTGTTATTTGGTTTGGTTTGTATCCCTTGGGTCGTATTGGGCGCATTCCATCCTGGTCTGGGATGCCCTCATCTTGACCCCCCAGATCCTGCTTTTGCGGGACTTCCCTGGGTATATTTTGTTATTGTTGTTGTTGGTTACCATATGAAATATACTAATCTTTAGTACACCTTATGAATTAAGCAATACCTCAGGGTTACCATGTGAAATATCCGTTCTATTATTTAATCTTCTAATATTTACAAGCATTTCAATTACAAAAATAAATGCAAATACACGTGCCATTCTTTCCCTTAACACCCCTTTTGTTTTGTGAGCCAGAATTAGATGGACATTCATTAGTTTAGTAACTTGGAGGGTTGGTAAAAAATCCAACGATTGTTTTGATCTTTCCATACCTCTATCGTAAGATCGAATCGCTTTTGATCTTTCGATACAAGCAATTCGATCTGTCCATATTAGTATCAAAAGTTCAAAACTTTCAATACAATTTGGAAGATTTCGGAAAGAAAGGCTTAGCGGCGGCAATTCAGGCGGCTCAATTCGGATCACCGAGCCAACTTGGATCAACTCGCCGATTCGCCAACTCAGATCGAGTCCAATATTGTAAGCGTTCAATTCTGTAAACAATCCAGTCAAACCCCAATTCTTAATCCCAAAGGTGGGTTGACTCAAAATTCAAAATTTAAGCCCAATCTAAAAGCCCAATTTATTTGAGCCCGATGTCGAGTCTTGTGAAAACCAAGCTATCTTCTGTTTTCCATTTTCCTACTTCCCAAATAAACTCTGAATTTGCATTTGTAGTTTCTCAACTGTGTTTTTACTCATCGGCATTCTCCTCTTTCACTCCCATCCAGTGACGCCTCGCTCCCTCTTAGAAGCTGTGACCTTTTTCGGTTTCTCTAGCTCTTCAGTTTTCAGATTCCTTGTTCTTATTACATTTCTCTTTCTCTTCTGTTCTTGAATATTAATTTTGGTGTGTTGAACGTACCTTGCATCAACTGTTGTTGGTAGATTTTTGCAAATTTCTTGTTGTTATTACATTTCTCTTCCTCTTCTGCTCGTGAATATTGATTTTGGTGTGCATCGCCCTTCTATAGGCTAATTTTGGAGAAATCATTTTAAACTATTGGACACACCAGTTCTTATAATGTTGTTCCCATTTTTTTCATTCGGCTATGTAAACAAAACCAATGTGTCGTGAGATATAACATTATTGTTTGATCTATTTATGTTGTTTATTAGGTGGAATGAATTAAATTGAACATACTTTCAATGACAAAAGGATGTTACACGTCAAATACTATTCCTGATCCCCATAAACCAACCGTGTAAGATAATAATAGTATATTCATATTTAAATAAATTGACACTAAATCATTTTATATTGATTAAAATGAACCCACACATACTATTTCAAACAACTTACATCGGATGATTAAACCACACTATTCCTAATTTAAATGTACCGAGTCAACATTTACCTAATTCTGAACATGTTGATTTAAATGAATATGCACTCAATCAACATGAACTAGATAATCAAAATGCTTTCACCAACGAAGAAGAGAATCAATCCGCATATCTATCTAGTTATATACTACTAGCTAGGAGCATTTTTGTTACGTGTCAATTTCTAGTTAATTCGTATCTACTATACACGAATGTAAGAGCGTTTTTGTTACGTGTCGATTTCTAGGAAATTAGGCTCATATGTTGACTAATCAATTATGCCATATCTTTAAGCATCAGGTAAAAAATGTTAAAGTCTTGAGCTATGCTGTCCAACGGGTCGACCCGACCCATAACCCGGTTTACGGGTTTTACGGGTCGGATCACGGGTCGAGTCAAACGGGTTTTACGGGTCAAGTTACGGGTCGGGTTCCGGGTTGACCCGTAAAACTCATTTGACCCGATTATATAATTGTGCATAATGATGTCGTTTTTTACACTTTAAAAAAAATTGTGAAACTTGTCTTGCAAAGAAAAAATTTAAAATGATACAATCCATAGTCCAAACAAAGAAAATTAATTTAAATATAAATATATACTTTTTTAATTTTATGGGTCGACCTGTAACTTATAAATGAAAATTTTATGACCCGTAAATGAAAAGTTACGAGTCGGGTCGGTCTGGATTACGAGCGACCCAGACCGTTGGAATGCCCTTCTTGAGCACTACATTATCTAATATCTACTACTAATACAGTATAAAGCGAAAACCAGGTCTTTGTTAAAATTTGCGCCACGTCATCAAGCCTGAATAAAATAATGATTTTATTTTTTTACATTAAAATTTTAAAATAATCCTTATATCTACTTGATATTTTATCTAATTTCCTTATATTTACTTGATATCTTAAGATTTTTTTAGGTTTTATATCCTTATATGAATTAAAAAATCGAGTGATTTTTTTGAAATCTTAACAAAAATTTCTTATTAATTAGTATATATTTTGTCATTATTAAATCTTGAAGAAGAGTGAAAAACTTTTTCATGTATTAATAGTATATTAAATAATAATATAAATATAAAAAAATTTAAAGAACTATTTTAAAATTAACATTTCATTAATAAAAATACATATATAGGTCAATAAGTTCGGATTCGGGTCTATCGCGTTTGGATTGATAATTCTCATGGATTCGTGTCAAAATTCGATCTTGAATTAGAATGTTCAGGTTAATTTATATTTACTATACCCGTATATGGTACGAGATTTATACTCGTTTAATTTAATGCTCAAGAATATCTACAACTAGTAAATATACTTTTAAATTCGACCAAAAACATCTACTTTTAAATTAAATTGTTTTCTCTTTTTTTCTTATTTTCCCATATCCTCAAAATCTAATTTAAAAATTAAATCTAATATATCATTGACCTAAATTCCGTCATTTTATAGTAATGGGTTTTTTGTTATGCCGCTGAGCTTATACAATGGTACTGGTAGATTAAGTTTGGGGTAAATGTTATGTAAGACCAGAGCAAAAAAAAAATGTTATGTAAGAACAATGACTCAATAGAAAAATCTGAGAGGAATATCAATGGTCCAATCCTGTGCATGAAAAATAAAGTTTTTTTTTTTTACTCGAGCACCATCATAATTACAAGAACAAGAATAGTGACATTGGAATATTAATTATTAGTTTAATATCTGTTTTAACATATAGTTACAATGATTTTAGCGAAAAGCATTACAATATTCGACGACTAATCGAATAGTTTCATCTCGTTTTAAAATAATTAAAATATGATGGTACTACTATCTATAGTCGCTAAATCTACACACTCGATCGAAACGATTATCTCGAGTTTCTAGTTCCCAAGTTTCTGATACAAAACAGAACCAAGAAAACGAGAAATGTTGTCTTATTAGATCTTTCGGGCAACATAGATCATCAACAACATACATAGAAACAACGAATCAATACTTTGAAAGATGGTTGCATAATTCCAATACATAAAAAAGGTTATCACAGTGGAGTTGGAACTTGCTACAATTGACAAAGAGTTTCCGGAAAATGGATCCCATAGAGCTCTACAAGGTCTGGTAACAAAGAGACAAAGAGTCCTCATTGCACATAAACAACCTCTAACATCTTCATACATAACAACAACAACATAACATAACATAGAGGCATAGAATTCAACACAAATGGGCACAATCAGTATACGTAGCCCTTGACAAACATGCCTTTCTTGGCCTCATCGGACTCGCCTTCCCCGGTGTACTTCCCTAGCTGAGCAAGGGAGTTGGCGCTCGCACGGGTCAGCAACGCCTCCTGTGCCGCCTTCACATTCTCGGGTCTTCCTCCCCATGTCTTCAGGCAAGTGTTCTGAAGAGCTCTTGCGTATGAGAACGACACGTGCCACGGGTTTGGAGCTTGGTTCATTGCATTCAAGTTCAATGTAGCCTCCACTTCAGATTGCCCACCAGACAAGAACTATATATACAAGCACCATTTCCAATTGTTAGGCCTCTTTGTCATGGAATGAAATGTGGTTTCCCACATAGGAAATATATTAGAGAAATCCACTAGCATATATAGGAGGCTTAAAACATGTAAAGAAACTTGAACTTGTCCGGTTTACTCATTTGGACACCTGACCTTTGAAGCGAACTTATTGAACATCCTAACTTGTTCAAAGTAGGTCCGTTTGACAAGTTAGGATGTTCAATAGGTCCGTTTGACAAGTACAGGTGTCCGTATATGTTTTAAGCCTATATAGGACATGAAACCCCTACCCATTAGCTTAAAATTTTGGGTTAGAGGGTGGATTCCGACCTTATATGTAAAGTGGTGAAATTTTCTCGGCCCATCGGAATTTCACAGGTATTATACACAAAGCTTGAAAAAGGATGACTAACCATGATACCGGGGACGGATGGAGGGATCCTCTGGTTGAGGAGCTTGAGGGTGTAAGAAGCAACTTCCTCGGGTGTGTTGCGCTCCTTGCACTCAGCACCGGGAGTCACCATGCTCGGCTTGAGAAGGATGCCTTCGAAGAGGACGTTGTTCTCAGCAAGGTAGAAGAAGACCTCAGCCCACACTTGCTTTGCCACTTCAAAGGTCCTGTCAATCCCATGCTCTCCATCCAACAAGATCTCTGGCTCCACAATTGGGACCAACCCGCTTTCCTGAATGGTTCAAACATGGTCATTGGTCAGAGCCTAGATCACTCATCTTAGTAGTAGTAGTACTCATTGTTTGGATGAGCTTGCTTGCTTACCTGAGAGATGGCAGCGTAGCGGGCAAGGCCCCAGGCTGCTTCCTTGACGGCGAGTGCAGATGGGCCGTTGGGAATGCTCACAACGGTACGCCTTCAAGGCGAAAACATAGACATTAAAAACTCTATCAATGATGCTTGTTGTGTCATGTGGTATAGAGAACTTGTGTCTATGAAGTAAGGATACCATTTGGCGAAACGAGCGCCCTGCTGGTAGTAAGCAGCTGTGCGCGATGCGAGTCCATCAAGACCTTGGCACCATGACTCTCCATTTGAGCCAGCCAAAGGCACCAAACCCTGCAAAGCCAAGTTCATCATCATCTCAACTCCACAAGAAACAAAATAAACGAGAACTTTTGTACTGATGATTGTGTTTTGGAATGATTATTACCTTGTCAACCTTGATACCAGGGACAATGCCTTGCTTGTTAAGAAGGTCTACAATCTTCTCACCGTCGACGGTGGATTGGTAGAGCGTCTCCTCGAAGAGGATGGCTCCGGAGATGTACTGGCCAAGCCCCGGAGCTGAGACTAGGAGGGTCCTGTATGCCTGCCGGTTGGCCTCGGTGTTTTCCAGTCCAATCGAGTCCAAACGCTTCCCGCAGGTGGCGTTGGACTCGTCCATGGCTAAGATCCCGCGTCCTGGTGATGCAACAGTTTTCTACACCATGGTAATGTTACATACAGCACTTGTTAGACTCAAAAACATACCATTTTTGCATTTGATCACTAGGTGTAGAGTTTAATCTATGAATCACTTGTGTGAACAAAGTTTTCTTCACATATGGTCAATACTCACTAAAGGACTCAATTTGTTTCAATACCAAAGATATGATCAGTATGGGTATGGTATGGTAACACTTTAATCACTTTCAACTCAATATTGGATATCCTATATGTTGAACAACAAATATCATAGCGACATGTTAAGCTCTCGGACAGATACCCAGAGGTTTCCGGTTCAACTCTTATGGTAATACCCATATTAGAATATACCAAACACTAAGTGAGTCATATCCATATCCATAATACCGGATATCCTTGATATGGATATGAAGTGAACCTTAATTTTCATCTATGAAACATGGTTCTTTTGTTTAAAAACTTTGAATAAAAGGAATCAAAAGGAAGAAAGCATTTATTTCTATGTGGACCACTTTAATCTTTAATCCAGTACATATTTGGATAAGGTGAGCTACTGAGCTCAAACCAGACATTTCACCTTTCTCAACTTCAAATTTTCTAATCCGAAAGTCCTTCCTATGTTCAAATCTCTTAAAACTACACTTAAAGATGACCCAAATAGTGCATACACTTTCATATCCAAACAAGCTTATGGTGTAAAGACTACATAGCAAGAAAAGAAGAACAATTGAGATTTTAAGCATGATAGCTAAACTTTAGAGTGACTAAAACATACCGCGGTTTTGACGAGTTCATCGGCGTAGCTAGCTCGGATAGAGAGAGCAGAGGAGCCAGAAGGCTGGCTTCTAACCACAACAGAGTTAGTTTGGCGAATGGCTTGGCCCCTAACCCACTCAGACTTGTCCACAACAGCTGGTTTAATTGCTGGCTTAAGCAAGGAAGCTGTTGCCATTTTGCTGTTAAAAGAGAAGCCTTTTGTGTGGGTAATACAAATCTAATAGAATGAAGTTAGGGGCTTCTCTTCTTCTTTCTTAGCTCTTCTCTGCTAAGTAGAGCCTTCCAAATGCTTTATAAGTTTTATAGAGATAACACTTAGAACACAATCTGGCTTCAGTGCATGGATATGCTCCTTGAGGCTAGTATGCAACAGCCAATTAGAGTAGGCCACGTATGGCTGGCTTTGGTTTGTCCATTTGTGCCTTAAAAGGACATGATAATGAGCAGCAGTGGCTAGTATTTCTTGTAGGATATGGTGTAAGCTGTGCTGTGTTATGGAACAAATTGTGGGTGTGTTTTGGGATTTTGGTTAGGTGAGGCTGTGGTTTATTATCTTCATCGCCTCACTATCAGGCCAGAAATTGTGATCACCAGACCTTTTGTTCAGATCAGAAATCCTACCTTTTTCTGAAACACACAAATGCATTTCCTTTTTTTGTTTTATTATTGTATTTTTTTATATGGTTTTTATGTTCCAAGTTGAGTAGTGATTTTGGGTCATGGGTCTTTCCACCATTCAAACAGGAACGGCTAGGAAGGGCAGGCAAATTGGTGGTAGTAAATGGGTTTGGCTGATATGCTGATGTCTTTTAGCCATTTTGTCCTAATTATCAGATAAAAACAATGTAAATTATTGCAACTAAATTCAAATTATGGAGATGCCCACATTCAACCGAGACCCTAGATTTTAGACTTGATGCAAGTTAGAATCATAATCTGAAGATGCCATTGAATTAAACTGCAGAAATTAGAATAATACCCTGAATCTAAAACAAAAGGAATCATGAGAATTTTCTTTGTGAAATATAAGAGACAAACATGAGGCTATGTGTCTACAATGGTTAACTTCACTATCATGGTTGATTGATCCTATTGTAAGATATGTCCTTGGTCTGAGTGTGCTAGCTACTGAGTTGAGTGATATGTAGAATTAAGCAATGCCACATTTAAAAAGAACAAATCAAGCTATTTGTGACACAAGACCTTTGAGCACAAGGGCCAAGAGCAAGAAACCTAGCAAATCAAACAGAAAGCAAACGTCCTAGCAAGTAGCAAGTTTCTTTGAAAAGGAAAGATGGAGAAACGAAACATTCCAAAGCTGTATGGACCTCATCTTCAACGGCTGCATTTGGACTAATTGATTTAACCACTCGTTTACTCGGACATTTGCCTTCCAAGTAAAGATCTCCATGCTGTGTGCGAATCATATACATGGCAGATCACTTCTACATATTAAGCACATGTATCCAGAGTATCCAAGTTCACCATTTGTCTATATGGATCAGCACAATAGTTTTAGAACAGAATGGAGCTTGTGCTGAAAATGCCCAAAAAATTTCTCATCCTGAAATTTACTAAAATGGAACTCTATTGACTTACAAATAAGTGCTCTCAACTACAAAAAACATGGTGCTAAACTGTCAAAAAAATCTCTAGTGCTGAGCTCCTGCACTCTTTAAGAAACTAAGTCCAAGATAGACTTATTACAATTTCACTTCAGGTATGTAGAAGCCACCCAAAGAAGCAGATAACTTATCAGAGAAGTTGTTACTTCTACACTCCTTGGCCCTTTTAGTATAGGTGGAACTATGGTTGCCATCAGGAAAGTACCAATGAACCATGAGAAAACAAATGCACCAATCCTGCAGAGCATTATAAGTTAATTAGATATCCACAAGTCTTTGATTAATGGACTGATAGATTTACTGATACCCATATTGTTAATGTTATTAGTTTTATTCTTTATCATCATTTCTCCCTTTTCTAGTTGGTTTCTTCAATTATCCCATATCCCCCTTCCTAGATTTTAGACACCTTCCCGTTCTCCTCGCTGCCTGCATGTTGATTTCCATTATCTAGAAGTTAGTGATTTTCTGTATCTATTATATAAGGAGGGGTCCTAGCTTGTAATTGGGCAGGCCTGATGGATGAAATGACTTACAACTGAGAACTCCTCAAAATCGGCAAATAGCTTTCAGATTTTCTTATATTTTCAGTTTTAGGCTTCTAACAGTTTAGCTGTAGTAGTTGACAATGTATGAAACTGATAAGAGAAATGATAGAAAATACCCGTAAAGGACAGCCCGGAGTTTGCTCTTCAGTCTATCATGTATGAAATACACAGTGGCTATCAAAGAGATGGCTACCTGAAGGGTTGGCCCTTCTTCAGTAGGAAAAAGTACTGTTAGCAGACCAAGAACCAAGAATGAAGCACATGTTACTGCAATGAACTTTGTTGATGGAGTCTTGAATCTGTTCACGACAGCCTGCACATAACGGGATTGTGTCACATCCCTGACCTTTTTCTTGATGTTAAGTTTTGGCCTCTTCCTTTCATGGAACTTCTGCATAATTATCTTGTCATGAGCTGATTCGATTGCATCAACACTTGGTTTATGACCCGCATATCTCTGTATTAGGAAGCTCCTTGCAGATAAAATTTCTTCTTCCGAAGCATCTTTACTGATACCAAGGCATTTGTAGGGGTCTCTCACATTGATTCTGGGGAAAACAGCTGCACACTTAAAGAGCAAGTGTTATTGAATTCATAATTTCCAGATCTACAAAAGAAACAATTTTCAGAAAACAAAATATGAGCATTGATACTACATTAAGAGATTTCAACCTACTTCCCATACTCAGGGTCCAGGCATGCTGTACCAGAGACCCACAGCTTTTGTCCTGAGCCGAGTTAATGTTGAATTTTGGTCATCAGTTTATTTCTCTTTCATTAGAAAATATTAAATTAGGTGTAGCTATTAGCATAAACAGCTAGCTTCTCGGTCAAATTTTAAGGAAGAATGTCCAATTATCTTTGTTTAGTTCACTCAATCCCTGCTGATTTGTTGAATTTCTCAAGGCCTCAATTGGACGCTTAGTCCTCTTCCAAGTAGTGGTGTGTTGATTGGTCCAGAAGTTTGTTGACATATTTGTTGGTAGGATGGTATAGAATAGGTATATTCATAAAAGATTGCTAGATTGTTGTCCCAAGGGAAAATCGTCTTTCATCCCTATGACTCTGACAAACTGAACGAGCTGATTTCACATCAAATTTATATCACATGTACACGTTTCTGGCTACAAGAATATTTGGCTGAGACTAAAAACAGATACATGTAAATTCAGGATAACAGTAGAGGATGGAAGGATTTTATTGATATATTTAACAAAGACCCACTAAGTTCATCCACTTCATTCCAATCTTATTTTAGAAAGACAGTAGTGCATCCCAAAAATGCAAGCATATATCCAACAGATGAAATACATGATGCAATTCAGCATGGCAATTCACATATCACTCGTATGGCAAAACGGCTTCACATTCAAATCTCAGTTCAGGCTATGTGTACGGCCATGTGACATAATAAACAGAATGCCATTATAAACAACTGTAGATTAGATTATGTTAATGTTCATGAGTAAAAATAAGGTGCCTTCACATGTATCAGCACTTTAGGCTTGAGTGAATCCAATAAGCAGAAAATTTCTAGTACTGAGTAATTATTGTCTTATCAGTTCACAAGCTTATATTAAACTATATATACAGGTTCAGCACTAGAACTCGAAAGACAATCTGTAACTTTAATTTGACAGTACAAGTCTACAAGAATAAGGAGACCAAATTGATCCTACACAACCTTACAGCAAGCATATAAGCAATGATCATCCAATCTATAAACTACATCATCCATTTCAAAACATCATTTTAAGAATATAGATGTTTTCTATGACCAGTTTTTTTGCGAGTTTGATGGCACTAGGCTGCTAGCTACTAGCTAAAGCAAAATCAGATGAAGAAACATAGTTGCTTAGGATATTACAAGAGCAGATGGACAAGTAAATGGCTTCAAGAAACACTTTGGGACGAAGAAACGAAGTCCTTCAAAGGACATTGAGCATTTAAATGATTACCAACACACACAAAAGAAATTTTTTCTCAATTAAATTACTGGAGGGACTGAAATTACCAGGGGAGTCACTCATTGAATAACCAAAGGGAGTGTCCATTGCGCACCGGATTGAGCCCCTTTTCGCGAGACTGCTCCGTCTTCCGTATCGAACCGAATAGCTCCTGGAAACAGCAACGCTTAGAAATTCCATACATTGGAGACAAGATGGCAGTATACAGAGCCAACAGTATACAATTTACACACAAACAAGCCAACCAAACATACCCATTATGGATGAACAAATCCCTAGCTCTGACGCTAGCAAAGGCATGAACTCGGCCATCTAGCGACTTCGTCTTCCTAGAAGAGAGATGAACAGAATACCCTGAGGGGCAACCCACCAATCCGCTCAATGCCATCTTTATTCTGTAGGTAACTGAAACTGCTAAAACCCTTAGGTCAATTCTGAATTACCCAAAACCTGGAATTCTGCACAGATAGACAAACAAGTTCCATTCTTTAACGAGGAGGCTTAAAGAAGTAAGTACTTAGACACCCAATAGCCGAAACTTGAGAAATCGTTCGTGTTTATGGAGCTAGTGAGACCCAAATTGGGGGAAAGGGCGTGAAATTTACCTGGTTGGGAAGAGAATACTTGCCGATGATTAGCAGAAGTGAATTTTCATTTGCCCTTGTCGAAACTGGAATTCGGTGTGGAAGGAGGAAGGGGTTAGCAGTTTAGCTGGGGAAAAGTTTGTATCGGAAGCGGATAGAGAGTGGGAGCAGAACAGGGCAAAGCGATTGAGAATTGGGAAGGGGAAAAAAACGAAGCGGACAAAAATGGCAAAAAAAATATATTCCGTTGCCGGGACTTGAACCCGGGTCTCTCGGGTGAGAGCCGAGTATCCTAACCACCTAGACTACAACGGAGTGTTGATACACCTTGGTATATGTTTTATAAAATACTTTTTCCAAAACTAAAAGGGATAAATAGCATATAAAGTCAGAAATTATGATATTTAATATTAATATTCTCTTGTGGTGTAGTTGGTCGAAGGATGGGAAAATATGATATGTAGTATTTTCGTTGCTAAGTGCCCAAGTGTGATCCTATTAGTTTTGGCTCTTTAAATGGGATTATCGTTAATAAAACATTATAGTAAACTCCTAATTGATAATATCTAGACGTGGGTCCGATTCCGGAACCGCCGGTTCACGGTTCCAAATTTCCTTGAACCGGAATCGAAACCGATCCTTGGTCGATTTTCCGGTTCCAAAACCGGCTAAAAATTTAAAAATTGTTTTTATTTTATATTTTGAAAAATAAATGTTGTTAAATTTGGGTATATTTAATCTCTTTTGACTTATAAATTTGGTTTTGATTATTATATATAAACATTTAGTGCTTGATGTGTATTTTTTTATAAGTTTGGTATAATTTATGTATATTCTTATGTTGAAAAGAAACTAGTGGTTTGGGACGGTTTGAACGGGATGGAACCGCCGGTTCCGCGTGAAAGGTGAACCAGAATCGTAACCGTCTTCGTAACCGAAACCGTCAATCCGATTCCGGTTTTGTACGGTTCCGGTTTCGGCCGATTTTGACCTGGTTCTAGAACCTCCAGTTCCCCGGTTCCGGACACATGTCTAATAATATCATCATCAAAAGGAATTTCTTTGAGTTCATATTTGGTCATGAAAAGAGAGCTCTTCCTTGGCTTTAACTTTTATATCCAAATCCATAAACTTGGAGGCTATGACGAGTAATAATCTTTTTGGAGGCTTGATTTTATAACATAAATGCTATACATGATACTTACTTTTCCTTAATATTATAGTTTGCAAATTTAGTTGGCAAAAATACCTTTTAGATTTTAGGGTTTACAATTTTCAATCCACCCCTGTCAATCTATTTCCCTCATCTTCTCGTCCATCTCGTCTCAAGTCTGTCTGATTCCTTCAAGATTTGACACTTTAAATTAAATTAATAATCCATATGAATAAAATCCATAAATTCTATTATTTAACTATGAACAACTTTTCGTCAGGATAAAGATTTTTGTTGTTAGTAGGACTGATCAATGATCATAATCGAATAGCGAAGTTTATGGGTTATAATTCATATGGATTGTTTAAGCTAACAAAATATTAATGACAAAGTTCTTTATCATGGTGACAGTTGCTCACAGTTAAATAACGACATTTATGGATATTATGAATATGGATAATAAAGATATATTAACGGCCAAAACTTTTCACTCACAAAGTAGGGTGGATGATTGTTCTAGCTTAATACATAATACATGGATGTTATTCATGTGGATTATTTAAACTAACAAACTATTAACGGCAAAATTCTTTTATCTTGGTGAGAAGTTGTTCATAGTTAAATAACAGAATTTATGGTTCTAATTCATATGGATGATTTAACCTAACGATATATTAATGACCAAAAGTTTTCACTCAAAAAATATATGACAGATGACGGATCAATGATCATAGTCGCGAATAACCAAATTTATGGATGGATATTATTCATGTGGATTGTTTAAGCTAACAAACTATTAATGACAAAGTTCTTTATCATGGTGATGGTTGCTCACAGTTAGATAACGACATTTATGGATAGTATGCACATGGATAATTAACGATACATTAATGACCAAAACTTTTCACTCACAAAATATGGCGGATAACTGCTCTAGCCGAATGCGGAATACATGGATGTTATTCCCATGGATTATTAATTTAATTTAAAGTAACTGACTATTAACGACAAAGTTCTTTATCTTGACGAAAAGTTGTTCATAGTTAAATAACAGAAATTATGGATCTTATATTCATATGGATGATTTAAACTAACGATATATTAATGACCAAAAAATTTCACTCAAAAAAATGAAAGATGACAGATCAATGATCATAGTCGAATAGCGAAATTTATGGATATATATTATTCATATGGGTGGTTTAAGCTCACAAACGTACTATTAATGACAAATTTCTCTATCATGGTGACAGTTGCTCACAGTTAAATAACGACATTTATGGATATTATGCATATGGATAATTAACGACCAAAACTTTTCACTCACAAAATATGCCAGGTGACTGCTCCAACTGAATCCAGAAAACATGGGTGTTATGCACATCGATTATTTAAAGTAACAAACTATTAACGACAAAATTCTTTATCCTGGCAAAAAGTTGTTCATAGCTAAATAACAGAACTTATGGATCTTATTCATATGGATGATTTGACCTAACGATATATTAATGACCAAAAATTTTCACTCAAAAATTAAAATATGACAGATGACGGATCAATGATCATAGTCAAATAACGAAATTTATGGATGGATTTTATTCATATGGATTGTTTAAGCTAACAAACTATTAACAACAAGGTTCTTTATCCCGGTGACATTTGTTCACAGTTGAATAACGACATTTATGAATATTATACATATGGATAATTAACGATATATTAACGACCAAAAATTTTCACTCACAAAATATGGCGAGTGATTGCTCTAACTGAATACGGAATACATGGATGTTATTCACATGGATTATCTAAACTAACAAACTATTAGCGACAAAATTCTTTATCCTGATGAACATTTGTTTATATAAAAAATAACGACATATATTATTTGTATGGATAATTAACGATATATTAACGACCAACCTACTATTTTCCAAATTATTAAAAAGGGCCTATATGTAAGGAATTTGCGATAAACCGCCCATAATTGTCGATATTTACATGAAACCGCCAAAGAGCATCGAAGACGCGAGGAAAAGATGGAGCTTCGCCGAAGGACAAGTTGGAGCTTTGAGGGACTCTATTAATGAGGTTTTGAGTTGGAAGTTGAGGAGTTGGTGGCACCCATGCTTAAAAGCAGTGGCGGATCTAGGGGATGGCATGGGTGGGCGGTCGCCCCTCCATACACTATATATTTAACATAGTAGAAGGAAATATTATGAAGACATACTGGCCCAGTGGCTAGCCCGCCCCTCCCATTTCTGTCTATGCTCCCGTGTTTCCGTGTTCGAAACTCCCCAGCTCCGCTTTTTGCCTTTTATTATTTTTCTTCATTGCTTATCTAGTTAGTGGGCCATTCATCCCTTATATATACTCCCGTAATTCCGCTTCAAAGTAAACTCCCAATTTCATTTACTTTTTCCGTTTTTTCTTGTAGTTTCATTTCCTTTCTATGTTTTTCCTTTTCTTTTTCGGTTTCTACCACTTCTCCTCTTCTCTATATTTCTTTTTCAAGTGATCCATTAATTTCTTTCCCTAAAAATGTCATATAAAATGTTATTTATATTTATCCCTATAAAATCATTATTTAATTCTATCTTTTAAAAAATTAATAAAATCCAAAGGTATAAACATGATAGGGTGTAAAAGAATTATGTACACTTATTCCAACAAATAAATAGATTTATTTTCATACCTGTACATCACCTCTGAAAGCAAACGTGAACAATAGATCACGTAGTAAGTAAATTTTTTTTTTTTGAGGCAGTAGTAGTAAGTAAACGTTAGAGTTTAGCCTTTAGAAATAATAGAAGACATAAATTCATCAATCATTTGTGATGAAAACTTTTCAATTGAAATATTGAATCATATTGTCATTTTAATCTTGATTTGTTATTACTGCATCAAGAGAAAGTGAGAGAGGATCAAGTCACGACTGACGACCGGCCGTCCGCCCCTCCATGTGGACAATCCTGGATCCGCCACTGCTTAAAAGGTTGAAGGAGATAAATAGTGCTCAAGAAAGAATTCATTGGCCGGAGAGTCTAGTCTCTTCTTCGACCAAAAAAGTAAATAATTCATTGGGAATACATGATCTGTTTTCGTTCCATTTTTGTTTCGATATATGCATTTAATCCCTTGGTGATCGATAGAGTCCTATATCTTACTACTTTGACAATAGTTGAAAACACATGCATTATTCCAAATACTTGATAAAATACCATAAACGACAAAAGAAGGTTCAAACACTACAAATTGCAAAACATTCAAATGCTAAAACATTAGCTGACCGAAAACCATACCACAAATGTTTTCACCAGACAACACTGATAATTTAACAACAGAGTTAAAACACATAAAATCACATAAGGACCAACTCGATCGATACATGAATGGACGGGTCCGATCACATGCATGTAATCTCTTGTTGATCGATCGAGTCCTATATCTTACTCCTTTGACAATTCTTAAAAACACACATTCCAAATACTTAAATAAATATTATAAACAAAAGAAGGTGCAAACTGCAAATATACTACTTTCAACCCAAAAAAAACGTACTGCAAATATAGTAATATACTACTTTGACAATTCTTGAAAACACACATTCCAAATACTTAAATAAATACCATAAACAACAAAGGAAGGTTCAAACATTACAAATTGCAAAACATTCAAATGCTAAACATTGGCTGGCCAAAAACCAAACCACAACACAAACATGTCTTCACCAAACAACACTGCAAATCAACAACGGAATCAAAACACATAAAATCACACACAAGGACCAACTCGACTCGACACATGAATGAACGGGTCCGATCACACGTCTGGCTCCACTTGTCCGTTACCGCCCATCTCCACATAGTTACCCCTCGCCTCCGTCTCTTCCTTCTCAAGCCTCTTCATCTTGGAGTACATCCCATACACGTACGACGAGAAGGCCCAGGCGGCGAGCACAGTGGCCACAGCCTTGGCCCCTTTGAAGTGGTCCCCATAGACGACGACTCCGGCGATGACATTGAACGTGAGCAACGCCGTCATGCAGATCCCGCCGGTGAGTGACGTGGTGAGGAACACCATGCCGGCGGTGCCCATGAAGCAGAGCTGCCACGTCACCACGGTGGCTGCCACCGTCAGCGCGTACCCCCTGGTCCCGTCCAGGTGGAACAACGTCGCCGCCTCCTCTCTCATCTCTGCAAAGCCGCCGCTAGAGGCCATGCCCACCGTCGCTAGGATCGTCGCCGTCGCCTCCATCATGAACTGCATCTCGACGACCTTGCCGTAGCAATCCACCTTCCGGTATATCCTCTCCATCACCGGCAAGTATAGCGCGAATAGGAGGCCTGCATTAACATATTTTTGTTATTTTCTTATGGTGATATATATAGTATGTGTAATAGCTTAATGTATAAAAAGAACCTAAGTTTTTTCGACCAAAAAAAAAAGTATTTTTTGCTAAAATTGACCCTAAAGTTTTAGGAAAATTTGACAACGACCCATGGACTAATAATGGAAATAAAATAGATGGTGGGGTAGATAGGACATGTATATATTTGAGCTAGGGTTCATAATTTTTTTATTTTTTTTTTGAACCGGTGAGAATTAGGGATCCCCTCAAGGCGGGAAACCTAGAGCATCCGAGTGGATGAGAGCTAGAAGCTCGTGGTGGTTCTGAATTGCTTCCCATGAGTGACTGTGACCCAGACTCGCAATTTTATCGGTCACAGCATTGCATTGCCTACTCTCATGTGAAATTTGGACTGACTCGAATCCTTGCAAGGATACGAGAGAGCTAAGGTTCATAATGAAGAGGACGTAAATATACACAGATAAATTTTCCGATCTCTCATGTCATGACCTTGAGATTAAATGCCAAAGTTCCTTTATCTATTTGTAAGAAGTTAGATTGCATTAGCCAATGTAGTGGACTGTGCAAATATGTGCATTATTGTAAAATTAAGGGAGTCTAGATCTTTTATACGGAGTAGTATTTTTTTCCCATGAATGAATTATCTTTCATTCAAAAAAAAGATTTATTGTCGATCGCCGCCTAGGGCATTTAAGTAATACTGTTTGGATTAACGTTTAATTTATTTGTATGCCCTTTCATCTCTAGACCACCTATAGTTCTATACTTCTTCTATCTTGACATTTACTAAGTCTATATAAGTATATATTGACTGTTCGTTGGTAAATCAACAAATACCAATTAAAGATTAATACTGTAAATTTTCTTCTCTTAACTAATGAAACCTTAATTACATAAGTTACGTACAACTGGACTAAATTGACCACAATATATCCGCGAGTAATAAAGGACAATTATTGACAAATAAAGGGATTAAATCATAGATTAATAAACCCGGGACATGCATATACATCTAAAAATTATTTTTTTAAAAAAATGGAAAATTCAATTTAGACAAAACGTACAAAAGACTACCCCCTTTTCAACTTTACCAGAAATCTTCCTCAAAAAAAACTTTACCAGAAATCTCTATTTTTTATACATAAAAAAGTTTGAAAAGGCTACGGGTTAAGAGATGGGCATTTTGGTGGACGGTGGTCAAGTGAAAATTAAACAAGATAAAAGTTGTGGTGATTTTCTACAAATTTTGAAAATTAGAGGGGGTTAACTACAAAATGTCAAAAATTAAGGGTACGTGGTTGCTTACCCGGACCATAAAAGAAACAAACGGTTGGAAGATTCGTTCGAGACGCAGCAGAAAAAGTAAGCAAGTAACGCTCGGGAATCATGTGACAATACATGCATATGCATGCATGGTTGTTTTATCTCTAAAAAAGGAACTCATCTCATTCAAGAAATCTATATAAATTCATGTATCGATTTGAACCCCAAAACGATAGAATCGATCGATGAGTTTAATCGCACGTATTTAGAAACATATGAACATGATCGAGTACAGTGTAACAACAAATGCAAGAGCCATTTTAATAATCAAATAATTGAGTAGACTAATTAATTAAAATAGATAAAAATATTGACCTGCGGAAATGGTACACGCGAAGCCGATGAAGTAGTGGCGGCGGGAGATGCCGGGGGCACGGTCGTGGCGGTTGGCGAGCGCGAGGAGGAGGGAGCTGAGCGTGAGGAGCACGACGCAATTGAGGTTGGCGAACGTGACGCGTTGCTTGACGATGAGGGCCGAGAGAATCAGAGTGAAGGCGAGCTGGGTCGAGAGGAGGAGCGAGGAGGTGGAAACGGGGAGGTACGAGGTTCCCCAGGAGAAGAGAAGGTTGTTGACACCCAGAAGGAGGCCAACTCCAGTGGAGGCCATCACCAGAGGACGGGTCCACTCAGAGAAGGGCCTCCTCTGGGTGTAGCCAAGGAGGTAGGGAATGTACATGGGGGCGAGGAGAAAGGGGAATCCAGCACACTGGACCCACGTGGAGACCCAGCGGCTGGATCCCCCGTGGTTGAAGTAGAACTTGGCCAGGAGGCTTGACCCGACTGAACCGATAACTAGGCAGGCGTAGTTGACGGCTAGGAGGGTCAAGTAGCGCCGCTTGTCGTCGCTGGCGCGCCATTGCAAGAAGCGGCTAGTGGATGCCTCCGACGAAGCCATGGGTGGTGATTGGTTGGGATTTTTGATTGAAAGGGGAATGAAAGTGAGTGAATTGTTGCTTGGAGAGGGAATGAATTGGTGAATAATGGGGGCTTAGGGGGGCGTTACTTATAGTGAAAAAATTTGTCACACCCAACAACACTAAGTAGTGCTCATGATTAATGTGATTTGTGTCTTCATGCTTTCTTTGCCTTTTCTAAGTGGCTGGCATTCAGAAAATTTTCCTAAACTCCTTTTTTGTTTTTTAATCGAACGGATTCTATTGCCCAGTGGCCCAAACTTGCACATATAATTCACCTTTCAAGATTAAGAGTTTGTTCTTCTGTGGGTAGAAGGATCTTTTATTCTTTTCAAAGGGGAAACTGTGGGCTTAGGTGAGATGTTTTATTGGGAAATGTAAAAAATAGAGATAAGATGTCTATATAAAAAAAGATTAAAAAAAGTTTTTTGGGTGAAAAAATTGTTTTGGCTAAAAGTAGAAGAACGCCTAAACTTTGCCCAATAAAATTCCTTTATTCTTTACTATATTTTTTCAGTTTAGATTTGCAGACTTGACTTGTACTATACTAATTCTTCTTCTTTCTATATCCTTCTTTTTTGTTTTTTTTTTATATTTTTTATTTTCAAGACTTGTACTACTAATTATCCTATTAATATTGTATTTTCAAATTTATATTATGTCACGTTTTAGTAAAATTTAAAACAATAATTGGAATTATGAGATAATTTTCTCTTTTTTATGTCAAAAATAATTAGGGTGAGGGGATGGTACCCTAATCCAAGGTCAGGGAAGACCCAATGGCTCAAAGAGCTCTAGACTTGAAGGCCATTATGACAAGTGAATGATCAATAAGATGGACGATGTTTCCTATTTTATCATTTTTTTGGTAGAATGTGTCCAGTTTTCCTTTGATGTGATAAAATAAATGAAGCATATATGGTACCCTTGCATTATGAAATGTCGTTTACATAGAGAAATCAGTTGTCATCCGGAATATATGGTGGTTGGTTGCCCACAGTTAAATAACGACATTTATGGAATGTCGTTTGCTCAGCGAAATCAGTTGTCACCCGGAATATATGTTGGTTGGTTACCCACGGTTAAATAATTAACGACATTTATAGAATGTCGTTTGCATAGCGAAATCAACCGTCACCCAGAAAATATGGCGGTTTGTTACCCACGGTTAAATAACGACATTAATAAATATTATCCATTCATACAGATGATTTAAATTAACGATAGTTTAACTACCCTCAGGCACAAGTGCTTTAGACTTGAAGACGACAAAGATGGCTTGTTACCCAAGATTAAATAACGACATTAATAAATGTTATCCATTCATACAGATGATTTAAATTAACGATAGTTTAACTACCCTCGAGCACAAGTGCTTTAAACTTGAAGACGACAAAGATGGCTTCAAGAAAAGATCAGTGCACGTGAGTGCTCAGGTTGTCAAGAAGCTAGATTGTGGAGTCATCGTGTTATGCATAATTTTGCATGTGCATCTAGGCTAGATTTCCTTGGTTTAGGGCTAGATTTTCTTTGTTTTAGGGTTAGAATTTATTTTGAAGTGTTTCTTTTCGTATTATTCATATTATTGGAGGTCTACACGATGTTGTTTTGTGTTTTTAGGTGTTTCGAGCTATTTTGAATAGAATCTGCATGAAAAAGAGGAGTTGCATGAAACTCGAGGTGACCAAGCTACCAAGCCAAGTGAAGGTCAAGTATACATCAAGTTTGAGAAGCCATCACGGGAGCGACATTCAAGATGGAGGATCGAAACATGCCAAAACAAGCCTCAATTAAGTGAAATCAGTTGTCACCCGGAAAATATGTTGGTTGGTTACCCACGGTTAAATAAATAACGACATTTATAGAATGTCGTTTAGCGAAATCAACCGTCACCCAGAAAATATGGCGGTTTGTTACCCACGGTTAAATAACGACATTAATAAATATTATCCATTCATACAAATGATTTAAATTAACGATAGTTTAACTACCCTCAGGCACAAGTGCTTTAGACTTGAAGACGACAAAGATGGCTTCAAGAAAAGATTCGTGCACGTGGGTGCTCAGGTTAATTGTCAAGAAGCTAGATTGTGGTGTCATCGTGTTATGCATAATTTTGCATGTGCATCTATGCTAGATTACCTTGTTTTAGGGCTAGATTTCATTGTTTAAGGGTTAGACTTTATTTTGAAGTGTTTGTTTTCGTATTATTCATAGTATTGGATAGAATCTGCATGGAAATGAGGAGTTGCACGAAACTCGAGGTGACCGAGCTACCAAGCCAAGTGAAGATCAAGTCCATATCAAGTCCGAGAAACCATCACGGGAGCGACATTCAAGATGGAGGATCGAAAAATGCCAAAACAAGCCTCAATTAAGTGTTATAGGTCGTGACCATAGCATTACGAGTCGTAATACTCTCCTGACCACACTCAGTGAAGTGTTACGGGTCATGACAACTGTGCTACTAGTCATGACATCCCCCTGGCTACCCTCAGTTCAGTGTAACATGCCGTAACACTATTGTTACGGGTCGTAACGACCGACGGCGGGCTTTTATCCGAGATTTTTGCAGTTGCTTAGGGCCTAAGTTGTTTTATATTTGTAGATATAATTATTTCCTAGTATAAATTCATTATTTTAGGATAAATGAAGGGAGCTTTATCATCAGTTTAATTTCTTATGCTTAGAAGGAATATAACTAGAAAACCCTTCTCTTGTTGATTCTCTTGTGGATTGTTCGATCTTATAATTGTAATTCCAGGTAAGATTTACCTTTGATTATTGTTCTTATTGCTTCCATGTTTTCTCTTGTAGATTTTTATTTGAATTTATTTACGTTAGGTTTATTTCTATAGTTCTAGGGTTTGGATGAACTCAACGATATGAAACGGTATAGAATCAATATATTTGATTTGTATCAAGCTGGAATCTTAAAAATATGATTTGATCCTAGGAACTTAATCTAATTGGTGCAAATTAGTTAGAATCTTGCTTTGACTATTCATGCCAAAGGTGGTTGTCTTAGGGAGTTAGAGTTGGGTCCGGTTCACTTTGAACCGCCGAACCGGACCGGGCAAAACCGGAATCGGACCGGAACCTCAACCGTACAAACCGGTACGGTATAGGTTTAGGTCTAGGTTTGAGGCGAGCCCAAACCAGTGAACGTACTGGCGGTTCAAACCGTCAAGTTCAAGCCTAAATTAGAATCAGATAAAAGGTTTACGACCATTATGACAAGTGAATGATCAGTAAGATAGACGATGTTTCCTATTTTAGCATTTTTTTGGTAGAATGTTTCCACTTTTCCTTTGACATGATAAAAATAAATGAAGCATATATGATTCCCTTACATCATGGGATGTCATTTGCATAGCGGAATCAGTTGTCACGTTGAAAATATGTTGGTTTAATTTGTTTCCCTCTGTTAAATAACGACATTTACGGAATGTCGTTTCCATAGCGAAATCAGCCATCACCCGGAAAATACTATGGTTTGTTGCCCATGATTAGATAACGACATTAAAAAAGTTATCCATCCATGTAGATGATTTAAACTAACAATATATTAACTACCCCACAAGTTTTTTTTCTTCTATTTACTACAAAAAAGTACATATGTGAGAGAACTGCAACAAATTATCCTTATTTAAAAGAAATCACCCATTATTGTCACCAATATTTTTAAGCATCTGTTAAACTCGGTTTGATTACAAATAATTGTTGATCCATTTTTATGCCGTCCAATTAAGTTTTCATTAAAAGGATTTAAATGAATACTTTAGCCTTATATAGTCAAAAATGTATAGTTTTTAACGATTATTGAAACCCAAATTTCTGAATTGGAACCTTTGGTTATTGTCGTAAAAAATTCTCCAAGTCTAAATTTTTTGAGCTCTTATGCTTCTTTCTTTTTTTTCATTGCTATTTTTGAAATGGAATAATCTAATAAACTATTGAACATTATCTAAATATTAATATTTCTAAAATTGTAATATTTTTTGAGGCAATAAAATCGAGGCCTCACACAAAGGAGCGAGACACAAGATGAAGCTCGAGCACAAGGCAACTACATGACACAAGGTACTAGGCATTGGCCACTTTCACGAACATGGGCCTAATCTGCGAGCACGAGGACTTAAATGCAGGTGTGGGGCCTTATCTGCGGGCACGGACCTAATCTGCGAGCACAAGGCCTTATCTGCGGGCGTAGGTGCTGGCTTCAAGAAAAGATTTGTGAATGTGGATGCTCAGGCTGTCAAAAGGCTAGATTGTGATGTACGTCGTCGTTTCATGCATAATTTTGCATGTGCATCTAGGTTAGATTTCCTTGTCTTATGTTAGATTTTATGTTGAAGTGTTGGTTTTTATATTATTCGTAATCGAAGTATGGAAACACGATTTTGTTGTGTGTTATTAGGTGTTTCGAGGTGTTTTGAATAGAATTTGCATGGAAAAGAGGAGTTGCACGGAACTTGATTGAGTTGACCGAGCTACCAAGCCAAGTGAAGATCAAGTCCAAGAAGCCATTACGGGAGTGACATTCAAGATGGAGGATCGAAACATGGCAAAACAAGGCTCAATTGAGTGTTATAACATTATGAGTCGTAACACTCTCCTGACCACACTAAGTAAAGTGTAACGGGTCGTGACATCCCCCTGACTACCCTTAGTTCATTGTAACATTTCGTAACACTATTGTACGTTACGGGTCTTGATCCTTTCTTGGCTCATTGTTACGGGTTGTAATGATTGGTGGCGGGTTTTTATTCGAGATTATGCAATTGCTTAGGGCCCAAGTTGTTTTATATTTTTAGATACAATTATTTCCTAGTATAAATACACGATTTTAGGATATTTAAAGGGAGAATTTCTTCTCCTCTCTTCCAATTTTTTATACATATATCTTACCACATATTCATATTATCAGTTTATGATTTATTCACTCCTTATGATTTTAATTAATTAATTAATAAATTTAACATTCAAAAAAATATATATTACTTATGACAATATAAATTGATTACTATTAATAATAAAATCTTGATTAACATTAAGATAATACAAACAACAACATAAAATAAGATTTAAAATGAAAACATTAAGCATAAATAACTACATTAAATGTCCTAAGAATTTAATAACAACATGTATACAATATTAGGTTTAGTTTATAGACAAAATAAATTGTAAGAACTATTCTTTTTATTTTTTGTGTTTTAAAATATAATTTTAAAAATATTTTTATTTGTAATTTGTTAATGCTAAATTGTAATGAAAATAAATGAATGTAGTTGATAAATAAGAAACACATGTCAAATTTTGATTGAGTGAATGTGAAAAGGAATGCACAAAAGCCAATGTGCACAATCCTCTATATGGAGGAATCCCATGAGTAATCAAGAGGAATTTGATTCCTCTCTTGATTTTCTCTCTCTTCTTCTCCTTTTGACACATCATCTTATCTTTCATGCGCCTCATTTCCCACTATCTCAATCTTCTTCTTCTTCCTCTTCCTCTATTTTTCTCTACAACAAAGAGTATCCTCTTTCTTTTCTTTTTTCTACTTTTACATATACATTAAATATATATTTTATGTCAGTCAAAGATTTTTTGAGCCATTAATTACTCTAATTAATTAATAGTAAAGTATTTTAGGCCACAATAAAGGGAATCCTTTTTCATACTTTTTTTCATATATATTTATATATTACCATATTTTATCTTATCAAAATTTTCCAATTTTACTTACTCAAAATAATGATATTAAATTTTGACTATTTTACAACTTTTGATTTTTCGGATACTAATAATCCATGAGAGAGATAGTAAGACAACGAATAAGATGAAAAATATAGGCAATATTAGACTCATTTTATAGACAAAAAAAAGAGTTATAGGAATTAGTTAATTTAGTTTTTTCAAACAATTGTTATACTTTTTATATTTTTTTTATAAAATTTACCAATTGTAAATTGCAATAGAAATAAATATAAGCACTAAATAAATAGGAACACATATCAACATTTGATTGGTGATAGTTAAGAGGATGGCACAAGGGCCAATGTGCTCAATCGTCCATATCCCAATAGAGGATCCTCTTGTGTTGTATATCCTAGGAATCCTCTCTTTGAGGAGAGAGAGTGCAAAGAGGAGGAGCAATCCACTTAAGAGAGGATTCTCCCTTTCAATTTACATTCAAGAGGATCCTCCTTTTTAATAAAAAATCGGTGAAAAAAGAAGAGAGGAGAGGTAATCCTCTTGGTAGTGGATGCAAGTATGATTTGATCCTAGGAGTTGGAATCAATATGAAACCCATCAATATGAACTGGAAATCAATATATTTGATTTGTATCGAGTTGGAATCTTAAAAATATGATTTGATTCTAGGAGCTTAATCTAATCGGTAACTCTCCGGTATGTTGGATATCCGAAATTTGGCGGCGTATTCCCAATGTTGTATTTTTCATTACTTAGGGAGTGTAACTCTACCGACTACTTAGCTAAACAGAATATCAATATCTTGCAATTTCGTTATGTCATGGCTATATTAAATGTTAATTTTGTTTTAGATTCAGATTATTTAGCTATTTTCGATTATTGTTTAGTCATCGGCCATTGTTCAGTGACAATTTTAAGATGACCCGTTGTGATGATTTAGACCGACATTATAATTTCCGGGTAGCCTAATGTTTGTTGGTGCTAAATAAATAAAAATAAAAAATAATTTGTTGTCGCCCTAATCCCAACTTTATTTTAGAAAAAGGAAAAATCACTCAAAATAATCTCAAGTATCAACTTTCAACCAAAAATAATTCTAACTTTGAAAATCATCATCAATTATCCGAACTATCACGAAATGAACCAAAAACAATCTGAAACCCTTTTTCGACGAGTTTTCCGGTGGAATCGATGGTGTAGGGATAAAAAATCTGGCATAACAACTTAATATTTTACACTTAGAGTCCATTTGGCAACTCAGTGCTTATGCTGATGCTGATCGATTGCTGATGCTGATCGATTGCTGATGCTGATATAAATTGCTGATAATTGTTGCTGAAATTGAGAACTTATTTTTTAGATAAACAATGGGGTGTTTGGTAAGACGGTTTGCTGATTTTATATGTAAGATTAATGCAATTACCATTTTACCCCTAATTAAATTAAAAAACACAAAAACAATTATGAGATGGTTGAATTTGGCCGTGATTGAGAGAACCCTATCTACGCCTTCTTCGTCTTCTCCGGCGCTGTGCTCCGGCAACTTCTCGCCGTCCCGTCGTCCCTCTCCGTCCATCTTTGTCTCTTCCTCCTCGGCGCCGTGCTCCGGTAAGGTTCTCCGCCGTCCCGTCCGTCCGTCCCGTCGTGCCTCTTCCTTCTCGCCGTCCCGTTGTCGTCCTGCAGGTTTCTCCTCGGCGGCCACTGGGTATTGAGCCTTCTTCGTCTCGTTGCCTAATTGCCGTCGTCAATGGCTCCGGTAAGTGCGCCCTCGCCGCCGTTGCCTCGCCCCGGTCTCTGTTGGTTCAATACCCAGATCTGTAATGGTTCACTACCCAGATCTCGCCTCATTGCCGTCGTCAATACCCAGATCTGCCTCGCCCCGACTTCTCGCCGGAATTGCGCCGGAGAAGACGCCGGAGATGGTGCTCGTGAACGGGGGCAGATGTTCAAAATCGTGAATGGGGTTGACTGCTGGTGTGGGATGTTGGTGTAGGTGAAGAGGGAGGGGAAGGGTAATTGAGAAATAAGGGTATAAGCATTTGCTTATTTTTTTGTGCTGATTTGGATAAGCACCTCTCCCCATGCTTTTTTTTTTGCTGCTTATAATAAAAAATGTGCTTATAAACACTTAAAAAAAAACGTGGTCTCTCCGTAGGGTCGCCTAGGGTTTTGGGCGCCGTCAACGTGAGTTCTCAGGAATAGCGGCCTGCTATTGTGAGTCTTCCGCTGTGAAGCCTTTTCTTTTCCTTTCCATTTCTTACCTTTCCCATCTACGTCTATTCTACCTACCTTTTGTTTCGTTTATACGGCCCGTTTTTGGCGGAACTCTTGGTTTTTCCCGATTTCGAGCAGTTATGACGACGGACCTGGAAAAAGCCTGGGGAAAGCTAAAATTAACAGATGAGGAAAAACTCATTGAGGATTTTGGGGCAAGTGTTGATTCTGCTGATGTGATAAGGATAAATCTGGGAATAGCAGGCAAGTTACTAACCCAAAGGGATTTCAATCGGAAAGCGTTAAAGCGAACGATGGAGATGCTGTGGAAGCCAAGGAAAGGGATATCGGTGAAAGAGCTTGGGTCTAATGGTTTCATATTTCAGTTCTTTGATGAAGAGGATAAGAAATGGGTACTTGAACACCAACCATGGAGTTTCAATGGCAGCTTATTGGCGCTTCAGGAGATAAAAGGAGATGAGAAGCCGGAGGATTTGGAGTTCAAAAAGGCGCCTTTTTGGGTTGAGGTTGGAAACGTGCCTTTCAATAGGAGAAACTTAAGCCTGGCAAGGAGGGTGGGAGAAAGAGCAGGACGTTTCATCAGTTTTGAGGAGGACCAAACCCTAAAATGGGAGGAGACGATGAAAGTTCGAGTTGAAGTCGATATTTCCAAGCCTCTAATTCGTGGAATGTTGGCGAAATTTGGGGAAGGAGGGACAGTTTGGTTGCCGTTTAGCTATCAGTTCCTTCCGGATTTCTGCTATAAGTGTGGTATCATAGGCCATGTCGAGAGAGATTGTGAGATAGAGGAGGAGGAGGATACCTCACAAGCACGTCAATATGGGGGATGGATGAGAGGGACCCCGAAGAAACCGTTTCTGAGAGAGGGCAAGGAGGAAGCTGAAGCGGAGAAGAAGAAATTTGATATTTTCCTAAAAGACCCGTCAAAGAAGAAGCAAGTAAAAGTGGGAGGGTCTGGAGGGGAGGACAGGCTGGAGGGTGGAAGGGAGAAAGGTAGCAAAGAGATAGAAGAGGGGGAGAACCTTGAAGCTGGTGGTGAGGGAAGTTTGGTGTTAGTTTCTCCACCTAGTCCAAGAGTTGAAGGGGAACGAGTGGAGAAACAATGGCAGAAGGGAGAAGAGGGGTCGAAGGAGGAGGGGGAGGAGGATCCACAGGCGGAGGGGTCGAAGGAGGAGGGGGATGAGGATCCACAGGCAGAAAGGACGAAGAAGACGTGGAGACGAGCGGACAGATGTCAGGTCAAGGGAGGAGGAGTGGAGAAAAGAGATAGTGAGGGGAAAAGGAAGGAGAGTGTACAGGGGGAGGATGCTATGGATGTGGATGGGGATGGAGAGGATTTGGCCAGAGCAAAGATGAGAAGGATTTCAAAAGAAAACACAAACCAGATTGTATTGGCGGAGGTTGGCTTGATCCAACCCCGCCAGTCGCAATGAGTTGCCTAAGTGCCAACTGCCGGGGATTGGGCAACCCCGGTGCAGTGTCGTCCCTCATGGAAATTGTAAGGAGGGAAGCCCCGACCATGATGTTTTTATGCGAAACTAAGCTTCATGGTCGTGAGATGCAAGGTGTAATTAAGAAATTGAGAAACTATTATGGGGTAGCGGTGGATTGCGCGGGTAGAGCTGGAGGGCTAGCCTTTATTTGGAGAAAGGAATTGAAGGTTTCGCTGAGAACCATGTCATTGCATCATATTGACGTAGAGGTGGTAAGGGAAGAGGATCAGAAGGTGTGGAGGGCTACGGGGATATATGGGTGGCCAGAGGTGGAGAATAGGGGGAAGACTTGGCAGTTACTAAGGGATCTACATCATTTACAGAGAGAAGCGTGGATGTGTATTGGAGATTTCAACGAGATTTTGATCAGGGGTGAAAAGGTGGGAGGCTTGGATCGGCCAGGAAGACAGATGGAGGCTTTCAAGGAGTGCTTGGAGGATTGTGAGTTGACAAACTTAGGATTTGTGGGGTACCCGTTCACTTATGACAATGGAAGGGTGGGAGTTGATAACATTCAATGTAGGTTGGATAGATGTGTGGCTAATGAGGAGTGGAGGTTAGCTTTCCCCAGAGCAAAGGTGGTGCACCTGGAGAGAGAGTGGTCTGATCATGCGCCCATTAGGCTGGTCCTAGAGGAAGAGGCGGTGAGGAGAGGTCCAAGAATCTTCAGGTTTGAGGAAAGTTGGGCGGATCGGGAGGAATGCAGAAGTATTATTAAAGAGCAATGGGAGAAGAGGTCAGGAGGTGTGGGCGATAAGATTGCGGGGTGTGCGGAAGGCCTTATGGTGTTCAGCAATGAAGATAGAAAGTTGAGGAAAAGCCTGGCGAAAAAAAGGGAGAAGCTGAAGTCTCTGAACAGGGGGGGTCTTTCGTAGAGGCAAATGGATCAAAGAAGGAAACTAATAAAGGACATTGCTGGCCTGTTTGTGGAGGAGGAGAGGTTTTGGAGACAAAGAAGTAGAATCTTGTAGCTTAAGGAGGGGGACAGAAATACAAATTTTTTCCACAAGAGAGCTTCTTTGAGAAGAGACAACAATGCAATCAAGAAGCTCATAGAGGATGATGGGGTGGTTAGGTCGGAGGAGGCAGAGATCCAGGATCTGGCGGTAAGCTATTTCAATAACCTTTTCCAGAAAACACAGTTGACAGATTCTGAGGAGGTCTTGGATGCAATTCAGCCGGTGGTTATGGATGAAATGAATGAGGAGCTGAACGCGGAGTTTACAAGGGAAGAGATCATAGAGGCCCTCAAACAAATTCACCCGTTGAAGGCCCCGGGGCCGGATGGGATGTGCGCACTCTTCTTTCATACCTACTGGGACATTATCGGGGAGGAGGTCATTTCGGAGGTGCTAGAAGTGCTAAATGGGGGCCAAATGCGAGAAGGCATGAACGAGACTTTTCTGGTCCTTATCGCAAAGAAGAAGAAGCCAGAGAGGATGAGTGAGTTTAGACCCATCAGCCTCTGCAATGTGCTGTATAAGATCATGTCAAAAGTGGTGGCGAATAGAGTTAAGAGGCATCTGGAGGCGATCATAGACCCGAGCCAAAGCGCCTTTGTTCCAGGGAGGCTAATAACGGATAACATCATTGTGGCGTTTGAGCTTTTTCATCACATGAGGACAGCTGGGAACTCTCAAAGGCATTTGGCCCTTAAATTGGATATGTCTAAGGCCTATGATAGAGTTGATTGGCAATTTCTAGAGGGTGTGTTGGCGAGGCTTGGTTTTCGGGGAAGATGGGTGGAGTGTGCTAAAAAGTGTATGTCGTCGACATCGTTCTCGATTTTGATTAATGGGAAGAAGAGTAGGTACTTCACCCCGAGCAAGGGGCTAAGACAAGGGGACCCATTGTCCCCTTATCTCTTTATTTTGTGCAGTCAGGCCCTCACTTCTTTGATCAGGAGAGAGGAAGGGAGGAGTTTGAAAGGGATACGAATAGCTCCTTCAGCTCCAAGAATTTCCCACCTTCTATATGCAGATGACAGCATCTTCTTCTTCGAGGCTAGGAGGGATCAAGCAGAGGCGGTGAAGAGATTGTTGGAGTTGTATCAAAGGGGGTTGGGCCAGAGAATTAATTTAGAGAAAACAGAGATGTTTTTTGGGGCTGGTGTGACCTCGGTGGCTAGAAGTGAGGTCAAGGCAATTTTAGGAGCGGAGGGGAAAGAAATCTCGAAGTATTTGGGTCTTCCAACCGTGGTGGGAAGATCCAAAAGGGAGATTTTTAATTCAGTCCGAAACAAGGTTGAGAGAAGGCTCGCGGGGTGGAAATCGCAACATCTTTCAAAGGCGGGTAGGGAAATTATGATCAAGGCCGTAGCTCAAGCGATTCCGACTTATGCTATGAGCCTTTTCAAGCTCCCAGATACTTTTTGCAATGAACTGCAAGCATCAATGAATAGATATTGGTGGGGGCAGAGAGATAGGGAAAGGAAAATTCATTGGTGTAACGCCCAAAAATTATGTTTGGCAAAAAAGAAAGGTGGAATGGGTTTCAGAGATTTGAAACTTATCAATTGGGCTCTTTTGGGTAGGCAGGGCTGGAGGATTTTGAATAGGGGGGATTCTCTGATGGCATCAGTGTTGAAGGCTAAGTATTTTCCAAGAAGTGGTTTCCTGGAGGCTAGTGTGGGGTGTAGGGCTAGTTATCTTTGGAGATCGATTTGTGAGGCGAGTTGGGTGATCAAGAGGGGACTAAAGTGGCAAGTGGGCAACGGGAGATCCATCAAAGTATGGGAGGACCCGTGGATAGACACAAATAGAAACTACAAGGTTATTAGTCCACGAGCAAATTTTGATCCGGAGATGAGAGTGTGTGAGTTGTTGATGGAGGGGGGTTGGGGTTGGGATGTGGCTAAAGTGGAAAGCACCTTCCTTCCTTTCGAGGCGGAGAGAATCTTGGCGATCCCTATTGGTATGTCGCTTCCGGAGGATAGAAGAATTTGGGGGTGGACCAAAGGGGGTGAGTATTCGGTCAAGTCGGCTTATCAAGGGATTAAGAGCGAGAAGGAGGTCGATTTAACCCCAGGATGCAGCTCCCCTGACTTCCAGTTGTGGGGCAAAATCTGGTCAGCCGAGACAACCCCGAGGGTGAGAATGTTAGCTTGGACCATTTGTAACGATGCTCTACCGTCCAATGTTAGGCTGAGTAGGAGAATTGATGGCCACCCAAATTTATGCCCAATATGTGGAAATCTCCCGGAATCGGATTTACATATTTTTAGGGACTGCGTGGAAGCGAAAAAAGTGTTGAAGGCCTTAGATATGAGGATTGATAAGAAGGCTTCGAGTGTTTTAGATTGGCTGATGTGTGTGGAGAGAGGAGCATCAAGGGAAGAGTTTGTTTGTTTCCTCACAACCCTCTGCTCACTGTGGGATAGACGTAATGGTTGGGTGTTTGAAAGGATCTTCAAGAATGAGCAGTTGGTGGTGTCTGGAGTGAAGGGGTTGCTAGAGGGGTTTGGGAAGAAAGCTAAGGGGAGCTGTAGTGGAGCCGTCAGAGGTCAGGTGAGGTGGAAATCGCCGGCTGCCGGATGGGCGAAAATGAACTCTGATGCTGCGGTGTTTGAAGGAAGGGGATCGGGGCTTGGTTTCTGCATTCGAGATGACAGGGGGATGGTTGTGAGGGCAGGGAATGAGCAGATGAGAGCGACATTCGACCCCCTTGTTGCGGAAACGCTTGCTCTAATTCGTGGAATGCAGCTGGCAGTTGCGTTGCAGATCCCCTGGCTTGAGGTCGAAGTTGATTGCAAGGTGCTGGTAGATGCTATCAAGAACAAGGAGAATTGCCCTGCTGTAATTAGTTTTTTGATCCAGGATATTTTTGTTCTTGCTATGTTTTTTAGGGAGATTAGATGGTTATTAGTGCCTAGAGAAGCTAACACTGTGGCGCATGAACTAGCTAGGGTCGAGCCTTGGGTTTTTGGATATAGGGTGTGGGACTCGTCACTCCCACCGGCTGTAAACAGTTTGGTTGTTGCTCAGTTGATGAATGAAATGGAGTAGTGCAGCTGCACTGGTTTTTTCAAAAAAAAAAAAAAACAACGTGTTTGGCAGCTCTCAATTGCTTATTCTGTGCTTATAAACAAAATTGTGCTTATAAGTCTTTAAAATTTGTGCAGCCAAACGGACTCTTAGTTGAAATATTTTCGATCGCTACATCATCGATTTCACCAGAAAACTTCTCGGAAAATGATTACAAATCGTTTTTGTTTAATATTTTGATAGTTCGGATCGTTGGTGATAATTTTTAAACTTTAAATTATTTTTTTGTTTAAAGTTAATACTTGAGATTATTTTGATAAAAAAAAAGGGTAAAGTGTTGAAAACGAAACGAAAAAGGACCAATTCCCGGATCACCGATCAAAATTGCCGGGAAGAAAAATCCACCCCCCCTTGCAAACTTCCGGCGAACTCTCTTCTCCTCCGACAACTCATCGCTCGGATTTCCGCCGGATCTAGCGATTTCCAATCATCCACACACTTCACGGATCAACGAAGCCGACCATTTCCGAAAGGCGATGGCGTCGTCGTCGCTATTATCCCCAACGCAGAGGTACGCCGCCGGCGCTCTCTTCGGCCTCGCGCTCCACCAGGCGCACATCCACCAATCGCGCCCGCTCGGACTACACTACGAGCCTGAAGACGACGACGACGAATCGATCGGTGATCGAGTAAGCAGTAGCAGTGGTGGAAGTGGTAGCAGCGATTCGGTCGCTGAACAGCCCGACCTTTGGGTGAATGATCACTCTGGCCTTCTCCGCCCCGTTTTCAAGTACTTTTCTGCTTTGAATTTGAGTCTTTAGCTGATTTCGGTGGTGAATTTGAGTGTTTTGTTTGCTGAGATGATTTTGGCCGTGAATTAGGGCTTTACAGATCGATTCCAACGCTTGGAAGGGGCTCGAAGAGACCGCTGGCAATTCTCCGGCTAAGGACCATGTCGGAGCGGTTAGTTTTCGCCTTTGTTTACTTTCGGTGTTTGCTTTGAGTTTGCTTGTTTGAGTTTCTGTTTGTGGTTGTGTGCTCTGCTTGTGGTTGTGTGTTTTCGATGGAAAACTAGCTTTGTCTGTCGACGATCCTATTTCCGCAACAACAGTTTGAATCCTGCTAGTATCATTTTCGCCTGTGTTCATCTGTGACCTACGATTGGAATATAGTTGGCATCTTTATTCTTGGCATAATGCCAGTTTCTGTTAGCTTTGCTTCCTGTAGAAGAGTATTTGCTTACCTAATGCTTTGAGCTTAATGTGCTGATATTTTGGTTTACTAACTTCATCAGGCTGTGGTTTTGTTAACTTATACTGATATGATATGACTTCATTGTTAAACTCTTGTTGGTGATGAATTTGATGCAGTTTATAAGGCTTCTTTGTATAGAAGGAGAAGACAGTTCTGATATGACGAAAGAGCAACGAGCTGAGCAATACGTTGCGCTGACGAAATCTATTGATTCAATGGCTGCTAGCATGGAGACTCATATATCCGAGTCCAAGTTGGAGAAGCAAAGGGAGTATAAAAATGAACGGCGCGAGAAATATGCCATTCCGGATACTTCAGCAAATTCTACTGAGGAGAATATAGTTGAAACTCTAGAGGAAGAAAAAATTCAAGCTGCTACGAATGTTGATGTCTCTCATGGGGCTGAGTGTACTGACAAGGAGCCTGTGGAAGAGGAGAAAATGCTCAGCTATGAGAGCAAACTAATAGTTCTTTATGAACTTCTTGTCGCTTGCCTTGCAAATGCTCCTGAAGAAGCTAAATCCGCCAAACAGAGAAGTGGATATGATGCGAGGCATCGTGTGGCTTTGAGATTGCTAGCAGTTTGGTTCAACATCAAGTTTGTGAAAGTGGTCAGTGTCCTTTGTCTTATGACTTCATGCTAAACTTTAGGCATAGCTTGTTTGTTGTCACTGGTTACCTTTGCAGAGTGGATGTGAACGATTAGTTTTGTATCTGTCAATGTCAGGAAGCAATCGAGACTATCATTGCCTGCTCTGCCATGGCTTTATTAAAGCAAGAGGAGTTACAGAAGGAAGAAATTAAATCGGAAAAAAGCAAATGGCAGAAATGGAAGCGTGGAGGCATTATTGGCGCCGCAGCAATAACTGGAGGAACCTTATTGGCCATAACAGGAGGTATATTACTCTCCGTACTCACTATCCTATGAATGCCTATATTAGAACAATAAGGGAATTATATCTAATGTTTTGTACAATTATCCCTTGACAGGTTTAGCTGCCCCTGCAATTGCTGCTGGATTTAGTGCCTTGGCTCCTACTTTAGGAACCATCATCCCTGTGATTGGAGCTAGTGGGTTCGCTGCTGCAGCAACTGCTGCGGGAACTGTTGCTGGCTCTGTTGCAATTGGTGCTTCATTTGGCGGTGAGCTACTATTTTCTAGGATTTCATTTCTGAGTGGAAATGCATGTTTTCCATACACTTTGAACTACGGTCTTGCTTTTCTTGCTATGAAGCAAGCTTGCAATATGTAGAACGTTTCATTACCTGCCCCTTTGCATATTGTTGCAGCTGCTGGAGCTGGGCTCACAGGTTTCAAAATGGCTAGAAGGACAGGAAGTGTTGATGGATTCGATTTCAAAGACATAGGAGAAAACCATAAGCAAGGCGTAAGAATAATTTGCCTTTTAGTTTCCATGTTTTAACAAGGCGATGGAGGATTCTGCAATGGTTATTATTGTTTCCTCTTAAAATGATATTATATGTTTTATTTACTTTGAACTTCATGTCTCAGTGAAGTTGCTTTTCTTTTCAGCGACTAGCAGTAGAGATTGTCATTTCTGGATTCGTATTTGGTGAGGAAGACTTTATAATGCCCTGGGAAGGAATAAATGATAACTTAGAAAGGTATTATATCATATTTGCAGATATTAGCGAGTGCAACCCCTTAACTCAAAAATATGTATGGATTTTCAAGATATTTCTACCACAATTTTGATTTCAGAACTGGAGCATTTAATTTCTACCTATCAATTCAAAATTGATATAATATTGAACTAATTGCTTATTTTTCTAATGATGACATGCCATATCAAACAGGATGTTCAAACTGAAGGTCTCATGACCTTATTCATATTACTGCTTTCTCTTTCCATGTATTATGCTCTAATGTTTATCAAATTTCCTGAATATGAACAACCATCATGAACAGTCTTTGGCTTCTTATTATATCGTTTTTCATAGAGTATGACATTGGCAAATTTAGGTATGCCCTACAGTGGGAGTCTGAGAATCTAATTGCAGTGAGCACTGCCATACATGATTGGCTTACTTCTAGTAAGGATCATCTTCCCTTCCGTTGCCATTCCTTTTGTACAATCTGTTACCGCTATGAGAGACGTTCTTAATGTTTATAATGCTGCATGATATAGGACTTGCAATGGAGTTAATGAAACAAGGGGCCATGATGACTGTGCTAAGTACCCTTCTTACAGCATTGGCCTGGCCAGCCGTCCTTCTTTCAGCTACTGATTTCATAGACAGCAAATGGACAATTGCTATTGACAGGTATGTCAATCTTGACTGAAAAATGTGAACCATTTATCAACATCTAGCAGTGTTGCAAATTACATATGCATTGAAATTTTCATCTTTGCTTATTGAGTTTGTATGTCAAATACTTCAGGTCAGATAAAGCTGGAAAGTTACTTGCTGAAGTTTTGATAAAGGGATTACAAGGGAACAGGTATGCAAACTATCACAATCTCAAATTCTATCTTTTTTCACCTAGCCTAATGATTATTGTTTATCTGGTCTCATACCCACTATTTCAGGCCTGTTACATTGATAGGGTATTCTTTAGGAGCTAGAGTGATATTCAAATGCCTCCAATATCTGGCAGAAGCTGAACAGTCTGGTAACTTTCTTCTTATGTCGAGTCCTGAAGCATATATTGTTACAAGTCACTAAAGCATATTTTACTTTCTATGATAGCTAATTTGGTAGAGAGAGTTGTGCTTCTTGGAATGCCTATTTCAATCAAAGACGAGAATTGGGAAGCTGCTCGAAAGGCATGGGTTATTCTGCTAAGTTACTTTTTTTTTTTTTTTTGGTAATTCTTAAGCCCAATGTTGTTTCCAAAGCTGTCTTCTTCACTTGAAAATCTTTTTTTCAGGTTGTTGCTGGGAGATTCGTGAATGTTTACTCTACAAATGATTGGATGCTTGGACTTGCATTTCGTGCAAGGTATGCATACAATGAATTTTATGATACATTGCTCTGAAACAGTCATGAGATTCAAGATTAATGCACATGTATTGGAACGATGGTTGAATTGCTAGGATAAAATGTCATATCTGGTGACCTTCCTTCACACATCAACCAAAAAACTTAACTTGTAAAGTGTACAGGGTCTTATTTGACCTTTTGATCCGTTTTGAGATTGGCGCTTCTTTATAATCTTGGATAAATTGAAAATTAACTTGTGATTAAACAAATCACTGTCTCAACTTGCAACTGAGGGATCATCTTGCCACAGGTCATAGCTTCTTTCTCTCTGTTTCGCTCTTCTCTTGCTATGGCCTTCCTCTCTATTTAATGTTGTTCAAAATAGATCATGAAATGGATATTGTTATGAACACACATAATAAAGGACATAGATATATAGGATTCTAATTGTTGATTCCCATTCTGCACATCTTGTATTTATAATTTTCTTCTTCTTTTTTCCTTTTCTTTTTTGTTGACAGCTTGCTCACTAAAGGACTAGCAGGAATCCAACCTGTTAAAGTTCCTGGGATCGAGAATGTAAGTCGTTCTTTCCTGTGAAGTCTCTCTTAAAACAAAGTTTGATCATATGCTTTACGTGGGCAGACGAAATCATCTTGAATGAATTTTCAGGTGGATGTAACGAATGTAATCGAAGGACACTCGTCCTATCTATGGGCAACCCACCAGATATTGGCGGAGTTGGAGCTTGAATCTTACTTTCCTGTTTTCCAAAGCCCTCCTACAAAATCAGACCAACCTGCTTAGTTGCTTGAATCCTTAATTAGTGGCCGTTTCTCAGTTATGGTGGATGTTAAAGGAAGCTAACATGCAAGGAAGGAAGTCCAGTTTATCATGTGTTATAGCAGAGAGTTTTTAGCGGTAGGCGTGAAAAATGGAAGAGAATAAACAGCTTGTGCTAATAATGTGTCAATACTGCATTTGCAAACTACCCTTTACTTGTCAGGTCAGTTGTGGTATGTAATATTGTAATTTGTAAATGTTTTTTGCTAAAACGAAAAAAAGAAGATATACAATCACTGATTATGAAGCCAATTGATGTATAACTAGTTGAAATCTCGTATTATGTACGGTTAATGATCATTTTTCTGTGAATAATTGTATAATATACTATATTGAGAAATTATGATCAATATGGATAATTTTTGGCCGATTACTTTATAAAATTTTAAGCATTTTTATACGGGATAAAATTATATAAAATTCTAACTATTTAATTTGTGCATACAAAACTATTTTCGAGATAATTCATATTTTATAAGTATTTTCTTATTCAATCTAGATTATATGGAATTAGTAGCATTTTTTTATTCAACGTTAACGATGTGGCATAATTTTTTAAACAGACATAAATCTGAACCGTAAATACCATGTTGACTGTAAATCTCGAGCCAATAGTTTTTCTACAACTGATTTCTAAAATTTCATGTGCTCATCAGTCATCACTTGATGCATTTTAATATTTTATTACTTTTTACCTCGACGACCAAAAATCGGAGCACCCAAAACGACGCCGTTTCCGCAGAACGAGTACGAGATTCAGATCGCACCTCTTGGCTCTTCAACACACAGCAAGGCAAACCGCCCTTCATCATACACGATTGACGATTGTACAGAGTTCTTCCCAAAAATCAACACGAACAAAGTAGAGAAATCGTAGGAGTCGGAGTTTCGAGAAGGCGATGGAGAGTGCAGGCGAAGATTCATCGCCAAATTTGGATGATAATAATCGATCCGAACCAGTCAAGGGCAAAACCTGCAAAGGAACCCTATATTATTCCTCCATTCTCAAATCCAAAGGTCGGCCTCCTCGTTGCTTTGGCCTAAGCAGTCGCCTTCAACAAGGTACGAGCCAACTCTTGCTCTCCACGCTCGTTATCTTTGACCTAATCTCTGATTTGCGTTGTCGTCGTCCCTAATTGAGATGATGGAGCTTTGATTTGTTAGTGGTTGTTGCCCTAATTTAGGGGCCTAAGTTTCGCAAGTTTTTCAAAGTAGTATAGACCTGAATGCCCTAAATTATGTGTGTTATGGTTTGTGAAATTGGTGATCTGAAGTAATAACCTAAATCATGGCTGATTAAGCTTAGGTGTAGCTCAATATGTGAGGGAGGATAGAGGAAAGGGAGAAAGGCTGAGAGAAGAAAGAGGAATAGCATATGATAATCACTCTTGGTTTGCTTGGTAAAGAAACTATAAGGTTGTATTAACTTCTTCAAATGAATTATTTGGATTTATTGATGTTTTGTCCTTATTTTGATGTTGCATAATGCCATCCTTTGTTAGTGATTTTTACTTCTCTCATAATTTAGGCTATTATCCTTGTGATTATATGGTCAGTGGAATTATGGAGAGTATGCTATCTTGAAAATTTGTGCTTGGAAGCTGTTCTGTGTGTAAATGCATAGACTGTGAGAGTTTCAAATTTTCTGTTAAATTTTCTTCTTATTTTTGTTGATGGATCAGTACCCAGCTACATTGTTAACGAGTCCGAGGCTGAAGCTGCTCAGGAAGGTCGAAGTCTTACTGATTTCAGATATTCATGTCTTGGTTACTCAGTTCATTTAGACAAAGAAGATGATTCAGATGATGGGAAAAAGCCTCAAGCTAAATTGCCGGTCTGCGTTGGCATTGAAGTTAGACTCTCATGCTTGATGTGATTTTACTCGTTATAGTTTCTATTGCCGTCTCTCTGTTTTCCCTTTTGGCCTTGCAACTTATTCACTTTATTCTTTTGAATGGCAGCTTTTGGTGGACAAAAGAATCGTCGATCCTGCATCTGCCCATGCTCATAGCAAAGAAGGTTAGATACGTTTTCTTAGTAGAACAGTAAGAATGATTGTGTGAGCATTCTTATTTATCAAATTGATTGCTGGGTGCTTTTTCTTTCCCATTCTGTAAGCAAGTATAACTTGTTCAAGTCGCCATTAATTTCATTTTTTGTAGAGTACATCTCAGTTCCCAACAAGAATCATTTCTTTGTAGCCCGTAAGATCCCTGTTCCTTACTTAAACTGACATAAGTGGTGATTTTTTTTTCAAACTTCTTGGTTTAGGATTTGTTTGAAGTGTATTGTAACAACGCAAACGTCAATTTTTTTTTCTGGTGCTTATGCATGAGGATATGCCATGTACAGTCTGGAAAACAAAAAATGCAGCGCCCTGATGAATTAATTTTAGTTTGGGATGGAGTCATGAATTTACTTTTCTAACCTTATGGAAGTATTTGAAGGCCATTGATCCTGTTCATGGTAATGGTTTATATATCTATATCTCAGCAAGAAAGCAAGTCATAATAATATGCTAATCAATCTCCTGTTATTTAATTGATAGTGTTCTTAGAGATGTAATAAGTCTTTTGTTTTCTTGCAGTGAACTGAATTTTTGCACTCGAGTCATATCTGTTCTATATATGTTTGATGTGTAAAGATTTATAATCTAATATGGTCGTTTTTTGGAGGGAGGGTGATATGAAATGCTTCATCTATTTTAGTTGAGTGCTAAAAAGATGTACTTCTATTTTATTAACTTGTGAAACTGTTATTTACTAGCACAAAAATTTGCTCTTGTGCAATTGTCTGATTTTCTGGTTTGTATATGGTGACCTATAGCAAATATTATGGGGCAAACATTTCTACAAAGAATTATGTGATGAGAGCATATTATCTAAACTCCATGAAATTTATCACCTGCTTTGTTGTTTTTAAGGACTCTTTGTTATCCCCTTTAGGCTAAATTATCATGTTCATTGATTCAGATGATCACGTGGTTCCCCAACGTAAGCCCCACAAACCTGTTCAACCCATCGGAGATAACTTCCTTACCAAGTAAGCCTCTTTGTTTGGTGGCTTCATAGTTCTTAAACAGACTTCAGTTACTATAATGATATAATCATTTGATAAATTCAATCTTGGCAAAATAATGGCAGGTTTACTAGGAGCACAGGCGTGGTTGCATTTGGTGTGGCGAGGAACATGACCAGGGTGGGAATTTACATGAAAGATAAGGCTGAAGATATGTTCTACCCTTTCAGAAAACGACCCAAATGAGTGTCGGTGGTAAGGAGGACACAGCCATCGGTAATTCGAGCTGGAAACACGCCTTGTTGAGTACTTTTGGCCTAAGATTTCTCTACCTGATCGAAATTTCAATCTTGATTGCTGCTGAATATTGTGTCCCCAGGAGGCACAAACTAGCTAAAAAGGAAAATCACATTCCATATTTGGGATGGACTAATCCCTTCACTGTTGAAGGCTTGTGAATAGCGTGAATGCAACTCTGGAACATAAATTATTCCGATTGTGAAGCGATCTGCCCCTGAAAATTTGTTGTTGTTCATGTTGGTTCAGGACAAGGACGTTCTTATGGGCCTAATAGGGGTCCAAAGGATATATAACAAGTTGGTTTTTAACCCTCCAAATCAGGCTAGTTACAAAATAATACAGTATGTGGCAACACTTTGCACCTCGTAACGACATATAACAAGTAACAACCATCATCTTATTAGATTATCCACTATGGAGAAATTCTAGCAATTTCTTAACTAAAAGGGAAAAAAAGAAAAAGAAATAAATTTGACAAAATCAGAGAATAGAGCAGAAGAAAAAGTAAAATATTTCTCTGATTTGTTTTGATTTCTTCTGACATATCCTAAATTATCTTTTTTAAATTTGTTAAGAAATTTTTCTTAAGTCTTCATTTGGATGCTCTTATTATCTGCTGCTATCACGACTTGACATCCTATAATATAAGAGCATCTCCAACAAGTTTTTCAAAATGGAGAAATAAAGCCTAAAATAAAAGATTCATGATTGATCCAATTCATTCTTTTCTTTATTATTGTATATTATCTTTATATTGCCAATTGCTTAAGCAATTAATTTTCTATTAGATTAGATTTGGGGCTGAAAAAACTCCAAAAGAACTCAAATCTTCCATAAATTATTTTACTTTTTTATTAAGCATAATGTAGCCCACCCTAATGTACTACTAACACACACTTTTAATGTACATATTCCCCATGAAAGCCACGGACCTTTTACTTGTATAAGCCCTAATTCTATATAAGCCATAAAGATTACTAATATTTTAGTCGGTAACAACCCTAAAGCCATTAACAAGTAATAGTCTTCCCGATACCTAATTGTGAAGGCATTTAGTACCTTTTTTTGGTACTCAGGCATTAAGTAACTTATCGGTACATGCCTTGTTTCTGCATGGCAACCTAATTGTTAAGGCATTAAGTACTATGTACCTTACAGTGTATGTTATGGTGAATAACACCAACATTTTACCATTCGATGCCCACGATCGGGCCCCATCTAGTTCTCTAACAAAACTTTGACAAAAATGATATTGGTAACATTCAAGATAGAGCATTCATGTATATATAAACTATTTTATGTATCTAGAATTGAGAAATAGAACATTATTCATGAAGTTTAAAATAATTATCTCAAGTAAAGCAAATGACCGAAGACATATTATATATATAAGTTATATAATGAGAGATATCCTACTAACTTGATAATATAACATATTATGAAAATTTTTAATTTTTGTTCCCCCTTTTGATTATTCTTTTTAAGGTGGAGGAATTGGTAATGGCTTGTGTGGAAGGCACTTCTGGTATATATTTGTATTTATTTCCACAAGTCCACTACTACCATCCAATTCAAAGCATGCTAATATGCAATTTACGATTCCCACAATTAAATCCAACTATTTTCAGAATTTTAATTTTTGAAGCCCTACATTTTCTTTTTCCTCGTCACATGCCAAGCACTTAAAATGCCCAACTCTTCTCTTTCAACCTACCAAATTCTATTCGTTAAGCAAAAGTTTCAACTTCCACCAACATCGCACTCGCACACTATTGCTTTGTAAATGTACTTCGTTCATGTTTTATCTCAACTTTTTATGGATTTATCTGGGACCTAATGTATGAATAGATCCTTGCATTTGTATTTTTCTTAACAAGTTGACGGATTTTTGTTTGTGGTTCATGGTTTATTGTTTACAAGATAAGAGGACTTTTTATTTGATTCAACTCCGATATATGAATACGGAGTATATAGATTAAAAGAAAAGGTGCATGCATGCAAGACATATGCATTTTATGTCATTCATCAAGCTAATATGGAAATATATCTCGTAATAACCATCACTCGAGAGAAAAATAAGGAGAGGTATATGAGCTATTAGATCTAGAAAAAAAATCAACGACTTGGTCAATATCTTCATTAAATAAAATAAAATAAGTGTACTTAATATCAAAAGTGACTACATATGACCTTCTTTTCTTTTTTTTTTAGGAATGACCTTATTACTCATGATCATATAAAAAAATAGGCCAACTTTTATAACGGGGTGTGTATGATTGACGTATAATTTCTCATTTGATAGACTAAATGCATCTAGTTAAAAACTATACACACTTAGTTATAAGATCATATACACTGAATTATAAAACCTAGTTATAAGATCATACATTCATACACACAATCAATTATAAGACCGCACACATTAAATTATATTTATATGATCATACACATTAAGTTATAAGATCATACATACTCAGTTATATAATTATACAACATCAATTATATAAAATACTGTACGTGCTTATTTTATACATAAAATTCGACTCGGTCAAATTAAATGATTAGTAAATTTTCCATCTAATCAATTCAAAGTGTGATTCAAATTATTACTAGTAAATTTTCCATCTAATCAACGTGTGATCTAAAACGGTCTTTTTTGAGATTGATCGAAAACACACACGCCGTTTTGTTAATTCCATCATGGTCGCTCTCGCCCAATCCCATGGTACAAAGATATAGATCAATATAGTTTTTTCACTCCTTTGCACGTGGTTAGGGAGAGTGATTTGGAAGCCTTGTTCTTACTTAACTTTACAATTGGCCAAGTCGGGCTGTTTTCAACTATCTTAGTGACGAGTAGGGCCTAGTCGAGGTATCAACCAATTAAAGCTTCTTGTAGTTAAAGCATGATGGGCTGGAACTCGGGCTATATAAAGAGAATGCGAGGGGTGGAGAGTTTTGCATGTATACTACTCAGAGAGGATCTTGGAGGTCAAAATGGGGATTACGGTTAGGGGGTTTTGGCTCGTTTTGGCAATCACGGTGGTAGCATTTACATGCAAGATCGACGGTCGTAAGCTTGGAGTGGTACATGATGAGAAACTTCATGATAATGATCATGAGGTTGTTGTCCAAAGTGATGGAACTAGAAATGCTACATTTGTGCCTAGTGCATTTTCCTCAAGTGGCATTCTTCCGATAAGAAAGGGTGGCGTTAGAGGAGGAGGCCATGGTCGTGGAAAAGGAAGAGGCAAAGGCGGTGGAGGTGGAGGAGGAGGAGGAGGCCATGGTGGCGGCGGCGGAGGAGGAGGCCAAGGTGGTGGCGGTGGTGGTGGTGGCGGAGGAGGGGGCCATGGGGGTGGCGGCGGTGGAGGAGGAGGTGATGGTTATGGATGGGGATCAGGGTCGGGTGGAGGAGGAGGAGGAGGAGGTGGTGGTGGTGGTGGTGGTGGAGGTGGTGGAGGCGGTGGAGGGCAAGGAGGCGGGTGGGGTGGAGGAGGCGGCGACGGCCACGATTGTTGGTTTTGGGGATGTTAAGGTACATAGTACAATCTACACAACCGAAGTGGCACTAAGGGCGTGTAGAAGCATCAAGCTTATAAGCAAACTCAAAATGCCACTTATATGTCAAGTTTTTAGTTGGTTTGAGTAATAATACATTGCAATTACAATTATTAGTTTATTTTACCAAGTCATTTTCTATGTACCGGCCCTTAATTGATTGACTAAATATATGCTTAAATTTTGTTGAGAATGAATCTAGACGTCCAAAAGTCTTTTAATATCTATTAGCTCGAAGAATAGCACCAAGCCTGATCGTACCCGCTAGGGAAGCGACAAAAGAAAACAACGAGAAAGGGCTTTAACAATCGACGAGAAAGGCGGACGAGACATGTTGTACTTAGTGACCAAGCGTTACGAAGGATTTCAGCGAAGAAACTATACGTAGATTGAGGGACTTGTTACGGACCAACCATGCAATCCGTTAATTTTGTAACCTTGATGGGATAAAAGATCGTTTACAAAATTATAAAGGATCTTCTAGGTGCATTGGCTGCATAGTAGTATCATTCAATCAAAGCATGATGGGCAAACTCAACTCTCTAGGTGCATTGGCTGCATAGGGCTCAAAATAAAAAAACACTACAACAACAACAACATTTACCCAGGTAGTCCCGCAGATGCAGGATCTGGGGGGTCAGGATGGGGGTATTCCAGACCTGGATGGAATACGCTCGAAAAAAAACCAAGACAAACACTCCAAACCACTCAACAACTACAACAGACAAGCTATGAGATTGGGTTAGTTCAAGTTAGAGTTCAATTCATATTGATTACGTTACGTATGTGTTAACATTTTCTAGTGAAATTGGGCTTATAGAAATAGACTAAATCTTGAGTATCCGCACTCAAAATACGTATAATGCAATCAAGTTTTTCTTGTGAAATTAATACGTATCTACTATATATTAAAACCGGATAATTTCGAGCTTCTATGTTAATTCTGGCCCCACTTGATTAACAGTTTTATATGTTTTATTTTTCTTAATTATTTAATTTTTAACTTTATCTTTTTTCTTACCATCAAATATCTATCTTTAAAGGCATATTATTTATCTATAAAATTTCTTTAATTATCTAACCTTTAATTCTATCATTTTTCTTACTCATCTATTATCTATCTTTGAAACAATATTATCTATCTTTATAATTTCCTTCTATAAATGATACATATTAATTAACTTAACTTTTCAATTCCCATTTTAATCTATTTATATATAAGAATTAATATATAGTATAGATTATAGTAGATACACAAATTAATGAAAAAAATAATCATTACCCGTACATGGTACGGGTCTTCAACTAGTTTTTATTAATGTATAGATATTCAAGACCCCTACATAAATTAAGGGCAAAAAAAAAAGGACGGCATCGATGACATTTGGAAGGGTTTTTAATTTTTTTTTCATTTATTAAATAAATGGAAATAACTCTCCATTTGTTATACAAAAGAAACACAAAGTAACAATTTTTTCCTCCCTCACAACTTGCTCCATTAGTGGCTATGTGAACTTTTTTTTTAGCAAATGGTAAACAAATTTTATTAGAGAAACGAAATTGATCACAACGATCACAAGTACACCCGACAAACGAAAATACAACCAACCTTAAGCACTCGAACTTTCGGCAAACGAAATTTTATTATACTCAACCAACTCTCCGACCTTGATCGTCCACCTCCGCTTCCCAGATCTCTCTCCGGCCACTTTATTCTTTCTCACCGTTGTTGGGATCGAAACTTCCTCACAAGATCCAAGAGGGGATTCGATGGCATGGCTCGTGGGAGCTTCTTAGTAACTGGGAGGGCATTGTTGAAAATTAGGAAGTTTTGCTTTGCGACTAAAAACCCTAAATTGAAAATTGGTGGATTTTATCTAAAAATCACAAACCAATTATATTTTTTGTAGGATATATAAGGAGTTTTATTTCTTTCCTTCACATTTTGACTGTCTATAGGTCCCAACCACGAAAATGTAAATAGAAAGGAAATGATTATTCCACGTTAATATTTGTATCATCATACATTGATACAAAAAAAAAATCATAATTTGAGGCTTTAGAATATACTATGTGTCTAGAGAGGAAAGAAAGAAATGATAATACCACTTTGTTATATATACCATCCTTAGATTAGAGAAACAAATAAATATAAGAAGGGAACTTGCGGTGATTTTTGTGTGAAAATTAAGATGACTCAAGCTTTATAATTTACATATCATAATGCTAATATAGATAGCATTATAGATCAGTTTCATGTTCAATTTGTTTACGCTTCACCAGTTGGAAGCTAAACGAGCCCTAATACATCCGTTTCCTTTCCCACACCCAACCCAAATACCCCAAGATTTGTTTTCTTTTCGTTCGGAAGCTTATAGCCAAATGGACCTTCTAGGCCACACATCGAGGGATCGTGGAAGTCCATCTCCCGCTGTTCCTTTCTCATGTATTAGAGATGGAATTAATTGCCATGAAAGTCGCTCATCTCACACTAACTTTGCTATGTTTTTAAAACAACATAAAAGTGCTCCTCCTTTTCTTTAAAATATGTGACAAAAATAACCCGTTTTTTTTTTCATGCTAGCAATTTTGTTCGGTCACGTTTTGTGAATAAAATAACTTGTTTTTATTTAAAAAAATATGTGACAAAAATTGTAGCACAAGAAAACTGCATTATTAGACGACCAAAACACATGCATATCATACACACTCATGAGTCGTGACATGCATGCTCTCTAATCCATCATATGAGTTGGCCGATAAAGTTTCAATCCCATTCTTCCTCTTTTCAAAATGCAATGCAACTCTTGCACTAATACAGTACTACCCATCAATTATTTTCAGCCCAACTTGCATGTATATGGTCTGCGCATTATGTGTAATCTTACTTATGAAACACCCTTTACCTTTTCTTATCAATCATAAATGTTTGGCACCAAGAAAGCCTCTTTTGAAACCTACCGCACCCACCTCTTTGAAATCCATGTCAAGCTTTCAAATTTTGGAAATTCATAAACCAAATGTTTGTACAACCTAAACCTAGTGCGCTAAAAATAAAATTACCCTAGCTACAAACCGGAAAGGAAGACGGACCGGTAGGGCTGAGCATTGGTTCAAAACCGAACCGAAAGCGAAATTTGGGATTTTGGTGAACCGAAAACCAAATCAAAATAATTCGGTTCAGTTTGGTCAATTTTTTCGGTTTCGGTTGAGAGATGCTCAACCCTACGGGCCGGTTCAATCGAACCGGGTTCGGGGTTCACGCTACCCAATTACAAGAGAAGGAATTAACCACCATTCGGGCCAGCGGGTACGAAGCCGGTCCGGCCCGTTGTCTCTCTTTTCATCCGCATCTCGAGTACTTTTCTATGACTATTGGAGTGCACCTCGCTGGAGAACGTCGGGCTACAAGCGGGCCTATATTCCGGCAGCAGCCGGCCCGCCTTGAACCGGACCCCGCATGCGTTGCACAGCGTCTTTGTGCCCATCGGCCCGGCCCGCCACTGCGGCGTCTTCTGCGTCCCACAATGGCTGCACTTCCTACTAGACACCGATGCCGGCCCGGGCCCGGCCCGAACCTTCTTCTTTTTCGGGTTCGGGTTGGGTAAGGCGAGGGGAGTGGAGGGTGACGTGGGCCAGCTGGGAGATGACGTACCGGAGGAAGACGACGACGAGGACAAAGTTGTTGACCAAGTCAACGACGAGGATATTGTCGTTGACCCGGTCAACGACAGGCTGGTCCAAATCCGGGAAGTAGTGGGGAAAGCCGGGCGGGGGCGTTTACTCCGGCGGGACCTCGGGAGAACCGCCGGAAAAGGCGGTTCTTGATTTCCCGGCGAGGAGATTCCGGCGGCGTGGTTGAATTGGGCGAACGAGTCTTCCACGAAATGGGAGAGCCATTCAAGGTCTGCCTCCTCTTCTTCCTCCTATTGCAAAAAGAACCCATTTTTTTACATTTCGGAAAATCTTAATTGACGGTGAAATGAGAAGGAGTAAGGTAAAAAGACTCCGTCTTTATTTACCGGGAGAGTGAGGAGGGAGCCGAAGTTGCCTTCGCCGGAGGTGGAAGGTGGTTGGGGCGGCGGAGGAAATGAGAGTAAAACAGAGCTTTTGTCGTTTAGTGGAGTTTCGTCGTCGTTGTTGTTGTCGTCTTGGGTATTTTCGGAATTCAAGTTAAGGAGTTCGTCGACAAAGGAATCGTCACCGCCGGCGGATGAAACGTCGCCGTTTTGTGGTGGGCTACAGCGTTGTAAAACACACTCCATTTTTCTCTTTATGAATGCACACCGGGGAAATTGACCAAATTATGGAAGCAATTTAATTTGTGAAGATTTGTACCAAAAAAAGTTTGTGAAGAAAGATAAGAAGAGGAAGAAAAAGGTTTAAAAAACAGAGAGGGTGGTGGTGGGTTTGGCAAAGCATTGATTGTGAGAACCAGAATGTTAAATTTGTGTTGTTTTGTGGTGCTCTTCTTTAGTTGTTTTTATGAATGGATTTTAGATGAGTATAGCCGTATAGGTAGATATGTGAAAATATGATCGGATCCGAACAATTGATCGATAGTTTTAGGCTTGAAAGTCGATCTAATAAAAAAATCAAATCCTATTGACTCGAATTTGATTGGGTTGAAACCCAAACTCGATCTAAAAATTCATTGAATTGATAAGGTTTTTGTTTAATAACTTCATAATAAATATATTTAATTTAAAATATTATATTAATTTCATTCTAAAATTATTTTAAAAAATGCTATTTTATTATTAAAAATTATTATGTACCTTGTAATATTATTTTAATAATCATTAAATTCAAATTCTTAACCAGTTAGGTCGACCAAAATTTGGACAATAACCTTTTAAGACTCGACCCAGCTTGGAATGTAATCCAATTGACCTGAATCCGTACTCAACCTTAACCCAAAATGACCGAATTCGAACCTACTTGAACCGATATGTTTGACAACTCTAGGTATAAGATAACAATTTTTTAGAAGGATTTGCTCTACTTGAGAATCAACTTTTTTAAATGGGTTTACAAGTTACAACTTGACTTTTAGGATTCTGATAATATGTTCATATTATCACAATCCTCAAAATGACAACTAGGAGAAAAAACAAGTGAATCTAATTGAGAATCAACTTTTAGGATCCTTGATCCACTAAAAGTTGGACTAAAGTTAGACATAATGGATGAAGATATTATCAATATATATGAATAAATTAGACATATTGATTAACAAATTGTTTGCGTGTCTCAAACAGATTTTTTGAAAAACTAGCAAAAAATACTGGAATAATTTGATTGTATGTCCAAATAAAAGCGAAAAACAACATAGCCAAATTATTCCGGTGTTTTTGATTGTGAATGGATTAAACAAGCCCACCTTACGGGGGTCGGTCTAGGGCATCTTGACGGGTGAGAACATTAAGTTCTAAGTTATCTGTGATGCGTTCAATAGGGTGATTGTGTCCACGTTTTACAATTTTGTCGGCCACGTAGCTAGTTTCCCTATTCACATGTTGGATGCGTACCATCGAAAAATGACGGAGAAGCATCCAAATGGCAGCAATAAACATATCAATCTCTCACGAGTTGTCTAGGACCCCAGCCGTTTATGACTATGAGGTTGTCACCCTCAATTTCTATTTTTTTGGAAACCATACTTTTTTCCTTCTAGAATCACTTCTCTAAGAGCGTGGGTTTCTATTTGAAGTACCGAGCTATGCTTGCTTATCGACGAGCCAATTTTCAGGACTTTGCCCACCATAAGGTCATATACGATGGTTGGTGTTCAAAAAAAGTACTTAACGGTTCTTAAGACATATTATAAAAATAAATAAATTCATTAAAGTTTGACACTTGACAAATAATTATTGACCTCAAGAGTTTTCGGTGGGTGCTTATATAAGTACTCTGTACTCCTACAATGGGTGCTTAGCATTTTTTTTTAATTGTTGAACAAAAAATAGACAAATACCAATTAAACACCCTAAAAAAACTCCAATTGCACATGCCTTAAATTGTCACTCTCTTCAAAAGGCCTCCTAGTGTTTTGCCCACTATAACTATAAGTCGTCACTCTCTTCAAAAGGCCGCCTAGTCTTGGGCCTACATTATTTGGGCCTTCAGAAGGCTGCAAAGAGGAATTACAATGGGATATACGATTCAAAACACACTTCAAGCAATGGAAAGGCACCGACTGAATATACCAAACTAGTTTAACCCATAGTAGCATATACGGTTATATCTCTAATATTAAAATTATTTTTAATATACTATATCATTAAATTTATACACATTTAATTTCACTTATTAATAAAATACATTCTGATTATACTATTTTTTGTATGTAATTCAAATTAACTTGTTTTTAACATATAAATATTGGCTGCATTATATTTATTGATTTACAAATTTATTTGAGTATCAATAGTTGATTTGTCTTATATATTTATCTTTAATATACAACTTTAGTTTGATATCCCATCAAAAAATACATGTAATTCTAATGTCTTATAAAATCATAATTTCTAAATGTATAACTTTACCATATAATATGAAATTATTTTTTATAGATAAATATATATATATATGATATATTTTATTAATATTTATAGTTTGTACGAATATTTTTTAGTGGATCAAGGAATAGTTAAATTAGGGAATGCATGAATATTAAGTAACATGCATCAATATTCTAGCTTTTGATAGCATTGGAAGTAAGTGATTGTAATTATACCAGTTTATAGAATATATGTCATAATGTACATTATATTCCTAGTCCCCACCACTTGTATCAGCTGTATTTCACATTAACTAATCACTAACATCATTCTAAACTCTAAAGCTATCAAGATTTGATCAAAATAGAGTTACTAGAAAACCCGACAACTGAAATTTTAAATTTTAAATCCAAAATATTAACTCCAAAGCCAAAGAAAAATGCATCCAATTGACTTAATTAGATTGGGTTAGAACATATAATTATATTTTGAAAATAATAATATATTTTATTGTCAAAATTCATAAAAAGTAATATATTATCATTTAATTAAAATATTCTTTATAAAACTTGGATTCTGGTTTACATTGACAAATAAGATGTGCAACTATAATATAAATGTCTCCAAGCAAAATCCACATTGATTTTCACCAGAGTTCCAACAACTTATCCAAATAAAATCCACATTGCTGTGATTCTACCTTTGGCATACTAGATGTGCTTTGCTTCCTCCCTTATCTAGTTTATCTATCGTACTGTACTATTTACAAAGGCATTATTTGAGGGAATTAAGAAGATAATTGTATTTTCTTTTCTTCCAAAAAATAATCTATCCTTTTCCCTTTGCATTCGAATCTTGTTTGTATTTATTTGTACATACTATGTCTTTACCTCTCATGCTGTCAATGTGAGTTCACAATATGTTTCTGTCTAGTGTTAATTCCATTTATATATTGTATATGAGTTAAGCAAGTAAAATGCCAACTTGGACCATACAAAGGGCTCTTCTAAGTCTTCTTATCCCGTGAAATACAGCTGCCAAACTCACACGGTCACACCTCCATCATTTTATTACTTTGATTGCTTTAAAGAATAGAATACGTACATCAACTACATTGCCAAAAAGGCATCACTGAATTCAAAACTTACATCTTTAGTAGCGATACATTTTCTTGCCAATTACAGTACTTATTTTGTCCCTAAACAATAAAATTAAAAAAAAAAACCAAAAATAAAGAGAACTTGTTATTGTTGGCGCTAAACATGTTATTGATGATGTAAGGGGTCTGATTATCCTCATATATTGACTACTTATCTTTTTTTAAATTAATTAATAAAACGCTCATGAAGGGTTCGGAATTACTTCTTGCAAGGTGCGAGCGGAGCACCACACAAACCCGGATTGCCGAGGAACCCAGACGCCGGCAACTTGGCCTTATGGCTCGGAATTTTCCCGGTGAGACGATTATTCGACACATCAAACCTTTCCAAGCTTCCCAATCCCAACACCTTCGCCGGAATTCCTCCTCGGAGTTTGTTCCCCGCCAACGAAATCGTCGTAAGCTGCACATCATTCCCGATCTCAACCGGAATCTTCCCCGAAAGCCCGTCGCGATCCATCTCCAACACAAGAAGATTCGTCAAATTCCCAACCGACTTCGGAATCTCCCCGCCGATCTCATTCCCGGACAAAATCAGCGACGTGATCGACTCCATCACGTCCAGAGTCCCAAACTCATCGTCTATCGGGCCGGTGAATCTGTTATTCGAGACGTCGATGGAGTTATAGAACCCGACCGGAACGCTATTCTCCTTCGAAAAGATCACGTTGAGGTCGCCGCTGAACCGGTTATTGTGCAGATCGAGGTCGTTGAGGCGAGAGAGGTTCTTGAACTCGACGGGGAGCTTCGAGTGGAACCCGTTGTTGGAAAGATTCAGCAATGCGAGGTTGCTCATGTTCCCGATCCACCCGGGGAGTTTCCCGCCCAATTTGTTGTTCGAAACGTCGAGTGTCGACACCGACGTGGCTCCCAGCCAGCTCGGGAGCTGGCCTTTGAGTCCGGTGTCGGCTAAGACGAGCTGAAAGAGCGAAGAAAGCCTCGAGAACCAGCTCGGGATCGTGCCTAACGCTAACCCAGGATTGTGCGAAAGGTGCAAATCTTGAAGGTTTTGTAGGTTCGAGAGGTGGATCGGAATGGCGTTGGAACCGGATAACCGGTTCTTCGAAAGGGCGAGGAATTGGAGGTTGATTAGCCTTCCGAAGCTACGAGGGATCCCGCCGGAGATTCGATTATTCGAGAGGCTCAAAGAGGTGAGGTTGACAAGCCTCCCGATCGAGCTCGGGAGCTTGCCGTTGATCATGTTGTTGTCTAAGGTGATCCCTTTGATCATCGCGAGATCGCCGATGGAAGGAGGGATCGAGCCGATGAGCTTGTTGTTGTCGATTCTCAAGAATTGTAACGAGCCGAGTCCTCCGATGGAGGACGGGATCGCTCCGGTGAGGTTGTTGTCGTTGAGGAACAACGAGTCGAGGCTCGTGAGGCCGCCGATCGAGCTCGGGAGAGTTCCGGTTATCCGATTCGAGGATAGGTCGATCGAGTTCAGGTTCTTTAGGGCTCCTATCTGGGTCGGGATCGGGCCCGAGAGACGATTATCGTGGAGATCGAGGAGTTCGAGGGCGGCCATTTTAGCGACCGAGGCCGGAATGGGGCCCGAAAACCGGTTTCCGGATAGCCCGAGATCAGTCAGCTTGGTGAAGGAAGCGAAAACAGGGGAAGGACATGGCGTTGTTGTTGAGATAGAGCTTGATGAGGTTTGAGAGTCGTCTGAATGAGGTCGGGATTGGGCCGGAGAGTTTGTTCGTGTCGAGGAAGAGGAAGCTGAGGGATTTGAGCTCGCCGAGCTCGGAAGGGATCGGGCCGGCGAGCTCTTTACATTGGCTGAGGTCGAGGCGTTGGAGGGAAGTGAGATTGCCGATGAACGGCGAGAGGGTGCCGGACATTGAGGTGTCGATGATCGAGTCGTCGGTGGACTGGAGGCAGGGCATGGAGACGTTGACCACGCGGTGGGAGGAGGGATCGCATGCGACGCCGGCCCAGGTGGAGCAGCAGTCTGTGGTGGGGGTCCATGATTTGAGGAGGTTGGACGGGTCGGATTTGATGTTGGATTTGAGGTTTAGGAGGGCTTGTTTGTCGATTGGGTTGCAGGATTGGGAGGGTGTGGCGGAGGTGCATGATAGGAGGAGGATTAGTGTGAGGAAGGGGAGAATGGACGGTGGTGATTTGGTGATGGTGAGCGCCATTTGATGGGGAAGGGTGTGTTTGGTTGGAGAGATGAGGAGGTGGGTATTTATATGGAGGAGGAGGGGAATAAAGAAAGGATTTGTTGAGGAGCCAAACGGGACCGAGAGATGGAGTGCAAATGGTTTTGAGTATTGAATTAGATGGGGTGATTATGGGATTTGATTACGGGCTTGATGACGAATGAGATTGGGGTTATGAAATCTTTCCAAAACGGGGGTGATTATTTTTTGTGACAGCTGTTTAGTATTCTTTTTCCGTGGTTTTTTTATTGGAAGACTTGACTACACAACACGCCACGTCACATGTATAACGCACCACGTACAGTATTATGTGTACATAGACAAGGAATGAAAGGAATTAATGGAAGCGATCTCTGAAATAATTACAGTATGATTATTGAGATTGAAGTCGCAATCGTGGGGAAATTTGATAGTCAAAAACTTAACATTAATGTTAAAAGGATGCAACCAAGGGATCTTATTAGGTTTAATAAAGATAAATAGATAAAAATATAAAATGATAAAACCACGTACCTAAAGCTGAAATTCTGGTAACGTAATGCTTAAGAACTGTATAATGATCGTCTAAAACTAATAGATAAATATATATCTAGTTTGACTATATTAGATAGACAACATTAGGCATCACGGTTTTGACTATAAAATTATACAGTACTAGCTAGTAGATAAGATGCATGATTACGAACTTCATGAATAAGGTGATGTATTACTAGTAACTAGTTTAACCCCCGTAGTATGTACGGGTAATGTGATTATAAATCCAATTTAATATAGATATGTAATGTCAACGATCATGTTAAAATTATAGGATCATGTATATTTATCTTCGTATTTTGATTAGTGATTTTTTTTATCAATAGTAAATCAACTCATAATATAAATAAGTTGAATTTGTTTAAAAACTACTTTATGATAAATATCAAGTTTTATTAAATAGTAATATTTATGGGAATATTATAACTAATTTTTAGTAAGTGATAATTTATAATTTTTGGGGATAATTCATAATTTTTGGTAAATTTTAACCAATTTTTACTGGATAGATTATATGAGATTCTAACTACCTAAATTGTATAAAGGAGGGCTCGACTGATTATTGTTTAAATGACACGTGACGCAAATTTTTATGAAGACATTGTCTCCACTTTATACTATAGGTAGTATAGATATCACATAGCAGGGGCGGCCCGGGATAGGTGCAACCCGTGCACCTGCAAAGGGCCCCCGTTTTTATGGGGCCTCAAAATCGAAAAAATTATTATAGGTAAAAAGAAAATAATAGGAATAGTCATAAAAAGGAACATAGCATAGTGGTCTAATCAACCTATATATATTTGTCAATACAAGGAGGTTAAGGGTTCAATTCCCATTGCTCTCTCTTTTCTCTCTTTTTTACACTAGTTTTCAATTTGATGGAGCCTCATAAAGTGATTTCCAATTTATAATGCAGGGTCTCCTAATGTGATTGGCCGCCACTGTCACATAGACAAGTTCACAAGTCACACCACACGTAGCCCATCTCCGATCTTACATCTGTGTATAATGATAAGTAGGGTGGTGCATTTTTAGACCGGACCGAAAGTATCTGGTCCGATACTGGTCCTTCATTTTCCCGGATTCCGTTATTCCGAGTTCCGGTTCCGTCCGGCCGGTCCAATAGTCAAAACCATTTGTACAAAGCTTATACAATGAAAAAATCCTCTTAAGAGTTTGAAAGAGTGCAACATTGATTTAGAAGAGAAAGAAATAGCAAATCTCCAAGGCAAACTACAAAGGTTCAAAGTGACCTCGTCAGGCCTTTTGATGTCATATTAGCTTCTATAGAGAAAAAAGTCTTATAGAATTTGAAAGTAGTTTTAAGAAAGAACGGAATTATGTTGCGATAGAGTGCTAAACTACATTGGTTTAGTCCTCAACTTTTGACAATAGACCAATTTCCTACTGTCCAGTCCTTTATAATTAAGGTGATATCCAAGTCCCTTGAAGAGAATTCAACTAGTGTTGTGGTGTTGCCTAATTAAGCTAATGCCCAGGGAGATTTTGTAAAGCGAAGGAACATTAAACATAATAAAGCTAGCAATTTGTCAAGAGGTTTTGCAAAGTTATTTAAGGAAATATGTCACTGCGAGATGTGCCTTCAAGATAGACTTGAAAAAGGCTTATGACATGGTCGGTTGTAACTTTTTGACTTTAGATGTTGCAAGAATGCGGTTCCACCCTAACATGGTGAATTGGATCGGAGAATGCGTGGATCTCCGATAGTCGTTTCTTAGTGAATATTGATGGAGAGCTACATCGATACATCAAAGTTGAAAAGGGCCAATTTAAAGGAGACCCCATTGCCCCCTACCTCTTTGTTCCGATCATGGAGTATCTTAATAGAGCTTTGAAGAGGCTTAGCTTATCAAGGGAATTCAAATTTCACCCAAGTTGTGCACGTCCAAGAGTGACGAACTTTTGCTTTGTAGATGGCCTTTTCATTTTCACTCGAGTTTTACATGTTCTATCCTCGGGTTAGTACACTAACATCTTCACTAAGGGCCTATTCAGAGAGTTACTTGTATGAAAAAAGTAGTTTTTGAGAAAAAATGTCTTTATTTGGATTGGAAAATGTAAAAAATAAATAAAAGAATTACACGTATTTCAATGGTTTTAAAAGTAATTCTTGAAGAAAAAGTAGTTTTTAAAAGGAAGATTAGTAAGACCTTAGATTTTAGAGATGGACTCGCGGTTAGATTTTCGGCCGTTTCGACTAAGTGGGGAGTGTGTGTATATATTAGTATGTATTATAAACGACAATATGTCCTCAATCCTTGACAATAGACCGTTGCCCGTCACTAGAATGTGTATATCATCATCAAAAAATGCTAGAAACACAAGACAAAACTTTCTTGTAGATTAGAGAGAATTCATTATTTGAACAAGTATAGGTATGGTGGAGCCTCAACCCGTACTAGGATTTGTTCAATTTCCAAACAAAAAATGGACGTGGTCCATGTGGAATGGACAACCCTTGTGGTGGAGCCATGCACACTTCTTTATTAAGTTCTCCATGCAACAAAAGAAGCGGACATTATTGACATCTATGTGTGAAATATTCTTATCCTCTTTTGAATAGGACAACAATATAAAGCTCTTAATGTTTTCATCTTCTCATAAGTAAAATGTGAAGCCCATGCCTTCATATACGTTGTGTAACCCTCCTACCATCGATGAAAATGGAACATTTGTGACTTGTGAGCTTTCACAATTTGCAAGTTCATTTCCTCTAGATAATGGACTATATACATAGATAAAAGAACGTTATTATAGGATTGTTCAAACTTATTCCAGTGCTTTTGCTTGAAAGAATACAACACGTACAAACACACAACTCAACATTATTAACTTTGTGCTAAAAAAAACATTATTAACTTACATGTATACATGCCAGAGACACAAACCCTAGAGAATTACTAAACTGTTAAACCATCATCTTTCTCCAATCTGATCATCACTCGCCTTATTAATTTCAGTTCTTGCAAGCCGGAAGCGGAGCTCCGCATAAGCCCGGGTTCCCGACGAACCCAGAAGCCGGGAACTCGGCCTTATGCTCCGGGATTTCCCCGGTCAGGTCATTGTTAGACACATCAAACCTTTCCAAGCTTCCCAATCCCACCACCTTCGCCGGAATTTCCCCGCTGAGCTTGTTCCCCGCCAACGAGATCGTCGTAAGCTGCCCGTCGTTCGCGATCTCAACCGGAATCTTGCCCGAAAGCCCGTCGCGATCCATCTCCAACACCAAAAGACTCGTCAGATTCCCGACCGACTTCGGAATCTCCCCACTGAGATCGTTCCCGGACAAAATCAGCGACGTGATGGACCCCATCACAGCCTGGGTTCCGAACCCGTCGTCGATAGGGCCGGTGAATTTGTTGTTGGAGACGTCGATGGAGTTGTATGACCCGACCGGAACGTCATTGCCCTTGGAAAAGATGATGTTTAAGTCGCCGCTGAACCGGTTATTGTGTAGATCGAGGTCGTTGAGGCGAGTGAGGTTCTTGAACTCGGCGGGGAGGCTCGAGTGGAACCCGTTGTTGGAGAGGTTGAGCAATGCGAGGTTGCTCATGTTTCCGATCCAGCTAGGGAGCTCTCCAGTCAGACGGTTGTTGGAAACGTCGAGTGTGGAGACCGATGAGGAGCCTAGCCAGCTCGGGAGCTGGCCCTTGAGTCCGGTGTCTGCTAAGACGAGCTGGAACAGAGAAGGGATCTTCGAGAGCCAGCTCGGGATCGTGCCTAGCGCGAGCGGATTGTGTGATAAGTCCAACTCCTGAAGGCTCTTTAGGTTCGAGAGCTCGACCGGAACGGCGTTGGGACCCGATAACCGATTCTTGGAGAGCTCGAGGTCTTGAAGGTTGGTCAGTTTACCGAAGCTTGGTGGGATTTTACCGGAGAGTCGGTTATTCGAGAGAAGAAGCTCATTGAGGCTTACAAGGTTTCCGATGGAGCTCGGGAGTTGGCCGTCGATCATGTTGTTCTCTAAGATCAAGCGTAGGATCTTGGGGAGGTCGCCGATGGAGGAAGGGATCGGGCCGGTGAGCTTGTTGTTGTCCATTCTCAAGAACTGCAACGAGGTGAGTCCTCCGATGGAAGACGGGATCGCTCCGGTGAGCTGATTGTCGTTGAGGTACAACAAGTTCAAGTTCTTGAGGCCGCCTATCGAGCTCGGGAGAGTTCCGGTGAGCCGATTCAAGGACAAGTCGACGGAATTCAAGCTCTTTAGTGCTCCTAGTAATAGAGTTGGTGGGCAGAAACCACACATTAGAGTTTGTCATTGATGTGTTTATATAGAGCACGAGTACTTGAGAGCAAGTAGATATCTAAAACATAATATAAACAACATAACAAGATAATATTTCTATCGTAACATAATAATATAAAGATATTTATTCCTAATACCTAGTTGGGGCGGGATCGGACCCGAGAGGTTGTTGCTGTGGAGGTCGAGGAGTGTGAGGGAGGCCATTTGACCGACCGAGGTCGGAATGGGGCCCGAAAACCGGTTTACGAATAGACCAAGCTCGGTGAGCTTGGTCAGTGGGGCGAAAACAGAGGAAACCAGAGGTCCGGACATGGCGTTGTTGCTAAGGTAAAGCTTGATGAGGCTCGATAGGCGTTGGAAGGAAGTCGGGATGGGGCCGGTGAACTTGTTGTCGTTGAGAAAGAGGAAGTTGAGGGATTTGAGATTACCGAGCTCGGAAGGGATGGGGCCGTTGAGCTGTTTACAATCGCTGAGATCGAGGAGTTGAAGGGAGGTGAGGTTGCCGATGAAAGGCGAGAGGGAGCCGGACATTGAGGTGTCGATGATGGAGTCGTCGGTGGATTGGAGGCAGGACATGGAGACGTTGACCACCCTGCCGGAGGAGGGATCGCATGCGACGCCGGCCCACGTGGAGCAGCAGTCTGTTGTGGAGGTCCATGACTTGAGGAGGTTGGACGGGTCGGATGTGATCTTGGACTTGAGTTTTAGAAGGGCTTGTTTGTCGATCGGGTTGCAGGATTCGGAAAGAATCGCGGCCGAGGAGATGAGAAGGAGTAGGATAAAATGGAGGGCGGAGGAGGCATTGGAAGGTGGTGATTTCATGATGGTGATCGCCATTGTTGTATGTGTTTGGTGGAAGTAGAATTGTGGGTATGATGGGTATTTATAGAAGAGGGTGGGAGGAGTTATTTGAGAAGCCAAATGAGACCGAGACCAGAAGGGTGTAATGGTTTGACCACATAAATTATTGGATTGGCTATGATTGTTGAATTCATTATGGACTCTGTCTTTTTCCTAAAACACAATAACAAAGTCATTTTCATGAGGGTGTAAAGGTTTGATCACATTTGCGATTTGTTGATGTTTTCATTTTCATGAGAGAACAAAACACCAAGGAAACTGCTCAATCTAGCATTTTAGCTAGATAATTATAGATCGAGCACATATTCCTACTCGGGACAATTCCTCTATTTCGAAACACAGTTTTGAAATTGTGTTTTACAGTGATTTCCCTCGGCCCCACATCTTCAATGCAGCCCTCCCTATCATTTTGTGAGGTGAAACACAATTATGAAACACAGTTTCGTAACAGAGGATTCTCATCTATTCCTACTCACCTCTAGTTGGCAAATATCATGACCAAAGTCTTAGGCTATGAGTTGTATAAAAGGTCTCTAGCTTCCTTGGTGTCAAACTTTGGGTTCACTAGTTGTTCATGTCACCTAGGCTAAATGTCCACAGCCACAGGTATATTTGATCTGTTTATGCATTGATTAGTTTCGTTGAGAACAAATTTTCACCTAGCTTAAAGCGAGTTTCAGTACTGAGACGATATGCAAGTATGCAAAACCTCCCTTTGATCATATTTTATTATACTCAAATAGCTCCCTCTAGAATTTGATTAATGTTGTTGCACTAACAATACTGATCGACAATCAGTTAACTAAGTTTGGTGTAATTTAAGCTAGGAAAGTGGAAGAATTATACCAAAAGGTGCTAAACGGCTCGCCACACGTCCACGAGGTCTGAGCTTCAATTTTAGTAGATGTAAAAAAGTTTTCTTTGATAGCATCATCTTTTAAAATCAGATGCGTGATTCAGGTCAAGCTAGACTCGGGAAAAAAAGAAGAGAAAGTGAGAGAATTATTAGAAAAGTCAAACATGCCCGATAAATGGGCGAGGTTTCAACGCGTTAACTATTAAATTATGGATATATAGGATGATTACGAACTTCCTGACGAATTAGGTGATGATATTTATTTATATCTTTCCGAAAAGGGTTTATTTTGGATTTTGACGGCTAGGGTTTTTAATTGAAGAGGAGTTCACAACACCACAGAACCGATGCAAGTTCCAATCTGCTGATAATTAAATTAATGTTAATCTTACGATCCAGAAGGGTTGATTTGTGATCCCCTTTCATTCTTTGTTTATTGTAGGGTTTGACCCAAAAGTTTGAAATTGTTGACCATGGAAAACCTGTTTTACAGAAGGGATAAAATGCTGTAAATTACTGATCAAAGAGTAGCTTTACGTACACATATATGGAAATATATAGATGAGGTCTCATTTGTTGTGCTTGTACAGCTGGACATGCATGTCATGTGCGACCTAGCATATTGAACCAAAGTTTAATACATCGTTGAAGAAATATTTGATCAATGCAGGATAGTTGTCTTTGGTGTCAATCCAAGAAGACCCTTTTTTGGGTGGTAATTAGAGCCGCTATCAAAACCTGATACGATCCAAGAAATCGATCGATTATTCGATTTGAATCGACAAGGAAATTTTAGTGATAAACCCTGATCTGGAAAGTAACGGATAAAAGAAAAACCGAATTTGATTGACTTGAAATCTCAGCCCGACTTGAACCCGCTGGATTGACCAAATTTCCTTTATATGTAAATTAATTAATTAAATATATGTTATGTTTTTTCAAATATCGTAATAAATTTTGTTAAAAAATAATACTAGTATCTTATTATTTATTCATAATATTGTTTTAATAATCATCATTAAAAATTCAAATTCTTGACCCTTAGATCAACCCGAACTGCACAATATCATAATGACACCAATCAACACAATTTTCCAAACATTCTTTTGGAATTCACGTAATTTTGCTTATGGTTCATTGTTTACCATGTATAGAATAAGGGGATTTTCATTTGATTCAATGCATATCCAAATAACAAAGATTTGAGTGATCTAGAACAAATCATACCTAATAAAATGATCGTGAGTTATGGTCCCACATCCCAATACAAAATTTGGTTTGTGACTTTCTATGATGTAATATTTCATGATACAAGGTTGAGTTCCAAAATGGTGAAATGGTTCTCTTCCACTTTCATACAATCATACAAACTTCATATAATCATACAAACTCACAAGTATTTCTGCCAATTAGGCCCATGAGGCGTGAGCTCAACATGAAAACGTAATGTATCAAGATATCAAAGTAGGCTAGATTATTTTGTTTCTCAACATCATTAGTTACAACAAAAAGTAACCCCTAAGGTTGGCGTTAATACCAGGATATTATGCATAGGTATGTATTGAGCTATACTCATTATGTGGCTTTAAAGACAAATATCACTTCAACTTATTGACTAATACACATAACCAATACACCAATGTCATCTATATAAATGCCTTCTTAGTTCAAGGTCTTCCTCACTCTTGAATCTTGAGTCTTGATATCTCATTTCTTTCGAGTGTTGTTAGTATTATAATGTGTGGGCCTCGCATATCATGTTTTTGGGCTCCTTACGGCCCATAAACACAAGAGGCCCAAACCGAAAGCAAAAGTGCAAACACCATTACACACATTAATCATTGCATAAAGTAAAGGCGACAACACCCGCTGACATCTCACATGATCCTCCGCGCCCCTCTTCATTCCTCCATTAACCAACGCCTAACTTTTACAATCGTACTTAGTAACTAATCACTCAATTAACCAACACAGATTTACATTACTCAAATGTAAACAACAACACGGAACAAACAAACAAAAAAGGCCCACATCACACACACACACACACAAACACTAGATTCAGTTTCCAAATTTAGCCTTCAAGAGGAATAACAGGATTAAAGCTCCTACACTCAACAAACGACCTCTGTTGACCGCCCTGACAAAAGAAGTACGTCACCGGACACCTCATCAGGCAATTCCTTGTCAGGCTCACGTCCACAGACCCGGGCTCCAGGCCCGTAAACTGGCCCGGAATCGGCCCAAAAAGGTAATTCCCGCCCAAAAGCAGCCTCTGGAACGGGTCGATCCCGGGTTCGGAGACAGCCGTCTTGAGCGCGTACTGAACCGGGATCAGCCCCGTGAACCGGTTCCCCTCGAGGTTCAAAGCCGAGAGACGGGGCATCAGGCCCATGAACAACGGCAAAAGCCCGCCCAATCTGTTCCCGCTCAAATCGACCGCGATCAGCCCGCTGTCGACACCCAGACTCCCCGGAACACCGAACGAGTCGAACGAGTTGTTCGATAGGACGAGTTGCTGGAGGCTCGGGTGCGCGAAGAGACCGCCCGGGACCGACCCGGATAGCCCGTTCTGACTCAGATCAAGAACCTGGAGTGAGCCCAGGCGGGCCAGCTCCGGGCCCGGAAGCCCGCCCGTGACCCGGTTGCTCCGCATTGAGAGCTCCACCACACTCGCCGGAAGCCCCGCCGGGAACCCACCGGAGATGAGGTTCTCGCTGGCGTCGAGGTAGCTCAGGCCGGCGAGTCCGCTCAGGTCCGGGAGCTCCCCGGAAATCTTATTACCTTGTATCGAAAATAATTGATATTATAACACGAACTTGCTATCTAAGTAGTTCTAGAAACTATACCATAAGAACTCTATCTTAGGAAACAATAGATTATATTATAATACTCACTCCGATTCTTCAAATTAAATGTTATTTTAACTTTTAACACAGTTTATAAGAAAAATAATTATTATACTCAAAATTATAAAGTTTTTCTCAATCTTATAATCAATCACTTGTTTTAACCAATAGATGAATGACTTTGGTCAATAAAAACACATCCCAATAACATTTCTTATTAATCTCGTCTAATTAATTAGCTAAAAAACTCAAAACAACATTTAAAATGAATCAAAACTAAAGCGCTAAATCGACACTTATTTTAAACTGGAGGGAGTATCAATTATCTTTGATACCTTGAATCTCGAGGCGGTTCAGGTCTTTGAGCATAATGAAAGCGGCGGGAACGGGCCCACTGAGCCCGTTCCCATCGAGAAAGAGCTCTTGGAGCGAAGCAAGAGAGCCGAGGGAGTCCGGAATGGGGCCGGAGAGGGAGTTATCAGAGAGTCCGAGTCTAGTGAGGCGGGTGAGGTTACCGAGGGAGGCGGGGATTGGGCCGGAGAAGTTGTTGCCGGAGAGATCGAGCGTGGTCAAGAATTGGAGATTGGGCCAGGGGGTGGAGGAGAGGAAGCCCGAGTAGCCGGCCCGGTCGAGGGCGAGGGAGGTGACACGGCCCGAGGGGGAGCAGGCGAGCCCGCACGTGAAGAGCGGGCCCGAGAGGGAGTCACATGGGTCGGCGGAGAAGTCCCAGGAATGAAGGCATGAGCCCGGGAGGAGTGTTGTGGGTGAGATTGAGTTCTTGAAGTGTTTGAGGGCTTCCACGTCGGCCCGATGGGTCGACGTGGAGGCTAGTTTGGTGGTGGTTGAGATGAGGACGAGGACGATGATGATGAGGGGAAGAGAAGAAGATGCCATTAGTGAAGTGAGTGTGGGAATGGGAGAAAGGTGGTTTCTTGTTTGTTTGTAATATTGTCTATTGAGATTGATACAAATTGGTGGCCTGATGAGGGTCTGAGCAGAGCTTCTTCACGGGCAGTGTCAGAGGGGAGTACGGGAAAGATAGATTTTGTGTAAGGGGGTGGGATGGACGGCTGAGATTGAGTGATGTAGGGAATTTGTCAGGAGTGGGTGGGTCCCACTTTTGAATTTTATGGTGAGATAGTACTGTTCTACTTGAATGAAGAAAAAGAGCGTCACTCCCCACCAAAAACATTGTATAGTATTTTCTTATGCCATCAGAGATTATTGCCCTTTGCATGTGTTACTCTATAGTAGTACATTTTATGATCATATGGATTGTTTCTTTGCGATGGATATAGTCTAACAAGAAGTATTATAAAAGTAGAAGTATGACAAAAGCTATATATGATTGTGTTGTTACATTATGAGCTCACCCCAGATTCACATTGATTACGAATTGCATTATATATATACACATTTGTAAAGCTAGGGGAATTCTACGTGCTAATGTGTTGAGTAAATATACCAAAGCTTGTATGTTTTGTTAGAGGAAGTACAGTGGATATTCTGAGAGAGGTTGACCTACTCATATGTAAGCCTTGTGATTTTCCTATGGAACAACAAATCACATGCAAGTTAAATTTATCTACTACTCCGAAGTTTGAGGTTCTTGATCGTTACCGGTGTTGTTTGATATATGTGTCGATCATCACACGACCTCAAATATGTTATGTTGTTCACACGGTTTCACGGTTCATGCAGGATCCGATTGTTGATCATTGGGGTGTTACTTGAAGAGTCATCCAGGTCGGGATATTTGCCTTCCTCAACAGTGTAATATGAGTCATCCAGTTCCAGGTCAGGATATTTGCCTTCCTCAACTGTTTTTGTGCTACCCAAAAAAAACAGCCATTTTAGAATTTGGACAACCCTTCAAGGCAAGAAATAAAATCCTGGAATCCCCATAGAATCGTAGGATTCATAGCCCGTCCTTTTTAATTTGTGGACTATGTGACCACCTGACCTTTTTATTTCATATATATGGGCCTGGCTGTTTTGTGGGCCAATTTTTACCCACCCTTTGGGCCTTCTGAATTTGTGCTGATATTGGTCAACTTTAAAGCTCAGCTACTGATTTCGAAAGCTGAAAAATTAATGAACTGCTAATCACGTGATTAGAAAGGTCAAAACTCAAAAGTGTAGATTATCTAGCTAAGCACAAGATTGAAAAAAAAAGATAAAAGAAAATAGCTAGCTAAACCCTCTCAGACCTGTTCAACTCATTATAACACAGTCATCAATCCCATCATGGATATCCTAATTTCATTTAGACACCCTCATTGGAATTGATCATCTACTATAATACAGTATAAAGCAGAACCCATCTCTGTTGAAAAAATTGCGCCACCTCATCAGAACTGCATTAAAAAATGTTATTAATATCACCTCAACAATTGTAGGAAAAAATACTGAAAAACATATGAATGAGCCCGAAATTGTTTTTATATGCACCAATTAGGTAGCTAGAATATTAGGTAGTTTATGAATGGTCTCGAAATTACAGAAAAAATACTGAAAAAAATACGAATAATCTTTTAATTGCTTATATATGCACCAATTAGGTAGTTAGAATACTGATGATATATTTGTACATCTCAAAGATCAATTTATACGTACATAATTAGTGTGGGGAAAATTGCATGCTTATTTTGTATATAATTAGTAGATTGCATAATCCGACTTAACTTAATTAGATGTAGTTTTTAACACAGTTGATCCAAATATGTACTTGACCGAGCTAACTTCATTATATTTTGAACTTTCCGAAATTGACTTAGCTTAATTGTCTATTCAACTTAACTTCATTACGTTTTAAACTCAAAATTTAACTTCCCTTTTCTTTGGTCGACAAAATTTAACTTCCCTTGAACAATAGATATGTACATGTATATATGTACATGTGGCCGGTTTTAAGGAAGATATTGTCCAAAGTCTAAACACTTACCTGAAGCAATAGATACGTACATTTAGTTAGAATATTTACTACGTACATTTAGTTAGAATATTTACTACGTACATCTACTACAATACAGTATAAAGCATAACCAATCTCTGTTAAAAAAGTTGTGTCATCTCATCAACACTGCATAAAAATTGTTATTAATGTCACCTCAACAACGGCATGAAAAAATACTGAAAAAATATAAATAATCTCGAAATTGCTTTTATATGCACCAATCAGGTAGTTAGAATATTAGGTAGTTCATGAATGATTCCGATCCCGAAATTGCAAAAACAATACTGAAAAAAAATATTAATGATCTTGAAATTGCTTATATATCCCCCAATTAGGTAGTTAGAATATTGCTTATATAATTGTACATCTCAAAGATCAATTTTATACATACATGCTAAGCTAGGAAGATATTGTCCAAACACTTCCCTTAAACAATAGATACGTACATGTAGTTAGAGTATTGCTTATATATTTGTACATCTCAAAGATCAATTAATTTTATACGTACATAATTATTGTGGAGAAAATTGCATAACTATTTTATACATAATTATAAAATTATGTACATAATTATTCGGATACTGTGAAGATTGCTTAAAATTGTTCATATAAGCATCAATTAGGTAGTTAGAATATTGCTTATATATTTGTACATCTCAAAGATCAATTTTATACGTACATAATTATTGTGGAGAAAATTGCATAAGTATTTGTTTTTTTGAATTTAAGTATTTATTTCAATGTCATCTCGATTGAGATTTGTTTGTTCTCTATTTGATTCTGTCAGATTTATATTGATATTACCCGTACATGGTACGGGTCTTCGACTAGTTTTAATGTATAGAGAAGTCTTCCTACGTGTACATATTTGCAAATTATTAAATACAGTAAGTATTTGTCTATCTTCATGTTTGATTTCAGGACATAATATTTACAAGTCCCGCTAAATAAATTTTAAACTGTAAGTCATATCAAAAACAGATAAGTAAGGTTAACAATATATGAGTGCTATCCAAAAAAAAGGTTAGTCAGTAAGAGATACATATATCGAGCGATCGTTCTCCCAGCAAAATGTTCTGAAATAATTGTACAAAAGTGAAGCCACTGCCAGTAAGAAGCTTCAATTTGGACCACAATGTGGATAACCCTTAATTTTTTGGTCGAAAGTGTATACTTATTTTATAAAGTTAAATTGGGCTGAAGCTGAAGCTGAAACTCATTTGAACTGAAACTTATTAGCTAAATTAATTTTATAGTTGGAATTCGGTACTTATTTTGGTGCATAAATGTTTTTAAGTGATGAGTCTATAAGACTGATTAAAGCTAATTTTCTAATTATTAGTAATTGAAATTACCAAATAAATGTTAAAATAAAATAAAATAAATTTATTTACAATTTAAGATAATATCTGGAAAAGTTTTTCATAAACTTCTTTCAACTCCCGTAAGCTTGGAAAATATAAATTATATTTTGAACATATTTCAAGTGCATTCTTTCAACTGATGTATTTCACTGGTTAAGCACTCATGATAGTACCATGAGCTCTCGAGTTTGCGACTCTATGACGATGGGTTGTCCTATTATCTTTAGAGTTGGTTAGTAACCAGTTCTCATCCTTTGTCGATGCTCTAAGTAAACCCAAGTGATACTTGTGGTGACCCTAACACTTTCCTTATAAAAAACCTTCCACACACTTTAATTTGATTAACTTTTATCAACCATGCATGCCAAACACTTGCAGGAGAGTATTTTTCACGCAAGCTTGAATAAGCTTCATTAAGGGTAAGGTAAGTCTAGTTGTGTCGAACGGACCCATAGGAAACAAACACACAGACAACAACAACAACAACAACAAATAATAAATGTTGCATAAAATTAAATTGAATATGGTGTGCAGTACAAACTGATACATTACTCACGGAGCACTGTACCTGCATATATAAATTAACTCGCATTATGCTATATAATACTGTACGTTACATATATATGTGGCCTCACTCTACAAATCGATCGCATGCCTACAAACCCTACACATTCTTACATTACTATACATTATCAATGCCTTAATTCCAACAACAAACTACCATCTAGTATATATCCTAAAGGGGTGAGAATTTGTTTCTACCAAAATAAGGGTGAGAATTTGATGGACCGAGATGAACCGAAGTACGATAACTTTGGGTTTTGACATTGTCTGTGTTAAGACTAAACTTATCCCACATCGGAAATTCGAATCTAAACCATCCATCATATAAGTACAGAAGCAAATTCTCACCCCTTTAGGTGGACTAGGCATTACAAAACCTATTGACGAATTTGCTCAGAACTTGGGCAGCCATTTGATTCTTCCAATTATTCTAGTTGTTTTGCTCAATTTCGAGGTGTTGTAGTCGTTCTTGTTGCCATAGCTCGAAGTTGTTGTAAGTGATGTCTTCATTCCGGTGGTGGTAGAGGAACCAGCTCTCTGGCGGGAGCTCCTCGGTGTTGTTGTTGGTGGCGGAGGTGGAGGCCACCGACAACACCGTAATTGAGAAAGTGTCATTTCATTCTTCCAATTATTCTAGTTAATTTTCTCAATTTCAAGGTAAAATAAGTATATTTTTTGTGAAAAAAATACTTTTTAGGAAAAAGTAGAACGAGGCCATGTTATCCAACCGGAGCAGTTTCGAGGATCAAGATTTATGCACCCACTTGAAAGATATTTCGGATAGACCCATACAAAAACATGAACATAAAAAGATAAAAGGATATGAAAGAATATCTAACTAATTCCAAAAACTCCCAAATGTTATTTTTTAAAAAACAAATGAACTTAAGAAGACACTAGTAAAGAAGAAAAGAAAGAAAGACATAGAAGCTATAGCATTGGTATAGGATAGTGATGGCCCCTATACTTACAACAAAGGCCTGTCTCATGGAATAATAGTAAAAATAATAATGGTGGGCAAAATTAGGGCACCTTCGCGAAATAATTGACTGACACAATTAAGACGAATAAAAATGAAATGGGGCTAGCTATGAAGCTAAAGCCTAGAGCCATGGCCACTCTGGTTCACGTTCTTACTTTAAAAACAAAGTGATAAATTTAAGAAGATGGAGAGGGCAATGCAAGCAAAATGAATGGGAATCATGAGAAGTTGATGAAGAGTGAGACAGCCATGTAATTAATTTCAGACAGAAGAGAAAGATTCAGAGAAATTCTGCAGATGGATCGATCGAACGATCTTGTTCTGTGCATTTTGTTCTGTCGACCGTCTTTATCGGGTGATGTTATATATCAATGTCAACAATTATTGGAAGATGATGGCATATTCCTTGGTGTGTTGTTCTTAATTAATTGTGTGTTCACTTTTTGTACCCTCCATTGCCCGGTACGAAATCTTAGAGAAATTTTGTATGTATTAGCGTATAAGCTTGTATATGCATTCCTAATTGGTTTTAGGATGAAAGACTTATTGTATATATGCCCGTACGTGAACAATCCCTTTATTATTATTGGCTCACCGGATTTTCATATGGTACTAGATAGGGTTGAGCATGGTTTGGACCGAAACCGACAAGTTGACCGAACCAACCGAACCGAACTGAAACCGACGGAGTTCGGTTCAGTTCTCGGTTCAATAAATTTCAGGACTTCGGTTTGGTTTCGATTATTTTTTGGTTCCATTTAATTTTTTCAAAGAAAACCCTTATATGGAGTATTTATCAAAACCCGAACTTCAATTTCGGTTCAGATTTTTTGGTTCGGTTCAGTTTAAGCCGATTCTAGAGTATGTCTGGTCCTGTGTAAGACACTAATTGACTAATTGGTCTAAAGGCGAAGTAACAATTATGTCGGGTTGATTGCCACTTTAAGGGACTTGTGAAAATAAAAGAACTCTCACATCAAAACTTTAGAGAGCAGTGCATATCGTATAACCCTATGGTCTACTTTTATACTGTCAATTCGTTTTTATGACCCTTTTAGCTTATGTGCAAGACCTAACGCGCATATGCATACAGAAGGTCGACATCCTCCATATCTTATTCGCATATGCACACCGATGGACATTTTATCTGCACCTACATAAACTGATGACTAGACTTTAACATTGGGTTTAATTTAGGTACTATGAAGGCGATATATAATGATCGTATGCGACGAATTAGTGTTGTTGTTAGGGAGCAAGGAAGCTATGAAGTCTAATACTATCATCATGTTGTAAATGAAGTGAAAATGTTATCAATATGACCCTCTAAAGCGGATACAATGAATGTCTTTAGGAGTATATTAATTAATTAGTTGTTGATTAAACTATTAAAGGGTTCGAAACCTAGCTATATATATGTCGCAGGAGACAATATCAGTTATTAGCCGATTTAGCAAACATAGATGATTCTTTGTACTATGTGCCTATAGATATAAAGAAGCAGAAGGTGTACCATTATCAAGAAAATTAATCATATGGCGTGCTGAATTATATTCTTGGAAAAAAAGATCGATGTAAACGGAAAATAATTGTTTGCAATGATCCCACATTTGAATCCTATTTATGCAAATCGTTGGTGCAAAAGTGGCCAAGTCTATGTCTCGTAATCTGTATACAAATGTAACTAAATTGTGATATAGCCTTCCGGAGATATAGACATAGGCACCCATAATGGTACAAGAGTAGGTTACAAATTAATTGTTATATAGTTTGTATCTTGATGATATCATCTTATTACATATATAGGCTAATTTGCAGCTATGGTGTTGCATAAATCTGTCATCTATCATTATGTCATTTATTTTCATTGATACATATATAGGGATAGTTATATATAAGAAAGGATCAAAAAAAACCGATGTTATGGAGAAATGAGAGACAAATATCATATTTATTTTCTATGCGTGTATATTCAATTTGAAGCGTGCAAATTCAAAAGTATGTGTATTCGGATTCAAACAAACTGTTGTTACGTGTATTTGAATGTTTGGTATAACATAGTAAATATGAACGCATATGTTTTTTAAATATATACAAAAATATAGTAGAAATGTAATATGTTTGATATAGCCACCTATTAGTTTGAACATCAATGATCAATGATTTGAACCGTTTGGTATTAAATAATAAATATGAATGTATAGCTAGGTTTCTGAATATACGGAAAATATTATACAATATATGTAAAATGTTTGAATATAGGTACAATTACTTTGAAAATACGTAACCAAAGTTTTGAATATACGAGTAATATGTACAATTGCAAAATGAATACATGAAGGTATAAATGTTAGAATATGTATATGAGTAATTGTACAATTGCAAAATGTTTGAAGGTACCTACCACTTTGTTTGGATATATATGAAAAGCTTTTGTTCATTAGCAAAAATATGTTGTTGAACATATATACCCGTTAGATTATATATTCATATTCGTCGGATGAATATGAAATCTGCCTCCCATTTTGTCACAATTAAATGGACCGTTCTCGTGATCCTAATTCTATATATAGTAAGGTGTAAGACTTTTCAAAAGTCTCATAATGTTAAAAAACTTTTGAACATTTCGTAAGACTGTCGGATCCAGTTAAAAACCAATTGTCATTTGTCAGAACCCAGAACCCAGAATCATATAATTCAAATATTTTACATATGTTAGAACCCTAGACTCGGATAAACATATTATAATTATGCATATAAGTCGCTTATTTTATGCATATGTGTAGTTATCTTAACTACACATAAGTATACAATTAGTAAATCATCATGCCTATAACATAGTATAATCATGAATATACTTACGTCATTTCCAGTTTCCTATAATTACGGGATTTTCTAAATTATCTCTCAATATAACTTTAAGATTTAAGTGTGGTACATTTAATATGTATCACTATAAAATAGTGTATCAATAGAACTTATATCTATATATATATTACATTATACTGTGAAATTACCTTACGTACACAAATGACTTAAAATTAAAAAGGGACCAAATCTGTCCAACTTGGCTGGAATATATGTACAAACTTATACTAGTACACTTTTATTCCGATCGACATGATTAATGCACAGAAATTACAGTAACTTTAGTACTATTCATCTCAGCATGGAGATTGCAACTAAAGGTGTGTAGTAGCTTTGATAATGCACAAAATAAAGCTAAATTAGCAGGTGAATTAAGTCCGATCGTAATGAATGGCCGGTCTAATTGTTGCCACCCCCTACATATATGGCCTAGTAATTAGGTAGAGTCAATATATATTAATCCCATCAATCATAGAATATTATTAGCTCAGAAAGTGATTTGGTCTTGTTTTACCCATAGTAATCATTATTTCATACGCGTTATTTCTCGATTCCAAAAGTTTTGAGTGTGACCCAATTCTAAAAGTTAAACTGTCCATCTCAAATGACAAGAGAGTTGTTAGTTCAAATAACTCATGAGCATGGTCAATTGGTCAGTCATATGAACATACAGTATGTTGTTCGTACAGTAAAAAGTTTGAGCTATCCTAACTCTAAATTGAACCAGTACTGGACAATAATGCATTGTACATAGCCAACCAACTTAGTTGCAAATCAAAGCTTAGATGCCCTTTTAAAAAGTTAATTTTTCCTATTTCATCTCTTACTATCAATGAAAAAGATCTAAACTAACTATTCACATTTCCAACAATAGAAACATAACCAAGGTATTTGGATATCTTTTTCTTTTGATAGAAAGGTATTTGGATATCTAATCAAATAATTAAGCCTCAAAAATCGTAACTAGATATCATCGGTTCGACTCTCGTGGACATGTCCTTTATCAAAAAATATTCATTTAATGAAGGATGTTTTTAATATACTCCTTTATTAAGTTTATTCATACGTATGTCCATCCCTAGAAGGACTTTTCTATACCTTAATTATGCACTCATGTATAGGATAAGAAGTTAAATTTACAACATATTGACTTACACTTATTCATAGGGTTTTAGTGTCATTTTGAAGGACATTAAAAAAAAAACATGTCGTGCATGTACATATACGATAGTCAAGAGTCTCATACAAGGGTCATTTACGTTTGACGCATCAACTCACTGGTTGAGCATTCATAGGTGTATCATGAGGTTTCGGGTTCGAGATTCCACAACAGTCGTTTGCCCTATTCTCTGTAATGTTGGTTAGTAACCATTTCTCGTCCCTTGTGAATGCTCTAGTAGACAAAAAATAAAATAAAAGGGTCCTCTAGGTGACTTAAAGTGTAGCTAGGGCAATTATGAAAGTCTCTAGGTTAAATGATAAAGATACTCCATGCACTTACTTAGATCATGGCATTTAAATTGAAGATCCCTTATAACTTTTAAAGCAAATTAAGGGGGACAATATGTATATCAAAAATGAGAATGATCACATAAAATCTCACAACAAGAGTATCTATCCTTGTGTGTAGTAATAGGAGTATATGTTTGGATAAGGGCAACCAATTTATAAACAATCCAATTCAATCATTGATTAATTAAGAATGAGAATAGATAATATAAACCCTAGAACTAAAACAAAAATAAAATGGGATGATTGATTGATTAAACCCTCACATCGATCACATGCAAAAGCTGATTAAACTAAAGAAGAAATTAAAGGATTGATTATGAGTGGGCAGGGATGAGTGAGATAATTGGGGCTCTTAATTTGTTTGGTTAAAACGGGGGAACAAGATTAGTAGGCAACGCAGGGCTACGGGCGCAAATACATGATGATATAGTATATGGTTGAATTAATACGTGAAGAAAGTAAAAGGAGAAGAAAGTTACACCTCATATCATATCATATGCTTCATAAGAATAGGAAAGTTCCCCCAATAATTCACTCTCTCACTTCACATGACCTATATATACACAAACCTCCCTCCTATATATATGCCATAATCAAAAGAAGCTCCATTTCATTAAAAGACTTTTAATATTAAATTTGACATTCAAAATACCAACTTCACTCTCACAAATTGCTAACTCAAAACAATCATCTTGGTTTATGAAGATGTTATGTATAATTTTCCTTTTTAAATTTGTTAAAAGAAACTACCTATCATCTTTGCCCATAACCCTAGCTTCTTCTTTTTAAGTTGGAAAAATTGCACTTATAGTTGCCCAACTTTGGGGGTGGTTGTCAAAATTAGTCCAAACTTTCAAAGTTGCGGTAAATAGCTCTATGTATGGGATGGATCATACCCTCTAACTAAAAAGGTATCATTAGAGATGATATGCTATTATTAGTCATGTGATATCGTGTTTAACGTTGATATTACTTGTAATAAATATTAAAAACGCATAACCGATTGTTTCACATTACCTAATACTGTAAAATTATCGCGTACTCTTACAATCTTCAAGCTATTTACCCACAACCATCCCTAAAGGTTGGGTTTTATACTAGAACTTTCCCTTTAAGTTACATGAAGATAAGGGAATGTTAAATACAATAGATTGTATCGTCTCACTCACTGTGATTTGACATTTTCATTCGCAAACTGTTTAATTACAAAACTACCCATCTTTCAATCATATTATTTCATGGATACATTTGCGCAATTTGCTTACGAGAACTTCCACAAATTAACGTTTTTCATGGATAACTCGTGCACCGAGTGATTGAATCTTGGTCGCCCAACATTGGCCATGTACACATCCTAGTCCCATTCAATTCATTAAAACTTGCATCAATATGTAGTACGCCTCATGTACAAACTTCCAATACATACATATAATTTGGAGAGAGAAGAGTACTAAAGGGACCCGGAAGAGGAGGAAGAGGGCCTGAAAAGAGGATAGTGTAGAGAGCATGAAATGATAGGGTTTTGGACAGAACAATGCCCCATAAAGAAGAAAAGCTAATACATATATATATGTGTACTAACAAAGTTTGTCCATCCAAGCAAGAAACCCAGAAACCCAAACAAACAATGCAAGCACATATATATACAAACAACTTCCCTTCATTTTTACACTAGACTTGCCAGACAATCATACGGGTAAACTGGGAGGTGAGAGTAAAACATGGGCGAAAATAATCAAGTCCAGCCCTTTTTATTCTTTTCTCTATAACTATTCACAAGACAGAAAAATACCCAAATTGCAATTAATTCATTTAAATAAGACTAATATTGATGACTATGTATATAGTGTTTTGTTAGTACGTACACTATACTATATAATATAATATATATGCCCCTTCCGTTTCATATATTATGGACACATTAGACAGATAAACAACGGCGCCTCATGCATTAAATGTTCATTGAAGCTAGAGAAAGGAAATCACATTCCAATAGTAATGCCATATTGCCATATACTGTACGAGAAGAACAATGAGAAGAAGGTATCAGTAATGACAAAAATAAAAGAGAGACAAAGTGTACAACTCTTTCAACCTTGGAAGACAGATTAACAATAATGTCCTTGTCTAGCAATTTAAGTATCAAACTTGATCAGTAGTTCATTTAACTAGCTACAGACGCTGAAACAAACCTGATCAAAGCTTAAACAAAAGAAGAAGAAGAAGATCCCGTAGTAAACCAACCCAATTAATCTCAGTTTAATTAACTTCCTTCCTCATTAGGGTCTTGGATTAGGAAAGAATTGCGTACCCTCCATAAAAGACCCCAACTGATGAGCAGCCGAGTAGTACGACGGGTCAACGAAAGTCAAGGCCGCCGCCTGCGAAGAGCCGCCGCCACCTCCTCCACCGGAGCCACCGGCGACAAGGCTCTGGGCTCCGCCAGCTGTCCCCGATGAGCTGTCACCCACGGCCCCACTTCCGCCGACGTTGTGAGAGCTTTCGGGGCCTTGATCATAGAGCAAGCCCTTGAAGACGTGGCCACCTATGCTGACAGCTGTCTGGTACGCCACCTGGCCTTCCCCTCCTTCCTCGATGGCGCTCACTCGAACGCACCGGAACACCGCCGGCGAGCTCACTTCCGCCGGGAATGTGCCCACCTCCATCCCTACATCATGTCATCATTCAACGTACATTTTTACAATAACAATATACATTTTCAAACTAACTAATAAACTGTGTAACATCATATCATTAAAAAATCATAATACTAATAGCTACTAAATGAACATTAATAAATGAATTTTTCATATTAGTATAGATGAAAGTACTATAAGTAGCATGTAACATGCTTGGTCAATTGGATGTCACAGGATCTACATACACATGTATGAGGGCATGTTTGTTATACATCCATATATATATATGAGCCTATGCCTATCTGGGTATTTAGGTATGAGTATGGATATAATTCATGCCCATATCATCAATATTAAACTTAAACTTACCGTTTAATGTATGAAAGTAGCATGAAGTTGATCATATATAGCAAGCAATACTTTCTAGGTTTAAATTATTAGAATACTAATAAATAGATTAAGATAGAGAAGAAGAAGACTAGTCAGATTAAGCATAGATCACACCATCTCGTCAGATTAATTTTCCCTTGGTTCTAGAAATTCCATGTCAAATTGTCAACATGTCACTCCAAATCCTCAGGAATAATACTAAACAACAACAACAACAACCCTCCTCTCCTAAAAAGAGGCTAAAAAGATCATTTGGCTCAAACCTTTCAACACACACAAAAGAAAGACCTATGCATAAAATGGCAAGCTTGAAAACCTTAACACCAAAATCCCCCGCGCTTGATGACTACTTAACAGAGAGTGTCGTCTCTCCTTTGACCCAAAATAAACATCCCTATCTCCCTCGCAACACGCAATCATATCACAACTAACAAAAAGTTGTATTACCTGAGGTGGGAATACGTGTGCAAACGAGTGAGGAGGAAGTAGAAGGAGGGTGCTCACGGAGGCGCTTGGTGGCGGGATCAGCCTGCAACGCCGCCATCTGCTGGTGGCGCTCACGCCGCTTCGCAGCCGGAACCCACGTGCTCTTCACGTGGGTCGCACAATCGAACCCCCGACTCTTACAGCAAGTCCTACACCTCATGTGGGTGCAGTCCTTCTTGGCCTGGTTCCCACAGTCCTGACAGCTCAGCCCTCCCCCCGCCGCCCTCATCATCATCATGTTATTATACCCACCGCCCACGTCATCCGGGCCCCCGACCCGGCTAGTGCTCGGGCCCGCTCCCGACCCGTAGAGAGTGTTGTGGTTGGTGTTTCTCTGTTGTTGTTGTTGTTGTTGTTGTTGCTGCCATAGCTCGAAGGATTTGTAAGTGATGTCCTCGTTCCGGTGGTGGTAGAGGAACCAGCTCTCCGGCGGGAGAGCTGGTTCCTCGTTGTTGGCGGGGGCGGAGGTGGAGGCGGCTGCTGAGGCTGTTGTTCCGGTTCCGGTTCCGGGTCCACGGCCGCCTAGTGAGAAAAAGCCTGCCATTGATGTGCCCTTATTATTGGTGTTGGAGTAGTACAATTCTTGCTCAATTCTTGGTTTTCCGGTGAGAAGGGAAAATCCATAGCATACCCACAACACCCAAATGCAAAACCCAGAGGTCTTTTTTTTTTTTTTTAAGTATGACAAGAAAATGGGGTTTTAGGGCAAATGAGGGAGATTGGAGAGAAGGGTTGGTTGGAATTTGATTAATTAGGGCGATGGGACAGATTTGAGAAAGAGAGAGAATTCTTGGATTTATGGAAGAATTACTGGAGGAGATCCGGGCTGGGGGAAGTAATTTGTTTGTTGTGGTGTTCTTGGGGTTGGAGAAAAGGGGAATTGGTGTTGGAGGCAGGCTTTATTATCTAGGGAGAAGACAAAGCCTTGAGACAGGAGCAGCGGATTAAAATCAGCAAAAGATTTGCAGAACAAGAAGATGATATGATATGAGGAGGAGAACATACAAATACAACAACCAAAAGATTTGAATTATCAATTGGTGTTGGTGTGGGTGAGGAGCAGCGTTGGAAGCATCAAAACCGCAGATTTGCAGCTCTGCAACGCCGCCATGCCCTCTCTCTTTGTCGACCCTCTTGCATTTATCTTCTTCCCACTATTTTAATCTCCATATCATCATCCCTTCTCAATTGCAAGATTGTGTTATTGTGTGTTAACTGTGTAGATAGAGAGAGAGAGGGTTTGGTTGATTAGCTTTTTGTTTAGCACTGTTTTGGGGAGTTTATATATTTGGGCCTCAACTCTGTGTAGCAACGAAACGGGGTTCTTTTTGAACTGGGGATCCGACGGTGGAGAGAGACGACACGTGGCGGATGATGATGATGATGATGATGATGAGTTTTGGTTTGTTGTTAATGGTTACCACAACAACAACAACGCCACCTTAACGGCTTAAATTCCTCTGCTCTCTCGTCTCTCTTTTTCCCCACATACTAGTACTCTCTCGCTACTTTTTTAGTGAAGGAATCGAGGAATCGATTCATGGAGTTTTAATTCGAGTTGCTTTCAAAAAAAAAAACGAAATTTATGAGATCGAAGGCTTGGTTATCTGGGAGGGAAATGAGGGTGTTTTGTTGGAGAAAAATAAATGGGAAACATTCTAATATTTTGATCATAATGTATTGAGTTAAACACATGACTAAATGTAAATGAGTTCATGCATTGGGGTGAGTTAAACCCATAACTATCTTTTGAAGAGATCGTACGCATCATTACTTATGATAGTACCATGAAGTCTCGATTCAAGATTAATAGATTGCGCATTAGAGGATCCTTAACTATGTTTCGAGTTACAACGTTTTTCACAAGTTGGCATGGTTTATAAAATAGTGAGCAATCTTGACAAGAGAAAAAAAGGCCGAAGATGAGTAGCTAAGTTGTGAGTTACAAGAAAGATTGAGCTATATGTAATTAACAATCTCATTTAGGTACATCACAATTGATCTCTTCTCTCTTATTCTCGAGTCGTGCCCTTGTGTAGTTCTGATTTCAACATTCAACAACGTACGTTATGATCTCGACTAGTATATAGTTTGGTGTTTTTTTGGTATTTCTTCGCTTTCTCATATTAGGTTGTTAGGGCATCCACAATGGAGAAAGTGTGGAAATTTCTTAACATAAAAAGAAAAAAATAAATTAGATATAATAAGAGATTTGGCAGAAAAAATTTCTTAAATGTCAGACCACATTTCTTGAAGGAGAGTAGTATGAGGAAGGAGAAAACAAATTTCTCTAGTAAAAGCTGAATTTTTATAGGATTTTTTTATTTAACCTTTCCTTTTCAAGTTAAGAAATCTTCCATAATTTCTCCATTGTAGATGCTCTTATATTATTGAGTTTTTCGACCTCTCAACGTACTTCAAGTCTATGACTAACTATATATATCAAGTTCTCTTGTTGCATAATGTGATATGTATATTAGTCGTAATCAAATATTTCAAAGTTGCACTATTATTAGCATTAATAACCTGTTGGGACCAATTTGGATGGGAATTACTGTTAATACGGTTCATTAAATATGGGTGGAAGAAAAAGATGGTTCACACTCTTGTTATAATGAGTACTCCATATTGTGTTTGGGGCCTAAAAATGTGTAAAAAGAGTTGACTAATTGCAAAAGGTTAAAACAAGGGACATATATGTCATTTGGTCATCTTGCAATCTTGCATGCCTTGTTACACTTCAACAACAGTTTATGGCAGGTAAAAACTCAGCTTTTTCCCCCTTGGTGCAAACCGTGCAATACCAAATTCGTCGTATTTTTTCGGGATAACAAAATCATTCGCGTAGTAAGAGTACGGACAAATTGTCAAGGTTTATTAATTAAAAAGAAAAAAAGTACGGAGTAAATAAATATGGCCATAGTTTTGTCAGAAAATTCTATGGAACATTTACAATGGATAAATCCATCCTAAAACTTAAATTAAAAATAAATAAATAAATAAAATGTGGGGATATGTCAAATTTTTCAGAATAAATCTTTTTTTTTTCTAGTTTTTACTCTTATAAAAGAAAATTTTCATTGCACATTTCTCTACAAATTATTACAAAAATTAATTATTTTTTATTTTTTAATGGGTAATAAAAAGATTTTGTATTCTCTATTGTGGATGCTTTTATATAGACTTGGGTATGATTTTGGAACCGATCTTTAACTAGTTTTCCGGTTTCGACTCAGGTTCCGTGCCGGTTCTGGACCGGTTTCAGCCAGTTTTGAGACCAGTTCTATTTGATTCAAGTTCTGAAACCGCTAAAAGTTAAAGGATTAAGAAATTGTCTTTTATTTTATTTTAAAAAAGATTTTTTTTTGTTAAATTCAGACATATGAGCATATTCAACCTTCTTTTGACGTATAAATTTGGTGGACTAACCCTAAATTGTAGCCCTAAATTTGCACCAAAGAAGATACCAACATTGATAACTTACAGTTGCGACTAGGAAGTTGAGGAGCCCTAATCGTTTCAAGGAGATGAAGTCAAGGAGCAATGACAGGAATGAGGTTCGAAAGGGCTTAATTTCGCTCGGAATGAATTTTGTAGATGACAGCAACTAAGACGCCGGTGGCTATTGACAAGCGGTAGAATGTACAACGTGGAGGCAATGGACCGAGGTCACTGGGCAAGGATGGGGTGGGTTGACAACTGGCAGCCGGAGCGATAAAAAAGGATGGACCTGTCGGTTCAGTGATGGAAGCAGAACGAATTTAAAGTGGGGTACAATTTGTGCGAGGGGTTAAAAATCTACTTTCTAGCCTAACATTATTGATGGTCTTACTAATACCATTGGCATTTCAAAATAATCTCATTTTCAAATATTGATTCTATATTGACATGTGATAGAAAAATTGCTTCAACTTTTATTTCCTCACTTACACCTATTCTACTCGTGAAATGATGAACTCTAATATAAACTCTAATATAAACGTAGATAGTCAACACACTGCAACTTTAGAGGGGTAAGTTACATGGCATACACGATACGCTACGAAGCACCTCTAGCTTAGGATTTTAAGGGAGGCTTTATAAAAGATCAATTTGATTACGGCAAAACTAATTATTACTGTATGAACTAAATCAAGGGAAACCAGATGATTATACAGCTAGTGCCTTTTTTGATACAAGTCTATGTGAAGCTATCGATATTCCATAAATGTTTTAACAATTTGGGGACCAATTAATTAATCTTGTGGTCTAGCTTGTATGGATCTTACCAATCTACTAAATCATCTTGTTTGTTTTAGCACATGAACCCGTAACATTCATAAGCTATGCTCTGAAGATTTATAATTGGCAAAGTTTGTCCTAAAAAACGTATCACATGAGATAGCCTAGTGATAAGGGTTATTTATGGAGACAAATTTGAATGTTTAGGATTTCAACCCTACTTTTATTCCTTCGCCTGGGTGAGAAAAATATAGGTTTGACCGTTCCTCTTGCCATGGGAGCTAATCGACCAATAAACCGATTTACATTGTTTGTTGCCCTTGTCAACTAAGTCACACAGCTAGAATTTATTATCGAATGTGAATTCCTCGTCATAAAGCATAATATAAGATAATGATAACAATAAGTTTTATGAGATGGGATTTTTTATATAATATGTTGAAGTTTTGTAAGGCATTAATTTTAGGTCATGGCAGAGCTAGTGCAAATATATGGACATATAAGTTTAGGATTCATCTTTTAGAATAAAAATTACATAGATACTTACAATTACTCGGGCTAGTTATGTGATATGATGTATGTAAGTTCTTCTAATATGAGAAGTGAGCTAACAAAAATTAGTTTCGCTATCCTTTGTGCATGACTTCATCTCTATCCTTTGTGCATGACTTCATCTCTTTTTAAAAGTTGGGTTAGTTATGTGATATGATGTATGTAAGTTCTTCTAATATGAGAAGTGAGCTAACAAAAATCGGATCTCGTCTAGAAAAGACATTAAAAATTAAGCTTAGCTTTAAAGTTACCTAATATAAATCTCATATCATATACGGTTAACATAAATACAAATCAAACTTAACCAATCCAAAATCGAATTTCTCAAGCACATTTTTGAGTTGAGAATATACAGCACAAACTCAATAGATCTGAGTCCGTATATACTGACATATAATTGTATATTGTTTTATTAATATGTAAAACATTTATATTATTATTTAATAATAAAAGTAAGATCTAGAAAATGGCTACATTGACTCATTAGTTAACTTGAACCCGTACGAGAACCTCTCATAACTCGACCAATATCACTTAGTAAAATAATTTAGATAAATTATATATATATATTTATACTTAGACAAATATCTTTATTTAAAAAATTAATGACATTGAATACTATTATAATTATATTTTTGAATTTAAATTCTACCTTAAATAAAAATTATCAAAATATTATCAGAATCAAAATTCAACTAAACTCGAAATCCAAATAACTCGATATCCGACTAAACCTAAAATCTATTAACCCAAAATTGGACTCACCCAAAATCTAATTGAACCGAATTCCGAATAATCCAATCGAAATTGAGCCTTACCAAATTAATTGAATACCTGGCCCGAAAGTCCGACCTAGTTGTCAAAATATCCGAATTTGATCGGAATCTATACCGACCCGAACACGAAACGACCCAACCGAAACCTTAACCAACCCACCCAATTGACCCATACTTTTTACTAAACACTACTTGCATGTTTCTCCTTTATTGCCGACTCGTTCAGCCGTGTCTCCTTAGTCATGCTTCTAGTTTATTTGAATATTTGAAAACCCACCAATAAGAATGTTCGAGGGCAACCTTCTACCATTTGTTTTTGTTAAGAAAATGAATTAGTGGACTCTCTTAAAGAACAGACGGTCGCCCTAAGACATCTAAATGAATCAGGTCTCAAAGACCTGAATCAACTCTAAGCGGGACAGTGGACGCGCAACGGTAGGACCCAATAATATAGTCTGCTGCAACCGAATAAAGGGCAACCTTCTACTCTTTCGTGAGGGAGGACCTCCTAATCTTTGTGTTTATAAGAAAAATATTGTACTCGTTGTGGTTGATATAGTTGCCCTTTTACAAATACCTGGTTAGCCAAAATGCCAAATGACTAGACGACATTTTCTGTTCTTGAAATTGCATTTAAAAATTGATGTCAACTATTATCGATCAATGCAAGGTAATTATAAGTTTCGCGCTCAATTAACTTTCTAGTTTACTGAAAAAAATTGAAACGTCGATACTACATATACTGAAAATTTGATGTCTGAATTTGGAGTATAAAAATGGAAAGTTGGAGGGAAATGGACTGGTCGATCTGAAACTGAAGAGAGTCAACTAAGGCGCGACAAACGCAAGGCTCGAGACAAGTTTTTGCAGTTATACAACACATACAGACATCCCACATTCAGACACATTTTATTCCTCCCGTACACTTTTACATATTCCACCCTACAAATATGATTCTTGTTTTTTAATCTTAAGAATGTCGAGTAATCCAAATTAAAATTTACATAATACGAGTATTAAAATATTTAAGTGTTGTAGAGTAAGAGATAGATTGTGTAGCCTCATTTGGATGGTACTTACAAGCCTTGCAATTTATCAATTATGTGAGGTTTATAAATTATAACCTCATGTCACTAGGTTGACTATAAGAATAAGCATTATTTTATTCAAATGTTTTGAGAATTGTCAATCTCACCATGAGCTTAAAAATTCAATTGTGAGAAGTTTATCAAAATTCCAAGGTATACATCATCAATTCCATTGAGAAGCTCATCGAAAAAGGCTTTCAGATCGTTTTTTTGTTGATTTGGTGATAGTTTGTATTGTTGGTAATGATTTTCAAACTTGAGATTATTTTTTATTAAAAGTTGATACTTTAGATTATTTCAAGTCATTGTTTCTAAGAATTAAACTATCTTATTATGTAAGTAAGAAGTTAGTAACCCATTGCCATATAATTTTGGGTTGTAATCTCATTTGTACTTAATAAGTCCACTTATTCACACCACTTCTAAAGTATTGGATATGAAACTTTATCAACCGTGAGTCTTGAAGTTGAATTGTAGTGAGTATGCAATTACTAATTAAGGGGTTAGGTCAGGCAAAAACGTCAACCTAAGTAAAAACTTAAAACAAGCTTTAGGTTGTCTATTTTGCTCTTTCCAACGGTTACCATATTGGGCCTATGATTCACAACATCGATCTATTAGGCCCATGAGCTCATTGACCCATCGACTTTTCTATCTTTATCAAATTCCTAAGCATGTATATATAATACTTTAATTCACCCCCTGATTTTGTTACTCTCCCGGTCACTTTTGCCGGTGTTCAGACTTCAGAGCACACCGGGGATGTGATGGTGAGCTGTACATTGGCAGGTGGAGGTGGGTTGTATACTGTTTTTGATGTAATTTTGGGATTAGGTTTAGACTTATTCTTAATTTAATCATCCAAAGTTAGACATTCTATATTGATAAGTCATAGCGTTCTTCTTGAACCCAAAGTTTTGACCAGAAAGAATTTAGCATGTTTCTAAAAGTAGTTTTACAAGTTTGTTCAATAATATTGAAACAGTTTATAATACTTTTGTCATTGAAGCCAAAATAATTATATCATAGTTAATTTTTATTATTTTATTTTGCTTGGCTTTTTGTTACTATGAGAAATATGAGATTAAAATGTTCAAAGATAATGCAATTTTTAAGCGCAAATCACTACATCTCATTAATAACTTCATACCTCAAATTTTCGAATTGACAAAATGTTAAGGCTAAAATGGCATTTAATATTAAACCGATCGAATCTGCCCACGGAGTCAAATCCTTGTTTACTAGTAGCATTTTTTATTGGGGTCAAAAGCACGATAGCTACCAACCAAGCCTTTTGTTCATTTGTGCAATACAATTGGTTTGCAAGCTAACTACTCTCGAACTCTTTATAAACATTGATAAAAGACAAGTAGAAATTGTATAGAGCCGAGGCACCATGATTTTGAACTATTAGATCATAGTACTCATAGTTATTAATCAAGGTATATATTAAAAAGAGAAGAAAACTTCGATCCATGGAAGTTTTTCCAATATATATAGGTGCTTTGATCAATACTTTCACAACTCATAAACATCACAACTTCTTCTATTGGATCAATTGCTACATTGAGTGGTGAAACATAAGCATACATATTGTTGGTTCTTAGAGTGCAAATGGCCAAACACCCTAAGATTATAGGGCTTGTGTTGTCCGCATTGCTCCTATTGGAGCTCTGCATTGCAGCTAGATTACCATTAAGTTTCGGAGTAGGTGGTGGTGGTGGAGGAGGGGAGGGAGGTGGTGGTGGAGGTGGGACGGGTGGCTCTGGGTATGGCTCGGGCTATGGCTCAGGGTATGGAGCAGGCGGAGGCTTAGGAATCGGATATGATGGGAGAAAGGGATATGGTAGTGGAAGCGGAGGTGGAGGTGGTGAAGGCGGGGGTGGACAAGGAGGTTATGGATCTGGGTATGGGTCTGGTTATGGATCGGGTTATGGGAAAGGAGGTGGAAGTGGTCTAGGAGGAGGTATGGGAGGTGGTGGAGGGGGAGGGTCAGGTGGAGGAGGCGGAGGAGGTCAAGGTGGTTCAGGCTATGGGAGTGGATATGGATCTGGATCCGGTTATGGTGGTGGTGTTGGGCTAGGCTCAAATGGATGGGGAGGGGGAGGAGGCCGTGGTGGAGGGGGTGGTGGTGGACAAGGGGGGTCCGGTTATGGTAGTGGGTACGGCTCTGGATCAGGATATGGAAGTGGTCGTGGTGTTGGTGGAGTTGGAAGTGGTGGAGGTGGAGGTGGAGGCGGTGGTGGTGGTGGTGGTGGAGGTGGAGGGCATGGTGGCTCGGGATATGGAAGTGGCTATGGCTCTGGGTCAGGCTATGGAAGTGGTCGTGGAAATGGAGGTGTTGGGAGTGGAAGAGGTGGTGGCGGTGGTGGTGGTGGAGGCGGCGGCGGCGGTTCTGGGTCTGGTTCAGGAAGTGGTTATGGTGGTGGCAATGCTGGGTGCCCTCCATAAGTCAAATAGTGCCCTTACGTACGTACTACCAAGTTATGCATGAAACTTTAGCTCAAGTGTTTACGTAATAACGTGCAGCAATTTGGGTTCACTCGTTGTACACCAATGAATAAAAGTGTTCCTTGCTGTTGTTTCCACCGATGAATAAAAGTGTTCCTTGTGTACTTCAATATTTTTGATTGAATCCTTGTTGTGTCATTCTATTAATGTATAAACGTGATCCTGTTATATCACTTTTGGTCTCTTCTGTGACTAGTAATAATAAGACCTCGTGTGGAGCTTGGAATTGTTGAACATGGTATGTTGAACATGGTATGTTGACCGTGCAGAACCACTCTATTCAAAGATAACAGACCATCGTCAAGCCAAATACAAAAAACAGTCACGTAATCCTCTTGCCAAATGCTTGAATCAAAGCTCAAATACCAGGAACATCAAGGAAAACACTCTGAAACTAACATGCATAAACAATTCCACTAGTACTATACTCTGATGACGGAAACTCTTAGAAAGCATAACATGAATGGGCTACTAAAACGTAGTTTTGATGACTTGGTGCCTCTTGATCTATCTAGTATTTCACTAATTCATACTAAGCAGACAAAAGCAAAGGCCATTTTGGCATTTCTGTGTACATATAATATAAAAGCTACCTCAGTAATCTTCAATATTTAGTTGCACTCTAGTTCCGAACACATCAAATTAGCCATCACACTACAGCACTCCATCTTCAAAGATAGAAGGATCATTTGCAAAGGACGTAACGGATCTCGTCTTCAACGGTCGTCCATCACAGGCGGCCTGTGTTTCTGCAGGTATAGTATCGAACCCAAACACAGATTCCTCGGTGTTCTCAACGGCTGCTAGAGGCACGGGGTTTCGCACTCCCAGAATTCAGATGCTGGGTCACGAAAATGACGCCCATCACTACTATGAGACATCCGACAAGAGTGCTGAAGAAGAAGGCCCCGGGCTGCCTTGTTTGAACAAAACCGTATACTCCGTTTTGGGTCACGACTATAATGTCGGTTAAACCGTCATTGGAGAAGTCGTCGCAGACCAAAACGTGGGTTGGCGGTGCAGGGAGATCTATGGTAGCAAGTATGCTGCCTCCAGGGGATAAGACGACGGCTTCTTGGTCTCCACCAGCAAGGATCACTTGTTGACTGTCGTGGACTCTTAGGGAGAACGGCTTCAGTGTTGGGGCCACTCTGCCAGATTCCATCATCCCTGATGGAGACGGGAGGTTTGACCAGGTTGCACCGGTCAAGATCTGCCACTGCCAGATCGCCTCGTGCCCGTGCAAATTAGGAGCGTACGCGGTTACCTTTAAGAGATTGAGACAGAGATCACTTCTAACAAGGTATACTAATTGAATGAATTTATAAATAACTTCATAAACCAAAATTTATCATAGGTGAAATATATATATACATAAATATAGATTATGGTTCATAAGGAAAAGAGTTGTTCTGTGGTAAAGAGCATACCTCCCCTCTATTTGTTAGAAAGATGACATCACCGTGGCTTCCCTTACGATGTCTATGGCCGTCGTGTTTAGGAATAAGAATTGGAGTTGCAACTTCCAAAGAACTAGCATCAGGGACACGCCCAAATGTCCGGAAATCCCCATGATGAAATAAATTAAAGGGGGAATAGTGACATATTGACGCATTAAAGAGCTGCTCGCGAACAGGTACCCCAGAGGTTGCTACTGCCCAACAGGGACGGAGTAGCTCCATAGATCCACTAATGACTTTTTGCTCGAATCCATGACCACCGACAACCTACATTACAAAACATAACCATGTTCATTTAGGGAATTGTATTATTTTAAAATGTCAGGAATTAGGTATACTAAACAACTCAATCACAGATGACAGATCTTAGGCTAGCAAAAAAGCCCAGAAATCAACCAGTCTACAAAGCTTATGTAGCATGGAGAAAGACTTGGTATTGCCTTTTGAAAGGCTCCTGGTAGTTACCATGGGGAAAAAATGAAAGAGATTTTTCTGAAAGGAACAGCAAAAGAGGGAAACGGCGGCAAGTATACCTGGACATGATCCAACACTCCGTCTCCATTAATATCAGCATGCAATCCACCTTCTTCAAGATGCAGCTGTATAAAAAAAATCGCATGGAACACAAATGCTAATAAGAATTACAATGCATAATATATATTAAAAAAATGCCACATTAGCCAATGAAAAACAAACAAAAATAAGCATGAGCAAAAAAGATCTATTGGCATCGGTATATAAAATCTTAAGAATCAAATCTCGTGCACATGTAATTGTTAATTCCAGCACCCTCACTTATATCAGTAATGGCATGGAAATGAAAAGAAAAACAAGAAGAGAACCCAGCAACAAGACAAATGGAATGACGAATGATCCAAGATTCACCTTGCAAATAGTGCGACCAGTAGCTAGATGGTAAGCCTCAATCCCTTCCTTCTCATGGACAACAACAACGTTAGGTACCCACCAAAGCTGAGTGTGGTTCGTTATTGTTGGTATATATGCCATTGTCTAACAAAAACGAATGCCAAAGAAAATGAGAGCATATTCTATCAACAGTTTCCAATACTATAAATCTTCAAATCAGAAGTAACTAGAGAGTGGAAGGCTATATCTAACAACAGACCAAATTAGTTAAACGCAAATTTTCTTCAGATCCAAACTAAAAAAAGTTAGCAGGCTGCAGGATAACATACAAGAGACTTGGCATGTTTTACTTAAAAGAAACATGTGAATGTCTCAAACATCTTACTTGCCTTCTTTGTTTTTGCGGAACTAGCATATCTTGCAGCTTTTCCAATCATCTTTGAAATCTTTTTGGAGTCATCTTTCCCTGGAGGATGGTTTTCTTCAGGCTTGTGGAAGGGATAATTTGAATTTTTACCAGACAGCTTCTTCACTGTTTTGCGTTTGTGCCTGCGGAAGTGTGCTAACTGAAACGAGGTGTCTTCCCTCCTCTCCTGTTAAAATAATCGTCAGACCCAGATTTCAATAGCAAACATGAGTATTAGCTTTTTTTAACACGGGGAGTGTACGGTGTATTCTACTAACCCAATGATGAGGCATCACACCAAGAATTGATTCTCTAAATTCCCTGCATTCAAACTATGAGAATCAATTTTAGCTATGTATGGAACTCAGAAAGTCTACTCAATAACCAAATATCAGTTCAATATACACAAGAAAAGCCAGAAAGCAGGTAACCAAGACAGCATGGAGAGCTGTTTCTTTCAGAAATGCACAACTACACCAGACAACAAGAGCTCATCAATATCTTTTCCAGAGCATGCCACAAGGAGTTAAATCAATAAATATAGTATGTAACATGTACGCCACAAGTTCTATGTATTTATTGTTTTGAGAACTTGCATATTGAACATTTGAAAAGCACAAGAAGAAATAAAATGAGCTGCATTTGAAATCAAGCAGAATTATAGCTTTTGAACTGTATCAGCCACAGTTAGGTGAATACCAACGAAGTAAGCATATAATTTCTCAAGAATATCACCACGGTTCAGTTTGGGCTACACTGCATAAAGAAACTCTTGCTTATGAAAATACAACCATAAGGCAAAGATGCAAAGAAACATACAAGAAGATCAATCCTCACATATACAAGCTGTACAGTGCACCAAAAAACAAATTGAAGATAATGATCAACGTTCCACTTACTTCTCCAGGATGACGACTGTTTAGGGCCTGAACATCAAGCTTGTAATTATGCTGTGGAATTAACATAGATGCATCTGATTGTTGTGGTTGCACCTCCTAAAAGGAACACATAAATGAGAAAAGAGTAATGATACATAGGATTGTATCAAAAAGTGCAGGCAGGGGCTGATCCTCATGTAAAAAATGAAAAGAAGGTGATATTAGTACTTATACTTATTGAGTGAAAGACTTAATTATTTAGATAAATTTACTTAATAACTTAAGAAAGCTCTATCATTAACAGACATAGTAGACACCATTATAGCAAGTATCCTACTGAAGTAGACAGTAAGAGGATGTTGCTTATCACAAGATCAAGATACCAAATAAGTTGATTATTAAAATCATTGGGAAAAACAATACTCTGATGGAGCTGCAAATGCTTTAATTTTTTTTTTTGATGTGTACAAATTGAACCCAAAGACATTATGGACATTTCACAGGTGAAAATAATAATTAAAACAAGCTAAGGAAACACTATTGAGACTAAAACTTTAATCTATAATCATTTGATCATCAAACACAACAAATGGATGATTACCATACGATGTATGCTACAAGTTAGTTAGCAGTGCAGGAAGAATAAAACTACTGCTAGCAGTATTGATTTATTGAATCTATCAACTGATGCACAAGCTGTGTCTAGCTTCCAGCATGAAATTTAACAAACAATGCCCATTCTAGTTTATGCCCTTAAAAAACTATAAAGCACGCATGAAAGCCCTAGCTGAGTAGCTGACAGAAGAAAAGGCTAATCAAATATTTCTTAATCAAGAAAAGAGCTCAAAAAAAGATGCAGAAGGAGATAGGGAACAACCTCTTCCTTCTTCCATCGAAGTTGGCCAGTTTTACCAGCAAATGCATACATCGCAAAATGACGTAAATCCATGGTTCCACTGTTCTCAATATTCTGCAGGAAGATAAAAGCATCACCATGTGAATTGTATGCAGAAAAAGCATGTCACACCTAGGAAGACATACTAGAATGCCAAGGAAGTAAATTTATAACTCCTTGTTGCATAACAGACCATGGACCAAGGTCAGGTACATATCTTTCAAGTATCCATACCTCTTTCTCACTAGCACTTCTTCTATGCTCTTCTGCATTTCTCTCTTCCGCATCAATCTCTTCAAAAGGATCCAGATAAACCTAGAACAATTGAAAACATACAGACTGCTATAAACTCATACTCTTGTAGGGTCATAAACTAACCTTCTAGAACTAGAGGTATGCAATATACACGATGAGTAATATATTCGAACGAACTTTATATTCTATCATGCCAAGAGATAGTGATCAATGTACGATCCCTAACTTAGGTAATTACTCCAACACTATCTTAAGAATGTCATGCTCAAAGACTCAATTACTATACCCCAGTTATATGGACTGAAGAAGCCATCGGTTTGGTAATCTGGGGGAATTGTTATAGCAAAGGCCCCTAATCCACTTAAGTTTTCAAGAAATGAGTGATTGATACATTTTGCAGGATTAGATGGTAGGGCAGTAAACCAGGAGAAAAAAACATACATGTGGCTGCATCTCCATCCTCCCACCAACAATTATTAGCCCAGTGTCTCCATGCTTTATGGTATAATTGCTTATAGAAATTGCAACCTCCAAATGATGAGCATTATGTGGAAAATCATCCTGTCAAGATCCATAAAATAAATCAAGATATAGGGAATACTAGTACGAAACTAACTGTAGGTGCTTTTCACCATCAGAATCCATACCAACCTGTAGGTTCGTTTCCCATAGCTTTTTAAGATTGTGGTCAAAACACATTACAGACCAACCTGATGTGACTACCACCAAAACCTGCTTTAATGCTTGCCCCTGTCTATAGTTTCGATCAATCACACCTGTTGCCATTGCAACAGCACGTCTACCAGACATGACACGGACTTTATCCGGCAATAAAGACACCTCAGCCAGAACACGTGCTTCAGCAAATCCTTCATCTGCACGTGCAAGATGGGGCTGCAAAACCTGCACAGATAGATAGGCCTTAAATCATAACAAAGCTAAAGCAATATCTTCTGAACATCAATAAGTTAATGAATCCACAATCAGAATCTGCCCCTTTTAAGTTGTAGAAACAGACATCAAAGAAGCACAATAGATATAGTAACACCAAGAGCAGACTTCAACTTAACCCCTAGCAATTTTTTCATCAGTAGTTCTCTTGTAACCAACCAACTCCATCTCTTACACTTCAGTGGAAAGTTTACTTTTGGTGTCACAAAATGTCATATCCATCCTAGAAAAAAGAAAACATGGTCTTAAGGTATTATCATTTCTCTTCCACAGCTATATTGCCTACAAATGTGGTTAAGACCTTTTGTTCCATAAAGAGAATAGTTACTATACAGATAACTCTGATACAACCAAAAGGTTGCTCAATTGTCATAATCATATGATTGTCTGTGGCTACCATGAAAAAAAGTTGAGATGAGGATTATTTTCACACAGATAAGCTTGGTTCAGATAATTAGACGATGCATAACACAACACGATCCTAGCTAGCACATGAAGTGTTTTACCAGGTAAAATTGGAGTACAACATCACCATTTTCTCATAGAAACTTCTCGAAGTAAAGTGAGAAAATTCACCAACAACGATAACACTATACAAGAGATCTACCTGGATTTTGGCATCGTGAGGAGCAATATATTTTGAGCATCAATAAGTTGTAGGAACAGACGTCAAAGAAGTACAATAGATATAGTAACATCAAGCATAGACTTCAACTTAACCCCTAGCAATTTTTTCATCAGTAGTTCTCATGTAACCAACTCCATCTCTTATAATTCAGTGGAATGTTTACTATAATCCTCATCTCAACCTATTTTCATAGAAGCCACAGACAATCATATCAATATGACAATTGAGCTAACATAACACGATCCTAGCTAACACATGAAGTGTTTTACCAGGTAAATTTTCCATCTGTTGCAGACAATGCAATAAGAGCCTGTAGCATTGGGACAAATTGGAGTACAGCATCACCAATTTCTCATAGAAAATTCTCGAAGTAAAGTGAGAAAATTTACCACCAACGAAGACACTATACAAGAGATCTACCTGGATTTTGGCATCGTGAGTAGCAACGAGAACTTCTCTCTTGCCATCGCCATTCAAATCCGCAACAATCGGCGGAGGGAGGCGCTCGCCTTCGTATTTGATAGGGTATTCGTCGGAGAGATGAATCCAAGCCTCTCGGAAGGAGAAATCGCCCTCGTGCTACGGACCATATGTACAAATCAATCAAACAATCAGCCGATTTGGGGGAAACACAATCGGAATCGGACGAAATCGATTTTTTTGCCGATTTGTGCAAGTAGAAGTTAGACGAAGGGGAAATCGAAAAGGGAGGTGGATTTGGGAGAGGAGAACGGACCTGGAGAGAGAAGAAGATGGCGAAGGCGCAGAGGATGAGAATTGCTAGGTCGCGTTTCCTCATACCTAGCTCGGTTGTGGAAGAAGGAATCCCTGGTTAGAACTGATCAGCGGTTGAAGACTCGGTGGTCTGGAACCAGAGGGAGAGTTGAAAAGAAGGGATGGGACAAACGGATTCGGGTCAGCCCGGATGACGGTTTTCGGGCCTCCAAAATCAAGATTATCATTTTTTTCCCTTTTTTTATTTTTTTATTCTAGTACTAGCTTAATTTGTCGCACCCTGCATCACTATTGTACTTATGAATAAATATTAAAGTTATTATTAAATATTGATATGGAAAATATAATATAAGTTTTATTGTGTAAACGTGTTTATAAGCCTCACATGTTTATGATTCAATATTGATTTGTGTCAAGTGTTAAGGCTGACATACGACCTCTGAAATAGGAACTTCTCTTGATTAGGCACACATGAACATAAGTTGAGCTCTTCTTATTACATTTTTGTAGGGTCGATATATAATCACAAACTTTGCCAAATTGTACTTGAGCATCATCTTTTGTTTTAAGCATTGCTTTAAACCTTACTTTCCATGCCTGGTTATGTGATATCAACATTGTACTCTCTTCTCAGATAGCTAATAAAGCTTGTCAACTTTCAATGGAGGTCATCCATGTAGTGCTTTAAATATCTAGTATTTTAGAATTTATATATTGTCACCCACAATCATACTTAGTAACCAATGTCTTCAACTAAAAGCTACCATCTTTCCTAAACTTCCTAACACATGCTCTAAAATTACGCAAAACATTATTGCACTTACACTTCTTCCTAGCATGCTTCATGACACAATCACACTTATATATCCAATAATCGGATACTCTAGTCTTGTCATTGTATAGGTAATACCAATCTCCATCGTTTTATATTTACCACTGTTTCAAAGCTTAGATTTTTTTTGAATAGTGCAATAATCAAACTAGACTTTAGATTTATTTTTTGAAGTCTACAAGATGGACTAAACTCTAGATACATGACATGTCTCTCTCCATCTGAGCCACTCACACTGCTCACGTCATCAGAATCATCCAACGGTATCTCATTATCAATGTTAGGTGCTTTTCCATCACTTGTTTCACGAATAATACCATTAGATGCAAACAGACCTACACCATCATCAACATTTTTCATCTGAATCCTCAAACTCTTCCTCTATTTGTGGCTCTATTAGATCTGGGGTTCCTCCCTAAGCACTCATAACAGGTGGCTGCAACTTTGGCTTAGGTTTTGGTTTTAGTTTCCAACCACACCACTTGTACTACTTAGATGAGATATAGGCTGAGAGTTTAGCTTAGATGAGCACTTGGGCTTTGGCTTCTCAAAGTTGTTAGACCGGTCTCTTCTCCTTGGACCACATAAAAGTGGATTAGTCCATCATTCCAACCACTTTTTGGACCATTTCCATGACATCACTATCTCCTCTAATCTCCTTCAAACCATTGTGAATTTTTGACCCGATTGTAAGAACCAAATCTCTCTCACACTCACCAACCTAACCTCTTCCCTCAATAAAGATTCCATAACAACTTTGGATATCATGTTTGGGTCAACACCTTAGTAAAGAATGACGTTTCCCTTTTTCGTAGCAGATTTCATTTGTTTGAGATGTATAAATCCACCATCATACTGGAAATTGAATGTTAAACTCATTTGCAAACAAGAGTAATAAATAGACAGCATTGTACATACTATTTTTGCAATACAAAATTTTAACAGGTTAGGATATTTGGATAAAAACAATTTATCAGCACAACATTGATAATCACACCTACCTGAGGAATCTTTACAAAAAAGATCATATTTTAAAGTGGATGCCAAGACAAAGAATCAAATATTTATCAATTTTACACCAACCTAAGTCTTCTAAAAGCCAACTATTGCTTCTACTCACACCAACCAATTTTATTCTACAATAAAAAGCAAATTTGATGCTCAAACTTCATATAGTCATTTTCCCATGTCATCTTATGTTTTGACCTATCAATGTAATTCAATGGGAGAGCATCCAAAGCGTGCTTATCGACAAAGGTCTTCTATAGTTGATGAATAAAAGTATTTTTCTTAAAAAAATAGTACTTAATTATCTAGAAGGTTGTTTTATGGAGTAAAAAAGACTAATTTTTTCTAAAAAGTACTTTTATTAAGAAAATGAAGCAAGCCCAAAATTTGCGTTATTTCTTGCTTGCGCCTCCTGAGTCGTTGTTGTAGGTCGATTAGAGCCTCAATCGACCCCAATTGCTCAATCGCCAATTAAGGCTTATTGGATCAATTAAGGCTTCGGGCGAATTCCATTCATTATGAGAACGAGTGGTTTCTCTAGACATAGTCATGCTAAACTGAAATAAGTTTGCCGGAATCCGGTGGGCCCGATACCGGAGAGATGATGACGGAGGGGGCGACCGCCATGCGTACATGCGCGAATGAGCCTGACCATATAAGCCCATGGGGTTCCATCCTAAAACCAATTGGCAATAGGAGGAGTAACTCATGTACTTATATGGTAGACAGTTTAGATTATGAATTCCGATGTACTTATATGGTTGGTTCCCAACAAAGTTTGGAGCTATCATATGTAAAGTTCTTTCATTTCTTTTGAATATAATAATCTCTTTCATTTAAAACTTTATATGAATTAAAACTTCCAACAATTACGATTAAAAGCTACTCTTAAACTTAATACAATATATTGGATAAATAAGATATAGAAGAGATTTTATATTTATGATTCCATAGCTAAGATATTATTATACTCCAAATGTTTATTGGATGGAAAGATCGGTCCGATATTGGGGGAAGAACTTTCATATCATCTCTAGTTACTGTGTACAAAGATAGTGATTAATTAAGTGTGCATTCCACTAAATTTCGAGGTTAGCGTACGTGGTTCAATTCACATCATCATATTGGGCAACTTAGTCTAGCATAAATAGCATTTGAATTGAGCAATGTCACTGTTCAACAAATAGTTGAAAACATTCTTTCAATTATTACATCTAACAAATCCATAATTAAACTCTACCATCTACGCACATATCAAGAGAAGAACACTAATTAAAACCATTCAACTAAACTAGAGCTCAATTTCTTTTTGGTCTTCAGCCCGGTTCGATTCGATTCGATCAGTTGAAGCTAGCCGACTCCTCGTCTATGGGGAGCCAAACTCTATTGGTGAACCAGATCGAGTCAGCAACCACCGCCACATCATCTTGGTTCCGGTGCCACGCGTAGTGGGCGTGAGTCCTGTTCTTGATCTCCAATATTCCATGCCCGAAGCTCGCTTCTCTCATCGCCGAGTAGTCTGGCATTGGCACCGTGAAGCTACATATGTAATGCACAATGCACATTATTAGGCCTACAAAACTCAATAAAATCTCAAACTAGACTAATTTTGTGTGCACATACTTGTCGGCCGCGCCTTCTATGTTTCCTCCGTCGCCCAAGTTCAAGTAAACCGGCGCATTCAAGTCCCTCACCGGAGTCGCTACACCATCCTTGATGTTCGACACTCGATGCTGCGGTTCATATAAACCAAAAAATATATATATTAGTTGTGCACTGATATAAGAAGAAGAAAAAATGTTTGTTAATATATAGAAGACATAATGTTACATTGTTGTAATAGTTGATATCCATTTGAGTTGGAATAAGAAAAAAGATTAAAATCATAATATAAAGCGAGACCAGAATCAATTTGGAGACGGTTGCATTTTATAATATATTGATTTGTTACTGTAAAGAATTTTGTTATGACGATAAGGACATACCGAGCGCTCGTATGAATGGACGTGGCCAGCGAGAACGAGGTCAACTTTGTACTGAACGAACCACGGCTCGAACGTGACTCGCATGCCTTCACCTTCCTTGTAGTGGTAGTTGTTGGAGTTGTAGATTGGGGCGTGCAACAATACAATTAGCCACGGCGTCTCGCTTCGGTTCACCTTAGGTAGTTCACCTTCAAGCCACGAGTATTGTGGGGTGTACTTTGCTATACATAACAAAATCAACGTTTAACCGTGACCAAGATTCATCATAAAACATAAGTAAACCAATCCACAAAATGATTGGTAAGTGCGTACCGAAAGCAGAGTATGAAGAAAGGACGATAATATGCGCAGGGCCACGCTTAACAGAGTACCATAGCGGAGACTCGCTATTAGATGCCTTAAATGGCACGTGATAACGTGACATATATGCCTTAAACAAATCATACTCGCCCTGTAAAAACAAACGTACACAAATGTTATAAAAGCATAGACATTATGGCCATGAACATGAGTTGAGCAAAGGATTGGTAGGGCTACGATTTCGGGGGCACGGTCCAATTCGTGGTTTCCGCTACACCAAACCCAGGCTTGGTACGCCGTGCTCTTCTCCACGAACCGCCCCCACGTATCCCATCGGTTTTGGTCGTGGTAAGGGTGGTCGTCGGCGTATGAGAGGTCACCCACAAAGAGCACCGCTTGCGCCTTTGGGCTTGCCATGTAATGCTCTAGGGTTTGGTTGGAAGCATATGTTTGACCCAAATCACCTAGCAATCAATTTATCTAAATGTTAATGAATGATGCTTCATAACTATTATCGAAGATACTAATATTAGAAAGATTTGGTACACGATAGAAAAACCGAATATTAAAACCAGAACATCATGTACCAATTATTCCGAAAGTATAAGGAATGTCGGGGCCAGGCTTGGAAGGAGTTGTGAACCAAAACCGGCGTGAGACGTTAGGTTCGCCAATCTCGTAGAAATACTTGGTATCATACTGCATTATAAAGCATAAAAATACAAACGTAAACCGTTACTATGCGTTCGTTGCATTAGCAAACTAAAGCAACAAGAAAAAAATAATCGATGCAATAACCTCTAAATCCTTGAGAAGAGCGTGATGAATATGCCCTGAAGTGTAGTGATAATATCCATATCTAGTGATTCCGGAGACTTCATTCTTCTTCTCCTTCTCGCCTTCATCGGCTTTCCAGTATCGAACGATGTTCGGGTGACGCTCTAATGGAGTCACCCACGACACGATCATTGCCCTGCCCGTCATGTCTCCTTGCGAGAGATGAACCTATATAAATTCAACGTTAGTCCAATAGTCCAACTAAATAGGTGATGACATTCGTGATCATTAGGGCTAGTTGTTTACCTGTTCTGGTGCATTGTAACCCGGTGGAGGTGGGAAGTTCTCGAGGGGTATTTCGATGGAAGGCTCGGCTCGTCTACGGTAAGAGCTCGTGACTCCTCCATTACATTGGGTGGTGGCAAGACTCAAGAGGAGAGCTAGAACCGCTACTAAAGAGAAGGGCGTCATTTTGGCAAATGAGAAGAGGTTGGAGAAGGTTAGCTAATGGAATATTGGAATGGGATTATGAGAGATTATATAGAGAAATATAGCACTTTTGTTGGTAGAAGGAGAAAATCTAGGAATAGCACCTTAGTTTTCCGTATATCAGTATATTTAAATTTTAAAAGATTTGCGGTACAATGAAAGGAATATTCTTTGTCAAATCTTATCTTGTTTCACCAAATCTATACTTGTGATATTATTGTACTTGATCGATTAGTGGAACCAGGGTGGTTCAACCGATAGACCCGCGAAAAATAAATAAAGTGAATCACGACCCAACTCAAGGGTTTGCGGGTCGACCCATTTGCTAGTTTGACTTAGTCAAATCGGTATATTTTATTCAATATGAAAATAAATGATGGATCGATCCTAAATACAGTGAATTTTTCTATAAAAATATATATTTTATTACTAGTAAAACTATAAAACATACATTTTAATATTAATAAAATAATAAAAATATATATAATATTTTAGTGTAACGGGTCATAGATAAATTCACAAACCCACAAGTTCAACTCGACCCGACCCGTTGAACACCCCACCGTGGAACTAAGTGGAAACGGAAAAGTGGAGCTAAGTTGTCGAGTTTATAGACATGATGAATATATGCAAATTGTGTGGTGCCGGTGGAGAATCAAATTGACAATGGGTCATGATCAAATGTCAAATATTTACTTTAAGTCATACGAAAAGAAAGATGGATAATAAAAGTGGTGGAATCGCACCACGAGAGGACGTTATGGCATACATATATGCAGCGTACACTCTAATGATAATATGGATGAATGTAACTGTATTTTATTTAAAGTCAATATAATGAATTGTGAGGCTAAGCAATGTAGATCGAAACCACACAAGGCACAATGAAAGGTTCTCTGAAAATTGTATTGCGCGTGGGTTAGTTTGAACAAGAAGGCAAGAGTGTTATATATATAACTAATTAATACAAAAACACTAATTCTTACCTTTTTCAAAAAAAAAAACTAATTAATACAAATTATACAACGCTTCACAAACTTAAATAGAAATTGACTAATATCCATGCCTTATGATACATCAAGTTATTGAAAGCTTATGCATTGTTCAACGACAATAAAGAATAGAGTGGGGCGAGTGCCAAGTGCATGAACTTGATCGACATATGTTCGTTGGAAAATCGAGACACATATATCATATATGAAAGATTTAGACTAAGGTCTAAGGGATAAAAAAAATGGTTCATCGAATGTTGCTATACTTTTGGAACTTAATATCTTTTTTATTTATCTATAAAGACTAATTTTACATATATTTGAATCTTTATAAAAATTAAATATAATTTTTGATTAATTTAGAAAATAAAAGTACATGTTTATCCGTTTTAATTACAAGTTACACCAAAATTCATGAATGTCTTTGATATATTCATAGATATTAGTTTTGTATATTTTTATTCATTTTGAATCAATTTTCAACTTGTTTTTAAGTATAAAAAATTTGAATTATATATGTATAAAATGGAGTTGAAAAATGGGAAAAATGAATTTATAAACTCATGGGCTTTTGAATGATAAGGGTAGAGTAAAAGGAAGATTATGATGATGTAGAAGTGAAAAAAAAATATAAATATTTTATGGGCTCATGCCTCATGGTGATCCTTAGAGGATACACATTGTTGGTGGACCAAATTTTTTGGTCATAAAAATAAAAATAAATAAATATAACTATATAAGAGAGAGGTATTATTTTAGAGAGGATGAGACTATGACCGGTCAAAATCAATCAATATATATTATAAAAGCTGACCGTTTTTGAGTCACCACATTGATTCTGGCCCCGCTTGATTTTATTTTATTTTTCCAACTCAAATAGATAATAACATCTCTATATCTTTTTTTTCCTTAATTATCTAATCCTCAATTTTATCTTTAAAATCATACTATCTAACTTTAATTTTATTTTCCTTAAATAATTTTACCACATCAATTAATACATGATTTTGTAAAATCACGTAATGATTTATACCCGTGGAACTGAGAATAATTTCGATAATACGTAAGTTTAAATAATTTATTATTTAATCAACGTAATATTAAAAAGATTTTATTGAAATAATTGAATATATACGGAGTACAGATTATCACGTGATGATAATATGTACTTACGTGAAATGAAATATCTTTGATAAGTCGTAAGTTAGGTATCTTCTCAATATGTACTTTTAGTATATTATCACGTAAGTATAACTCACATAATGATTTATGGATAAATATTCTATTTATTATCTATCTTTAATACGATCCATACCACGTTAAATATATATATATATATATAAAATAAGTTGACCGTTTTCGCGCCACCACATTGATTCTGGCCCCACTGCATATTTAATAAAAAAATAGTTTTTATTTATGTTATTTCAGTTAATCTAATTATATTTCTTATTATCTATTTATGTAAAAAATATGATCAAATTTTCAAATTTTGGTAAGATATTCTATCGTTTTAATATATCACTTATCCTTTCTAAAGTTGATTTTGGACCTACCATATTTTTTATAATAAAATAGTTTTTATTTGTGGTATTTCATTTAAATTGATAAAATTTTATTATCTATTTATATAAAAGATAAATTTAAATTTTTGAATTTTGGTAAGATATTCTATCACTTAATTGAAAAGCTTGACTTGGTAAGATATCCTATCTTTTTTAATATATCACTTAATTGAAATACATGATTTTAATATATATCTTGAATTTTTGAAATATAACTACTATGAACTAATTATATTTGATTTACCTAATTAAATTTAGAATTTTTAAGATAAAAATTCTAATTTTTTTTAATAGAAAGACTAATTTTGTTACTTTATTATTTGATTTATTTGAATAAATTCAGCATTTTTAAGCTTAATTTAACTAATTTCTATATTTACATGATCTACTATATATGTTTTTACCCATTGTATTTGATTTTTTTTCCTATCTTGATGACAAATTTGATTTTTTAGCCAAATAATAATTTCGATTTGTATCTTGATAACGTACGTCTTTTTCAACTTTTTTACTTATTTACAAACTAATCCCGCAATTTTTCTCAAATTATTAATCGCCCCTTTTCCCCCTAATACAAATATACAAGTGGTCGTTTTTTAACCACCAAATAAATTTTGACCCTACCTCATATATAAAAAAAGCTATTTTTATTATTCGCATTATATAGGGTTTTCCTATTGAATTTTTTCTTATCTACTTATAAGGAAAAACTTTTGTCAATTATTAATTCTTAAAGCATTATAGGGAAAAATCTTTCACAAACAAATTAAGAAAATGTAATAACCCTCTATTTTACGTAGGGGTAAAATTGTAATTTACCTTTGCATTATATCCAAAAATATTAATAATAAGTTGTTATTAATATTTATCAAAATAATAACCCTTGCTCATATTAAATTAAACCACATGAATATGGTCATGGTAATTCAAGCACTAATGTTATAAAATCAAGCTTATAATTATTTAATTCCTTATAAACTTTATTTATGGGTACATACAAAGTCATGTACAAATATGTTAAAGTTAATGTTATAATATAAAGTATAAAATAAGTGTGTAATTTCATGTCATAAGGGCATATTTGCCACTTTTGAAAGTTTGGGCCATTTCCAAACCCTTCTTCTCCAAAACCCCATTTTCGAGTTCAATCTTCAAGTCATCGGTTTGAGCTCGTTTCTAAACGGAAATGGATTCCGTAAGCTGCATAGGATCCTTCTCGCCCATTACTACAATATCCCTCATTCAATTGGTCGGATTAATTGCAATACTTATCCCGAATGAGATAAGCTTCGACCTAGGGTTTATTGTACTTGGACGGATTTTCGGCCAAATTGGCTTGAATTATAGTGGATAAGACCGTTGGAGAGCTTAGGATACTCTTATCCATCGTCATACGCATCTAATTGCGATTAAAGACGAGTAAAGTCATCCTCATCAACCGAATTGAAGAATGGGCATTCAAGGCATTAAGGGCTCGTAACCGGCGACTTGGGGCGCAAGGATTCGAGCCAAAACCCCAACTATAAAAGGGGCTGCCGATGGGAATCGAGAGAACGCATTCCTATTCACCAAAATCTCTCAAAAATCGTAGGTTAAAGCTCTCGAAGTCGCTCGGAATCGCCGGAATCCGACGAAGAACGACGCCAGCCCTGTTTTCGCGCAGTCTACTTCACCGCTCTCGTTCTCACTCGTCCGGCCACCAAATCCGACGCCGTCACCACCATCGTGTTCACGAAGTTCCCCTCTTTCCAGATCTGTGCTCGGAGCTGCCTATAGTCGCCGGAATCCACCGCTAGGAGTCGGTAAACATCACTGTCTGACCCCTGTTTTTCCGTCCTTTGGCTGGCCGTTTGGATTCAAAAACCCGAGCACCGGTCGGGCCCGACCCGGCCCGGCCGATCTGCTCGATATCTTGTATAAAAATTAATAATCAAATTAATTTAAATAAAAACAAATGATTAATATTATAATTATAATTACCTAGTTATATAACTTGGATTAATGAGAATAATATTGTTAGTCATATTAGTAAGGTTAATAAAATTGTGTTAGAAAAATAATAAAATATTGTTATATGTTATATATTGTACCTTATATGAAAATGTAGTTCTTACATACTTAGGTATATGATTAAGATGTAGATCTATCATTATTAGTTTTATCACTTGACTATAATATGAGTATACAAGTTAATTTATGACATCCTAAAGCATGCTTAGGGAATTTTGTAAGATTCTTATAATATATGTATGAGTATGTTGACCTAATGATATCCTTAAGAATATGTTATTAGAATTAATATGATAATAACATTAAGATGGATTACAATTTTAGGTATTATATAATTAGATTTCCTTATACACTAAAGTATAATGAATTGGTTAGATATTATATAGTAAGTATCCAACTATTATTATAGTTAAAGGAAAATGGTTATAAAATTTATAAGTATGTATAGGATGACAAATAAAGAAATTTCTTAATAAAATTAATATATCAAGAATCAAGATTTATAATAACATAATATAACTTAATAAAGGGTTATTATTGAGTTAGAGTTTATGAAGGATATAAGCTCTAACATTCTTATTCAAAATAAATTGTAATGATTTATTTTGATTTATCTTGTCTTTCCAGTTCGTTCGTTATCGAAGATCTAAGTCTTCGTCGTTAACCTTTCCGTCAAGTTATTTCTCAAGTTCGATTTCAAGGCAAATGGTTTGGTTCTTTTTATCATGATTTCGTATTTGCATCATTTGCTTTGAAACGTATCTTCATGAATTGTTGGGAACTAAATGTGTGAATAAAATCAACCTAGGATAATTCTATTGTTATAGATTTATCGACCATTATATATAGGTTGTTCTAGTTGCGCTAGTTATGGACTTAGGTCTCGATGTGTGTGACCTATGTGTGATTATCATGAATCTAGCGTAGTTTAAAAGTTATGTACTTGTTTGTATTTGGCTTGTCGTACTTTGTACCTAGCCCTCGGTCATGACCCATATCACTCAACCGCTGAGTGGTGTTCGCACTTCCAAGTGCCATGGGACGTAGGCGCCCGTATTCCTATTCTCTCGTGTAAAACGTACTTGTTAATTAAGTGTAATTTTCATGTGGATTTAAAAGGAACCAAGATAAGTGCTTATGCACACCTTAATGTACCATATAGGATGGTTAGTACAAAATGGAATACCGTCCTCACTCTCGGATAGTTCTATGTCTAGCTCCAATCTGAACGTCTTGTCGACTTGTTAAAACGCTTATAAAATGGCAAGATGGGCTTGGTACTTAAGCGTCTTCGTGACCACCTCCCCGTCGGCACTTACGAGTAGGATGAGGTTGGTAGAGGCATAGGTTATCAACGAGAGTTTAATCACAAAGAATGACGCTAAGTGCAAGATTACGTTCCCAACAAATTCTCCACTCTTTTGTCAAAGTATTCCACTTTCGTAAAGTATTATTCTAATTCTTTAGTCTATCTTAAAAGTCATGCTCGTTTTCTCGTGAGAGGTAGTAGAGGGTTAGGCTATCGTCCAGTTTTCATTCGGTTTCGACATCCGTCTCTAGTTCCTCTCACTAACCCGAACCATTTTTGAAAATCCCATTTGTTTAGTCTTTCGCAAGACTAACCCGACCACCCTTTTTCCTTTGCATGGTCGGCTGGTGTCAACCGTCTTTTCGTTGCGGCGCATCAGGTGAAGGAGTCGTTATTCGAGATTAAAGGTGCCTATAAGCCAAGTCATTTCTCTCTGTCCATTTTAGACTTTTTATAACTTAATTTCGTATTGAGATTCCCGAGGTGTGGGAACCAATACAAGACTTAAATAATTACATTGTGACCTTTAAGACTTTGGTTTTGTTTATTATAAAGTTGTATTTTAATTCCGCATTAACTATTATCGACTCCTGTGATAACTATAAAGCCTAGGGTGACTTCGGGAGTTTCAACCCGAGGTCATTGGCGGTAATATCCCTATAGAAGAAGGGGGTGTTACAGAAAAATATATGAATATTGGATTCAACTTATTTCTTTAATATATTAAATTTTTATAAACTTTATCAATTTATCAGTTGATGAATTTTTGTAATTATATTTACATTTATGATAGTCGTTATTAATATATGATAAAAATTGAAAGTAAAATATCAATTTATATTCTTATAATCAGGCTTTATAAAAATATATGTCTTATATATATTTTTTGGGATAAATGAACTTCAAAGACAATATCACTCTTTTTAAAAGATAAAAAACATGTCCATATAATAAAACTTATATAATATTTTTAATATAAATATTTAATTATAAAATATATTATTTTTTAAATATTTTTAAGTGAAATAGTTGTGCATGGCACGACGGGTTAATCTAGTATAAATAAAATAAAATGAAGTTTTATTTTATAACAAAATCAAGTATAAGAATATAATTTATAAAAATGAACTTTTGGTCAAAATGAAGTTTGTAGACCACATGTCCCACACTCCCACTAAGGCCAAAATGAAGTTTTGGTCTTCAATTGTGGTGGTGACACATGCCCATGAGAAAGAATATAAGAAAAATAAAATAAAATTTATAAAAAGAGAAAATGCAAAAGTATATTATTTTATTTTGATGGTCAAACAAATTTGTTAACCGATATATATGCTCTCTTCACCCTAGGGAATGCCCTAACTTGTTATTATGTGCATTATATACAAGACGGAATTCGGCATTATTATGTTGTTAGTGCTTCTATTTGTTGTAGTTTGTAGATATGACCTCTCGTTTTACGTATAATATAATACTAGTATTAATCCCGTGTCTTGAAGGCACGATTTAATTTAGCTAAAATCTTAGTTTAAATTTTATATAAAGTTTTTCGAAAGAATAATTTGATATAAAATTCTGTATTAGTGATTTGTTTCTTATGAGATTTGTTTTAATGATATACAACTAAATAAAAATATATTTATTGAAAATTATAAAGAGTGGATTTTCATTATGTATTCAATTTTGGATAGTTTTTTTTAAAGATTTGGATAGATTTATTACTAATATTAGCACGAATTTGATTTAACTAAAAACTTATTTTTAAATTTTATATAAACTTATCCAAAAAAACTATTTGATATAAAACCTTGTATCATTTTATTTAATTTGTTTTTTTATGAGATTTAATTAATGATACAGTATTTTGCTATACTATATTCTTTTTATTGAACAAGGATTTGTAGGATTATAGTTTTTGTATTAAGGACTGAATACTCTTAAGATTTGTAAGATTTATTTTAATGTTTATGAATTATAATTATAATTTTGTATTTAATTAGAGTTCACATATGTTTTTCTATATTATTCTTTTAATATCTAATTTAGTATATAGTAAGATTAATAAATTATATATTGAAGGAAACCTTATAGATACAATTTCAATGATATATATTCTTTCATATTTTACATATATGTGGGGTCTACAATCAAAATCAAACAATTAACTTATTTGAATTGTTTTTTGATCTAACTTAACTTTTTTTTTTGGTTGAATCTAACTTAACTTATTTTAATAAAAATGAGTGATGTGGTTCAATATGAAGTTGACACATATCGTGATAATTATTTTTAACTTCCGCTTTAGTATATAGTTATGATGATGATGATGATTATAATGATGATAAGTTTTATGTCAACTTGGGTTATCACGCTGTTACAAATTTGGAACACAAATTCGAGCCAACATTGATATTTCTCAGTTTGCTTATTATTTATCAAAAATGATCTTATGTGATAACCTCTCTCTTTCCGACACATTCCTCTTTTACATTTCGGTATTACATTTCAGTGTTTCGTTTAAATTTAAAAATTGTGTACATGTCATAAAAAAAACACTTGTATTGTAAACCCTTATATACATATTTGTACAATTGTTTATGTTGAAATTCCTATTATATAATTTTTTTAAAATAAAAAGGTAAAACACTTATACTCAAATCACCATTTTAATTTTAAAAACATTTATAATATAATTTTTAATACAAAAATTTGTATACATATGTATTTAGAGGTGTATAATATAAGTATAAATTTTGAATTTTTTTATAATATAAAGTCAATTTTTGTGTAAATGGAGCACCAAAATATAATGTGGAAGTGTAACCGATGATTTGGGTCGCTCTCCTTAATGGGAAACAAATAACAATCCTTAATTGAAAATCCAAAATTATACAATATGACGATACTTTGATCATCTACAAGGAAAAAGGATCTCAACATATTCCCAATTTATGCTTTACCTCGGATTCTTTCTTATCCATGTTAGTGGCAGAAATTTAATTTAAAGGAGAAATGAGGGCATATATCAAAACTATGATTACACGTGTAACCCCTATATATAACGCTTCGAGAAGCTTTATTAGTGGGGTTGTGTGGTGCAAGCGAACGACATTTTTGTTGAGAGAAATTAATAGAGTGAGAAAGATGGCAGAAGAAGGACAAGTGATCGGAGTTCACACCGTCGATTCCTGGAATGAATTGCTCCAAAAGGCCAACGATAACAAGAAACTGGTATGATCTAATTTACGATTATGTATTTTCCTTCGTGTTTTGTATGTGGTTGAAGACGACGATTGGGAACATAATTGTTGTCGTTTATGGTGATGATGACCTAAATCATTGTGGTTTATGACGAATTGGTTATGATGATCTAATTCTTTGTTCAAATCTTCTTGCGATTTAGATCGAGAGTTTAGATCTTAGTAGTGTTCTAGAAAAACGCCAGACGAATATCTAAGCACCGTCGAGTTGGATTAAAATGTTAGGTGGACAAAGACTGAATAACATCTAGACGGGACCCAGAAGAGATTTTTAGAACACGGGATCCGTAGTTGATGTTTACTTAGGTTCATATTTTGGACATTTGGTTTGGGAAATATATGGTGTCACTTAATGCTGTTTTTGGAACTTGTTCTCCTTCCAATATCTCTATGTGATTGTACTCCTATCCTAGAAATCATGTAAAACAAAGAAAACGTTTTTCTATTTTGTATTTGATTAGGACGTTGGTTTAATTAGTGGACGTTATTTATGGTGATGATGACCCAAATTGATGTTGTTTATGGTGATTATGACCTAAGTTCCTGTCGTTTGTGGTGTTGATCTAATTAGTTGCTATCACCTTTTGGGAAATTAAAGACGAACCTTCCTAGTTTCCTTATATTGCAAATTTAGATCTTAGTTTGTAGCTATTTTCCATGATGACAATTGTTTGTGAATACAGATGGTGGTGGACTTCACTGCATCATGGTGCGGACCATGTCGCATCATGGCTCCTATCTTGGCCGATCTGGCCAAGAAGCTTCCGAACGTCATCTTTGCGAAGGTGGACGTGGATGAGTTAAAGGTTGGAGTCAATTTTACAAGTTTTTTTCCTTAATCTTCATACTCAAAACTTTCATCCAATGTGAAGCCTAAGTTGTTTCTCTTTGTGTCCATGTGTTATTGCTCAGTCTGTTGCCCAGGATTGGGCGATAGAGGCGATGCCAACTTTCATGTTCTTACGAGAGGGCTCGATTCTCGACAAGGTCGTGGGAGCCAAGAAGGAGGACTTGCAAAACACCGTTGCAAAGCATTTGGCCACTGCTTGATTTGCTTATAAGAAAATTGCTATTGCAGAGTATCAGGTCTTTCTTTCAAAGTTTGTTGTTGACTTAAAACTCGTATTTAGCTTCTCGAATGAGTGTTTCCTCCTGTTGAACTCTTGGATTTGCCGTATTGCTTATGTTAGTAAACATATGATGTTATGTGGTTAGCATACACGGACTTGTTCTCGTTTGCTTCCGATGTTTTTTATGATTTGGAAGCAATGTTCAATAAAACGCTAGGCGGCTTTTAGGCGGAGAGGAGCCGCCTAGGGCGCTAGGCGGCTTAAACGGTTGGTTGCCTAGGCAGGTGAAAAGGCTTGGCGGACGGGGACCGTGTAGCGGCTACATAGGGCCTGGCAGACGGGGACCGTGTAGCACCTACATAAGGCCTAGAAGAGCGGCTGAAAAGGCTAGGCGGACGGGGACCGTGAAACGCCTACATAGGGCCTAGACGGACGGGGACCGTGAAGCGCCTACATAGGGCCTAGAGGAGATTTTTAGAACACGGTTTGGAGAACTATGCTACACTGGAACAGAGATTCCTGCTAACATAAATCGCCAACTCTTGTAAACACATAGGGCCTAGAAGAGCGGGTGAAAAGGCTAGGCGGACGGGGACCGTGTAGCGCCTACATAGGGCCTAGAAGAGATTTTTAGGATACTGTTCGAAGGACTATGCTACACGGGAACGAAGATTCCTGCTAGCATAAATCGCCAACTCGTGTAAACACACTATCCTATAAGAGTTTCCGGGCGACATAGTTGTCAAGTTGGCAATTCATGTAGAAGTACACTAGTAGCTACGACAACCTTGACATCCGCGTTGAACGGTTGCTCCAACATTCGTATTCGTATTCGTTCATGAAGCCTTTTTTAGAATACTGTTCTCCAACACTTGATGGATCATCGTATTCGTTCATGAAGCCTTTTTTAAGAACAACTCGATGGATCATCGTAACCATCTTCTCTAACACTCGATGGATCATCGAGTTCGTTCATGAAGCCTTTTTAAGAACAACTCGACGGATCATCGTATTCGTTCATGAAGACTTTTTTAAGAACAACCGCTACTACCTTGCTCTAAAAAGAATAGGGCAAACCGCCGCCTTGGAGTATCGAATCCGAGACCTACCTTCCATAGTTATCTTTGTCGCACAAAACCACTAGACATGGTCACATGTGCATCAACTTCGAACAACTTTAGCACTAATTAAATAATTTGAAATCCAGAAAAGTTTTATACAAGAATCACATTCTTCAAGCTAAAGCCTAAAGGAGAAATTTGATCCCTGTCTACTTCTTCTAGCGACCATAACGAGCATTAGGACCACAATCCATGTCCATTTTCCCACCATCTTATCTCTCCCAAGTGATAATGAATATATTCTCAACTAAAATTTAGAGATAAGTCCAAGATTTAAGATTATTCCACCACGAAAAAACCCATAAAGTAAATTTGCAATGCAAGATTCCATGACACTAGGAAGAGGGGCGGGCAAAGAAGAAGAACCAAGATGGTAATACGAGTTAAGTTACTCATCCCAAAACTCTAATATGATAACATTTCTCATCTCGTTTTATGTCGAAAATTCGGAATGAAAACTCGTTCCCGAATGAAATTAATAAGGAAAGGATACATGTTCTCATGTTCCTATCGTCTATGTTTCCGATTCTTGTGCCCATATGTTAAACGCTATGTCTACGGCCAAGTTACCCGAAAACTCTAATATGGTTGTTAGCCTTTTTACTTCTCATAGTCTATACTATAAGGGGTAAATTACATCGTTAGTCCTTATCGGTAACTTATCCCGTGTCATTAAGACTACTGACAAGGATTGATATTGCTAAAATCTTTGACTGGTTGATTCCATTCCATAACATTTCTCACGTGGTTTTGTGTCGAAACTTCGTACTGAAAACTTGTTCCTTAATGAAATTAAGAAGGAAAGGATTCATTTTTTCCTCATGTCCGTATCGTCTACGTTGCCGATTTTCATGCTCGTATATCATACGCTATTATCTAGTGCTATGTTACCCAAAAACTCTAATACGGTTGTTAGCCTTTTTACCTTTCATAGTTTATATCACGAGGGGTAAATTACATCGTTAGTCCTTATCGGTAATTTATCCGTGCCATTATTCATTAATACTACCGACAATGATTGATATAGTTAAAATCTTTGACTGGTTGATTAGTCTGACCTCTGACACATTCACCACCATAACTCGTTGTTTTTCACTCTTTGAAGGGACGAAGCAAGTGATTTTCAGAATAAACAACACCTTTCCCCAATGGAGAAGTATCAAATAAAAGCAGATACCGACGTGATGATTATGTTCTGCATATTACCATCTTATCCTCTTTCCCACGCTGCTTCCTGTGTGCTCTTTGTCTCGTCAACACCATCAATTCCCTCTCTCTGATTCCTCCGTCGCCGGAAACTAAACCTCTAGAATGTCCGCCTCTTCCGCCACCGCTCGCAAGGTCAGTTTCTGTAACCAAATTATTGCTCTTTTTGTCTTCTGATGGTAACTGATCGAGTCAATTTGGGGCTTCCATGGCCGATCAGACTCTGAGCAAGATTGCGACCAATCGCCTCCACAAGGAGCTCGCTGAGTGGCAGGTCAACCCTCCGATTGGATTCAAGTACAAAGTTTCCGATAATCTCCAGAGGTAATCAATCAATAGTCTTCTTCTAGGGTTTGTCCAATCCCCAATTTCATTCGCTTTCTGCTAGCGTTCAGTTAATTTTAATTCGGAATGGAGTGTTGGATTCTAGGGATATAAACGCAGTGGAAAAATATTACTACCTTTTATCCCAAACCCTAGGCTAGGATCCGTATGATAACGTAGAACAACCGAATTGCAAATTTAAGCCTTTCTTTAGATCAGCAAAGAGCCCCAAGTGTTGCTCCTTTATTGGTATCCACGCACACGAACGGGACAATGACCAACACCGAAACGGTTTGCTAGAGCCATTGTGGGTGTTTGCTTAGATTAATTGCTTGGATTAATTAAACTCTACTTTCCTCGTTATGGAAGAAGTAATTGACTTGAATTAATTCGGTTAGGTGGATAATTGAGGTGAATGGAGCCCCGGGGACTCTGTATGCCAACGAGACGTTTCAGCTTCAGGTTGATTTCCCTGAGCATTACCCTATGGAAGCTCCTCAGGTTTGAATGAATGAATCTTGTAGTGTTGATTGATTGATGATGAGATTAGGTTTAAGCTAGAAGAGATGGTTGATTGTGATTGGGGCTTTGTTTTGGCAGGTGATATTCTTGCATCCGGCTCCATTGCATCCTCATATTTACAGCAACGGCCACATATGCTTAGGTAAAGGCGCGTTTATGCTCGGAAATAGGTCTTAAGAAATGATTGGTACTGTGATAATAGCTTGCTTTCTCCATTGAACTGATCATGGAGTAGAATCTTTTGCTTCGATTGCTATCATTGATGTCTACGATGCAATTATCTTCTTTGCATCTCAAGGTTGCTTGTTTGAATGTTTCCTTAGAGATTTAAGTTGTATTGGGTCCCTTTCAAATCTGGTTGTTGGATGTATGAAACCTTCTTTGTGTCTTTGCTTCATCAAGCACTGAGCTTAGTTGCACATCGACAAGGTGAAGTCATTTGTACATGGAACTTTCATCTTATAAGTATTTGCACAATACCTTACTTTGTGCTATGTCTAATAGAACTGAGTCTAGATAGATCCCTGTAAGGTGCAGTTCATATTTTGATTGTTGAGACTTCATTTGCAATGGCTTCTTCATTTGTGTATGTTAAAAGAATAGACAAGATTGTTACTTGAATTTGATTGAGGCCTTGTTGAAGTATTTGCGCAATGGTTTTATGGAAAGATGTTGGATTGTGTGAATTGAAATGTGATAAACCGTTGGAACCCGTCACTTTTCTTAGTATTGTTATTCTCTTTGTTAGAACTGTGAACTTGTTCTTTTGCTCAAACTTGCATCATTAAATTGATATTAGAAGATCCTATCGGTAAACTAACCCTGCATTGTCTTATGGGCTGTAGATATTCTCTATGATTCGTGGTCACCGGCAATGACAGTGAGCTCAGTTTGCATCAGTATCCTGTCAATGCTGTCGAGCTCAACTGCGAAGGTTCGGAATCTTATCCTTTTCTCGTGGGCCAATTTCTTTATACGTATATTAGGTCCAAAGCAATAATAAGTAGCATTTCATGTACTGTCCTTAGACAGCAAAATTTTCAAATATATCTTGGTCTTGAAGTGCGTTTGAGTTTCATTCCTGAATTTTGACAATGTTAATGCAGCAACGTCCCGAAGACAATGACCGTTATGTTAGGAACTGTGGAAATGGAAGGTCCCCAAAGGAAACAAGATGGTGGTTCCATGATGACAAAGTGTAAAGACTAATAAGACTCAAATCCTGTATTACTTTGTATTGAGTCTTGAACTCATTAAATGAAAACAAACTTAAGACTACATAGAATGCTGTAATGAGGAATTTATGTTTTTGTAATTTGGGTGAACTTGACATCACTTATTAATAAAACCTCTCATTATAAAGATCAATGGAGGTTTATAATACTGTATCTATTTTTCATGCATCAGACGTGTTTGACAAAGTCCAAAAACAGAGTAACATATACTTGCTTGAATTGATCTTAAATTGCTTTCGTTTATAAAAAGAACACTTGAAAATCTCCTCAAATAAGACACATACTCACACACAACGCTCCAAAGACAACACAACATTGCAAAAGCAACTCAACTTAAGACCATTGAAAACACAAAAGGAAGAAAGAATACTACTAATGGTGATAAGGGTTGTTGATGCGCCTACAATTCTTCCTGATCTCACCGTTGTACCCCGTCAAAGGCGAGATGGTCTGCAACTTCACCATTGACTTCGCAAACTGCTCAAAGAAGTCCTCATTGCTATAAGCATACTTCTTTACAAGCTCAGCCGCCCCACGACTCTGGGTCAAGAGCACTTCATCAGAGTTGAGCAATCCTTTGTAGGCCAACAAGTTCTTGAAGTAGCTGTTGTCAAACTTCAAAGGGCTAGCATAGTCCAAGACGAAGAGGTTTTGGTCTCCACCGGAACGTGGGCAACGACCCCTTAGCTCGTTTCCATAGGCTTGGTTGAGAGTGTAGTCGGGTTTTCCATTGCCCCTCTGGTTGTACAATCTTTGCTTGAAGCTAGTGCACCTTGCATCTCCAATTGTGTGACTCCCTACATTGGGTACATAGTTTATAAGCTTATGAATCATAAAGTAGGATGTAACATGAATGAGAGGAGAGATTTCATACCAGAAAGTGCCACAAGGTCAACATAGTCAAGACCCTGTTGCTTGAACCTAGCAAGGATGGTTTGGAATGTGTTGTTAGGGGCCGGGATGTTGCTGTTGGCGCCACTCAAGCTAGCCGTTAAAGAGTCCCTTCTTCCCAACGGCAATTCCCAGTCTGGTCCTCCAGCCTACATATCAATATGTGCATATTCACATAAGAATTCTTGACAACTACAAAATACCATATGCACAAAATGGTTGAGCTAGTAGATTCTTACCACAACAGTTGATTCCTTAGAAGCTAGAACAAGTATATCAGCACACGAAACAGTCTCCGGGCATTCTTTCTCAACCATGGATTTGATCTCATCGAGGACCTCAAATCCACGAACCGAGTTTCGGTTAGGATTAGACCCCTTTTCACTCAATATGGACCCGGCGGTATCTAGGAGCAATGACGCGTCGCATCCCTACATTTCACAATAACATAAGCCAATCTCAAGCCTAAATGGTTCAGAAATCTTAACTGATCATAAACCCTTTAGTATATTTTTACCAACCTGGACAAAGCAATCATGGAAGGAGAGTCTCAACAAGGAGGCAGCCATCCTCGGTTCCTTGGCAACCGCCTTTTCGACAACATACCGTACAATGTGCTTCAGTTGCGGGCATGATCGGTCGTAGAACTGAGGGTAGAGATATCCACCTTGTTTGGACTGCATAGAGAGGCAGAACAATGGAGAAAATGCAAGGAGTAAGACAGCAGTTAGCAAAAAACTAGACTTGGCCATCTTGTTAATTTGTGCTACAATATGTGCTAGCTCTTGCTTTGGTTTGTGTATTGGTATTGGTTTGAATGTTGTGTCCATTAAAGATTGTGTCCTGGTGTATTTATACAAGTCCATGAAAGGCATTCCGTTGTCAAAATAATTTAGACATAATTATGAGCTAATGCGAAAAATATTCCATTTCTCTTTTGAATATGGTTACCCACTTCACTAACATTAATTTATTTGCTTATGTGCTCTAGCCTTCATTTGCATGTGGGAGCAGATAGCTTTTAACTGGGCCGCCAAAAGTTGTTGACCCGATTTTTTTTTCTTCTTAAGACAATTTACCAACAAACAATGTCAATGCCTACGAATGTGTCTAATTGACACTCTTCGAAAACATTCACTCACTGGTTTGTTTGTAAAGCATAAGGCAATAAGCCAGTTCATTCTAGGTTTAAATATTACCTCATGAAAGAAATTTAAAAATTAATACTCCATCCGGTTCAAAATAAGTGTCGTTTTAGCACTTTAGTTTTGATTCATTTTAAGTGCCGTCGTGAGTTTTCTAGGTAATTAATTTTTTTGGATTCATTCTAGGCAATTAACTAGGTGAGAGTAATGATAATTGTTATTGGAACGTGTTTTTATTGACCAAAGTCATTCATCTATTGATAAAAAAAAAGTGGTGGATGGTAAGATTGATAAAAGCTTTATGATTTTGACTATAATGATAACTTTTCTTAAAAACTGTGTTAAAAGCTAAAATGACACTTATTTTGAATCAGAGGGAGTATATTTTTTGAACAGAAGTTTTAAATGTAATTTTGTATAGCCATTACTATCATCATCTTTCTGAACTTCAGAGTTGGATAATTTTATTTTTATAAGTTGACTCAATATCTCTTTATAGTCCCTTGTGCGAATCCAACACAAGACGACGTTTTGCATGGGAAACCAGTTTTTTTGAGGATTTCAAATATCTATCTTTTTCCAACTATGTTATTATGCAATGAATTGATCTTTATTTTTTCTAACATTTGCTTTTACTCTCCACCAAAAAAAAAATTGCTTTTACTAAGTTATCTTATTTTTCAATGTACATTATAAGACTATGAATATATTTACCATATCTTTGTTAATCATCTATATCCATATTTGAAATATATTTTAATAACGAAATTAATTGTTTAAAATTTGAATGAACTCAATTTGATTCATAAAATTTATACTTTAGTCTTTTAAAAAATATTGATTTATAAATCAATCTGAACATGATTACTCTAAATCAATCTTTGATCAATTTAAAAGCATGTTTTAACCAATTTTGTTAAATTTTCTAAAATCACAAGATAATACATATTCATTAATACATTAATTCCAGCCCTACCCAGTATTTATAAAATTTATTTGTATTTCTATTATCTGAAGTTTTCATATTTACAAAAATTAGTTACTAATAGTAACTTATACATTATTAATTGATCTCTTAATTTTTTTTGAAAAGTTATAAGATAAGACAAAATACATACAATTTTATTCATCAAATTTATTGAATCATTTTTATTTTAAAAAAACATAAAATTGGAAAAAATCATATAAAATATTCGATGTATTATTATACATATTCCAATGGTTTTGTTGCTAATATACAAAATCATATTCTTATAATCAATCAAATATATATGGGTATAATTTGTATACCTTAATGTATTATGGTGGTTTTATTAGTTTTTTGGTAGCATATTATGGTGGTTCTACTAATTTAAAAAACAATTTAACAATATATAAGCTAATACATATATCATCAATGTGTATGAATTCCATAATACATGGTAAATATATTTATAGTCTTATGGGAAAACTCTTGTTAGAGAACTACACCTTGGACATATAAACTCCATAATGATTATCTCCAATGGAAAAACTCTTGTTAAAGAACTTGCATCTCAGACATATCAATTCCATTGGTTGACAATAATTTAAGCAAAGTTGTCAAATTTTGAGATTGTACATTGAAAATTTTCACCACATTGCCCTTTGACATCAGTTAAATTACTAGCATCACATACCAGATAATATTATTATATTAGTTAAGAACTCTCAAACACTCTAGGTAAGGAACCTCCCGTTACACATAGTCTAATTAGAGCTAAACACAATGATATCAATATATAAACATAAAAGAAAGAGCAATTTTAACACATGCTAGCCTCTTGTTAATTTAGCTTATGTGTCGGTCAAAGGACTAAGTCACATCATCAAGCATCTATATATATATATACTATAAACTTAGGAGGTATCCTCCATAAATACTCCATTTATTGATTATTGTAATCTTACTTATAAAAATCTCTTAAGTAGCATCACGGACCAGAGAATTAAGAACTTGAAATATGTTGTATCGTCCTCCAACAAAAAATCAAGCAATATAAGTTACAAATGTTTACCTATGCGAAAGTAATATCCAAAAGCTTCAAAGAAATTGCTATATACTTTTTTTCCTCCCAATACTTCCTTGAGAGAAGTTCAATTCTCCAATGTCCATGTGGCCCCTGTAGAGCCCTCCATTGGGTCCATGTGGCCCCTGAAGAGCCCTCCATTGGGTCCATGATATATAGCTCCTCCTTCAAAAGAAGGACTTCTAGTGACAATACAATAACATCTTTAGCAAGCAAACCCCATTTTTCTTCATCGAGTAACTTGTTGGTAGCCACAAAATGATCCCATTCAACCGATTCTGAGTGGCGTACCGCTATCTCTCTAGTGTGAACAATCTCTTTCGACTGATTCAACAACGACAACTTATAAAAAGCATACACTAGGTTAGAAACCCGGACAAATACAGAACACTTGTCTCCTGGGGAACATGAAAGAAAAGCATCACATCAGACAAATACAGAAAACTTGTAATCTGAGAACTAATTAGGCCATATTGAAAGCTTTTCTAATATATAAGACGTATGTTGACATGATATTACCTTTGAAGGTAAGGAAAACTCCATAATGATGGTCCTCTCCAATTGAGAAACTTTTGCTAGGGAACTGCAAGTTGGATATATCAACCCCCTGTGCTGATAGTGTTTCATGCAAAGTCCCAAAATTGGAAATTGTCCACTGAAATCTCCCAGAATATTTCCCTTTGACATCATTCAGACTACTAGCATCAGAGACAAGATAAAGAAAGAGCTGAAAGTATGCCGTGTCGTCCTGCAATAAAATCAGCTAAGTTGTCCATCTCCAGCATATGGTAAGCGTAGGCAGTTAAGCAATCACTCCTCTCATTCCCTTTGAAATCATCAATGTACCGATCACAAAACTCCCTAACCTTCCTATTTCCTCAACCGTTATGGAGTATTAGTTGCCCCATCATCAAGATGCTTTTCCCACTTGCATCCTAAGACCTCCACCGTTATGGAGTATTAGTTGCCCCATCATCAAGATGCTTTTCCCACTTGCATCCTGAGACCTCTCTGATTGCAGAATCAAAGAGAGGTGAACAGCGTCATCATCATCATACTCACAAATACACGTAGAGAAGTAGTGATCCCCCACCATGAAGGTTGTACTTATAATTGGATGCTTCTTCATTAGATCTACAAAACAAGAGAATTTTTGAAGGTCCCAAAGGATCCTAACAGCAGAGATTCCTGATTTTCCCTCAACTGCAACCTTCTCAACGAAAAAATATTCATCCAGAATCTCAACAGAAATCTTGATATCTAGGGTTTTGCAATCCCTAATCCTAGAGTTGGATAAAAACTGACTTATGCTTGATTCTCGGTTCCAAATATCCATCCTACACCCCCAATCAGCTACTTCAGTCTCAACCAGCTTATTGTTATCCACATCAAAGACCTTCACACCAAATCTGATGAAAGCATCACTAGAATTGTCTTGAGAAATGAAAGACAACGAAGCAAAATCATGGTCTCTAACTGAATCATCACCTTTCGGATGAATTTGAACCACAAAAACCATTTTTCTAACCTTGAAGGGCGGCGATGAGATCACACGTCTCTAATTACATTTGATGGACAACTTCTCCCTACCTTCTTCACTCCAAATCCCCACCCCCTCCATTATGAAGAAATCGTTGCCAGCGACGAAATTGAAAGCCGAAAACGAGAGCAAAATTGATTTGTTCTTGAGGACACCCGCTCGAACGAGCTCTCGGGAGATTTCACAAATCTGAAAACCCCAGAGTTAGATTTCAAAAAAGGAAAGACCCAGAGAAACAACCGGTTCACAAGGCAAGCCGGGCTCACTTATTCTAAACAAATAAAAGAAAACGAGTCAAGGTCAATTCCAAATTTCCAAGCGTGCCAAATGGAGCTGGCATTCGGGCCGGTTTCGATCCGTTCGATCCATATCGGTTCGGGTCATGTTTTGATCCGATTCAATTTGGTACGGGTTGGTTCGGTATGTGCTATTTGGGTTTGTGTCGATGTCAAGTTTATTTCGGCTTCAGGTTTTTGCATGTCGGATTGTGTTCGGGTTTGGGTTAGCGCGGATTGAGTTACATCCGAGTGCAATTAGAGCGGGTCGGGTTGTGGTGGGGTTTTAATTATGGTGTGTTCGGGTTTCAATGATTCTCACATATTAATATACTTATATTAGTGTTTGAATTAAAATAATCTCAACAATACTAATTTTCGCCCCCTCCAGTATGTCACATAAATGTTATTCTTTTATTTGTTTTATTTGTTTATACTGGTTTAGTGGATGGATAACTAATTTTGTATTTTTTTAATTACTTTTGGGTTTATTTATTGTATTGGATTGCAACTATATCAAACATATCATTTTAACTTCTAACTAGCTTAACCCGTCGTGCCATGCACGACTATTTCACTTAAAAATATTAAGATTATATTAAATATTTATATGGAAAATATAATATAAGTCTTATTGTATGGACATGTTTTTTTATCTCCTATAAAGAGTGATATTGTTGTTGAAATTCATATAACCCCAAATATATATATAAGAGATTATTTTTTCACTCATTTGTATACTTCTAAAAATAAGTAAAAAATTATTGAGAAAGATGTAAGTTATCAAGATATAAGTGGAAATTATTATTTGGCTAAAAAATCAAGTTTGTTATCAAGATATAAAAAAATTCAAACATAATGGGTAAAAAAATATAGTTGATCATGTATATATAAAAAATAAATCAAGCTTAAAAATTCTAAATTTATTCAAGTAAATCAAATAATAAAGTGAAAAAACTATTTTTTCTATTAAAAAATAATTTAAAATATTAGTTTAAAAATTCTAAATTTATTTAATTAAATCAAATATAATTAGTTGATAGTAATTATATTTCGAAAATTCAAAATATTTATTAGAATCATGTTTTTCAATTACGTGATATATTAGAAAAGATAGAATATCTTACCAAAATTCAAAATTTCGAATATATCTTTTACATAAATAGATAATATATAACTTAATCAAATTAATTGAAATAACACAAATAAAAACTATTTTTTTATCAAATATATGGTGGGTCCAGAATCAAATATAATTAGTTCATAGTAATTATATTTCGAAAATTAAAAATATTTATTAGAATCATGTTTTTCAATTAAGTGATATATTAGAAAAGATAGAATATCTTACCAAAATTCAAAAATTTGAATATATCTTTTACATAAATAGATAATATATAACTTAATCAAATTAATTGAAATACCACAAATAAAAACTATTGTTTTTATCAAATATACGGTGGGTCCAGAATCAAATATAATTTGTTCATAGTAACTATATTTCGAATATTAAAAATATTTATTAGAATCATGTTTTTCAATTAAGTGATATATTAGAAAAGATAGAATATCTTACCAAAATTCAAAAATTTTAATATATCTTTTACATAAATAGATAGTATATAACTTAATCAAATTAATTGAAATACCACAAATAAAAAGTATTTTTTTTTATCAAATATACGGTGGGTCCAGAATCAAATATAATTAGTTCATAGTAATTATATTTCAAAAATTCAAAATATTTATTAGATTAATTGAAATAACATAAATAAAAGCTATTTTTTTATCGAATATGCAGTGAGGCCAAAATCAATACAGTATAATTTTGGTTGAAAGACAATTTTGGTTGATGCAATTTTGGTTGAATTATTTACGTAGCAAAGTCAAAAGGTATTGAAAATTAATATAGTATATGGATAAGTATTTTATTTTATGTAATTTTGGTTGAGCTATGATTATTTACGTAGCAAATTTTAGTTGAACTATTTACGTAGCAAAGACAGAGTTATTTACGTAGCAAATCATGAACAAGTTTGGTTGAATTGCAATTTTTGTTTACGTAGCAAAGTTAAAAGATATTGAAAAATTTACCTACTATATTTTATGGATAGATATTGTATATGGATAGATATTGTACATGGGTAGATATTGTATACAATTAACTACTATTATATTGTATGGATAGATCATGAAAATTATGGTAGTTAATTAAAAGGCTTTAAAAATTATTTTGGTTAAATATCTGGTGAGGCCAGAATCAACGTGGTGGCTCGAAAACGGTCAGCTTTTATAATATATATTGATGATTGATTGATTGATTGATATTGATTAACGTGATTGTACAAAAATAACATAATACATTTCAACTTCCCACCAATATATCTATGCCATTTTAAGAAAAGTATTACTAGTACATTTCAACTTCCCGCCGGTATATTTATGTCCTTATTAAGCAAAGTATTTTGTTTTTGTCATCCTGATCAAATAAATGCGGGCTTTTAAATTTATTTATTTTTGGTTTTGTTTTTTTAAGGGTGATTCTACATTACTCATATATTGATTCATAATTTTAATTTTTTGTTATTTCCGAACATGCACATCTACTATCCATTATAATTTATAATACAATATAAAGTAGAACCTATGTATTTGTTAAAACTTGCGCCACCTCATCAACCTTGAATAAAAAAATGTTATTTGCGCCACATATCCATACTAAATAAAATAATACTTTTATTTAATAAAGGTAACTACATTTATAACTACTTAATATCTTATCCAATTTTTAATAGTTATCTTTTTCCTAATATACATCAATAGCAAATCTTGCTAGAATCAATAACAAATATGTTAAATTTGTACGGGATTAAATCAATATTTTGTACACATTAGAGATATGAGGATGAAAAATTATCTGTTACACACATCTCATATGACTTATTTCCAATAGTTAATTACTTAATATATGTTTTTTCAAATCATTTTTACACATAGTTTCTTAGATATTGTGAATAAATAATAATTTTATTTGTATCCTCTAAAAATATCTATTTTATGCAATTTTTGAAATCTATGTTATCTTACTTAATTTTGATATGAATATATAATTTTCATTTAATTTTTTTATTTTAGGTAAGAGAGACTTTTTTTAATTTTTTTTGAAGATTCTACGTAATCAATTAAAATAATAGATTTCATAATCGAAATTATAAAAATAAAATACATATAGCACTGTCGTAACTTGATCTTAAATTGGCTTCATTGATTAATAGACTAATTGCAAATCTCCTTTAATAAACACACATTATCGCACACAAACAACGCCCAAAAGGCAACACAATAATTGACAAAAGCAACTCAACTTAGAACCATTAAAACACCAAATGAAAATTACTAGTGGTGATTGGGATTGTTGACACGCCTGCAGTTCTTCCTGATCTCACCATTGTACCCTGTCAAAGGCGAGATCGTCTGCAACTTCACCATCGACTTCGCAAACTGCTCAAAGAAAGCATTGTTGTCATATGCATACTTCTTCACAAGCTCAGCCGCTCCTCGACTCTGGGTCAAGAGCACCTCATCAGAGTTGAGAAGTCCTTTGTAGGCCAACAAGTTCTTGAAGTAGGTGTTGTCAAACTTCAAAGGGCTAGCATAGTCCAAGACGAAGAGGTTTTGGTCTCCTCCAGAACGTGGGCAACGGCCCCTCAGCTCGTTTCCGTAGGCTTGGTTGAGAGTGTAGTCGGGTTTTCCATTGCCCCTCTGGTTGTACAATCTTTGCTTGAAGCTAGTGCACCTTGCATCTCCAATTGTGTGACTCCCTGGCATTGGGTAAATAGTTTATGAGCTTATTGTTGAATTTTGGTGGGCCAAGTTTAGATGAGTGATGTGTCGGGTATATAAGGTCGGGATTCACCATTTAACCCAAAAGCTGTCAATGAGTAGGGTTTCTCTTTTCCTTATATACTGGTAGACATTTTGCTCATATTATCGATGTGGGGAGTTTGTATCTCCAACACTTATCAACCCTAAATTAGGATGTAACACGAATGAGAGAAGAGATTTTATACCGGAAAGTGCAACAAGGTCAACATAGTCAAGACCATGTTGCTTGAACCGAGCAAGGATGGCTTGGAATGTGTTGTTAGGGGCCGGGATGTTGTTGTTGGCACCACTCAAGCTAGCCGTTAGAGAGTCCCTTCTTCCTAATGGTAGTTCCCAATCCGGTCCTCCGGCCTACGAAGATAACAATGTAAAGAATTCTTGATAACCTCATCTATACCATATCATCAAACAAAAAGCGGTTGAGTAGCTTCTTACCACAACAGTTGATTCCTTAGAAGCTAGAACAAGTATATCAGCACAGGAAACGGCCTCCGGGCATTCTTTCTCAACCATTGATTTGATCTCATCGAGCACCTCAAATCCACGAACCGAGTTTCGGTTAGGATTAGCCCCCTTTTCACTCGCTATGGATCCACTGGTATCCAGGAGCAATGACGCGTCACAGCCCTACATTTCACATTAACATAAACCAATTTAAAGCCTGAAATGATTCATGAAGTTGAGCTGATTATAAACCTTTTATTATCTTTTTACCAACCTGCACAAAGCAATCATGGAAGGAGAGCCTTAACAAGGAGGCAGCCATCCTCGGTTCCTTGGCAACCGCCTTTTCGACAACATACCGTACAATGTGCTTCAGTTGCGGGCATGATCGGTTGTAGAATTGAGGGTAGAGATATCCACCTTGTTTGTAATGCATAGAGAGGCAGAACAATGGAGAAAATGCAAGGAGTAAGACAGCAACTACCAAAAAACTCATGGACTTGGCCATCTTGTTTGTACTAAAGAATGTGCTAGCTTTTGCTTTGCGGTTTGTATATTGGTATTGCTTTGAATGATGTTTCCATTAGAGATGGTCTCCTGGAGTATTTATACAAGTTCATGAAAGGCATTCCCTTGTCAAATTAATTCAGACATAATTCTGAACTAATGCAACAAGCTGAAAATATTCCATTTCTCTTTTGATTATGGTTACCCACTTCACTAACATTAACAACTTTGGAGTTATTGTTATAATGGTTGTTTCCTTGGATGTGGTTGACTTGATTTCATTAATCTATTTGCTTCTGTGCTCTAGCCTTCGTTTGCAAGTGGGGTCAGATAGATTCGCTCATTGGTTTGCAAAACCAAAGGCAATAAATCTCTCCATGTGGTTTCTAGAGTTGTTAACACTTTCAACACGTACCGGAAATTTTAGAATTAAAATCCGATTTTTAAAACAATAAAGAGAAAATCTTATAATTGATTTTATTAAGAAAACATATAAAAGTAATAGTTAATTATTAAAAATATAATTTAATCATTTTTATTTAAATGTTCATAGTAAAATTGACATTTTATCCGGTTGGACAAGTCTGGATCCGAAAAGACCCGATTCTTAACCCGTTATAACTCATACCAACCCGAATTTGTATTTAATCCGCATCGGAACTCAACCAAAATGATATCTAAAAAAAACTAGTGATGTGAAAAGTTTAAATGAGAATTTGTTGCTTTGTATTACCATCGCCCGTCATGAATGGGATATTGAGATTTATGTCATTTTGTCCACATATCAGTTATCATAAAATCTTTTTACTATATACTATTAAAGTCTAAATGTTATTCATCCTTGATGTGATAGAATCAAAACCTAACCTAACTCGAGAAAAACAAACCAATCAAGAAATTTAGGGTTGAAATCCGACCCTAAAAGTAGCGGACAAAGGAAAAAACTGAACCTTATTGACCTTAATCGGATTGGGTTGAAACCCAAAACCGACCCGAACCCATTGGACTGCCCCGATTTTTGTATATATCTCGAATAATCATATTTTATTTTATATGATATAATCAATGTTATTATAAAAAAACTATAAAAAAATATTTTTTTTATCAAACATTATTATTTGATCATAATATTATTTTAACAATCATTAAAAATTCAAATTCTTAACTCGTTAGGTCACCCCGGACCTGTCCAATACCCGACCCATTTGACAACTCTAGGTACAACACATAATTGTCATATGCACCGGAGGAAGTAACCTTTTGGCTCAATTTAGCATAAAATCTATTATATATATTTAAAACCACTAAGGATTAAAGCCTCCTCATTGCGCCACATCATCTTTTTTCACATGGCGTTCATACGTTACGCCACCTCGGATTTTGCCACATGTCACGTTTTCATTAAGCAATGTCATACCATTTTTGCCATGTCATATTCCACGTAATATTATTTCCTTATTTATGACTTACATGTCATATTTAACTACAATTACAAAATAATGATTGTGAGCTTATACTTTTTTTCATTAAACCCTTATGAGTTACATGCAAAACAAAAATTGCCTATACTTTTTTTTTTCTTTTGACAATAAATAGATTTGAAGAATAAAATAAAACAAATCAATATTTACAGCAAAAAATTCGTAACTTATTAGTATTATTCTTTTAACAAGTACATAAGTTTTTAAGTAGGTTTTATTTCAAAAACAAATATGTTTAAGGTTATAAACAAATATATTAATACTACAATTATAAGATTTATTTTGTATCCAATTTAATGTTATAAACTTTCTAAAAAAGTTACATTCTAGAATACTTAATTAATCAATTTAGGGCTCCGAAAAAAAAATTAATCAATTTAGATTATAACTTTATTCGTAATATTTTCAATATCTTAAAATAAAGTTTGGTAGGATGGTTTTTGAGTTTATAAATTAAAAAAGATTTGGTTGAATACAGTTTAATTTGGATAGTTGATAAAGATATTTATACAAATAAATTTCTCACCAAATCTTTTTTGTGTCTTCAAAACCACAGCTACGTTTATTTTGGTTTTTTTTCTAGCAATTTTTTTGAAAAATTATGATAAAGGAATACGTTTTTTCAATCAAGTCTTTAATTTCCAATTTGGAATCTTTAGGATACTATAATCCTTCATTTCCGAAAAAATCTCAATAGTTACTATTTTTATTTGTCAGCAGATCTTAATAACATCTCTATCCAAATAAAACACTTGCAACAAAATCTTAAGATTTGTCGATGAAGTACTTGAAATTCAAAGATTTCCTATTCAAATGTAGATTTTAGCAATAGATCTTGGGTTTTTTCTTTGAACTTAGGATTGATTTAGAAAATTTTCATTAGTTGAATTGATTTACAATATTTACAGCAAAAAAATCGTAACTTATTATTATTCTTTTAACAAGTAGATTAGTTTTTAAGTAGGTTTTATTTCGAAAAAAATACATTTAAGGTTATAAAACAAATATATTAATACTACAATTATAAGATTTATTTCGTATCCAATTTAAGATTATAAACTTTCTAAAAAAGTTACATTCTAGAATATTAAGTTAATCAATTTAGATTGTAACTTTATCCGTAATTATATTGTTAGTTAATTGAAAATTTGTTTTGTATCCAGTTTAAGCATATAAACTTTCTAAGAAATATAAATTCTAAAATTTAATTAATCAATCAAGATTGTAACTTTATCACGTTATGTTTTCAAAATCTTATAATAAGGTTTGGTAGTTTTGTTAGAGATATTTTTACAAATACATTTCTTACCAAATCTTTTCAATTTTCTTCAAAAAACGGCTATGAGTTTTTTTTGGCAATTATTCTTTCACTTTTTTGACCTAATTATTCTTCCAAATTACTCTAAAGGAATACGTTTTTTTTAATACGGAGTAAAATCTTTAATTTCCAAATTGTAGTCTTTAGGATACTATAATCCTTCATTTCCGAAAAAATCTCAATAACTACAATTTTTATTTGTCAAAAAGTATTATTAACAATTTCAATCCAAATAAAACATTTGCAACAAAATCTTAACTAAGTTATTAGTATATTTTTTTTAATCGTAGATAAGTTCTATCAATACTTGAAATTTGAAGATTTCTCATTCAAATGTAGATTTTAATAACTATATATCTTGGATAGTTGGATTTTATTTTTTGAACTTAGGATTGATTTACCTTTTTGTTTTAGTAGAACTCCTTTACAAATTTAATTGTTAGTAGTTTCATTGGCATTCAAAAAAATATGTAATATGTCTTAGATTTATTATTATTTCTAAAAAGGTGATGGAAAAATCATTAATGATAAAATAAGAATGCTTAAACAAATAAACAATAGAGATATTCTGTTAAAATTTAAATAAGTCTTTCTATCATGTTTTAAGTTAAGATCATAATAACAATAGTCAATCTAAGTTATAAATTGTTTGATTGATGTTATACATATAAAAAAATTATAAAATCCGCGCAATGCGCGGGGAACTGTACTAGTTCTATTCTATGATTTCTATTTAATGGTTTCCTTTCTCCAATCAAATTGATTAGTCATTAGATGAGCGATTTTTACCCTCCCTAAATACGCATCATGTTGTCTAGCTAGTTCAATTGTGAACATTTGAAATTTCATACTTAGCTTTGAAAATACAAAGTAACTAGTACAAATCCCGTACCATGTACGGGTAATGTAAATATAACACCGAATTAACCGATTTGAGATCGAATTTTGATACGAATACGCTTTTAACTCGGGAGCTTATAATCCAAATCCGATAGGCCAAAGTCGGAACCTATTGACCTATATATATACTTTTATTCATACAATTTTGTCATACAATTTTAATTCTAAAATAATTCTGTTCAAGTTTTCAAATTTATATTATTAATGAATATGCTATTGACACATGTGATTTTTTTTTACTATTCTTCAAGATTCAATAATAACAAAAATGTATACTAATTAATAAGAATCTTTTCAAAATGTGAAATTTTCTAAAGAATATAAATGAAAATCACTTGAATTTCCTTATTCATATAAGGATATATAATTGAGTAAGATATTAAGTATACATAAGGAAACTGGATAAGATATCAAGAAGATATATAAGTTATTTTTTGAAAATCAATGCAAAAAATAAAATCATTATTTTATTCAGGTTTGATGATGTGGCGCAAATTTTAACAAAGACTTGGGTTCCGCTTTATACTGTATTATAGTAGATTATAGTAGAATAACACTCAATGTCCATGTAGCGAAGTAATACTTGCAAATCTTCTTTCTCCATTCCTTTTCCCTATTTTAGGATACCGTTGACAATTGAAATGATTTATACATTTATATATTGTGATGCTTGAATTCTTTTTATTCTAGGATTTCGTAGAAACTAGCCCGTTTTCGACGCTCAAAGCCAACTCTTTCAATGTCTAGTGCTCACCTCCTCGGTGTTAAGTAATTATATTTGTGACTATGAAGTCTATGAGGTCACGGTCAACATGGTCACATGTTTAAGTTCTTCTCTATGTTATAATGACTTAACTTGCTTTTATCAAATGAAGAAGAAACTTTTATATAAAGGGGCAACTAACACGTACTGATGGAACAGCCAAACTTACTAAATTGTTTTTCGATCACCATATTCTTTCTTCCATTTAGAACCAAACAACTATAAGAAACCTAATTTTTTGGTCAGAATAAGAAACCTAATTTTAGCCTATAGTTACTTCACAAAAGAACTTCGGAATGTCTCATACACAAGACGTATACGAACGGCAAAGTGCAAAATAGATAGCATATACTTTAATCAGTTGACATCGGGTGTACATGGTTTATTGATCGAATAAAAACACATAAATCTTTCCTTAAATGCACATACATGGAATAGACACAAAACGTTGACAAAGGAGAAGCTACTAGTGGTAAGAGGGGTTGTTGACACGCCTGCAATGCTTCCTGATCTCACCTCTGTACCCTGTCAAAGGTGAGATGGTTTGCAACTTAACCATTGACTTCGCAAACTGCTCGAAGAAGGCGTTGTTGTCGTACGCGTACTTTTTCACCAGCTCGGCCGCTTCATAGCTCTGGGTTAAGAGCACCTCGTCCGAGTTGAGTAGTCCTTTGTAGGCCAACAAGTTCTTGAAGTAGTTATTGTCGAATCTCAAAGGGCTAGCATAGTCCAACACGAAGAGGTTTTGGCCGCCACCGGAACGTGGGCAACGGCCCCTCAGCTCGTTTCCGTAGGCTTGGTTGAGAGTGTAGTCGGGTTGTCCATTGCCGTTTTGGTTGTATAGTCTTTGCTTGAAACTAGTGCATCTTGCATCTCCAATTGTATGACTCCCTACATTAGGTACATTACTAAGGAACTTCCTTGAAAATAATGTCTAAGCGCACGTGCACAATAAGCGAACATATAAGCCATACGAAGTTCCAACCCAAAACTAGATGACAATTGGTGGAATGTGGCAATATAGTTCACCCATAGAATGTTTATAACTAAGCAATTTATATGATGTCTAAGCGCGTATGCACTATAAGCGAATACACAAGCCATGTGGTTCAAAGTTCAAACTTCCAACCGAAAACCAATTGGCAATTGGTTTCAGGTAACCCACCAAAGGCTTATGTTACTCTCAACTCTAAATGTGAGACTTTAATTTTTCGCAAATGAAAAAATACGGTAACTTAGAAAAGCGTAACGATTTTTACCTGAAAGCGCAACAAGGTCAACAATGTCAAGTCCTTGTTGTTGGAACTTAGCAAGGATGTTATAGAATGTGTTGTTAGGGGCAGGGATGTTGTTGTTGGATTCACTCAAGCTAGCCGTTAAGGAGTCCCTTCTTCCCAATGGCAATTCCCAGTCTGGCCCTCCAGCCTTCACATTAACAATCAATGAGTTGACAATCTTGATTAAATATACTTAGTTGGAAACATGTATGATTAGTATATATCTTACCAAAACAGTTGATTCCTTAGAAGCCAAAGCAAGGATATCAGCACACGAAACCGTCTCGGGGCATTGTTTCTCAACCGCGGCTTTGATCTCATCTAGCACCTCGAATCCACGGACCGACTTCTTGTTAGGGTTAGACCTTTTCTCACTCACTATTGACCCACTGCTATCTAGGAGCAATGATGCATCACACCCCTTCATTTCACAATAACATAACCCAATTTAGAGCTTTTAAAACCAACAAAATGATCACATTATTAAACCTTTGGAATAAAGTTTTGAACCAACCTGTACAAAGCAGTCATGGAAAGAGAGCCTCAACAAGGAGGCAGCCATCCTCGGTTCCTTGGCAACCGCCTTTTCGACAACATACCTTACAATGTACTTCAGTTGCGGGCATGATCGGTCGTAGAACTGAGGGAAGAGGTATCCGCCTTGGTTGTATTGCATTGAGAGGCTGAGCAATGGAGAAAATGCAAGGAGTAAGACAGCAGTGAGCACAAAGCTCATAGGCTTGGCCATTTCAGTTTGCACTTGCTTGTTTTGAGCTATTTTTTGTTAGAGAGCTAAAAATGGAATTTGTTTTAGTTATATTGTACTTTGTTGTAGGTGTGGGTATTTATACAAGTGAAAAGAATGAGAGGATAAGGAAGAGTTGTGGAGTTAGTGACTAGTACTACTAGCTTTGATTAAGATGCCTACTTCACTAATCGTAGCAGATATAGCTTTTTTTTTGGTTGACGTAGCAGATATAGCTTTTATATCCTCTTGTTAGGAATTAGGATGGTAGTATCTTTGATCAGAAGGTGACAATGAAGAATATGTAAGAAAACTTTCTTTTTGTTTTTTTCTTGTTTGTCCAAGTATATATCAAACTATTGTTAAATATGATTTGACTTTCTTTTGGGTTGAAATTAATTATGATTAGACTTCAGCTCCAAAGTGCCACATCTTCAAATAAAATATTAACAATGCGCCGGATATATAGTATGTTTTTGAATTTGTTAAACATGATTTCATTATTTAATTTTGATTCAGAAATTGAGGTTTGTCGTTGTTATCCACAAAAAGGGATTAACAAGGAAAGTTATGTTCCCGGACACTTCATTTTAGCTGGGCTGCTTTTCCCGTGTTTGTGTTGATTCGGAAGCTTGGACGGGTAGTTGAGGGGCGGCCGCGGTTGACTGTTAATGTAATTTTGATAGTTGTAAAAATGAAGGTAAAAATGTCTTTATTTTATAAAAAAAATATGATTTTGTGGTTTCACCTTTTAAAGGTTGAGTTTTTACAACGTAAAAGAATCTTCGTAATGACAAAGGTTTTGCCAAACAAGTTTGGTTTTGTTTTTACGATTTTAAGATTGAAAATCGTGGCTACCAAACATACCCTTATTTTGAATTGATTTCCCATTTTGATAGTCATTTTAATATATGAATTTTTAAGGAGGAAGGGATATTATTTATTTCAACAATTTTAGCTTCTGACATATGGATTTTTTTATTATATTAATAAATATTAAAACTTTTGACATTTGATAATAATAATAATAATTAATAAATGCATGTGATCTATTAATTAATGTTGAGATTATTATCTAATTTGTTGACTTGATTTTGTAATTTTAAAATATTTAGGACCTCTTCTTTTTTATTTGTATAGCTACAATATATATAATTTTAATCGTTTTTATTAGATATATTATATTTCTTCTAGAATAGATTTTACTAATAAGGTTGAATCATTTAAATTAAACAACTACAAATTAGCTAGTAAGTATAATTCAACAAGTTAATCAGGCATACAACTTTGTTGTTAAAAATTTAGTGCTCAAACTTATATCCAACCAATTTTGCATATTTATATATTTTCTGACTATGGCCTCTCAAAATGATCAAAATGGCATATTGTATATATTCTACACATGTATGTAAGATCGATAGAAGTTACAAAGTGAGAAATAGACACATCACACAACACATTTTTTAAATTAAAAAAAAAACACTTCAAATCCTCTTCATAAGACGCTTAGACACACAATCTTCCATAAACACCCCAATTTACATTAACAAACCAAACTCAACCTCAAAGGCTTATTTATTCATTTAAACACAATGAAAAACTACTGATGGTGCATGGGGTGATTAACGCGCCTGCAATTCTTCCTGATCTCGCCCTTGTACCCGGTCAGAGGCGAGATGGTCTGCAACTTCACCATTGACTTCGCAAACTGCTCGAAGAAGGCGTCGTTGTCGCACGCGTACTTCTTCACTAGCTCAGCCGCTCCACGACTCTGGGTCAAGAGCACCTCATCCGAGTTGAGAAGCCCTTTGTAGGCCAACAAGTTCTTGAAGTAACTATTGTCAAACTTCAAAGGGCTGGCGTAGTCCAAGACGAAGAGGTTTTGGTCGCCACCCGAACGTGGGCAACGAGCCCTCAGCTCGTTTCCATAGGCTTGGTTGAGGGTGTAGTCGGGTTTTCCATTGCCGTTTTGGTTGTATAGTCTTTGCTTGAAGCTAGTGCATCTTGCATCTCCAATGGTATGACTCCCTACATTACATAGGTTGGTTCATTAAAGCCCAAAAAGTGTGATAAACTTACCAAAAAAGTGATTTCCTTAAAAGTGGAAACAACTTTCATGTCTATTTTTAGTGCACATGTGCAATTATCCCAAAAACAGTTGACAAAAACGTGGAGCAATCCACCAACAAGTGTTGGTAAAGGTGGCTAGGCATCACTAGCTTATCCTTCTTCGATGGACATAAAGTCTGTCTGTCTAGCGTTTTTTAAAACATTGTCACCAACTTTACTTGATAGGCTCGTGGTACTACCAACTCTATATGTGAGACTTCGTATTTCCAACAAAAAATAAAGGGAACATAAATTCGTACCAGAAAGGGCAACAAGGTCAACATAGTCAAGACCCTGTTGCTTGAACCGAGCAAGGATGGTCTGGAATGTGTTGTTAGGGGCCGGAATGTTGTTGTTGGCGCCACTCAAGCTAGCCGTTAGAGAGTCCCTTCTTCCTAATGGTAATTCCCAATTGGGTCCTCCGGCCTACGAAGATAACAATGTAAGGAATTCTTGATATATAACCTCATTATACCATATAATCAAACAAAAGAAGGTTGAGTAGCTTCTTACCACAACAGTTGATTCCTTAGAAGCTAGAACAAGGATATCAGCACAGGAAACGGTCTCCGGGCACTCTTTCTCAACCGCGAATTTGATCTCATCGAGCACCTCAAACCCACGAACCGAGTTTCGGTTAGGGTTTGCCCTTTTCTCGCTCGCTATGGTTCCGCTACTATCTAGGAGCAATGACGCGTCACATCCCTACATTGCACATTAATTGGAACTCATATAAGAGCCTAAATGATGTACAAACTTCAACTAATTTATACACCCTGCCTTGAGCATTTTCTTACTAACCTGTACAAAACAATCATGGAAGGAGAGCCTTAACAAGGAGGCAGCCATCCTAGGATCTCTCGCAACCGCCTTTTCCACAACGTACCTTACAATGTGCTTCAGTTGCGGGCATGATCGGTCGTAGAACTGAGGGTAGAGGTACCCACCTTGGCTGCCCTGCATGGAGAGGCAGAACAAAGGAGAAAATGCTAGGAGAAAGGCAGTAATGAGAAGAAAGCTCATGGACTTGGCCATTTTGGTAATTTGTTTGTGTTGAAGGGTTGAAATGGGAAATACTTTTCGATGTAGATCAAATGCTCTTGTGGGGTATTATTTATACAAGTGCTTTGAAGGGTCCAACAAGAAAATGTGGAGTTAGTGACTAGTAGTGCCAAAAGGTAAGAACCCTTTGATAGTTTATGTTCACTGTACCAAATCCAATTCAATGAAAAAGAAAATATTATGGGACACATAGATTGATCATTTGGTTCAACCAAAAAAAAAAAAGATTGATCATTTGGTACCTTAGAGATATGTTATCTTTTTTGATTTGGTGAGCATGGTTTAGTGGCAGGAGCAGCTGGACTTCAACTGTTCCATTTGGGTTAAATTGAGTACTTTTATTTTGGATCGTTTGGGGCCGTCTCTCACAGAATGAAGCATACAGTACATGATAGAATTGGGTCAAGGCCCTGATCGTTATCCTTTGAGAGTGTATCGATGATCTTATAATGAAAAATCAGGTTCTTTAACCCGTTGGGTTGATCCGAACCAACAACAAACTCGTAGTGACCCGACCTATTTGGACTTGTTAAAGTTGTGATCCAAAATAACCCGACCTGGTGTTGACCCGAACCCAACTACCAAAACCCGAACCTGACCCGCTCAACCCGATTGACAGGTCTAAGTGGGAGCAATAAAAGGAAAACAAAACGGCCGGTATATCAAAATAAAAACAAGAAGACAGGAAAATCAAACACTCGAAAAAAACAAAGGAAATAGTGGGCTAGGGATAAAAACTTGGCAACTTCTACGATGAAGCCCGTACGTTAGAAATTAGAATTCACAAGTATTAAAATTGGAAAATATCACTGCGAGGAATCAATCAATTGATACGATGCATGAAACAATGACACTCATCAATGTACCACCACACTACATGCATTAATTACTTTTTTCGGCTAATCCACTAGATACATTGGGTTAAAACGGGTTAAAACGTATGTATTCGTTATAAGATTTGGACCATTATTTCTAAAGATTCTACGCCAAATTAGACGTGTACGTACATTATCTTCGAAACAATGCACCAACATGATATATGCATATATTATATCGACATTTGAATCAAACTAAATAATCATAGTTCCCAAGCAATTCGATTATTCAATCATGGCAAATCTCGATTTTGACAAGAAGTCGTTGGCAATACTATTATGCCTAGTCTTTATGTCCATGACCATGGTTTCGGCAACTCACTACAAATGTATTACTATCATTTCACTTTTCACTAATTACACATAATGCTCTTGCTACAATTTTACCCTTTTCTCGTACGTGAACTCAAAGTAACATCCATGAATTACAGCATGCAAAGAAGCCCCGTGCAAGCAGGGTTGTGAACAGTACAAGACGGCTTGTGAGCGGTGCAAGCATCAACGTTGTGATGCATATTGCGCGTATTATCATGGCGAGGGAACGAGACACTATATCCTTTGTCGAAACGCCTGTTACGACCAATGTGCCGGTAAAAGTACACCCCCTGCCTTCGCTGACCCTCCTATGTCGCCTCCATTGATCAAAGGTACACACGTTTAAAATGTATTGTAATGTATCAAAAGTGCACGGTAAAGTAGTATAATTGTATTCCTAAATGACACTATTACAATCGAAAATAAGATATTGTGGAAGATATGGGTAAGATTTTTGGAAAAATTAAGATTTTTTGGAAAAAATAAGATATTGTGGAAGATATGGGTAGGATTTTTATCCAATAATATTTTGAAACATATATGCATGTGTATCATTATTATCGTCGTTTTCATATATATGCATGACTTTCGAAGATAGGGTTCATCCCAAAGCTAGGGTTTTCCTATTAAAAACATGTCATGTTTCATCTAAAAATATATCTTATATTTTAGAAAAAATATTAATAAAAAAATTAGTTTTAAGAAAAAATTTCTTCTTTTTTGCCAAAATTAGTCATTTTAGGCATTCATGTAATATTTTTAGGCTTTACTGCAATATTTTTAGACATTTTTGCAAATCGAAAAAAATAAGGTCACATTTGCAAAGTGATTATCAAATAGGGGCACGAGGTACTAATTCCTCTTGTTTCAATGTATTGCCATGTATCTATTTATTACAAGATTTGGACCACTATTGGTAAAGATTATATCCCACATCAACGATATGCAATATCGTCAACATTTTGCATCTATATATACATCCACACTAGAACCAAAAAGACTAAACCAACATATATAGTTTCCAAGCAATCTAGTTTCTAAGCAATTTCAACATGACAACTCTTTGTGGTGATAAGAAACTTGCAATGCTAATATGTTTAGTTTTCATCTCCATGACCATGATTTTGGCAACGTCCGACAATGGTATTTATATATATTATTCCACTTCACTAGTTATATATAACAATTTTTTAGCTATAGTTTTACCTAATCAAGTGATTTATGGTGTGAATGACTTAATATATCTTGATCTTTTCATGTAGGATCTACGAATGCATTGAACAATTGCCAACAAAATTGTGATAAATATTGTGCGGATAATTTTGGTGCTAGCACGACACACTACGTTCTTTGTCAAAGAGCTTGTTATGACCAATGTGCTGGTAAACCCACACCTCCTGCGTTCAGTTTCCCTCCAATGTCGCCTCCTTCATAGGTATGTATGTTCATTAGTTGTATGCGTATAAATTGTGTGTGTACATATATTCAAATATAAACGTATAACGGTTAATTTAATTTTCTATCTTATTCTTCTGTAGTTAAATATAATAACAGGGCTTTCATCTTTTGATTGTATGATTTGCACGCAGATTGTTACACACAATCGAATCCGAGACGAGGGGTTAATCTCAACAAAGATGTAATAAGCCTTTGGCATTTACTTTGTCAATATTGATTTGACACATGTCTCTCGTGAATGTAGTTAAAATGTAACCTTATCAATATTACCATATGAATAAGATTTGTATCGTTATTATTGAATCAAGCATTACAATTCTTCATCATCAGGATTGCCCCAAATTGCCATGAAGGCTTTGTTGTGGTTGTTGGGCGTTCCATCATGAATTCATGATCTCCCTTTGAGCACGAACGAGCATAGTGACCCTTCTCACGACACTTGTAGCAAGTAACGCTCCTTAGGTCCCTTCTTTTACCATTGGGATTTTTGAAACATGATTTATCTTTCAAAGAACTCATCTTTTATTACCTATTTGAAACACACACAATCTAGAGCACGTAGGCTCTCACACCAATTGTAGGATCTAGGTGTGTGAGAATACAGAAGTTGATCCTCTGGAGGGATCAACGAACTGGGCAGCGGAATAAAAAACGATTCAAACAAGTAAAGATGAACACAAGCAATTCCAAATCAAATTAACAATTCTTATTATCAAGTGTGAACTTACAAACGCGAATCTTAGTCCTAGGTGTACACAACTCCTATTCTCCAGACTTCGATCCCTCATCGTCGCATACCCCTTGTAACTCGACAATGTAAACTCGACCCACACCTTCAACCTTCGTACCCAACTCAGTTGAAGTTCTGCGTGTGTCTTCTCCTTCAATTGCACACAACAATTGCTCTCTCTCAGCTTAAGTAGAAATTAATCTAGTACATGGTTCCTATTTATACTAATAGCTAGAAAGATTCTATCTAAAAATACAAATATTAACCAAATCAGATTTTATCTTATCTTAAAGAATAAGATAAAATCTTCCTCCAACTAACATATCCTACAAATCTTCATAAGACACATTAATTGATTTCACCGATCCAATCACGCGTTTTTCCTTATATAGTGCACAACTCTCGCGTTGATCCAACCTTTCATAAATAGCTTCATGCCTTTGCGTTGATCACATGATGATCCTATCAGGAATCAACGAGCTCTTCAGCTATTCTCTTGTTCCCTTGGTTGTTCCTGTCGGTTGTTCCATCTTTTGTTTCTTGCTCAATTAATCTTAATTGATCTTGAAACACTTAGCAAACAACATTAAATGTTTCACAAGTGTTTCATCATCATCAAAACTACTTGGGATCGTCGTTGAGATCAATTATCATCCCAACATAAATAGCTCACTCTTTTACTGTTAAATATTATTATTTAATCATAAGATTATTTGAATTATTATTTAAAATTCAAGTTCTTAACACTTTGGACCGACTCGAACCGCTTGATGATTTATCTTGACCCGACCCGATTTTACTTGTAAACCGATTGACACGAACCCATGTTCAACCCAAATCCAACCGGGCCGACTCGTTTGACATGTCTTATAAGTCCATAAATATCAAAAGCAAGCACGAGTGAAATCAATATCTTCGTTTCCATTTGCCACCATATTACATATCACTTGCCATTTTTTAAGCTGAGGGACATACATGAGAATTTACAAAGTAATTCATTGCTAAGTTTATTTTGCAAAATATCGATCGATACATACAAAGAATCAATAGATACGATGCATTGCTTCAATGTATTTTTGGTTGAACATTGTTTCAATGTATTACCACACACTAGATGTGTTAAGTTAAAGGTATCTATTTATTAGAAGATTTGGACCATTATTGTTAATGAACCAATCGACACGATGCATTGTTTCAATGAATATATATATGTATGATGTATCTTACTAGATACCATGCATGCATGGTTCCAATGCATGTATATCCCACATCAACGATATGCAATATATATCTTCAACATTTTGCATCTATATATATACATCTATACTAGAACCAAAAAGACTAAACCAACATATATAGTTTCCAAGCATTCTAGTTTCCAAGCAATTTCATCATGACAACTCTTTGCGGTAACAAGAAGCTCGCAATGCTATTATGTTTGGTTTTCATGTCCATGACCATGATTTTGGCAGCGTCTGACAATGGTATTTGTCTATATTATTCCATTTCACGAGTTAATTATAATAATGTCTTAGCATTTATAGTGTTAATGACTTAATCTTGACGTGTTGATGTAGGACCTAAGAATGGATTCAAGAGCACTTGCCAACTAATGTGTGATGCATATTGTGCGCATAATCATGTTGTTGGTACGAGAGACTATATTCTTTGTCAAAATGCTTGTTATGACCAATGTGCTGGTAAACAAACACCCCCTGCGTTCAATGACCCTCCAATGTCGCCTTCCTCATAGGTATGTATGTACGCACATTAGTTATGTATGTACGCGTACAATCTTTTTCTTATGATAAATAAAACGGGTTAATACCCTCCTTTGGATATAAAAAAATGTATGTATGCGTATATATTAACCGAAGTCTCCTTTGGTTGTAAACATATGGAAAAACAATTGAACAAATAGTGTGTGTCCATATAATTCATATATAAACATATAGTTTTACAGTGAAATATTTTAATTTAAATTGAGATATATAATTGTTATCTTATTCTTATGTAGCTCAATATAATAAGGGGCTTTTCTCTTTTGATTGTATGATTTGCATGCAGATTGTTACACACAATCGAGAGTCCGAGACACGGGGTTAATCTCAGCAAAGATGTAATAAGGCCTTAGCATTTATTTGTCAATATGACACATGTCTTTCATGAATATTAATGTAGTTACAATATATGTAACCTTATCAATGGGACCGTATGAATAAGATTTGTGTCGTTATTATTCAATCAAGCATTACAATTTTTATTTTTATGATTCCTATTATTTGCATCGTACCGTACAATCTAATATGCATTTCTTTCTGATAAGTATCATGTATATAAGTGCGGTAGCGAGATTTTTTGCTAAGTAAAAATTTAATTTACCCTGTAACTAGGACTAGTTCATTACTGAGGGAGCTGTCAAAAACACAGGGTGTCCAACGGTCTGGGTCGTCAGTAACTCGGACCGACTCGACCCGTAAATTTACGGGTCAGTTCACGGGTTATAAAATTTTTAGTTACCGGTTACGGGTCGACCCGGCGGGTTACGGGTATACCCATAATCATTATTCAAATTATCATTTACGGGTTACAGATAACCATTTCTTTACGGTCGGGTTACGGGTCATAAATCTTTCTATTAGTAGTTGCTTATAACGTGGGCAAATAATAGAAAAATCATTATTCTAGCTAATTACATTTTTGTTCCCATAGGTTGACCCAAATCCATAAGAAATCTGAAAATGACTTAATCTGTCAGATACAGTTTGTCCCTTGTCTAGTAATAATCCATTAAGTTTTAGACAAATATGTAACTAGATTAATGGGTGACGACCGTTGGAGTTTCAGGTAGGGGCACACGTATGGATCATAGTGTCGCCTATTAGAGGAGTCAGGAGGTTTGGTATGAAGGAGAAGTTGAGTCCCAAATATATTGGTCAATTTAAGATCTTGGAGAGAGTGGGCGAAATAGCATATAGATTGGCATTGCCACCAACGTTGGATGGACCCTGTGTTTCATGTTTCCCAGCTGAGATAGTATTCCGTGCTTGATCTTAGTCATAGGCATAACTACGAGTAGCTGGTGGTCGAGCCGAATCATACCTTTAGAGAGCAGTCGTTGTAGATGGCTCATGACGCGCATGTCGTAGTGGGTTTGGGTTAGGTGTTGTTTCGGTTTGGATATTTTTATTTCAGTATGTTCTTGATTGTCTATTAAGATTGTGAATTAGAGAATTTGAATATTATATGTTGGGAGTGTGTTTTGTTCTTCTATTGGGAAATTGGTCCATGACGTTTTGAATAGACTTTATTCTTTTTATCATATATGTTGGTTGTTTTTTTATGACTTTCTATCCATGCCCGTGTTGCAAGATCTTGATGTTATTTTATCAAACTATAGCTGATACGGAAACCGCGACCGCATCATGTTTGAAGATTTAATGAAAAAAAATAATCATTTCGGAACCAAACCGAACTAGAACCAATTGCGAAACCTACAAAAAATCGTAAAAAAAACGAAACCGAACTGAGGAACCGTTAAGATCCCAGTACCAGGAAACCGGAAATGCTCGTAACCGGAACCATGATAGAAATACATATTTAAACAAATTAGTTCAATATGAAGGTGGTATATAACTATCGTACGTGTCTTCTTTGAGGACGACTATTTATTACAAATAGAACAACCATTTTTGTCGGACTTTGTTTTTTATTTTATAGGGCAGCTACTAAAGACTGACAGATAAGGGCTTATGTGTACGTCAGTAGATTGGTTTAGCCTTAGAATGGGAGTCTAAATCTTTCGGTCCCATGTTAATGTCCCAACACACGTCTCAATTATATTTGATTGGTTGGAAGTTTATAACTTAACATTTATTTACATGTTTTAAAGTCCCAACATAACATTTCAACCAATCAAACAAAGTGGGACGTGTGTTGGGACATTAACATGGGCTTCCATTAATATTCTGCTCGAATTTAACCCATTTCTCAATTGGTATTCGTTTCGGTGAAGACCACCTTACGTGTAGAATTAATGTATTTTTTTAGTTAAGAACATGTTACGTGTATAATTTATGTATTTTTTCTTTGTGATCAAGAGCATGTTATATCATGTAGAATTGATGCATATAAATATGTATCATTCATGTGCATTGTTCAATGTGAACGAATAATATACATATATATCCATCTAACCTAACTAATAGCGATATACGCGGGATATTATTCCAGCTAGCAATTTGAGATACAAATAAATAAAACAAAGCCTGCAAAGTTTGACCTTCCCTTATTATAAAATGGTGAGTGAAAGAAGGAATTGTTCATATCAAATCGACCGAGCTAGCTAATTCGAAAAGCCAACATGGGAAGTTTTTCCTCTACCTTGAAAAATCTTTGTGCTCTCTTGCCTTCTTTCTCATCTTCTCCTATTCCTTCCGCTCTTAATCATTTGGTAATGATCAATCAATCCTTTATCTATGTTAAATTATTCCTAGCTTATTGACGTACATAGTGCATGTCACGCAGAGCGAGTGGATTGCGGCTGCAATTCTAGCGGCATTGGTGGTGTGGAGGCGCGATGCGAAAGGGCTATGGGGAGCCACGGGCTCTCTCGTGAACTTTGTCTTCTCCGTCGCATTGAAGAAAGTGTTCAATCAACCGCGGCCTTTCCCTCCAAAGCGATCTGATCCCGGGATGCCCTCCGCCCACTCTCAGGCCCTGTTCTACACTTTCACTTTCCTATTCTTATCAAGTACGTACTATATGTCCCCTTAGCCTCATGAGGATCGGTTTGATATATCAGATATCGGGTATGGGTATCAAGATGAACTTTATCCATATTGATATCAATTGATTGATGCCAAGTTTTGATATACCAAGGGGGGAATGTGATATCTAATATCTTATATTCATATTAATATCTTATGTCTAATATCTGTTGGATAAAATAATCGTTAGCACAAATTAGAACACAACGAACAAGTAGTTGTGTGCATCGTTTTTACCGTCTAGGAGAACGAGAGTTCCCTATACTAACTCGATAATATTTCTGATATTGTTGGGATTCAATATGGTCTTCCTGTATCAGACAAACAATAGATAATCCACTAGCTAGTATATATACTTTACTTTACTTTAAAACCCAGTAGAGTTCCCCTTCCGGGGAATCTGGGGGGTCAGGATGAGGGCACCCCTGGCTTACGCAAAGGGGGTGTGTCCGAAAGACCCAAAGAAAAGAAAAGAAAAGAAAAATATAACTGAAACTCAGTTATGTGCCAATCATAACTGACTTTAGTTAAAAAGCTAGTATATATAGGGGGTGAAATTCGGTCTATCCTATGGCTTAAGTTTTTTGGTTAAAAAACGGATCCTAATCTTATATACGAAAGTGGTTAAATTTACCTGAGACGTCACCCAATTTTCTCGGTTCATTGAAATTTCACAAATATCGATATATACCACAAATGAGCCTTTAAAGTATATAAGATTGAACTCGATCTGTTTAACTTACATATCAAGTTTGAACATCGTTTGAAGTGTGTATATACTAACAATACATACGACGTCGTAATTTATCACTGTAATTTTTTTGATGGATTGATTATATGTGGTCATATACGTACATACCATCTTATTGATTATATATAAATGATGATATTTGGTCTCAAATTCAGTGGTGGAAATGCACGGGCTCAACCTAATTACGTTTATCCTCGGTGGGGTTGCACTCTCATTTGCTTCCTATCTTGTAAGTAATATTAGCTCTCAATACTAAGAATCTAGGTTTAATATTATCGAATGCACATTCAAGAATGTATAACATAGTTGTTTGATTTATATTTGTTGGTACACCCGTAGAAATTAAATACTACGGAGTATTAAAATTAGGTACTTATATATAGCTACGCCCTGTCAAAAGTTAACCCGACCCGACCCAAAAATTTTGGGTTTCAACCCGAAAATTTAGACGTCCCGTGATTCAGTTTCAACCCGAACCCATTGGGTCGGACCCGATTTTTACAATTTAAATTATATTACAATATTTTAATAATCGAGCGGACCCGATTATTAAAATATTTAAAAATAATATTTTATTAATTAAATAATATTTTGTTTAAATTTTGATAAAAAAAATTGATACTCTCGACCCGTTGGGTTGGTCTGACCCGATCCAAAAACTTGAAACGACCCGACCCAATTTGACCTGTAACCCGATTAACCCGTATCCGAACTCAACCTGAACCCGGAACGACCCGACCCGAACCCGCCGACCCGACCCGACCCGACCCGATCAACATGTCTATATATAGGGCCGTATAGCCCATACAAGCTATAGCTATATATCAGCATGTAGTAATCACCATAAAGACATTATACTTAATTTAAATTGCTATTAATTGGTCAATGCAGTCATGGCTCAGAGTTTCGGAGCAATATCATACAGTGAGCCAAGTGCTGGTTGGCGCGATGTTGGGGACCACCTTCATCTTGGCGTGGATGTGGGCATGGACCTTCGCCGTGTTCGAGTCGTTTCAGTCCAATCAGTGGGTTCGAGTTGTCGTCTATTCGGGCGCCACCGTCTTCTGGCTCGTCTTCTTCGGAGTCACTCGCTCTAAAATGTTCTAACACAAGTAGGCCTACTGGGGTCGTGGTTCGTAACTACTTGTATAAAAATATTTGGTATTTTCTTCTACCAACAAAAAAATATATTTGGTATTTTAGATATAATATAGGCATGGATTTTACTCACTGAGATTCCGATCTCCCATTGTTCTTTCCTATTGGAAATTTGTAATGTCTTTAGTCGATCTTGTCTACTCTAGCGTGACTTGTGTGTTTATCGATCTTATTAACCGTTAACGGCTCAATAGTTTATGGGACTACCAATTTTTTTAGGATTTTTCTATGGTGTGTCTTTAGGGTATACTATAAACAACTAATAATGAAAACATTTTGTAAATCTTAATTTATTTTTTTAATCTTTTTTATGACGGGTTCACTATTTCCTTTTTACAATTTTAGTTTCTAGATTTATTACGAATAGAGTGCGCCTTAGGACACACAATAAAAAGACCCGTTTATTTTATTCTCCAAGTTCTTTTTTTTTTGAATTGGCAAAACTTCAATAAATAAACTTGAAAATACAAAGAGTTTAGAAGCGATTACAATAGATCTCAAAAAGGGGGAATATGTCAATGGATCGCTCATAATGGAAAACCTCCAATGAAGGGACGTTTTAGATTATGAGCGGCCAAGGAACTATGAAGGTGAGCAATGATGGTCCGAGAGCAAGATCTTTGATTGGGAGTGATACCGTTGAAGATGGCATCGTTGCGGCTCTTCCAGATGAAGTAGACGTAGGTGGTGAAACCGGCGGCAACTAATTTGGAGTACACATTTCGTTGACGGTGGTGATGGAGAATCCATTCGAACCAACCCTGGAGAGAGGTAGCTCTATGAGTGATGTGCAACCAATCCAGAACATCAGTGAGAACCAACTTTGTGAATATGCAATGATTCCAGAGGTGATCAGAGCTTTCGTCCGCTTGACTACAAAGGACACAACATAAGTTGGGAATGGGGAACCATCGGCTGAGTCTGTCTCTAGTCGGAAGGCGTTGGTGGAGGGCCATCCAAGAGATAAAAGAGGCTTTGGGAGAGTGGAGACCATTCCAGATTGCTCCTCCCCAAATCCAAGCACTCCCACTCTTTCGGGCGAAGTTGTAGGCATTTTTGGGAGAGAAAGAGCCATCAAAGTTTGTGATGTTTTCTATGATAAGAGCTGGAGAGTGACCGACCAGAAACTGATCTCTGAGTTTCAGAATAGAGCGCCAACCCCAGCTGTCACTTTCTTTAGCAGGGATAGTCCATATCCACTTTCACTTCCACCTGGATATTAATGAGCCGGCCACCATGAAATATGACGAGAAGAAGATGTGTATAGAGGTGGATTCGGGCCGTTCAGCTAGGTAGGTTTCGGTTCGGGTCATTTCGGTTTAGGCTATGTTGCGGTTCAATTCAATTTCGGTTCGGTTCAGGCCGAATGAGTTTGCGTTGCTCATCTTTAAAAAGGATCTCACTTTATATATGATTGAATTAAATAAATTTATCCTTTATAAGACTAAGTTATTTTTTATATTTACATAATCAACTACATTTTTATCTATTATAAGATGAGTTATCTATTATAAGATTTTCTATCTTGACAACAAGCCTAATTTTCAGTCAAAAAACACAGAGAAACATGCATACACATACTTCTTGCTATAATTTCTACTTATTTACAAATTAAACCCACAATTTTCTCAAGTTATATAAATACCTCTTATTTTTAGGGTTGTTCATCGGTTTAAAACCGAACCGAACCGACCAAAACCGAACTGAACCAAAACCGATATTTCTGAAATATGTGAACCGAAAACCGAACCGAATTTATGCCGGTTCGGTTCTCATGCAAACCAGAAAAAACCGATCTTCAAAATCAGCATAAATCTGCATCGGTGAAACTATTGACCAGTGACTAATTAGTGACTAATTAGCACTAACTAGTGACTAATTAGTTAATTAGTGAAACGTGGAGCACTACACCATTCGGCCATGGATCAGGATGTAACTCAGGTTCAAAACTTCAAAGTTCAAAATACAAGAATTCAGGAAACTGGTGTGAGCGATGAACGACGGCGTGAACGACGTGAATCTGAGGCTTCAGCCGGCGTGAACGACGACGACTCCGACTCGAGGATATTAGGGCGAAGAACGACGGCGACGTACCGAAACCGGCGTGAACGACGAACCTTCTAATACTCCAGTCGACTCCTCGAGGCTCTTAACAACAACCGGTGACCCGGCGTGAACGAAGGCGGCGAAGGGCGACGGGCCGACGGCGTCAGCGGGCGAGCGAGAGAGAACTTGGATCGGGGGAATTTGGGGTTGGCGGCTGCTGGTGTGAGGGAGACTTGAGACAACTTAGGTTAGTTTTCAACTTGCAACCTTTCACCCGAATGAACAAGCAAAAGGGGCAGGCGTCGGGCCTTCCATTTAGGCAAATTACAAAAGCAAGAAGCCCAGCCCACTACATAAAAAAAAATTCAAAACTTATATATTTTTTTAATTCGGTTTAAACCGAACAGAACCGATAATAAAACGAACCGAACCGAAACCGATATTTCTAAAATCAGTGGACCGAAAACCGAACCGAATCTTTTCGGTTTCGGTTCGCTTCGGATCGGTTCGGCTAAAATCTTCGGTTTTGGTCGGTTCATGAACAACCCTACTTATTTTAACAATACACACATTACACATACAAACGGTCATCTTTTAACCACTGCATTAATTTGGACGATACCTCATACTAAAAAGATTACTCTTATTATTCCGATTATATAAGTTTTCCCTATTGAATCTTCTTATTTACCATCAATTATTAATTCTTAAAACATTATGGAGAAAAATCTTTCTCATTCCAACTAAGCAAAATTTTTAAATATTTTATAAATATAATCATGTCAATTATGGAATACATTATTTCAATTAATTATCTAAATTCGTCATAAAATTGATAAAAAAAAAATCTATTTTACCTAAAATAAAAGAGAGATTTAGACAAAACGTCGTGAATTAGTCAAGTTTTTACGTGTATCTTAAATAGTTGTGTTTGTTTGCATCTATAGAAATTTTTTTTTAAAAACATGGCCTGTATATAGTGCATACCCGAATCTTTTTATAGCACACCCTTTTGTCCATCCATTTTTAATGGACAATTTATAGTTGTTTATCCATTTTTAATGGACAATTTATGGTTGTTCATCCATTTTTAATGGACAATTTATAGTTTTCCATGGAAAATTAATGAACGTATCTAGTTTGTCCAATGAAAAACAATTGATATGTTCGAATTATTAATTTGCTCATAGCACTTGTGCATCGTTCATCCGTTTTCAATAAACTAACTCAAACTGTTCATAGAAAATTAATGGATAAATTAATCACCCATACAACTTTAATAGACCAAATTGATATCTTCCATTGGATTTTGATGGACATATATAGTTAGTCCACAAGTTCTTTATGGACAATTGTCACAACGAACAGATTTCGACTTTGAATTTCCAGACTACCATAATTTACATATTTCTTTCCAAATCCAATAAAAATAAGATATTCTATTTGAATGATATGTTTTTTGAACTTATACATTATTTATACAAATTTAAAAATTTCACCACTTAAATAGGATTAATTAGCATACTAAAGATATATTCAAACATAAAATGTATATTGAACTTCTTAAAATGATATGTATCGAATAATAATGTAAAATTATATATAAAAATTTCTAATACAATCCGTATACATGACACAGACAATTATGGCAATGGAGATAATATTGGGATAAAACAACGTACTAAATTGTTATAAAAAAAAATCCAAAAATATGGTTCTGGATCGGATAATAGGCCTAAAACATACCCGGACCCCTGAACTTGTGCATTTTGGTCATTTGGACACCCGACCTTTGAATCGGACCTATTAAACACTTAAACTTACAAATCGTATCTATTGAGCACCTTATACGTGACCTGGCGTTGTGCGTGTAGTTAACTCTCTTTTAAGAGAGTGAGACACTTTAAGCATAGCTGATGTGGAAATTAATTTAAAGAAAAAAGTCTCCCTTCTTTCGTGTCCCCATTTTCATTTCTTCTCACATTCTTCTTCTTGTCCCCATTTTTGTTTCTTCTCACAAATCAATTTGCCAGTTCATGGAGTGGCTGTTAATTTTTAATAATTAAAACTAAATTGGAGGATCGATAAGAGCAACCGTTGTGGTTAGATTTGGTTCTTATAACTTATGAAGAATTACAAACAAGAGAGATGAGAAGAAATCCATCTAAGATATGCTAATGTGAGGTGCCATTGAAGAATTCATTCTCCTGATTCTAATCAATTTCAACAAATTTGTCAAATGGAACCACAATTTCCTCCTAATCTCCTAATTTCACCAAAATACAAGTTCAATTAAACCTAGAAAATCCATGTCAAATTAGGAACACGTGATTCCTCCTCCGCCTGCCACCGCCACCACCACCGTTAGTCGGCGCCGTCTTCCGATTGGCGGACTTCAGATCCCTGGAGGCGCCCGTCTTGGAGGACCACCTTTGCCGTCGCAAGATGCGCACTACAGTCGGTGGTGTGCTTGACTGGCGACGCAGGTTGCTCAGATGAGATGGGGGTTTTGCCATCTCCATCAACGAAGGAGAAAGAAGTCTAAGGGAGAAGGTTTTTAAAATAATAATTAAAATTAAATTATGTATATGTCATCAAGTTGCTATCTACGTGGCAGCGAGTGCAATACACATGATTCAGTTATATCACTACAAGTGTTCAATACATAAGATTTGTCAAGTTTAAGTGTTCAATAGGTCCGATTCAAAGGTTAGGTGTCCAAATGACCAAAATGCACAAGTTCAGGGGTCTGGATCTGTTTTAAGCCTCGGATAATATGAAAGTGGTATAACTATCGTACGTGTGACGTGTCTTATTTGCGACCGACCATTTTTGTCGGACTTTTTTTTATAGGGCATGCAGCTGGTTATAGACTTACAGCCCAGGTAATTAATTAAGGGCTTATGTGTACGTCAGTAGCCTGATTTCGAATATATGAAGCACATAGAGTTCGATCAATAATCTGCTCGAATGTCAACCATTTCTCAATTGCTATTCTTTCTTGTGAAGAACAAGTTACATGTAGAATTAATGTTTTTTTTAGTCAAGAACATGTAGCATTTAACATGTAGAATTTATGTAGTTTTTCCTTTGTCAAGATCGAGCATGTTAAATACTTGTATATTATACTTATTGCATACAATACAAGTAGTACACACACAAGTACACAACCAAGTGAACCAACTATCTAAATTATATTAATAGCGAATTAATCATGCATGGATTTGCCGGAAATAATACATATACACACACAAAGTTCACAAACAACTAACTAGATTCGGGATATATATTATTCTAGCTAGCGAGCTCGCTGGAAATAGGAGAGACAAATAAACAAAAGAAAGCCTACAAAGTTTGACCTTCTCTTACTATAAAATGATAAGAGTGAAAGAAGGACATTAACATTCTTATTACATCGTTGAGCTAGTTCGAAAAGCCGACATGGAAACTTATTCCTCTAACATGTACAATCTTTGTGCTCTCTTGCCTTCTATCTCTTCTATTCCTTCCACCCTTAATCGTTTGGTAATGATCGATCAATCAATCCTTTATCTATCTTGCATTATTCCTATCTACGTACATAACAATACGACGTCGTATTTTGTTTACACGTTGATCGATCTTGCATGTGATTGACGTACGTAGTGCATGTCATGCAGAGCGAGTGGATGGCGGCTGCGATTCTAGCGGCGTTGGTGGTGTGGAGGCACGACGCGGAGGGGCTATGGGGAGCCACGGGCTCTCTCGTAAACGTCGTCTTCTCCATCGCGTTGAAGAAAGTGATCAATCAGCCGAGGCCGTTCCCTCCAAAGCGTTCCGATCCCGGGATGCCCTCCGCCCATACTCAGATCATCTTCTACACTCTCACTTTCCTCGTCTTATCGAGTACGTACTATATATATACATTTCGACATTTATTGAGCTAATTAAGTTTCTCTAACAAATAGATTTCATCACTGTAATTGTTTTTTGTTGATGATTAATGTTGGTCAAATTCAGTGGTGGAGGTGCTTGGGCTGAACCAAAGTTCGTTTATCCTCGGTGGGATTGCACTCTCATTTGCTTCCTTTCTTGTAAGTAATATTTAGCCCCCAATACTATAGCTAATATGTAGTTTTAATTAATATTATCGCATAATTGGCATGCACATGACGTATATAATCCTTATGATAATAAAATCTCAACTAAGGGTAAGGACACTAATTAAATTTTGTATAGAATTTATATAGCTTAAGTTAACTCATTGGCATGATTTTAATAATTTATTTATACTCAGATGTGATCATATTTCCTTTTTAGAAAATGTATTATATTTTATTTGTTTCAGTCTATTACTGTTATTATATTTCTATCTATATATTAACAAGTCACCCCCTAAAAATACTGTGGAAAACATATTATATACAGTACTGTTTTGTGCGCATTCGATGATATAATAATTTATACTCCCTCTGTCCCATGGAGTTTGGCCAAAATGGCCAAATGCACATGGATTAAGAAAGCTAATCATTGGTGAGAAAGGAATGAGGAAGGTTAATCATGCTTAATTTTTTTTAATATCATGACTAATCTAGTTTTGTAGAGAAAAATAAAATAAAATTATTCCTACTTATTTTTTGTGTAAATTAAATTAACTGTTGCATATAAACATTTTTAAATGGAATGAATTATTGAAGAGAGAGGAATGAGAATGAAATGATTGATGAAAATGGTAAAAGTGTTTGTAATTGTTTGTTGTTATAAGGGTAAAAGGGTAAAAAATGTGTGATATAAATGAAAAGAAAATAGAGATGGACAAACTTCCTGGGACGCCCGATTAGGAAAGGCGGACAAACTCCCCGGGACGGAGGGAGTAATATGTTAGTTTGATTTATGTTATTTTTAGATTTTTTAATCCTGTTATTTCAAGATTTGATCTAAACGTCAGAAACCCACGGTCCAAGGTATTTGATAATTCAAATCCTATAATTAGTAATCTTTGTTGGTAGACCCATAGAGATTTTCTGTATTAGGTACATATAAAGTAGTCTCAAAGTCTCATATAAACTATAGCTATCAGCACGTAGTTATGATCATCAGAATGACAAATTTTAAGTTAAACTGCTATTGCTATTAATTGGTCAACGCAGTCAAGGCTGAGGGTTTCGGAGAAATATCATACAGTGAGCCAAGTGCTTGTGGGGGCGTTGGTGGGGACAACCTTCACCCTGGTGTGGATGTGGGCCTGGACCGTTGTCGTCTTCGAGGCGTTTCAGTCCAGCCAGTGCGTCCGAGTCCTCGTCTCTGCAGGGGCCACCGCTTTCTGGCTCGTCTTCTTCCTCGTCACTCGCTCTAAGATGTTCACTAGTGGTACGTAATGTAGAAATTTTGGTATTTTTGTAGGAACCTAATGGCTCTAAGATGTTTACTCATTTTCCTTCATTTTTATTTTCTCTTTGCAGATGTCAAAGTTGCTGTAGCTTCAAGTATCAATTTGTGAATTAAGAGGCCCTCTAAAAGAAGAATTGCAGTCTTTAGCATAAACTAGTTTAGACTTACAGAGCTACAAAAATGCACACTTGGGGATCCTACAACTACTCGAGTGGATGTGTAGTCGAAGGTCATGCTCGGATTTTACCACCATATCCGTAGCGTTTTAGCAACCCTTCATCTTGTCTCCAATTCTCCTTCACTTTCACTTCCACCTGTAACAGTAACTCAATAAGCAGTTGCCTTATTTCCACGGAGTACTTTTCAGCATAGCAGCTAATGAGGCGAATTATGTCTTCTATCTAGGTTTTAATAGAGCTGGACAGTCTATTAATAAGCTAATGTTGTCTAGTTATGGGTGTGCTTTGATTACACGGTCTAATGCACTGCATTATAGAATTTTGCATCAAAAGCCTACATTGCAATGCAATATAATCAAGTTTTTAGGCATGAGCGAAACACACCCTACAATTGAAGACCAGTTCTCTATCAAATTTTACTAAATCCCAGTTTTATAAGCAGGAGATATTGTTGTACCTCTAGAAAGACTTTCTTTTGTAAGAAGTCTTCAATGTCAAGCCGAGCAGCGGTAGCAAGTAGTTTCAAGGCTTTTCCTTCCTGGCAATGGGTTTTAAGAGCACACGGGCATTAATCTCAATTTCCACTTCTCAATGAATTCAAGTAATGAGTAGAAAATCAACACTTACCTTGCCAATCACAATGATCTTTTGGGTGTTTTTCTCTACAAGAACCTCCACTTGAATAAAATCCTTTGCATCAGGCCTTGTTTTATAGGCTACTACATTCACCTTCACGAGGAAAATCAAAATAAGCAATTTGAAAAGCTAGAAGCCAACACTAACAAGTAGGAAAATGAGGAAGATAGACCTGGCAAGCATATGGTATTTCATTGCGATACTGCATGAATATCTTTTCTCTGACAATTTCACCAATGAAAAATCTTTCTGGATGCTCACTGGCAATGTCCTAAGCCCAAGAGCCAACAAACAAATTAGTCTTTCCTTTCTTTTTTGATTGGCTAAATATAGTGAAGAAAATATACTGGAATACCTTTGGAAAAAGTGGAGGACCCATTGGAAGTTTTGAAAGTATCCAATCCTTGACGTCCTCAACTCCGTGACCAAATTTAGCACTCACAGGTATGACCTCGTCAACATCAGTGAACTTTTCATACCACTGCAAAGAATCATGTTGATACGAACCGGGTCAGCATAGATAGGCCAACCAGACATATAGCATCCTTTTCATGTGTAGTACCAAAATTGATCAAACAAATGAGCACAGACAAAACTTATTGCTACCTCAAGCTTTTTGGCAATTTCGCCAGGTTTTATTAGGTCTTTCTTGTTTAGAACCAGCAGAGTAGGAAGCTTCTCCTTCATACTCCCAAATCCCTCTTCCAGAACTGCTTCCATCTAAACAAGGCTAAATATTAAGGACCAGTGAGCAAATAAGAGTGTGTTTGGATTATATGATTATGCGTTATCTTGCAGTAAATTAAAATAAAAAATGCTTGATCTTGGTTAACCGAAGCACGCCCTAACTTGATCGAAATAGTAACAGAAGCGTACGTTTTCAGGCATCTTAGATGCATCAACCACAATAAGCATACAATCTGCATTGACTGCTGCACTCCGGACATTCTTCATCATCATTGAGTCCAACAAGTGCATTTTCTTCTCAATAACACCAGGTGTGTCGTAAAGTACCATCTGCAAATTATTAAAATAGTTGAATGAACACATACCAGTATGAGTATGTGATGTGTATAAATCATCTAGCAGAAACCGTAATTAATCACAACAAAACAGTCAAGAATTTTGCAGTATCAGGACTTTAATGTCACTACTCTAGTAAGAATTATATATATAAGCACGGAAGAAGTCAGTAAGGAACTTTGCAGGAAGCACATCATGTGCAGGGAATTCAAACCTGGTAGTCTGAGCCAGAACATATACCAAGAATTCGATGTCTTGTGGTTTGGGGTTTATCCGTGACGATAGAGAGCTTCTGACCAATCATTTGGTTTGAAAGAGTGCTTTTCCCCACATTTGGCTTACCAACTACGGCCACATATCCTGCCAGTTTTTCAATGTCATTACAACATACAGATCATCACTACGTTTTCGTCTTCTTTGAATCCAATTGGACAAAAAACCATCACTCACTCACTCTCATTTATCCTGAGGAAACTGTAAAGACATGAAATACAGTCCTACATTAAGGGATGCCATAATCATTCTCCACATCAGAAACAACTATCCATCACAAGATTAGGTTAATTTCTGTGCTTAACTGTCAATTCAACTCTGCATAAGCAGCTAAAGATCTTCACCTATATCAATTATGCAAGGAATCACTAATCAAGCTCTCTCATCTCCAACTATCTGCAATTCTTGCTTAATTCAAAACAACAGCTTCAATTTCGGTAACTAATTTCAGACTACAGAAAGTAAGAGTAAGGTGCAAAGAAGAAACGAACCGCTACGATGATTAGGATCAGAATCAAAGGCGCCTTCCTCCATCTCATAATCGTCAAGCAATGCCATATTTCTGTCCGGTTTCACATTCAGAGAGAGAAACGACTCCGACACCGAATCCTCTTCTGGCTCGCCTTCTTCAGCTGAAAACTTCGCCATTTCCGATTCTAAGCCTTCGATTTCGTCTTCTTCGTCTCCTATCCATCGTTTACTTCGCAATTTGTCTCTCTCCTTCTCCGGTAACGGAACGTTCCGTTCTCTCGAAGCCCTAGCCCTAGCCAAAAAACGAGCTCTACTTCCGCGGACGGAAAAGGAAGTTTTCGTAGGAATGGAGAAGTTGGAAGAGTGAGAGGGATGTCTCTCGGGGAGAATTGGTGGAGAATTGCGGAGAGAAATCACCTCCATGGGAGCTAAGCTTTTGGAGTGTCCGCTCTCTGTGGAATCTTCTATCCTCGTTTTTGTTTATCCTCTCAGGCCCTGTATATTTTGAAGCCGGCTGTTCATTAACTGAACCAAATCGAACCGAACCGAACCGAGCATGTTCGGTTCGGTCTTCGGTTTATGTTTTATGTTAGTTCGGATTTCGGTTTGGTTCGGTTAAACCGAACTAATTTATATTTAAAAAAATTAAAATTAAATTATTCAGTATTGAAAATATGCAAAGTCTAAAAGTTCCAAAATTTGTTTTTTTTTTCCAATCTGATTTAAAATTTTTAAAATAAAATTATTTAATATTGCAAAAAACCAAATTATGGACGTTAAATGCATCATATCACCACGTCTCTGTTCGGTTTTATTTGGTTTTGTTCAGTTTCGTATGATTCGGGTTTTAATTGGATTTCGGTTTATCTTCTATAAAATTAACCAGATATTGAGCAATCGGTTCAAAGCCGAACCGCACCAAATAAAATCCAAACCGAACCAAACCGTGGTAGTTCGGTTTGGTTTTGGGTTTGTATATTTCCGATGTTTGGTTTTCGGTTCGGTTCGGTTTTCTGCTATTCGGTTCGGTTTTGAACCGATGAACAGCCCTTGGCATTAAATTTAGGATTATAAAGCATTACTCATGCATTATAAAGCAAGTATTAATAAATCAAAATTCCATTCAATTGGGCAGGCAGGGCAGATCAAGCCATTCCCGATATCTTTCCCTAGCCCTCGCCTCCGCCGACGACGACTTGCTCACCGACGGTTACGGAATCCGCCATCTCTACGAGGAACGTTGAGAAAACTTGCAGGTAGCAATTCGTTTTTCTGCCATTTGTTCGTTTGAAGTTCTGTGCTTAGGGGGGTGACGACTTATTGACCTTCAACTTTTTCATGTTCCAAGTACAAGGAATTTTTCCAAGCCCTTTGCTTTCTCAGATCAGCTGTAGTTGGAATGGGGGGTTGAGATTCCGATTGAATTTAGCTACAACTTCTTTTTTAGTGGATTAATTGTCATGAATTTTGATTGTAGTTTTGCATAAAACTGTAAACGTCATCCTTCATAGCCCTCTGTGTGACCTCTGTTAATGTCAATACCCTCTCGAGTCATTCGCTCTTCGGAGCTCGCACGGAGGCTTACACTCTCCTCTGTTCCAAAACAAACCGACCACCTGTTCGACGAAATGCCCCAAAGAGACATCTACTCTCTGAACACACTCCTCAACACTCATCTCCGGAACAAGGAGCCTCTAGCGACATGGAGCCTCTTCGGGCGTATGCACCGCTATCGTACTGACCTCGATCCCTACAGTTTCACTCCGGTCCTGGGCGCTTGCTCGGCCTTGCCCGGGTTCTTCCGTGGCGAGCAAGTTCATGCCCTGATGATTAAGTTTGTCTCGAACGCCCAAATTAAGCCCCAAACTGCACTTATGAACATGTACTCCAAGCATGGTTTGATGGTTGAGTCCTCCAGAGTATTTGTTGAAATGGGTGAGAAGGACGCGGTCACTTGGAACTCTTTGATCTCGAATTATCTGAGACACGGTATGGCTCTGAAGGCGATATTGGCTTTTGAGGAGATGAGGAGGCATGGTGTTGGGTTTAGTGGCTTCACTTTGTGTGATGTGCTTAAGGCTTGTGTGTGTCTGAATGCTCTGAGGCAGGGTATGCAGGTTCATGGGCTGATTATCACTATGGGGAGTGATGATGTTGTTGTTCTGGGCACGGCTCTGATTGACTTCTATTCACACTTCGGCTTGATTGACAAGGTTATCCATATTTATGGGAGTGTAGGGCGTGGTAAGGATAATGTCATGCGCAATTCTTTCATTGCTGCATGTGTTAGGAACAAGAGGTATGATGAGGCCTTATTGGTTATGAGTACTATGAAACCCAATACATATGCCTTGACCAGTGCTTTGGCAGCCTGCTCTGAGAATTCAGACTTGTGTGCAGGAAAGCAAATACATTGTGTGGCTCTTCGTTTTGGCCTGTTTGACAATACCCAGCTGTGCAATGCCTTGTTGGATATGTATGCTAAGTGTGGTAACATTTCATTGGCTAGTCTTCTTTTTGACCGGATGTCTCGGAGAGATGTGGTGTCTTGGACTAGTATAATAGATGCATATGGGGCTAATGGCAATGGAGTTATGGCGGTTGAGTTGTTCAAGAAGATGTCAGAAGAGGGAAGCCATGTTGTGCCAAATGATGTAACAGTCCTTGCTGTTCTATCAGCTTGTTCACGTTCAGGCCTTGTGGACCAAGGCCGGTTTTGTTTCCAATCAGCTCAAGAAAAGTATGGTGTCATTCTAGGGTCCAAGCATTATGCTTGCTATATTGACATACTAGGCCGAGCTGGACATGTGGAGGAAATTTGGTCTGTGTATGAAGATATGGTCAAGAATGGAACCAAATTGTCGGGCGAAATCTGGGCTGCATTGATGAATGCTTTTGGGCAAAACAGTGATATCTCAAGGGGTGAGTTTGCAGCAAGGAATTTGTATGAATTGGAGCCTGATAAGCCTGGGACGTATATGCTATTATCCAACTTTTATGCAACTATTGGGAACTGGGATACTGTGGACCGACTTAGAAGTGTAATGAAGCAGAGGGGACTCTTCAAAACTGTTGGAATCAGCTGGGTATCTCCTTCAAATATTGAGCCAAAATTTGCTGGTTTATCATGCTAAGACTCTATCAGGTTTATGAAATTATAAGACAGACATGTTTCAAATTTATGCTTACAAGTTTTACAAGATGAGGTGCATGCAAGTTACCTTAAAGATTTTGCTCCAATATTGAACCTATGGCCAGCGTGATGTTGAGGGTGAATAATCTTAAAATGAATATACAAAATTTCGGGACTGGGAATCCTGGCCTGGCTACTTGAAATTACATTGGAGTGCAGTCGCTGCGAAATGGTGGTTGTCTCCCTCCAGCTGTGCGAAATGTATGCTCGAACTCTTGCCCTATCTCTAGCCACCAATCTAACTGCATATGAATGTTCTTTGTTTTGCTTTCCTTTTATTTTTTCCAATTAGTTCTTTCACTTAGCTTGTAACCATACCATAAGGAGACCCTCTAAAAATCTCGGGTTACTTAGATTTATTGTGCATTTGCATGTGGATGGGTTTTTTTTTACAGTTCCTAGGGTTGAACTTCAATCACAGCTATTTTCTTTGAGGCTTATATTCATTGTATTTCTTTCCTGATCTATTGTCTGATTTGCTTAGCTCCTGTGCAGCTATACTGAAAATGGTGAAACTGAAATGTGCTGAAGAAAGGTCCTCAAATCAACATATTTCGGTTAACTGCTCTTCAGATGCTGAGACAGATTTGAGTTTCCTTGGAGAAGATTGGGTAATTGTTAAGAAGCAAAAAGTCAACATTCTGATTCCTCCTTTACCAAGCTCATCATCTAACCCTGTTGCTTCCAACCCGACATCTGAACAGCTTCAAGATGCTGTATTGAGAGAATTGGACAACAACCCTGTTGCTTCCAACCCAACATCTGAACAGCTTCAAGATGCTGTATTGAGAGAATTGGACAACAACACTGCATCAGATTTCCCAGCTGAAAAAGGCTCTGAAGAACAATCAGCTCTTGTAAAAGATATACCTTCTTCAGCCATTATGGAGAGCGCTCCGTTTTATGTAAGATCTTGCAATCCTCCTAATGGTGTTGTGGCGCCCGTAAATCACAAGATTACAAAAATTTTGAATGATCCACTGCAAAGTAGCCCTCAAACGAGAGAAGATCTGCCAAAGCTGCATCAATCAACCAGGCCTCACCATGGATTAAGAACTCTCAAGCAGTGGAGACTTTCTCCGATGGAATCCAAGCTCAGTAAGATGATGAAAGCATCAAATCTTGAAAGAAAACTTCTTAGGGCTGGTGGATTAAGTCGGTGGCTTACTTCCATGGGACTCGAGCAGTTCATAAGGATCTTTAACGCAAGGAAGGTTAGTAAGTTTCAGTTGGTAAATCTGTCTATGAGGAAACTCAAGGATATGGGTATTAACGCAGTTGGACCACGGAGAAAACTGATGCATGCTATAGAGTGTATTTGCTACCCATATTGTTTTGAGGCTTTGTAGTACTAGTTATCATAGTCCCAAATGGTATTCATGTATTTGCTTTAGCAGTAAAACTTATTTGCAAAAGGTTGTGATCCTGAAATGTGCTTGTAATTGGCTTCTATGATATGGTACCCATTATTTGTTACAACATTCCAATTTCCTTTATGTACAGAAACAACACTTTTTACATCTGGAATGACATTGAAGTCTTGTTTGTTATCCTCTGTTTCTTTGTTGGAAGAGTCAAGATTCTGTTGTTTAAGTTCCTCAATCTCATTGCTTGTATGAAGATTTTAGTTAACAGACTCAAGATTGAGATGATCCAGAGGGCTGAGCATCGGTTCAAAACCGAATCAAACCGAAAAAAACAATCTGAAACTGAAACTGAAATTCGGGAACTTGGTGAACCGAAAACCGAACCGAAAAAGAATCGGTTTGGTTTGGTTTTGGTTCGATTTTTGTAAATATAAGGTTTTTCTTTGAAATAATTGAACCGAACCGAAAAATAACCGAAATCGAAATCCTAAAATTTCTTGAACCGATCTCCGTCGGTTTCGGTTCGATTTGGTTTGGTTCGGTTCAGTCGGTTGGGCCAATTTTTTCGGTTTCGGTCCAACCATGCTCAGCCTCTGAGTAATTACACTCTGGAGGTTCGCCTGAGTAATATTTACAGTCTGGAGGTTCAGTGAGCAACAAAGTCAGAACAGAAACACTGATACAATTTTTTTTATAAATACGCTGATACTATAAGAAACGTGTTTTGAAAATATTTGTTTACTATACTATACAAATTGTGAATATATCTACACAGTTTGGTATGAAGATTTTATATTCAAGTTTGACAACCACTTTAACATGGCTTCATTTACTAGCTCTGGGACTTCATCATGTGGGCAGTGCCCAGCCTGTAGGTTCACAAGAGTTGTATTAGGGTAGAACTCCTTGATTCTGGTTGCCTTGGCAGGCCCCACCCATGGATCTAAGTCACCCCATACAAGCAATAAGGGGCAAGAGAGTTGGCTTAAAAGGCTGTCTAATGTGTACTTCCTCTGGTTCGACATGAATCGTGACATCAATCTGTATGAACAAGTGTGTATCAGTTGGAGGAAATGGCTAATGCAACATTATTCCAAGTAATGCGAGTGCATTCCGAATTAAGAGAGTTGGTTTTCATGGAGTTGGATTCATACCTGTAATAAACTTCTCCGGCGTTGGGGTCTGATGCTGGTGCAGTGATTGAATTGACCAGATAATCGTCGACATTAGAAGGATTGGTGTACACCTGTAAGAGAAAGCCATGCTAAATGATGATATGTAGAGAGAAGTTCCATGTTAAGTACAATGAAGCATCGCCATACACTTTTCAGGACAGATTGGATCCGAGACGGTTGTTTTGCTTGCCAGAACAGAAAACCGAGAGCAACGCGTTGAAAAGCTTCCTTCACAGGCTTCAAGATGAACTTCTGCAAAGCATTTTCTTCAGATTCTTTGGTTTCAGTAATGGTGTCTCCAAATTGTCCAGCCGAGTTCAGTAGAACAACTCCAACTACTTGCTCAGGCAAATCTGCAGCCGTGGCGAGAGCTGTAAATCCTCCAAGGCTGAAAACAAAGACAAGGGCAAAAAAAAAGGAAATTAGGAACATATAAGATCAAAGAATTTATCATCTTCAACCTTTTACCTGTTTCCTACTACAACGGCAGGATCTTTGACAACCTCTTTCAAGAAATCAGTGACCTGGTCTTTCCAAATCATAGCATCATACTCGACAAGCGCCTTCTCACTCCATCCAAATCCAAGCAAATCTACTGCATAAACTGTGTACTTTTTAGCCAACTCAGGTATGTTATACCTGAAAAACACGGATAAAAATGCCGATATTTTACTTGCTACAAAACTTTTGAATTAAGCTCCATGGTAAGAGTAATTGTAACTAAATAGTTACAGCTATAGATCAACAGACCTCCAATGGAACGCGGAAGCACCAAAGCCATGTACAAGTACAATCGGCTGCCCTTCTCCTTCCTTTACATAATGTATTTTGTGCCCTCTCCATGTCCAATAGTTGTATCCTTCGGGCTTGAATGGAAGTCGCTCCATCCCTGAAGAAAATAATCTCCTTTAATATAACTCAAGCTAACCTTAGCAACGATTAGTCTATTGTGTGCCCTAAAGACACATGATAAACATACCTAAAACAGAAACTAAAAACCTAAAATGGAAATAGTGAACCCGTCACAAAAAAAGATTAAAAAACCAAAACTTAAAATTTTCAAATTCTTTCCATTATTACATTTTATAGTGTGCCCTTAGCGACAATTTTTCTATCCTAGGTCTTCTCAAACAGCATGTATACATGGTAAATTTGGTCCACAATTTCAAACACTACTAGAGGATTCAAGAAACACAATTTGGACCTGTAATGGAACTAGCAGCAACCGGAGAATCCTCCACGGTCGAAATTCCAGCCGCTACGATCGCCTTGAATGCGAAACCCCGTCGACTGATCTGGATTTTACTTGCTGAACCTGAAAATGACAATTGGGGAAATAAAAAACCCTAAGAACTCAAAACAAGATCTGAAAGAGGGTAAAAAATGAGAATGAGGGTTTACCCTGTTGATAAATTCTCAGTGGAGATTTACACCAGCTGGGATTGCTAGAAAACAGCCGTCTTGTCCACGGTGAAGGAGAGATTAAGCATGAGGAAGAAGACATAGGGATGCGAAAAAACCCTAATTTCGCAGATGTCCGACAGAAACCCTAATTTCGCAGACAGGCTCCCTCTTGCTCAACGAGCTGAAATTGGGAACTCTTGAGAGATGGTAATTTGAGGGTTGAAGGAATTGAGCTGAAATTGAGATGGTAATTTGAAGTTTTGTAGGGAAATTGGAGAGCGAGTCTTTGTGGTTGGTAGGGTTTGGAGGTGTGGCCAATTGTGAGCCATTTGGGAATTCTTGAGATTTTTTGCGTGTTTCGGTTTGATTTCGCGCGCTAAATTACAACGGCCACATGTCGACGGCGTCGGTGTTAAATATTCCCAGTTTCACCGACTCAAGTAATTACCAACCATTTTAAATTGAATTTTGATCCGAGTTTACTTTTTAATTGAAAATGTAAAATTTAAATTCAACGTATCCAAGTCCAATCTTATTGACATATATATGTGTGCTTTACTAATATATTAATATTTTTTAAATAATTTTTACCAGTGATTGACCCATGACCAAATATCGTAGGAAATCGAGTTGATCCAAACCTAAAATGACCAAATCTATAACTGTCCTACTCGGTTGATAGGTTAACCGATAGTAGACTAAATGGTTACTTTTTTAGGAGCCTAAATAGAAGGGATGAAAGTAATTATTGGCTAAATGAATGTACCGTTTCTTTATAAGATGATAGGATATTAGTTTCCTGTTTTAGAGATATCCTAGATTTCTTACAATATAAGAATATCGATTTTTTTTTATTAGGTAAGAATTAGGTAGACCACCTTTAAGGTGGACAACCTAGCAGGTCTCTTAGGACGAGAGCCTTAAGTTCTTGATCATCATCTAAAATGTGTTCGGTAAAAAAATTGTGGCTCATTTTAGCGATTTTATCAGGCACAATGTTGGAATCCCTACAACATGATGAATTATAACCGATTCGAAGCATTAGAGTGACCTCCTAATGTCCGCAATCACTAAGTCGATTTCCCAAGGCTAACTTGTAGCCCGGTTGGTGGCATTGATCAGAGTTACATTGTCCCCTTCAAATACCACTTTTCTTAAACCTAGTTGTCTTGCTGCTCTTATGCCTTCTCTAAGTGCAAAAGTTTCTGCTTTTAGGACCAAAATTAGCCCAAATTTCTATACTCCTATTTCAATGATTTTTCATAATCAATCTCTCATCACTTAAGAATATCGAATATGATAAATCTGTCTTTGTTACTTTTTCAATTGGTTAAAATATTAGTACCCTTATCTTATTGCTGGTGATTATCCAAGACCAAATTGTACACCCCCAAGTGGGTACTCTATCATTGATCCTAATGAAACGGTTTAGTGCGTGTAAACAGTATTTTAAGTAGATCAATATCATGATTTCTGCATGGTTGATTGTCTTTGTGTTGCTTCCATTTTGAAGTCCAAGGCTGTTGGAATAAGAAGTATCCATTTGACAATGGATACTTCCTAATCTTTCCATTGTCGCAATTGGATGTGGAATTCGGTTCCTTAAGATCGCGCGGGCTAGAGGATATATTGAGTCTTTTATAGTATCAATTGAAATGGAAAATTACGAAATGAGGAGGACAAAACCGCAACAATGTATGATCATCCGAAACACAAAAACAAAATTAAGGAGCTCTCAATTAAACAAAACGAGGAAAAAAATGAACAACATTACGAATCGAGTAGGACAAAACCGCAACAATGTATGAGAATCCCAAACACAAAAACAAAATTAAGGAGCTCTCAATAAAACAAAACGAGCAAAAGAATGAAGAACATGTACAACCGTCCGAACAAGCTGAAGGCTTGCCGTTATCTCATGGATAGGTTGTTGATTCTTGTCGTTGCTTATGCTGTTTAGTTCAAGGCCCATAGTGGCCCATGGACCCGATTGTAAATAGGCCCAATCACCTCATTTATAAAAAAAGAAGAGTTAATTGTTCTCAAGATCATTTGTAAAATAGAAAAGTTTTCTTTTTTTTCTGGTAGAAATATAGAAAAGTTTTCTATACTCCTAACCTTTTTCCTATTTCTCTTATCTCTTCTAAATTCTAATTTGTCAACTTATACATTATTCTTTTTCAACCCACTCCTTTCTTATACATTCTTCCAAAATCTAGATTATCTTTAAAGTTGGAAATTAATATTCTAAAATCTTCTATCAAAAGTAGTATAATATTTAATCAAAAGTTATTTTCACTGTTTTTTATTGAAGGATTTGGCTATATGGCATTTGAAAAATGCCATATAGCATGAAAATACCACAATATGTTAAATTTGCACACATAGCATAACCCCTCTCTCCACTAGTTGACCGACCGTTAACCCGCGTTGACCGACCGTTGACCGGTGTTGACCGACCGTTGACCAGGCGTTGACCGGCGTTGACTGTCATCGACTGTCACCACAAAGTGACAATATTCACACCTAATTGTCACCACAAAGTGACAATATTCACACTTAATTGTCACCACAAGTGACAATATTCACACCTAATTGTCAACAAAAATGACAATATTCACACCTAATTGTCAATACAAGTGACAATATTCACAGCTAATTGTCACCACAAGTGACAATATTCACAGCTAATTGTCAACACAAGTGACAATATTCACACCTAATTGTCAATACAAGTGACAATATTCACACATAATTGTCATCACAAGTGACAATATTCACACCTAATTGCCATCACAAGTGACAATCTTCACACCTAATTGTCATCACAAGTGATAATATTCACACCAGTGACAATATTCACACCCTAATTGTCATCACAAGTGACAATATTCACACCTAATTGTCATCACAAGTGACAATATTCACACCTAAATGTCATCATAAAAGACAAAATTTAGCAATTATTCACACCAAATTGTCATCACAAGTGACACCTAGTTGTATCACAAGTGACACCTAGTTGTATCACAGGTGACAATATTGAACATTTAACTAGAAGATTATATTAATCACACCGAATAAGTATAGCTAAAACAAGACTTATGTACACAACTCCAAATTATCATTACAAGTGACAATATATAGCATCACCAATATTATCAAAGGATCTTCTTCATTTCACCTAATTGGCATTACAAGTGACAATATTCGTAACTAATTGTCATCACAAGTGACAATATTCAAGAAATAATTAGAAGATTTAGTGAGAATCATGAATTTGATTAAACTAGTTTTCTTATCAATGATAGTGATTATAAAATTTAGTGAATATATGTAAATGTATAAACAAGAAAAGTCATTCAATCAACGAAAACAATGTGATCCAAAATTAATTACTCTGTCATTACAAGTGACAATTAATTATTCTTTCCACTCAAGTGTCTATATACCTAATTGTTTGAACTCAAATCGTTTGAACTCAAATAAGACGCACAATCCAATACAAAATTGGAAGGAGTCAACTTGCACTTATCAAAAGAGAATTAAAACTAGTTAAGAACCTGCAACACACGTGACAAAACAATGCAAGCTAGACCTTTGCATTCACACCGAAATTAACCAGATATGTGGGCAAATTTTGACAAGATCATATGACGTAAGAAGCTAGAATTAGTCTTTAAAATCATATGGGCCATGAACAGAACAACCTAACACAGTAACAAAATGGAAGGTGCAACACGGTTGATAAAAGTGAATTAATTTGTTGTAAAAATGTGTGTCAAAGAGCATAGAAAATACTAACAGCAAAGACTAGAAAGCCCAATAGAAGTGCCTACAGTGCCTACGCAATGTACAATTTCAAAATTCAAAAGCCAGAAGGCAGGGGGAGCTTACAGTTGTATTTGGAATCATGACCAACGACCTGATCATTTTCATCCACTAAGATGCATCTGCATGAAAGCAATGAAGCCATGAAATCAGGGCAAGCAAAGAACAACAACAACCTTACTACATGAAGGAGAGAAGCCTTATAGTAAGCATAGCTTATAGAAACTCAAATTGACCATATCTAAGAATACATCAAGCAGAAAGAACAATCGGACAGCATCAACTGACAACTGTGCAAATAATCACTCTACAACAAGACCTCCAAATTGGCGAATCTCAGGCCAGATGTAGCAGATCGGAAAATAGAAAAATTCGATTCTAGGGATTAGTTCCGGATCTTCATTGGAAAGCTCGTTGACTAAACAGATCAGTAAACGCTGATCGAGGTCTCACATGCCATCAAAAGCTCAAGAACAAAACAAAATGCGAATCTGATGTGCTAAGACAACCAAAACAGGATGAAATCAAATGAGAAAGGAAAGCAACTATATACAAATCGATCGACGAACTCCGCCAATCAAAAAACAGTCGGATTGAAAAGGAAGGAAAGCGGAAAGTGAGGGAGCGAGCAAATGGAGTAGAGGAAAGTTGAATAGAGAACTCACTCGTCCTCGAACATGAGACGGCGTTGGACGGCGTCCATGGTGGAGTCAGCATTGGCGGCCATGGGAGTAAGATGACTAGCTCGCCAGAGACGAGATCCGCCGGTCGATGGCCACCGCAGCGCACGGCGTGATATCGTTGATCGGACGGCGTAGGGAGACGGAGGACACAATCACCGCCGTCCTAGCTCTACTCGAAACCCTAGGCGGCTATGGCTTCTTTGGTGTCTACGACGGCCACGGCGGAGGAGAGGCGGAGTGGGAGGAGCGGTGGAAGGTGAGCGGTGGAAGGGGAGCTTGAATATGGGGAACCGCCGTCCATGGATTCTGATCGAGAAGAGGAAATCGAGGAGGGAGGAGAGAGAAAGGGCAAAACAAAGATATTTATATGGGAAGTGTTTATGCCAGGATTGCAAATATTTCATCTATTAGCCTTCAGGAAAAATCATCCCCTCACCCCTGCCGCTTTATCTAATTACGGAGTACTTCTTTTTTATTTAATCACTCCTTATCTCTTTAAAATAGCCACCTTTTATTCTACTGTTGTAGACCTTTCAACTGAGATGTAATCGTCCGACTCGATAAGTAGAATAATGAATCTGATATATACATCATTTTCACTTTTTCAATGGGATCACCTCTAGACAAAGAGATTTATATGTTTTTTCACAAGGTAATTCTATAACAATAACATTCATTTCTTATTAAATATGTTTTTTCTAGATCTATATGACTGAAAAGATTGATTAAGCTTTAGATTTCATTTGTAAATATATTAACAACGAGCAAAATTATTTTGACCAATAGGAAATACGGAGAACGTATCGAAAAGGTAGACTTATTCGAAGGCGAAGATGAACATTGTTACTATCCATCATTTGGAAGAGTCGTATTTACTCTTTTTCCCATATACGAGGAATGATTTTGGAAAATAAAGAGAAATCGACTAAATGATAGATTGTATCAATGATCATCATCGCCTTCGTATAATCGACCTTTTAACGCATTGCATTGGGGTTCAAGTTTGAAGCCATGTATTTTTTCTCACTACTCGAAGGCATGTATTGAGGAGTTTAGCTCAACTAAATTGACATATTGGCTTCAACCTAATATTCGGTCTATATATATACGCAAAATTAGAAGAGGGGATGAACATAATCTAGGCTATCTCTAAAGAGGGAAGCTAATATTCTAAAATCTTCTATAAAAAGTAGGAGAAATTAAACAAAACGTCATTGCTGACGTTGTGATTTACCCGCTTGGCTATCACATGGGTTATTTGCAAGAATACTAAGCTCACTCAAGTTACTCTCCACATTTTGAATGTTGTTTTCATAGCTTTAGTCCAAATGACTGATTGCCTAATTGTTTGTACTAGATAGATAGCTTGTCTTCTAAATCTGAAAATCATTTTTATACTGTTTGTTTGGAGATATAAGGCTTGCACTTAACGACTTGGCTAGTGTTTAGCTTGATTTGCACCAGAGAATGCTTTATCACAAGAGACAGGGCAACATCAACATTCTGCCTATACCTTGGACAGACCCCTTGTAAGTTCTGAATGCATGTATTGAGTGTTTATAACGGTCTGAATGATGTATCCTTGAGTAATGGTTGGATTTTCAGCTCAAGACAAGAATGATAAGCTGCTACTCACAGCTAGAAAGACAAGAAGAGCAACAAGCACAGCCTTTGTCATGGCTTTGGTTGCAGGCGACTTCTCCAGCGCTAGCAAAGCGTATTTTGGGAAACTGAGGTAACTTTGGCTTGGTGACATATGTTTCCAATGTTTGATGTCCAACATATGGTGATATTACTACCCTAACAATGGAATATTCAGGTCAAATTTTCTTGGGACCAAGTTCATAATGTATGACAGTCCAACCTGGTGCAATGTTGGAGCTAAAAAATATGTTAAACCAATCCAAAGAGTCAATTCAAAGCAAGTTTCACCTCATTTACCTGCAAGTAACCTCAGCACAGCTACTATATCTTACGAGCTCAATGGCCTTCGTACGAGAGGGCCAAGGAGATTGCGCTGCGTGATGCATTGTATCCCCATCTCTGCCATACAAGAGGGAGGAGTTTCTTCACCTTCACACGGAAAAGAACCAGAAAGTAGCATAAGCTCAATAAGCCTAACCGAGGCCTCGGCTATGTCAGAAGAGCCGTTGGTACTTAAAAACAAGGCTCCTAGATGGCATGAGGCGCTACAATGTTGGTGCCTGAATTTCAGAGGAAGGATTACAATGGCCTCGGTCAAGAACTTCCAGCTCGTAGCGTCTGTTGAACCACACCACAACGTTTCATTGGAGGAGCAGGAGAAGGTAATTTTGCAGTTTGGGAAGGTTGGAAAGGATGTTTTTACCATGGATTACCTTTACCCACTTTCTGCCTTCCAAGCCTTTGCAATATGCCTTAGCAGCTTTGATACTAAACCAGCTTGTGAATAGAACCCATCTTATTTACCATGAATTCTACTTTCTTGAACTATTGAGGATCTGTGTTGCCACATTCTATTTTCAGAAAATAGCAAAGTTATTCTCTAAGCATTGTGAAGAAAAAAATGAACTCCAACCAAAACAACAAGCAACAAATCCATAGCCAAGAAGCCAAGAATAATACATGACTAAAGCTGGTCTAAACTGCTAAAGACAAAAATTGGACTGTTAAAAGGTCCAATGCCAAATTTTACAAGCCAGTAAGCCACCATCTAATGTCAGGGGCTAATAACTACTACAACGGCCATTTACATTCCAGGCAATACAAAATATATGCAACAAAACAGGCAAAAATTAGCAAGTAGGAAAGCTGCCTATCCTAGTGAAAATAAATAAATAGGGATTGTCTTACTATCTATCTTTATACAGTGGTGTGAGAGTGAGACCAAGGCCTGGTCAAAGCAGCAAAAGAGGCGAGCATCACCGTTTCTTCAGCTTCGTCGCTAATTTGCTGAAAAACCCACTTCGCTTAGCAGACACTTTCTTAGTATCATCGGAGGAAGGAGTTCTGCACACATCATCATCGTCGTCGTCATCATCATTGTCGCCATCATTATCATCATCATAAGAGTAATCTTGTCGCTCATCTTCATGGGGAATGTCTCTCAGCAGTCTAAGCAACTCTGATGCTATTGCCTTTCCTTTGTCAGTTCCATTGACAGCGATACCAAAAAGGGACGGTATAATGCCTTCCTTCATCGCCAATTTACAACACTGTTCATACTGAGAACACAAAGACAGCAGAACGGAAAGTGCATGCTCCTGCTCCTCAGAGTTGCCAGTCTCAAGCAATTCTACAATGGAAGAAATGCAGCCTTCTGTTTCTATAGCAAGACTCCGAGCTTCCTCAGTGTAAAATAGCTTTTCCAGAATCACTATACAACGCCCTGCAACTGAGCTCTCCTTCAGGAAAGGAACCAATCTGGGGATGCAATCCCGGGGTAAAATTTTCTGTAGACAGGAATCATCAATCAAGGACAGATTGCAAAGTATGCTGAATACTGTTTCGTGGAACTCTTTGTTCTGAGTATCCAGGATTTGGATGATGGAGGTCAACACATAGGATTGAACAAGTTTAGCTCCACAACTCCTTTCGACAGACAACGCAAATATGTCTAGCACATCTCTTGTTATTTCTGTTCCAAGGAACGATGCCAGGAGAGCATACATGTCCTCATCCATGCATCTGATTGCATTTCTGTTTGAAAAGAAAGACAATGGGTCAGGATTTGTAATGGAACCCAAAGATGGCAAACCCAATGAAAACTATTAGGAAACATAGAATCACATTTTAAGTTACTTCTTGCTTCATAACAATATTTCCTCTAGTAGGGCTTATTTAGTTCAGCTTTGAGTTTCCAGATTTTTTAGTCTAGAGCGTTTCAATTTTCTAATAGTTATCAAATAAATTGTTTTAAGACCTGTTATATCCTAACAGTCACCTTTGATTTCCAAACAGATAGCGAAACTTGAAAAACCAGAAATATATTTTTTCCAAAAATCTGCTTGCGGTTTTGAAAAAAAGAAAACTGAAAACACAAAACTCAAAGCTGAACCAAACAAAACTTTGACTGGAGTTTCAGTCTTTCAGGTGAGATTAAATTGCAGTGATTACCTGCTTGCCCGTACACCAGTCAAAATCAGACGGGAGCCTGCAATCTGAGCTTTTGTATCTTGCTGATCAGCTGCTGCCTTCAAAAACCCAACCACCGGTTCCACAAAATTATTCAGGGATAGAGGCACACGAGAATGAGCGTTGTCCAGATAATCTTGGGTATCCTCAATGGCCATACACTGTGATTCCCACGGAAGTTGACTGATATTACGCAACAGATCTGTTTCAATCTGTCGGGTACTAGAAAACATTCGGAATTCTAGAGAAGAATTGTTAGTAAACTCCCTAGACAAACCAGACTTTGCTCTGTTTTTAGGATGGAAATCGTCAGAGTTGAAACTTGTATCTACTGATCCAAGTGATACATTGCTGATATCTAATTGGAGATGTAGACCCGCTAAAGAACCACAGCTACTGATGGAATTATTAGAACTCTCCAAAAACCCAAACCCTGAGGACTGATCAGAGGGCTCATACAAGTCAATACCTCGCTCCTTGCACCACTTTGAGATCAAATTTCTCATGTCAGTGTTTGGTACCAAAGAGAAATTATGCAACTTCATTCTTGTAGTTGGGCATGTATCATGACCATCATCAAACCACTTCTCTATGAACACTCTTTCGAAAGTATGTCCAGATGCAATGACAACAGGGTCAGACATTAATCTTGAAGACAAAGGGCACCTGAATTCCTCAGGAGGTATATCATTACGCATCATATTTGGTTGGGCCTCATTTCTTCTGTCCGCTAGTTGAGATTCTTCGTTTACAAACTGACCAGAAAGTTTCTTTTCAGAGATCAGAGCGGAGAAGGACTCATCGTGCGATTCCCATTCTAAAACCAGCTTATCATGCTTCCTCAGGAGATGATGCAAGTACCTCAAGATTGTCCTTTTTGACCGCTCACTGTCACTAACTTTTTCTAGCATCCTCTTGATGGATCTTTTTTCAATTAAAAGATCCTTCTGAGATGTAAGTTGAAGCCTTGAAGCTGCAAACTGGATAGCACGAAGCTCAGAGTTTCCAAATGAGGAAAGAATAGGCTCTTCCTTCTGGAGCAGCGCTCTGATAACCTTGCCAGCATCTTGTTCAGATGATTCCGGGACGAATACTGCACGCCTAAGGTCATCAATAATTTGGGATATCTGTAAATTAATCATATAGTGAAACTTGTCAATGCCTTTGACGAATGTCAACGTAATATACAGGGTCAACAAAAGTGATAATAAAAGTGATAATAAACATATGAAAATGTCTTCTAAATTCAGAATCAGGATAAGATCAATATGCATGTACAGCCTACACCTAAGACGAAGAAAACTGAGCCAGGAATATTGACAAACCTCCACTTTCAAGTTTAGTGGGACCATAGACTGAAGCTCATGTAAGCTTTGCACCAACTGTTTCCGAGTTCTTTCAAATCTTGACACAGTTGAATCAATTGTTATTGCCTGAAAAAATCAAGTAATAGCATTTCAAATTACCAATACTAATGAAAAGAATACATGGCACAGTCAAACAGATGAAGACAAAACAATCAACAACTCTGGAACATTAGCCTAGATTTAAAAAGCACCATCCCAAATCCTGTCCTCTTAATCCACCTAAAAATATCTCCTCCCAGCCAAGCAACACAAATTTGCTGCAGAATGTGTTGATTAGTTCAAAATATCCAAGAGTATGCCTTTCAAACAAGGCTAAATGAACAGGATCAGGAATACTTGTAATGCAGAGATTATAAGCAGGATCAGGAATTATTTGGAACAACAAAGAGCCCTAAAGATACTGATGATGATTTATACAGAGGAAGTACCATACAGAACACATAAGCCATGACCAAAAAACATACCAAATAAAACCTGCTGGACTCGCTGCAATTCTGAACCAGTTGCCTGGCTTTCCCAACAGAGCCCTGTAGGAGGCATAGAGCTTGAATTCCAGGTGAGCATCCCGGCCGAGCAGCTTCTATATCCGGAGATATCCTCAAGATTCTGTCAATCAGTATACTAAGTTGTGTACACATAGCATGATGCACCTGAAATCACACACTAGAATGGCATTAATCTACCAAATAGACAAGCAAAATGAAAATTTATTGAGTCCAAAGAGGAAGGATGTAATGCATTCAATAAGCATTTGTTTCCAGAAGAAAGTCTACAAGAGCTGTTTTTCTATTTCACTTCCTGATACTCATAATTGAAATGTGAATTGAGTGTGCAATATACATTCAAACAACCAACTACAAAATATTACCTTTATGGCGCACGAATACTGCGATTCTCCTCCATCCACTTCAATAACATCAGTCCCCATCCAAGGGGTGCGATCCTGGATCATTGCAGACAACGAATACTCAGAAAGATGAACTCCATTTGACTTACGCAAGCAAAAGAGTTTGGAATCAAACTTCATGAGAAAGGCTAAGTCATACAAATCAGCTACATAATAGAAGAGCTTAGTCAACTACATTTATGAGCGAAAATATTGCGCTTTGGCAAATAGCTAATGCAATATCCATCCTATAGACAATTCACACAAACAATCTTGTCTTGTCCAGGCAGAAACTAGCTTAAAGCAAAGCCCTGAGTATGGAATTGGATAAAGCCTCTTATGGTCATTATGTTAATGAAAACCTATTATATATCAGGATGTAAAAGCCATAGGCCTTCAAGAGCACAAAATCTAGGAATCAATCCCACAAAACAACCATGTTTCAGATTAAACCACTGCCTACAACAGGTTCAAACACACCAACTCCTGAACAGCACAATCTTATGATGATAGGAACCAGAAACTAACTTTCGAGTATGGAATATCCATTCTAACACTTAGCTACGTAGTGAAGAAGCTTAGTCAACTACATTAATGAGAGAAAATATTGCAATTTAACACTTAGCTAATGCAATATCCATTCTATAGATGTTTCACACAAACAATCTTGTCTTGTCCAGGCAGAAAGCTTAAAGCAAAGCCCTGAGTATGGAATTGGATAAAGCCTCTTATGGTCATTATGTTAATGAAATCTATTATATATCAGCATGTAAAAGCCATAGCCCTTCAAGAACACAAAAGCTAGGAATCAAGCCCACAAAACAACCATACAAATCAGCTACATAGTAAAGAAGCTTAGTCAACTACATTAATGAGAGAAAATATTGCGCTTTAACACTTAGCTAATGCAATATCCATTCTATAGACGTTTCACACAAACAATCTTGTCTTGTCCAGGCAGAAACTAGCTTAAAGCAAAGCTTTATGGAATTGGATAAAGCCTCTTATGGTCATTATGTTAATGAAAACCTATTATATATCAGCATGTAAAAGCCATAGGCCTTCAAGATCACAAAAGCTAGGAATCAAGCCCACAAAAACAACCATGTTTCAGATTAAACCACTACCTACAACAGGTTCAAAAACACACCAATTTCTCACCAACACAATCATGTTAACAATCAAAAGGACTCAGGAAAAGAGGTGCACCCAATACCTTGGTAAGGGTTTGTATCTCTTCTACTTGAATAACAAAAGGGCAAAGGTCAAAAAGCCCCTTCCTTGTGCTCTTATTAAACCTGAACTCAAACCCAGAAAACCCTTGAATCCCTTCAATTTTGCAAAAAAACTCCACAAGCCATCATCAGGGTTTAGAATAAAGCCAAACCCAAGTTGAGAAATCAGCTTAAGAAAACAGAAAGAAACAACGGCCGGCAAGAATTCTTTGTGGGTTTGTGGAAGAGGGGTCTGGGGTCTAGGTTTAGGCTATGTTTTGTTATATTCACCGTTCGTGAATGAATAAAGAGGGGTGAAAGAAGAATATAGACAGAGAAGATTCAAACAAACTAGACTACAAAGGGATGAGAGTGAGATGCAATGAGATGACAGTTTCAGCGCCCACCAAGAAGTAGCAGTCTATCTTGAAGGCGTCGTCGCATCTTCTCAAAAAAAAAAAAAAAAACCCAGAAAGAGAGAGAGAGGATTAATAAATAAATTAAAATTAATGAAAGGAATAAAAGTAGTGGAAATAGGGAATTTTAGTCGTTTTGGCTCTGGTAGACCATAATAGCAAAGATTCGCAGACAGAGACTTGAATGTTTGGTTCGCATGCTCCAAATTCCAAACGAATGATTAAGGTTTAATCACAACGAAATCCACATATTTACTTAAGTTAAGAGTGGTCTACTTGTATTCCAAATGAAATATCTTTTTCTACAACTTTGTTTAGGTCATTTTTTTTAGGTGTTTTTGATTTTTTGACTTGGTTTGTTGACCTGTCAATTTGTGCATTTACCTATTTATTTTTTGAAAATTACGTTTATTGGTCTATATTTAGCGTTTACGCGTATTCTTGTTACCTTTATTTAATGGTGATGTAAGGTTAAGTGGTGAGATGTAAATAAACCATGAATAACGGGTGATTAAGGGTGCGTTCGGAAAAGATAAATTAAGTAGCGTATTTGTTAAAATAAGTTAAATGATACTTATAAGTATTTGGAATAGATGTTCGGCAATTTAAAATCTTAGGTACTTATTTGTCTAAATAAATATTCTGTTACTTATAAGTATCTAAAAAAATAAAAAGCTACCCCCATCTTATTTGAAAATAAGCATGCTTATGTCCTAAAATTAAACTAATCAGCAAATCTTTCTACCCGAATACTCACTTTCAGCATTAGTATCATTTAACTTATCAATACCTCAAATCAGTATCAGTATTAGTACCTAAAATCAGTATCATTTAACTTATCAATACCTTAACTTATGAGTATAATTTGTAAGTTTAAAATGGTAATTCTTATGGATATTGTGACCCGATGTATAATTAAAGAAAGTAAACATTGAATTACCTGTCTTGATTAGTAGTTGATTATAAATATGTTGAGCCCAAATATAAAAACGTGAGCATCCTTGTGCAATCGCGTACACGAGTTATTATAAACAAAACATAATAAATAGTACGTGATTCCGATTGAAAGGAACGTGTATGTATTTAATACAAAAAAGCATTAATGGCATTTGAAATCCCACTTACCCAATAGATAAGCTAGCGACTATTCGATTATGATGACTTTCGTATGTACCAAATTACCAATATATAAAACTGCATATTGTTGACCATTAGAAAGAATTGAAAGAAATAGTTTGAATGTCAATAAGCAATACTCCGTATTTAAAATATTAATTTTTTTATAAATAATAATTTGGAGATTCTCAACGCATATAGGTACCTCGTGTCCGTTTGCTTTCCTGTTACTGCTCACAGTTTAACATCAATCCACCAAATTACGTTGACTCATAATTATTTTTAAGCTATGTAATAAGAGTCCTCAGTCATATTTCTATTTAATAATCCTAGAAATGAAATTCTTAATTCTTAACTTTTTTATTTTTCTATGATTAAGCCTTGACTAAGTGTTAATGAATTTAAAAGGGTCAATCTTCAAAACTGTTTGTATGAAGTATTAGTATAATCGAGGATCAAATAATCACTAAAGTATATTATGAGTGCACGAGTATGCATAATAAATAAAACTAGTTATATGTCTTCGGGCATTCGGTCAAAACGGTTAAGCCTCCAAGGGTAGTACCCAGAGGTCACCGGTTCGACTCTCATGGGCAGTGCCCTCAACCAAAAAAATAAAACTAGTTATATGCATGCGAGATCTTTAACATACCTCTTCAATCCAACCATTTTATAAACAACGAAAAACAAAATAAATTCATACTCCCTCCGTCCCCTTTTGTTCGTCCAAAAGTACAATTTGCACGGGTTTTAAGAACGGTATAAAATAGTGTGGGTAATTGGGAAAGTTGGTATAAAGTAGTATAAAGTAGGTGAGAGAGTTGAATAGTATGGGTAAAATTTGTGATTGATTTGGTTGAAAAGAGATAAAGTAGGTGAGAGAGTGGAATAATGGGGGTAAAAGAGTGGATATAAATGAAAAGTGGACAAACAAAAGGGGACGCCCGAAATGGAATACTGGACAAACAAACCGGGACAGAGGGAGTAATATTTATTTTTTCATTGCGAATGAAACAGGAAACGAACCATGTTCGTAAGGATTTATCTCGTTGATCAAATTCTTCTTTTTGTCTTCTAATTAATCAAGACAAGTTAACGGTTCTCGCTTGCATTATTATTTTAAAACATTGTTGGAACACTGTGTGCTAATAAATGAACTAGGATATATTGTTATAGCATTAACGACCTCACTATATATATGTTAGGGTGTATATATTGCTAGATTGCGCTAGAACTTGAACTTAGGTATCGATGTTTGTGGCCTTATGTGCTCCGTCTCCATTGAGATTTGATGTGGAATTAGCGTAGTATTAGGGATATGGGTTGGACCTAGACATCTCTTTAAACATTTACATTAGGATGGACTTATACCCTATTATGATAAGATTTGATTATTTATAGATTTAACCACATGGGAATTATGGTTAAGATGTGAACCATATTTCACTTGAGAGAAACTATAAATACATCAAGAGTTGAGTCAGAATCTTTCACCGATTGCTAAAGACCTAGAGTGCTTGTGTTAAAAGAAGTGAAGTTGAAGGTTTTGGTAATCACTTGTGTTCCTGCTATACAAGTTTCTTAAACTGAGAAACTAAAGTTTGTAGGTGCATAATCTATAGATTAGATTAGACTACTTGAAATCCTTGTTTGTCTTGAAGTAACTTGTAAGTGACGTTAATAAAAGTGATTATTAAAACTCCTCTAACAAGGGACTGGCTTTTCTCTTGAACAACTAGTTGGTTGTTTAAGAGTTTCCACTATAAGTGATCGTGTCAACTTACTGTTACTTGCTCGTGTTTTTTACGTTCTGTTGTCCAGTTTACTGTTCCCCCCTAGGTACCAATGTCTTTGTACTACCGTCGATCCTAACAACTTCTCCTTCTTAGCTCTTGGCGTTCATAAGAAGTGTTGGCAACCAGCCGAAAATTGACGACAACCGTACATAGTTCTAGCAACGCAACGTGACACACCAAATAACATGTGGAGAACAAATTTCCGATGAGGCAAATTTATGAAGAAGGAGGCTAAACTCTTGCCTAAGAAGATAAATGGGAATCACACTTGGGGTCATTGAGTAATCTTCATTTATCATTTGCCACCTTCTTTTCATAGTCAAAATCTTAAAACAAAAGTCAAGCTTAGGGGAATGGGAGAATGAAAATAGGGTGATGGTCCTCGAAGTGGATGGGAAGGAGAAAAGCATTTGCCACCTGGGAGTAGGTTTTGACTACTCATGCATTCCAATGCTCTCTCGTCTCCCTTCCCCCCACGAAAACTGCTACCCAAAAAACTGGAACCCTAGCCCCCAATTTAAGAACCCTAGATCTCGATCGAGATCGAATTTCAGCCCAATTTTGAAGCTAATCATCCTCCATTCTCTCTGTAATGCATCCGAAAGGAACCGAAAAGTGACGAATGCAAGCCTGATGCTCCATGGCTCCAGAAATTGGCAAGAAGCGCTTAGCGTCGAGGTGTGTCCTCTGTCAATTGAAGGAACAATTAAAGTTCAAGGGGCTGTCGAATCCACTCGTACGCGCTCTAGGAGGCGGCGGAGAAGGCAGAACGGGCTGATTATCAAACGACCAAAATCAAAACAAGGGCTAGGGTTGATGAAGTTGTGGCACTGGCTAAACCTGTTCATTCATCGAATGGTGCGGGCGAGGCGATGGCTCTCAATCCAGCGGGCTTTCTACCTTTCCTCTTCTTCTAAAGACACATGTAAGGATTTCACTCTCCTTCCAAAGGATGTTCGCTCGGGACTGATCCACAGAGCTCTTGTCAGGTTATGCTTCTTCATCCTTTACTATGCTTATTTGAGTACTGATGATTGGATCTCTATGCCTATGTATGTGATCTATAAATTGATGCATAGAGTGAGATTGTTTTGGGTATGCTCGGATATTACATTTTATAAGGAACAATCAACTAAAGAAAAACCTAAAGAAGGTGTTGAAGAACTAACTACCATGGCTTTTCAAGCCTTAAAGGGTAGTGTTTTCAAAGGTGATGAACCCCCTGGGGATTATGACCCCCAACAGTCCTTTGTGGTTGGTGTTTCGAGAAGTAAGAAAAACAAGGGCAAAGGAATGGATGAGATTGACATAGTATTTGTGTTGGGCAAACTGTTTGGGGTTATGATTAGACCAAATGATGTTAGAGCAAACACTAAATTAGAACCCAGTCTTAAAAATGGTTTGTTGTTGGAGCACAATGATGGGGTTTGGCTCCTGAGTATTAGTATGGAAATTACTAGAATGAATGAGCATCTATTAGATAGTAATTATGTGTGCAATTATGAATGGGTTTATGATTGGTATGATGTTTATACTATAAATATTCTTAAGAAATGTTTAGTTTTGATTTATGGTGAACACACAAGTAGACTTTTAAGGTCATATATGCTGATTACGTTGTGTATAATAATAGGCCATCAATTCCAGAGAAATAATCGTGTTCATGATGAAAGTTTGTGTTTCCAATGTTGTTGTTTGAGTATGCAAGATATAGAAAGGCCTCTCAAGTCACAGCCCCTACAGGAAGTTTGTCGATGCAATGAGCAAGATCGAGATAACAAAAAAGACTCTTTAAAAGGGAGAAACATCAGATTATGCAATCAGGAAATAAGATGGTACATGAGAGTAGGTTGTGTGAGTAAGTTACATCAGTGTTGTAAGCTAATACATAAAAGCGTTCATGGTTTTCAGGACGTTAAAAGCAAGTGTTGGAGCTCTGACTGTCAGGGTTGCACTTACAGATTCATATTCATGGTAGCACTTCACGAAGTCGATGTGTCAATGGAGTATAGAAGGGCCGAGAAAGGAGTCAAACAATTGATACATAAAGCGCACCTGGACATCCATCCTCTAAGAGATCAAGATAAACAATATAGTAACAAGTGGAGTTGTATTAGATTAAGTCTGAGCTGTCAACTTGCACCTCTACGAGATGTATTAAAGGATATGAAAAGAATGTACAAAATGGACTGTTGTAACAAAGATTACACGTTTTGGGTTTGTTTCTTAAGCAAGGGTAACACTATACGTAATTGGACATTAGAACAGGTAAACAAGTTAGAGAGAATGCATAAATTTCAAAACCAATACTTCAAAGATCAATGTAGAAGCTGCAATGTTGTTGCCCTTGCGGTCAAAAAATCGCATAAGTGGTTGCTAAATGCTAAACTATGGAAACAAATACGAGTAAGGCGAGGTATAATGAACATTCAGTGTAGCCTACTCAGGGGAGTAGTCGTTCACCCATATAAATCGAGTTATAAATGAAAATTGCTTTATGGAATAGTAGAGGAATAGGAAGGAAATCTTTCTGGCCAGAGATTGACTCGTTCTGTAAAATTGAGCATATCCAAATCATGGCTATTGTTGAAACAAAAACGGACAAGCTTCCTAGCGATCAAGTCTGGAGACGCGCTGGGTTTGACAATATCGCATGGTCCCCGGCTGATGGTAGGGCTGGGGGTATATGCGTGATGTGGAAAGAACACCAGTTCACTAGTGAACAAGTTGAAATTCTAGTTCATAAGTCCAGATATATCATTATGAAACACGTGAATTTACTAACAGGGTGTGTAATTGCAGTATGTTTTCTATATGCACCACCGAATGAGACTCACAAAGACAGCTTTTGGACAGAGTTTATAAGTTGTATACTCGAAATTAATATCCCCATGATTATTATAGGCGATTTAAATGAAATCCAAGAAGTTGGTGACAAAAAAGGAGGAAGTATACCTGCGGCTAGTAGATTCGAACGTCTCCGAAACTTGAAAGACGCCTGTGACCTTCATGACATACCTACCTCAGGGAATAGATTCACTTGGCGAAAGAACAAAACAGAGATTGATAACATCTATGAAAAATTGGATCGAGTAATTGTTAGTGAACACATTCTACAATGGTTTCCAGGAATTCGAACTCACAACCACGCCTTCACGTCTTCCGACCACTGTAAAATATCAGTTGATATTGCAAATAGTAGATTAAGTAAAGCTCCGCCATTTAAGATGGAGAAGATGTGGCTTATGAGAAAGGACTATCGAAATGTTGTGAAACAAGCTTGGAGGGCCTGTTTCCAAGGGTCCTGCATGTTCCAGCTCATGAAGAAAACTCAGCTACTAAAAACTCACACGAAGCAATGGAAGCGGAAAATGTTTGGGAATACATTTGAACAATTACGGGAAATTGAAGACACACTCCTTGATTTGCAACAAAAGATTGCCGAATCCCCGCAACCGACCCTCGTTCAAAAACAACTAAGGTTCTTACGAAAAAAGGAGTGCATATTACAATTTCACAGAACGTACTGGAGGCAAAGGGCAAAGACAAAGCATGTAAAACTTACCGACTCGAATTCAGGATATTTTCATAAAATAGCAACAGGGCGGCGAAACCATAAAACCATAAGAGCGATAACATCATCTGATGGCACCCAGATCGTGGGAGAAGAAAACATCTGTCGAGAAATTAGAAATGATTTCTGCAAGCGATATAAAAAAGAACATATAAACACTGCTACTCTTGAGGAATACCTGACACTTATAGGTAAGGAAATAACAGAAGAGGATAATGAGAGTCTGACAAAGCCTGTAACGAATGAAGAAATAAAAGGTGTTGTATTTCAAATTGGTTCAGACAAATCTCCAGGTCCAGACGGCATGACATCGGAGTTTTACAAAAAATACTGGGACATTGTTGGCCCAACGGTAATAAGAGCGGTCAAAGGCTTCTTCCATTCAGGGAAGATCCTGAAACAAAGTAACCATACGTTCATTTCGTTACTACCAAAAAACGATAGCCCCTCGACGACAAATCACTATAGACCTATTAGCCTATGTACGACGATATATAAAATAATAGCCAAAATCCTAACGGAAAGATTAAAGAAGGTTATGCCTAAAATTATCCACCCACTGCAAGGGGCTTTCGTTGCCGGAAGGGCAATACAGGATAATGTGCTCATAGCACATGAAATCTTTCATTCCTTTAGAGGAAGTCAAGCGAAAGAAGGATGGATGGCAGTAAAATTGGATATGGAAAAAGCGTATGATAGGGTAGACTGGGAATTCCTGTTCCGGGTACTATACCAATTTGGTTTTGATGAAAAGTTTGTGAAATGGATTCGGGAGTGCGTTTGTACTGTATCCTTCTCAGTTTTGGTGAACAGTGGACCTACTGCACCATTTGCGCCTGAACGAGGACTCAGACAAGGAGATCCGCTATCGCCGTATCTATTTGTGATTGATGCAGAACTTCTTGCCCGAAAACTCCAGAAAGCAAGTGATTGTACAAAGCCGCTTATAGGATTTCCAATAGCGAGAGGAGGTAGAAGAGTGCCATTCCTAGCATTTGCAGATGATATTATTGTGTTCGCCAAAGGAAACCAGAATGCATGCAACCAGATGAAGAAGAGTATTGAAGAGTATTGTGCAGCTACAGGACAGAAAGTAAACTATCATAAATCAGCACTTCACACCTCTAAGAAGGTGGCTAACCAGCAAAAACAAAGTATCAAACAAACACTAGGGATAAGCGCGATGGAAAATTTAGAAAAATATCTAGGGTGTCCGATTATTAACGGAAGAGTGAGAAAAGAAAGCTTCCAGGACATTGTTGGAAATACTCACAAACAGCTAACAAAATGGAAAGCTAATACGTTATCTCAAGAAGGACGAACAGTTTTAATTAGGTCAAACTTAGCTACAAAACCGAACTACCTAATGCAAAGTTTCATGTTACCAAAACATGTTCATGATGAAATTGACACTGTAAACAGAACCTTTTTCTGGAATAAAGACAGACAACATAAGCCACTTATAGGATGGGACCGAATATGCAAATCAAAGGCATATGGGGGCCTAGGCATAAGGAAAGCAGAAGATATGAACAAGGCGCTCCAAATGAAGCTATTATGGAAAATTCTTACCGAGCAAGACAATGTCTGGGTGCAAGTGGTTAATGAAAAATACTTGAGGGGAAACGCTCTTTCGGAGTACAAGATAAAGCCGAATAGCTCATGGCAATGGAAGCAATTGATGAAATTAAAGCCAGAATTCGAAAAAGGTTTGAGGTGGCAAATAGGAAATGGCCAGACAATTAATTTTTGGAAGGACAGATGGCTCACGGATGAACCACTTCTAAAGTGGGCATCTACAAATAATGTGGTAAACATGGCAACCAAAGTCGATCATTTCATTTCCTCAGACAAGAAATGGAAAATAAATGAACTTCTTAATGTGGTGCCAAATGAAGTGATAGAGAAAATAATAAGAATCCCAATCCCCGAAAATGATATCAACGATAAATTGATCTGGGCTCCAAGCAGGAATGGTTGGTACTCCACAGAATCAACAATAAGCCTAATAACTAAAGAAGAAACTATGACTTTGAATCCCAATGCTTGGATTTGGAGATTGGATACATACCCAAAAGTAAGGAATTTCCTCTGGAAAATTGACATGAATGGACTGCCTACGAAACAAAGGCTTATTGAAAAACGAGTTGCCATTCCTCAAGGATGCCTTATGTGTAACGCTACACATGAGGACTCGATACATCTATTACTTGAATGCCCACATACTTTGGAAATAATAAAGAAAATAAATGTCAATACCGAACGTGTACTTAGAGATCAGAACCTATCACAAACGAATCCTCGGAATGTGCTATTTGAGCTATATAACAAATTAAGGAAAGAAGAGTTCATTGAGTTAGCAGTAGCCTGGTGGGGCATATGGCATCAGCGAAACAAGTTACTGTTCCAACAAACGCCCAACGATCCCATACAAGACCTTAGTCTTTATATCCGTAATCTTCTGAAGCAATGGAAGCAGGCAAAAGAATGGGTAGAGGACGAAGAAATAGGTCCGAATAAGGGTGCATGTCCAAGAAGCCGACCACGAATCAAAGCGCGAGGCTGGAAGAAACCATGTCGGAGTTATGCAAAATTAAATTTTGATGGATCCAAGCTAAATAATGGTAACTCAACCGGAGGTTCCATTATAAGAGACGAGACCGGCAACCCAATTGACGGGTTTGTAAGAACATATGGGAAAGTTTCGGTCTTGATGGCAGAAACATTGGCATTGTGGGATGGAGTGAAGAAGGCCAAACAGAAGAATGTCAGGAAGCTGGAGATAGAAGGAGATAATATCATTGTTATCAAAGCCGTCTTAGGACAAATCCGTTGCCCATGGGAGATTGAAAGGATTATCAAAGACATTCTCGTAACCCTGCGAGGTTTCGAGTCAGTTCGTATTTATCATGGGAGTAGACAATGTAACTCTGTGGCCGACAAAATTGCATTTCTGGGCCACAGTCTCTCATGGGAATCTATTTGGAACCATCATGAGCTTCTAGCTCTCATCCGTAAGGATGCCCTAGGGATCCCGCCTTAAGACGAGACCCTAATTCTCACCGAGTCAAAAAAAAAAAAAAAAAAAAAAAAAAAAAAGAGAGTGTGGCATGGTGGTATGGGATGCCTAATGGGTATTTAATGAAAGGTCTCGGTTTCTATGACATGGTGGTATGGAATGCTTTTTGGGTAACTAATGGAAGGTCTCTTGTTTCTGAGGCATGGTGGTATGGGTTGCCTAAAGCTCGGGTTACACCATGGGTCGGTTCTAAGCCCCTTTCTAATCGCACTTGTAATGGTCGTTCTTACAACAGTAATTTAGGCCAATGTATTATAGTGCATGTTATTTGTGGACGATATTGTGTTGGTCGATGAGTCAAAGGCCACTAAAGTGGGTAGGATGTTGGAAGGAGAGTTTTACGTTGAGTAGGACCAAGTCAAATTATACTGAGTTCAAATTTGGATAGGAGGGCGAGTCGATTGATCGAATAGGTGCTTTTGGGAGGAGATTTCATTAGTGAAGAAGGAAATTAGCTTCAAATACTTAAGGTCTGTTTTGCAAGATGACGGGAATATTAGACATGTGATCCAAAGAGGATGGATAGAGTGGAGGGCTACGTTGTAACACCCCTATTTGAACCAAGTCCATTGTTGTTAGTAACCTCGAATTTTGCTATGTATAGCCGTCCAACGCTATAGGTAACACACCACAATTCATGTACATACAAATTTAATAAATTAAATAGTTCAAAAATTAACTATTGTCAATACAAAATGAAGGCTTTAATAGTTTTTTATATTAAAATATATTAATATATATAATTAAATGTTATTTATTCTACATATATAATCAATCGGGACAACCCAACGAGTGCGAATTAAATTGGGTTAGAGTTTCAACTTGACCAATAGAGTTCAAGTTGCAACCCTAATATTTTCGGTCACTTCAAATTGAATTTTCGACTAGGCTCTCCTTATGACCGATCTTTACCTTTATAATACAAATATATAAATATAGTACTCCGTACTAAATAAATTTACAATCTATATTTAATTTGAAAAAGTAACGATAACGAAAACTACTCGTACTATGTAATATATATGATTTGAAAACGGACAATTCACATATTTGATCTGGTATTAAAACAACATTGTCATATCTAAAAACTAATAATATTGACATGCACTAAAATCCAAATAAAATAAAATCCTACCCAAAAAGAAAAAGAAAAAAAACTTAATTAACATAATGTCCCATTGAGAATCTTGAATCCTCTGGCCCTACATATAGTAGTAGGGAGATCGATCAACCCAAAAACAAAACAATAAAACTATAGTAGAGAGAGCTCTTTAACTATAATTGCATACATAGGAGAGAGTACATATATAAAGCGAGCTTAGCTAAGTACTAGTAAGCTTGTAAGAACTATATACACATATTCATAAGAAAGAGAGATTAATTTGGAAGATGGGAGGAGGAAATCACGATGAGGAAGGTGGCAACAAGGGGCTGAGCCACCTCTACATGACGGTGTTCCTCTACAACTTCGCGACGTTCATGGTCATCCCAACCATCACCGACGTCACCATGGAAGCCCTTTGTCCAGGGCTCGACGAGTGCTCCTTCGCCATTTACATCACCGGCTTTCAGCACACGGTAACTAACTAGACCATATACTATACAAGCTCACTCGATCTTCTTACTTCATCGATCTTAATCGTTTCACTCGCGAGATCCCTAGGTTTCTTATTCGTTTTTCGATTTGTTTTCAATCTGACTTTGATGTTTTCTCTTGTGTTGTGTTGGTTGTTTTTGTTTGTGAACGTCGGACTTTGTCTATTGAGCATCAAAGAGGACATATGTTGTTAGCTCCAATTAGGATTTAATTTGTAGAAGATTAAATTAGTGGCCAATCTATGCTAGAAAGAAGCTAAAGGGAAAGGGAAAAGAGAGAGCTAGTGTATAAAAGAGCCAGGAATCATGCATTTTTTATAACTTTTCTTTAAGTGTTGAATATATGTTGTGCCCTTGGACCTTGGTCGTTTCATTACTATGTTGATTTTGATTCCTTTTTTGTTTAATTAGAAATCATGGTTACATTTTTTTAAACTCACTTATGCCTAGACCTGGTCCAGTTCCGGTTCAAGTTCTGGGTCGATTCCGGGGGAAGGGGAACCGGAACTGTAACCGTCCTCGGAACCGGAACCGGATCCAGGTCTACTTATGTCTACCAGCAATTGATCAAAATGGGTCGCTAACACTCATGTGTTCTTACAAACCATTAGTTTTTTTTTGGGAGTAGCTAGCTAGTTTGATCGATCTAAAAAATGAATAGTAGATCGATCACTTTAATTAATTGCTTTCACTTCAAGCAAAGACAAAGTTTATGGACTTGATGTAAAAGCAACATCTTATGGATTGCGAACCTCCCTTGCAAGCAAGTGACCTCTCTTTGTCGTCTTTGTTTTGGAAATTTCGTTTGCTTGTAGCTTATGTGTTGTTAATTTGTACGTGGATGGGAAAATAGAAGACCGTTATGTTACACTTTCTTATGTAATTTGGCAGTATAAACCTATTTGAGCAAACCTACAAGAAGGATACTAATACTGATTTTAATATTTAACTTTTTAATAAATAAATTATTAGAAATTCAGACTTTATTCATTTTTATATGACAAAAACTTAATATATAGTGAATGAGACTAAATATTTTAATTAATGTCGTTTAATGAGATAGTTCATATTTTTCAATGTGTTTCTACTTTATTTTTTTAATGTATTTTTAAAACTATAAATAATATAAAAAGGTCAAATAAAGTGTTTCTTTGTATGATTTATAGTACTACTACTACTTGTATGAAAATGAACATTTTATGAAATGAGATTTTTACGTAAGGAAATCAAATATTGATGATATATACAAATATAATTTTGCTCATTCTATAGATAAATTAATTTACTATTTAAAATGCTATTATTTAATTTGCAGTTAATAGGATTGGGAACATTGGTGATGACGCCTCTAGTAGGTAATTTATCAGACTATTACGGAAGAAAAGCATTGCTCATGGTTCCAATGGGTCTCACCGTCATTCCCCTTGGTAGGTCCGATCCAGAGTTATGGATCATGTACTACTAATTTGATCTTAGTTATGATATTTGAGCATGTATTCATATGAATAACATAACAAGTTAAATGCATTGAATTTGCTATAACAGGCATACTAGCATACAACCAGACCACCAAGTTCTTCTACGCATACTACATCTTCAAAACTCTCACCGCCATGCTTTGCGAAGGAAGTGTTCATTGTCTTGCCCTTGCTTACGCGGTAAATCCCGTCGTACTTAGCTACAATCAGTATTCTAAATATCCCTTCTATGTCCCGTCGAGGCGCCAGAATGAACTCGTCCACGTAGCCTTTTAACCCGTTTAGATGGTGCTTAAGTGTCCGTTTGGTCCGCTACGCAGTCATTTAGGCCGTTTAGGCGCTAGACAACCCCTCTCCGCTTGACGTTTTTTGGAACACTGGCTATAATATATAAAATTTTATTCCATATATCTGAATGTCATTTTTCCAAAAAATATCAATTTTTGGACCGGACCCGACGTAACTTTGTTTCAGTTCTCGGTTTATACAATTTTAAAAATTGGTCTCTATCAAACCGAATTTCTCTTACTTTAAAAAAAACAGTAACAAGTTTATGCTAAAAAATTGTAATTTTCAGTAACAAAATTTATGCTCTAATATTTAAGTTTTATTTTTGTGTTTAATATTTAATAAATCTTATTTTATAAAAATAATACGGGGAGGAGTATCTAATTTCTTCTTAATGTAAACTCGGTCCAAAACTGATCAAAGTTGCCAGACTAAGAAATTCAGGCCCGATTCAACCCAAAAAAAAAAGAAATTCAGGCCCGGGTCCGGTTCGGTCCGGTTTAGGATGATTTTGCATTTTGCTGACGAAATCGCTTCATTGCAATCGGAAATCGGCTTCACAGGCGGACAATGTACCTGAGGAACAAAGAGCATCGGTGTTCGGAATCATCACCGGAATCGGATCATGCGCATTCGTCTGCGGAAATCTCTCCACTCGCTTCCTTTCCACCCCTTCCACTTTCCAGGTTCATCTTCCTGTTCGTTTTCGCTCCAATCGTTCAATTTGTAGATTATTGAATTCGGTCTCGGAAAACCCTAATTTTGCTCTAAGACTTGAATTTGGTGCTCCTTTCTGTTCACTCATCCCTGGATTGTGGTTCAGGTGGCCACATTCGTGGGAGTCGTGGCCATTCTGTACATGAAATTGTTCTTACCGGAATCCCTAATTGTGGAAAAAAGTCAAAAAACCAATGGCTTGGAGTGTAAATTGCTTGAAGAATCCTCTTCTTCAAGAGATAGGAGTCTCTTCCAAGGATTGCTATCTCTTGAAGAGTCACTCTCTCTTCTAAAGGAAAGGTTTGGCATTTTCCCTAAAGCAATTTTGGTTCCAAAGATTTTAGGGTTTTCATTATGCTGCTGAGGCCTTTTGCTCTTGAATTGAAATTATCCAGCAAGGTGTTTTCACAAGTGGCTTTTGTTGCTTTCGTCAACAATCTAGGCGACATCGGCCTCCATACCGCGTTAATGGTAGAACTGTTTTGTTATGGTTGCTCTTGTTGACAGAAGGAACATGAATGTAGTGTACTAAATTTTACTGGTTGATTTGCAGTATTATTTAAAAGCAAGCTTTCACTTTGGGAAAGATGATTTTGCCAATTTAATGGTCATGGCTGGGGTAGCAGGGAGTGTGTCACAGGTTAGTTAGCTTTTGAATTTCGCATTTCGATGTTTTGTGGTTATATGTGTAGCTGATGTCGAGATCTGCAGTTGGTTTTGATGCCTCTGCTTGTTCCTGTTGTTGGAGAACAAACCATGCTGTCTGTTGCCCTTTTCTTTAACTGTGCACATGTAAGGGTTTTTCCGATCCCACTCTTGATGCTTTCTTGTACTTTTGCATTTCGGGTTGAATGAGGATTTGACCCTTGCTTTCTCTTCTAACTAGATGGTGCTTTACAGCGTCGCTTGGTCATCTTGGGTAAGTAACTCTTGTTTCCCTTGACTCTCTTGATGCTCTCGACGAATCTAACGTGTTCTATTCGGATGTTGACAGGTTCCTTATTGTGCAGCTCTGTTCTCAATTTTGACAGTTTTCTCGCATCCTTGTGTAAGCTTTATCATTTTTGTTTTTGAAGCCTCCTTGAGGATGAATGTCCGTGTTGTTGTGTCCCTTTATGTGCATGTTTTAGCTATATGATTTATCTGTTTCTTCGGTGTAGCTAAGGAGCATTACATCCAAACAAGTTGGACCGAGTGAGCAGGTATACTTTCCATAGCATCTTTAAGTACAGTGGATTTTTCTATATTGTTGCTTTGGATTGTCAAGTTTTCTTTCTTGTCCACATATCACTTCTCATTTTCTGTAACAATATGTATTGAACAAGGGGAAAGCTCAAGGATGCATTTCAGGCATAAGCTCATTTGCAAATTTGATGTCACCCTTGGCTTTTAGCCCTCTCACAGGTGATTAAACTTTCAATCATACATTCTTTCTATCAAAACTCAACCTTATTTAACTAATGCAATCTAATATTATCCCTTTAATGATCTTTCAGCCTATTTCTTGTCTAAAGATGCACCCTTCCATTTCCCTGGTTTTAGTATCATGTTCGCCGGATTTGTCGTGGTGAGTTTTATTTGCTTCTAAATGCTTAATTTCTACACCAACCTAATATTTGAGCAGAAGTAAGATGTTGTTAGGATCTTGTCACTTGTGTACTTTAACTAGATTCTTGTTCTTTTTTATGCTTAGCCTTTACATATGTGTATATATACATAGTTATGTGCTCATACGGTCTACTTGTTTCATGAATTTCACTTTCAAGTTGCATTATTCTTCCATTCCCCAAAATTTCCCTGCAGATGATAGCCTTCGCGCAGAGCCTTATGATAAGGTCCGTTCGTGCCAACATCTGTGGGCACAAGTGCGCTGGTACAGTGGTAGCTTAGCGCCTCTCGAGAGGTTTATTCTAGCATTGTGTAATTCTATATCTCTTGTTTCTTCAATAGCAGAAAACGTTCAATCTTGGTTAATCCTCATCTTCATTATGATACATACGTGAGGACACGAAAGAAAGAAATAGAACACGGATTGAAGATCAGCGCCATCTTGGCTAACTTGCCTTGCGAATTGTTCATCGTACACGGCAAACATTCACACAAATGGATGCAACCATTGTAACATAAAAGGGCGTGTAAATTTGTATAATAGTCATTTATATTTTTTTTCGATCAAGTAATAGTCATTTATATGGTGCTCAATTATTGTGATTAATTTGCACCCTAGCACTCTCGTCCCATATTGTGTTCAAAGAGCGCCAAAGGAATTTGAATGTGTCAAAGGCTTTTAAGAAGAGGTGTCATTAGGGGCCATGTACGGATTCAGCATAGTTAAGGATTTGACTAATTAGCCACTAAAGGCATTTTCACAAAACATATGAGGTCCTAATTTTTAGGTTTGAACTCGTAATTATAAAACAAGGTCTTGTTTGATAAAACCGTCGTCAAAACAAAGATCATAAATGGGTTTAAAATTCAATCCTTCAAACATACAACATAAGCAACATGTACCTAGGGAATTCTGCGAACGCCGAATTTGGGGGGTCGAGAGAGGGATATTCCAAATATATATAGATGGAATGCGGATTAGACAAATACGATTGGGAGATGTGGTCGTGGCAAATGTGGTGGTGGAGGAAAATCTAAAAATGATAGTGGTGGTGGAATATAAGTAACATTTATTTTGAAACTTATAACTTTTGAGGTAGTCCAGCCTAATTAATCCACCCATTAAATTAAAATGAAGATATTTGTATTCAAATTTCCCTCTTCAATGTACTTTTTTCTCTGTTTGAATATAAGTAAAATTACATCGTAAATATCAAAAGTGCTTTTTAAATCATGAAAAGTTGTAACTTATATGAAATTGTGACGATATATCATAAAACATCAAAAGTATATCGTAAAGTGTCAAAAGTTCATAATAAAATGTCAAAAGTGCATTAAAACTTTAATACACTTTTAATATTTAACAATGCGTTTTCAATATGAACGACCAATAATACACTTTATATTACGTATAAGTATATAACGTTTATTTTACGCATGATTAGACTCTTCTTCATTCAACTGGCTTAAGTAGCTAAGTGCATTATGAAAAAATTGAAATAATTACTATAGGCCAATTTCGATCGAGAGAATATATGCATGCATGTGCGTAGAAATAAATCCGAAAAGCCAGGGTACTTACGTAAGAATTGGAATAAACAGACACCATTATTTCCCAGTTCGATCATCCCACTCAATCTATAAAAGATGATCATATGCCAAAACCAACCAATGAACTCACATTAATAAGGTATTGATGAAATCAATATCATGGATCAGAGGATATGCCACAAATACAATCGATTAGCTCCTTTGAAAAGTCTCCAAATCTTCAACAAAATAATGTCAAGTGGAAGAATATATGATTACTAATATAATTTAAAGTTTTACAAATGTTTCTATAGTCGAATTATAGGCGTATAAAGTGAGTTGTTCCCTCCGTACAAATAGGATTGAAACAAACTTTTTTCAGGCATTCTAACATCCACAAAATCAGAAGGCAATAGAACACAAGGACATCAACCTTACATCTTGGTACATATATTATACTAATTAAACTACTCTGATCTTTCTTCAATGTACCTTACTAGTATTATTATTCATAGGTCGATCACACTCTGGTATATAGTAGCTATAAGGACAAATCAAATGAAGGCAACTCATGGACTCACTCTAGAATTATATAATTGTAAGCCAACAAATTCAAACCTATGTCCAACTAGTTTTAGGAACCACCAATTGATATTCTTCTTCTTAGAGCACTTGCAATCAGACCCGCAAACCCTATCTGACCTACAAATTTTGGGTTTCAATCCAAAAAATTTAAACTCGAAATCCAATTTCAACCCGACCCAATTGAACCCGAACCTGTTGGGTTGAAATACAAACTCATTGGGTTGGACCCGACCAATTTATTGTGTTGTAAAATATATGAAATTGTTTTAAAAATTATATTATGTTATATTACTAAGTATACAAAAAATTTAGTACTACATTTTACTATTTTGAATACTTTTTATTTAAATACTGTTTAAAATTTTTGATATTCTTAACCCGTTGGGACCCGATCCGAAACTCGTAATGACTCGACCCAGTTGACTTGTGACGCGTTATCGACCTAACTCGTGTCAACCCGAACCCGACCTGGTCAACCCGATTGACTGGTCTAATTGTAACCTTGTGTGTGTATATTAATACAATTATGTTCTAGGAACATGATCCATTCATTAACGAGTTTGTCCAAAATATGCCCATATAATTGCCGATGTCGTCACTCTATATAGACTCTTGAGAATCTATGTCCAAAGCCACTAACTTCATGTAGCTAGTAGTGACCAATGAGCATCTCATAAAACGACAAACGCACTACCGACACGATCGGATGGATAAAAATCAAGCCAAGCTAGGCATTAACATATTTGGCGAATGGGCATCCAATTGCGTGTCGTGCATAACCCTTCCCATATGGTCGATGCTTATTCTCGTGCTCGTGCACTTGCTTCCTCATCCTAGCTTAGCCAACTAGCTTGCTCGTCTTTGGTGTTTAAGAAGCTCAAGGGCCAAAGCATCGGACCATATACATTAATTAATTTGGGAAAGTACTAATGTCTATTCTAAGTTACCCCTTTGGTATAATGGTATCCATATATGATAATTTAAACGTAATGAAAACGATACATAAGATTTCAGGTATGAGTGTTCAACCGCATATCTATCCAATCCCATGTCTCGTCTCGTTTCTAAACCGGAATTTATATCAAATGTTCCTTAAGGTGGAAGAGAATAACTCTTCCATTTTGTTATATACTCTTACTATGGATGAATTAATGAGGTGAAACAAGCTTGACTTTATTATGGGTAGGGTAAGTGATTGAGGGAGATAAGATGATATTTTTTTGTCAACGTATCATAATAAAATGGACCAGATTTATTTTCATTCTGATTACGTTTTTAATAGATTGTTATCTCCTGTTACTAATTAGTTTTAGGGTGCAATCATATTCACCTTATGTATTGGATCTAATGTGTGTATAACGTGTATACACGAACACGCACTGTTTGTATCAATATTGGTCTATTAGATCGACTTTAACATTGGATTCCATTTGAACCCGAGCTTATGGTTGACGGGCTTGTCAATTTGAAGACATTAATAACTTGGATTTTTTTGATCTTAGGGACGGGATGATGTTAAGTGCTAAATGGGGAAACTAAACTAGTTGACACTCGATGACCATGTGGAAATAAAAAGTCTAAATTGAACTTGGAAAACAATGCCTAGAATCAACATAAGCTTAGTAAACGCTTGACGCATTAGCACGCTGGTTGAGCATTCATGGGTTTATCATGAGATCTTGGGCTTGAGACTCCTGAATGACAGTTTGCCCTCTACTCTTTAGAACTGGTTAGCAACCAATTCTCATCCCATGAGTCTCGAAGCCAAGACTTCATCCATGAGTACTCAACCAGTGAATTGATGCGCCAAACGCAATTGGTTTTAAGTCAATATATATTGGATAAATGAGACTAAGCAATACTAACATATAAAGAAAAGTGAAAATTGTTCGTTATATTAAATTTTTGGATTAAGAAGTGGATCTCAAACTTATATAAAATATTCAACCAAAAAACAAAAATTTTAAAATGAATCGTGACCCCGTATAATATCGGTCCTCAAAATTTGACGGGCCTAAGCCTAACGCATACGTATTAACACGAACAAACAACCCTTGATCTTTTTGGTAAAGGAAACAACCCCTTGATTAACAATTTAACACTACATAGTCCACCCAGCTTTAACATGAGCTAAAGAGTTTACCAACAAAAAAAAAACATGAGCTAAAGAGTTAAAGCATCTATCCATAAATATATAATGCCTTTATACTTTTAAATTGTATAGACATTATCTAATGTAGATGTACCCACCATTCTCTCTGGCTAGTTTATAAGGACCTCATTTGGAGCTTTCCTCTCACACACTGACACACCATTTCTTGACTACAACTTAGTCCTTGTTCCCTTTGCGTACATAAATTATAATTTCAGTCGGTCTCAATCGGCTCGAGTTACTTGATATTCATAGATTTAGATTATGGCATCCTCTTCGCGTAGCACTTGGACAGCTGAGCAAAACAAGGTTTTTGAGGACGCGTTAGCATTATACATGGAGGATAACACACCGGATAGATGGCAGAAGATAGCAAAAATGGTCGGAAAACCGGAAGAGGAAGTGAAGAGGCACTACCAGAAACTCGTGGCCGATGTGAAGCACATTGAATCCGGGAACGTCCCATATCCCTACAAGTCGCGTACTAAAGATGGCAACTAGCTAGTCGAAAAACGCCCTCTAAGTTAAGGTGTGTACGTATTTTAGTCGCATATTCGGTTTGTTTTTTGTATGACGAAGAATCAACCTTCGATGGTAATAAAATGGATTTCTTGGTATAAAGGGAATGGCCGGATCATGTATTCTTAATATGATTAATTGTATTCGATCTAGTGTCCTTCGGTATTGGATTTAGCTACGGTAGAATTATTCTACTTAAAGTTTATAAATTCTTTAGGTTTGTAGGGATTAAATTTGTGGAATAGCATGTTAGGACTATAGTCACTATACTGTACATAATCAAGTTGGACTCAAACAGGCATCAGCCTAGCCGACTTCTCAAACCTTGCAGCTAAGGACCCGTTTGGTTCCAACTACAAAAACATAAATAAGAAGAAACAAATGTAGTTTAATTTTGTGTCACCATGACCAAAAAATCACACTTAACTTACTTAGCTTGAGATTTAAAAAATTATATATGTGTAGATAGAAGGGAGGAAAGAAATGATTATACAACTTTGTTATCTCATCCTTAGATTAGGAGAAAGAATAGATAATCGCAAGAGCTTAGAGTCATTTTTTTAATAAAAATTGATGGGATTCAAAGTTTATAGTTTATGTATCATAATGTTAATATAACTTTGGTTAGTTTCTTTTTACATTTTCATGGAAACCAAACAACCCCTTAGTCTTTAAATGCACTTTACTACACCAATCAATCCAAAAAACTTGACATATTTTGATGCCAAACACTATTATGTTTTAATGACATTGGTTTAGAGTTAATAACTGAGTGGGTGGTTTACTAGCGCCTAGGCGGTCTATACGGTTACCTAAGCGGTCTCGACGACCACCTTTACATCGTCTAGACGGGTTGAAAGGCTAGGTGGACGCGGACCGTCTAACGCCTAGATGAGGCCTAGAAATGATTTTTAGAACACTGCCTACATCCATTTAATTTGCATGTGTAGGGGTGTATCATATAAATATATGAATTTTATCTTAAAATCAATTAACAGTGAGAGGAAGAAATCATAAATATTCACGATAGATAAAGTTTCTCTAAATCCCAATGTGAAACAAACTTGATCCTTCACAAATTTTATTGATAATTTTCTCAAGCAAAGTATCGCTTGACAGTTTTAATTATTTTCCAACCGATCATTATCCGTACGTAGGGCAGAACTATAAATGGAAATGGTTGGGTTTGGGACAAATCGTGTTAGGTTCAAGTCAATCGAGTCAAATTTCGATAGTTTGGCTATTGAGTCAGACCACTTTGGCTGGGTGTTTCATCAAATCGAGTAAAGTCGGGTTTTTTAGTCAATTTTGTTCGGATTATTCAGAATTCTGTTCAGTCAGATTTCAGGTTGAGTCGGAATTGATGTTAGTTGGATTGCAGGTTGAGTAAGATTTCGGATTAGTCGGATTTCGAATTTGACCATATTTTGATTGATAATTATTGTTCTAGTATAATTACCTATTTACCTTTAACACTAAAAATTTAATGCATCCCAATTCAGCTGTTTAACATGTGATCACGCTTGATTGAACAGTGAAATGTCCTTTTAAACAGCCCTAAATATACATGGTTGAGAATTGGCCACTTTTTCTGTTTTGCGACATTTGAAAACCATACATGAAAAGTGATTTGTTTTCTTTGCTCTTTGGCAGGGTTATATAATACTCCATCAAAAGTGCATGATAATCGAAAGGTAGGGTTGTCATGTATCAGAAATAATGTTTCTGTTGGAGAATCCTCGATATTAAATTTGTATGTGTCAAATAAGAATCGATAATGCTTAATTATTGCTAATTGTTATCAACTTGTATGTGTTAAGTCTCGTTACTCTTACGTACGTTCATTTTTTATTTCACATGAAAACAAACAGAACATTATCGAGTATGATTTTTAAGGTTCGAAAGATAAATGAGTCAAGCTTGAGCATAATATATTTAACTCCTTTATATACAGAGTAATTAAACTCGATCATATATTTACAAGAACGCTTGTCTATGTGTTTATTATGAATAAAATTGTTATATGATATTCAAGGAACATACCTTTCGTGGTCTCTCTCAAACTATGCAAATCAATTTGATTGCTTAGAAACTTGTTTCCACTCAATTACAACCTAATTTTTGGTGTTATCAATTAGCATGGTACATTTTGCCCAAGTAAACTTAACATTTTTCTACTCTATACTCTTAGGTTAAGTATGTTGCATCTAGAAATTAAACCTTAAACTAGTAAAGCCCTATCGAAAGAGTTTAATAATACTAATACGTGAAACTTAACCTATACTAGCATTACCCGTCGTACCATGTACGACTATGTTTTAAATATTAGAATTATTTTCAATACATTATACTGGCAAATTTATGCACATTTAATTTGACTTACTAATAACATACACTATGATACTATCTTTCTGATATATTTATATGTTACGACGTGTGATAATATCTTTATACCTGATAATATCTTGTTTTTCTTAATAAATATGATGTGGGGCCAAAATCAACGTGGTTGACTTATCAAATAATTTTATAAAGATAATATCTTAGTAAATCAAATAAGTTCGGATAATATCTTTTTAATACCTTTATTATAAGATTTGATAATACCATATAGGTAAAAAATATAGTCTATCATGTATATATAGAAAATAACTTAGTCTTAAAAAGATTAATTTATTTAAGTAAATAAAATAATAAAGTGACAAAATTAAATTTTCTATTAGATATGATGTAAGGGAAGAATATCTTTTCATAAATTTGAAAATTAGAATTTAATATGATGTGGGGTCAGAATATTGAAAATAACTTAGCCTTAAAAAGATTAATTTATTTAAGTAGATCAAATAATAAAGTGACAAAATTAATTTTTCTACTAAATATGAAAGAATATCTTTTCATAAATTCGAAAATTTGACTAATATAGTATAGTGAAATAAGGAATATCCGTATAGGGAATTAATATAGTCTAGTGAAATTAGGCAATAGGGTTAGACTTGAATCCTTGGGAATAAACGCATGAAAGTAACATGATTTACATTAATTCCCTCAATTTGCACGCATGGGCAATCCATGGTTTAGATAATACAGTAAGAAATATCTTTTTTCAGATCGGGGTATCTTTTTTCACAAATAGATAATTATCAATTCAATCGGAATAAAGTAACATAAATAATTTGTATCGAATATGTAGTGTGGGGTCATAATCAACGTGGTGGTTAAAAAAGATAGAATATCTTACATAAATTTGAACATTTGATTATATCTTTTTCATAAATAAATAATAAGAAATTGAATCAGGTTAATTAAAATAAAATAAATAACAACTTTTTTTTATCAAATATGCGGTGGGGTCAGAATTAACGTGGAGGCTCGAAATTCTCCGGCTTTAATATATAGTATAGATATCGAATAAGGCCATGTTTGGTAAGTACGCCCTTAGCAATCGGAAGAGAATCGGGAACTAAAATGAGCCATTCTTGAGTACTTTATTTTTATAAACACCTATGTAACTATCGTATATTAGTATAAAGTATGAAAAAATCTTACGTCTATACCTAGAATCCTTTAAAATGGAGGATTACTTTAAACATTCAGACAGTAATGGTTCGATTAAGAATTTGAGTATTTTAAGAGTCAAATCTTAGTAATTTATAGGTGATGAAGACCATTTGAATTGAACCGATTCAAACCACAAAGTCAAAGATGATACCATCTAAAAAAATCAAAACCCGAAGTATCAAGTATGGCTAATGACCATTTTTTATGCTCATATAAGTTATATGAAGATTATTTTAATAAATAAAAAAAATAAATTATATGAGATGTGTGTAAATACAAAAAATTCATCCTCATATTTCTAACGTGTACATTAAAAGATATAAAATTATATGAGATTTGTGCAAAAGATAATTTTTCATGATATTTTAATTTTAATTGGATAAGATTTTAATTGGTTAATAATTTTTCATTCTTGGTAAGAAGTTGATCTCTTGATACCGAAAAATATACAAAGAGATTCTACATAACATAATTTTCCATTTTCCATTTTGATACGTGATCCAATTATAGTGCAGAATCCTATTAATTTTGGTTAATAATTTGATTTTATTAATACTTGCTAAAATAAAAGCAGCCTAGATTACATGGCGTAAATAGTATTTTTTTATTCAACATCGATGAGGTGGCGTAATTTTTAACAAAGACATTAGTTCCGCTTTATACTATACTAGTTCTACCTGTCGTGTCATGCACGACTTGTGTTTTAAATTTATATTTTTGATATAAAATAAATAAAATATTAATGTAAAATGTATAATAAGTTTCATCGAATATTAGAAGTTTTTAATTGTTAAATGATTGATTAAGAATATGTTATTATGCAAATCACGTACTTATATTTTATAGTCAATAAAATACATTATTATGAAATTTATATTTCATTATATTTTAGTAACGAAAGCACCAACTTGATAGAAACAAATAAAAAATGTAGTTATTTTTCTCATAATATTTAATGAATAATATTTTTCCTCTATATGTATGAATAGACCAAAACAATATCTTATTAAAATATAATATACTTAAAAGATCATGATATTCTAAATCTAAAAAACAATTGGTATAAACAATATTAGGAAATTAATAGAAACTGTTAAAAACAGTTTATAAAAAAATATACGGTGGGGTGAGAGTAAATTTTTTTATATAAATTTTAAAATTTTATGAATTTCAAAATAAACTAAATAAAAGTTACTTACATTATGTTCCTAATATCGTCTAAATGTTAGTAAAGCATAATATTTGAAAAATCAAACCAAAGAGTATGTGATACACAAACGAACTAAAATATATGATCATTATGGACTCAAAAATCCCTTATTTGGTAAATCACGATGGAGAGAGTATACCTTTTTGTTCTTTTTATTGGATGACATTGTTTGCGATCTTGATGTATAATTCGTAAATAACATCAAATTAAGGAAAAAAAAATCAAACAATTAAGGAAGATGATAAAATTATTTAAGGTAAATAATAATTAAAGATAGATAGTCATAGTATAACTTTAAAGATAAAATTGAAGATTAGATAATTATGGAAAATAAAAGATATGAAGTTGTTATTATCTATTTGAGTTGGAAAAAAATAATTAAAATCAAGCGGGGCCAGAATTAACGTGGTGGCTCGAAAACGGTCGCATTTTATAACATATATTGATATTGATTGATTATAGCAGATGACACACATGATCCACTTCAAATTAGTCATGAGTAAAGGGCACATTTGCTTATTTGGAAAGAATGCATGTAAAAGAGTGGTGTGATAGGGTGTTGGAGTTTCAATGGCGAGAAGAAGTTGCTCCAATGTCAATGACAAAACGATATCGAACGTCGTTTTTGGAAAGGCGAATGAGGGAATTGTTGATTTGATCAGGCGTAGTAAGCTCAATGTCGCAAGTGATGTTGTGCTTCCCGCATAGATCCATCATCTCTTGAATCTCTTGTATTCCTCCCGTCATGCTACCTTTGACAGATCTCTTGCCTATAAGAAACATAATGATTTTTTGTGACAAATGTTCGATCAGTTAAAATCAAGAACAAGTAGCATTAGATTCCGTTAGTCCGATATGTGTAAGGCTCCTAATATTAAGTCAATATGTATAAGGTCTAGATCCACCTTCTAATTTAAAAACTTCATCTAATGTGTCATGTGTAATTGTGTAAGGCTTCCCTTCCCTTAGATACTTGTGATTTGTTCTACCAATTCATATATGTGTGACACTTCCAACATGAAGTTAAGTTTGAAGATTAGTGATTAACATTGTAAAGTTGAAATTATACCATGAAGCAAAGGGACGGCAGGCAACTCAAAGGGCTTGTCTGGAACACCAACAATGATAAGAGTGCCATTAACCTTGAGCAACTCTATGATGGGCCCAAGAGGGTGTTGGGCCGACACCGTGTCCAACACATAGTCTAGTGTCCGTATCTTCTTCTGCACCGTTCGCGTGTACGTGAGTAACATACCGTTAGTTTCAACTTCCAATGCCGTATGAATCGGATCCAAATCATCCGTTCCGCAAACACGTTCCCTTGATCCTCATTGGTCGAAATCTCAAAAGTATTATTTTTTTGTGCTTTTTAAAGTCAAAAATTGAGATTTCGACCAATGAAGATCAAGGGGACATGCAAGGGGACGTGTTTGCGGGACGGAGGATATGAATCCGTATGAATCATGATGCATAACATTAAGTACAAGTAGTAGTTGATTGATTAAGGATGTGACCTGCATTTGTTGTGAGTCGGTGCTAAGGATGAAATCGTCGGCGCCTAAGCGGTCCCTGGCCTCGGCTTCCTTGGAAGAAGAGGTGCTAACGACGGTGACATGGAGCCCAAACGCCTTCCCGAACTTGACGGCAAGATGGTCTAGTCCACCGAGCCCCACCACCCCGAGCCTCTTCCCGTTAGGGTTGTCGAGCATCCCGTTGTCTTTCATGGGGCTAAACACCGTTATTCCGGCGCATAGGAGAGGGGCGGCCCCGTCCATCGGTAGTGTCTCAGGGATGTGTACTACGTACCTATATATGTCATGAATGTACTCAAAACTCACCAAAAAAAAAATGAATGTACTCAAAAGTTTATAGCCATGGCTTTATGAATTGTGTCATCAAAATGAAGAGCTAGAGACTACAATTTTGTTGCATATGTAATTTCTTATGTATCTGACTATTGTTAGTCAACGAACGTGTTATGTACGTGTGACTGTGTATTATACTAAGGTGATTGATTATGAGAGATTGTGCAATTAAGACTAGTGTACATTTCTATATATAAGTAATATAACTAATAAAGTACTAACTATTGCAATTAAAAATAATCAACAGAGTGGTGCACATGTTATATCGAATTTGCTTACTCGATCGATCAAACAAAGAAAGATGAAGGGTGAAGTAGAAAAGTAATTACCTATGATCAGCGACGATCATGGAAGAGTATCCGCCATAAGTGATGCTTCCATCCCAGAAGACGCCATTGTAGGTAGGCTGGAGCTTATCACAGTAATTCTCTTGGCAAGTCTTGCAGAATTTGCACTCCAAACACGACGCCGATAGAAACCCTACTCCTACTTTATCTCCTGCCTTGAACTTTCTCACTTCGCGCCCAACTTTCATCACCACTCCTGTGATCTCGTGTCTACGCACATCCACACATATCATGTATGTAACGTCGTTATAATTCATGTAGTAGATTTCAATATATCAGCCTAGTACATAAGTACGACAGGAGTCCATCATAATATCAATTGATAATAGAAGGATTATTTTGTATTCATACACTTAGTATACTTTTTAGTCCCGACATTAGGTGGGCGATAGATTGTTCTCCAAAAAACCTAACATTAGCCAACTAAATGACCTTCACCGGCCATTGAAGACCACCATACCTAAAGTGCCACATTGGTACCTCGTTAAGCGTTATATATATGATTGTCAACCATGTAAGACAATGCCTAAAAGTTAGGTGGGTGAGAACTAACGAAGACATTAAATAGCTAGGAGGTGGCATGTCATCTTGAACATGGTTGAAATCGTACAATAATGTTACCATGTAACCTTTTCCTTATTTGCAATGAATGAATTGTCGTTTATTCTCAAAAGTAGCAAATAAAGTACGAGTATGACCGCTACCTCATAGGCTCATGTCAAGATATAATGTATTAACTTGACCAAAAAAAAGATATAATGTATGTAAAACAAACAGCACGACAAAAATTGAGTCACTGGAAAAAGCCAAAGACAAATTATCTAAAACTAAATTTTGATAACTCTAAAATAAGTAATGGAAATGCTTCGGGTGGATCGATTATTAGGAACACGGATGGGAACCCAATAACTGGAACCGTAAGAATATTCGGCAAAGTGTCAGTCCTGATGGATGAAGCCCTTGCATTGTGGGATGGAATATTAAAAGGTCAAACAAAGTGAGGTCCGAAGAATTGAAATAGAAGGGAATAATATAACGATAATCAAAGCTGTCAAAGGTCAAATTAATTGTCCATGGGAAATTGAACGGATTATCACAGATATTCTCGTATCCCTATACGGATTCGAATCAGTCCGAGTTACACATGAGTGTAGGCAATGCAATACTGTGGCCGATAAAATTGCGAGTCTGGGCCATAGTCACTCATGAGAAACAATTTGGAATCACCACGAGCTTCTAGCTCTCATCCGTAAGGATGCCCTAGGCTTTACGCCTTAAGTCGGAATCCTAACTCTCACCGATTCAAAAAATAAATCCCTTAAAGCAATAATTAGATGAACGGCTTACCCAGGAACCACAGGATAGATTGTGTTGCCCCAGTCATTCCTAATGAAGTGAAGATCAGTGTGACAAATCCCACAATACATAACTTTTATGCTCACGTCGTTTGCTCCTACTTCCCTGCATATTCATATCCGTATCAAGATGGCGATTAATCAATCAATCAATATAGTGTTCAAAATAATTCAAACAACCCAATTAGGAACAGAGTTATACCTTCTTTTGAAGATGTAAGGAGTGACTTCTGTTCCGGGCTTATGAGCTGCCCATCCCGACACTGTTTGGGTGTGATTTGGTGTCGTTTCTGACATTTCTCCGATGCTAAACGAGAGAACTGAATGAGACTTGAAAATTTGAAGACAATAAAAATAGTTTATGTGTTTGTGATATTTTTCTGTACGTCTAATGCTCTAGTAGGGAGTCTTACTTATATGAAAACCATACCTAGATATTTTTGTGTTTGTGATATTTTTGGTACCCATGCCTAGATATTGGGTATGGATGTGGCTATACTCATATCTTTTGTTTGGTATTATCAATATATGTTATAAAAGTCGACTGTTTTCGAGCCACCAAGTTGATTCATGGCCCCGTTTGATTTTAATTTTTTTATTTCAACTCAAATCGATAATAACAACTTTATATCTTTTATTTTCCTTAATTTTTTAATCCTCAATTTTATCTTTATAGTCATACTTTCTATGTTTACTATTATTTTTCTTAAATTATTTTATCTTTCATTTTTGTTTATAAAAGATACGCAACATTCATTAAGGTATATCATTGGCCAATTGATTTCTTTAAATCCCAAACTTTATGAAAGATAGTTAGTATAATATGATATGGAAACAACAATGCATGTCTTGCACTGTCATGTATTGCCATAAGGATCTCGATAATGACAATAAACATCAGGAAAATCATCCCCTCGATTAGTCTAAACACCAGCTGAAAGCAGTGGCGGACCCAGACATTCAAGTCAGAGGGGGCTAAATATATAAAATGTTGAAGTGACATTAATTTGTTTATAAAGAAATTTTTTGATTTGTCGTCTCTTAAAAATTTCTTTATTATGTCAATAGAATTCTCAATCTTTAATAATTAAAACCTGAATAAAATCATAAATCATAATTTAAGCAAAAAACAAAAATCAAACAAATAAAAATCAAGTTTTTGTGATAATTATAATAACAATTCCAGAATTAAGAAAAAAAAACATAAATGAATGTAGGTTTTTCTGATAAAATCAAGTTTCTTCGACAATATTGTAGAGCTTTGACCCTCCATTCCCCCAAATCCAATAGTAATTTTAGGTATTTTTCATATTATTTTTTTTAAATCCCAGTGGGGGCAACAATAGTAATTTTGGCACACATTAAGTCCGTCAATGGCCGAAAGTTATGATAAACATTGATTTTATTTATGTCCATCACTAAAAAATTAATTCTTATCTATTCTATTAAATATTTTCTTATTAGTAAGTTTTTTTTTCACATAATACGGATTATTTGCAACTATTTCATTAAACTTTCGTCTGGTTTTTTTTATAACTCTTTTAGTCTTTTTTTTAGCCAATCCTATTAGTCGATTTATAATTTTCTTTTTATTTTACAATTGCTTGTAGTGTATTTACGTGTTAATGGTGCCACTATTCTTATTAGCCCCTTTTTTGACAAAAAAAATCTATTCTTGAAATATTTTAGGGGAAAATCTTTGCCCTATAGAGAATGACTTTACCATATCCGATTTAGCTTTCAATATGCAATATATTAAAATAAAAGTAATAATAAAGTCCTATTTTAATTAATTGTTTTATGTCCCGTCTCAACTCTCAACTAAGTTTCATTTCAGTTAAGCAAGACTTTCACAAAAAAACATATTTATTTCAATATCAAATATTCTAGAAAATAAACAAGGACAATTCTATTTATTGTGGGATCGAGAGAGTATTAAAATTATACTTCATATTGATATGTTGTTTATAATATATTTTAACATATGAAAAAAGTCGTGCATGGCACGACCGGACTACGCTAGTTAGATATCGATATGGTTGACCAAAAAAAAAGTTAGATATCGATATGAATTGATATCTTGATATCCGGAATTGCCAATTTTTGATGGGTTCTCATATACCAAATATTTCACTGGTATAGCTGATATCTTGACCACGCTCAATTTTTGATCGTACTCCCAGATCTGCTTCTACACTCTTCATTTGAGTGCACTAGAGGACCAGTGTACTGTCCTAAAATTACATATTCAAACCTCATGAACCTTGATCACCACCTACCAAAATTTATAAAAACACAGTGAAACTATCATTGAAGCAAATTTGCAAGGCTGCCTTTAACTGGGCCTAGCTCTAATACCCCCAGTTGGGCCTGAAACCCATCAATAAACGGGTTGCCCGACCCGTTTCCGAATCGGCAACCCTCACAAACGGTAGGCCCCACCTTTCTTCTCGCCCAAGTCCCCCACTGTCCCCAATTCCCATGGCTTCCTTGTCCCTAAACCCTAAACCCTCAATTTCGCAGAAACTTGCACAGGCTCCATAAACCTGCTTCGTCTCCACCATTCCTTGAACTCCTCCCACCGCCAATTCAATGCTCTCCAAGCTCGCTGCCTCGGCCGCCATCGCCACCGCCATCTCCACGCTCCCAAACACCGCCTACGCCGACGGAGCCTTCCGATTCTCACCGTTCTCCCGCTCTCCGGCGCCGAATCCGCCTCAGGATGGCAACGTTGAAGATTCCGGCGGCGATAGCAAGCCTTCCGGTGAAGATTCCGGTGGCCGGTCCTCCGGTTTCGATCCGGAGTCTTTGGAGAGAGGCGCGAAGGCTCTCAGAGAAATCAACAAATCGCCGTATTCAAAACAGGTGTGTTTCGCTTAGGGTTTTGGAGACTGATTTTCGTTTGGCGGTGGTTTAATGGTTAGGTTTGTGTGTGTAGGTGTTTGATCTTATGAGGAAGCAGGAGCAGACTCGGTTGACTGAATTGGAAGCGGAGAAGTTCAAGTTTGAAGCTATGCAATCCAAAATTGACATTGTGAGTTAATTGTTCATTTTTGGGACTGCAAATTGATGCAATTTAAAACAGGTGTTGCAACATAGATTTCCACATTGCAAGTTTTGAGACTGGGATTTTATAGGATTTCAATGAGCTTAGATATGTGCATTGAAGCTATGCAATCCAAAATTGATATTGTGAGTTAATTAGTCATTTTTCTGGAGTTGGAAGTCTCTGATTGGTAGGGCGGTTAGTCTAATAATCTCTAGGGTAGCATGGGAATGCAAACTGATGCAATCCAAAGCAGGTGTCGCAACATAGATTTCCACATTGCAAGTTTTGGGACTGGGATTGGTATTTCTTATGTTGGGGGATTAGTTTTCTTATTGCCATTTGGTTTTGCATGGAATTTCAATGAGTTTGATATGTGCACTGCCCCAAATCTGTTGGAAGATAATGTTTAAATTATGTCTTTGTTGAAATTCATTTCATCTTGTTTGCTTTTTCCTATATCTGTTTTTTTTCTTCAGGAAATGTGTAGTTGGTTGCAAAGCTTCTAATCTTGCTTGCTGTCTCTTACATGGTATAGCTGCTTGTTTTGGTAGGAAAGGAAGCAGCAGATGGGTGAAGAACAGAGAAACTTGTATCATCAGCAAGCTCAGACTAAAGCCCAGATGCTTAGATATGAGGATGAGTTAGCTAGGAAGAGAATGCAGGTTGAAAATCTTCCCCCTTTCATACGAATCTTATATTATTGAATTTCGTAAAATATCGGGACTTAAAAATTGGCTGATTTGGTTAAGATTCGGCTCCTTGGAATATGCTGCATGGTGATAGTGGAATGAGCTTTAATGTGATTATTTTTGCTAAATTTGAAATAGTGAAAGATTATGTTCTGTTTTTTCTACAGGCAGATCATGAAGCTCAGAAAAAACATAATGCTGAGTTAGTTAGAATGCAAGAGGAGTCTTCAATACGACAACAACAAGCACGAAAAGCTACTGAAGAAGAGATCCAGAGGCAGCGACGTCAAACTGAAAAGGAAAGAGCTAAAATTGAACAGGAAACGATAAGAGTGAAGGAAGAAGCTGATGGTTTAGCTCGGGCTAATGAGGCAAAACTTTTAGAGGATGTAAACAGGAGGAAGCTTGTAGACAAGATGAATGGGGAGAAGGAGAAATGGCTTTCAGCTATAAATACAACTTTTGGACATATTGAAGGTCAAGACATTTACATTATTCAGTCACTGATTAATGCTTGATAAAGCCATAAATACAATTATGTCATTTGTGTATATCTTCTCATGAAGACCTGTACGTTTTTGTTCCTATATTTATACGAGCTTTTACAATGCTTTTGCAGGGGGCCTCAAAGAGTTGTTGACTGATAGAAATAAATTGGTCATGACTATTGGTGGTGTAACAGCACTAGCTGCAGGAGTTTATACCACAAGGTGAATGCCATAAATATATCTTAAGACTGTAAATTTAATAGCTTAGATATTGTGATTTTTCGTAAAGGTATTTTGTTAATGAGTTAGCACCACAATAGACTATGAAATCCTCTCATTTTTCCTAAATGCTAAGATGAATTTGTGTAGCTACTTTTTCCTACATGTCTAAATAAATTATTTGTGGTGACTGGTGAAAGTATTTTGTGGACAATGCAACACTTATACCCAGTCTTTTGGATGTTTCACTCCCAAAGGGGGGGGGGGGGGGGGAACAAGAAAGAGTTATGATAGCTTTGTAATGTTGCATGGAGATTACTGATTCATTGGTTTGATGCGAAAGGTGTATATATAGTGGCATTAGATAGCTGTCCTTGAAATTGCTGAAGCAGAAGCACTAGCAGAAATCTCGTTAATGTTGTGAACTGAATTTGAAAGTGACCATGCTGAGTACTTGCTGCAATGAATTTGACTATGCTTGGTTGTGCTTTGTTATGACAGAGAAGGTGCTAGGGTTACCTGGGGGTATATCAATCGGATACTTGGCCAGCCATCATTAATCCGAGAATCATCTATGTCGAGATTTCCTGTGCCAGAATTAATTTCTAAGGGAAAGGGTAAACTGTTCTACAGCACAGCAACTGCAGCTGCTGCTGGTACTTCACAAGTCAAATCAGGATTTGAGAATGTTGTTCTACATCCGTCATTACAAAGAAGAATTGAACAACTTGCTCGAGCTACAATGAACACCAAAGCTCATCAAGCACCCTTCCGTAACATGCTCTTTTATGGGCCTCCTGGGACTGGTAAAACTCTTGTTGCCAGGGAGATAGCAAGGAAATCGGTAAGTTGGAAAATCCACCCGAACCTCTGTTTTCTTGTCTTTGTGAGATTGAGGAGGCCAGCAAATTGTGCAAAATTTTCTTGGGTCATAAGGATGGTAGTATGCAATATTTCAAATGGAAACAAAGCACTACTATATGCCTAGTTTGAAGCATAGCATTATTCTTTTTAGCTCCATTAGGAAAGGGCATGTTTATTTTTCCGTCTCCAGTTCCTATTTGTGTCCCAATTAGATTCTTACTCGTGATTATATGAATCTGGTATTCTCTGACTGAAGAACATGAACAAGAAGGAATAGCAACAAATACCAGCTCTACATTTTCTCATAAATCTAGAGATCCTGTAATTGACATGCATAAATTTGACCTTTCTGTGGACAGGGGCTGGATTATGCCATGATGACAGGAGGAGATGTTGCACCATTGGGCCCTCAGGCTGTCACCAAAATCCATGAGATATTTGACTGGGCTAAGAAGTCAAGGAAGGGTCTGCTTCTTTTTATCGATGAGGCTGATGCCTTTTTGTGCGAGTAAGTCGTTATACCCTTGCTACTTCCCCGTTTCTCTTTCTCCCGTAGTGAAACGAGAACTATTGTAAGATGAGATTATACTTAAAGCTGATAGTTGAAAACCGAAATAACTAGTTAGATGTCGGCATGAAAGAAGTAAATTAAATACATCTTTTATACAAATATTATCTATTAACAACTTACCTAGTAATTGAAAAGATAGAATAAGTACAAAATATTCCTCAACCATTACATTATAGTTATAGATAGAACCGAGAAATAAGTTTTGGTAAACTCTTGGGGTGTTGCTCAAGAAAATTCGACCTATTGAAACAGTACTTAAAATCTCCATCAAATATGCAGGCGAAACAGCATCTACATGAGTGAAGCGCAACGCAGTGCTCTGAATGCCCTGCTCTTTAGAACTGGTGACCAGTCAAGAGACATTGTACTTGTACTAGCCACCAATCGACCTGGTGATCTCGACAGTGCAGTGACGGATAGAATTGATGAAGTTCTTGAATTTCCTCTGCCGGGTGAAGAGGAGCGCTACAAGCTGATCAAGCTCTACCTTAACAAATACCTCTGCCAACAAGACACCAATGGTGAAACCAAATGGGGCGGCCTCTCTTTCAAGAAGAAGCCTCAGAAGATAACCGTCAGGGATCTCTCTGATGATGTCCTCCGAGAGGTGGCAAAGAAGATTGAAGGGTTTTCAGGGCGTGAGATTGCAAAGCTCATGGCCGGTGTGCAAGCTGCTGTGTATGGCCGCCCTGATTGTGTGCTGGACTCCGAGATTTTGAAGGAAGTTGTGGATTATAAGGTCGCTGAACACCAACAGAGGATAAAGCTTGCTTCTGGGGGCGGTGTTGCGCCTCCGAAGCATTAGGAAACGCAGTGGCTTCGTTTTGGTATGTATTAGTCTGAATATACATTGCTCTCTCCACTGATTTGTTGTTTCTTTGGAAGTAGGGATTCATAAATCTATTGGGAGATTCTCAATACAACACCAATGGAAAAATGTGGTTTAACAAATTTTGCTCCTGAGATAGGCATTGTTATGATGATATGCCTTTTTTTTTTTTGTTATACTTGTCGTGATGTTGTGAAATCTTATGGAGGTAATCCACAGAACAAAGTGTCTGGCAGGTTCTATTTATACAATGTTGTTGGTTCTTCTGTCGATGTGGTTGTGTTCTGTTGTACTGTGCAAGTCTCATCTGTAGCGCCTTGTGGGAATCACTAGCAGGAGTTTGAATTGTACAGGAACACTTTTAATGTGTGAAGTGAGGGGTAAGAAGGGCCATTGGCTCAAACAATGTATTGTTCTATATCATTTTAGAGCACCTTTTGTTTAGGCATTTGTACAAACTCTTAAATGATTTCCTCTACATTTTTTTACACACTGCAACTACACGTACATGGTGTAACTGTGGTGTATATTGCAGAGGCATTTACCCCTACACAAATTCTTGGCCAACATGCTGTATACTAGCAACACAAAACAAACATATATGACTAGAATGTGATTCAAACAAATAACATTTAGACAATCCATTAAAATGAATGGGATGGGAAAGAAAAGTTCATCAACGTCAATGGTGGGAAGTGAGCTAAATAGCTGTTCAAATATCCTACAAAACACACTAGTCACACATTCAATAGCCACCATAGCTCTAGAACTCAAGCTCTTGCGTAACTCTGGTTAGCAAAATCTTGTAGCCATTTGTTTATATCTAATCAAATGGTGACAAGTGTTCATCCATGACAATTACACAATTTCAATGCTATGTTCATCCATAAGATTCAATTAAGCAAGTGAAATTCCATAATTGTTAGTTGCTCAAAACACATTTGGAAACAAACCCATCTAGCCTACTTTCTGGACAATAAATCAATGAATCGGCAAAGTCGTCAAATGTTCTCATATGAACCTTCAACAGACAATTCTACATGGAGATGAAGCATATTCCCATGGCAACACAAGAAAACAGTACACCAGAAAAAAAAAAGTGTTCCAAGAAGCTTCTGTTACAAAGAGAGAAAGGGGAAAACAGAGAGTCAACTAGAGAGCAACTGACTCTGCTACAGCTTGATACAGCTTCAATGATAAGTAATGCATATTTTGCAATCACAGATTCCATTTCTAAAATCAAGCATATCAAAACTACTACTGCTATACCATAATTGTGCTAGATAACAGACAGATAGCCCATAGAAAGAAATAGCATTGCAAGGACACAACAGGATTTTCTCATCCAGAAACACACAGAAAACAAATTTGCTCAAACTCCAAACACAAAGACCAAAATTATTGCTTCATTTCTGAGTTGGAGGTCACAAGAATTCAGAACAAGAAGAACATCTCTTCATTCATATACTTTGCTATACTGTCTATACAAACAATCTCAACAAGAATCAGTAAAATAGCTAGAATCATTCAGCAATTGACCTATATTGTAGTATAATACCTTCACATCTGCTCTACTTGCAACAAGAATCAATCCATGACTTGCACCATATCCAGAACCATGAGAAACAGCCAGACGGACTCATGTAATGAAGCAAAACCAGATCACAGCCAGCAGATTCAACTGTAACAAGACAAAGTCGCCTCTTCTAAGCAGAGACCTAGCAGAGGAGGCAGTGAAATCAATGTCGTACTTTTTGGTCATATTGGGATACAGAATCCCCCAGCTCCTCTTAGAAGAAGGCACATCGCCATGGCTGTCAAAGAGCTCATACAAATAGACCTGCGAAGCCCCATCCTTCCTCAACGGAGTACCAACTCTAGAGTTGAGATGCCTTACCAGACCTCTGAGAAACATTTCCGCATACACCGGGTTGGCATCGGCCTCAGAGGCCTGTGAGCCGGAGGAAGGCCAGCCTGTCTCGGCGACGACGAGCGGGATGTTCTCGTGGCCGGCGACGGCCATGGCGGTGACGACGGCGTCGATCATGGTGTCGTAGAGGTTCCGGTAGCGGACGCCGGTGAGAGGATCGTCGCGGAAGCTGAACGGAGATTCTTGGAAGAGCGCAAACCCTAGGGGAATCTCAGGACTGACTCTGTAGAGCTCGTAGGGGTAAAGACTGATCAAGAACGAGGAGTTCGTCTCTTGCAAGAAGTCGAGGAGCGGCTTGATGAGGAGACCGCCGGCCGGCTCCTGGAACTCGGCGGCGGAGGGCGGGAAGGCGGTGGTGAGCGCGTTGATGAAGGAGAACGAGGTTGAGACCAAGATCCGCCGGATTCCGAGCTCGTGGAGCGCGACCTGGACGTTACGGATCGCCGGGAGGAGGCTGTCGGAGAGGTCGGCGTCGGCGTCGAGGACGTCGGAGCCGACGGAGATGGCGGAGATGCGCGCGCGCGGGTAGAAGGGGACCACGTGGCCGTAGAGCCAGGCGGCGGCGTTCGAGCGGTTGGCGGCGAGGGCGGGAACGAGGCGGTTGGGGACGGTGAGGAGGAGGGAGATGTTGGAGTAGGAGAAGGCGCGGATTACGGCCGGATCGCCGGCGGGGAGGCGAACGGAGGTGATTCCGAGGCTTTGGAGGCGATTGGCGACCTGCTCCGGTTGCTGGCCTTGAGAATCGGCCGGAGGATTGTAGGTCACGCCGATCGGAGATGTGGAAGCCGAGGTTGCTCCGATTAGCAGGAGGAGGAAGACGAAGGAGAGTAGAGCAGCCATTGTTGTAGGGTCTTGGATTCTTCGAGAAGAAACTGATTATTGGGATTCGCAACAAAAAAATGGGCGGGATAAAGCTACAAATTGAGTCTTGTTTGTTAGGGGGCAGTTTCGTCATAACGGTGGTAGAAGAACGGGAGAACGGGTCTCTTCGAGGGTATTTTCGTCAAAATGGCACATACGTAAAATTACGTCTTTTTGAGGGTAGTTTGGTCATAATGTCCTCGAAACCCCAATTCCTGAGGCTCAGTCCTCCAAATTCCCAATTCTCAACGATTGCACAGAGTAGAGAAGATGATGATGATTCGCCAATCAAGCATTTCTCCTCCATCTGTTCTTCACACTCAATCCCTTCCCTTCGGCACAAAATCCTTCTCCATATCAACAAATTTCCCGAAATCCACATCGCGGAGGCGGCTCAGATGCTCAATTCCGGTGGCATTGGACTCGCCGACTCAGATTCAGAACAAGCCTTTCCCTGCGGAAGCTTCGAGAACTATCATGGAGCTCTGCTCGGCTGGCACGCTCTCTACGCTCAGCCACGATGGCTGGCCTCTAGGAATCGGCGTCCGGTTTGCCGTCGATAGCGAAGGCACTCCCGTTTTGTGCTTGAATGCCTCTAACAGGATATTGTCTGTTGATAGAAGGTCTAGCCTGCATGTTCAGGTACCGGAATCTCAAATTCAACTTTCCTTATCCACAATTTGGAGTTTTTTTGGCACTGTTTGACTTCGCCTGAATCTGTGTTGTTTTGACTGATTTTCTACCGATTACTTGCTCAAATGTGGGGAGTTGATTTTGTTACCTAGCTGATTGTGTTGATCATGAGCCAAATGTGGTGTGTTTGATCTTGTGCTACATTTGAAGTATGCCTTCTTTTAAGACATCACATTGATTAATCTAATTTTGACAATAGTATATGGATTAAGACTGAATTTGTTCTTGGAGCTGAAAAGGACTAAATTCGTGCAGTGCACTATGGTTTAGCTGATTGCGTGGTTTTTATTGTAGTTAGGGTTTATGAATTATGAACAATGGATATTTCTTGAGATGTATTGATACTTCCTGTACAGCTTAAGCAATGTGGAGTGAGGACTCCACAGTGTACAATACAAGGTAGCCTGGATAAACCGGAAGACGGAGCCAACTTGAAGGTATAACGAATGCGTGCCTAACATTAGCACAATTCATGTCTATTCAAACTCCTTGATTTCATCTCCGCGTGGGTATTTGCACTCTGCAGAAGCTGCAACCATTATGGAAGAATAAATTTGGTGAAGAGATGAATGAAGACCTTGTATATATTCTGTCGGTTGATCGTATACTTCAATTAGACGATTTTCAGGAGGTATGTTGAGTCATTCAACGTCCTTTGCTTTGCAATAGTAAATAACGTTATAGATGGTTAGAGTACAGAGAGAAGCGACATGCTTCCTTTGACAAAACCCTTCTTCATTTCAGGACGGTATCTGGGTGACCTCATCAGATTATAAAATTGCGAAACCTGATCCTCTTAGAGATATTGCAGAAAGGGTTGTGAGTGAGATAAACACCAATCACATGGAAGACATTCTTCGTTTTTGCCACATATACGCTGAATTGAACTTCCAGGTTTGTAGCTCTTCTTTTTGTTTCAATACTGTATCTATCAAAATTCTTTTTTGGGTTTTGAACTTCCAGGTTAGAGCAGTTCTGCTTCTTATACATAATATTGATGTCAAGGGCTCTGCCAAGACATAAGACTCTAGATATGATGATCTTGTTCTTTCGTAAGAAGTGACAAGTATGTTCATTGGGCCCTAAAAATCTCATTTACTTGTACAGCGTAGTAGTATATCCGGATATATGGTTTTCTGCTGCATGAAGTTCATTTATGTATTCAACATTGAATGAGTGCTCAAATACTAGTTTGCAATGGTTTAGCTCTTCATAGCTTGTTTGGTTATACACTCAAATACTAGCTTTCATTGCTTTAGTTCTTCATAGCTTGTTTGGCTATTCTTACATAAACGCAGGTTTCTGAAGCTCAACTAGTTTGGATTGATCGCTTGGGATTTGATTTGCGTCTATACTCGCCTGAAAGTGGCCTATGTGAGATTCGGATCCCTTTCCCTAGGGAAGTTTCGGATGAAAAGGGCGTCAAGTCCTCCTTCAATGGGATGTCTCAGATCGCATGGGAGGTTGAAAAGAACTATTATGCCCCAGATTTTGATAAAGTGAGACAATTTAAACAGATAGCATCTGCAACACGGTGAATAGAATGGTAGGCACCTATGCTGTTATACATTTACTTCAACATTGTTCCTTCAACATTCAAGTTGGTTTTTGATAGGCTTCTCCGGCTTTAAGTTAAAGCTTGTTGTATCACTATGTGAGACTACTCTTATGCTCCCTCTCTCTGTTGATAGATGAGAACTGTTATAGGCTAATTTCAAGTTGGTTTGAACTCTGAACTGCTGAGTCATTCTCATTGTTTATGGAAACTAGGCGATGGACAAATCACAGTTGATGTTGCAAATCATATTTTGCTGTTTATGGCTAGTTCTGTAGTTTGACTTTGGATATATTATGTATGTACCAAGCTCACTGATTGGTGAAGTTGGTCTTTTTATACATGTGAAATGCAATACTGTACATGCCATCCATGCAGTTGTATCTGCACACTTATTCATTTACTTGAACTAAGTATGTGCTAGCTTATGAAAAGAACATGAGTACATAAAGACAGTGAAAGACTGAAAGTTTATGGTCCTTATGGAAGCTTATAGGAGTTGATACCAGTCACTAAATGGTCGATCTAGCGGGATGAAGCCTTAAGTTTAAGGCTCCATTCGATAGTAGCTTTTTTGCACCCTTGTACCCCTAAGGGGTCTGGCTTTCTGCTAGCGTCTCGCTCGTCCTGCTCCCTGATACATGTAGTGCCGAACGGACGCTAAGAGTTTGTTTAGGGATTAGAAATCTATATGGCGATTAGGAATCTATATGGCATGATTGGCAGAATGTATGGAAAGAAGGGTTTGTGCAGTCCACAGTCAGGATGTAGAACATTGATCAATGGAACCTGGTGAAATGTAAAAAAGAAACTTGTAGGAGCTGAAATTTGATACTCACTCAGCATTGTAGTAGCTCATGTAACTCTTGATATGACAAAATCCTCTCAATTCAGTCTATTCATACACACACTCAAAACAGTTCAAAACCCAAACACACCAACTCCAAAACGCCTCAACTAAACTTTCCTTTTGATGGCTAGTTTGTTATTGTGCATCCAAACCTTAAACACTCGCCTAGTAACACCAACTCGCTCACAAAACTTGTCAACTTGACCACCCCCCTCCTCTTTCGGAATCCGCCCGCCGATCTTCTCTGCAAACTCCATCATTCTCGCCTTCTGCTCCTCCGTAAACTTGGTCCTCATCCTCTTCCTACTCCCTTCCCCATCGTCCGAAGACGACTCCCCGTGGGCCCCACCTCCGAACCCCATCATGATCGCCCCTCCGCCACGTGGCGGCACCTGATAGAAGATCCTCGGTTGCTGCTTGTACAAGACCGCCGCCAGCGCCGCCATCCGGCCGCCGCCGCCGACTTCCTGCCGGTGGAAGCTCCGGTGGCAGCCACAGGCGGCGCATCTCATCGACTCCGGCGTGCCCACGTCGCCGTTGGGCATGAACTCTCCGCACCCGTCCAAGACGCGGTTGCCCGTGCACGCCGCGTGGTTCCGTTGGCACTCTCCGTATCGGACCGTGGTCTCGGGCTCGGGCCGGTACGCGATCCGGGTCGGGCTTGGTGGATCCGACGACGTGTTTGAAACGGTGTCGTATTTGAAAGAGATGGGATCTTCCATTGCATATACCTTTTTTGTAGTTTCTTGTACAAAGTACGTAGCTCTCAAGGTTTCTTTGTACGTGTTTGGGCTTATGATCGGGATTTATATATTGAGATCGGAATTGCTTTCCCTTTATTGATCGTGAGTTAAACAAATAATGATTAAGACCACCAAAGTTGTATATCAGCAACTAGTGAGACACGATGAGGATTTTATAGCAAGTTTTATATATCAGATAATGTATTTTATAAATTTTGTATCTATTAGTATGAAGTTTTATGTAAGAGTTGCATAATATAATATGTTTGAATGGGATTATAATATATAAAACGCACCATATGAAGCTCTGCATTCATGAATGTCAAAAAATGGATTTTTTATTAGAAAAAATTATGCTAATGTCCTTGATATTCCAACTTAACTCATGAATAACTTTGAAGTTTTGCATTTGTTTGTTCTAGAACGTGGCTCAAATAGGCTCTTTTTGATTAGGAAGCATCCTGCATTATAATGCAGAATGTATTGCATTGTTGCGTTATAAAAATGAATGATCATGTGTTCATGTCATTATCCTATTTCTGATATAAAAAAAATTCATTATCCTATTAATCCAAACAAACTATATATTACTTATTTACCAAAACAAATTATATTATTATATGAGATATAATTTATGCAAAAACAAATAACTAGTTTGTATAAAAAAAAAATCGGAGAGAAATACAATAAATGTGAATAAAAAGCAAAATAATGCTACTAGGAATTCAATAAGAGATTCGATAAATCAAGAATAGCCGATAAATTTAATTATGCAATACTCTTAAATAGTAAAAAATAGTTACCTATTTATCAAAAAAATATATTATGTATGAGATCTACTTTATGCAAAAACAAATAGCTAGTTTGTATAAAAAAAATTGGAGAGAAATACATTAAATCTGAATAAAAAAGCATGATGGTGCTATTGGATTTGAACCTTGGTGAGATGAAAACAAAATTGAACAAAATATCATCTAGACTAGTTGAATTTCATGTCATATTAAGACAAGTTTATTTAATATATATACCGAAAGTAAACCCGACGGGAGGGGGGCACGGGCCCACTCATGCCCCCCTAGGTCCGTCTATGGTTACGAGCTTGAAGTTTGCCACCAAAGAGGAATATGTTACGTTCCTCAATCACCATTTCTGTTGATGTTTCTCGATCACCATTTCTGTTAATGTGCCTTGAGTATGTTACGTTCCCCATGCCAAACGATATACTATACTTTTTGTTTTCTTGACCTATCACAATCTGTTTGAGTCTCTATATAAATTTGAAGTACCTACAACTTTGTAATCCGAATTTTGCCTTTAATATTGTGTCGATTCTGTTCGATTCTGTATATTGTTCTTGTTATAGCAATTTCAAAAAAGAAGTGTATATAAAATGATCCAAATGGCCAACGTGTGGATGTGGTTGTGTGTACAGGAAATGGGTTACTGGCTCACAACTAGTTGCATCTTTAATCATCGATTAACCGGCTCCAAATTAAGTCAATAATAATAATATCACGTTGGAAATTTCGAGTTGTACACTTGTGCGTGTGTAAGATATATATCTCTATCTTTTTACTTAGATGAAAATTGAAGTCTTATCATCCTTCTCTTCATTGGGTCGACTTTAACTTAAATATCTTGATTTTTATCTACTGAGTTACGAGCTTGAAGTTCGCCACCGAAGACGAATATGTTATGTTCCTCAATCACCATTTCTGTTAATGTTCCTCAATCACCATGTTTGTTAACGTGCCTTGAGTACGCATGTCACGTTTCCCGGACCAAATGGTATACTATACTTTCTGTTTTCTTAGCTTACTGCCTTTTGTTTGGACCTACAACCTATATTTATAACTGAATTTTCTTGAATCTCTATTCTCAAAATACCTAAAATTCTTGAATTCGAATTCTATCTTCTATGATAATATATTATTTGTCTGTCCATTAACATAATAACATTGTTACCGAACCACGTAAATATCTGTTTCGATTCCTCTCGTCACAACAATTTTGAAAAAAGTATGATGGCAAATGGTGAACGTGTGGATGTGGTTGAATTGTGTGTACAGGAAATGGGTTGCTGGGTCACAGCTAGTTGGCATCTTTAATCATCGATTAACCGGCTCCAAATTAAGTCAATAATAATATCACTTGAAAGTTTAATGTATTTATGTGACGTGTGTAGAGACACGTACAAAGTAACAAAATGCAATGCACCTATTTATGCAAGTGCACCAAGTGTAAGCAATATTATATGATTCTTAGATATACTCTCATGCCATCTGATTGCCTTTCGGGTTTAGGTTTGCAAGTTGCATGTAAATGGAATAAAAGCTTAACCTTATATTGATCCATAAGGTTAGGGGATGGAGGTCGAAATTACGGAAATTTATGGTAAAAAGTTGGATTTTATTTTGGGGTCGAAATTACAGAAACTAGCTTAACCTGTCGTGCCATGTACGACTATTTCACATAAAACTATTAAAATAAACATGTTTTATTATAAGTTTTATTATATGAACATGTTTTTTATCTCTTAAAATGAGTGATATGGTTTTGAAGTTCATATAACCCAAAATATATATATAAGACATAAATTTTTTCACTCATTTGTATATTTTTATAAAAGCTGATTATAAGAATATAAATTGATATTTTACTTACGGTTTTTATCGCATATTATTATTAGTAACGACTATCATAAATGTAAATATAATTTAAGAAATTTCAGCTAATGATTAATTGATAAAGTTTATAAAAACATTTAATAGAAATTGTCGGAAACCACAAATTTACTTGTATTAAAGAAATAAGTTGAATCCAATATTCATAGAATTTTCTTAACTTGTTTATGAAAGATTTTTCCCTGTAATGCTTTAAGAATTCATAATTGACAAAAGCTTTTTCTTATAAGTAGATAAAAAGAAATTCAATAGGAAAACACTATATAGTGAGAATAATAAAAGTTTGCTTTTTTTTATTTATGAGGCAGGGTCAAAATTAATGTGGTGGTTCAAAATGACCACTTGTATGTTTTCATTAAGAAAATAAGGGGTGTTTGTATAATTTGAGAAAATTATGGGATTATTTTGTAAATAAGTCAAAATTATGAAAAAGATGTACGTTATCAAGATAGAAATCGAAATTATTATTTGGATAAAGAATAAATTTGTTATCAAGGTAGAAAAAAAATCAAATATAATGGGTGAAACAATATAGTAGATCATGTAAATATAGAAAATAATTAACTTAAGCTTAAAAATGCTAAATTTATTCAAGTAAATCAAATAATAAAGTAACAAAATTAGTCTTTCTATTAGAAAATAATTTAAAATTTTATCTTAAAAAACTAATTTAACTAAGTAAATCAAATATAATTAGTTCATAGTAATTATATTTCGAAAATTCAAGATATATATTAGAACCATGTTTTTCAATTAAGTTAAATATTAAAAAGGATAAAATATCTTATCAAAATTCAAAATTTTGAATATAACTTTTACATAAATAGATAATACAATTTTATCAAATTAATTGAAATATCACAAGTAAAAACTATTTTTTTTAATCAAGAATAAGGTGGGTCCAAATCAACTTTAGAAAAGATAAGTGGTGTATTAAAAAGATCGAATATTTTACCAAAGTTTGAAAATTTGATCATATCTTTTACATAAACAGATAATAAGAAATATAATTAGATTAATTGAAATAACATAAATAAAAGCTATTCTTATCAAATATGCAGTGAGGCTAGAATCAACTTGGTGACTCACAAATATTAGGATAATATGGATAGATAATATGCAAATTTGGTTGAATCTACCACAAATTTACGTATAATATTGAAAAGTAAAAGATATGTAACTTTAAAGCAATTTTGGAAATTATTTACGTAGCAAAAGTAAAAGATATGTAATTTTAAAGCAATTTTGAAAATTAAGTTAATTACGTACAATATGTATATGGATAGATAAGCAATTAAGTTAATTAAGATATTGTACACCTTCTACGTACAATATATGGTGGATAGATAAGCAATTTTTAGTCAAAGATATTGAAAATTTACGTACAATATTTTATGGATAGATTTTGTATATGGATAGATATTGTGTGGATAGATATTGTTGATAAGGTAGTTAATTATAAGATTGAAAATTTACATAGCAAAATTATGGTAATTAATTAAAAGAATTTAAAAATTATTTTGGTTAAATATCTGGTGGGGCCAGAATCAATGTGGTGGCTCGAAAACGATCGACTTTTATAATATATATACTAGCAAATGACCCGTACCTTGTACGGGGTGTTGTTTATTCATTTATTTATTATTTTTATATTAATATACTATAATAATTACAAATATTATCATATATCTACTTTTAAAATAATTTCCGTATATATCATCAAGTATTTATATAAAAATGTTTTCATTTATATATATTAACTTTTTATACAAACATAATTATTAATTTAAATGATCGAGGAAAAATATCATACGATAAGATGCATTATAATTTATATTTCAAATTTGATAAAAAAAATTTTCTATTTAAATTTAATAAATAGTTTTAAATAAAAACTCGTATTAGTATAATATTATATTAAAAATATAGAGAAGTATATAATAAAGAAGTATATAATATCAAATAAAAATATTAACAAATTACTACATTAATTAATCTTTTATCTAAAACGTAATTAGTATGTAATGTTACATATATATTTAGGGTAAACATATCATCTAGTAATTTTATTAATATTTTATATGGATTTCAATATGATATGATTGTAAAAAAATAACTTCAATGTACTATTTTAATAATAGAAAGACGTGGCATATATATGGTGATAGAATTTACTAACATTGACGAATTTTTAAAAAATCTTATAAACAAATTTCGAAAATAACTTATATTTGATATAAAATTTAATTAAATTGGTAAAAATGATATAATTATGATCTAAATATTTTAAATTATATAAATAAAAATTTATCGTTATGATTGCTTTGAAAAAAATCCACATGAAAGATCCAGATTCAATATATGGAATATCGTTATGATCTTATAATATAATGAACTTATGCTTTTGGTAAGGTATTATTTGCCTTGCATAGAAATCTATCCATTTTTAAGGTATTTTCTTAGTAGCTAGCATACGTATTTATATCTTTTTTTTCTTAATTACTTTTTTTCGTGTTTTGATACATACGTATTTATATATCACAATACGTATTTATCTTTCTTCTTGTATGTTAATAAAGTAAAAAAAGGGGTATGAAAAGATAAATATAACATAAAATTTGATATTCTAATTTAATATGTAGAAGATTAAGATTATGTTTTATGATAAAACTAAAATCTAATAAGATAGGTATGGAAAGATAAATTTTCTAATTAAATAGAGGATAAAAAATTATCTATAAAATACTGTTTTAACAAAAGGGGTGATGTGGCGCAATATGGTGGCGGAATTTGCTTCAGCTTTAGTATATAGTAATGGATATTGATTTACGGTAAAAAGTTGGATATTTTTATTAGTATTCTTTATTGAAAAATTGATTATATATGTTTGGTATTTTATTATCATCGACACTTGGAATTTTGGTCACATCATTACACACTCTATTATTAAATTGTCCGTGCTTTGAGTAAAATTATGAGCTATGCAATCAAATTTTCAAAGATTGGAATATTCAAAGATGATTGTTTTAGCTTCAAAACATTTTTAGTAGAAATAAATTTAAAATATAGTGATTACATACATTAGTATCTTATTGGTGTTACCAATTTTTTGTTGCGTATGTGGGTATGCTATAGGAAGTGATATGTCATCGAAAAGGTTCACACATTGCACTTCTCATCGTGACAATGAGTCCTTTTCTAAAAGTCTACACTTGGTGGATATGTCATTTTCTTTTCTAATCCTAAACGAACTAACAACATTTAATTTAATTGGGTGGGTATTAGCTTCCACATCTAAGCAAAGATACCTAGAGGTTTCCATATTGTTTTATGAATAGTTCCATAGACAAATTTATTGAGAATCAACTATTTTTACTTGGTTGTTCGTACAATATCTAGTAAGAGTTCTTCGTATCACATGAAACAAATTAGAGCATCTTTTTAAATGAGAACAACGAGTTTTAGATGAGACCGAAATGAATCAAGTGGGAAGCTATTGTCCAGTTTTGTAATTTTATCGGCTACATTACTTTCTCCGCCTACATGATTAATTACGACGGTTTCGATCCATTGGCTCTTCCCTATTAGCTTCTTGTGCTCATTCTAAGTCTTTACGGACTCGATTTGTATGAAATAGGAATCATATCAAAATAAGAAATCGAAATGAACTACTATTTTTTAAAACTTTTGTGTTTGGTACAGCCTTCACAATTGGGCCAGTTTCAAAATTAATCACGAGATGGGCCTATAGAAGATCGCCACAAAGCAAATGGGCTGGGCCGAGTTCAATTTAGGCCAGACTTTCAAACCCTTAAAAGAGAAAAATGACACGTGGCGCACTCCCCTTATCCCTCTAACGGCGGGAAGAACTGAAGGATCATTCAACCCTCTCGGCTCTCGCTCCAAAACTGATCAGAAAAAACTGGCACAACAAATTCCCTCTCATTTCAAAAACGGCAAAAAAAAAAAAAAAAAAGTTTCCTCTCTCCCTCCCTCTGAAGAACAGTTCTATCAACCAATTGAAGAATAGATCAAGCAAATTTCGCAGTTCCAATCGTCCATCTTCGAGTAATCACTGAAACAGCACACGAAGGCTAAGAATTCCACTCCAAATCGCTCAAAAATCGGCGAATCGGAAGAACATGGAAGAGAGGAGGGCGGAGGCGTCGTCGTCGGAGCTGAGGAAGCCGTTTCTTCACACAGGGAGCTGGTACAAGATGAACGCTGCGAAGCAATCGAGTATGTTCGGATCGGCGATGCAGCTTCGCGATTCCTCCGTCTCCATCTTCTTTTGCGTTCTCGTAGTCGCCCTCGGCCCCATCCAGTTTGGATATCTCGTAATTCCTCTTCTTCCTTTTCCCTAATTCTCCTGTTTTAGGTCGAACAAAGAGATTCTGATGTTTGGTTAGGGTTTTCGTGAAGTTAGGGTATTCGTCGCCGACTCAATCGCAGATTATCTCAGATCTTGAGATCACTGTCCAGGAGGTGAGTTTTCCGTTTTCCGAATCAAATTCCTCATCTCATTTCGCTCGTTCTTCGTCTAGTGTGTTCGATTGAATTGATCTGATCATACAGTTTTCGGTGTTTGGATCGTTGGCGAATGTGGGAGCAATGGTTGGTGCGATAGCGAGCGGTCAGATTTCCGAAAACATTGGAAGGAAAGCAGTATGTTAGAAATGATGAATCTGTTAGAAATTTTACAGTGTGTGGGATATCGAAATACTTATTGTTTTCTGTTTGTTCGTTTCAGTCGTTGATGATTGCTTCAATCCCTAACATTCTTGGATGGCTTACTATATCATTTGCCAAAGTAAATATCGGTTCTAAGTTGTAGCTTCTGTGTCTTGTAAGCCACATTTTCTCCCGGTGTGAGAACACATTTGATTATGTGGAATTTACTGATTGTTGATCATGCTTAGGATTCCAGCTTTCTCTTCATGGGAAGGTTAATGGCAGGTTTTGGAGTCGGCATTATATGCTACACTGTAAAACTCTCTTTTGAGCCTTCCTTTTCTTAACCCGGCTTATGGTTCTTTGTTCTTCATAAATTTATGTTGGCATATTCAAATAATTTTAAAAGTCATCGTAATATATACCTGTCAAATTGGTTGCAAACAGGTTCCTGTATACATAGCAGAAATAGCACCTCAGAACTTGAGAGGGACTCTTGGAGCAGTAAACCAGGTGTCTATTTATGCTTTGGGGGTTTTCAACTTTGTACTTTGCTTCATCAAAAAAACAGTCTGGCACTTACAAATCTTATTTAAACTCCGTATACATTTGAACAGTTTAAACTCCGTATACATTTTGTTCTAGATACCTTCTAAATTCAACTAACAATTTAACTAGTGGCACTTACAAATTTTCTCCACAGCTGGCAGTAACTATTGGAGTGATGATTGTTTATCTGCTTGGGATGTTTCTTGGCTGGAGGACCCTTGCTGTGCTAGGTACAAAGTCTGTCTATTCTAGTAGGATGAAGGAGTTTTTTCTCATCAATTTTGAAGAATAATATGATGATTCTGGCAATTCTACAGGTGCCTTGCCCTGTGCAGCTTTGATGACTGGTTTATTTTTCATACCTGAATCTCCTAGGTGGCTGGTAATTGAATACTTGATATGTCATAAATAGTATTTCATTGGGAGCTTCTACTTAGTTGAGTTCATCATTTACAGCTCACAAATTCTGTTTCAGGCCAAATTGGGAAAATTGGATGATGTTGAACTGTGCTTGCTAGTTCTACGGGGATTTGATGTAGATATATCTGTTGAATTGGATGAAATTAAAGTATGCATTTGAATGCTCAGTAAACCCCTTTTTAAAATTTCATCCAAGTATTAATTTCTGGATTACGTTGCAACACTGTCAGCTTGCCTCTGTAGCATATAGATGTTGCTAATACTCCATTTGGATGCAGAAAGCAGCAGCAACATCAAAAAAACAAACAACAATCCGCTTATCAGACCTGAATCGGGGAAGATATCGCTTTCCATTGTTGGTATAAAGTTTCTTTGTAGTTTTCCCCTGGGCATGTATGAGTGTAAATAAGCTTGAAAGTTGGTAATCTTAAATCATTCATGTGATTACTTCTACAGTTAGGAATTGGATTGCTTGTGCTTCAGCAGCTAAGCGGCATTAATGGTGTCATATTCTATTCCAGAAAAATATTCGAAAGTGCAGGTCAAAAACACAATCTTTACTTTTACGTATATACTTTATATTATGTATTATATTGGTTGGGAATAGGAAAAGTGGTAAGGATGATCTAGAACTGATTTAGCTATCTGCCAAAACAGCAGTCACTTAACCTTGTGACACTTACTAGAGGATTAGCCAAAATAATATAAATAAGGGTCTATGTACACTGATTACCTATCCAGAAATTGTAGCTTTCACAAGGCCTGTTGACTTAGCCAGAGAGGTTGCCTCTGCTGAGTCCTGATGCCCTGAGGGAATTTGGCCTTGAGCTTCCTGCGTTTTCCTTGGTTCCCTAGATTAGTTTATGGTCTAGACTAATCTCATTGTGTTTTATTATTGAACCTGTATACATTAGTAAATAAGCTACTTAGCTCAATCTGATAGGTGTTTCTGGAGGCAGCATTGCCACATGTGGCTTAGGGGCTCTTCAGGTATGGTGCATAACTTCTTTTTCTGAATTTTAACCAGGAAGCCTTCTAAGGAAGCATTGTCTGCTTCATGTCAGGTTGTTGCCACTGGGGTAGCCACATGGCTGATGGACAAGGCTGGGCGAAGGATTCTTCTTCTAGTATGTTTTCCTTGAGACTTGTTTGGAAACACAATTTTACTCAAAATAATAAATTAATAGAAGAAGGAGAATGCATTTTAAATGTTTCTTTCTGCTACAGGTATCCTCAATTGGAATGAGTGTCAGTTTGCTCGTAGTTTCAGCAGCATTTTACATAGAGGTTACATCTCTTCTTCAATTACTATAGATGATGAAACTAGCCTTTCTTGATTGCTGATGTCTTGGACTGCAGGCCGCTGTACCAGAGGGCTCCAAGATCCGTACTGTAGTGGGGTTGTTCGCCGTAGCTGGTGTTGTGGTATCCTTCTCTAACATACTTAATGTGGTATAGCTATGTCACTTCTTAAAACTTAATTCTTAAGATTCCTTACTTTGGTAATACCGAATAGGGTATGGTGGTCTGCTTTTCTCTGGGTGTTGGACCTGTGCCTTGGCTTATAATGTCTGAGGTATTTCACCGAACCACTCATTTTTTTTTCTTAGTACTACTTAGTGTTACACCTTTGTCACTGACTTAAAGTTAAAGAGATTCCAAGCTAATGAAGCGTAATATTAGTTATCTCTCACCTGTCATTTATTAGTTTAAGCACAACATAAGAGCATGATTTTCGTGGTCATAGCAACTCAGTTGATGGTGAATTAAGTTTGATCTTGTTTATTTGTATAAGAACCTCATGAACAAAACTAGAATTAGGATTTTGTTCATAAGAGTATTATTATAAAATGAAAAATTATGGGGAATGTGTTCTAATGGAGTCTTTGATCAGATTCTGCCAGTGGAGATAAAAAGTCTGGTTGGCAGTATAGCAACATTGGCAAACTTCTTCATGGCATGGCTGGTTACATTTACTGCTAACATGTTAATGGGTTGGAGTGGAGGAGGTAAAGTGCCTGTATTTCTCTCATGTACCATCTGAATTATAAGGTAAGCTCACATTACTTGTTCACAGGTGCATTCACAATTTACACTGCATTTGCTGCATTTACTATATTTTTTGTGGATCGCTGGCTCCCAGAGACCAAAGGAAGGACTCTGGAGGAAATCCAAGCTTCTTTCAGATCAAGATAAGTACTGAATCTAAACATGAATTAGTTAGCACGTATTCCCATTTTCTTTCTAAGATAAGTATCTTACTAGCAAAGCAAATGATGTAGACTTTTGCTTCTCATTTCACTGTTATTTGTATTGCCTTGTATAGAATAAACAGTATTTTAATAAGATTTGAAAAGAAACTAGGTGCTGATTCCTGTGTTTGTTCATACAGAAAGCTACAATTTCAATATTCAATGCCTATACACTATTCTTTGTATCAAGGAATCATTTGATTTGCTTGGATTAGTGCTCCTAATTGAAATCATAAAAAAGTGATGCACATGACTTCATTTTCTCTGTCACACTAGCCTAAACTCTGTAAGTAATATAGGTCGTTTGAGCTTTCACGTCTTGATTCTTACAGGATATCTATCTAGTTAGTTACTACAGTTCAGGACAATGACATAAGATATATTCAAATCGTTGAAAGATATTAATAAAGTAGAATCATGAACACCTAGTGGCCATTTGTACTTGCTGGGCTACTGACAGTCTTACAGATCATCTGGCCAGATTTAATTTTTGGAAAACTGGGCACTCTGACCCTATGGTTTTGCGTTTTTCATGAGGTGTCAAAGGTTTTCAAATTCCAAGTGGTGGCCTCTGCTTTATATTTTGTGTAAATAGAATATAACAATATGATCAATGCTGATAGCAGAAATGTTCTGTTATAAAAAAGTAATTCCTGGTTTCGACCACAAAAAAAAAAGTAATTCCTGGTCCTGGTGTGAAACTATCTAAGTGAAGAGGTACCAGCTGCAAAAATTTACAGTGAAGAAAACGGCACACTGCGGGAAGAACCCGTCTTTATGCTTGCTTCTTCACGTTTGAAAAATGGCTTCTACAAACAAGTTGCTTAAGATTGCCAAAATCTACCAATAAGAACATGAAATGGCAATCTTATAAGAGCTGTTAGTGTAGTTGCTCTGTTATCAGTTGAAGTACTTCAGTCTTGTTTTCTTCTGCGCAATGAAAAATGTTGGAGATATGCATCTTCAGATGGAACTCAACCAACCCTTCTGGTACACTGCAAGCCGGCTCGCCGACTCCATGGCTCGTAATGTTTGAGATAAAGAGGAGTTAAGCAGGTATAAGTTCTGTATGCATTCATATTGATTGATATAGGCATGAAGGACATATCTTTCTACATTTTAATCTTAGAACACACCGATTTACTTGATCATGATTACAAGTTCTAACAAATGTACTGCATTACAATTACTTTGGAGTGCAATCATTTTTAGGCGTACGAAAATGAAATTCAAACTCTGAAACAACATGGATTTGCTTCGATTGTCTTTCTCCCTATGTTAATTCTTCGTGTCTTGGCCATAGTACAAGGAATCAAGGAACCTCGTGAGACATCTGTTGTAAACACATGGCCGCTCGAGGTGAACCAGATGACCGGCCTTCTTTATACCTTCATATGTCACCTTCTCTCCTAATTGCCTGCAAGTTCAATTAACATCATCAGGCATGAATGTAATCAAGGCTGTTAAATTTCAAATTTTTCCACAGTTTGCAGTGAAGATACTCTTTCATGTTCAGCGCGTGCTCCGTTCCAAAGAATTGATCGTCTTCGCCCCACAGAAGATGGATTCTCTTTTGTTGTGAAGTTTAACATCCGCCAAGAGAAACAGAGTTTTCAAGTTAATCACTGATCAGGACACAGTAAGAGTTTACAGGTAAAATCCATTGTTGATGGGTAATTTCTGATCACCTGCGGAAAGCTAGGAATATTGTAGTCTCTGTTGGTGATGACCAAAGCCTCCAAGAGCTCACTCCTCTGTTTCCTGTTGGTGAACATCACCTGCCAAATCGTTACCATATGAACTCAAATGTCAGTTCGGTTAAATATATTCTAAGCTTGATCAATTTAAGCACATATAATTATATAAGTGACCTTGAGAAACTGTTTGTGAAGAAAGTCCGGGAACCAGAGACTCCTATAAGTAGAGATGTTGAGCAGAGATTTCAAGCCTTTGACGGTCTCCGGCAAGAGGAGCTCCGACGAGGAGGAAAAGCCCATGCGAGTGATCTCGGCCTGGCTTATGGACTCCGTCATGGCGAGGACCGAGCCAGAGACGACGAGGGTCTCGACCATGTTGACGTACCTCTCGGTGAGCTTGAAGGCGACCATGCCACCGTAGCTGAACCCGACCACCGCGCACTTGTCGACGCCCAGCTTCGTCAGCGCCTTGTGCACGCACTCCGCCTGGAACTCCGGCGTCCGATCAGTCTTGTCGGTGGTGGACCCCCCGAAGAAGAGGAGGTCAACCACGTACACCTTGTACTTCTTCGTCAACGCCCCTACCTGTTTTACCCGTAACACGTAAACGGTAAACCAAAATTGTTTATCCTTAATTTACGTTATACACTCACTTAAGAGTAGTCATTATGAAAATGAACTTCAAACAAATTCGTTAGTCCTTTCATACCATGACTATGCTCATTTAATGTGTTTGAGGACTTTCTTCACCAAATAATTTATGTTTTGAGGAGTTCTTACGCATACATATTTCACTTAGGTTGTGCCCTTAGGCCATACAATAGAAAAACCGATATTATATTTATACTAGATAGTATAAAAATGTACGTAGGTACTTGGTAGCGAGTGAGTGATCAAGGTAACCTGAAACTGCCACGTAACGATGCCTTCGGCTGCAAAGCCATGGATAAGGACGACGGTGGGCTTGGCCTTGGGCTCGGGCTTGGACTTGGGTGGTTTGAGGGTTTCCGACGGAACCCACAAGCTCATGACGGTTCCGGGCTCCACCTCCACCAAACACGGACGAACTCCGGCCATCTTCATCATCCATCGTAGCAATGTCTTCTGTGCTTCCACCATGTTCGCCATCTCTCTCGAGTCTCGATTATCGATCGAGTTGTTGCAGAGTGCGTACGTATGTTTTAAAGAGAGGCGGAGAAGGGAGTTGGTGAAGGGTTGTTATCATTTGGAGGCTCACTCCTCTGTAAATTAGAGTAGATATGTTTTTATGCATCAAAGAAGAAGACATAAATGCAAGCTAAGCCACCATGATAGGTTACTCAAATTTGCGTGCATATGTGTATTTACGTGCCTACTTGTGTTTGGTTGATGTTGGTCCATATATCTAGTATGGACGAGTTTTGCCATCTACGTGTCTGATTGATGCCTCGAGCTCTTTTCCCCGTTATTGATTAACTACTAATAAGGACAAAAACGGTTCGTAATTAAACTATATATACATGTATTAAAAAAGGACCCTTTCATTGAGCATCACAAGAATTCAGTTTCTTAATACGGAGTAGAAGATTAACCCACTCGATAATCAAGGAATTCATCCTGACCCAACTGAGTGAAAGTTGACCTAAACAACTACGTTACCAATTTTCATGTGTGTTCAAATTTCACTTCCACAATTCAATCCCTAATTTAGACTTTTGTAACTAGTATAACTTAATACTATTGATACCTAATTTTGACCAATGTGATTTACAGGATGATCGTTGCCCATTCTAGTAATTTTGTTAGACACGGTATGGAATTTTGTTAGACACGGTATGGACAATTGAATAAATTGAGAAAAATCTATTCCTTTTTTATGAAATAGGAGAAGAATTTAGATCTTACATTACATAGTGATCGATCGTGAGTTGGTATTTCATAGTCAGAAATTTACCAAGATAAGTCGACAAGAAAATTTTCTCCACATTAGATATATTCAGTGTTTAAAAAACTGTTAGGCTGAAAGGGGTCACGCAATACCAAGAACGATTATAGATGGGTTAAAAAGTTAGACGGATTGTGCCTAGACGGGTCCTAGGATGGATTTTAGACCACTGGGTATATTATTATTATATGAAAATGGCAATGGTGGGAGGCAGATTGCAAAAGCTAAAAGAGGGCAAAAAAGAGACAATGAAGAGGGATTGAGAAGACAAACATGAAAGATGGAAAGAACAATGGGCCTTTGTGCTGGATTTTGAGCCAACTTTGGAAAATCAGGCCCAATGAAGGCCCTAACATTAGACGGCCCAATGATGTTTTGGAAGCTTTTAACATTTTCTATATTAAATTATTAAAAGGATAATTCAGTTGTCCTTACTACCGTTCAACGGGTCAACCCGACTCAATCCTTAGAAGAAAATGGACCCGTGATCTGGTTTGTAACTTGGTTCATGGGTCAACCCGTATGACTATCCACTTGACACACACGTTTCACTTACACAAATTATCGGATCAGAATATAAAAATCATAAATTTTTTTTGTACAAAAATGATTGGACTGTAAAATTATAATCCCTAAATTAGAATAAAAAACTATAATTATTTTTAGGAAAAAAAATTACTTGTCACTCATAACCCATAAAGTAAAAAATCCTGACCCACGACTCATCTCGTAAATAAATTACGGTTCGGGAGTCCAACCCTTAATTACGGGTCGGTCTAGGCCGACCGATGGACAGCCCTAGTTTACATCCACACCAAACGGGCTTTTGTTTCAAGCCCGTCCAAACAATTGGGCTGGATGGACCAATGGGCCTACAACCCACAAAAGCCCGTTGTAAGAGGGTGAAAAGGTAATTCACAGTTGATTAGACTAGAGGTATGCATGATGAGAAGCAGTTGAATTTCATGGATCTTCTGGCAAGTAAAAACTAGGAGCCTGAAGCCTTGCACATGTTGGTAGCAGTAAATGTTAAATCGGTCTGCATATCCCATGTGGATTTGTGTCAATCAAAAGATTCTCATTTTCCTTCATGGTACAGTCAATGCTGTCCAAAGTCAATTTTTGCTCTGATCGATTCATTGATTTCAAAAACCCCCAATTGACATGTTACCGCTTGTAAAAAATTTGCTACACCCGATTGAGTATTTCAGAGATTATGCTGAAATTGATAATGTGACTAGTTTCAAGTGGAATAATTAAGGGTTTTTACCAAAAAAATTAATCATTTTTACGATTTGATAACAAGTAATATTCCACCCGGGTCGAGTTTTAACCTTTGATGAATGATTGCGAGACAAACTACAATCGATCATCGAGTATAACGAAAATTTTAATTACACATATCCTGAAAGATACTATCGAGTTAGGTCATTTTACTTCAAGATCACAATTCCCTTATAATATGTTAAAATCATATACTGTAATGGTTAATGTATAATTGAGTTTAACCATGAATATGTATAACTAAATAAGTTTATTCAAGAAGATATATATAATAGAGTTTACTCATAAATTGTCAAAACGCATGCTCAATTTAATGAACTAGACTCATCTACAAATCGGTAGGACTTATCTAATTGATCAACCCGGACGCCGAGTCATTGACTAACCGTTAGGTTCACATAAAGCTTAACCATGGATCTCATACACATACACAATGGTAGTACTTGGGCTCGGCAGTTCGAGACCTCATGATATATCAATGAATGCTTGACCAGTGAGCTGATGTGCCAAGCGTCCTAACTCTCGTGAATTGTATCAAAAGAAAACCTATCGTACATAATTAGGAAAAAGAGGAAATAATAAATATATACAGATATTAATTACTCCATATTAAGGAAAAAAGATTAAAGAGTGTAAGGAAAAGACGAAGGAACAAGAAGAATCCAAACTCCATTAAAGAAAAACATACCCACTGCAGATCACAAGCAGAAACTTTAATCAACATCATTTCCAAAGCCCAATTGATAATTTCATTTTTTGAGTTAATTTACTCGATCTTTTACTCTTTACCTCCTCAGTGGGCATGGTATCTGCCACAATCTGATCGATCAGCTTCCGCATTTTTATTCATCTTTTTTAACTGATACGTACTTAATTTAATTGTATATCATTTGTTCTTATGCATGTAATGTACGTAGGCCAGCTTTATTTTATTCATCTGCGTAAATCTTTAGAAAGTTGACACTTTGTTCTCTTGTGTTTGGTTGTATTCCCTTCTTCACTTTGCCAACGTTCACATTTAATATTTCTTTTTTTATGTGAAAGGAATCAAGCAAACAATAAAATTTACAGTAACATGCTCTGAAATCTTTTCTGTGTTTCTGCAATTGTTTTTTCTTCCCTTATTGGCAGGTTATATCATATACTTTGACCGCCATTATTCTTCTTCTTTCCGCGGCGCCTGACCACCACAATCACATATGTATATACTAGTCTCATTTTTCTTAATCACTTGCATCTTTACTCATCACAAATTATGCTATTGTAACAGGATTGAATGAGAATAATACGTGGTTCAATAACTGTGTGTTACCTATATCTAAAACAGATATTTAGGAGAAGAAAAACAATGTAATTCGGATTACGGAGTTCTAGGTTGCAACAGGCCCAAAAGCAGTGAGACCCTCGTGCAAACTGTCACAATGTGACTCTGATTCAAGGCACATTAACATATGCATTACTACTCTCATCGTACTATATATGTCACATAATCTTTATTTCATGTTACATTAGCGATATGAGATCCAACCGAAAAGAGGTGCTACGTACAATGCGTTTTCTAACATGGACGTTGAGAGATAAAGTTTATTCTTTCATATGTACTAGGTTAATTAACCTGTGTCCATATATAACCCTAGGCTAGCTACTGTTCTATGTATATTTGTGAGAATGATATTGAATAACGGCGAAGCTTGTTTTTCGATCACCAAAGTGAAGGCGCGAAGGTAATGATCAAACCCGATATTTCCACATTTCTTATCATGAATTGAGCTATTTTCTCCATTTCTTATCAGAGTTTGATGAGTGGTTTTTTAATACAAAAATAAATACATATTACAAATATTGTTTTTAATTAAAATTTTCTAATGCATCTAGCACTTGATAGATTTTAAATTGATTAGCTTTTTTTAATACTGATAAATTTCTATGTTAAATTCAAATAATTTTTTTTTGGTGAATTAGCTAAATTTAAATCCAAAGAGATCGGCTTTAGATATATATATAGTACGTGTTAGGTTAGTCTGGTAAACATGAGCAGAAGCTAGTACTCGCTACTCTACTAATAAGGCTGTATAATGTGACGTCGTCCTTCTTTGACTTCAACTAACGGATCAATTTACATATATAACTGGTTGATGAAGAATAATAATCTCATCGTCATATATCCCACTTGTTCGATCTTAAGCATCAGAAAAAACGATTAAATAAACAAATAATTAAACATATAATAAATTCTAGAATAATTAAGGTCGAGTGGATGGATCAGTTAAGATGGATCCAGGGTGCATGCATTATGCTATGCATATACGTCCGAGAGTTGATTATTATGAATTTCAAGAAAACAAAAGCTGCATTTTAACCACAGGATTTGTCAGCCCGCATAGATCCTTATGAGGAATACTAGTAGTAAACTGTTTGATTATTGATATAAACATGTAAACCGTACGTAGAGTTAAATGTATTTAATCACGGAATAAATAGGTATAAGATACCATTTCGGATCTCAATGCTTGATTGCTGAGTCAAATACTACAAATAGTAATTAAACTGGTCCGTGTGTATCGCCTAGCTAGGTCAATTATTAATTCTTTATATTCATATATATATATATATATATAGGTATAGTATTTGTTGATTATATATATGGGCCGATCGATCGTCTGCTACAACACGTACAGCTCAAATCCATGACCATGAGATGGAAGATAATAAAAACAAATACTGATCGATCGATCGATCAAACTAGGGCATATGTTTTCTTTTTAATGTGTGCATATAGGCGTGTTGGAAAAATAAATTAATTGATTATAGTAGTGTATATGAATGTGGGATGCAAGCCCAGTTTAGTACGTTGAGTATGAAGCCTAATTTGACGGGTTGAAGATCAAATAAACGAAAGCCGGTCGACTGTGAAGAGTTTCGCGAAATACCCGAAACCGCGGCTGCATCTTCTCAAAAACGCGTCTCTCGATTGCTTAAGATCGAGAGATAGGGGGGTGCCCAAGACATATCGACCCACAATGTACATGTTGTTGTTGTTGTCGTTGTTGTTGTTGTTGTTGTTCAGTTTGTTGGCCCCATTCTCTTAATATACATTGATTGTGGCTTAACAACTAGATGTGGAATGAGCATTGATTGTGGCTTAATACCATTCTCTTAATATACATTGATTTGTAAGTAAGTATAAGTAGTGTGTCATTCTACTTAATTTTGTATGTCCAAGTTGAGATCTATGGAGTATATACTATTATGATGGATGGGGGTGGGGGTGGGGGTGGGGGGGGACCTCATGAAAAATGTGTGAAGAATCAAACAAACAACTTTTTGTACAAGAAGGCTAGCCTCCAAATAAGACTAGACGACCATGACTCACCCACACTCTCTTATTAGTCATAAACTCTCAAAATCCTGATGCCCTGCCCTCTACCGGCTATTAGCTTCTTCTGCCTCCTTGTAGGGAGTGTACTTTCACGTTTGACTCCTTGTCGTTGACCACTCACTATATCACCAACCTCTACTTTTATAATCTATATATATTCGTTATAGACTCAGTGCTCTAAAAAACGCTACACGGATACTAGACGGAGAGGAACTGTCTAGCTAGCGTCTAGACGCCAAAACGGATACCTAGACACCGCCTATGCCGGTTATAGAGCTAGACAGACGGGGACCGCTTAGTGCCTAGACCGGTTGCTAAAAGAGTTTTTTAGAACAATGGTTATAGTTAATTAATTAATATTAATCTCGATAGCCCTCTCACGTACCATACGTCCTAACATACACGTATACATAACAATAAGAGCATTAATATAGAGATTGTAACATTAAATGCATTCATAATTGGTAGTAGTGGACATTAATTAGAGATAATTAATTAGGAAGCTAAAATAGGCAAGCCAGCTAGGGCGTGTTACAAACATGGAAGCTAGCTATATCTATCTATATATAGTAGGGTGACGGTGACAAGTGATGAAAAAGGCAAACCCTAGCCTATAACTAAGGGTGGTACGTAGCTGATTAATTAACTACACAGCATCAAAGAAAGAAAAAAGAATATGGGAAATTGGAAAGAAAAAAAAAGAGTACGTTAGAATAACTCATGTTGGACCTCTTCATTAATTGTACTAACTAACTAAGTTGGCGGGAAAGATTAGATGGATGCTCACAAGATATATGATATATTCGGAAAACACCTAACTAACTTGACTAACTAACTAACTCCATTGACCGAAACGGCGTCGTTTGACCGGGTCAAAGGGTTAGTTAGTTAGCGGGTGAAGTCATAGACGAGCTGGCTGGTGGGCCGGTCGGTGACGTTGAGGCGCCAGCTGGACAGGAACTGCAAATCCGCGGGGGACGAATCCGAAACGACGTCGTCGTCGATGAACCGGAACTCGTTTCCCGGACCGGAGGGGGCGGTCATGTAGTGGGCCTTCTGGGCTTGGTGGTGGTGGCCCCCCCAGGGGCTGGGGTAGCCGTAGCCTGCCACGTGGCTGGCGGAGTCCATCATGACGATTCCTCCGGAGGAGGCGGCGGACGCCGCCGCCCTCCGCTCCTCCTTCTTGTACCGGATCCCGCACGCGTTGCAGAGCGACTGCGCAATTGATAATCATAAAATTTTGGGCGGGTTAAAATTTGTAATTAATTATTTTAAAAAAGGGGAAAAATATAGAATAAACCAATATAAATGAGATTTGAACCCCTAATAGTACAAAATCACAAGAATCAAATTTTGGGTGGGTTAAAATTTGTAATTAAATTGTAAGACGAGGAAAAAAATGTACAAAATTATCTCGCTTGTACTAATATGTTTTTTTTATTATAATAATTTTATTACTACTAATGTTACTATATAAGCAAATCGCAATCAGTTATATGTATTGACTATCCTAGGCGAATCCTGGATAAAAAATTTTTGGTGGATTAAAAATTTGTAATAAATTGTAAAACGAGGAGAAAAAATATAGAATAAACCAATAAAATTGTACAAAATTATCCCTTGCACTAATATGGATTCTTTTAATTTTATTTTTGAGGTGGGCTAAAGCAAACTTAGATCCGTCCTTGCTGACGGGATCAGCAGGGACGGATTTTGAAAAATGGTAGAGAGATGATTGATTGATTGAATACCTTGGGGCCGCGTGGGCCGTTGCGCCAGAGGGGGGTGGAGGTGGTGTCGCAATTGGCGCATCGGCGGGAGAGGGCGGAGTCGCCTCCTCCTCCGGCGACGGCGTTGGTGGTGGATTTAGGGTTTTTGTTGGAGGAGGAGGTGGTTTGGAGGAAGTCCCAGCAGAAGGCGGACGAGAGGCGGGGGAGGTCGGAGGAGGGTCGGCGGGTGGTCGAGGGGGGTCCGAGCGAGAGCGTGCAGTCCACGGAGGAGGGGGTGTAGTGGGCGTCGTAGGAGCAGTGGGCGTTGTGCGCGTGGAAGACACCGCAGGGGCAAGTGGCCCCTCCTTGGGCGCTGCTGCTGTAGCTGTGCATTTTCTGGGTTATTAGGGGTGGTGTTAATGGTAATGGTAGATGATCGGGTTTGAGGAAGCAGGGAGTTTAGTTTGTAGTATGATGGAGGAGGAGTTGAGAGTGGTGTGTATCAGTGTGGTTTTGGGAGTGGGGCTGGGGAGTGAGGAGGTATTTATAATACACGTCACGTGATGTAGGGAAGGCCAAAACGACGTCGTGTGGGGGGATGGAAGACAATACTCCCTCCGTCCCATTGAGTTTGTCTCGTTTCTATTTTAGGCGTCCCCTTAAGTTTGTCCTCTTTCCTTTTATGTCAACAATTTCTTACTATATTACCCTCATTCAAACTCACTTTTTACACTTTTAATCCAACTTTTCCTTTTACTTTATCACTTTTCAACTTTTTACATGTATAAAATTACAAAACTACCCCATTCAATTTCAACTTTTACCCACTTTCCCATATCCCAATACCTACTTTATCACCTTTTTAATAACCGTAAAATTTGTCCTATGAGACAAACTCAATGGGACGGAGGGAGTACTTGGCTGGCAGGCTCAGGATAGGTCAAAAGAGGGCACGTGACCGGGGTGGGGTGGGGGGGGTTCAGTCTTCCACGCATATCTGCCTTCTCCGATCACGAGGCTTTACCTCCCCGGCCAACCACTCTTTTTCTTTTCCCTTGTTTCTCCTTTCCCTTATTTTTAGATTTTTTTTTAATTAGAAATTGTTTTCCGTTTTATAAATAAGCGAGATTATTTTGGATGGATTTTATGTGCTACTATAATAGAGTAAATAACTAAGTATTATTCCCGTGTCTTGAATGGACGGACTTGATTTCACTAAAAACTTCGTTTATATTTTATATAAAGTTAGTTAATATACTCTGTATTAGATAGATTCTAGGCACGGAATTGATTCTAGGTTTGATTTCACTAAAAAAATATATCTATTGAAAATTATAAAAGTGGATTTTTATTATGTATAGAATTTTGGATAGATTTTTTTAAAATTTTGGATAATTAATTTTAATAATAAGGAAATATCAATATATTTTTAGAAAAATACTAACAATGGACAATTATGTCGGGTCTACACTAAAATTTCTACCACAAATTAAATTGTTTTATTAAAGATGGACGATGTGGTCCAATAAAAAGTTGATACGTGTCGGGCTAAACAATATTTTCAACCTCCACCTTAGTATATAGTTATGATAGCAAAATTTTGCAAATCATAAATTTCGGTTCTGTAAATATTTTTTTTTTACGGATTCACTAATTTAAATAACAAGACTATATATTTTACAAATTTTAATTAAATTAAATAAAATGTTACAGTTCAAGTACCCATAAGAATATTGTCGTGGTGTTCATTAAATCATTGTGGTAATAGAATTATTTACTCACCCATAGTCATAGTCATGTAGACAAAAGTGGGTCCTGATATTGGAGTCACGGTGTGAGAGGCTGCCTCCAACCAAATTGGGAAATGCGAATATTTGTTGTGCCCGCTTCCATCCCAAGTCCTTGTCTTCTAAGCTTTCAAACTCTTTCTCGATATCTATCTAGCTATATGCATGCTCCAAGTACAACTCATTATGTAGTAACGCACTATTGATTTACCCTATGCGCATGAAACCGTGCTACCCTATCAACATCTACTATAATACAGTATAAAGAGGAACCCAAGTCTTTGTTAAAATTTGTGCCACATCATCAACTCTGAATATAATAATGATTTTATTTTTTGCATTGATTTTCAAAAAATAACTTATATATCTTCTTGATATTTTATCCAATTTCCTTATGTATACTTAATATCTTACTCAATTATATATCCTTATATGAATAAGGAAGTTCAAGTGATTTTCTTTTATATTCTTTTTAAAAAAATCTTATTAATTAGTATACATTTTTGTCATTATTGAATCTTGAAGAATAGTGAAAAAATTTCATATATTTCAATAGTATATTCATTATTAATATAAATTTGAAAATTTGAATAGAACTATTTTAGAATTAAAATTGTATGAATAAAAGTACATATATAGGTCAATAGGTTCGGACTTTGGTCTATCGGATTTAGATTATAAGTTCCCGAGTTAAAAGCGTATTCGTACCAAAATTCGATCTCGAATGGGTTCGAATGGGTTAATTCGATTTTATATTTACATTACCCGTACATGGTACGGGGTTTGTACTAGTTACATTTATATGATGATGCGCCTTTGCTAACACGAGGCCAATAAGAGTTCGTCGTCATCCAAGACGATACGATGATTGATGTTTTGTTTTTGGTTAATTGTTTAATTTGTAATTTTTTGGAACTAGAGTTAAATCTTTCGTTCTTTTCCGGGTTTTTTCGTCGGTTCTTTCCTGAGTCGCTTTGTTTGAACCGTTTAGGGCTTAAGTATAAATACTCTCTCTCTTTAGCGTATCTCTCGAGTTTTGTGCCATATATACCGATAACGACTCAAACCTTGACCAACAAAGGGCTCAATACGAATCCACACCGGGCTCCTACCACGTGAACATGAGTATCATATAGGCTTAAAGATTTATATTGTTCGGATAAAGCGGTCTTGGAAATTTGGTAACGTTCCTCCGGACAATCATGATAAACGACACCGTGCATACATAGTAGTGTAGTAATTGAGAGATCACATAAATCTATACATTACCCCCTTTGAAAAGCCTTCACTTTGATTGGTGTTAGAAGCAATCGGAAGATTCTGTTCCCCTATATACATATTTCTTTTCGTTAGTGGTATTATAATATACTCCACTCCAAAACATAGTAGTAGTAGTAGTAGTAACTTTTACAAGTAGCTAGATGGAAAGAAGTGCATGATGTGAGAGAACATGCATAGAAGAATAAAGTGAAGAACAGATGACGAAAAAGGCTTCCAAATGAGATAGTGAGATACCCCTCGATCAGTGTTGTCCATAATCATCAAACGCAACACCCCCCGCCTAACTAGCCGATCCCCCTTCTTCATTATGTGGATTTGATGGATTGGTCAAACTCGGAACACTCAAAAAGTTGTATAACAAAGATTCATCAAGCTAGCTTAATATTCTTTTAATATTGGATTTCATGTTAAATCTCGATGGACCATATATGACATAAGGGGTTCACACGTCGGTACGTCGGTCCGTGTGCATGTGCGCGATAGGCCCAATATATAAAATCATGTGGTTCCACCCTAAAATCAATTGACAATAGAGGGAGTATGTCATTTACTTATATGGTGGGTGATTTATGTTTTAATTTTCGACGTGGGATAAGTCTTTAATCTCAACAGTATATCCACCTGAACAATACTATAAGCCCTAGTCTTTTCTCAAGCAAGACATTAAGGTAGTCCAACGAGATAACAACCAAACTCATTTCACCATCCTATCCAAAGTTGTACGTCCAAGACTATAGGATAACATAACACTATGATATGTAGATGATTAGATTCCTTTCATAAATAAGATTCGAATTACGACTGATAATACTTCTCTTAATGTTACGCTGAATGTCTTAACAGAGTTTGTAACGGAAAAATATAGAACATTGTTTGAGAATGTGAAAGCATATGAAACTTGTAATATGGTTGAAACAAAAGACGTTTTGAAGACCTTTCTTTCCTTCAAATCATGCGGTATTCGGCTTCAGTCTTGAACAACGTTCTCCTTACTTTTTTGATATTTCTATAAAAGAGAAGAAATACCAACCAATGAAAAGAAAGAAAAAGTGTTAGTCTAATGTGAGATTATAAGCAAATAGGAGAACAAGATTCGGTTCTTAAAAAAAGTTAATTACACAATGGGCATCACAAACCAAGTGGAAATTGGCTGATTCACAACAATCATGATTCAGTTTCTCATTTTCCCGAATCTGAACCTAAATTTTTATTCGGCCAACCCATCAATTTTGCTTCGGACCAGGTTTAGGTCAAGATTTAAACCGGTTTGGCCCGGTCCAAACCTAATCTAGTTTGTCCATTTATTCTAAACCGGATAACCTCTATCTTCATCTCCTATCCAACACAAGAAGAGAAAAAACAGTGGAGATTCTTGAACAACAAAACAGAACACCATTCACAATTCATAAAGGACAAATCAGCAACAATGCTAGTCAGCTCACCCACAGATAACAATGCAGTAACTTGAATATGTAGTGATTATTTTAATCTTGTTGTTTTCCAATTTCACCCTTTTTCTAGGGCTTTCTTTCACCTTTGTATATAAGCTTTGCTACTCCTTTTGTGAATGTAAGAAAGAAAGAAAAGACCATCAATGGCCGTAATACAGTTGCTATTCAAAACCCCCAAAATATGATGTCCATCCTCTTTTCTATTAATTCTCTAAATCCATATCTTTAGCTACCAAATCTGTTATGGTATCAGAGCTGGACAGTTTTCATGACATGGAAAGCTCAGGCAGAGGAGGTTCTAATTCAGGGAATTCAAGAGCTAAACCACACTACTACTGTGAACAGTGCAAAAGAAATGGACACTCAACTGAAAGGTGCTTCAAGGTTATCGGCTATCCATCAAAGTGGGGAAATCTACAGCAAAAGGGTCAAGGAAACGATGCAAATTCGAATGCTGGGTTAACACAAGAGCAATACAACCAGTTGATAGCCCTCCTAAGCAAACAGCAAACAGCCACTAACGAAGAGCACAAACCAAATGTGTTAGCAGGTATGAGCCACTGTTTTTCTATTCATTGTGACATTCAATCTTGGGTAATAGATAGCGGTGCCACCCATCACATTACTCCTCATCTTTCCCTTTTCCAATCTTATCACGATGTAGCCACACCCCAATTCATCACTTTACCTGACAATAATAAAGCTGAAATCAAGCACATTGGGTCAGTCATGTTGCACTCAAAAATCATCTTGCAAAATGTCCTACATGTCCCTACATTTGCTTTTAACCTCTTATCAGTTGCTAAACTATCCATTGACCTTAATGCCAATATTCTCTTCACTCCTTCAAAATGCATTATCCAAGACCTTTCTCAGAACAAATCTCTGGATCTTGGTGATCACCATCAGGGGCTCTACATTGCCAAACACAACCCAACCACAAAATGTGAAGCAAACTCTAGTTTATTGCCCTTTATTGGCTCTAAAGCTGTAATTAGACCTTTTTCAGCAGCTTGTAATGATCTAAACCTCTGGCACAATCGTATAGGGCATGTTCCCTATGGTCAAATGCATCACTTTCCCTTTCTAAAGAATTTGTTTGGCAAAATCAATGATCATGTATGCTATGTCTGCCCAAAAGCTAGACAACACAGAGATACCTTTCCTATAAGTTCCATCAAAACCACCAAGCCATTTGAAATGCTTCACACTGATATATGAGGCCCTTATCATGAACCAACATACAATGGATTTAGATTCTTCCTCACTGTAGTTGATGACTACACAAGAACAACATGGACTCACCTTATGACCCACAAAAGCAACACTCTTTCTATTCTCCAAGCCTTTGTCCAGTTTGTTGAAACCCAGTTCAACGCTTCTGTAAAGGTCATTCGATCAGACAATGGGGCAGAGTTCTGCAGCCATGAAGCCAAGAAATTTTACACCACAAAAGGCCTTCTCCACCAAACCTCTTGCGTTGAAACACCCCAACAAAATGGTATAGTTGAGAGGAAACATCGACACCTCTTAGAAACTGCCCGAGCCCTCCTTTTTCAGTCCAATCTTCCCACAAAATATTGGGGTGAGTGCATTTTACATGCTACTTACCTCGTCAACAGATTTCCCTTGTCCTCACTCAAGTTCAAAACTCCCTTTGAGATGTTACACAAACAAACTCCTAGCTATGATCAACTAAGATCATTCGGATGCCTTTGCTTTGTTACAACCCTCAAGAGAAATAGACATAAATTTGACCCTCGAAGCTATCCGTGTGTATTCTTGGGTTTTCCTCATGGGACAAAAGGTTACAAAGTACTCTCTCTTGATGATAATAGCATACATGTGTCCAGAGATGTTAAGTTCCAGGAAACCACTTTCCCTCTTGCTGATGTCCAATGCCATGAGCCCTCCACATTACCTACCCTTATCCCTGATGTCTTCCCCACACCTCCACCAATGCAAGACCATGCTGATTCATCTAGGGAAGAGCCCATGTTGGACATTCATGACCATTCCTCCATACCTTCTAGTGCTGACCAGTCCTCGGTTCCTCCTAGGGACGATTCCGTGCTAGACATTCATGATCATTCTTCCATTTCTCGTAATCCCACTCAAGATGTTAGGAAATCAACTCGAACTCACAAGCAACCTTCTTACTTGCAAGACTACATTTGTTCCACTGCCATTCCACAAAATCAATTCCCTTTTCTAAATGCCTTTTCACACTCCTTCCCCACTCCTCTATACTGTTTTGCTTCTTCACTTAGCCTTGAACCTCATCTTGAACCCAAAACCTATAGGCAAGCTATTAAAGACCCTAGATGGATAGAAGCTATGAATAAAGAATTGCATGCTCTACAAGTTAATCATACTTGGGATGTTGTTTCCTTGCCTCCTAACAAGAAACCCATCGGATGCAAGTGGGTGTATAAAATCAAACTAAGGGCAGATGGAAGTGTGGAAAGATTCAAAGCAAGGCTCGTGGCAAAGGGATACACTCAACAATATGGCATAGACTTTGATGAAACATTCTCACCGGTTGTGCGCATGACTACCATCAGATGCTTAATTTCTTTAGCAATTACAGAAGGGTGGTCAGTTTACCAACTTGATGTGAATAACGCCTTCTTGCATGGTGATTTATTAGAGGAAGTCTATATGGTCTTGCCTGAGGGTTTGGATAATTCATCACAGAAAGTATGCAGGCTAAGAAAATCTTTGTATGGCCTAAAGCAAGCATCAAGACAGTGGTTTCAGAAACTATCTTCCACTTTGCAAAATCTGAATTTTCAGCAATCAAAGTCTGATTCTTCGTTATTCATTCAAAAGGCATCAGGACACATGACAGTAGTTGCAGTTTACGTTGATGACATTCTTGTGACAGGAACCAGTGAGAGTGCTATTACAAACCTAAAGAGTGCATTACATTCAATGTTCAGCATAAAAGACCTAGGAAAGATACACTACTTCCTAGGGATGGAGGCAACTTATGCGGGAAACAATCTGATATTATCACAGAGGAAATTTGCTCAAGAACTGATTGCAGATGCTAAAGCTAATGAAATGTCGTCATGTGTGACTCCTCTCCCATTGAATTTCAAGTTAGTAGAAGCTGTCAGAGATGAATTATTGCCTGACCCTTCATTCTACCGTAGCATAGTTGGAAAATTAAATTACTTAACCAACACTCGTCCTGATGTTTCGTTTGCAGTCCAGATATTAAGTCAATTTATGCAGCATCCAGGCCAATCACATTTACAAGCCCTCCTTCATTTGGTGAGGTACGTAAAAGGAACACCTTCTTATGGGATTTTGTTTCAACCAGCAACAGAAATCAGAGTACAAGCATTTACAGACTCAGATTGGGCAGCATGTCCATTCTCTAGAAAATCTGTGACAGGCTATGTAGTTCTCTATGGACACAACCCTATCAGTTGGCGCTCTAAGAAACAAGCAACAGTTTCACGAAGTTCGTCTGAAGCGGAATATCGAGCAATGTCCCACACAGCCTCAGAAGTCACTTGGATTGTGGCACTCTTGCGAGAATTAGGAGTCACGAATATCACACCAGTCAGACTTCATTGCGACAATAAATCAGCCTTGCACATCGCTCGAAACCCCGTGTTTCACGAGCGCACAAAGCACATTGAAATAGATTGCCACTTCACAAGGGAGAAATTGATGGAAGGTCTGCTGCAATTGTCTTACCTGCCCACACAGAACCAATTGGCTGATGTCTTGACAAAGATTTTACCTTCACATCATCACAAGGAGCTTTTACTCAAGCTGGGCATGTCCATGGATGCTCCAGCTTGCGGGGGGGTCTTGAACAACAAAACAGAACACCATTCACAATTCATAAAGGACAAATCAGCAACAATGCTAGTCAGCTCACCCACAGATAACAATGCAGTAACTTGAATATGTAGTGATTATTTTAATCTTGTTGTTTTCCAATTTCACCCTTTTTCTAGGGCTTTCTTTCACCTTTGTATATAAGCTTTGCTACTCCTTTTGTGAATGTAAGAAAGAAAGAAAAGACCATCAATGGCCGTAATACAGTTGCTATTCAAAACCCCCAAAATATGATGTCCATCCTCTTTTCTATTTCTTCTCTAAATCCATATCTTTAGCTACCAAATGTGTTAGAGATTATCAATGGAGTCTCCAAAGAGAGAGAGGGGGAAATGGGATTTGCTTTGAGATTGGTGTAAACACCGGTTTCCAATAGATTCTCTCCATCAACACAGTAGCTAGCTCGATCTATCTGCTGTCTGTCGTACGTTTTAATCTAAAGATATGCCTACGCTCTACGATTAACCCAACACAACAATACACTGTTTATCATAGGTGAAAGTTGCCCTAATAATTTCTAGAGGGTTTGGCGTTTTCTTCCTTTTCTTTTCTTTTTTTTTGCTTGAAAAAATATTGGGTAATCAAATTTTGGATACTTTACGTTACTTTTTATGCCTTAATCATGAGGGTAGATTCATCTCCACTCGCTATAATTCTATATCTTGTTGTTCTTCCTCCCAACTCTAGCTCACGTACGCCATGATGATCACGATGGATTTAATCACCCCATATAAATACGATTCTTAAGCCATATTATAAAAACCAAATAAAATAATTCTAAATTAATAGTAAATCTAATAAACTTCTAAAATAATGCTAAATTAATAAATCTTATAAAAACCCGATACTTATTAGAAATTTTGTTACAACATTTCATACTATATATGTAACAAAAAAAGATTATATAATCTCCTTTTTGTAATTGATGGATTGACTATGTATATAAATTACTATTTAATATATAAAATCCAAACTTATAATGAAATTTAATAAACTCAGGTAATAGATATAATATTATAACAATAGATTTGCGTAGTAATCAACTCATGTCAAACTTCACTGGTATAACTTATATGAGCATCCACAATAAAAATGAGTTATATTTCTTAAATTTTAAAAATAAACAAAAAGTTAGAAAAAACCGGGTATAAATTTTTTACTTGTAAGATAATTTTTTTGGTCAAATACTTGTAATAGAAATTTATTGTAGAATGTTATTTGACATATTTATATGCAAACAATTCTCTTACCTAATATGGAAGAAAGAAAAATAAAATACTCGTATTGTTTAAAAAGCTTTATTCCATAAAATTTTGTGATTAAATTCCTTTAACCCTAAATTACTTTCTACGGTAATTAATATCTATGGTCCAAATGATTAAAAGAGACAAACAAACATACATCCGGGCATTCTCGTATATTGAAATAGCCATGTATAATAAAGGGTAGTGATCTACAAAGGAAAAAGAGAATAATATACGTACGTATATTCTAGAAAATAATAACTTAAGCTAATGCTATTGCTAGTGGCATCGATTAAATTGTTGAACGAGGAGGATGTCTGTTCTTTGCTTCCCCTTTTCAAGATAACCATTTAACGTTCAACGAGGAGGAGGATCTACCGATCGATCTACTATATATTAATTTTCTTAACAACATAACATATAAAATGTGGGTTTAATTAATTTTTAATTAGGGTTTGCTCTGAAAAATCTAGGAATAATACGCTATATCTATTTTTGAGCTCTGTTTACCTTACATGATGGCTGCTCGTTATGACCAGACCTTTGTTAATCATGATGCCACGTGGCTCATCGATTTGGTGGGGCCTTATTTCAACTGGGTCCGAGTTTCCAAAACTTGGCAAATGTGCTTTCGATTTTGTGAGATACACGATATAATCATATAGGTTGTTCATATATTCTCATATATCAAAAAAATATTCTCATATATCATCGGATCAAAAAAAAAAAATTCTCATATATCACTATTATTTTAACCAGATAGATTAGACCGATCCAAATCTTCTGTCTCCATGAAACCGTCCCTAAACTTATCTCATTGGTTTTAATTAGTCCAAATGATATATTAATATTTAAAAAAAACACAAAAAACGTTGAATTTTAAATTTTGGACCAATCAAAGCAAACAAAACGGGTGTATGAAACAAAAGATATGAACAAACAGTGATTAATGGTGTGGATTATATATGAACCAGTGATATTTTATACTACTAGTTTATAATATAACTGTGATACGGCAGTATGTAAGGTCGGTAATCAAGAAAGACACGTGGAATTGGCATAGGGATTAATAATCTTGCATGCATGCATGCACGAAGATGCCTGAAAATGGTTGCATCTTGAGACTTGTTAATTGTTGCTTTGTTGCCCTTGGTGGTTATAATAATGTTATACCCTACATAATCATCCTTCTTAAAAGCAACAAACATACAGCTAGTTTATACATATATATAATAGATGACACAAAACATATCTAACACCAATTTCATTCAAACATACAAGTCTACAATAATTGGCATATATTAAGACTGTGATATTAGTGATAGTATAGACCGGAGAAAACTATTGGGTCGATGTGTTATAATATTAGTGATAGTCTACAATAATAAACAATTAATCAATCAATCGAATTTACTAAAAGTTTATTACGTAGATTCGAACTTACGAACATGAACTCTGATTTCTACATACGTTGACGTACATAATTCCTAGCGAATAACTGACCTTTGCTTTCAAGCATAATGAAGCATTAGACAATCTATACAAACTCAATCTAGGGAACTCGACTCGTGATCATGACTTATACACAACTCGCAAAAAAATAACCGAGCTCTTTCCTCGCATAAAGCTCAAAATGTCCATTCTCGATAATATCTTGAGATGATGCTGCTATTGCGATCATACGAAGGAAATTAAAACTCCAGTTACTTATTAAAGATTTATAGTAAAAATATCATAGTACTATAGTTTGATTCGGGAAGCATGTACATAGCTTATTAGCTCTAGGTGCTTAATTGATTGAAATACTAAATTACGTAGGTTTTAGCACAAGGCCAGGCATGAAGACAAACAAGGCAAAGAGCATATTCATTTTTGTCTCTTCTTTGCGCCTTTTGTAAGCCACCTACACATAAACTAGGTAGACGACCATTATTTAATTTAAATGTTGTCCATAGGTGAAAACTCGATCTGTCTATTTCACATATCATTGTTTTTTCTAAACTTTATGTGTAAAAAAAACCTAAACTTATTTTTCTATATATTATTTTTTGGTGCTTCTAATTAGAACAACTTTTATGGTCAGCACCAACAACACCGGGAGAAGAGCAAAAGAGATTTATTTCTGGGTTTTCTCACATAACATTATTCCTTGTAAAAAGGGTTTATATAAATGTGTGTTGAGCTTGCAATCTGGGCCTAGCTTTAAATCGAAATTATTTGGACCACCACATTTATCCGCCAATTACAGAGATATTGTCTGGCTTTTTGAATTCAAATCATACTTGGGACACAAAGCATCAAAAAGCGAGTTATAATGATGATGATGATGAGGAGTTTTCCTCGTTTATTCTGTTTGAACTCTCTTCTTTTTTGCACCCCATGAAAATGAGTTCCATACTTACTAGAAAAAAAGGAAAGAAGAAGAAGAAGATTCAGTCAAGGGGCGTTGCTTACAAGGCAAGAATATGGCGTGTGAGTATGGACAAGGGCTAAGCCTATAGCTTGCTAGCTTTGTTTCATCAAAAGGGTTTGTTTTGACGTTTAAATGCATTGTTGGGTTTGAACGAATATATGCCATAACGGGCTCATCACAGGAATATTCTTGTACAACGTAGCAGTGTAGCTTTATGCAAGAACTATGCATTACAGTTTCCTGATCTGGGATAGGAGTAAGCAAGCTTGTCTCTAGAAAGAAAAGGAAATGGAAATGAACAAAGAATCAGATGGTTGCAGGTTTGAGGCTCAACTATGTTGTGAGTTGTGATTAGCCTAAACATATTGGAGTTTTTTTTAGCCTCAATAATCGCATTCAAATTGACATTAACCTTTTATGGTTTATAGCAGTGTTCTAAAAATCCTTTCTAGGTCCTGCCTAGGAGTTTTAAAGAGACTAGGCAACGTCTAGGCGTTCGTCTAGGCCGTCACAACCGTATTGGCGGCCCTTCTCCGCCTAGAGGCCGCCTAACGTTTTTTAGAACACTGGTTTACGGGACCTGTTATAATAGGTAACAACACATCGGCACAGAACATTGCTAGAAATCCTGCATTAAGGTCACCTCGTTTAATAAAGGCCCACTGAAAGCTAATAAGTGTATTAGGCTCATTAGCATGTAAGATAAAGTGAATCCCTGCAACTAGGAGAGCTTAATCTGTTGTCACAATTTTGCCAAGAAGAAAAATGGCCAAAAATGAAAGCCCAAATATACTATTCTAGCTAGGCTAAAGCCCGTGACTTAAAGGAAGATGGGCCAAATCAATTGAAGCCTGAGAGGATATTAGTGTGTGACTGTGTGTAACTTTTGTTTGGTATACGATGAAGTTAACTCTAGTTTTTGCAGGCAAGCTATTCATGGCCATCATTTTTGCCTGTAACCCACAACATTCTTCATTGCAATTTCAGGAAGATGTGTTGTATTTGTAGGCAAAACACACTTTAGTAGGGAGCAATGAATTTTGGTCAACAAGTACAAAGCAGATTACTTTTGAGTAAGCTGGACTAGTTTCACCTCAGTGTGGTAAAATTGGTCTACAAGGCAGCTGTTTGTTGTCTACCGAGGTCGCCAGCCTGAAACGGATTTGGGAATCAGATTGATGGAATTTGAGGCTGCTTCTAATCTGCAAAGACAAGACATGTGGGTTAGTCAATTTGCTCTTTCTAAGCACATTTCAGCTACGGCAAATGACAGAGAGAAGAGATACTTGGAGATTTCTTCAACCGCCCTGATGACTTCGGCAGAGTTTGTTTCTAATACTTGACCTCCGAAGACAATTTCGTCAAGGATAGTATTCATCTGCAGAGAAATGACAACCCGTCCAGTCAAATTTTGTTATTTTTACTACAACCTTCAGCAATATTCACTGCGTAAGATTCGAATTCAGAAACTACCTTGCTATAGTTGAATACAATGTCCAGTTCACACACATTCTTGAAGCACTTGTCCAGTGTTTCAACGAAAACTGACAATGAAAGATTATTATAGTAAGCTCATAAAAGACAACACACACCCTACACCACAGTACAACAAGCTGTCTGTATTATTTGCACGACATTAAAGATTGTGAAATTGCTACACACATCAGAGGTTGTGATAAAACCGGGCCTAGTATCAGCGCTCAGACAGATGACATCCCCCAATTGGTTGCCCACAGAACTTTTTTAAGGATCTTCTTACTATAACAGCTCATGATTTATTGGTTGCCCCAAAGATTGAATCAGTAGCATTAAATTATAACAGATATAAAGCCAAGATAAACACATCACCCCTTTGCATACCTTACGAGCTGCCATCACACTCCACATCATAATTTCATGACATCAAAACATGAGTAACTATGGACGCATGGAAACACATTAATCCCAGAAGATGATAGTCTCAATTTATAAATCTGCACCAGTCCATTAACCAACTAGCTTCCCACAATAAACCATCAAAAAGTTTTTTTTTACAACTATGATGCTGTTTTCCCTTTCAACAAAACTTGCCAAAATTTAATCAGTGTCCTTGCTCATAGAAGTGTTAAACATAATAGGTTATATCTTAAGTTGTTCAAGTATGTACCTTGTATTAAATCAAGCATCGCTAGCTCATTTTCTGCACTATCATATACAAACACAAAGTAAAGGGTTGCATAATGCTTGTATACAAGTCGAGAATCCTGCAGAAAATTCAGAAACATAGCTCAGATTGAGTTCACTAAAGGTACATTTTTTAGCAACATACTACATACTCCAAAATTCTAATAGATAGAGTTCTTTCTGGTAATTTGTTTAGTAGGAATGGCATATTAGCAATAAAAGAAATTCAATGCTGAAAGCCATTTCTCAATATTTAACCAAAGAAATAGAAAAACTCTAGATCGCAGTACAGAAAAAGAGCATATGTACAGGGATGCACTGAAAAACTCACCGGGCCGAATATTGATTCAACGTCCACAAAATTGCTCACATTCTGGGGACGACTGCATAACACTACAAATGAAAAAACAGAACAAACCGTAAGTTTTAGTCTTGGTGAAACATATTACATTCCGTGTGCATTGAACAGTAATGCAAATAAATATTGGAGAAACATCAAAACAAGAAAGAGAAGATAGATTGCATGTTTGAACATTATGTACAAGATGGGAGCTGGCATTTATACAGTAATATAGACCACGGAACATACAAGAAACACAACAGTAGAATCACAAAAGTCAGGAAACTCTGGGAACAACCAGATCAAGAACTAACCAGCACATAGTTGCTGAGATACTAAATATACCGGCAAGTAGTTGCAGTTGGTGAACATGACATGCAGTCTTTCCAAACATACTGGAAATTAGACAATGACAGCAATTTTCAAGGGGAAAAATGCATTGCACCACAGATGACTAAAATACATAAAGTGCAATCGCTAAGAGGCGATATACATCTCCTAACACCTAGAAAGACAGCAATGTCCGCGCCTCCATGGCAATCGATATCACATATGAACAACCAATATTGAGATGATGTCTGATAAAAAACGAAGTCCAACATTTCTCGATCAAGCAATCTTCCAAAGATGAAAAATCAAATCAATAAGCCAAAATGGAACAAAATTGATCCAAGGAGCAGGCACGATCTCTCAACACACCAGAAACATAGGCAAGAGATCAAGATCAAGATCAAAATCAAAATCCAATAGCTACAAGCTTTATAAGTTGAGAGAACAGAAAATTGAAAGCCTGAATCAGGATATTCATAGCCAATTGTCCAATTCAACTAACTAGAAACCTAATAGAGCCCTAGACACTCTACACTCCGACAAGAATCAACTCCAATCCAATCAACAACAGTTCGAAATCCACAAAAAGCATTTTCTAACCTGAGTAGACGGTGCGAATGAGCTGATTCTGCTTCTCAGGAGGCTAAATCCACAACCAGTATAAGAAGAAGAAGAATCAAATTGACTCGATCAAAGAGAACGCTACTGATATGAATTGAACGAGGAAGAAGAGATAGGCGAAAACAGACCTGAAAATCGTAGAATTTGACCAAGCGAGGCTTCCCTTGGGTGTTGAGAACAATCACCGCCTTTATCATCGTCTTCGCCGTAAAATGCCTTCTCCGATCTCACTCATCCCGTATCAAGCCTTATATATACTCCCCACACAAAAAAAAAACAATTTAAATATAACAGGATCCGTATTACACGGATCCTGTCCGAATGGGCTTGGACGCCCACCCGATAAACAAACCGCCTTTTGTACCACCACTTTCCATTTTCGGACCCCTTTATAAGGAAAGTGTGCGCAACACACAAAATCAAAGGCAACGTTCGAAATCCACATCCAAAAATGGTGCCCTCGTAGTCGTTTTAGCGGCGGGCAACCATGTCCACAGCCGATCAGCCCTTCCTCCTCATTCCGGTCGCCGTTGACTCCGACGACGAAGAGATTGACCCCTTCGTCATGATCCTCCCTGAAGACATTGAAGTCCCCAATCCGTCTCCTCCAAGTCTCCCCGCCGTTGACCTAAACTCCGACGACCTAATCCTCCACCACCACATCCCTTCCATTGACCGAACTCTCTCCATCCGTCAAGTTCCTTCCCTCGGAATCTCCTTCCAGCTCTGGCCGGCCGCCTCCACTCTCGTCTCCTACCTCCCGGAGCTCTCCCTCTCCGGCAGGGGCGGAAATTTGGGTGAGCTAAATTACTATATTTTTGTCAATTTTTTAGTTATTAAACATACTATAAGTTATTTATCTTAATTTTTACTATTTTTATATTAAATTTATATTTATTTTTTTATTTTTTATTTTTTTAGGGTGGATGGAGCTATATGCACTAAATTTATCTTAATTTTTACTACTTTTATATTAAATTAACACTACTTTTTAAATTTTTTAGGGTGGACTGGAGCGGACCCTAGTCTAGCCCTAGTCTCCGCCGCCTCCCCTCGCCGGATCCGAGTCCTCGAGCTCGGATCCGGCACCGGGCTTGTCGGGATCGCGGCCGCCTCGATCCTCGGCGCTGACGTCACCGTCTCAGATCTAGCTCCCGCGCTCCCCAACCTCCTGTTCAACTCGGCGCTCAACGCCGACGTGGTGGCCGCCCGTGGAGGGAGTGTCGCCGTTGCGGAGATCGGTTGGGGAGTTCAAGATCAAATGGAGGTGGTCGGGAGGGACTTCGATCTCGTCCTTGGATCTGACCTTGTGTACCACGACAACCTCTACGAGCCGTTGCTCCAGACGATCAAGTACTTTCTTGGAGGGGATCGGGATTTGGTGTTCTTGATGGCGCATCTGAAGAGGTGGAAGAAGGAGTCCGCCTTCTTTAATAGAGCCAGGAAGATGTTCGCCGTTGACGTCGTTCATCGCGAGATCCCCGCCGACGGGAAGAGGCTCGGTGTTCTGGTGTACCGTTTTATGGCCAAACGGCGTCGTTTGACCTGAAGAAGTTATCCCTGTTTTGTTTCCCCTCTTTTGAAAGTTGCAATTGTAATGAAGGAAACTTTTTCCATTTTTGGAAGGTCTGTCTCAACGTAGCATTTCCCATGCACAATTAACACAAGCATACATTACATACACGCTTTATATATGATCTCACCCATCGTAGCAATTTACAAGTACAACAAAATGTTTACAAACAAATGAAGAGAACAGACATTTAAAATTTCAGGGGAAAATGTGACTCTTACTCATAAGAGCTATCATCTCGTTCTTGGCTGTGTGCCTCTCACGGCCTTCATGTTCTGGGAATCTCTGAAGCAAACAAAATGTACCAGTGTGCTGCCATTGGGATACACTGCAAATACACTGGTTCCTATCTTCTTGTTGCAAAGAGAACACATGCTATCGCCGTTGACCTTCACCACCTCTTTCCTCTTGGTGTATAGCTCGTCTTTAACCTAGAATCATATGGTAGGTGTCTTTTACTTGAACAGAACATCAAAGACACTTGCTTTCATTTGAAAAGGGTTGTGTATGATTGTTTGTTCACATACCTGGAGATTTTCGCTCTGTCTAAGTCTTTTGATCACAGCAAAGTTTCTGTATGCTTCACTGGATTTTCGCAGGAGGGGTCCAAGAAATGGAAGCAAATTCTGCAAACAAATTTTGAAAGAAAGCGAGAGAGATGAGATCTTAGGTTGCTTGAGAGTGCAAAGCCCATATGAGGAGGGTTAGTTGTCATCAATCAGGATTTAGCAGAAAATTAGTCAGAGAGATTAAAGGCAAACCTTCAGCTTAGTTTCTTTGGGCAAGAGTCTAAGGGCCTGAGCACCATTTATTCTATCCCATCTTTGACTCAACAGATCAAGGGCCTCATCAAGCATTATTTTAGAGCCTCCTTCATCACTGGCTTCGTCTATATCACCATCGCCGTCACCATCACCATCACTCTTACTGCTTTCAGTGCCGCTGAGGGTAAAACGCATATCCTCTGCACCCTCTATCTCAGCTATCTTCCTCATATTACGACCACCTTTACCTTTAAATGAAGATGCCGAGTTACTCTTCGGCATACGTGGACTTGGAGAAGAGACCATTCTGAGTCGCCTTTCTAAATCCCTTGTTTTCCTCTGAGGGTTTAAGTAAACTTGTAGAAGAAGGAGGTAAATATTTTGAGGTTTTACAGAAAGGAGATGGAGCTGAGATTCGTAGATACGGTCACAATAGGAAACAGCCAGTTCAGGAGCGTGAAGCTACAAAAATCAACAAACTTTTGTCAAGTAGAGTCCACTTTTAAGAGAAATCTGCCACTTGTTTGATATAACAAAACAAAAAAAAATGAGACTTTATTATGGGTCAATAAGTACCTTATGTACATATAAAGATAGCGCAAGCTCATGCTGATTCAGCTTTCCGAACAAAATTGCCCGTTCTTCATACAAAGCATCTGTAGGTAATTGATTTATAAGATCATCTAGTGTATAACCTGAGATGCTTTCTAAAGCAGACAGCAATTTCTTTCTTGTGGAGGTGTAAACCTTCTCATCCCATTTCTGCTGTGATTTAAGCTCAGTATACCACTCCAGAACTTTTGATAGATAGATTTGAACCTACAAATATGATGCTTCAATATAGTTAAGAATCTCAAAGTAAAACTTGACATAGGCTACAGAAAACTTTATAAGGATACAACAAAGTGTTACTCATAAAGTATCAAATGAAGGATTACCACTTCATTCTGTAAATTCCCAGGGACTGCCTCTTCATTCATTGAAAGCATAAGTTCCAGATATGTAGCCTGCATATCTGGTGCATGCTGCTTTAGATAGGAGCTCACTAGGTCTGCGGGAATATTTCCAGACAAAAAGAGATCCATAGTTTCCTTTGGAGAGCTTTCCAGAACAAGCATTGAAAACTCCAAAACAAGCATGGGATCAGTACCACAAAGCGGCTGCAAATGAAGTCCATCAGAAAAATATGGTTGTATTAGAAATCTACTTTTCACTGAATCATTTCATATACTTATTAGTGGACAAAAAAAGCCCTAACCAGAACCAAATTTACCTTGAGATAATCAATGATCATGTTGGGTGTGAATTTCTGGGTAAGTGTGACCTGAGGTTGTTCTGATTTTGACTCTTCAACCAGGTGATGCAGAAGTCCTAAAGCCTCACGATGCATATTGTTGGATTTGTATAGTTCAATTAATGCAGAGTGATGGTTTCCTTTCTGCAGAAACTCTTCACAGATTTTCAAATCACAGTAGTTGAGACCTTTCAATAATTCCAAAGCAGATAGGGACTGTCCTGTCAAGAAGAGGGATTGCAGTAGTGCTGTGTCTAGAATTGCTGCCCTTTCCCGGGCTACTGAACTTATTGGCATATTGCCACGGCCCTGCAAACCCAGATGACTAAAATTATAGCATTTTAGGGCAAACAATTAGAGACTCCACGATTCATGTACACGACAGCAAGGATCAAGGAAAATTTAAGGGCATAAACTGTAACACACCTTCTGAGACTTCTTTACTCTTCCAGAAATATTAGATTTGAAATTAGCACCAACGGCATCTAAAACAGCCTCTTCTGTTCCCTCAGAAGCAGCCTTATCAACAACACTAAATCTTTTCTTCTGCAAGAACTTGACGAGAGCCATAAGACTATTGTGGTTCATTTTCTTAACTTCCAAGGCTGCATTTTCATTGAATTGAGTTGAAAGGGAAGATTCCTCATCAGACAAAGCAGATGACTGTCTAGAGAGTTCGAAGGAATCCATCCCGATATCCATCAGCTTATCAGCATCAGGAACGAAAGATGACTTAGGAACCACAATATCAGGATAGAGTGAAAGTACATATGCAATATCAACTTGGGAAGCCAAAAAGTGCTCCATAGCCTCCTCATAACCCTCATTTTCATATAAGTAATGTGCAAATCTGCATTGACCAGAAGAAAACAACTAAGAGATATGAAGCTGCAAGAGTGCTCCATAGCATCCTTAGACCTTATGCCACCATTAAAAAGATACAAGGGAAAGGTTACCCTTGTGAGCATCCAAACCTTATATGGATTTCGAGATTTGGAATGGATGTTAGCTGTACATATAATCTATGTTTTCAAAGTCAAAGAGCTTATTCAATCCCAGAACAAACAGAAACATAAGCTATAAATTTATTTCAATCGGACAAAGTGTATTTGGTCCTACGAGGGAAGGGAAAACCATCCACATAGTTTGACAGCTAAGGCAGAAGTTGGTCAGTAAAGGGAAAAGGCTTTACTGTCAGCTAAAAAGTAAAAGCATTACCTTCGTTTATGAATTGCCTAAAAAAATCCCGACTCAAAGCATCCCCATACATCACACTCATGCAAGTGAAATTCTACTAATGAAAAAGTTTTGGCTCATTCATGGAGCAGTACAGTTTTCATTGTTTTCCAACAAAATTGTATATCATCAAAGGAACTCACCTTATATGGATTGCACTCTCCCTTGCAGCTCTAAGGTTTGAGTCTTCTTGTGGAAGAAGTTTACATAATGCCAAAGCCTCATCAAAGTCTCCAGATGCTGTTAATTGTACTATCTGCATCATGTACCTTCTTTAAAGTCAAAAAACACAATGCATATGTGTAATCTATTAATAGAAGAGCACTAAATAGATGTTTAATCTGACATGTACACTTGAGTCCAGTGAAGAGTCAGCAGGATGAGCACAAGAAACAAAAGTTGAAGTAACCTAAGGTCCTAAACACCATACCCAGAAGCACAATACCTTCATACATATGTCAAGTATAAACTATTAGAAATATCACTAGGTCATCTTCCTGAACAACTTATTATCTCGACATATCATATAGCCAATCGAGTCATATCCATGGCAATAGTGAAGGAACAGCAAATACCTGAGCACCAAGAGGAACAGGAAAGAGCCCGTGAACGGAGTTATCCAAAGAAGCAATAACAGCATAGTTGGTTCGAGCTAGATAGCGAACATTCTTCAGGACAACAGTTTGTATCAGTGAATAGGGAGGTTGAAGTGACCGTATCTGCAGCACAACAGTACAGTAGAAAACTGACATCAAATACAGTAATCCTTAAAATAAACCCTTCCTCCTGTCTTTGTAATCTTTACGAGGAGCTTTTTGCTTCACATATTAGAATTGCCTACCTCAATATGTCTAGGTAAGAGACCAATGGCATATGGCATCTGAATAATAATCTGTGAAGGGGTATCTGACCAGCAGATCCTGCCCTCATTGACAAGCTTTCCATTTTTATCAACAAGAACTCCAATGTTATCCTGACAGCAGCAAAACCATAAAGGTGAGGGGATTTTACCTACACCAAACAACTCGGACATGCTGATTATACTACAAACACCAAACTGGATGACATCCAATGACTTCCAAGTCTTTTTTTTTTATCGAATGACTTCCAAGTCTGACCATTACCAGATATTAAATACTTTATAAATTCTACACTTCTCAGATAGGGAGCTGTTTTGTGAACCTTAAATTGGCAAGCAAAATTATCTACACTTCTCAAGAGGCATCACCAACTTTAAACAATAGGCAATTAGGCATGGGTGATGCAGATCCACAAACAAACCAGTTCCCAATTAAGAACATTGCAGCTCAACAGAAATGAAAAAACGTAATAAACTCTCTTGCATTAAACCTACTAAAAACAAGGTAGGCAGGGCTACAACAACTTCCATAACAAAAGACATTGCATGAACTTGAAAGCAATAAGCAGGTACTCATCCAGATAATTATTGATCTATGTTACATTGCTATAAACCAAAATTCAAAGCTTTTCCTTTAGTAAGGTAGAGGATTGCATCTTAATGTAGTGCTGGAACAGAAGCTAAGCAAAGAAGGATAGTCCATTTAACATAATACCTTCCCCAGAAGAAGCTCTCCAGTTGGTAAAGACACCACAAGAGGTGCGGCAATCCTCCCCGAAGAAAATACTGTTGATAGTGCACCATTATTGGAATTCAATATCATGTACTCCCTCCTAACTCCAATGCATATATTTTCACCAAACCATGCCATTGATTTCACAGTATCAGGAACACCAAATTCCTTTACCTCAACAAAACCCCTACCGCCTGCACAAGAAAAGAGAAACCCCTATTTTCAGTTCATCATCTGATAACCAGAACTACAGGTACACTCAACTCGTTAAACTGTGTACGAGCATTAAGAAACAAAGAATCATATAGCAGCTCTGCTTAGAAAGTAGTTAAAGTCTTCCAAAAAGCACAAGCCTCTGAAAATGCACATCTCTTGTCAAAGATATAATAAAGTACAGATGTTCATAGTCTAGGCATCTCTGCTTCTTCAAATCACAAATGGATCGTATTATCAATTCGAATAGCAGTTTATACCACAAAATGTTGCTCTTTCTCCTTACTAATCAACCAAGACAGATTCAAATCCCATGATCATAGCTTTCCCCAACTTTTCAACACAGACAGCACTCCTGAATTCATCAATTAGCCAAAACTGCCTTCTCACACTACTATTGTACAATTAAACAGAAATTCAAAATCCGAAAGGCAAATACCAACTCCATAAGCAATTGCAATCGACAAAGCGGAGAAATTACTATCAATTCCAATAGCAGTTTATATCATCAAATGTTGCTCTTTCTCCTCACTAATCAACCAAAACACATTCAAATCCCACGATCATCCCTTTCCCCAACTTTTCACCACAGAGAGCACTCCTAAATCCATCAAACAGCCAAAACTGCCTTCTCTCACTACTCCAATTCTACAATTAAGCAATTCCAATCCAGAAAAGAGGAGAATTTACCATCATGCCTGAAAATACACACTCTCTTCTGCCTAGCAAAGCACAGAAACCCCCTCGCATCATCCCAAGAGTACGCATTCGCCCCCTTGGCCTTCGTAATGACAGCAACCGTCTCCAAATTAGGCAGCTTATGAAACGCGATGGAGTCAGAGAGCGAAAGCAAAAGATCCTTCGATCGCAAGACCTCCATTAGGAGAATCGGCTTCTTCGTGAAGCCATTGACGGTCTTCTCGAGAACGTACGACTCCTCGAGAAGGTCCGAAGAGTCCTCGGACTCGTCTGACTCCGGGGAGTAGATTCGGAGCGATCCGTCGCTGCAAGCGAGGAGGAGCGAGGAGGCGTAGGAATCGGCGGCGGAGATCTTCGTCGGAGAATCGGCGAGGAGCTCCAACGAGTCGAAGGCGTTGTGAACCATTTCGCTATCGGATTGTTGCTCCGGTGTTCATTGATGGCTTATTACTTTGTAGCCTTTGGAGGATTCAGAATTCCATTGTGAATGAGCGTCGATCTGCCGTCCATAGGGAGAAGACAGTGGGCCAGGGTCCAGAGTTTTTGTAATTTACAGAACCCGCTCGTAATATACGCGTTATAGCACTTAGGCGCCCGGTATTTGTCAAATGACAAAAAAACGCCCTATATTAATAAAAATGCAGGTCTATTTTTGTTTAACCACTAAGATTTCAAAGGGATCTCAATGGAAGCTTGGAAGTGCATAAATAATGGGGAGTTCTAGGCCAAGATAAAATCTCAATGGAAGCTTGAACGTGCCTCAGTCGGCCGATCTTACTTTCGATGATCCTTCGATCAACGAAAATGCCAAGGGAGTGGAGGCTCGACTATCGTGCACCATTATATAAGATCAAACAATAATTGAAGCCTTAGAGCATATAATTTTCTCTGAAATGAGGAAGAAAGTCTCACATTCTTCAAAAATTTTATGTCCTAACTCTAACAAATTTCTCATTTTAAAGAGTTATATTTTTATCATTATTATATTTATATATAAAGTACCATTATAAATTTGAATGGACCAATCAGGAGAAGACATGATTTAATATACAATTAAAGCATTCTCCAAAAATATTTAGGGATATCCCTAAATTTCGAGAAAAGGATCTTAAAATAGTTTAAAATAAGTCCAAAATCCCCAAATGGAGAATGCAATGGAGAATTTGTTAGACCTTAAAATAGGTCCAAAATCCCTTAATGCACCAAATTCAAGAATTTGGAGCATCTTTGGGAGATGCTCTTAAACAGTTACAGCAACCTCAAGAGTTCCTCCAAAATTTTCTCCAAAATGGGGAAACAAGAGGCATATTCTTCAAAAAAATTGTGATCAAACTCCAACAATGTCCCTATTATGGAGAATACTACATTTATATTCTCCAATCAAAAGCCTATATTTATTTCAAAAGAAAAAACAAATAAAAATATAGCCAATGAATAGGTTTGAAGAAACTTGGAGATATCCCCAAATTTGGAGAATGTCACTCTAACTTTGGAGATTTTCCCCATTTTGGAGAAGCATTTGGAGAATCTGTTGACACTGAAAAACACTCATAAATCTCCAAATTTGTAGTTTCCAAGAAAATGGAGCATCTGTTAGAGATGCTTAGAGATACAAATGTAAAGAAGATTTTAAAAAATATGAAATGAACTAGTACTGAGATTTAAGAAAAATAGTGGTATGGATAACTATTTTGAAACGGAGAAAATAATTACAATATTTTTTATAAATTTCAAAGTAAAAAAATACACCTTAATGAAAGAAAATTTAGCAAGCCCGTGATCCTAACCATCATTTCTAGCACAATCGTTATGCTATTATTAAATTCGTAATTTTCCATTAAATTGTACTATTAATATTATTATAATCAATATCCCACATTATTCCCACTCTTTGACGTCTCTCTTTCATTCAGCAACAACAACCAGGACCCAATTTCCCAATTCTTCTCCGATTGTCCCAATCGGAACGCCGACGACCTTCCGACGAAGATGACACTCGGCCTCATCAACGCCAACCCCGTCGTCCACGCCAAGAGAGAACGGATCGCTCATCCTCACTCCTCCGACGACTCCGTCGATCCTCTCGACGTCTTCGATATCCTTTTTCTCTCTCTTTTTCCCTCCTTTGAGCTCGCCTGATGATCTGTCATCAGTCCGCCGATTTCGCTCCTTTAATTGCAATCTGGATCTGCGTGTTTGTTATGATCCTTGACTCGATTGGACACATTATGTTAGGGATATAAGGGATCCGGAGCATCCGTACTCGCTCGAGCAGCTCAGCGTTCTCTCTGAAGAGTCCATTACCGTCGATGACAAGCTTGGCCGGATCATGTGCGTTTTCTTCTTCTCCTTCGTGGCTTTTGATTGGCGATTTGAGTGAATTGGATGGAGTTAGGGTTTTGTGGATGAGTTGACATTATGAAACCCTAATTCTTAGTGATTGTTGTGGTGGTTTGAACAGGATCACCTTTACCCCAACTATTCCTCACTGTAGTATGGCAACAGTTATTGGCCTGTGTTTAAGGGTTAAGCTTAAACAGGCTTTCCCTCCCCATTATAAGGTCAGGCTTGAATTTGGCTGCTTTCTTGTTTTGGATTTTTTGGGATTTTGGATGTTTTTGAGTTCAATCAATGTGCCTCTTTTGTAGTCTGTACATTGTAACAGCTGATGCAGTTATTACTCGTCTATTTTTGTCCTGTTTGAAGCCCTTCTTCATTAAATGAAATGGGATCTTCTTGTTGTTGTTGGGTTCTAAGGATACAAACGCAGCAGAAAAACATGAATTTTGATCCCAAACCCTAACTAGGCTCAGTATGATAGCGAAGTAAGTCTTCAAGACTCAACAAATGAGTTGGAACAAGAGGAATTGGTTAGGCCAACCCAGCCAGAACCCGAGATTGCACAAGTGCAAGAGTTAAATGAAATGGGATCTTCTTCTTTGTCATAGATTTTTGCCTTCTTGAGTTGCTTTGGGTATTCTGATTGGTTCTGAAATGCTGATTGATACTCTCGTCTGAATTGAATGATGGAAATTGTGTAGGTTGACATCAAGGTATTTCCTGGGTCTCATGCAGATGAAGAATCAGGTGAGGCTTTCAGCATTCTCTAGCTTGATACAAGACTGGTGAAATTCAATAATTTTGATCAGTAAACTTTTGAAATAATGTAAAGAGTTGCTGGCTTTGATGCAGTAAACAAGCAGTTGAATGACAAGGAAAGAGTTGCTGCGGCGTTGGAGAACGAGAGCCTTCGTCAGCTTGTCGATGAATGTCTCTACTCCAGTGAATTCTAGTTTTGAATGTTTGAGATTGAGAGTGGTTCTTCACCATCCTTTTTCCCTAACCCAATGTAAAGCAATAAAAAAAACTGTACCCTAATGTATTATGTATATGTAGTTCTTCTGGTTTAGGATGTTTTAAAACTCCATATCCTATCAATCATATCATGTTGTTCAGTAGCATAAGCACTAGTGTAACTTCTTTGTTGAAATGGTTGAATATGAATTTGACTTTAAAGTCACTACCTTGTACCAGCTATTCTTATCAACGTTTATATTAAGTCAGTCTCGACCATTACCACTTAACACGCCAAACACACCCTTAGCTACAACCTACAATACAAATGCATACTCATAGCATGGGCAGGGAGATTTAGTAGTTGAATGATGAGAATCATAAAATAAAAGCCCCCTAACTCGTGAGAAAAGGCAGTTTTCAATCCACACATATTATGAACATAACAGTCTCAAATTGGCAGTTTTTTACCATTCATATCGCCCGGCTTTGCCAATTACGTTGATGTCTTAATTAGCTGCTGGGTAAAAGAATGGTTATGGAGTGACCTCCGCCCCTGTGTGCTTACTAGTACGAGAGACTAGCTCTGGAGTCGCTTGTACACTTGAACATGTGTCATGAAGTCCCCAAAACTTGGCGGCTTTAACATCATCCTCGGCCATCAGCCTTGAGAATTCCTCATGATCATAGTCCAGAGCAGCATTACCGCCAAACTCAGTAGTAAGGCTATTTACATCAAAATGGGACCTCATTAGCTCCACACTCTCCTTCTTGTTAGGGTGAACAAACTTCACCTTTTCAAATGTCTTCGGGTCTAGGAAATACCTTATCACCTGCCAAAAGGGAACATCATTATCGAACAATGGATTCAGATCAATTTAACAAAAACAGATTCTGCATGGTTGTTTAACACATGAAGCAATTTGTCTGACCTGCAAAATGTTTAATACTGCCACTTTCATTTTAAAAAATTGTCATTTTAGCCTCTGAATCAACTATCAAGGAATTCAGTCAAGTAAATCATCTAAATGCTTCGTCAAATTTACAATTATCAAGTACTGACTTCATTTCTGGCTAATGAGTAAAGTGAATTTGCATAAAAAGAACCAGATACTTTATGCTTCCAGTAGCAAACCTAGTAATTGACCAATAAAAACTTACCTAAAACCGTAAGATGACAAACTGAGGTAGTATGAATATGGATTCTCAAAATCAAGATTGTCACACAATTTTTAGTGAGCTTCAAACATGTCAACTCAAGACCTATTGCAGTTTGTGAGATAATATATGTAACGACTAACGAGTAATGACTGACCTTCCAGAAGGTCTCAAAAATTCTTGGTGGGTTGTAGAGAAAAGCTATACCAAGCCTCTCTGGATAATGATTCTGTAAAATGTTGACGGTCTCTCGTGCTGTTTTGATTGGTACACTGCTGCTCAGTGACCAGCCAGTGAAGTCTATCAGCCACGTCATCTGCTCCTGGCCTTGTGGAAGGTTAAGGATGGCATTCTCTATCATATATACAAGATGACGGATATTCCCGTCTGCTGATGATGTATTCTGAAATAAACAAGAAGAATGTTCCATAAAAATTGACATGTCTTGTATAATAACGACATGTCTTGTATAATAACATCACAAGGTAAAAAAGTCTATTTACCTGCTTTCCTGGCCTAAGGACAAGCACAGATCTTCCCAGCCGATCATGAAAGTTTGCCCTGGATACTTTTCCAGTTTCACCTTCATGTGCAACTTCATTCTGAAAAAAGTGATGTATTAATAATGAAAAAAAAAATTACAGCAAAATTTAGAACTGTTCTATTCATAGTAGCATTTCATCTTCAGTAGCACACCATTTGTACATGAAAAGTGATGCTGAGATTAGTCCTAAAGTCAAAGGTACATCTAGGCTATGAATTGGTCTGTTTCAAACTATATTGAGGATGCTATCTCAATAATCTAATTACAGCTCTATTGAAACATCTTAGGAATAAACTCATTCAAGATACAGTCCCTACAGGATACTTTACTTTACTTTACTTTATAACCCAGTGGAGTTCCCCTTCCGGGGAATCTGGGGGGTCAGGATGGGGGCACCCCTGGCTTACGCAAAGGGGGTGCGCCCGAAAGACCCAAATAAAAGAAAAGAAAACTGAAACTCAGTTATGTGCCAATCATAACTGAATTTAGTTAAAATGCACCAAAATTGATGTAGGGGTCATATCCAACTCAAAGGCACTATAACAGCCAAAGAGCATGAGGATTAGGCCCCAAACAGTCCCTACAGGATCTAGTACCAAAACACCTAGTAGTAAACCTCTTCTGTTTTTTTTCCAAACAGTATTGTAAGCTTAAAAACAGAGTGCAACATTAGAGGGGAGACAAGAAGGACATGACTAGAGACTTTTAATTGAATCTACGTATCTAACACTTGAGCGTTATAACTCAAACTCCATTGGATACTATTAAATCCAATCAAGAGGCAAATCCATACACCAGTCAAATATTGGTTTCAGAGGTTGAAACTAGCATCCACATGAAGAATAAAAACCTGACGCTTAGATCGTCAAGTCAAGAAGCAGTCAAAACACTGATTCAGAAGTTCAAATCGGCATCCACATGAAGAGTAAATCTGAGGCCTAGAGATCTTCATGTGAAGAAGCATGATATGAAATCAAAATTACAATAAAATTAACAAATAGTAAAATTTATGATTTGCAGTAATATGAAGGCATTCAACAAGATTGCATCACATGTACCCATCGAATTTCCTCAGGCTTGTACATTGCTCGCCACTTTAGGGTCTCTTCCAACATTTTCTTCGCCTTGTCAACATTCCAGTTTCTTGCTTCCAGATACCTCTTCAGACATTCATCTGTGCAGTACTTCGTACTTCGGCTAGAAACGCTTCCAAGCGCGATTTTAAGTTCTTTGACCTACTTGCAAAGTAAATTGAAATCATTACTACCATTGAAAAGACATCCGAATCCACCATCAGATCCATATCTAGACCAATTTCTAAACACCATGACCTCCACATCTATACCTTCAGTTGAACTAGATGAATGAATACCAGAGATAATTACCTTGGCATCCTGCTGTAAAGAATCCTTCTCACCATGACTCTGTGAATGCTTCCTCCAAAACATTTCAGGACAAACCAATTGCCAGTTTTAACCTACAGCTGGAAGAGATTGCATGTCAATTTCGAGACTACTTTTTGGTCAATCTTCAGGACTTCAGAGGTCACATTCCAACATTTACATGCAGATGCAGATCAAAAGTTGCATGTAATTCAGATATTATCGATACAAGTAAGAAACTTCATGAATTAGCAATCCCTATCGAAACTGAGCTTTTCGGTAGGGTTTTCTGGCACTCGACACGGAGATTGAGCTCTATATTCCTTTTTTTTTCAAATTTCAAGTTGCGAATGGGAAAAATTCAAATGCGAACGCTCAAAAGCATTCTCTGGAATGTACATAACAAACAATCTACATCGCGAATCGAAAGAACAGAAATCAAACGAAGACATGCATAGCAGAGCTCGAATTGGCCGGTCGAGGGAGGAGCGAACTTGCAATTTGAGAATCCGACGGAAAGAGAAAGCATAGGTGAACAAACAACGGAATAGATGAAATCGAAGATCTAGAGGAAAACGAAAGCAATGAGATTATGAATGATAGTGATTCGCTTACAGAGAGTACACTGTTCGTGCGTGGTGAAGAGCTTGCAATCGAGCCCGAAAATGGCAGGCGAATAGGGGACCAGCGGAGGTATAAATGCGATTTTTGATATGGAAGTGAAAGTTACTGTTTTAGCAGTTGTGGGTGGGGAAGAGAGTTTTAATGACGAATTGGGCCGATTCAACTTTGGGCTGGGCCCAAAAATCTCTGAAAGCATGGAAGTTGTTCATGAGGGTAAAAACAGTGTGTTGTAATGGAAGTTGTTCAAGAACTAATGGAAGTTGTTGAGTTTTAATATTTGGTTAGAGTGATATTATCTTTACAGTTGTTTTTATGTTACTTTAATTTTTTTGTTGGAGTACGACACTCTTTGTGATCTTTCTCATAAGACAAAATAAACTAAGGGGGTGTATAGCATGAGGATATGAGATATGGGGTTGAGGAATGAAAACTTCGTACTTTGTGTTTGTTAATGTGGTTTTTAAGTAACATATAAGAGGTAAATAGTTCAACTTCTTACATCATAAAAGAAACATAGTGTCAATTATTACCTTCAAGAGAGTCAAACAGTACATGCAATATAAGCTAAGAGAAAAAGCTAAGGAAGGCAGATGTTCGGCACATTGTTTGCTTTCTAAAATGTGACAAACTAGCCATCCGGTCTCTACGAATGAAGCCTTGCACTTATGCATCAAGCTAGTTGTTGACTACGTCCATAGGTTTTCTTAGGAGAAGATTCAAAAGAATCAAAAGCTGGGAATCCAACTCTAGAATAATCCAAGCAAATTGCAACCCTCAAACAACCTCCAATGTTTTGCCACTACAACTGTACACATACAAATATCATGAACAATGTCCACCTTCCACTTACCATCCTCTCCATGTATCATGCTTACTACAACGTCCCAACATCCATATTGACCGATTAAACTCGCTTGAAAAACTTGTGGAATGTCAAAATAATAAAAAAGGAGAGTTCAATCTTTAGAGTTAGGGACGGATCTAGGATTTCATCTTAGGGTGGGCTAATTATCATCAAAATAATTTGGGTAGGCTAAATTACTTTAATTTAGCTAGTTTACTACTATATTTAGTTATTTACCTTATTTTTTATTTTATCATTATTTAATTTACCTTATTTTTATTTTTTCTAATTTTTTAGGATGGACTGGAGCCTACCCCAGCCCACCGGCACATATTGTATCCGTGCCTGGTCATAACTGATCAACGTCGTTCAATAATAAGTCAAATTATTCGAATCAATAAGTTTGTATAGAGACTGATTAAACTCGCTTATTGATCGATGGTAACTAGACATCAATACATCATTGTAAAGCAAACATCAGAATGCATCACTTATACCGTGATTATTTGAGTAAAACCAAGCACAAAAATTGCTCACACGATTCGTAACGGAGTGGGAAATTGCATGGAATTTTCATGAATACTTAAATACCGACCAAAATTATTGTTGAATTTAAAAAATGTTAATTAATTAGGGGAACATGACCACCACACAAGCAACTCAACTACCTCAAGTATAAACACATATAGCGTTTTTTTCTTATTTCCATTCTACATAAACTAGAGGTCGAGAATTCTCATTGGATTTTATAAAAACTAGTTTAACCCCCGTGTCATGTACGAGTAAATATACTAATTTACTACGCACATTGATAATAAAAATATTATACCTACAAAGGTCACTTATTTGAACAAAGAATTAACTAAAATAATTTATAGAATATTATGTAGATAATTACGTATATGATTTAAAGTCAAACATATCAAAATAAATATATAAATTTTCAAATCAAAAATTTTATTAGATAAGGTAAAAATTCAAAATCATTTGAAATTTACATACCTTAATTTAAAAGATCGTATTTAATTAATATAGATATAGATTCTTAGATAGAAAAATACATAATTGCATAAAAATATATTCTAGATTATTTGTTTTAAAAAATTCAAATAATATTTGTTAAAAAAATAATTTTAGGATTATATATTATAAGTTAATTTTTGATTTTATCTTGATTTTTTGTTTAAATGGAAATATATAATTTTATTAAATTAGACAAAAAAAATTATGTAGTCTAGATTTATTATTTAGAAAAACTCAAATCATTCTTAAAAAATATTTTAAAAATCCAAATTATATTTCAAACATATATTATACTTGTTAAAATATAATTTCAAAAATTATTTTCAATTTTATCTTAATTTTTATTTTAGTGAAAAAATCATATTTCATTAAATAATAATATTTATTAGAAGAATTTACATGAAGTACCGAAACGTAACGCCTTATTTCCACTATATTAGAAAAAAAAACTAGAGGTTGAGAATTGTCATCTCATTAATTTTTTAGCAACAACTTTTATTTCATGAAACCATGTGTATATATATATGTATTGAGATTATCTAATTTGGTGGAATTACTGCATGACACGTAGGCTTTCATTTATTTAATCTCATTTTTAGTAGGAATCCCACTAATTCCAAGCCGTGATTGGGCATTGACTTAATCTGACCCGATCGACCAAACCGTCCTTTGTTTATTTATTTCAAACACTTGAACTAATGCGATATGGAACACAAAGAAACATTGAAATTAAGCATTTAAGACCACATCGACCGAGCACATAGGTTATCTTAAGCAACTTAATTAATTAGTTCTCTTTATGGTAAGTTGGAGGTCCCATTTATTGTTTGGTGCTTTTGTAATATTCAATACAAAATTGGTTGGCCAAAACTAGTAAGACTATACTCGCGATTTTGAATATTTATAAGATTGATATGTCCTAAGGTCACATTATAGAAAATTTAATTCTTATTAGGAATAAAATCGGGCATTAATTGTCCTTCTGTATCTTAAAGAATGCCCAATTTAGTGTAGTCTTGTTTCAGCTCTCTATGTTGCTTTCTTTCATCTCTCAATCACACAACTTCTCCATCTATCAAAATGTACTACACTATATCACTACAAATACACGGTTTAACATTAAGAAACACCATAACTAACAACTAAAAATATAAGAGGAGGCAACGAGGAGTCCGCGACCAGAGCACCACTTTATCGTTCCCATCTTTGTTTTCTTGAGAAAAGGGGTGGAAAAAAAAGGGTCGTTCTTAATTTATTTATATTTTTACATTAAATTCAGACCATGAAACTACGAAAGCTCATACACAAAAATATTATGATGGATTTTTCTATTATGTGCAACATACTATAATGTAGTATAAAAATTTAATAAATCTTAAAATTTGGGATTTTTTTTGTGACAGATTATGATTTATGAATATAGTATATATGCATAATAAAAGTCAACCGTGCACTCAATAATGCTTCCTGGCTTTATGCATTTGAAAGCATAACCAAAAACCCACCAAGTATATTAATAAATGTTGATTCCTTTTTGTGCAAATTAAGGAACTATTTAATTGTAGGTCCATTCCAACCCAATTATATACGGAGTACATTGTATAAATAATTAAATACTAGTTTTATAGCTATGAGTTAGATTAAATGTATAAAGTCCTTATGATGAATAATGTACATTAGAAAAAAAAAATGTACTCCGTATATTAGAAAGGTTTATGATTCATTTCCACAAGATACTTCTACTTTTAATACAAACATATGAATCTACTCATAGAAAAACCAAAAATATTTTCTTATTTGCATTCTTTGTTTTATTTTTAAGTTGTATAAAAATCCACAAAAAATGAGAAAAAAAACCCTTATATTGCGAAACAGAGGTAGTATCTTTAAACTTAAAAAAGAATAATAAACTTTTGGTGCATACATGAAACTATAAAAGTTAAGTTAGGAGCCTTTAACAAACACATTGGATGTATCATGAAATATGCCCCTTCATGTTGATTTGCCCTTTTAATTGAGATCTTCCAACCTTTTAGTAAGTGTTTCGGAAGGATGAGTCGTTTTTTTTCAGAAAATAAGCATATACTTATTTCAAATAAGATGGAGTAGCTTCTTGTTATTTTAGGTGTTTATAAGTAACAAAATACTTATTTGGACAAATAACACACCTAATTTTTATAAATTGTCGAACATCTCTTTCAGATACTTAATTATATGTATTATTTTAACAAATAAGTTACTTGTTCCAAGCTTACAGAACGCACTCTTTATCTAACGGATCGCAATGAAACTCATCAAACATGCAAAATCAAGTACTTCAATTAACATCACTTGTATAACAATTAGAAAATTTTGCATCTAAGCGGTATATAATATTGATTTGATAGTTCATGGCACAAGGTAGTGCATGTAATTAGTAATTCTTGCTAATTGTAGTGCGTCTAAAACGGATAATATAAATTAGTAATTCTTGCTAATTATAGTGCGTCGAAAACGGATAATATTAATATATATGGAAGGGTTCATTGATGAAGGATCCACAAATAAGCCCTTTCTTTTGTTATAAAAAAGAAGCCCACTTTGAAAATTGTTGATGGTTTAGTTATTTTTATTTACAAAAGTGATTTCAAATAATCTTAAGTATCAACTTTTAACTAAAAATAACCTCAAGTTTGAAAATTATCGCCAACAATACAAACTATAAAAAAATCAACCAAAAACGATTCGAGAGCGTTTTTCGACGAGTTTTTCGGTGGAATTAATGATGCTGTGATTGAAAATCAGACATAACAACTTAATATTTCACAAGTAGTGAGCGACCACAAGAAAAGTTGGAAAAGATGTTAATTGGGAAAAATACTGATGCCTTCTCTTTGAATAGAAAAGTTATACACTCTTACTAACTCTTGGGACTTTGTTTCCTTATCTATTAACTTGTCTCTCATTAGGGCTTGACACAACTTAAAAGTCACTAAATGAAGTGTAATGATCTATGACTAATGAAAGATTAGTGTCTTGTGTATAGTTTTGAATGAACTCATGGTGGTTAGGACAACTTGGAAAATCACTCTAGCTCTTCCCTATGATAGATTCTATTTTCCACTTTGGACATGCATAACATGTATGCTATGATGATGATTATAGATCTGATTAGTCGATGGAAGTTTTTCAGCCATTGTCTGAATAATTAAAGTTCCCCACAAAATATTACACACGTATCTTTCATAGGCGTGATCTTCGAATAACATCCTATTCATGAAGAAGTTTCAGCTCTCTTTTATCCCGGAAAAAAAATGTCTGAACATTTTCGAAAATTATGAATTATCCCTTATCAGAAATTATCCCACAAACTATGTAATTAGGATCTCAGATGATCTTATCGCGTAAAAAAATACTTAAAATTATCGATAATTATGAATTAATCCTTGTCAAGAAATATGATATAAAGCCAGATTTAATTTATATCAACATTAATCTAATAAAGGTCTTCAACTAGTTAAACTTTAAAATGGAAGGCCATCCACTACCCAATTGACCTCGTGGTAACTAGAGACCAGACAAAAAGATCAAAGATCAGGTGATTGCTCATGCTAATCTTTCCAAAACGATCAAGCCGTCACATTTGACAACCCTCTTTCCAAGCTAAGCTCAAATCTTACAACACTTCCCAAAACTCAGCCATTGGCTGATTGGCCACCACTAAGAACAACGTTCCCATCCCACTTACAAACTCAAAGTTTTTTAATAATGCCCAAGTTGGAATATTATTTTACAAACTTGCACACGATCGGTTGCTTTTGCATAGTGCATGAACCATGATGCTTTATTAATCTCCTAGACTTGTATGCATGTCTATGTAGCAATTTCTATTCTCATTTTTGGGCCTATAAATACCTTATTTTCTAACTTAGTCTCACTTCAAACATACACTAGCCACCTATTTACTCAAATTAAAGTGTGTGATTTCCTTATTCAATAAGCCTAGCTAGCTAATTCATGGCTTCTTTGGGATTTACTTATGCTCAAGGTCACGTAGAACAAAAACGCATCAAAGAGAAAGTAGCCAAAAGAGTTGAGAGAGTCGACGACAAAGCGAAAAATGATGAGTATGAAGAAGGCCAAAGAAACGACGATGTACAAAGGAGTTCCGGAAATAAGGTCTATCCTATCGACCAAAATGTTGAGCGCTCGAGCACAACAGAGTGAATGGATTAAGTTGTTGTCAATATGTAGCGATTAATCTTTGTTTGTGACTTTGTTTTGTGGCTTCCTCCTTGTTTGCTTTCTTGTTATCGTCTTTTACTTTCATTTCAATTTGTACGTAAAAGGTAAATTATCTTATTTTCTAGTAATGTTTGTTACGCATGCGTTTCAATTTCATGTAACAAGGTTGTATGTATTGCCAAATAATAAGCATGTGATGTCTACGTACGTCATGTCTTTAATAAAGTTGTAAAGTGTGCATGTCATCGTGCAATTTGATCTACATATATAATCGTGTGCACCTGTCAATTTCAGTTAGCTTGTTTCAATTGTTTGAGATTATATATCAAAGTTGTTTAGTTTTAAACATGTCCCTTCGTTTTTCTTGAACTTCCTCAGCGGAAGAATAAATCATATACGTGCCTTCCATGACCTTTTTGTCGTTAATGCACTATCTCTCACTACACCTCGGTCTGGTTCTAGAACCGTCGGCTCAGGTTCCGGAACCGATCCTTAGACGGTTTCTCAGTTCCGGTTCAAGTTCCGGGCCGGTTCCACCTGGTTTAGATTCCGGTTTCGAAATTGACCAAAAATTAAAAAAGTGCTTTGTATTGTATTTAAAAAAAAAATGTTGAATTGATATATATTTGACCTCTTTTGAAGTATAAATTTGATTCCGGTTTTTTGTAGAAAAGAGGAGAAACCTATGGTTTGGACCGGTTTAGACCTAGTTTGGATCCCAATTCACAATTAACTTATTACGTTTTATGTTGTAGTATATAAATGGTAGATAATAATTGATATTTATTTTGATTATCAGTGTTTTTTCAAAAAATAGACCAAATGAGGGCTGGTTTTATGTAATTTACCATAACTAGCTTAACCTGTCGTGCTATGCACGACTATTTCACTTAAAAGTATTAAAATAAAAGTATAAATTTTATAATCAAATATTTATATGGAAAATATTATATAAGTTTTATTTTATGGACATGTTTTTTATCTTTTAAAAAGAGTGATATTGCTTTTGAAGTTCATATAACTCAATATATATGTATACATAAGACATATTTTTTTCACTCATTTATATATTTTTATAAAACCTGGTTATAAAAATATAAGCTGATACTTTGCTTACAATTTTTATCATAAATTAATAACGACTATCATAAATGTAAATATAAGTAAAAAATTCATCAATTGATAAATTGATAAAGTTTATAAAAAGTTAATAGAAAATGTCAAAAACCACAAATTTATTTTTATTAAAGAAATAAGTTGAATCCAATATTCATAGATTTTTCTTAATTTGTTTGTGAAAGACTTTTTCCTTTAATGTTTTAAGAATTAATAATTGACAAAGGGTTTTTCATATAAGTAGATAAGAAGATAGACAATAGGAAAACCCTATATGATGTGAATAATAAAAATTAGCTTTTTTTAATATATGACTAAAATATGAGGTAGGGTCAAAATTAATGTGGTGGTATAATAACGACCACTTTATGTTTGTATTAGGAAAATAAAGGGCCACGAAATAGGAAAATTACATATGAAAATTATGAAAATAAAGAAAAAGCATTCTACTTTTTCAATAATTGAGGTTATCATGAAGTGCATATCCAGAAAGAAGAGGGAAAAATAATAATATGGTCATGTATTTTGAAACAACCTAAATTGTATAAAAGACCATGTTTTTTTAAACGGCGGGAGTATATTTTTAGAATCTCATGGGTGTGGTACTACAAATATGAAAAAATAATCCTTCGTCTATAAAAAATAACATTTTCATATGCTAAAATTTTTATTATATGTTTTCACTTATTAATATCATATTTATAATAAAATTATTTTAAAATATGAAACGGGACTCATTGTCGGGTACACCTAGCAACCTTTTATCCACATATTTCCACGTTACTTAATTCAAACACTAATTAGATAGGTTTCTTACTCGCTAACTATATCCATTAAAAAACTCGTATAAATGACCATGAATTATACTCCTTGCAACCTACGCTAGATATTATGAAAATTAGCTTTAAGAGTCATTGTCGCTAATAATAAAAAATATGAAAATTAGATAATATGCAATTTTGTTTGAAAATTTATGTAGCATATATTAATATGGATAGATATTAGAATAATATGGATAGATACTAATATACTATGGATAGATAATTTTGGTTATTTTGGTTAAATATATGTATGGATAGATATTATTGATAAGGTAATTAATTAAAAGATTGAAAATTTACGTAGCAAAATTATGGTAGTTAATTAAAAAGCTTTAAAAATTATTTTGGTTAAATATATGATGGGGCCAGAATCAACGTGGTGGCTCGAAAACGGTCGACTTTTATAATATAATATTGATGATTGTACTCTACACTGATAAAGGGCCAAACATTCACATGTCAGTCTACTCTTTAAGCCCATTTTTGTGAATTTGGCCCATGCAGAATAATAACGACAAAAAAAGGGATGGACTAATCTACCCTACTATGAAAAATGTCTTGATAAAAAAAAAAAAAAAATAGAATACCGAGCTATCAAATGTCCCTTACTATGGACCATTTGCGAAAAAAAAAGTCCCTTACTATAGTTTAAAAGACTCACAAAATTATAATATGTTTAAGTGCATTATGTTGCAAGGTATATAAGTCGTAGGAGACCCAACCCCTAAAAGCTTGCCAATAGGGGTGACTGGGTGCGAAACTTCCCAGTTATATACCCAACAGTGAAATTCATAACTTTCCACTGTGAGAAACTCCTCCCATAAGGAAATTCCTACAAAAGAGCATCGTACTCGAGTGTCGACGTCCCAATGGCAACGAACAGAGAGCTTTTTTACACTTTGAGGTCGATACGCACAACAAGCTAAGGGTGCCAGTGTGCCACAAGTCTTTCCTCTTGTTCGGGTTTACCTATTTGGGTTCACCGAAGTAGGTTGTCGCTATGAGAGGTGAACCCGATGTTCCGACCGATACCGAGCAGGAGAATGAGTTTTTCCTTACCTCTTACATCCCGAGATCGATACCACGCGATGACCCACATGGAACATGGCTTTTCCTTCGTCTTACGTCCCGAGGTGAGTCACCATGTCGAAAGGTCAGTCTCATCTTTGATACCAATGTTGCATGGTATATAAGCGGTAGGATGCCCAATAGGGGTGAAAAACATCCCACCTATATACCCCACAGCTATTCCCATTCAGGAAATTCCTACACCACATGTACTTTTCTATTTTCACACATGATTGTACGTATGTATTATTTCTCATAACCATGATTGTACCTATTTAGTACCATCAAATTCACATACATTTAGCCCCTTCTCCCCCAACCCAACCCCACTCTCCATAAAACCCGATCCCCTTAATCAATCCACATTATGCCAAACCCTAGCACGGTCAAAAATATTTAACTGTTTACAATCACACTTTAGCCTTTCTTTCATCGCATTAACATATTATCATATGCAGCTTGCTAACCCTAGCCCCATCCAATTCAACATCTAACAACACATACGTATACATTGCCTCTCTAGTGCATGAACAATTATATTACCTGGTTTATTCAACCCAAATAAACAAAAAATACCGGTTCATCAATTAATCCGCTCACCTCATTTCTATAAGCTCTAGCTAGCTAGATCTTCCAAAGTCCCCGAAAGAAAACCCGGTTTTCTCCGGCTCGTTCGGGCCACTGGCGACGCCACCCTGGTGGAGCCCGAGCGTGAGGGAGATGTCTCCGTGGGCCCCACCGGCGGTCCCGAACCTTATCATCGTGGGGCCCACGCCAGCATTGCTGCTATCGTCACCGACACCACCACTCATGGTGGTCCCGAAAGGATTGCACGCGTCGTCGACATGGGAATACGACGCCGTAGCAGTAACAGAAGCAGAACTAGTCGTGTGAATAAACCTCTGGGCGTTGGTAGTGGGGCCCACGGCGGGCTCCGCCGTGGGTAGTTGTTGTGGTTGTTGTTGTTGGCTCATCATGTAGTTGGCTATATTGTTGAATAGTGAAGAGTCGCTTTCATTGATTAGGGCGCCAGGTGTTGTTGTCACTGTTGGTGTTTGTACATTGATTTCTTCTTCTTGGTCTTGGTCTTGTTCTTGATCTTGTTCTCCAGCCAATTCTTCTTCTCGTTCGTTGGATTCTTGTTGGTACATTTCTTCTATCATCGGCTTCCATAGCCTGACTCGAGCATTTATGAACCAGTTTGCCACCTGCCCAACAAATTATTGGTAAGTTACAAATTAAATTCACGACCTTAAGTTAACCATTGAGGATGATGATGATTAGCACTAATCATGAAGAGTTGGTGTACGTTTTTAACCATAATATAGACAATAGATACTTAATAAGAAACTTTTAAATAATACAAATAAAAATTAGTTTTTTTAAAATCAAATCAACGTGGTGGTTAAAAAGCGGTTACTTTTATAATATATATTTTTATATATATATTGATTATAATAACTTTTGTTTATTAAACTATTCAAAAATGAGATATGTTTTCCAATCATTAAGATCATACTCCGTAATAAGTAAGTTCTCCAAAAGTATATAAATAAAACGATGAAATTAAAGCATAAACAATATGATATATTCTCCATGCAAATAGGATTAGGCCTTATATTCTAGAACTAAATTATTGACGATTCCACCCTCCCTATCATTAGTATTAGTAGCACGACAAGAGCCACTTACAAGCAAGTATGGGGCGTAGAACGACCCCTAGAATCGTCTAAAAACACATTGGAAACACTTTTCAAGGCATTCTATCTAAGTTGATTGTACGTTGGCAAGGGCGCAAAGCATCACCACTACATTCACCGATTTAGAATCTTGATTGGGTTGGCATGGTCTTTCCTCTACAACTTGATTCCTAAATTCTAGTCTTTGTTCTCCCCCTTACTAGAATGACTCAAACGATAGGAAGACACATGAGGAACCAAAAACCTCATTTTATGGCAGTTTGGAGTATCAATTTGTTACTAATGCATACTGAACCTGAATAGGAAAGAATTAAGAACTCATTTGGTATCCAACCACGGAAAGGATCGAAGCGACTCTAGTTTATATAAATTTTTTCTCTTGCATTGAATTGGGTGATCACCTTATTTTACATACAATACCGGACCGTAAATACTTTGTGATATTCTATCTATTTCCCTAAGCTAAGGGTGGACAGCAAAATAGTTAAAAAAATCCTCCTCTATTCTTCAGATATGCAAATATTAAAACCTTAAATTAAGATAACTTTTTCTATCAATGTATTTTTTCATTATTTTTTCGTGATCGAAAACCAAACAAGCCCAAAGCAATTTGATTATCGGAAAAGAATAAAAGACTAGTATCTATATATACACACATTTTGACTCCAAATTGGAACATAAGATACTCCTATATATGCATAAATCTATGTACTTGGCTTATAAATATGGAGTATGAATCTAGGGGATAGTTTAATCTAAAGAAACTTTTCTCTCTTGGCAAAAAGAAATCTAAGCTTCAACTTTGTAAATAGAACAATTTTATTTCTTTTATTATTGATATGTTTTAAGATGAAATATCATTGGATATTGTGTTGATTTTCTGCCCTATATATGACAGATGAGCTCACGGGCATCGATTTATTTTGGCATTGCTCAAAAAGATTTATCATGACAGACTTTAAATTTGCAAATGATATACATTATTGGTGTACATTAATTGATCAAATTGAAGAGACAGATGGAGGGTATCCTTTTGGGCCTTCCCTATTTAATGTGTTCTTTCTTCCCTTTTCTTCTTTTCTTTTTTTTTTCTTCTTTTTACTTCAATTAGTAGCCCCTACTATATATATAGTTCAACCACATACTTGATTCATTAATAGTCTTGATAATAATGTAACAAAATTAGTTATGTACTTAGTATGTATGCATTTGCAAGAGAGACAAATATGTGATTCACTTCATCAATTAGACTTATTTGTGGGGTTTTTTTGCTTTATACTTTCTCCTCTTTATGACACATTATTTAATACTCCGTACAAATACAGCAGCCATCTGATTCATATACATAATTTTAGTGCAAATTCCACTTAGGGTAAAATATAGCATGTACATAGTCACCATATAGTCACTAGTCCATAGCTTTCATTTTTAGTCGCTTAATTCTTAGATATTTTAATTTATATTCAAGAAAATATAAATGGAAACTACTTTTAATCAATAGTCTTCTCAAAAAGTGTGAATAATGCTAAAAAGACTAATATACTCATATAAACATTTTTAAGAAAAAAATCCCACCTATATAACAACAAGAATTTAATATAAAAATGCTCTAGATTAGTTATTCTAGCTCCATAGTAAACTTTACTACTGCATGATTGACTGGTTCACTTTCAAATTATGGAGGCAAAGGATTGTATGTATCAAATTTAGTTATACGATTAAGCTAGTGATAAAACCTTTAAAACTCATGAATGAATCACCCCTTCATGGAAATTAAAATAGAAGAAGTTAATTTAAGTATATGTGGTTGTTTCACACCAAAAACCGAGGAATTTCACTTCCTACAATAATAAGGATAGGTAATGCTCAGTTGCTCACTTCCTCCATCTATTTAAAATATTTTTTCCCTTTTAAAATTGCAAATCTTTTTACATTTGATTTAAATTATTACTTTTAATAGATAAAGATGGTTATCATAATTTTAGATGAATTCACATATTTTTAAATTCTCATCAAACAAATTATAGATATTAGATAACTAATAATAACCAAACATATTATATCAAATTATGTGAAATCTACTATCTTTGAGTTTACTTCATAAAAGTTAACTACATGTGAAATTCTACTTCCTAAGTTTAACCAAATGAGCAACTATATCTCTATAGTTGGAGAGAGGGTTTAGACTCACGAGTCGCAAATAACATGAAATGATCATATGACGTACGTCCTACTCACTCTAATGGATGAGGTTATTCCTCACAACACTGAATCTCTATCAAACTTAATACTATATATCTATATATTAAATCGTTTAAATATATATCATTGCATTTATTTTCATATTTATTCATGCATGAAACGAAGGGAAAAGAAATAGGCACCTGGTTTCTGGATAGGCCAGTCTGACGAGCCAAAAGATGTTTATCAGCATCACTTGGATACCTAATGAGAAAGTATGAAATGAAATGTTACTATAGTAATAATTAAACCTACTAAGTACTAACACTTTCTTATATACTTGGTGTATGTAAGTAGCAATGCCCAGTTATAAACGTACTACTCGTTAAAGAATCTAGGACAAAAAGAAACAAAAGAGAAAGATAAAGGAGAAAGGCAAAGGTTAAAGATAAGCCTGCACAGTATCCAGCACCCAACAATCTGCTCAGCCTACTTACAATTTATGTGTGTACCTTCTTTGGACTTTTAGGACCACCTCTTTTCTTTTTATTTTCTCTTTTTCGAATAAGGTAATTAAGATCCAATTTCACATAGTACTATGTAAGGCCGAAGGCCTCAGCTATCGCATGTCAACCTCGAGGACTTCCCAAAAAGTCACCCATCTTGATACTAGGTACTCTCATATCATAATGTTTAACTTTATTGTTCTAATCTTTCGAACCATGAAATGGAAGAGTCTTTGAGTTGGCATATATGAGATAGCTCTACAGGTCTTACATACTAGATAAGTGTGATAGATCGAGAGATGGAAAAAATCGGAAACTGAACATACCGATGTGTAAACAAACCCACGAAATAGACTATCGGTGGTAAATCTAAAATTAATAAATAAACACATGATTGATGAGAGTAGGCTCTGCAATACAGTAGACGAATTTATTTCTTGGTGGATACATATATTCATGACCAAAGTGCTAACATAAATCTTCAATATTATGTAGGATAGCTATGCATACATATATGCACTCATCTAATTATATATTGAACATTATCTCAACAAAATTTCTTGAAGGAAAAAAAATGCATATATAACAACTAGTAATTGGAAAGGACCACTTCATTGTTTGAATCTCGATCTATGTGTGTGGCTCTTTTACATGAATCATAATTTCTCAATTTATCTACAGACAGTCACTTTTTGAATTTACTAACGACCAAAAGTACTTATCTGCATTTTCAAATTATGTTGTACCCTACACCATAAATGTGTTGGGGTGAAAATGATTTGCTTGTGCTTACAAAATATATGTGCACAAAACCCTTTTGACTGGTACGTACTAGACCTGATCAAACGCGGGTCGGCCCGCCCGCCCGCCCAGCCCGCCCATGAAAATGGGCGGATATGGACAATATTTATAGCCCAGTGGGCCGGGTCAACCCGGCCCGGATATTTTGAAGGGCCGGGTTTGGGCAATAGTATAAAGCCCGATGGGCTTTAAAGCCCGGCCCATTACCCGGCCCGGATATTTTTATAATATATTAATTAAATTACTAAATAACTAAATGAAATGTTATTAATTTATATATATATCAAAAGTTACAAAACCCTACTTATCTTTTTACTTCTTCTTTTATGCGCCGTTTCACTCATTTCTTACGCTGAAAAGATGCAGCAAACCGAATGAAGAATTATTGCATTGCATTTGATGTAGTTTTTTATATATTAATGGTTACGGAATTCATACTTTTATTTTGTAATTTTGTATTATGGATGAATGTGTGTTGGATTCTTGGTTAAGCTTTTTTTTTTGAGATCACGGATTCTTGGTTAAACTTATGGATGAACATTAGTTTGCTTAGTTTCAAGTTAATATTGCTTAGATTTAGAAATTTCATGTTAAAAAATTGCAGTTTTTTTAGCTTAAAATAAAAACGGGCGGCCCGGCGGGCAACCCGGCCCAGCCCTGTGGGCGGATCTGGGCAAAAATATTAGGCCCGGCGGGTAGCCCAAACCCGGCCCGTCCTTTAAAATGGGCCGGGAAAATGAGTCAAACCCGGCCCGGACCCGACCCGGACCCGTGTTTGATCAGGCCTAGTACGTACACATTTTTAATTAAAAATAAAAAGATTTAGTTAGCTATCTAGGTTATAGAAACTATAAAGAATGTATATAGTTAGAGCTTCCACGTACTAAAGAATGTATATAGTACTACTAGTTAATTAAACATATGAACAAAGCTTGAAGAAACCAGCTTTTCTCCCTGAGCACGTACGTACAAAAACAATCAAAGGATCCTGCAATTATTCCTTTAATCTTTTCTTAACTCTGCATGTAATTCTTATAGGATCTCTCGCTAATCTAAAAGAGCCTACATTTATCTTTACCAATCATTCAATCAGTACAAGCCAGAGGGAAAGAGAGGATAAATTAAAAGAGGGCAGAATTTTTTTCCACCACAGTAACTTCCTAAGATACGTACACTGTTAATCTTCAATATTATATATCTTGTTACTTTCTTCTTTTCAATAACTAAACTAATGTACATCAATCATATTCACTAAAAGTTTATATCATGACAGAATTAGTTAGAGCTTCCACGATGAAAAGATCGAGACTCCTATAGTTTGTTCTCGCAATTAAAAACAATAAACAATATACTTAGTCTATGTCATGATATTTCATGTAGTTATTCAAAAAAAGATATTTCATGTAGAATAGACTTTGTCTATTGATTAGTAGCTTAGAATTTCCCTCATTTTTTGTGATGAAAAAGTCAGATTGTACTACTTGCTTGCATTGAGTCTAGCAAATCGAGATCGATTAGTCGATCTCTCGATGTTGACTAGGGCTCAATGCGAGCAAGAACTGGGTTGTTCAAGTGTCAACTGAGTCATGCCAGTTACATCCGATCATTTGAGAATGTGGGAATTATAGAATAGCATGATATATATATATATATAGAGAGAGAGCCGAAAGGAAACATACGGATGAAGGAAGTGTTCGAAGAGCCAAGCCCTCAAAACGTTGACGGAGCGTTCAGGCAAGCCTCTTTGTGGTCTCCAAGCCTCTTGTTCCATCATACCCATTTGGTGAAAAGCCCTTTGTTTCCTTAGACTTTGCTCCAACACCTTAAGCCTCGGCGTCTCTCCCTTTGTTATCCCGGTTCCTCCCGTCACATCCTTCTCCCCAAGCAACTCACAACTATGCTTCAGTTGTGCCTGTATCCCGTCTTTCAGACACCGGAAGTGCCTTGACATTGCCTTTTGCGCTAGTGCAGTATATGGAACCGCGGCTCCAAAACCCATCACCATATCAAATGAGTTCACCACCATTTGCATTTGCTCACAATAATGGTTATACCTTCTCTCTACCTACATATATTGACACAAGCAAAACACAACAAGCTCAATTGGTCAATTCTAAGAGATTGCATTTTGGTGTCATCGGTTGTAGTGAGTATGAAGGAAGGGAAGAGAGAGGTTTAGGAGGTTGTGATGTTGTTTTCACTCAACTACTAGTACATTGGAAGAGACAAAAGAGGTGCATTAGAATATAGAGAATGATTTGTAGAAGCTACATATGTAAGAAGAGGTTCAATTTTGCTACCTTGCTATAGGAGGTTGGTACGTGCCTTCCTTGTTTGACAAATTAAACTATATGCTAACCCTAAAAGAAGCCAAAATAAATATAAAGAATGTGGTACCCAACAAGGAGAATACTTAATTGCACTAAAAGGCTATAGTAATTTGTCCGTACATCCTATGAAACTATAGGTCACTTTAAGCTTATGTTTTTCTTGTTATGTAAAAAGGGAGGTGTTTGGTGGTAGATGCATGTTTTGAGCAAATGAAGTTGAAAAACAAAATCATCAAATAGGGCTAGTGGAGGAACTTAAAGGATTGTATTATGTAATGTAATGGAACAAGCAAGCTAGACAAGTCAACATAAATATATATATACGTAATCAAAGAACGCAAGTTTCACCAATGAGGATATTCCTAATTTAGTTGTTATAAAAAATAAACAACACTAATGTTGTTTATATGACATTGCCGGCAATCCGTAGTTGAAATCTCCAATTGTTTGGATGTTTTTTTTTTTTTTTTATCTTTCCCACATATTTTAACGATAGTAGTTTAATAAGTAAAGATTTGGTCTTGACTCTTGAGAGAAAGGAAGAAAAATGAACCTCATCAAGCATTGTTGCAAGTTTGACCTTTCTCCTTTGATGCTCCATTCTATCCGCCGGCGACAGGCTTTCCGTCGTCGAACCACCACCACCGCCGCCACTAGTACTCGCCGTCGTCGTTGTATTCGTGTTTGCATTGGCACCACTCTTCTTAAAATGGCCTCTTCCCACGCTACAAAACTCCTCCAACAACTCTTGGGAGGGCCTAGTGTACTTGGAGTTCCTTAGCACATTGACCGCGGCCAAGGAAAACACCGAAGACGACGTCGTTGGGAGCCCGAAATGGACTTGTTGTTGGTAAGGATTGGCGGCGGCGGCGGAGGTGGCGGCGGTGTTATTGTTGAAAAACATCTGCTCCTCCTCCGCCTTGGCCGCCTCCAATGAGGCGAGGGACAGCGAAAGCCGCTGTCCCTCGCCAACCCCCTGGGCGCCCGGGATCCACGTGAACTCGGGCGTGTGGAAGCCCTGGGCGTCTGGGATCAGCGCGTGGGCCGAGGAGCCGTGTGGCGGCGGCGGTGGCGGAGACGGGTTTGTGAGAAAATGATGCATGACGGCCGAGTTGCCGCCGTGCATCATTTGAGGGTTTTGTTGTTCCACGAGGCCGAGAAGCTCGGCCGCAGCCGAGGATCTTGCGCCCCCGAAATCGAACATCTCCGATAACATTCCGGCGGAGTCGTAGGAGGTGAAGGCGGTGGGCGGCGGCGGGAACGAGAAGAACCCGCCTCCGCCTCCGCCTCCACCGCCACCTTGTGACGTCGGAATATTAGACGACGTCGTTTTGTCCCTAAAATTAACCGGAGCCGATATGCCCATCACGTTGGCCGTTTCTCTTCCGACTTCGTCTCCAACGTCGCCGTCGTCTAGCATCCTCTTTATCCGGATTCCAATCAACTCAACGCCGATCGATATAATTAAATTCTTGTTCTTGGTTTACATCTGCGTGATTGTCACACAAGCGAATATTATACACCTATCGCAACCCTATGTTACCCGGAAACTCCAACAGGGTGGCGTTTTCCAACTCGGAAACTCGTTTTTACACTAAGAATACAGAAACCATGAGTTTCCCCATTTCCGTTTCGTTTCTTTTCCCGTTTCCGCTTCCGTGTAACATAGTCGCGACCTTACAAACAAACAAACAATTGAAGAGAAATTGAATATACCTGAGGGTTGAGGAGAAGTAATTAAGGTTTCTTGATGAGATAACTTCACTTTCTGTGAGTATGGTTTACTGTTGTTGTTGTTGTGAGTTTGTATTGTTGTACATGTATCTTTTTCTGTCTTTCCCTTTCTGTTTCTTGTTGGATTTCTCAGCAATCGCCCTCTAAGGAAAGAGATCGATATGGTTTGTGAGAGAGCGGAAGAAACAATAAATTTTAAGGAATGGAGGATTTGGTCTGCAGTTTTTTATCTCTCTGCCCCTTTCTCATACAAAAAACACAACCCAAAGAAGAAGGAGACGAGGACAATTATTTATTTGGGTATTTATTAATGTTTTTATTTTTTTTATTTTTTTGTGTAATAAAGAATATTGTTGAGAGGAGGATGAGAGTTAAGAGAAGAGGTCGCTATTGCTTGTTCCTGTTCACAATTGCTCTTTCACTTTCACCCATGCCCGTTTGGGGTTTAACATGATACGTTTTCATTGCCAAAGTTTATGTTAATTGTTTGTCTCATATGGGCTCTTTGATGTTGGGGCGTGGTCAGGTGAGAATTTTCCTGCTGATCGAGAAGATAATTGAGAAGGTATGTGGGCCGTAGGATCTCAGAAGATCAACGTTTAAGATTTAATACTAGCTAAATAAAAGAAATCCGTAAACATTGAGTGAGTGGAACATCCTCATAATTTATAAGGAATTGAAGTGTTCGTTGTGTTAACAATTCTTCTTTTTCATGGTTGAAGGAAAGAAACGAGTGATGAACTTAAGCGTGCAAGACCGGGAGTATGTAATGATAGGACAATATTTGTAATATGGGAAATATGGGGCTGGATGTGTAAATCTGCCTAAAGCCTTATAAGGCCTAGCTAGCTTGTAAACCGGAGGTATCGAATACAGCAATGGAAACTCCTAACTTTCTCTTCTTGTTATCCTTAACCTTGTTCCTCTGATTCGTCTTCTTTCTCTTCTCTAAATCTCTAATCACTCCTTCTCTTCCTAATCTCTCCTTAATTCTACCCAAATTCTTCGGGATATAACAGAGTAGTACTACCTAGGATGGATGACCTCTTGTTAAGTTCATGCGTTGGCATGAGATAATGGTTTTAGGGGCTCGGGCTTTACTAAGACATGATCGATATTTTATGTGGGAAATGTGTATTTTGAGACTTAGCGTACATAATATTATCATTGATGAATGATCTTCTACATTGATGTGCACATTCTTCTAACTCAGAATGTCTTTTTAGCAACGAAAACGTAAACGAAATGAAAGCGAACATAGTTTATATTAACATTGTGATACATAAACCATATAGATTGAGTTATTTCCCTTTTAAGATACAAACTAGTATCAGTCCCGTGCCTTGAAGGCACGATTTTGATATAACTAAAAACTTAGTTTAAATTTTATATAATGTTACTAAAAAGAATATTTTGTTTTTCGAAAAATAACTAACGTGCAAATATTATGTGGAATTTTGGACATAAAACGTGCAAATTTTCTAGAAAATCTTATTTGTAGAAAACATGCAAATATTTATTTTTGTAAAAATAAATAATATAAAAAATTAGTAGATAAGAAGTTTTATTTAAAAAAAATCTAAAGTCCCTAGCATACCGATGATAAATTACTATCAATAGGGATGAATAAAAATTATGAAGCTTACTATCAATAGGGATGGATAAAAATTACTATCAATAGGGATGGATAAAAATTAAACTTACTATCAAAATTTCTCTGTCAAAAGATTTCTAGCTTTAGTATGATAAAGATTAAAGTATTATAAACTACTGAGAAACGACTTTAAATTTATATAAAATCTTTAAAAGTCAAAAATAAATACGGGACTAATACGGGACTTAAAAAATAATGGGCATTCAAAAAATACCGTGGATATTTAAATAATCTATCAAAATAATATTGTGGATTTAAGATTTTTCTATCGTGCATTTAAAAGATTTAATAAATACGGGACTGATAGTAATTGGAATAAGTTTTTTTATGATAAAGATTTTTAGTTGTAATACGGTAGTTCTATAAAAATCTATCAAGGAAATTGCTATTTATGATAAATGACCATCATGAATTAGTATACGGTAGTTTTTTTTTATTAATTAAAATGAGAATCGATAAGAAGAAATCTAATATGGGGTCTACAATCAAATCTCAACCAATCAAATAAATTGAATTATTTTAATAAAAATGAGTGATGCGGTCCAATGAGGAGGTGACACGTGTCGGACTAAATATTATTTCTAACCTCCGCTTTAATATATAGTTATGATGACCACAACCACAAGCATTCCCTTTCACCTGATCCATTTGCCTTTTCCGGTTTATTGTGTTCCAAACATATATACTCCGTACATACTTATTTTGAATGAAATGGTAATTCATTCCGGACATTTATTTTCAGATTATTCTATCAAGTAAGGTCGATGATAATTAAGTAACTTTTTATTAGGCTAACACTATTCTTAAATACAAATTTTAAGACCCACCAAAAAATTACAAATTTTAAGGAGGTTATGATATATGTAATAAGTAATAAAGTATTTATGTTTGGAGAGCACGGCTCAAGCTTGATGTATAGATTACTTAGATTTACATACATTTTAAATTATAACCCTTTTATGCTTATAAATGAATTAAACTATGGAAAAAAAAGGTGATGATTTGTTTTATATGAAATTCCGAAATAGACCCTCGTCACGACTTGGCATCTGATCTTTCATTTATGGTTTTACTTTTATGCTTGATTACATATGAAGCAGGACCACCATGTAAAGCTTAGAAAGAGTCACGTAGCTAGGCAGGACCAGTGATACATTTTATTTCTTTTTGCTAAAAACAATAGAGAATAATCAATCAAAGTCTAATCGTACGTGCCATGTTTTCTTTTTACTCTTTTTTTTTTCTAGGGGTATGGTTTTTTAGAGAATTAAATATTTATTTTTTTGGTCGGAAGAGAACTAAATATATGAGAGTCGAAAATAAAAGATTCGATATAAAAGAAATACATGGGAGCAAATGGTGTTGCGTCTTCAGAAAAGTAGAGAACATTCCAATGGTAAGCACCTTAAATTTGGACTCATTGAAACAACTATCGGTATTCGAAGGAAATCCGATAATTTTTCAAATTCACAACCGTCGAAACACCACACAAAAAATGCGCACAAAATGAACCACGTACAACCTGTCTAAGGTACAATTAAGTCGATCTTCTTTATATGCGAAATAGATAAATATGTGAGTTATTTACTTTGTTCCTATAAAAAGTTTGGCCTTATTATACTTTTGGTTCAAAAACACTTCTAAACCAAAAACTACTTTTATGTACCTTGAAATGCCTTAAAAAATTATTAATATTCAAACAAAGTGTAGGCGGGCATAATTCCATATCAATTAGTTAGCATTTATTTCTCTATCTTATTTATTTTGTTATCCATATTTATTATGCTTTATCCTTTAATAGGGTAGTTACTCTAGTTAGGATATTATTTATGGAGGAGAATCTTATCTTCGCCTGAGATAAGATATTTGGTTGACATAGGGAGCAAGGCACTGCCCTAACCCTAGTGGGCCGATCCCCTAGGCGTGCGCCCCCCTTTGTCCCTCTCCTCTATAAATACACATGTATACCATGTGGAAGGTAAGCTCTAAGTCATCGCTCTGCCTGACGCCTTTTAATTGACATTGTACCTATTCTGACTTAAGCATCGGAGGTGGATTAGGGGTCGCTCGCCCCTATGTCCATTGTTTTGCAGGTCATTGAAGGTGAAGAGGCTAGGAGAAGAAGCTTGGAGAAGAAGGTCATTGAAGAAGGAGTTGAAACTTGTACACGGCATATTTTGTGTACTAAAATTTGGCGCCGTCCGTGGGGAACGAACTGGTTTTTGACCTTCGTAAACCCTACGAGAACCGATCCGAGGAGGCTATGGATCGCTTGTCCACGAGCCCGGATCGAGACAACCTTGGGGCAATCGATTCGCCTTCCACAGCCCCAGAGTCGCGACCGCGGGTTCACAACCCGCGACCGCGGATCGCCACCCGCGACCGCGGGTCGAGGCCAAAGCACGCGAACTCCGGAATTCGTTCAGAGGACGAATCCCAACGCGCGTTGAACCCGATATTCGCTCGGGAGGATAGACCACATCGCAGTCGGACCTTGGATTGTCGATCCAAGAGGTTGCCCTAATCAAGAATCATTGTTGATTATCGATCCAATGAAAACCCTAGGTTGAGGGCAACGCTAATCACAATCGCATGTACGTAATGGAGGGATATACGTATGAGCATACGGAACTGGTCGCTAGAGCCCGGGGTGGGCGAGCGGTCGGTCTGATCCGTTACCCCAACCGAGCTGGGCCACGCCGTCGACGAAACCCTAAACGATTGGATGATTGCACCTGCGGTGCGCGGTCCAGGGCCTTGCGAGCGCGGGCCCACGTCGTAACGAACTCGGCGCGAGTTCGGAAGAGGGTTTCGGGATCGGACACCTGGACCTGCGGCGCGCGGTCCAGTGTCCTGTGAGCGCGGGCCCACGGCGTAATGAAGTCGGCGCAAGTTCGGAAGAGGGTCTCGGGATCGGAGCCGATCCCACCGCACAAGTCTTCGCTCGTCGCCAGGAGCGAGCTGCACTATAACCGCGAGCGCGGTGGCAGACGCAGACAAGGCGGCGAAGAAGGAGGAGCTCGCGAAGAATCGCAGTCTGGGGCAGAACCGCGGGCGCGGTTTCACTACAGAGAATGTAACCTTTGTTCTGGGGCAAACCGCGACCGCGGGTCCATCACCCGCGACCGCGGGTCGGAGACTGACAAGATTACCGATCGTGCTTCCGACTCACTTTTCGGGAGCTACGCTTAACTGATTTGGACGATCCGCATATCGCCGGAAAGAGGAGGAGATAAGCCACAAATTATCTTCAGAAGTCGAAGCGAGAATCCTACTCGAAGTCAGTCGAAACTGGGCACGAACAGCCCAATCCAGAAATCAAGTTCTTTGGCCCCGCGTTGCAGACGAGCGCGCGGTACGCCTCCGGCACCCATCGGTCCGCACGACACGAACGATCGCTAGAGCCCGGTGCGGGCGAGCGGTTGGTCCAACCCATTGAGGTGTCCAACGCAGGGGCACGACGAAGCAAGTATTGGATCTTGTAAAGGCTCGGAGCCCACCAGGGCAAGAGATCGTGAGCATGATCGTTCGTCCCTTCGCATCCAAGAGCCTTCGCATGACCACGATAGCTCGCTAGCCCACCTGAACGGTGCACGCGGAACGAGAGAGGTGGTCGGGTTGAGGGATGTCGCGGGACCAACGAGCGACATGACGGGAAAAGATCGGGCTCATAAGGTCGAGGGCTTGATCGCTGCTCAACAATCAACGCGGAACCTACGACGCTGTAACAGTCCGTGTGAGCTCCACGATGGTCGGAACGAGATGATTCAAGAAGCGCTGGAAAGTAGACTCTGAATGCTACGTTTCTAGTTCACACATCAGAACCGGAAACTCGTTGCATCCGGGTCGAAGTCGCGCCGCAAGAAACCGCAACCCGTTTCACGAACGGGATGGCAAGGCGAACTTCCGACCAATCGTCCAGGAGCTACACGCATCGGAATCGAACGATCCACACATCAATGGAAAGAGGAAAGAGCAACCTTCGAGTCATACTTAGACGTCAGCCCCAGAAACTCTCTCGACGAGGGTCAAAAGGGCGTCCGAAGGCTTCTGTCCTGCAGAAAGCGCAGAACAGGGAAGCCTGCTCCTAACTCTTCGTTCGGGAGTTAGAGACATCGAAAGATGGCAGCCTTATGTCTCTGGAAAGCTGAAGAAATCATCTACAAGTCTTCTCTTGGCGTCGAGACCGGAATCGCACTCCAACCGGCCCGAAATCGCGGCCTAAAACAGAGCAGTCTTGCTCTAGTAACAGCGTCGCACTGCTTTATTGTGCAGGCTCGTTCGTGAGCTATGATCGTCCGATCGGGACGATTCAGGATGTTTTGGAAATCTTAGAGAGCGCACTATCTTTCGTCTTCAAGAGCCAATGCTGGAAGCTCGCTCCAATTGGCTCGAAATCGAATACGAAAAGGGGTATGCGAAGGGACAACCGACCCTCCTATGAAAGAGATTGCTTTCATAGAGGGATTGCGGGTTCCGAGCACCCTCCCAAGAACGATGGTGTGCCCACAGCGGAGTGAGGACACCAAGGCTCGCGTGGTAGGAGCATCTGACCCCTGCGGTAACCGCTTACCCGCTCCAATCTCTGCTGACGAAATCGAACCTCCGCGAAAGAGTCGCAGGGTGGTCTGTCGAGCGGGGGCAGCATGACGTCAACTTGCATGCCCAGAGCCGACATCGAAAGACCAGCCTTGACCGACTTCAAAACACGCTATTTGGTTCGAATTCGGCTACGAAAGCCGTGAGCGTATGACCGGGAGCTGCGGGCGCGGGGAACCCTCAGAGAGCCTTGAAGAGTCCTATGGAACGAACCGCAAGCACGGGCAGCACACCGCGAGCGCGGTAGGTGCAAGGGGAAACCACCAAGACATGCCGAGCGTCCTACGGAGCGCCACTAAGTGGGTCATGTTGCGATGCGCACACCCACGAGGGCCACGAACCTTCCGAGTTGGCAACGCGATGCCTCGATTAGCCATGGGGAGCGCATCCCGATAATGGCAAGGCTCGGAAAGGCCCGTGTGTTATGGCTGCGGAATTAGGACGGGGGCATATGGGCTAGTGCTTTGCACTTAAAACATTGCTATAAAAAAGAAGTTCTACCAATGATTCAAGTACTATTCGACATATTGCCAAGGGCGCCCGCCTTTTTGTTTTTTAACTCATCGACATTTCAAACATGTTTTGTTTTTAAATCCGCGCGGAAACGTTTTCTCGTTTTTACCCTCATGTTTTCTTGTTTTGCAATACTAGAATCAAGTACTTGAAGGGGTTAAGCCCGAGCCATTGGTAGACGAAGGCCCTACGATACGCATGCGTAGGAGTTGCACGGATCCCGTATTTATGGAATACGGATGTACGAATATACGAATATACGAATATACGATTGTACGAATGTACGAATGCATGAATATACGAATGAGAGCACCTAATCCGCATGGCCACTCACCGCTTAAGCTCTGGCCCCCATACATGGGATAGTACAAGGTACACGCGTATAGGGTTTCGGAGGGGGCAATTGTAGGCGAGCATAATTCCATATCAATTAGTTAGCATTTATTTCTCTATCTTATTTATTTTGTTATCCATATTTATTATGCTTTATCCTTTAATAGGGTAGTTACTCTAGTTAGGATATTATTTATGGAGGAGAATCTTATCTTCGCCTGAGATAAGATATTTGCTTGACTTAGGGAGCAAGGCACTGCCCTAACCCTAGTGGGCCGATCCCCTAGGCGTGCGCCCCCCTTTGTCCCCCTCCTCTATAAATACACATGTATACCATGTGGAAGATAAGCTCTAAGCCATCGCTTTGCCTGACGCCTTTTAATCGACATTGTACCTATTCTGACTTAAGCATCGGAGGTAGATTAGGGGTCGCTCGCCCCTTTGTCCATTGTTTTGCAGGTCATTGAAGGTGAAGAGGCTAGGAGAAGAAGCTTGGAGAAGAAGGTCATTGAAGAAGGAGTTGAAACTTGTACACGGCATATTTTGTGTATTAACACAAAGGCTACTCCATTGTCATATACTCCACTCTAGGATTATAATTCATCTTTAAATTCATCAAAAAAAAATCATCTTTAAACTAAATTGTTCAACTTCCTCCAAATTATAATTCTCTCATCCCTCATCAAATTCTTAGCCCTCCGCAACTCGTAAAGAGCACCTTGTTGTTAAACAAGCATCTCATCCCTCTTAAAATAGTAAATTAACTAGTATTAGTCTCGTGTTTTGAATGCATGAATTTTAATTAACTAAAAACTTAGTTTAAATTTTATATAAAGTTATTCAAAATATTAGTTTGACATAAAATCTTCTATTATTTTATTTAACTTGTTTCTTATGGGATTGATTTTAATGAAACAATATTTCTGCTATAATATATTCTTTTAATTGAATAAAGATTTGTAGAATTATAATTTTTGTATATGGATTGAATGCTCTTAATATTTGTAGGACTTATTTTAATGTTTATGGATTATAATTTTAATTATGAATTTAATTGGAGTTGACATATGTTTTTTTCATATTATTATTTTAAAAATCTTGTTAAAGGGCACGATTTTATAAATAAATTAAGATTGATTGAAATTAGTAGATAAGAATTTTTGAGAAAAAATATGTATAAAATTTAAAGTTTAGTTTTGTTAACAAAAAAATAAAAATGGAAATTATTAGATAAGAAAAGTTCTAATGTGGTGTCTATAATGAAATTTCAACCAATTAAACAAATTAATTTATTTTAATAAAGATGGGTGATTCGGTCAAATGACAAGTTGACACGTGTCGTGCTAAATATTATTTTTAACCTCCGGTTTAATATATAGTTATGATTTTGAATCCAACTCTTATTTGACTTCAATAGAAAAAATTGGGTAACAAATCAATGTTAATTTTTTTCATTGCCCACTATATCATAATAAAGCTACTTGTAGTTGTAATGTTGTTCCCATGGAAATATTTCACCAGTATATATGTTGCTTAGTAGACCTTTATTTAACGACAATAGGGCTATTCATCATGCTTATAAAAAAATCGATGCTTTAACCATGATGAGGAAAATGCCACTCTTCTATCCTATCTCCTTGAAGTAAAGGCAAATCAAGTGCATATATATATATATATAATGGCGTGGTATAGTATGTTTTGACCTTGTTCGTGAAGATTGGAAGGAAGTTAAATGTTTGTAAGGCTTTATCAAGAAAAGACCAAATGAGAGAATCGAAAGTTGTATGTAATTAAATTTTAATGACATAACATGGTGAGATACCTGATCGGTTGTGATGGTTGAGGATATCACGGCAAATGAGCACATTGTGACGAAGAGAGTGTTTGGGGACAAAGACGCCTAATGAGTTTTCGATTAGACAAGAAAGGGAGGCCTTCATACTTCGATTAGCCGGGATCTTAGAAATGACCTTGTAAATTGTGTTGCAACACGCTATAGGGAGGGGTCCTTGGAAAAGGTGGATTTTTCAACTTTCAGAATGAGAGAGATTATAGCGTGGTTGACTAGCTTGAAGAGATTCCCAAAGCCGAAGACATTCATGAGTGCTTCTAATGTGTCTCATTGTAATTCGCCAAGTTTTCTTTTAGAAGAGGGCGTTGAAACCATCCGATCCTAGAGTTTTACAATCCCAATGGAGAAGATAAAAAATTGGATTTCAAAGGAGGGTAATAGACTTAATCACGTCAGGCGGGATCGATGACAGGGCCTTGATCGATATGGGCTTAAGAGAGAATGAAAGGTGAGTGGTATGATTGCGGTCAAGGAGATTATAGAAGTGATCCCGCAGTTTCACAATATGAAGAGGGTTTATTATTAGACTATTATTAGGATTTTTTAAATATATATTGTAATTAAAATACTACTACTTATGTAATATAAGTTTCTTACAAAAAAATGAAATTTGTGCAATTATTAAACTTTCACTACTTGGCAGTAGACTATTATTAGCCCGGCCACCCCTATAATTCCGTGCCCGGGTCACAGTTCAACTAGGTCTTCTATTTTGTTTCCTTAGTTTTTCATTGTTTCAACACTTGCATCATATAGTCTGATCACACACCATAAGAACACTAAACCATAAAACAGTGACTATCTTTTTATTTTGGTTCAAACCGTGAAAGAACTAATTTTATAGGTAGAAATCTTGTACGTATGAACTTTACGTAGGTTTGGCCGTTTGGGCCATGCCCATGCATAGCGCATTTAATGCTAAACTGTTGATGGAGTATGGGTTTTAAAACACTAAATAAACCAATATTCAGAGGGGTAAAAATAATAACAACACACATTATAAACTCAAGTATATTGAAGATTTTATTTTTTTCATTGATTTTCATAAAATAACTTATATATCTTCTTGATATATTATCCAATTTCCTTATGTATACTTAATATCTTACTCAATTCTATATCCTTATACGAATAAGGAAATTGAATGATTTTCTTTTATATTCCTTACAATTTTTTTCTTATTAATTAGTATACATTTTTGTCATTATTGAAGTATACATTTTTGTCATTATTGAAGTATACATTTTTGTCATTATTGAATCTTGAAGAATAGTGAAAAAGAATTCACATGTGTCAATAGTACATTCATTAATAATATAAGTTATAATATAACTATTTTAGAATTAAAATTGTATGAATAAAAATACATATATAGGTCAATAGGTTCGGACTTTGGTCTATTGGATTTGGATTATAAGTTCCCGAGTTAAAAGTGTATTCGTATCAAAACTCGATCTCAAATCGATTAATTCGGTTTTGTATTTATATTACCCGTACATGGTACGGGGTTTGTACTAGTATTGAATAAAAGCGGTCACTTTTTTCGATCTCAAAGGAAGATCACAGGTGTAGACTAAAGAAAGGGACCAACATTCTCATGGTTTGGACCAAATAACACTAATGCCAGGCTAGCTAATACTCCAAAATAACTACGGAGTACGTGCTATGGACCTATATGGGGAGATTCGGACCACCCTACAAGGACTAGTAGAATATAATTTATCAATGGATTTTCTAACCTATACTACTCTTGGATTAACATCTTAAAATAGAAAGAGTTGTTGTTTGTTTAATTTTTTTTACGGCGGATTTATGTATTTCATTTTAGGGTTTTAGTTTTCAAAATCAAAAGAATTATAAAGTTAATCGTGTTAGAGCAAAAGTAGTATCAGGATGTGTGACCTCTTGGGAAATCCTCGGGGTGGTATGAATAACGTTTCTAGAGCATCGGGTCTTACAAATGGTGTTAGAGCCGACTTTGGGTTACGAGGTGGCTTGGTCCGGAGGGTGCATGGTCGATCACTCGATTCAAGGAACTATGAAGTTAATCGTGTTAGAGTAGGAGTAATACCAGAATGATTGACCTCTTGAGAAATTTTCGTGTTGACATGAAATAATGCTTATAGAGCCTCGAATCTTACACAATATCACGTACTTCATCTAGAAACTAGTCCAAAAACCCAGTCTAATATACGAATCCAATAGATAATCTTATATACTAGCCTATTAAGCTTATATACGAATCCAATAGATAATCAATCCAAGGCATGAGAGGTTGTACATATATAGCCCACATTAATCAATCCAAATATTTAGCACTCCGAGTGCTATATATTCAAGAAAGTGAAAGGCCGTCTAAAAGTAATTTTTAATTTTTAGCATTTTGGAAGTGAGGAAAAAAGAAAAAGACACGAGGTGGGTGGACAAAAAGGCAAAGGCACCCATTGAGGGTTGAGAGAAAACGACGTAAAAATACAGCGAAATTATTGAAAAAGCACACACACACACTATAGCAAGTAGCAAGAGCTTAAGCCAAGCTTGCATTGTTTCATTGATCGAAATGTGACAAATACATAAATAATATATAAATATATAGTACATGGCAATATATGGCATGCAAATTAAAAAAACCGCGACGGAGAAGGACAGTAGTCGTTGCTGCTGATGTGTGAAGATCGAGTGGTCCACGTGGCAGCTAGGATCCCCATCCGGCAAGGGCTGGCCATGGCCACGTGGGCGCCGGTGGTCCTAGCTAGCCACCGCGACGGTGACTCCTGTAACGTCAATCGGTTGCCACGTGGACCGTGGTCGCGACGGCGACAGGCTGTAATTTTTGGGGGCAGGGAAAAGGAAAAAGGAAAAGCCCACTCCGGACCGGACCGGACCGGACCGGACCGTGTGTATTGAAAGCTGGGTGCAGAGAAAATGGCATGGGCGTGCATGGCCACTGCGGATCTGCGCACTGCCCGCCGCTGCCCGCGCCTTCAAAAACATTCAGAATAAATCTCTGAACTAATTTGTTTTCTTACTTCCATCATCATCACTCTATATAAATGTACATTCTTACATTTTTTTTTCTTATACTCTTACACATACGTACGTTGTAAATCAGGTTATATAAAGGTTGTTGCGTAAGTTTAGATCAATTCAAAGGATCAACCATTAGAATTTTTTTCTACAGATATATATTATTAAATTTTATTGAAAATAAAATTTATTTATTCTACATATATACAATTTAAAATAAAATTTATTTATTCTACATATATAAAATTTTATATTTATAATAAATCGGATCAATTCAATGAATTCAAGTCAAGTTCGAATTTGAACCCAACCAAAAGTATTTGGGTAATCAAGTCCAGTTACTTTTTTCCCTTGACTCACTGATTTTTGGATTGGGTTTCGACTATGACGGTAGAATTTAGTGATACATTGTATTTTTTACAATGTTACTATGGTTTGATACATTTTATGAGTATTTTATGATAGAATTCTGATATTATATGAGATCAAAAAATTTAAAACTAGTGAGGAAATCAAAATTTTAAGACAAATTGAAGAGAAAAAGATCGTTTGTATAAATCACGAGTTTTGTTTTATTTTTACGAATTCAAAACACAAAACTAGAAACTCATATACTTACTGAACAAACCCTAAATTAAGCATCTCTTGGATCGAATTAAATTCCACACATTTATGATAGAATTCTAACATTATTTCTCTTGGATCGGGGTAGGGTTCGCTGGCGTTCTTCGGCGTGTTAGTGGGGCGTCCGCGGGTTCGGTAGGGCGTGGGCAGGCGTTGTTTCCTTTGCTGTTGTTGGTCTGCTGTTGGTGTCTTCGTTGCCGTGTCCGCGGGTTCGGTAGGGCGTGTGTGCCGTCGTCGTCGTGGGTTGTGCCTGCGGTGGGGTTGTTTGGCCCCGTCGTCTTTGTCGTCGTTGCGGTGTGCCAGCGTGTGTTGTGTTTGGGTCGGTCGTCAGTGTGGGTTTGCTGGTGTTGTTTGTTTTCCTTGCTGGTGCAGGTTTGCTGTGGGTTGTGTTTGTTTTGTCTGTTGTGGGTTGCTTCGCCGGTGTTGCTAGTGTTGGCCAGTGGAATGTTTTTCTCTAAATTGCAATTTCAGGCAATCGGTGGTTTCTTGTTTGACTAGTTTGATTGGCTAGTTTGATTGGCTAGTTTCTGCCGTCTTGCTTGTTTGGTGAGCTGTTGTGCAATTGAGTAGTGGTTCTTTGCTTGTTTGTTTATTCATGGCCAGTACCGATCGTTTTTTGTGCCCTTTTAAAGGCTTTGATGGGTGTAATAGTGGAGGTGGTAGAGGGCTGTCCAAGAAGTATTTTATTGCCCACTTGGGAGCACGACATTTTAATTCGGTGGATTTGACGGCTTCTCACAAAGCTCGGGTTGAAAGTGACTTAGGCCTTTTTTCTTCTTTGGACTCCGTGCTTCATCAGGCTGGTGTCTGGCTTTGTGGTGAGTGCTTGCGGATTCATACGTTTAGTAAGAATTGTAAGCATGTTGATGGTGTTGTGGTCCATGCACCCAGTTTTGATGATGTTGCGATCCTTGGTATTTCCAAACCGCCTAGCCCTGTTGTGTTGGTTTCTGATGGTTTGGTTGGTGAGGCTGATAGCACTTCTGTTGTTCCTTCTCAGTTGTCTTGCCCTGGGGCTGCGCTTGTTTGTTTTGACATTCATCTCCTTAATCGTGTCTTTTCCAAAAAGTTACGTACTGTTAAGTGTATACCCCCTAAGTTGAGACTTGGCTTTGCTAGAGTTTTCCTTAGCGCTCTTGACAAGGTCTTGGCGAGCCCGAATGACATATCAGCTTGGGTGCAGCTCCTTATTTTGCCTAGCTGTATTTTGACTTCTTTTGTGCCTGCTAATAGGGCTCAACGGCGGTCGGGAGAGCGGGAGCGGTGTCAGTTTGATTCTATTTCTCGCGCCCTTTGTCGGTGGAAGGATCCTTGTGATAGGCTGAATTTGGTGGTTGATCGGTTGTCTGAGGTGGTGTCTCTATCTAGGGGTGTGACAAAGTCAAGAAGTCCTGATGAAGTTAACCTTTTCCAGTGTAAGCGTAAGATTGGGGACGGACATTTCACCGCTGCTATTAAGGTCCTAACGTCTTCTGGAGTTGCCCCCTCTTGCCCCGACACCCTTCGTGAATTGGAGGACAAACACCCCTTTGCCCCTCCTCCGGTTTTTCCGTCCTCCACGTTGGATGAGGGCTCTCTCTCTGTTAGCAAAGACGTGGTGCTTACCAGGATCCATAGTTTCCCTAAGGGGACTTCTTGTGGTCGGGATGGGCTTAGGGCTCAACATTTTGTTGATATTCTAGGAGGGGCTGCGTCTGCGGTGGCTGATGATTTGTTAGGATCGATCACCGGGGTTGTTAACTTGTTCCTGCGTGGCCAGTGTCCGAGCCAGTTAGGTGAGTTCATTGCTAGTGCCCCGCTGACTGCCTTGGTTAAGCCGGGTGGTGGTTTGCGCCCTATTGCCGTTGGCACTGTTTGGAGGAGGCTTGTTTCCAAGGTTGCTTCGTCTATGGTTGGCCCCTCTATGAATCATTATTTGGAGGATTTTCAGTTTGGAGTGGGCGTCCCTGGAGGGTGTGAGGCGGTTCTTCACTCTGTGAACAGGCTAGTTGAGTCTAAGGGCGAGGAGGTTGGCCTTTCTATGCTTTTAGTGGACTTTAAGAACGCTTTCAATCTTGTTGATAGGAGTGTCTTGCTTCAGGAAACCAGGTTGAGGTGTCCGTCTATTGCTCCTTGGGTTGAGTTTTGCTACTCTCAACCTGCTAGGCTCTACTATGAAGATTCTGTCCTTTGGTCCTGTCAAGGGGTCCAGCAGGGGGATCCTTTAGGGCCTTTGCTCTTTGCTCTAGCTCTACATCCGTTGGTCCAGTCGATTAATCGTGCTTGCAATCTCACCCTCCAGGCTTGGTATCTTGATGATGGCACCATTATTGGAGACACCCTTATGGTCGCCAAGGCGCTTGACATTATTAGATCTGATGGGCCAGCTCGTGGTTTGTTCTTAAATGTTGATAAAACTGAGCTTTTCTGGCCCGTTGAGGATCCTAGGAGTTTAGTGGAGGGTGTTTTCCCTTCGAACATCTCTCGCCCACGCAATGGGGTCAAACTCCTTGGTGGGTCGGTCAGCTTGAATGCGGGTTTCAGCCGGGACTTGGCCTTGAGGAGAGTCTCTAAATCTATTGCTTTAATGCAGGCAGTCAATCGGCTAAACGACCCCCAATGTGAACTCCTTCTCCTTCGTAACTGCGCCGGGGTTGCTAAGTTGTCCTATGCCTTGAGAACTTGCTCCCCTGTGTCTTTCAAGGATGCTCAGGTTCAATTTGATCATGCTTTGCGACTCTCCTTGGAGAAAGTTGTTGCTGCGTCAGGACCAGGTTTTGGTGATTGGCAATGGCGTTTGGCTACTCTCCCCATCAAAGTTGGTGGTCTTGGCATCTTTGCTGCTGGGGATGTTATCCGTTATGCTTTCCTTGCTTCTCGGCTTCAGACAAGCAGTCTACAGGCCAAGATTCTGATGAATACGGATTTAGTCTCTCCGGGTCCTTCCTTTCAGGTTGCTCTTAATGATTTCAATGCCTTCTGTAATGTTGATGCTACCTCCTTCACTACTGTTTCTCCTGCCCCACAAATCATGAAATCCTTGGCAAGGTGCTACTTTGGTGTTGTTGAGAGAAGTCTCGTTGATAGGTATAGGCTTGGCCCGAGGGAAGTTGCCGTTCTTAGTAGTATTCGTGCTCCTCATGCACAAGATTTTTTGTTCACTATCCCCATTGTTGGTTTGGGACAAAGGATGAACCATCGCCAATTTCGCTCTGTGTTATGCTACAGATTGATGATACCTCTATTTCCTGATGGCAGTATTTGTCCGAGTTGCAACGCTCCTAGGATGGACAAATGGGGGGATCATGCTGTCCACTGCTCTAGTGAGGTGGGTGTGAAGTTCAGGCATAATCTGGTGCGGGATATTCTTGTTGATATTTGTGCCAAAGTTGGGGTTGCGGTGCGGAAGGAGGCTCCTATGGGGTTCATCTCGGAAAATGGACAGGATCTCAGGCCCGCTGACCTTTTACTCTATAATTGGCATCAGGGGAAAGACGCATGTGTGGATGTGACTGGGGTCTCCCCCTTTGCTGGTATGGGTGCGAGTTCTTGGGCGCCCGGGTTGGCCTTGCACAACGCCGTTGAGAAGAAAAGGAGAAAATATGAGTCCAAATGCTTGGAGCACGGATACAAATTTATTCCCTTTGCTTTTTCTACTTTTGGGGAGTTCGATAAGGAGGCCTTGGATACGTTATCACGGATTAAGTCTCTCGCTGTTAGTCACTCTAACAATGTTAGAAGTGGTTCTTTTGTTTTTCATAGGTTGAGTTTTTGCATTCAGAAAGGTGTGGGAGCTCAGCTTGTTTCTAGGCTTCCATCTAACTTTATGTAATTTGCAAGTTACAATCAGAAATAAGAATTATTAAAAAAACAGTTCTATAAAAAAAATAGAAGATGCATTATGGATTTCCTGGGCCGTACTATTCGGCCCATTTTAGCCTGTCATTGTTTATTCACGGACAAGCGGCCCAGTGGGCCCAAAACCAGAGAATGGTTTAGAAACCCAATTGCTCATACCATAGACCCTGCCACACTGGATCAATCCTTCTTCGCTGATAAGGAAACAAACCAACCACAAACCGTACCACGCTCGCGATTTGCAGGTGGTGGTGGTGGAGCTGACCGGCGCTAGGGAGCGACCGAGAGGAGAGAGAGATAGTTCGTGAGAAGAGGGGGAAAGAGAGAGTTCGTCACTTAGGGTTTTGCTTTCAGGATCCGAGAAATTTCGGTTTCTAAAGGTAATCCTCTCGAGCGTGCAAACCCTAACTCTTGTTGTAATTAACCTAGGGGAGTTACGAATTACGATTCCTTCGATCGGAGGCTCAGTTAGGGTTCGTCGTCGTTTTTGAGAGGTTGAAAGGAAAATGGAGGCTTTGATTTGGTTCGATTGTGTGTGTGAGAAAGAGGTGTGCTTATCATTTGCAGGGGCCGAGTGTGAGAGAAAGAGAGAGAGGCGAGCGAATCCGAGGGGAGGAGAGATCACGATTTCTGAGATTGTTTCTTGTAGCTGATAGCCTGCTTAGGGTTTGCTTTGTTGCCAGTTCGCTATGGAGAGGAAGCTCGTGGTACGTGTGTCTTCTTTGTTGAGTTTTGTCTATGGCTTACATTCTTGTTTGAGTTTTATTGTTTGCGTTTTTATTTCAAGGTTTTGGGGATCCCATGGGACGTGAATACTGATGGATTGAAGGAGTACATGATCAGATTTGGTGAATTGGAGGATTGTATTGTCATGAAGGTTTGTCATTGGTTTAAGTTGATTCGGATCGTCTGGTAGTTGACAGTGGAATGAGAATTGACTGCCTTGCATATGTTTGCTCCTCTTGTAATGCTAATTGACTGCCTTGCATGTTGTCGAGCCAGTCTCTCTGAAGTCTGAAATGTTGTTTCCCACTTTCTGAATGATTCCTTGTAAACTCATTTTTGTAATTTTATTCTAGTGTTGGATGTTAGATACTGTCCAAGTAGCTATTGATTTCATAATCATATATAATATAATAATAGTTCTCAATTTTTAAGCTGTGCACCTTTAGGAAGTTTAGATGGCGATTTGTTTCATGTGTAAGTCTTATTTGAAGCTCTTTGCTCACTTCTTGCTTCTTCCCTTTGTAGGAACGGGCAACTGGCCGATCTCGTGGCTTCGGTTATGTGACATTTGCTTCTGAAGAAGATGCAAGGGTATATAAGCTCTTGAGGCTTCAAACCTGTGTGATATTCAATGCGCTCAAATATCAATATTTGTTGCATGACAACTATGTTCAGTTTTGTTGGTTGAATTAGTTTGTTTTCTCTTGATTTCAGAAAGCACTGTTAAGCGAGCATGTCCTTGGCAATCGACAGCTAGAAGTTAAAGTGGCCACACCAAAGGTATCTACTTTTAAGTGTGCCTTGATGACGTATTACGTAACTGAACTCCATGGTTGGATTTTTTTGTTAACAGGTCCAGTTTGTTCTTTAAGTTTCACTTGTGAATTTTATAGGAGGACATGAGGAAAGTTTCCACAAAGAAAATCACGAGGATATTTGTTGCCAGGATCCCACAGTCTGTGAATGATTCTGCATTCCGAAGGTAGTTGGGTTACTATTCAACACTTATTTATAATGTTGTCCATGGTAACAAATGTTTCTTAGATTATAACTGAAATGTTCTTCCTGATTCAACCATGCAGTCATTTTGAGAGTTATGGTGAAATTGAAGATCTTTACATGCCAAAGGTACTTGTTTTATTTAACTTTATAGCTCGGTCATGAACGGGGTTTTGTCTAAAATTGTGTGTATTCAGGACCCTGAAACAAAAGGCCATCGTGGAATTGGATTCATCACTTTCACAAAACATGGTAATGCTCTAAATTGCAGCATTTGTGGTTTTTTGAGTTAGTTTTATATAATGCATGGCGATTTAGAATGTTCTGATGTGCTTGGCCTAAGGCAGATTAAGTATTTTGGTGTTGAATACTGATATAACTCAAAGTAGTTTGAGCAGTGGTGCTTAATGTTTAATACATGAATGCCAGAATTGATGGCTGATAGGACCGTAATGCTGTTAACAATTGAAGAAGAATGCATGGATTAGTTTTTGAACTTAGCATATATATTAGCCAAATTTGTTGTAGATCATTGGATCTTTTGTTCTTGTGTGCTGTTTTTGTAATGGCATGTATAGTTCCATCTTTTTGCTGATTAGAGTGGCTATCTGATAGTTTTGTCTGTTGAAATTCATAAAAGTAGGGATCTAATAAAATGAAGATTGGGAATACACAAAATTAATGGAAATCACTGTAAATTCGGATAATAGAACACCCAACCTTAGGGATTTGAAGGCCACCATGGATAATCCACTAAGCTTCCAGATGAGAACAACTCTCAAACTGGCCTAAAGGAAAATGTCTTACGAGATAATATCTCTGGATGCTGAAAATAAAGCTAGAATTCCATAACGAAGGACTAACAAGATGTTCCCTAACTATCTCATGGCCGTGTGAGATTATCATGACTGTCAGCTAACAAGCTGCCAGATTCCCCAAAAGGATCTACTTGTTAACCTCTTTCCCCCATGTTCTTGTATTTTTGTGCGTAACAGGACCTCACTGGTCATAGCATTTAACATATGTCTTCTATGCCTCATGCATTAACAGAATCAGTGGACAATCTGATGGCTGATACTCATGAATTGGGAGGTACCACTGTGGTTGTGGACCGAGCAACACCTAAGGTAAATGTTCACTCTTCCAGCTTCGTTATCATTCTAGCCTGTCTTGTTCCGATCACAATAAAACTATTTCTTTTGTTTCTGTAGTAAAACCTGCAAATATGGATGAGCCTATTGTCCACTTTCAACTGCACCCATATTCATATATTTGTTGTTGTGATGCAAATGGTTTGTTCTGAAATTGCTGCTTCTTTAGGAGGAGGATTTTCGGCCATTCAGTAGCAGGGGGGCAACTAGTCAAGGAGGTTATGGAGCTTATAATGCCTACATTAGTGCTGCTACTAGATATGCAGCTTTAGGTGCCCCTACCTTGTATGACCATCCTGGATCTATGTATGGAAGTAAGTGTTCTAGTGGCATTCTTTGTTCCACCAATAGGACTGCTTTGATAATCTAGAGCTATATTATATATTTGTTAGGAGGGGAGTTAGCTCGCGGCTCTGGCAGCTCAAAGATATTTGTTGGCCGACTTCCACCAGAAGCGACTGCTGAAGATCTTCGCCAGTATTTTGGTAGATTTGGACGCATAATGGATGTTTATGTTCCCAAGGTGAATTTTAGCCTGGTACTTCGATTATCTATAGTTGGTGTTACATCAAATGCAAGTTGTAAATAATAATATTGATGTAGGATCCCAAGAGAAGTGGGCATCGTGGTTTTGGCTTTGTAACATTTACTGATGGCAGTGTTGCAGACCGAGTTGCTCGAAGGCCTCATGAAATTTGTGGACATCAGGTAGTTACCAAAACTTCGTGAACATCATGTTCCTTGGTTTATAAATTTTAATTCAGAACCGTTATTGGTATAATGATTTTTTGTACAATTGTATCTTAACCTTGTACCTATACTCGAATTGGTTTCAATAAATGGGAAAACCTTATATATTTATATAGATTATGTTGAACAAGTGGTTTGCTTATATTAAAATTTCTGAGCAGGTTGCCATAGATACGGCTACCCCGCTTGATGATGCTGGACCTAGCGGGGGTATGATGATGGACCCTGCAGATGCATTTGGTAGTTATGGTCCAATGCGCACCCCCTATGGTAGAATGTATGGCAGCCTTGATTTTGATGATGTAAGTATATACGGTAATTTGATTCTATACTTTTCCTGGTATCTTTGTGAGTTTCTTGGGTTGCTTTGATTTTCAAATGCTGAAATCTTCCTACATTTTGAATACATAGTTTCAATTTTTGACTGAGATAGTCTATTTTAGTTTCCTAATAGACATAATCAATCAATAATTGAAATGTGTGGCGAGTTCTATGTCTTTGATGTACTATATCATACCTTGCTACAAGTGACTAGAAATTTTGTGCGACCAGTATCAAGGTGATGTTGACATTGATATCCTGTGGCTCAGACTTTCTGGTCTATTCTTTGCTGTTAATGCAAGATGCCATATTTGTATTCTGTCCTATCCTATGGCCCATACAAGTAATTTACCGTAGAGTTATCGTCTCAATCTGGCTGGTTCTGAATTGGCAGCATGTAGTAACTTGGGTGTAGCTATTTAATTGAGGCTTTGTCAATATTTGCAGTGGGGCTATGGATCATATGGCAGGAGCACGAGAGCTCCTCCAAGAGCAGATTGGAGGTACAGACCTTATTAGAGAAGGTTTGAGACGTCGGTCGGAAATACACTACTTTCTGTAATCATTTTCTGAAATGCGCAACATAAACTTGGTTAATCTCTTTACAAGCAATGTTTTTCTTGGTTGTTTTATTTATTGTTGTTCTGATGTTTTATGAGACATTGGAGCATTGTTGCTATTAGTAGTATGTAAGAATTTATATAGCAAGAACTACTGTAGTTGGTTTTCTGGTTGGCTCAATGGGTTTTTGCTCAAGTCTGTGAATCAGTGAGAGCACAGCTCAAAGACCAATTCATAAGTACGGGTTTGATGTCATGCTATGATGACTCTGATAGTTCAATTGGATTAAAAGTTTGATAAATACCAACACGAGAGATAACCACGGACTTGATTTAGGCTCTGTTCGACAGGCCAAGTAGCGGAGAGCGGAAGAAGGAAAACGCTACCAGAATCTAATCCCCTTTGGGAGTACAAGGATGTTGTTTTTTGGATGATTCCGCCTCTTCTAGTGGAATATGCTATCCTCTTCTAGTACAAGGATGTTACTAAGAGTTTGTTGGGTAGTAATTAGGATTAAATTGACCGAAATGAACCGGTTAATTGTTCGTCAATGGAGACGATGCAACAATGCAAGAGCCTATCAACAACGCCGAAGTCTCATCTTGGTGTCGTAAACGCCATCTGCAGTGTAACTTAGTGATTTTTGGTTCAATTGTTTAACCATATGCCCTTAGAGTATAGTTTAAGAACCTCACAACGAAAACATTTGTTGGATTACTTACATTAAAAATTATATTATTTCATAAGTGTTTTTAACATACATGAGAGAAATTGTTTTTCATTATTGTTCTATCCATCATAATAAAGAGGAAATCGTATGAGACAAAGAAAACGAGACAGAAGATCGATAGAGATCTCCGAAAACGATTGAAGATGATAGAGAATGATATCGAGAATAATAATTTCAATCTCCCAAGGCTTCATTTGAATCCCTAGAGAAGATAATTAGTCAAACGTAGATTGTCCCTTTCACTTTCAAGTTTGGGTTGCCTTTATGCCATGTCTAAGTTCAATGGCCTCTGCATCAATTATGGAACACGATCCACAATCTAAATAGTGTGATCTTGTGATATCTCTGCATCAATCATGAACATCATCCGCAATCTACATTGTGATAGTGTGATATCTTATGATCTATCCAAAGCAAAGCTGTGTGGAACCATCAAAGTTTAGTTTCAAAAAATTCAGAATATGTTTTTTTTTTATTCCACCTTAATATCATTATGGTTTCTATTTTCGATGGAACATGTAGATTGTTACCCTCAATAATGCACGTTGAATTCTGACAAATCAGTCTACATCATTAGAATCCGACCAATAAAAGATCTACATCATTATAATGAAGGAAAAATAACCCAAATTTTATTTACTTGATTTTGTGTGCTGTAAAAAGTGTACAATTATTAGGCTCTGTTCGGCACTAGCGAAATGGGTAGCGTGTTCCGTAATAGGGCTGAAATCCTCGAAAAAATAGCACCTAGACTCCGCTAGCATTTTTCTTCTTCCGCTCTCCGCTACCTGCTCAGCCGAACGGAACCTTAGCTCTCACTTCACTTATCAATCCCCACTAGAAAAACCCCAACAAAACCTAAACCCACCTCCCAAATCCATTTCTCTATCTAGTTGTTCCAACAAATTTTAGAATTGACAACACAATAAAACAAACACTAAGAAAAACACTTAAGAAACATTAACCTCTCTCACACTCACTCACTTACACATTACAATCATAATAATGTCATATTGTCATCCAAACCACCTACACCCCTTCCCCAACAGCATTAGAGTGCATCATCGAGTACGGGCCCCTCAACCCCCACGAGGCCCGGCCCACGCAATTACCCGAAGGCCCGCCCGACCCGAAACCCGAGCCCCGCCCCGGACCCGCCATCTCCTCCAACGACTTCACCTCCCTCTTCAAGAACTTGAGGTACCGGACCGCCTCCTCGAGCATCGAAGCCGTGTCCATCTTGGTCCCACCGGGGACTAGCCGTTGCAAGATCCTTATCCGCTCGCTAATCCGCTCGCGCCTGTGTCGAGCCGCCACGCTTTGTGGGTCGCTCGAGATCCGAACGTTCTTCCTCTTTCGAGGCTTCACCGAATCCGGGTCGATCCGAACCGGTTGCATGGCCGCGATCCGGAACATCATTTCCCTCATTGCCTCCATTGGTGAAGAAGAGCCACATCCACCATAGCTTCCACTATAATTTCCACCAATCACCATCTCTTTCGCTTCGTCGTGACCGAATGATGGAATCATCGTAGCCGGAGACGGAAAGTGAGATGTCGGGGCAGCCGGAAAGCTTGTTGCCGGAAACATGATGGCGGTTTCGGGCTCGGGTTCGGGCTCGGAGATGTAAGGAAGATGGTCTTGGAATGGGAAGTTCATAATTTGGTGATGGATCATAGCTAGTATATGGAGAGTGATTGAGGTTATTGAAGAGATGCTTAATTAGGGCTAGAATGATTTGGTTGATTTTTGCAGGGTTTTTGTCAGAATTTTGCAACAGATCTTTTGACTTGGAGCCTTAACTTGGTACTCTGACTGACCTTATTGTTATGATGATAAGGGCAACAGTTGTATCCTCTATTTATAGTAACTTCATATATTATTTAATTTGCTGGAAATAGTAAATACATGATGTTTTCTATTTAATTTTTTGTATCATTGTTGCAATTTTGTCGTTATTAAATATGGTTATGTGTCATAAAATTATGCTACGGAGTACAAGCTAGTAACTATTAATGAAAGATTTGGTAAATTTTAAAGTTTGAATTTTTTAATTTCGTTTTATGACGATACGTCTTTAGGATATACAATAAAAAAACAGTATTAAATATGATTAAAATTTTATGTGCATGGCCTCTTCTGATTGGCCGGCCTATCTAGCTACAATCTGCCAAGGGGATATATAAATAAATAAAACATGCACTACAATTAATATGATGTTGCCCTACAATGCAGGTTTGCTCAAACTCATAGAGGATTATGAAGTTTGACTTGGGATTTAGGATTTGAGAGACAATTATTTGTTGCTGGATAAGGATACCAAGCTTGTAAACCGTGTGGTGGGTTAGATTAATGATTTTGTCTTTGGGGTCATTCGGTTGGATTAATGTTGATGGAATAACAATCATGACATGATTAGTGTATGTGATGGGATTGTTGGTCACAATGTCTTTGTCTCTCTTTAGCCACACACAACTATAACTCGTACTCTACTATGAAATTAATTAGAATATATATCAAGCCAATTGAGAAGCCATAGATCAACTCTTAATTATTTTATTCATTATAACTTTTCTTTCGAATTTGGGTTTTAAAACTGTGACCCATTTTCGAGAAATGAATATGGAATAGTAGTTCTACTTTTAATTAAAAAAACAAGAGATATTACAAGATAAGATGAAGATAATCATAAATCTATCCTAAAACGAAAATGAATATGATTCATTTATATTTGCTTATCATGGATTTTTCATGATATGAAAGTGAACAATTGTTTCAATAACTTTTTTCCATGAACGGAAAAATAATTTATTCCAACTATACAAGTGATGAGTTGTGTTATTTTATGTTCTATGATTTATTTTATTTTTTGTACTTAGGTTTCCACATAATGATTGTTTCGGAGAAATGTATACTAGAACTAAAAATTCATTTTTGGTTTCAATATAGTGAATCTATTTTCAAGAAATGCCAACTAGGCACTAAAATATCATATTTGAGTTTTAATATAGTGAATCTGTTTTGAAGAAATGCGAACTAGGAACTAAAAGTTTATTTCTATATAAGAAACTAAGGTGTTGCAAGCATAATGATTCCTTTTTTAGATTCGGAAAGATTTAGGATAACACAAGTATAGCTCGGACTGTCTTAAAACACCCGTGAATGGATGAGAACTGTGAACAGTTCTAAATGATTAAATTTCATGGCTTCGTCGCCGGTGAGTATCGAAAAGACGGTATTCCTCCCCACGGCGGCCTAATCATTGGATTGGAATCCTCACCCTATAAGTAGAATGATTATATCATGACATTAAAATGAACGGGTGAGTAGCTTGCAAGAGATCAATAGTAGTGCATATTCCTTAATTAGGTCCAGATCTATCTCAAGAACAAAAGCAAAAAGGGGAATCTATTTGCAACTACACAAAGGGGTGTCAGTAAACAGATGAAAAGAGGCATTTTCATTGGTAGATAAGGAAGACCCCACTTAAGGGAGGAAGACAATGGAAGGAAAACGAAGGTGCATGCACCCAATTTTTCAGTTTACAATGTCACAAGTCCAACTTTTCCGGTCCCCCTTCTACTCCTTAATTAACTCCAACTCCTATTGATAAGATGAATCAACCAAACTGAAATTTCCAACAACTTGCATCCCCAAAATAATTCTTCAATATACTTGTAGAGATATTAAATAACCGACCCAAAGTCGGTCGATTGAGTTGAACTATAATGACCTATGAAAGTATATCATAGATCAAACTCGGTCGATTATGAATTAATCTGATTGAAAAGTTACTAAGACGACTCATTAGATCAACCTATGATGACACGAATCAATTTGATATGTTTTCTAATGGGCCTATATTAGAAATGATCTCGCTCGAATCTTACTAATATATTCTCACCAAAAAAAAGAATCTTACTACTAATATGTTATCGTGTATTCGAAATTGAGGGAAATTTGTAGGCGGCTCCTAAATTTAATGATTTTAATTTTAGTGTCTCAAGATTAACTCTTTACTTGTTGATTCCTTTGAGGTTTTGGGCGCTCTAGTTGGTGCATCTGTTTTGTTTAAATGATCAAAGTTAATTAAAGCCAGTTATTGTATGTACCACCTTCAAATTAGTATTATTCGATGTAAAATACTCAAATTCATATCTAACTTATTCTGATTTCGAGTACCTTTAGCTCTTGAGGGTCGAGCTAATCAATTTTTAAGCTTGCCATTGTGTTTATCATTATCAAACTAGTATGATTTGACTTGGAGAACCCTCAAATTCATACATAAATCACTTTGGTAATACTTCAAGAGTTCTTGACTCCTATATTAACTTTTTGAGTTCTTACAAAGGTGTTGTAAATAAGAACGAATCTCACTCTCTTGAACTAAACACTCTTGCCTTACTATCCCAACTCTCGCCTAACAAAGTTCGCCAATCAATCAACTCACTACTTGAACAATTCCACAAACAAGTCACTTAACCACCTTGAGCAAATCTCACCCTCACATCACCTAACACACTCAATATTCTCTTAATGCTCTCCTCTCTTAGTCTTGCACTCTATACCCACGAAAGTATATAAAGACTAAGAAAATTGTGGTATGATTTATTTCTTAAACAATTAAGGAACAAATCCTACACAATCCTTACAAGGTCTTTCCATAAATAAAGGCTAAGACATAATAAAACCATCCTAAAACAATCTTGATTTACTTGGACAATTTCTTTCTTTATGTTTATTTGGCCGAAGGATGATTTTTTTTTTTTGCACTTATTTCTCTTTAAAAGGCATCTTGGAATATCCCGTAATCATCCATACACGAATTATGGTGTTTGCCTTATTTAGAATTTCTCTCATTCCATATCTGAAATTTGGTCGGCAACCTCTAAAGCACATATAGATTGGCAATCTGGGTCTGGTCGACAATCTAATTCTGATCAGCAACCTGGTTGGAACCATCAAAACACTGAACATGCTCTAATCGGTTATTTAAAAATCGGTTCATACTACTTTGATGTTGAAGAACATGATGGTGATGTTCAACCAATTCAAAATGAAGAAGAACACCCATAACTTCAAGGGCACAATAAGAAAGCAAATAATACTTAGGACTTCAAAAGAAATACCCTTAAACTTAGAGATATCAAGCATAGTTTTCCAAAATTAATTTGGAATAATAACTAAACAAGGTTTACAACATGGGAAGTTCATATCATGGTTTTGTCCATCTTTACAGCCTTCTTCCCACCGCCCGATGAAGATGAATCGAAGGGCTAGAAACCCCACATTCCACATGAATTGTGTCAGAGATCTGGAGTTATCAATGTTGATCGAGTGCGTTATCTTTTGGAATTGGGACAGCAATTGCACAACATACTTTCCTATTTTCATTTTCCATTTTTTTCACAAGAAAAAAAATAAAAAACCATATCTTGAGCTAGCTAGCTCTTTTATTTTTCTCACATTCATGGAATTTAGATTGGTTGATGATATATTAATATATTGATCTCACCCAGAAGCCAACAGCGGTGCCCATTCAACATCAGCTCAAATTTCTACAATAAATAAAATGTATCACTAGTTTCCAACTACCCATGTTGTGTATGTGTTACTTGGATCCAAATTATTAATTGCATATAGAATTTAGCTTAGATTTTGTGTAATGCAGGCCGTGTGCTAACTGCTACTAATATTATATTATATGATGGAATTAGAGACTAGAATCAGGGCATGCATGTATGTAGCCAAGGCCTTGCTACTGTCCTTGTGGTATGTATCAAGCAAGGAGACAAAGCCTCAAACTTGTCACACTTTGGGAAGCAATTAATGGATTTGGGATTTTATAAGCTATATGCATTTGGGCTATGTATCTGAGGTGTCATTCGGGTCGGGTTTGTTTCAATCTAGCTACTTCGAGTTCGGACCATTTTAGATTTAGGTACGTAGTTCGGGTCATCATGCATTTGGTTCGTCACGATTGATTCATATTAGGATTGAGATTAGTTCATATATTTGGGTCATCATTAGAACTTGTTACGTCGTAGTTCAACGCACAACTTTGGTGGGTCGACAATAAGACATGTTAACCTATCGACGTTCTGAATCATTTTACATATAAGGTCGGGATCAACATACTAGAGGTATTGTGTCTTGTGATGTGAAAAAAAGACTTTGTTGCTAATAAAATGAGTAGGGATAAGGGAGATTTAAATAGGGAAAACGAGTGAATTAGTTGGCAATGAAAGCACCTCATAACCACCCCCCCCGCCCCCCCCCCCCCCCCCCCCCCCGCAAATATGGGGCGAGTAGAAACTAGAAACTATTGACTATTGTCATATGGCAATAATTTTTGTTTGCGAAGTTATAATGAATCCATTCATGATCATGGGTAGTTTTTCTTGGCAGTCATAAATTCTTCCAACATAATGATATACAATTGATTTGCATTTCCTTCCTCTGCCAAAAAGGATGGGAAGTACATGATCACAGAGCTCGTTCGATACTGCATCCTGGCCCACCCACCCTGAGATCCATATGACATTATTGTAGCATTGCAAGTACTAGGTGAATTCTCGTGTATAAATGATCGATTTTTCTAAGGGCACACAATAAACAGCTAATAATGAAAATATTTGGTAAATTTTTTATTTTTTGTTTTTTTAACTTTTTTGTGACGGGTTCACTTTTTCCTTGTTAAGGTTTTAGTTTTTTTTTTTTTAGTATGACAGTTTATCCAGCTCTTGCAGGATTAATATTTTCAAAATTAAATTAGTCAAAATAGTAAGCCAAAAAAGCGCCTGTGGCCTAATGGATAAGGCGTCTGACTTCTAATCAGACGATTGTGGGTTCGAGTCCCACCAGGCGTGTCCATTCTTTCATTTTCTAGTCCCTTTTAGTTTTGGGCCTTGTAGCCCAATCTATCGGCCCAAATTGATAAATGGGCCGTGGGCCCACGTGGCTCTGACGTAGAAAAGGACCAGCGGTGGACACGCGAATTAACTCCACACAGCTGTAATTGTGAGCCCCAAGCCCACCCCCCACGTGACTCACGTGACCCCTCCGACGCTTCTTTTGCAAATTGCCATACTCTCACACTCACTTGCAACTTATGCACTCCACTTCAAACCGTCCAATACCATTGATGGCTCATCCGCTCCCAAAGCTCGTCGTTTCACCCCTCCTCCTCCTCCTCCTCGTTTTCCGCGTCTCCGGCCAGCTCGACGACTCCTCGGCCGCATTCATCAACCCTCCCCTCTACAACGACCATGATGATGTCATAGTTTCCTATGACATCAACAACAACGACGACAACGACAATGACAACGAAGAACAAGACCCCTCCTCGGCGAGGAGGGGTCTCTTCTGGCAAAGGGCGCACTACTACATTTCGTACGCGGCAATGTCGGCCTACCATGTGCCCTGTCGGCCCGTCTCCGGGAACTCTTACTACAACCACCACTGCAACCGCCTCTCCGGCCCCGTCCACCCGTACTTTCGTAGCTGCTCCGCCATCACCCGCTGCCGCCGTTGATTTCCTCTTTAACTCGGTCTCTAGTGATTGATTTTGTGTTTTGGATTTTGTGTGCAATTATTAGTTTGGTACAATGCTGCTTTGAGGAGTTGGACAGTGCCGTCTCTACTTTGACAAAAAAAAAGAATTTTGGCGTAGCATTGTCACTAGTGTTTGCAACTTTTTTAGCAGAATAATGGCATCCTTTTTTAGTGGTCTAGTTCAATTGGTGTATTGCTAAGAGTTTTTCCACACATGTATGTATCAAAGCTTCTAGCTTCGGTGTTTAAAATTAAATTGCGAGCTCTTCCGGTTTGGGCTGGTTAATTGTGAAGTACTTCTTCTGAGCATGACACTGACAACAAGGTATAGAGATTTAATTTTGATTTAATTTTTTAATATAAGTTTTTATGAATTTATGTACCTTGTTTGCCACAGTGAACATATTCCAATGTCCATGCATAGTAGGGCAGACCCAAGACCGGACCCGTAACCCGGTTTATGGGTTATGAGTTCTATAGGTCGCGTCATGGATCGGGTTACGGGTAAAACGGGTCAACTTACAGACCGGGTCATAGGTGGACCCATAAAACCCATTCAACCCGATTATGTAATTGTTCTTAACAATTATGTAATTAGTTAAGACGTGTGCGTGCGTGCTCGGTCCGATATGTAAAAGTTGTTGATAAATTCGGTGTTCCGGTTCGATTAAGACGCGTTCGTCGGTCTAGAGGAGATTTTTGACGTCGGACCAAACTCGGGTGTGATCTAAAGCTCACCTATTATGAATGGAGTCGAGTCAGAGCAGTTCAATTGTCCAGACATACGACATGCTCAATTGGTCACCTGTTATACTTATTGGGCATGTGTTGTTTTGACTATTGCCCAGACCGAAGATATGTTCAATTGAGCTTGGACTTGGGCTTGGGCTTGTTGGGCTTGGGCTTGTTGGACTTTTACTTTGTCAAGATCTATTATCTACACTACCACATGTGTTACGTGTATAAGCATGTTGTTCCTCAATGCAATGAAAACTATCACGACATATGCAATAAGTCATAATGAAATAATTTAATTTCAGAATCATAATTACAAATATTAAGGTTAACGTGTCTTGAATCTGAATCACTCATTGCGATAAGTAGTACGGGTTTCAAACGCTATGTTATGTTTTCTGTTTTATGGGTCTGGCGCAATCTGTTTGAGTCGGCGACCCATATTTGTAACTAGGGTTTTTGGAGTCTCTTAAACTCTCGAAATATCTAGAATTTTGTAATCTGAAATTTGTCTTCCATAATAATATATTGTTTCTCTACTGGTGGACGTTCGTAAATCTATACATCGATTCTGTTTATTGTTCTCATTCGATCTCCCATTACAGGCAAACTGGTATTCAAATCCTTGTAGCTAGCTAGTGTGAAAACGTGAACTGGTAGTGCTAAATCCGTGGATTGAAGCATTCAAATACTTGTAGAATTGCCTTCAAATATGTACACTCACTCACCAAAATTTGACCTTATCTTCTCAAAAAATGGTTGAAATTTGCAGACTCCGTCAAACATTTACGAATCTTCCTCTCAACCATTTTTTTTGCATGGAAGAAGCTTCCCTTCAACCTTAAATGATGTTCATGCGTTTAAATTTCCTTTTCACACCTTTTATTTTTTGCATTTTTTCCATTCTAAATGTGAGCGTTGACCTGTTGGGCATGACTCGAGAGAGTAGAAGTAGAACAAGTACGTGCTTTGACTTTTGAAGCGTGTGGTGTTCTAGTATTATGTCCCAAAACATCATACACGTTTTCCATGCTCCATGAATTATTTTCCTAATTGTTGAATTATTATCTATTCCTCTCAAAAAACAAATTACTGAATTATTAATAATCTCTTATAAAACCCCAACAACAAGTAACAAACATAATAAGTCTTCCTCCTTATGTACATGTAAGCTCAAGGAAAAATAAATCTATATACCTAATTGTATATGCACAAGATTGAACTTATATGCACTAACACTTCTTCGTTTTTATAAGAAAATGGATTAGGGTCGCCACAAGTACTATTTGGGCTCGCCTAGAGCATCGCCCTGGAGTCTCGAACCCGAGACTTCATGATATGTACACTTATTAGTGTTCAACCAGTGAGCTGATACGCCAAGCGCATATGCACTAACCGTGATAAAAATACAAATAAGAGAATGAGGAAATCAAAGAAAAGGCATCGGGACATCTAGTCAGATGGTTAAGCCTCCAAATGTAGTATTCAAACGTCACATGTTCGACTCTAATGGATAGTACCCTCAACCAAAAAAAAAAAGCAAAGAAAAGAAAATTTTTGAGGAAAATTTTGGAGGACCATAAGACAACTTTCTAGGAGCATAAAATTGCTCATACTCAAATCAATCATCTGTATGTGTAAAATCTTATATAGATTCTAGAAAGATTTTTCAAATCCTCCTCTAGTGTCAAGACAGCAAATGCACATCAGAAAATCCAGATTTTGGCAATAGAAAAGAGTATAAAAATTGGCTGGTGGACCCTAGAGTTTTTGTAGGGGCCCATTACATAAACGAGTATGAAAATGAAGATCCAGCCCACATAAAACAGCTTGCAAAAATTGGTCATGGATCACCTAATGATGGCTGGTAATGGAGCATTTAAATAAAGACACTATGCCAAGTCTTAGTATGACCCTTCAAATTCAATGCTTTTCTTTGAATTTTGACTTCACAATTTATGGGCCTTCAAACTTGGTGTCAACTCCATCGTACTTTCTTTTTAACCGTTCACTCATCTGACCCATATCAATAAGATACAATAATTTACCCCAACTTTACATGTTGGTTACAAAAAAGTGGCAAGTGACGGCTAGGAATCACCCCAACTTTAAAGGTTAGCTATGTGTTGGTTGTTGATTTGCTCAAGTGTCCACCATGCCCTCCCCACCCCCTTTGGAGCCTGGTCTCGTTCTGTCAAGGTTTACTTAATCTGGAGTGGAATATCCGAGTTCAACCTGTTTTGGGGGAAGCGAATTCTATCGCCGACTCCCTCGTAAGTTTTGCTTTTTCTTTCCCTTTCGGTTTACACTTTCTTGACGAGCTGCCTATTTGTACTCGTCCCTTTATTTTTGAGGATTTTTGGGGGCGTGCTCGCCCTCGTCTTTGCTTGTAATTGGCTTTTTTTAATCCTTAAGGCCTCGACCTCCTTTCGATTAAAAAAAAACTAAATCTTGTTGTTTTTTTAATGTGGAGTAACTCACTTTCGATAACTATTGGTGCACATTGTGATCAACCAGTAAGGATTACGAGTCAGGTTAACTTGTGTATGTGGACTAACGTGAAATAATAAGGCTTGTTTTTTTCATCCAAATAAATATATAAAAAATAGAGATCAAACAAAAGACTTTCAAGTATTTCATATTTCTTTGCCGCCCCAAATATAGTGATTGATTATTTTAGATTTTATCAATGAAGGCTCACCTTTTATAAATCGAGCAGTCAAAAACCTGATCAGAGCCGACAATCCAACTGGAATTTTAGGTTTGAAACTCGAAAAATTTATACTTGAATTAGACCGAACAGAATCGACTTGAACTCAATTGGGTTGGAACCCAAATTTGTCCAATTTAACATATATATATATATATTATCATTAAATTGTACTTTTTCATTCTAATAAATCATTATAAAATGATATTTTTGAACCATCGGCCGACCTAATCCGTTCAAAAACCCGCATCACTCTGATCCGATTGATCCTTAACCTACAACGATCCGTACCGAAAGAAACTTAAATCCGAAGTAACTGAATCCAAACAAGACCCCGACTGACAAATCTACACATCAAGCAATACCACAACCTTTTCCGAATGGAAATGGTATCACTTTTTTTGGGTCTTGCCGAAGTGGAAACATTGCATAACGTAGAGTGACAAAAGAACAAGTTGTGGGGTTTGGTTATTGGAAACGGGCACTTATGGTTTGTGACTTTGTGGGTGGGGGCAGTCAAAGTAAGGAATACGTGAAGAATAGGTCCGAAGATACGTATCAATTTATTTATTGTTTTATAGTTATTAGTTGTAGGGTTTTGCCCAATGGGCAAACCGGCCTCAATTCAGTCGAATTGAACGAAAAAGATTTGTAAATGGACAGCAACATTGGACGGTGCAAATTAGCGTGGTTGCCCAGTTTTCAGCGCTTTGGTCCCCTTCTTTCATGGCACGTGATCCCATTTCGCTTTCTCTGTTTGCTTCACACTATCTCAATTTAACAACTTACACCACTATACATGGTCACTTGTCTGTACTCATCTTAGTAGTAATTAATAATAATAATAATAATAATAACAATAATGTCTTGCACGTATAAAATTAATTATCATGGTATGAAATCAAAGATATGTGGTATGATTTTATATATAAATGTATATGGTATTTTAATCTTGGAGCTCTGATACCAAATTGTTACAAACAAACCAATCAAAAACAAATTTCAGAAGAAATTTGAAAAGAGTCAGAGAAGATGAGAGAGAAGAATTGGAGAGAAGAGAACGAGACGAGAGAAGACAAGAATGGAGAGAAATTAGTTGTAATCTTGCATACCTTCTAACCACAATAGTCTGTCACAACTTATAGAGTCTTCTCTCACAAATGAGGGCCGGTAACCCGGTTTTCACCTCTTATTTATACAACTAAATCATATACTAATGCAGGCATATAGTATATAACATAATCTTGCGAATCTAATTAATCTCATGACTTAATATGCACGACCTTAAATTCGAGTTTGTGCGCGCCTAGTTATAAAAACGTTCACACGGTTTTAATAGGTCATACATTAGACATATTCGGTTACAAGATCATGCACACTTCGACTTATGCGTCCTATTACGCATACTTGATTGGTCATAAAATGTATACTAGCGGTACTCGTCGTGCCATGCACGACTATTACTTACATAGTCATGCTTCATATTTTATTTTATTTTGTTATAAATAGGATAATAATGAGTGGACATATAATGAAAATTTGAACATATGAAAATATTATTCTTCCTTAGGCAAAAAAGAAAACTGTTTTTCAGATTTATATAACCACATGTATTAGATTATAACAAACTATAATCATATTTTAATTATAAAATAATTCAGTAAATAAAATTCACTACTTTTTTCATCCTCTAACATTTGTCTCTAATGATAAATAAATAAATAAATAAATAAATAAATAAATAAATAAATATCATTATCCCTATTATCACAATTTTGAGGCATTATCTTATTAGTTAATGTGATATAAAGTAAGATGTTTTAATTGATATCTTTGGTTTGATCTTATACTTTTATTTTAATATTATAATGCATTATAATGAGATATGATTACAATGAATTATTGTTTAAATAAAATATATAAAGATATAATGTAAAAACTTAGAAATATAAAATGCGTCTAATATGATTCTAATGGCTTGGTATATTAAAATAAATAAAATATATTAATTAATAATTATTTTATTAGAAAAGATAAAATCTATGTTATTATAAGCATGATAATATATAAGTCAAGTAAAAGATAATAAATATAAATTGATTTAATATCAAAGATAAAAATAATCATTTAAGTAGAAAAAAAAAGGCTTCCGTTTTATAAATTCAAAAAATTTAAATTACTACTTACATAAAGAGATTAAAAAGATAATTAAAAACACAACTAATATATAAAAAAAGGATAGAATATCTTTTCAAAATTAAGAAATTTGAAAATATCTTTACAAAAATTGATAATAAAGAATGTAATTAGATTAATTTAAGTAACATGAAAAAATAATAGTTTATGTATAAGAGATAAAAGATAATTTATAATATATTATAAAGTTGAACGCCCTATAAAGTAAAAATATCAAATTATAATATATTATAATATATGGCTGTGATATATTGTAATATATTATAAGTTGAGCGGTCTAGTTTATATTAACATATATTATAAATAATTATAACTGTATGTTCATACATTTAAAAAATATCAAACTATAACGTATAATAAAATTTATCTTTTATGCTTTGGCTATAAAGTTTATAATATGGTGTATACGGTGTAATTAATTATAATTGTATGTTCATACATTTCAAAAATATCAAACTATAACTTATAATAAATTTTATCTTTTATTTTTTAGATATAAAGTTTATAATATGGTGTATACGGTGTATTCATATAATATGATAGAATTTAATTATCTAAAAAAACACAGTTAAAAAAGATTAAACTAAAATTTATAAAGCGGGACCAAAATCAACGTGGTGGCTCAAAAACGGTCGGCTTTTATATTATATATATATATATATATATTGATTTTATTAAGATAGTATATCAGTAAATCAAATAAGATCGAATAATATATTTATAATATAATGAGATTTGATACTATCATGTTAAGTAATATATATATATATATATTATTTATTTAACTTAGGCATAAATAGATAAGTTAGGCATAAATAATAAATAGATAAATTTATTTCATGTTAAGTAATATATATATTATTTATATATTATTTATCATGTTAGAAAATAACTTAGGCATAAATAGATAAATTTATTTAAATAAATCAAATAATAAAGAGACAAAATCATTTATTTTTTTAAATATGATATGAGGTCATAATCAATCTTAAAAAGATAAGTGATAAGTGATATGTTGAAAAAGATAGAATTTTTTTACCAAATTCAAATTTTTGATCTTTTACAACTACATTCCAAAGGATTAGGTTGATTTGTGTATTATGTTTAGCTATATGCTAATTCTACGACCCAATCCAAGTTGCTTTTATTAATCATCCATCACTTAATGTTATATTCTATAAAAGATAAAATTGTTTAGGGAAAATAAAATTAAAGATAGGTATTAAGGTTTTAAAGATAAAACTGAGGATTACATAATTAAGAAAAATAAAGATATGGAGTTGTTATTATCTATTTAAGTCAAAAAAAAATAAAAATCAAGTGGGGCCAGAATCAACGTGGTGGCTCGAAAACGGTCGGCTTTTATAATATATATATTGATATATTTTTTCGACCAGAAAAAATGTATATTTTTAGCATTAAATTCAATATTCTAGTTAAATAGTAGGTGATCACTTAGATTATGTGTCTAAATCTTTCCTCTCCGTTATCGTGTTCTCAACCAAACCCGACCCTATATATATAAGGGTGCGCGCTATTTAGTTGAATGACGTACATGCATGAACTTGGACATTGATCGAGGTTTTGTACATGATTTTTTTGGTCGAAAGTTTTGTACATGATTTACGTTACATGATCAATTACGAAATCACTTAATTTAATTCTAACGGACTTCGTGTTTACCTCTTTTCGTGGGCGTGTGGCCGGTCTGTGGGCGATGCATGGTTTTCAGTTTTCACACCAACACTAATTATTACTCCGTATTTCCCTTCAGAAAATATGCAACATATATTACTTCTTACAAATTTATTTGAGGGCGATATTAATTTATTTCATTATATGAGTGATATGATATGTGCATAAAGTATCTTTAATTAATAAATTTTAAGCCTCTTAATTATTTGATTTGGTGGTGATCTAGTGATATAGGCTCAATTAATAAATTCATAATTTATTGTATAGTTCCACTATCTATATATTTAAATGAATATATACCAAATTTCAAATATTGATCGTATTGATTGCACGTTATATTCATTGTACAGCTATATTAGAAGAAAACATTTGATCACATGCATGATGAGGGTCCACACTTTTTGCATCAACACGACTAATTAATTGAGTGCTAATGCCGAGTATTAGCTAAAGTTAATTGTAATTAACGATGATAATCATAAAATAGATATACGACGTACAATGTCATCCAAATCTCACGTTCTTAAAGCAACTAAGTCAAACTAATTTTTTTTAAAGAACTTTTAGAAAAGTCAAACCGAAAAAAATTAAAAAAGTCAAACCCAGATTAATAGTACAATACTAATCCTAGCTTGAAAAGGGATTATTGCAACTCCAAGGTAATTTGGCTGTGAAAAGAGAGGCTTGCATGTTCAGCCGCAACTCTAGCGCAAATTAAGGGCGCCAAGAATATTTTGTAAGCTGCAAAATTTCAACAAATCACATATATAAATTAATTAATATTCTACTTTGCAAATATCAAAAAATACTAGTATTGTAATAGAAGTAAGGAAGAAAAAAGAGTGACTAAAGGACATATACAAAGTGGTTATGTTAATGTAGTAGATAAAAGTTTGAGCTATTTGTTTTGTTGCATTATATTAGTGAAGCTCAGTCTCTAGAGGGTTCGTATACATTCATACGATGATTCTTTTAACCTATGTCTACAACCTAAATACATTGAATAAGAGGAGCCGTCGCTTGATTGGATTTAAAATCATCGTAAAATTATGCGACCCGTTTCACGAGTATAGTATTGGACATTTGATGATTATTTCACGACTCGTTATGTATTTTAGCTATGTTTTACGCATTTTGATTGGAAAAACATACAAAAATCAATTACATCTATTCGAGCTTATTTGTCCGAAATTCGACGAGTTAATTAGTTTCGCAGATAACGGATAGATCAAATCAAACAATTGACCTCACAAATGAATTGGGTAATATCAAGGTCAAACCGTGGTATTTAATTTCTTTGTCTAATTCAAATAGGGGACGGCCCACCATCCACACCTAACGCCTCCTAGATCCGTCACTATAGTATAGTCGAAGTGGTTCGTATCGTCCGACTCATTTCCATCCCTGAACCAATTAACGACCATCAAAGGAAATGATATTATAATGCATGCTCATCCAATCGTACGTCACCCCGATCAACAATGTTGCATTATATTCATATAATATAAGCTCAGTTTCTAGAGCGGTCTTTTTTGCATGGAAATAGTACATTGTACATTTATAATGCATGAATGTTCATAAAATCCGACTCTCATCCCCAATTGGCAACTTGGCTCTGCAACTCTTCATCTCTTTCATCACACACTTTCAATATATTCTGTTAGATAATTCGTTCAATCGTTATAGTTTTCACCAACAAAATTTATTACTCATATATCATATGATTAAGGTGCATGTACTTTATATTTTTTTTATAATTTCTAGTTCATAACGAATTGATGTGTGATTTTTTAACCTTTCCTTGCACTGCAAATTGATTCCAACTTAAGCTAGGTACCTGGATTTTCTAATCAACTACAAATAATCCTTACAAAAAAGTCAAATTCCCCAAAAATGTATAGTTCTTAATTAATTATTGACCGGCCATCATTTTATATGCTCAGTCGTCATAATTTTTCCTTGCATTAAACTCAAATGTTGTTGATCAATTTTGGAATCATTTAACGAGCAAGATTTGAGCTAGCTAGCATCATAATATATCTGTCAGGATCGGAATGGGAATTGATTCTAAAGATAGGTTTTGAATTGAATTTAGTTTGCTGCAATCTCATTGGCCACAAGTTTTTAAAGCTCACGGCCAAGTGGACCCACTGGAGATTGTTATTATAATATAAAAATGATTTTTCTATTATACCGGGTATGTTCTAAGGTCACACTATAATACACCAATATTGAAAAAATTTATGATTTAAGTTTATAATTTTTTTAAGGGATTCACAATTCTCTTTTCATGATTTCATTTACCGACCGAGGACGAGGAGGAAAAAGAAAACAAGGTTAAAAACAAAAATTAGAAGGAAAAGGGTAAAAATCAAAATGTTGGGAAAAGCCAAAACAAGATTGGGTCAAAATCAACTTTGACGGATCAGTCTTGCAAAATAACTCTGCGTCTACAGGTTTTATAATTCGGGATCACAATGGGGACGCCATTTGTATAGGCGCAAACTCAACTCGATCTAGTTCTGTTATACAAACTAAGGCTCAAGCCCTTAGAGAATGAATTATAGCAGCAAAACAAAGAGGATTTAAAAAAAAATAATAGAGGGTGACAACCTAACAATCATTAGAGCGGCCCAAGGAACTTGTCAGTCCTCTTAGGAAATTGACATGTTGATCTCAGACGTCTCGGTTATGACCCAAACGTATGAGTCATTTCGCATATCACATGTGAGTAGGGATCCCAATTATGTGGCTGATAAAATTGCAAAGTTGGACCACATTTTCCACATTGATGATTATATCACATTTCGAATCACTTAGAGTTATCTACTCTCGTCCGTCAAAATGCTCTAGGACGACCCCCTTAGAATGGTCCTCCTGATCCCTTACCTTTTAAAAAAAAAAAGATTTCATTTACCTATTTGATAAGCTTGTGATATGTTTTTATGAACACAATAGCAAAACCGAATATAAAATACTTAGATCTTTATGAAAATAAATATCAGGCTCAGTCAGAATTGAGCAACGCACACTCTTTAAGCCTTGCCGTCATTATTCCATGACTGAAGTTGTGACTGAACAGGCACTTCATATATTATTAAAAAAAAAGCCCTCTTGCGTATTAAATTAAATTAGTTTATTTGAGAAAAATAAGAGTATTGATGAATTAACGGCGGAATAAGGTTCAATTTATTGGGGCAGCTTTTTGGGATGGTGGAAGGGTCAATTAACAGATTACTACGTATAAAGCTTATTTTATTTTATTTTATTATTTTAAAATTGTTTTTCTTTTCTTTTGTAGGGCGGAAACGTTTAGTTGAGGTTTCATGGATTAAAAGTTGGCAGCCAATCTAGTTGAGGTCTGCCTGCTGCGACTTGGGATGGTGAAGGAATATACTCTTTCAAAATCCACATGCTTCCAAGTTGGACAATGTATATTGTAGTCTTTTTTCAAGTGGGGATAGCTAAATAATTTACAATAATCAATTGTTGATTCGTTAGTTTAGTTAAGTGACGGTGAACGATAAAACCTAACTTATCCTCTTACTGTCAATTGATTTTACGATGAAGCAACTATAGACTGATGTGTTCAGCCCAACCTTAAGGAAGTGCATGTCAAGTGCAACTATGGCAAATCGATCAAAGAATGGCCAATACATAAGTACATCGTCAAACCAATTCTTTATATGTCTGAGTTTATTTATGGCATGATACAACTCATGCTATGGGTCGTTCATACACGAGTTACATCCGTATGGTCATAAATGCTTCGCATCCTCATCCTCCTATGGCGGAAAGTCGTTCATGGGGCACGGTCTTACAACCTAGAAACCCACTATTTGATTCGAGATCTCGTTACCTGTCATCTTATTTGGCCACACGACATTGTGCCCGATGGTGTTACATGAGCTTATGACCCTAAATCATTCTGCCTACGTACTACGACTTGTAAGCTTACGACATCTCCTCCTATGTGTGCTTACCACCCGATCTTACCACCCTATATACGGGTCGATGACTTTGTGCCATGCCTCCTTACATGGCCCTACATTGACTCGTGTCCTTACACCCTATTTGCATCATGATCCTAGCTATGGTTTGACGCCTTCTGTTGGCAAGTGTTTCACGGGGTACATGGCATCACGATCCCATGATCTTTCATACATTCATCATGGCCATTGGACAACGGTCTTCATGTACGAGCTCAAACTCCAAGGCCCTACATGCCCTCAACCTCAAGACCTTGTTTTGCTCTCTTATTACGTCTATTGTTTTTTGGTGAAGAGCACTATCCATTTAAGCCGAACCGATGACTTATAGATCCTATAGTTGGAGGCTCATATCCCTGGCTAAATATCCAAATGATTATTCTTTACATTGCTGTTATCTCTTCGTGTAAGTATTAACTTAAACATAAGTGTTATTTCTCCGGCGGGCTTTTCCATGTCTCTAACCGAAAACAAGACACTTCGACGGAGATTCAAGCCCCGGGTGATGGAGAGGCTCTTCGGTCAATGGTCAACCGTTGCTCGAAGACTATAGATTCTCGACGTGCTTAAGTGCACAACCGTACAACTTTCATTGCTAACAATATTCACATGTGATGTTACAACACCGGTTAACTCCAAATAGAGGAAACAGAGTCGACAAGGAAACTTTCACGTTGGCAACGATTAGTAAAAAAAACAGCCAAAGATCCACGAAATTGTCTTAGCTAGAAGAACCCTAGAATGGAAAGAATCGATAGTACAAATTCCCTTGTACTTCCTTCTACATAATGATAATGAAGTTCTGTTTTTAGCCAAGGGAAAGAGATAAGAAATTTCTTCGAACTCTCATGCAAAACAATACAAATGAAGAACAAATCAAATAAAGCAATTTCCTTCCGTTTGGACCAAGTACTTGCCCTTTACATAGTATGAGTGATTAATTACTCTAAAAAAGGTCTAATTGTCCGATTTCCTAATGGATAAGATAAAAATCAATACATGGAAACAACCTTTGGTAAGTGATAAGTACCCAAGATTTGACAAAATATTCCAACAAAGGAAAGCCAATTAAGACTTACAAATTCCATGTATGAAATCTGTGAATTTGATTAGTCTCCATAAGAAGTAACTAAGAAACCGCGTAAATACGTGTGTGAAAACAATACACAAAAAATCTAGAGAGTCTTAACAAACCGGTATTTAACTCCCTTAAAACATTGAACCATGTCAACCACGTTTCAACCACCCTATTTTCTTTTTTTTTCATTCTAATTAATTAATTAATTTCAATTAAAAAAACATAACTTCCGCCCAATAAAAACAGAAGGAAAATATTCTCAATAAATATATATCACGTGCTACGAAAATCCCAAGTTCACACACGGAAACGAAAACCCTCCCATATAAATACACAACAAAATTCGCCCTCTTCAAACCATATTCCAAAACAGAGCAAATTTCCTAAACCAAAAAAATTCTCCGACGAAAAAACAGAGCAATTCCGATGACGGAAAAAACGGAGTGGATCCGAGGAATTCCGATCGGGAGAGGAAGCTTCTCGACGGTGAATCTAGCGATCCCGAAATCGGCGGAGCGGCCGATGATGGTGGTCAAATCGGCGGACGTCTCGACCTCCGAGTCGCTGGTCAACGAGAGGGAAGTCCTCCGGCGACTCGGCGGCCGGTGCCGGCAGATCGTGCAGTGTTTCGGCGACGAGGCGACAACCGAAAACGGCCGCCGGCTCTACAATCTCTTCTTCGAGTACGCCGCCGGGGGCAGTCTGGACGATCACCTCCGGCGACGGCCCGGTCAAAGGCTGCCGGAGTCCGAAGTCCGGCGGCACTCGTGCTCGATCCTCAAAGGGCTCGCGCACATCCACGGCTCGGGGTTCGCACACTGCGACATCAAGCTACAAAACATACTAATGTTTGAGGACAACGAGGTGAAAGTCTCTGACTTCGGGCTCGCGAGGGCGCGTGGGCCCCGCGAGCCTGAAGTCAGAGAAGGGCGCAACAAAAGGAGGAGATTTGAGTTGAGGGGGACGCCGATGTACATGTCGCCGGAGATCGTCGCCGGCGACGGAGATGACTCGTCGCCGGGGGATGTCTGGGCGGTGGGGTGTGCGGTGGTGGAGATGGTGACTGGATCTCCGGCGTGGAAGTGCGATCCGGGGTGCGGGGTGCCGGAGCTGCTCTGCCGGATCGGCGCCGGAGACAGCTCGCCGGCGATCCCGGAGAAGCTGAGCGACGACGGGAGGGATTTTCTAAAGAAGTGCTTTATCAAGGATCCGAAGGAGCGGTGGACGGCCCGGATGTTATTGGGCCACGCGTTCGTTTCGGGTTCGGGTTTAGTTTCGGATACAGCGTCGTCTCCGCGGGGCCCGTTCGAGTTCGTGGAGACGACGCCGAGCTCGTGCTCATCTTCGGGCGCGTGTTATTCAGGCGAGTACGCGGACGGAGCGCGGGATTTGGGGCTCAAGCGGGTGGGGGAATTGGCGGGTGAACCGGGTTCGGAGCCCGATTGGGCCGGTTCGGAGGGGTGGGTGACGGTCAGGTGACGTCAGCGGTTCGGGTTGTCAGAGAAGCGTTCGGAAGATTTTCGGGTTGATCTTTTGCGGGGCTCCGTCAGATTTGATTTTAGATTCTTTGGGTTTTTTTTAGGTCTAAAATATTTTCTGACTGATCTGATCTGATCTGATCCAACGGTCGTGATGTAACGCGATTTTTTTGTAGATGGCGTAGGTAGTAAGATTTTTTTGTATAGATGCGAATTTAGCAGCAGCTTTTATGAAACAACGATGAGGGATTTCTTCGATTGAATTTTTGATGTGCCTTGCCTTGCAAACTTTCCTCAACTCAAGCATTCTCATAAAAAGAAAATAATAAAAAAATCCAAAATTTAAACTAAACCTTAAATTGAAAATAGTAAAATTATCATAAAAATGTTAATAAATTCTAAGATTTATCAAATTTTTATAATATTTGAATCCAAGAGCACTAAATAAATTTATTTTTGGAAATTAAATTTTATATTTTTGGAAATTAAATTTATTTAATGAATAAAATTTGATCTTATGTGATAAATAAATAAGGAAATAAAATGCAATCACATGGGAATTGAACTTGAGACCCAAGTAACAGCATATTCGTTAGTAATGTTTTGGTATGCCTTTTTTTTTTGATATAGAATTATTTAAAATGGAAATTGTATAAATTTTACCATAATTTACTTTGAAACTTTAATGAAAGTCGTTAAATTGGACAAGTCACCGAGAGAGGTTTTCTACTTTTACTCAATTCAAAGAAAGTAGGAGAAGGGGCAATTGCGATTAGTTGATCTACCGGAAAAATCATAGTGATCGGAGAGGTGACGTCACTATAGTCGTCATTCCTCTTCTCACATTCCATTCTTGATTCAACATTACGTCCGAAATTTGATCATTTCCTCATTGAAAAGAATGTATCAAGTCGCCATGATTTGTAGATATTCTCATTTTTGCTCATCTTAGTGTCCTTACCGAGCAAAATCTATAAAAATAAACTTAAAATAATTTAATCATAACGTCACCCGCAGCTAGAGCCGTCAAAACCTGAGCCGACCCGAAAAATCGACTCGAACCGACCAATTTTTTTTGGGTTGACCAGAACAGTAACGAGCAAAGGAAAAATTCGAACCTGATCCGACCGAGTTGATTTTATATATATATATATATATAGAGAGAGAGAGAGAGAGAGAATAAATATATATATTTTTAAACATTATGATATATTTTATTATAAAGCCTATTATAAATAAAGTATTACTATTTAATCATAATTTTATTTTTAATAATCATAAAAAATTCAAATTCTTAACATTTTAGGTTGACCTAAATCCACACTTAACCCGAACCCGAATCCGTCCTTCCTGCCCCGTTTGACACCTCTACCCGCTGCCCATTGCCTAATATTCATATTACCATAAACACTTAACCGATTGGCTAAATATCCCAAATCTTTTAATAACAGATTTCTTACAAATCTTAGATATTTAATTATGTTGTACCTATATTTACCATGAATGTAGTATTGGCCTTACATATTTTGGAATAACAAAAAAAATGTAAAGAATCTGGTCAGATCCTATATTTGAGTAAATAACAAGATTGCATAGCTTACTATATAGTCTAAAATCTAATCATGACTATATAGGAAATACATATTGCACATTTTGAGGTGGTGTACTTGATTTCAAAAACCAAACATAAGAAAAACTATTTGAGTTATGTATCATTTCATTTCATTGATGTGATGTGATGTAAGTGATAAAACTGATTGTCTTTGTTAGGTAGATGCATCAAACTATCAACTACCACTTCAAGAGGAAGAGAGGTTGAAGATCTAGTGATTAGGTGGATCATATTGAGTGTTTTACCTCCTTAATCATACCAATATGTTAAGTATATATAAAGACAGCTTTGTAGATGTGCATGGCCCATTCTTGATCCTTCCCACCAATAAGATTTCCTAGAAGACTTTTTTTTGTAATGAGAGCATGTGTTTTGCATGCATGCTATGAGAAATAAACTAAAACACTCCCTCTATTTTGCAACACATGTCTTTTTAGTCTTTCATAGAATGTTGTTGTTGTTGTCTTTTTACACATCTTTGTCAAGTTTTTTTCAATTTTACTCTCACTTTATAAGGGTAATAATTGTGTGAGTTGTGGTGAATATACATGTGTTAGAATGTAGGGGTATTTTTTGATGACAAATGGTTTTCTTAGTGTGTGTGTATTGGGTTGAAAAAGACAAGCTTTGTGAAACTAGAATATTAAGTATTTGAGGGAATGATTTACAAGGTGACAATGTTTTTTCATTAGGTCCACTTGAGCCTTGTTAAGCCCAATTGTCAGTTTGGGCCCTGTTTAGTCCAATCCTCTTTCCCTATTGTTCTAAATCATAAAAAATTGCAAGGCCAATCAGAGACGTCAAAAAAAAATCGTACTCAAAGAAAGCCCTTAATTTTGATGATAATGACATCAAGTAGTAGAATCAAGAAGTATATCATCATGGTTGATGATAGCTCACAATTGCTATTGTTATTTGATTCTTAGGGAAATCAAATCATATACACTTTGTATGTTGCGTAATTTCTTGATCAGCTAAGTATACAAAAAACAGTAAAATGATCTGAATTATGTCATTGATAGCAAACAACTTGTCCCGTTTTCGTCCTTCTCAAAGCGTTCGGATCATGGAGCCCTTGGTAGTGTATACGATGAGGCAAAAGCCGTTGTTACAACAAACAAAGCCACCCCAGAAGAACAAAACTGCCTTTGCCTCGTCATATACACTAACGAGAGAACCATGATATTGATCAAGCCTTATAATTGTATTCGAGATGTTGCATTCGCCAAGCGAAGATGATAACAAGAACTCCAACAAACGAGAACAAAATTGTAATAATGAATCTAAATCGATCCTATGCAAATTAGAAATCAAAAAGGAATATATACTGCTAGGTGCATCTATTCTATGGGAGTTCATACGAGAACAATGGTTTATGTCTTTATACATATAAAATTTGTGATGCTCTGTTTTGAGGCCATGCCATGCCTTGCCATGCAAACTTTCCTTCGTTCATGCTTTTTCCGTAATTTATCTAAAATAACTATTTATTAGGAGTAATTTTAGATTTTCAATATTAAATTTGTTATGAATGGAAATGGGGGATGCTATACATCACACCATTTTACTAAATATCACACCATGAAATTACTTTAATACCTTTTTCTTTATTAAAATACAAAAAAACTAGAAAATATAGCATATTAAGAAGTATCTTATAAGAATCTCGCCATTAATAAATACATTTACTAAACTTCATCATATCAACCATATTTGGGAAAAAAAACACTGAATTTATTTATAAAAATAAATATCCAAAAGAATTTAGTTAATTCTTCTAAGAATGTACTTTTAATTCTTAAACCATAAAAACATAATAAAAAGGACACTTAAAATAATAATCTGGAAAAAAGAAAAGAAAAAAGAACAATCATGGTACAAGGGCCGGGCGAGTACCAAAAAATTTAACAAAAGTTATAAAATGGGATGAGTAAGGTCCATTCGTTAATTTTAATTCCAAAATCACTTCTTCAATGCGGTGAACCCTATATATAAAGCTACGTAATAAACTAAGTTCAACTAGAAAAATAAAGGTAAGAAATTAAGCCATATATAAGACATACATGATTTATTGATGGTAAGTTAGGTACATATTAAATAGATTTTCATATGTTCTTATAATTATATACTAAATGATTTTTTCCAATGTTAGATTAGGGGTTATATGGTAAAGAAATTGGTAAAGTGTAAAACAAAAAGGAAAAAATGGTGTGAAGTTTAGCAGCTATGACGGAAATATATGCTTTGGCAAGTATTTTATCAAATATATTGAATCTTGTATATTCAGATCTCATGAGATAGATAAATAAGGAAACAAAATATATTCCTCGTTGTAATTAGCTGTCACATGGGATTGAACTAGAACAAAAATAGTAATGAAATATCTTAAAAGAATTTTATGCAAAACAAAGTAAAAAAGGATATAAAGTCGAGTTGTCGTCGGTCCGGTCGGATTTGGATTCGAATGGAGTATAAGTTCAGATCAATCAGTTTAAGATCAAGTCGGATAGAGTCATAGTAGGTTGATTTTAATGGTTCGGTTTAAGATCAAGTCGGATAGAGTCATAGTAGGTTGATTTTAATGGTTTTTCTATTGTGTACCCTATAAACGTACTAAATATAGAAACTAAAAACCCTAAAATGAAAATAGTAAACCCATTAAAAAAAATTTAAAAATCCAAAATTTACGATTTTAAAAATCTTTCCGTTGATAGCGGCTTATAAGAGCACAGAATAATATGTTTGTTGGAGTGGAATTTACGGTAGTGTTGAGTAGTTGTAGGCTTGTGAAGAGATAAATTCAAGGGCATACAAATAAAAATAGAAGATTTCAATTCTTCAACACGTGTTCAAAGTGTTGCAAATTCATTTGCCAAATGAACAGTCAAAGCTGATGAATAGCCCACAATTGATATTGTTATTTCATTCTTGGAGAATCAAACAAATCAAACCAAACCATATACACTCTCATGTTGCTTATTTTCTTGATCGGTTCATTATCCAAAACATTTTCAAAAAAACATGGCTTTTTTTTTCTTACACAGTGGAAATTATCAAAATCTATATCTCATCAAGCTTCCATAGTGTGAATCACTTCAAACAAAAATTTAACTATTAAGCAAATAATGGACCAAACTGTACAGTAGAAAAAAACTGCAAAACGGTGCCGTTTAGCGTTTGGAATCTACTCTAGACTTTCCTTTGCCATCCCCAATTTAAATTAGTCAAGCTTAGGTACCTCAATTGTTACTTGCTTATCTGTGGAGCCTTCCTCTAAGCTTGTTGTATGACCATTCTGCGCGTTCTTCCCCGATTTATGATCCTGGTTCTACAAAAGAAGAAAAACGATTCGAGTTATGTCGTGATAGCGAACAAAGCATATAGAAACGTCGAAAAAAACTAGTAGAGTACATACATATCTATAGGAAGGTTCCTCTACTTCAAGCATATGCACAACCTGCCCCATTTTCGGCCTTTTCAAGGCGTTTGGATCCACACAACGCAAGGCTATGAGAAGAGCTCGCTTCAACGCCCTTGATGAAGGCTTTTCCTCAATCTTAGGATCGATGACTCCTTCCGGATTCTTGTTAGCAACCATTCCCTTGAACCAATCCACTAAATTCACCTGGGAATCCAAGATATGTCAGACTTACGAGAACGGTAAGTTATGGTAAATTGATTTGGAATCGAGTATAAGCAAAGCAAACCTCTCCCGGAGGCTTGCTATAATCTACGGGCTGCCTTCCGGAGATGATTTCCATAACAAGGACACCGAAACTGTAGACGTCGCTTCTCTCTGTCAGCATCCCGGTGCTCGCATACTCAGGCGCAACATAGCTACAAATGATGAACAAACATTAATGTCTGTGGGCCGACGATAGACTGGAGTAGCCACCGACATTATATGCTAGGCATGATGTGAGAATTTATGTCACAACAAGAAATCCAGTTGCCATTATTGGAATTAAATGCAAATGTGAAAGTAACATGTATTTTTTTTACATACCCAAAAGTTCCCATAACACGAGTCGCAATATAACTATCATCTGAGCCGAGGAGCTTTGCAAGGCCAAAATCCGAGACTTTGGCGCTCCATTCCTTGTCGAGCAAGATGTTACTTGATTTGATGTCACGGTGAACCACCTTAGGCTCTAATCCCTCATGAAGATAAGTTAGCCTACGTAAACATAACACAATCAAACCAAATTGCACACACAACTCATAATTTCACATTCAGAAACAGTGTTGGTTTTGTTGTGTACCCTTTTGCTGTACCGAGAATGATGTTCATCCTAATGTCCCATGTGAGAGGACTAGAGGCTCCCACCTCCCCATGAACCCATTGCTCCAAATTGCCATTGTTTACATACTCATACACAAGCATCCTATAATCAAATCCAACTTGCACTTAAGAAAATAATTTATCCAACTAAGGGAATACTATAAAGAGCAACTCAGCTGTTAGTTAAAACCAAACTCCACCATTATAATATTGAGCATGGTACAATTCATACTAGATCTAGAATCGGTAGTGTAATTAAATATAGAACAGAATGAATGTGAATGTGAGCCTTGATTTGGAATCTAGCAGTAATTAGAACCTTTGAGCCCCTTCAGCACAGTAGCCAATCAACCTGACCAAACACTTGTGCCGAACCCTACCAATGGCTTCCACTTCGACTCTGAATTCCTTCTCGGCCTGTCCTCTGCAATCACACAACACCAGAACCACAAGCATCAGCAAAACCAAGCTAATACAGTGAAATTGTATTTGGCGAGAATTGAACGAGAAATCGAGCTAATGTTCAATCGACGAACAACAACTCAAAGCAAAACTGATAGATTGATAGGCAAAGAAAGAATCACAATCAACAGGGAATTGCCATTGATGAACTTGTACATAGCAATTCAACTAATTACAACTAACATCACACGTGGCAAGATCAATTCTAATACACTTTATGGTGAGTTCCTGTAACACAAGTCTCACAATCAAATCAAACTGAAGAAGAGGGAGCTGAACCTGTTGTTGAAGAGGTTCTTGACGGCGACCTGAGAGTTATCATCCAAAACACCATAATAAACAATTCCGTAGCCGCCTTCGCCGATGACGTTTTCCTGAGCGAACGAGTTCGTCGCATTCTCAAGCTCCCTGAGCGTATACCAGTGTCCCCAGCCTAGATGCGAAACCTCCGGGGCCGACACACCGCCGGCGTTCTCCAAATCCGGCGGAACGAGAAGCGCCTGCCTCTCGATGCCGTCGATTTTGGCCGGATCGGAGGGGAAGCCGTCGGATTGGACCTGAACGGGGACGGGGACGGCGATGGCGACCTCTTTGGAGAGGGATTTGGGGGTAGGGTTTTGAGATTGGGAGGGAGGGGAGGTGCGATTGGAGAAGAACCAGAGGGAGAAGAGGAAGAGGAGGAGGACGAAGGCGACGCCGACGCCGACGCCGGCGACGATCCAGAGGCTGAGGCCGAAGACGAGGGTTTGCTTCGAGAGGGAGGAGGAGGAGGAGTCGGCGGCCATGGGAAACGACGACGTGGAGATCGAGGAGAGCGGGAGGGGCTAGAGAACGGAGACGGAGAAGAAGATCGGCATGGGAATTCGGAAGAGCAGCTTTTGAGGAATGGGATGGGATTGGGAATGGAGGAATGCCATTTTTTCTCCCGGGTTTTGTGATTTGGAGTGGTGAGGACTGTGAAGAGCAAGATTCGAGAGAGACGAGATTTACCGTTTTTATTTTTTATTTTTCCTTTTCTTTCAATCGGTTCATTATGTTTTGTTATATAATGTGATGTTTACCTAGGGTTTAGATAAAAAAAATGTTTATCTAGGGTTGGATGGAAGTTTAGAAATGAGTTGAACATTCATGTGGTTACTAATGTAAAAACTTAACGTATGAAATATAAAAAATACCATGTTTAATCTTGTTCGAGTGACTAAGAGCAAAATAATTAATATATGTAAAAGTGTGTTCACAATATTCTTAATTAATTCTCCAAACGTAGAGAAAGCAAAGAGATAAATTTATAACCGTGCTCCTCGTATTTTGACTCACACTTCTTTCTTTCTTCTCCACGACGTTGTGTAAAGCCAACCAAGCCCTACCGACAAAGGGAGATACTCCGATCACATCAACACATGCATCCTTGTCCTAATGTCAATTAAAAAGTAAAAAATCAGCAGGTTGAAGGTTTTGTCCATTTTACAACAGTAAATCTATAGGAGCCTCTTTCCAGGCCGTAATTCCGACTTTGCAGTAAATACTTTTAATATAGGTGTCTTAATTTGTGTATGTCCTACCCCCTGAGGGCACACAACTCAATAGAAAAATCCTTCTTTAATGATAGTAGTAGTATTATTACTCCATGAGATTTTGGTGCTCAATAATATGTTTGGTATTAGCTGGTTTCAGGGCTTTTATCCGTTGCTTTTAGCCCTTTTCATCCACGCTTTACACTCTTGAGTATTCTTTGGGCTCTTTGCAATTTTTTGCTTTTGAGTATTATTTTATGTTTATAACTTTAGTTTTTCAGTCTCTGATTGAATGAGTGTGATCGAACAATATAATTTCAGGAATATATATAAATCATGGGAATTTATTTTTTGATGTTAGATTTTTATTTTATTTATGAATAAAAACACAATAATACATCTGATAGGTCGAGAGGAGAAGTTGTATTTTATGATCATCATATTATATATGTTTGGTTGTATTATCATTATTTTTTTATTATTATTATTATTGTTGTTGTTGTATACTAACTTGAAATTGAATTCATAGGAAACTATAAGAAATAAAATTGTATCTATTCCTTCCCAGAGTCCTAGTTAATTAAGTTGTTATCAAGTGCATGAATTCGAAACTGTATAAAAAATTACAAAATAATGAAGTCTTCAATAAATACAAACAAGCAATCAAACCCATATATTTAATAAATTTTTTGAAAATTTCAACATTCATGAAAATTAATACATCAACAGTATAATGATAAAAGTAGTTGGGAATTGTACCCTAATAAAAATCATATAGTTTGGTAGGAACTAATAAAAAAAAACAGAAGGCTGAGGCTCAACATGTGTTTTGGACCCTAAAAAAAAAGGGATCGCCATGTGTTTAGAAGCATAACGTAAGATTATGGCAAAACAGGGATCTTATATGCACGTTTTAGTTTGCGGTCCAAAGTTGTCAATTTTCTTGCCCATCTATGTTATACTTGCCTCTTGGCATCATAATTTGTATTGCGGGATAAAAGAAGTATCGAACGGTATCTAATTCGAGTCTTCGGATAAATCAAAAGAAATGGATGGAGTAGAATTTTAGGATCATGTTAGTCGACTAAATGATTATCACTATTGTTTCCCATGTTCATCTCTAGTGACGGAGTTAGAGACTTTTAAAGAGGGATCAAAAAATAATTTTTAATTAAATATACCTTTTTTTTTGTGTATGATTCTGTTACTTTTATAGATTAGCATTTCAAATTATTAACTAAAAACCTTATAACTATCTTTCTTTCTTTTTGAGCTCATAACTATCTTTCTTTGAAAGTGAAGGTCAAATTTGATTGATATATAGCATTTTATGCTTAGAACTAAAGTTGTTCATCTAAACAATGAAGTTAGGCTTACTAGTAAATTAACTAAAGGCCCATTTCCTGAAAGATTTCTAAGGCCCATTAGACTCGTAGTGTGATTCCCCGTTAGTAGTATTGTAGTCAATACTCAATAGTCACCCATGCTTAAAGTTAGGGACAAAACGAAAATAAAATATTACCATAAGCTTAGCATAATCTTTTATTGTTAACAAAAAGATTGAAAAAACATTTAAATTTACAATATGAACATCTATATGCTAGATTTGAAGCTTGTAAAATATCGAATTTCTACCTTATCCGATCCACAAAGAAAAACGAAGCTATAAACCCTCCAAATTAGTGCCACAAAAATGGAAGTTTGATGTTAAGCCTCCTTAGCCATACCGAGTGAAGCACCATATGTATCATATCAAAGGGCTTATTATGACTAGCTTCATGAATGAATGACAAGGCTTTACACTCTCCGGCCACCACATAAGAAAGGGTACATACTCCATACAATATATGGGGATTCTGGAGAATATAAGAGGCGCCGTCCACAGCTCGAACCGATCTTCTCTGACGTCGGATCAGAGGCGGCTGGTGTCGAGCATTCTGCGGCGGTGTGCACAGAGACGGGTTCAAACACGCGTTGGAACTGAAAAACGAAGCTTTACAATATGAACATGTATACTTTTATAAATAATAATTTTTTATACGATGATAGAAATAAAAATTTAAGCTAATTTAAATAAATCTTTTGGAAAAATAGACTTGGTCAAGATTTTTATAGTCTGACCAAATTAAATTGATCAAAATTTGAGTAGTTCAGCAATTACAATCTGACTAAATTTAATTTATTAACTTAAAATAATACCAGTTATTGTCATTGAACCAAAAATAATTCCAATTAAAAAAACGTAAAAAGCATAGCTAAACTATTAACATTAACATGTTCACTAACAGTTTCCGGTCAAATTTTGGATTATTGGTATTATTATACGTTCCTTATATATAAGTTAGCGGTATACTTCAAGTAGCAACAATGACAACAACAACAATGAACCCAGTGGAATTCCCCTTACGGGGAATCTGGGGGGTCAGGATGGGGGCACCCCTGGCTAAACGCAGAGGGGGTGCGTCCAAAGGACCCAAATAGATAGAAAATTGTCACTACAATGTATATAGACCAAACAAAATCAGTCAAGTCCCAAAACACGAGACGAACCAAAGACCAAGCTACCTAATACTAAAACCAAGATCCCAATCCAAGAAAGACAAGGCTCTAGCCATCCACTACACGAATCTTCTCTCTCCAAATGTCTCTGCATACTGCCAACTCTATCGAAATCCCCAAATGACTGACATCCTGCTTTATACTATCCTTCCAGCGCTTCCTCGGTCGACCTCTCCCTCTGCGAATAACTCCCAAATCTAGACTTTCACACCTACGCACTGGCTCCATGGGTCCCCGCCTCTGGATATGCCCAAACCACCGTAGTCTCGATTCTCGTAACTTGTCGTCTAGGCTGGCCACTCCAATCCTGCTCCTGATCACATCATTTCTGATTCTGTCTGACAATGTATGTCCATTCAATCATCTCAACATCCTCATTTCGGCCACCAAAAGCCTTTGTTCCTGTGCTTTTGTGGTGGCCCAACACTGAGCTCCATAGAGTACGGCTGGTCTGATCACTGTTCTGTAGAACTTTCCTTTCAGTTTGAGCGGAATCTTTTTATCGCACAAAACACCTGACGCTGCCCTCCACTTCTGCCAGCCCCTTTGTATCCGATGAGTGACATCTTCATTGAAACCACCATCACTCTGTAAGACTGAACCCAAATATCTGAAACTCTCTTTTCTTGCTACAACTTCCCCTCCTAGCATGACATCCTCCCTTGAGTCTACCTCTTGCCCGAGCTTGAACTCCACATATTCCGTCTTAGATCTGCTCAATCTGAAACCCTTAGACTCCAACTTATCCCTCCAAGCTTCGAGTCTGTTGTTTACACCATCTCTGGACTCGTCCACCAGAACAATGTCGTCTGCGAACAACATACACCATGGGATCTCCCCCTGAATATCACTTGTCAGCATGTCCATCACCAAAGTAAAAAGGAAAGGGCTTAGAGCGGAACCCTAGTGCAGGCCTGCCTCCACCTTAAAGTATTCTGTAATCCCGGCCGAGGAGCACACACTTGTCAAGGAAACGTCGTACATGTCTTTGACTACTCTTATGAGCGTGGCTGGCACTTCCTTAGCTGACAAGGAATCCCAAATCAGTTTTCTTGGAACCCTGTCATACGCTTTCTCCAAATCGATGAAAACCATGTGCAAATTTTTCTTCCTCTCCCTGAACTCTTCAATCAGCCTCCTCAATAGATGAATGGCTTCCATAGACGACCTCGCGGGCATGAAACCAAATTGATTTTCTGACACTTCCACTAGCCTCCTCAATCTCAACTCAATCACCTTTTCCCACACCTTCATGGTATGACTAGGTAGTTTGATACCTCTGTAGTTGTTGCATTGCTGCACATCTCCTTTGTTCTTATAAACTGGGATCAACTTACTAAGTCTCCACTCTTCAGGCATTTTGGCTGTCCGAAGAACAACATTAAAAGGGTTACTAACCACTCTAGCCCTCTTTCTCCCAAACACTTCCAGACCTCCACCGGGATTTCATCAGGCCCTACAGCTCTCCTGTTTCCCATCAGTCGGATCACGATCCTTAATTCCTCTTTAGAGACCCGTCTGTGAAGATTTTCTTGATTAGGTTGGTCTTCTCGGCTTTGGAGGTCAAGTTGACTCTCCTCCCCCACAGAACCCTCATTTAGAAGCTCCCGGAAATACCTCTCCCATCTCTGTCTGATGTGAAGGTCATCCACTAAAACCCTCCCATCCTCATCCTTAACACACTTTACCTTGTCAAAGTCCCTGCTTCTCTTCTCCCTCGCTTTTGCCCACTTGAACAGAACTCTCTCTCCTCCTTTTTCATCTAGGGCTTTGTACATGCTCTCAAAAGCTTCTCCTTTGCGGCCGCCACTGCTCTCTTGGCTACCTTTTTTACTGCCTTGTACTCTGCTAATCTCGCCCCCTGTCTGGTTCTGTACTATGAACCCACGCTTTAAAGGCGACTTGCTTTTCCCTGACCTTCTCTTGGACTTCATCATTCCACCAGGGTACTGCCTTTCTGTTGCCCGATAGACCTCTCGACATCCCCAATACCCCACACGCTGCTCTGCGAATACATTCTGCCATTTTGCCCCACATCTCATTTGCATCTTCTCTTACCTGCCATGCATCCTTTCTGTCCGCTTCTCCGACAATCCCTTCGCGCAGTTGCTCCACATTCGATATACTTCAAGTAGATTTAAGGTTTAAGACAAACAAATCAACAATACGATCATATTTTACTAAGTTTTGAAAGTTCTTTTAAGTATATTTATGTAACTTTTCACATTCTATTAATTTATACTTTTATTGGGACCTTATATTTCTGTAGTAGCTTTTCGATAATTTAATATCTTATTATCTTATCAAAAATCATCAAATATTACACTATCCCAGCTTGAGACCGGAACAGAATATTAACTTACCCTGTTTATTAATTTATCGCATATTAATTTATGGAAGTTCTATTGTAATATCATAAGATGTTGAAACTTTTTGGTCTAACTTCTACTACGCATATATCATTGATGAAAATTCTATAAACAATTCGATCATCAAAACATGATCATACTTTTATAATATACACAATCAATATCTTTGATTTCTTTCTAAAGTAACAATCATTCTGTTGTAAACAAAGCCCGTACATCGCACGGGCATTGATCCTAGAAACAGATAGAAGAGAAGTATATTTTATTGATTGTGTATATTATAAAAGTAGATTTAAGGTTGAATAATTATTGCCACCGAGTCGGCCTAGCAGGAACTTATATCCCACTATAAGTAGCGGTATGGCGAAGAAATGCGGACTCTTGAAGGAAAAATGCGGAGCTTCTTATCCCGACTTTGTATCATGGGTCACTCTCCAACGCACGATCAAAGATAACAGCCTAAGCAACTCGACCTAAGATATGCGGACTCTTGAACGAATGTCCAAGTTGCAAAGCTCCGACTCGAGGCCGGCGCAAATGAATACATGTGTTGTTTAAGAGTGTAGACTGCCGCCATAACATGTTTGTTTGACGTATAGTGGGATATAAGTTCCCAATAAATCTTAGAGGTGAACTTATATCCTACAAAGGACTCTTCTTTATAGCCTAAGAACAAAGGACTCTTCTTTATAGCCTAAAAACAAAGGAACTTATATCCCACCGAAACAACATTGTATCAAAGGAGAACCGAGACTAAATGAATCTGGAAAATGATTGTGTATATATTACAAAGAATTTGCTCCGTATTTTATTGATGTGAAATACAATTTTACTAACCTATAAGTCTATTGTACACGAAACTTATATCCCACTGTAGAATCCAAAAAACACCATAACAATATGTGGTTACAATATGATTCAACTGTATCATATTTGTCTACACTTCTTTATAATATTCATTCCATACCTGAAGTTATTAAACTATATTACACTAAATAATATTTTAAGAATGATACAGACAATTTTTCTCCACCGTAACACGTACGCGTTGTCACAAATGAATTCGAGCGGAAAAACAAATAGCTATCGTATTTAGTCTCTTTCTACAAAACACTATCGCCTACACCCATACCCGGCCCGTGCATCGCACAGGCTCCTACCCTAGTTTTTAATAATTTTTTTTGAAAATTTCAACTTTCATGAAAATTAATACATCAACAGTATAATGATAAAAGTAGTTGGGAATTGTACCCTAAAAAAATCATATAGTTTGGTAGGAAGGAGGAATTAATAAAAAAAACAGAAGGCTGAGGCTCAACATGTGTTTTGGACCATAAAAACAAAAGGGATCGCCATGTGTTTAGAACCATAACGTAAGATTATGGCAAAATAGGGATCTTATATGCACGTTTTAGTTTGCGATCCAAAGTTGTCAATTTTCTTGCCCAATACTTTCCACTTGGCATCATAATTTGTATTCCGGTTAACGGATTAATTGATTATCACTATTGTTTCACGTGTTCGTCTCCGATGGTGGAGTTAGGGATTTTCGAAAGAGGGAACGAAATATAATTTTTTTAAATTAGATATAACTAAAATTTTTGTGTATGATCCTTTTCCTTTTATAGATTATCATTTCAAATTATTAACTAAAAACCTTATAACTATTTTTCTTTGAAAGTGAAGGTCTAATTTTTTATTTTTTATTTTTTTTTTGTGGTGAACGAAGGTCTAATTTGATTAATATAGCATGTTATGCTTAGAACTAAAGTTGTTATAACACTTTTGTTCATCTAAACAATGAAGTTTTGACTTACTAGTAGATTAAGCAAAGGCCCATTTTCTGAAAAAAATTGTAAGGCCCATTATACTCGTAGTGTGATTCCCCGTTAGTAGTATTGTAGTCAGTAGTCACTCTTTTTTTTTTTTCTGAGCAAAACAAAGCTATTACTATTAGCTGCAATCATTCCTTACAAAGTTGATAAAACATCAGGAAAACCTGCGAAAGAAGTACTCCCTCCGTCCCATAATTTTCGTCCAAAAGGACGCTTTTTGCAGTTTTTAATGCAAGGTATAAAGTGGTGTTGGGAAATGAAAAAGTGGGTTAAAGTGGGTAGAAGATATGATTGAATAAGGGTATTTTTGTAAGTTTGTAGGGGGGAAAAGTTGAAAAAAGATAAAGTAGGTAGAAAAGTTGGATAATGGGTGTAAATTTAGAGATTGAATATGGGTAAGATTGGAAGAAAGTTATTGATATTAAAGGAAAGTGGACAAACATTTTGGGACAACGGATTAGGAAAATGGACAAACATTATGGGACGGAGGGAGTACAAAGTAAGACATCATCAGGACACAAACTAGCCAACCAATGTGCAGCCCGGTTTCCTTCTCTTCCAATATGCAACCAAGAGCAGCTACTGAAGCAGGCACCACTCTCTAGGATTTTCACAGTGATCTGCCCTAACGCCCCTCTCCAAATTAGCTTCTTCCTAAGTTTGTTGATCAGATTGGAGAGCCTCACACTGTGTCATGATCTCCTCAGCCTCGATCCATTTGCCTTCAAGTATGCGAACATTTCGTCGTCTCCAAATGCTCCATAAAATCAATGCCCAGCGTTCTAGATCAGCATTTGAGCAATGGGACCTTACTTTCTCCAGGAAACACAGAAGAGATGGAACACCACGTCCCCATCGAGCAAGATCGATCAGGAGCAAACCTCCAAACCTTTTTTGCCTCAAAACATTCAAAGAGAGCGTGCATCCCTGATTCTGTCAGCCCACAAACATCACACACATCAGAAGCTGTAACATGCCTGTGAGCCAGGTTTTGCTTTGTTGGAAGCACATCCTTACATCCCCGCCATAAGAAAGTTTTAACCCGAGGCATCACACTAATCTTCCAAAGACTTTTTCATACTCCTTTTGTACCACTACCATCTGAGGAGGTTGATCCCAAAGAGTCAGAAATCAGCCTTTCAAGAAGCATATGATAGCACGTCTTGACAGAGAAGGATCCGTCTTTTGAATAAAACCACACCAACTGATCATCTTGACAATCTGCACTGATCAATTTGATTCTTTGGATGACCTCAACATCCCTTTCCAAGAAGTTCTCCTTGAGCAGGTTGACATTCCACAGACCTGAATTCCAGTCGATGAAGTCAATCACCCTAGAGTCTGGGTTGCTTCTAAGGTACGATATAGGCCTAAAAGACCGAGGCCTAGGCACCCATTTATCCTTCCAGGTCATGATCGAAGCCCCGTTACCTACACTCCAATGCAGTCCCAAAGAAAGAGCCTCCCGCCCTGCTAGAATACTCCGCCGTGTATAGCTTGGTCGGTAGCCAGCAGTCGCCTCCAGGAAAGTGTTGTTCGGGAAATATTTGGACTTGAGTAGCCGGGCTAACAGAGAATTTGGGCATGTAATTAGTCTGTAGTCAGTAGTCACTCATGCTTAAAGTTATGAACAAAACGAAAATAAAATATTACCATATATAAGCTTAGCATAATCTTTTATTCTTAAGAAAAAGATTGAAAAAACATTTTATTTACAATATGAACATCTATATGCTAGATTTGAAGCTTGTAAATTTTATAATTTCTACCTTATCCACAAAGAATAACAAAACTGTAAACCCTCGAAACGTTACAAAAATGGAAGTTTGATGTTAAGCCTCCTTAGCCATACCGAGTGAAGCACCATATGTATCATATCAAAGGGCTTAGAAGGCCTATTCAAGGTGAAATGCCATTTCACACTTCTCACACCCATGAGCAATCTCAAGTACTTCCTCTCGGAAATCCCTTTCAGTATCCTCTTTAAATCCGGTATCTCGTTCAATGCAATCGACACCGAAAACTGGCTCCAATCCAAAACGTCCTCAAAGGGTAACGAGTAGTTAGACGAGATGAGCACAGGGACACAATCCGAGTGGAGGGCCTCGACGATCCTAGGGCTTGCGACTTCATAGCCGCTAGGGCACAGGCAAAACCGGCTATTCCCCATTAACTTGAAGTAGTCTTGGCCGTTGGGGAGGTGATCATGGACTTGGATCTCGTCGTCATTGTCCTTCCACCGTTCAAACAAGAGTCTTCGAACATAACCGTGTTGGCCACCTGCAAAAAAGGCTAGGATTCTTCGGTTTCGTGTTTGCCTTTTCCTACTTAGGGTTGGCGGAGTTAGGCCAACGCCACCGGGTATGTTGATCTCCGGGATGGATAGGTCTCTCATGGGTTGGAACCCTTCCGAGATGTTGGCATTGCATAGGGCTCTCATTACATACTTTAGTAGCTCCGGGTTAGCTTTCGACACATCCGGCGCCTAAGAGAGTACAAGTAGTTTAATAGTGATCATCTTTAATGAAGGAAAACAATTCAAAAGTGAAGATCTTACGTACCCAATCATGGCATGAGAGTAAGAAGTGATCAGCGCCGAGGCTTCGATTCCAAAAGGGGTACCTCTTGGACACTAAGTCGACATAATCTAGCACGACGCGATGCATGGGTGCCCGGGAGTTGTAGCCCAAGAGGTATTGCCTAACCTTGAGGAGGCTAAAGGGGAGGAAGAAGGAGTGGGCCTCGTTCGGATGGCGAGCCATGAACGTGCTCATTCCACCGTCCATCTCATCGATGAACTGCCCTTCTATGCCGTAGATCGCCTTGGTGGGCCCGTGGTGGAACAACGGTGGCTCGCCTTCCTTGTACGTCCACACTTTGAACCTCTTTATCATTTCCATGTGACTCCTATGGACATGCATTATGGGTTCTTACATTCAAGCTCATTACAAAATGATATATATCTAAGTAAGCTAAGGCTCCGTTCGGCATATCTAGCTTTTCAGTTAGTTTGAGCTTTTTCGTAGCTTTTCAGCTAGCGTTTCACCAATCTACCCCTCAGAAGATTGGGAATTGTTAGCTGAAAACGCTAAAAAACACATGCCGAACGGAGCATGAGGGAATTAAGAATCTATAGCTCACCGGTAGAAGGCAAAGGAATTCCTGTATAGGCGTCCCAAGGGCATGACAGAGACTCTTTTGACACCAAATGGTGTCGTGTAGTTTTTTGACTGAGTGGCCTTTTTGATCGCAGCTCTTGCATGGGCCAAGCTCCTCTCAATTTTGACTACTTTATTCAATTCTGTACTCTTCTTACTTTTACCCTTCTGTACATCAAAATGTTCCTTGTTAAGATGATTCATAAACCAAGCTTTGTTAGCTACTTTATCCTACATTAGTAGTGTCCTATTCAAACCCAAAACAAAATAGAAGTGTCATATTCAAACAAGGAACATTCCAACTCGATCAACATGACTATAACGCGAAAACTCGCGAATTTGAGAAGGTGTAGTTGGGACGGGACATCCATTGTATTGTTGTTACTTTAATGTAAGATCGGATTCACCTTTTAATCTAAAAGTTTTTTCACTTCTGCATTACATAATGTCACTAGAATAGTTAATATTGACTATATACATATATGATTTGCTTACATTTCCATTTGTTGGAACTAAACGAACCCTAACCTATAAGATAAATGTGTTTTTTTTAGGGTGGTTAGTGGATACAATTCGAATTTATTTATTTATTTTGGTAGAAACAATTCAAATTTAATTAAAAGTATATGCATGCTAACCAATATACTTTATGATGCTTAATTTATCGAATTCACTCTATACTTGTCAATTTTATGGTTAGAAGAATCGTATACGTATCTAGTGAGTACATAATCCAAACAAACACCATATTAACCCGTTGGCAATATCTAAACCACTTACTTAATCACTCAAAACACTTTACAATTTACTATACTTCCCAAACCATAATCCACAACTTTGACCAAATTAATTGCTAAGGCAATTAACTCAAAACAAGAACACAATTAACATACACATGCATAAACATGAAACTGACCTTGTTAGGAGGAACGTCGACGAAGTCATAAGATAGGCCGGTGGAAGGGGCGGGGGCCGGTGAAGGCGACGTCGTCGGAGGGAGGGTAAAATGGGAAATTGGAGAGGGAGACGATGACGATGACGATGACGATGACGAGTGTCGAGGTTGAAAGGAGACATGATCGATAGGGGAGAACAAGAGGACAAGGCTTGTAACGATGAGGGCTGAAAAGAGGCACCAATATTGGCTTCCTTTGAGGCTCCTTCTTTGACACATTCTTCTCTAATGACTATTAGTTATGTGTTTGTGTTGTGAGAGGGGTTGGATTTTTGGGGTTTAAAGAGGACAAATTCAATGATTTAATGAGGGTTTAAATATTTGTTAGTAAAATGAAATTATTGATGGACGAGAGAAAGTAGAACAAGCAACTTACTTCTTTATGTAAATCAATCTATATATATAAGAACACCATATTAGAAAATAACTAGATAATATAGTGGTCAATGGACAAAGAGGTTTGGCAAATTTTATGTCAACAAATTAAATAATCAAATTTATAAGTAAGGTGTATATCTCTATATATGTATGATTAAACTAAATCTAAAGAGACTACTACATTCGTTGCACATAGGACCGTTCAACGGGTCAAGGTCGCGCATAACAGGTCGGGTTGTGGGTCGAATTTTTTTAAGTTTGCAGGTTGTAGGTCGGGTTGGGTTAAATCCGCGGGTTTATATTGGTCCTTGGGCTCGAACCGGTAGAGGTTCCGGACGTTGCCCACCCGCGTGTACCGCTGCCGATTGCCCGAGTAGTTGAGCAGGTAGCGTGGGACTTGATCGAGTGTGGGGTCCGACTCGACGACTCGTAGCTCACGTAGTACAACTATTCCCCCTCGTTGTCCATGAACCTTATTGATAGTGGTTGCTTTCTCGTCCCTTTTGGATGCTCTAAGCGAGTCTAATTAAATACCTCTCGTGATCCACGAACCTTGCTTTCTCATCCCTTGCGGAGGCCGACGACCCTAATTAAAAAGAAAGTGGTTGCTTTCTACGTCTAATTATCAAACAATACATCAATCTACGTCATCATTACCAACATTTTGACCAAAACTGATTTGTATACATGTGAAAGTTAGTTAGCATTGATAGCCAAATAAACAACACTATATTAGTATTAATCAATAGAGCAGTCTCATGCATTTTCACCTTAGAAACACTCCTCATTCATACAGGAAGTTTCAGTAGAAATAAACTGCTCCACTCTATCAATAAAACTCACAGGAAATCTGGAATGCAACATGAGAACAGGAGCAGAAGCTGACACCACCCTATCTTTTGAAAATGCTTCATCAATGACTCTACTACTACTACCAACAATTCTGCTTTCTTTGTTATTTCTTAGCCTGCCGCCTCTGACGCTTCCACCCGGAACACTGCTCCTTGGTAAAGAAGAGCGCGAGGTTGCTCTGGCACTTGTACGCCCGAATTTGTGGGCCTGAGAAGTAACGTCGGTTTGAAGCTTTCTAGAAGATTCTACGGTCGCCTGGTTGGATTCAGATGATGGATCTTCTACTGAGGAAGTGTTTTTGCAAGACTTGACCAATGAAAGGAGCATTTCTGTGCTGAGTTCCTGTTGGACTACGCCTCTGTTCTGTTCGCATCTGTAGCAGGCGGCCATGAGAGCTCCGGCTAATACTGGCATCAGTTCGGGGTCGCTGAAGAACGTGAAGGGCAAATCGCATAGCTGTTTGACCAAAACAACCGAGTTAGAATGTGGAGAGTGATAATATTGCGAAGGCGTAAAAAAAGTAGAGGTTGGCTGGCGACTCACCTTGTGAAGGATGGTTGTACCTTTCCCCCAACGAAGAACAGCTTGATTCCCGGGATGAAACAATGAGAAATGGCTCAGAAGATGTAGGGATTCGAGAAGAAGCAAACCGACCTGATCAAACAAAAAACCAAAAATGCTAGAAAATCCAGGGACCAAGGGAAGAAAAAAAAATGAATGCTTGTGACTAGAAAACAGGTTATTGACTTGCCTGATCGTTGGATGCTTTCCATTTGCTGCTGCAATGTGTCAGAAGGAAACTCATTATGTGGAAGAACTCCATCTTGAGGTCTGGCCTCGCCTGTACGCATAAATTGAGCTTTCAGTACTTGAACAAAATGCATCACATTCAGGCTTATGTATCACCAAACTTAGACCTCATTTAACTGGAAATTATAATGACCCACAATTGGAGGATAGAGTTTTGTTTACTAGTCACTGTCATACTTGCTATGACTTACCAGCATCTCTTGCAAGAATGTAAGATCCATCAATGCCAGATTGTTCAAGACTTTCAACACCCAAATTGCCACTTCCTCAAAATTTGATGGCAATACATATGCAGGCTGCAGCAAAATGAGCTTACATTTTTAGAGTACATGTTAACTATGAGAAGAGGCCAATACCATGACCCTTGATATAAAATCCGGTTATAATGAATCTTACAGAAAAAGTAATAACGACAGAGCCAAGCACATTTACCTGTTCAGAAGTTCTATTATTCGCCTGTAGTAGCACAGCCGTCAACAATGAAAGAAGACTGACTAAGCCAGTCTCCGAAACAGCAAAGAGAAGGAACCCTTGCGGTGCTTTTAGACTGACTGAGGGTTCGTCCTTTGTACTTCCCACACCTACTTCCTTAGTGTTATCATCCTTCTGAGGACTAGAGGACTTGGAAAGTCTTTTGGACTCATCCAGAGCACCTGTTGCGCCCAAATCAACATCCATCACCCCTGTTTGATTACTTTTCGGTTGCTCCTTTGAGCAATCAACTTCACTGTACAAAGAATCAGGGCTTCCTTTTGATTTACATACACCAGACTGTTCACTCGGTGATACATTATGCAAGTCACCAGATGATGGATCGTTGCACTCTTTGATCGAACTAGTGATGGCTGAACCTATGGTGTTAGCAGTATCAGCATCATGAGGTATTAAACTTTCACTTCCTGGATTTTCATTTGAAAAAGATTCCCAATCAATGGAAGACGCGGTTCTTGATCTGGATGTCAAAGCCACCAGTAGATTTATACTCAGCATAATGGATGACGGAAATGGAGACCCTTCTACCTGAGGTCTGTCATGCAATGCAAAAAGATCCCGGAGTCGGTGAATGATTTGATGTAGAACAATGAGCTCCAGAAGGCCAGCTTGCATCTGAAAATGGCGCTCGTTTGAGCTCTCATGCCCAATGATCATTGTGACAGTACACAAGAAGCCATCTAACACTTCAGAGATTGAATCGAAAACTTCAGATGTCTTAATTGTAGGTAGGATGGAGCTGCCAGGGGAGTTTATTGAGGCAGCAATTTTGATATAATTTTCAAGAGCGGCAGTAAGCATTGGTATAGTAGGGGGCAAAAGATTCTGGGAAAGAAAATAACTTCTATTTGCGGGCAGTGAAAGTATCACTTTCAAAAGTCTTAATAAGTAAATGGTGACTTGGCAAGCTTCAGGTTTTGATGTATGTGAAGCGGGCAATGCGGAAGCAATGAAATCGAGCAAACCAGCCTGGCGAGAAGCATGTAGCTCCAACTCTTTTCCTTCCAGAAACTGTTCAATTAAAACAAATAAAAGCAGTTAATGAAGTCATCAAGAAGAACTAATATACAAACATGAACACATGTTCCTTGACAAGTATATATGGACAGAAAAGACACCTGTTGTCACAGACTACACAAGATTTGATTTGCAGACATATGATGGCAATTAAGAATGATATTACAATTTGAAACGACACCCATTAAGAATGATATAACATGAGTAAACTGCATACGAATTTTCTCTCCATGTCATTAAGAATGATATAACAATTTGAAACAGAATTTTCAGTAACGGTTGTTTAACAAACCTGATAAGGCGTAATATGCAGATTTTGATGGCAATTCGAGATTGAACTAGTGATCTAATAAATGTAAATTCAAGAAGCCTAAAACCATGAAGAAATAATTGTTCTTTTAAATACTGAATGGTAGCTCAACAATAGTATATGGAGCAAACCTTACATTTGATCCTAAAGTAAGCGGCATTTTTTTTTTTGACTTTTGAGCAGAAACCACGTACAAGAACATGAAGAATTGTAGGATTTAACATAGTATATCAGCATTGCATGTAAAGCCATTCAAATTAGATGTCTGAAGAATAAAGAAATCAAGCAAGTAAATAAGTGGGGCATGATGACACCCATAAACTGAACACTACCTTAATCATTTCAGTTGTTATTAAGCCTATACTTGATGCCCCTTCCTTCCTTGCTTGCCGGCATCTTTGCAGATCTTGGAGCCACCTACTGATCCTTGCCCTTGCAGTTGTCATAGCTGTTCTATATCCAAGGCCAGAATTTTCCGGAACTGAAGGATCAGGATAGTCGTGTTTTAGAGACATTAACCTCTGCCTTAGCTTTTTAATCCTCCGCTTAGCATTGCCAGCCGCACAATTAGAGTCCACAGTGCCCAAGACATTGTTTAATTGATTATCCTCCCCACTACAAGCTACTGCTAATCTACCTTGGCTATCCTTACTTAATGGCCGGCGAGTCAATGGTGAAGAATGATCTCTAAAATCCATTGAGGCTCTCTCACGTATTTGTTCCAAGTAAATTTTACGGCGTTGTTCACTTTCTCTAAGTCTTTCAGCCAGCTTTTGCGCAAGCAGTTCCGCTTCTTCTTGTTGGGCTTTTGCCCGCTCTTCCCTTCTTCTGAGCTGCTCTAATGTTTTCGCTTCCCGTGCTGCACTTGATGCCCTGCGTTCCTCTTCCCTTCGAACTTGAGCTTCTTCCTTTTTACGCTGTATAACAGCAAGACGCTGAAGTTTTTCAGCTTCTAAGAGTTTTCTGCGCTCCAGAACAGCTTCTTCTCTGGCCATATCCTCTTTCTGTTTAATTTTTAGCACTTGAAGCTTTTCTGCTCTTCTCATCTCAGAGCCATGAAGTCTCTGGTGTAACATAAACTTTTTGTTCTCATCATTCAAAGATGTTATGAAACGTAATTCATTCACCTTAACACTTTCCTCGCCAGCTCTTTTGACAACCTGAGCTATGTAGGCTTCATGCCGCGTTTCACTACGTTGATGCCGAGCATACATGCCTTCCTTCAACTTCATGCTTCGAACCGCTTGCCACTCAGTCACACGGTTTAGCTTCTCTGATGATTTTTGAAACTTCTGGACTCTTTCATTATCAAACTCCCGTTTAATTCTCATGGCTCTTGCATGTTTCTCTTCTGCCTCCTTTTTCAAATCAATAGCGGTCTTCTTTTTCTTATCAGGTGTCATCAATTTTTCATGTAATATTCGAGTTCGCTCAGTACTTTTCCTGCTCATAGATGGCGAATGGGACACACGAGAAGAAATACGACATGGAGAAGCAAGTATTTCTTCCCAATTCCTTTTCTCTTTCCAAGCATCCATGGATTTCCATGATACCGAATTTCTCCTCTCTTTCTCTGTTTCTTTTTCCTTCTCCTTGTCACTTACTGAATTTTGGCTGCCAAAATCAACAGAAGTGCAACGTTTCTCTCCTTCAACTACAGATGCCACTTGTTCTCTCTTGTTCTTGGAAGCTACCAAGCCAGTCGAAGGGCCTCTGGCAAGTAATTTAGATCCATTGACGTCGTGATTGAGTGGGCGTTGTGAGGACAGGCGGTTAGTTCGAACAGAGCTTAATTTGCTAGGCTTGGTTGATTCTATGCTCTTCTTTTCTCTACCAACATTAGTAGAAGACTTATCAACAGACATGACCTGCCGATCAGAAGATTGACCCTCCTTACTGTTTAGATCATTAGGTACACGGTTTTTTTCCCTCTCTTCTTGAAATCTCTTGAAGGCTTCGAGTGATGAGGACAATATTTCTGCTCTGTGGGGCGATGTACTCATTCTACGAACCTGAGCATAGTATTAAGCAGCTGTAAGTGCTAGTTATAACTTATAAACCTCGTCTTATTATCTCAGGATAATGACTTTTAATATCTTCAGTTTAATTCTGCATAAAGGCTTTACCAATTTAGCATCCAAAATTTTCATAGGAAGCATCATGCATCTCTAGATTAACAGTACAATAGATTGTGGGGGGAGCAAAAATTACCTCCCAAGAGAGAGAGTGCGGCCTTCTGCGTTCACTTTTCACGGTGAACGGTGCTACATTAGCCAACTGAGACACATTCCTTTTAGTGTTCTCAAATTCCTCCACTCTGGCATTAAGCTCTCTGAAATCAGATTGTGATTCTTCAAGAACAAGAATTGCCTCTCGTACCTGCTCCAGATCACATTCTAGCTCACATAGAAGATAAAGTTCATCTACTGCACGATTAAGGTTCTCAAACAAGTAACACCAAAGCCTCTCTCTAAATCTCTCTTTGCTCTCGCCTTCTTCTCTTTCTCCAAGGGCATTCACAATACGAGCTTTCGACACTTGGCCATGAACATCTTTTTCCATGTCAGGTGCCTGCTGTTTCTCATTTGGAATTTTACAGTGATCAGAAGGTGTTGTGGAGCTTTGGTCATGTGAAAATGTCTCAGGTGCAGAGGAAATTACAGGTGCAATTGAATTTCTACTAGTAGCTACAGATACACCGGATTCTACTACATCAGATGTAAAACTTGATCCGTGATCAGCTACTTCTATGGCTTCATCAGATGGACAATCGGCACTCGGTAGCCCAGCACCATGATTGGGAGGCTCCTTGCAATCAGCTAACCGGTCACTAGACGCCTCCTTGCTAACATCGCTGAGGTTCTCAGGCTTCCTGCACCTTACGAGATCATCATTGCCAATTTCCCCAAACTTAAGCTCAGACGCAGAGCCGGGAACAAAACCACTACCCTCTAACTCAATCTGCTTTATCTTTTGAACAACATTAGACATTTCAGGGTTAATTTTATCGTCCTTCGACGACACATCAGAATTCGATCCTATTAAGGTCCTATGTGAAGGCGATTTAACACATGAGCTAACTTCACTGATGAAACATTTGTCAAGGCAAGCCTGATCCTTCCCATCAGCCGTCGAGGCCGAAGAGCTATTGGGAGAATACTCAGGGGCACGAACTGAAAGCTCCCCTCTTTTTCCATTAACAGACAGCTTAGAGCTGCTCCTGTGTTTCTGAAGCAAAAGTAAGCAACAAAATGCTCAAATTTCATAGACTGAATAAACATAGATCACTTAACATATAAATCAATGATCTACAAAATTAACAACTACCCAAATGAAATCCCCTCTCTGAAATAGCATTCCATTATTTCAATTGAATCAAAAACTTGAATTATGGTAAGAAAAAATTAGACCTTCTTGACTTGCAACCATCCGGAACTCTGATCATCAAGAGCACCTGAACTGCTCTCCATGTCAGTTTGAAATTACAGAGGGCTCCTAAGCAATCCAACTCCGGACTGATAACACCCACAAAGCCTGAAAGCCATCATTCAGGCCTAATCGATCTTGGCCCATGAATCAAACGCAGACAAAGATGAGAGTGGGTTATAGATTGAAAAAAGAGGAATCAAGACCTGGTTACAATTGAGATAGGGCATAGTGTTATAAATAGAAACTCCCCAGAATTCATGTCCGTCGGAAAAGTATAGCATAAGAGGACACAAATTCCATGGAACGTAAGCAGCAGAATGGAAGAGCGGAAGAATTTTGGTAGGGTTTCCACTTTCCCCTGTCTTTTGGTGAGAATTACGTAATTGCCCCCGAAAGTTGACCGGCTTTAAAAATTTCTCAGGGACTATTTGGTATTTGTGGACTTGTTGAAAAATGTTAGTTTTCTTCGAGAATTATAGATTTATAGGCTACAAAATAGGTAAACCTTATGATAGTTATTTTTTTTCTCTCTTATTTTCCAACCTATTAAATTTTAATATTAGTAGTCCTTTGTTAACATGTTTTTTTGAGCCCCCTTGTTAACATTTTGATAATTGTTACTTTGTTAGGTGTATTATATTGACATGTTTTTTGCTCAAAAAAAATAAAATTGACATGTCATTTAATTAATGAATTGGCAACCACATTTGGAAACAAAATCTTGAGTGTTTTTTGGTTTTATGTTCAAATAATGAATGTGAGAATACTCTTACAAATTGATGACCTGATTGGACGTACGATGAGAGTTATTTGATTTTATATTGATTTATCTTAACTAGGGTAAGTACTAAGCACTTATCTCTTGCGCGAACTTTATTAATTTTTAATATAGTTTTCTATGATCATTTCAAAATGTTTAACATATATATTCTAATTTTGAATATATTTTTAGTATTCCCTTTTTTATAGAGTATTCTAATTAATCATGTGTAAATGGTGAAAATGTAAATTTTAACAAATAATGTATAAGTTTACAAAAACGTACAATTCAACTATAAATCTTTCATTAAGAAATGAAAGACTAGGGTCCGTTCGGCAACTGTTGATTATGGTACTTATGGTGCTTACTGTAAGTATCATAAGTACCGTAAGCCCTGTTCGGATAATTTTATTTTTTTTAATGATAAGTACCTTATCGTACTTATGATAGATAAGTAACGTAAGGTCCCTCCCCCAACTTATCGTACTTATCCCAAATCATAAGTACCGGACCTGCCTAAAAATAAAAAATCTATCTAAATAAAATAAAAAAATTCCTTATACAACCCTTCAACCCTATCCATATCATTCATTCAATTCATCAAAATAAAAAAACGTGTAACTGCTCTTGCTTCTCCCGATTCCTTCCTCGTCGCTCCTCTCGATCGTCCCTTCTCCTGCCTTCTCCGACCGTCGGCCCATCGCCCATCGGCCTCCCTTCTCCGACCGCGGTCCGCTGCCTCCTCCTGTCGGCGGTCGCGTACTCCACCTCTGCCGCTCGTGTCCTCCGCCACAGCCGCCGCTCGCGACCTTCTTCGGTCGTCCTCCTGCCGCCGCTAGCCTCCTCGATCCGGCCGCCGCTCGACTCCTCCGGCCGCCGCTCGCCTCCTCCGGCCGTCGCTCGCCATCGCCGATAAGTTACGGAACACATGTCTCCTCTTAACGGTTATTGTCTTACGTTTGAAAAAAAATAGGGCTTTGTGATCATTATTCTATATATGTATCTTCTCGTTGCTTTGAGAAAGCAGATGCCAAAATATACGTTACTAATGTTATGGCTGAATACAAGCCTTTCCTATGTGTCTTCGTTATTCTATGTATCTTCATTATTTGACTGGTTGTATATATTGTAATGGAGTTGTATATATCTATGATCAAGGGTTGTATATATTGTATGTTTCTTCATTATTTCTTATTTAGGTTTGCTCATATGATATTTTTAAGAAAATAATTATACCCTTTTTGGTAATTTTACATTTACCCATAATCCAATAATCAACCCATGTTACCGAACACATGTTTTATTATCTATCTGATAAGTCGCCAGCTTCAGCACTGTTATCAGCATCTAATATCAGCATCATCACCGTCAGCTTCAGCCGTCAGTATCAGTGTCAGTATCAGTACAGAATAGCCGAACGGACCCTAATTAACATATTACTTAATAGATAAAAGATTTGATTATTTGATAAGAATATCTTTTGACCAATATATATTCTCAATAAGTATCTTAATTAATATGTTATAGATAAGATTTGTTCAACCACAAAACATAAAAAACATAAATAATTTCTACATTTACCTATGTGGTAAATAAATCTCTACACATTTACCTAACTGAAAAAGTATCTCCGTATGTGATTATTTAATAAGAAAAAAATTTATTCGGATATATATAAATAGATATGACGTGACTTAATAAAAAAAAAATATATATTCACATTGATAATTAGATATGACGTGGCTAAAAAAACTATGATTCAACCTAAAAAAATAATAATAACCGTAGTAATAAAAGTTACACTTTTTTTCCGATCAAAACTAGAGTTACACTTCACCCCACCTCACCAAAAAAAAGAGTTACACTTCACCCTTTGACCAAAAAAAAGAGTTACCCTTCACCCTTTGACAAAGAAAAAACAGAGTTACATTTCACCGACAAACAAAGGTAAAAAAGAAAGGGAATTGACAGGTGGGAAGGATTCAACGTGGTTCTGATATGATGAGTATTACATGACGAGCAGATGTGTACCAAATGTCCTCATTCTTATACTACTGTTCACTGTTCAGCACCGTTGCTTGCTTGTCCCGCTCGTTTCCATATGAACCCATTCTCTCCTCTTTCCCTCCTTCAATCCTCCTTCCCCGACGAACAAGGCGAATCCTCCTCGCCATGGCCGCCTTACTCAACCAGTCAAACGACACCGAGATCGACAGCCTTCCACTCGACCTCCTCTCTCACATCTTCCTCTGCATCTCCTCCTTCACCGACCTCGCTCAGTAACCACATCCCTCTCTTAATTCTTCAAATTAGGGTTTCAATTCGTCTTTTTGAACTTCATTGCGATTCTCTGAAATTAGGGCGAGCTCCGTGTCCAAACAATGTCGGAAGGCGGTCGCGCAATCGATCGGCAGGAGAGACACTCTGAGCTTCTCCGGTTGGAAGATGGACGACGATTCCGCCGCTCGTGTCATTTCCATCGCGTTCGGTCTCAGAGATCTCGACATGTAACTCTTCGTCGTCATAAATCTCCTTGAATGGTTCCCAAACCTGCTTAGTTTTCCAATAATTGAGTTCTCTGGTGTTTGATTTTGCAGCTCGAGAAGCCGTTGGGGCTGTCAGATCACAGACCAGGGGCTGGAGAAGATTTCCATGGCGAAATGCGTCCGGAATTTGACCTCTGTTTCGCTATGGGGAATGGCTGGAATCACAGACAAAGGCGTGATCCAATTGGTACGTAGGTCTTGTTGTTTCTGGTGTGATTTCTAGAACCTTCGTAGCTCATAGAGTACAGTTACGACGGTTTTTGAATCCGGTTACAGGTGTCGAGAGCTGATTCGTTGCGACACCTCAATGTAGGCGGTACGTTCATCACCGACGAGTCCTTGTTCGCCATCGCCAACAACTGCCCAAACCTTGAGGTGGAAAAAAACCAAATCCATTGCGCTTTCTTGTTTCACTTTTGCCACTGTAAAAATAGAAATATGATATATAGGGTTGTCCGGGACTCGAACCCAGAACTTAGGGGGTGTTTTCAACGGTCGGGTTGTGGGTCGATTTTTTTTAAGTTTACGGGTTGTGTGTCGGGTCGAGTTAAATCCGTGGGTTTCTCGACCCGTTACATTTAAAAAATATATATATATGTTTTTATTGTTTTATTAGTAATAAAATGTATTAGTTATTGTTTTATTTAGTATTAAAATGTATTTTTAAGAACAAAAATATTTAAATAACTTTATTAGTATTAAAATATATATATTTTTGAAAAATCACCGTATTTGTGGTCTATTTACAATTTATATCCGTATTTAACAGAAAACATCGATTTGACCAAGTCAAACAGACCAATGGGCTGACTCACGACCCGACCCGCAAACCCACATGCCGGGTCGCAGGTTACTTCTTAAATTTTTTGCGGGTCGTGGGTCGACCCGATCCGATCCGACCCGTTGAACATCCCTGATATATATGTTATAAAAAAGGTAAAATAAATTTTATAAGGGAAAATTGTTTGAGACAAAAGTGAACAAGGCCGAACTAAGCAAGAATGTGAATGGTGCAGAGCATTGTGTTATGGAGCTGCCGCCATGTGACGGAGGCGGGGCTCGTCTTCCTTGCGAGTAAGTGCAGGAAACTGAGGTCCATAAACGTATGGGGGACTCGAGTTCCGGTGAACTGCTTCCTCCGGATTCTGAAAATCAGTCCGGTGATGCAGATCAAGCCGAGTAGCGTGATCCCACGCACGCACCAGATTCTCATGTGGCCGATTCAGTGAAAGCTAGCTCCGTTGGTTTTACTTGGCCTGATCGAGCTCACGTTTGCATTTAGCTTGGGCAGGGAGTTGTACTTGTAGGGATCGAGCAATTGTTGTGTTTGTGTGTTAATTTGTTAATTTGGGCTGGTTATTGTTTTAAATTAGAGGCTTTGCATGAACGGTCAGTTTCAATTGTGGGTTAGTAAGAGTTTATGGCGAGTAACCTTCATTTAAATATCTAGAAGTTGATATACACTTGGAAGTGTAAAATAAAACATTCTCTGCAATTGAGCTTTGAGCCTAGCTTCAAACTCTAGCATCGCCATCGCACGTAGAAATTTGATATCACTTTAGGTAAGTCGTAAAAGACTCTCAAAGCTCCCAATGTGTCCTCACCTAGCTTGTTAAGAACACACGTAGATTAAAGAAATCTTAAAAAGGAAGAAAATACATGGAGAGAAGGTGATTTTGGTTAGAGTGATGGCCGAAATTGTAGTTTGGTCTGATTAACAAGTGTCGGGTTGCAATTGTGTTTCCCACGTCGAGTATTGGTGGGAAATCAAGCTCCCTTATAAGTGTATGAGTTACTTTTTCTATTGTCAATTGATTTTGAGATGGAACCTCACGGGCTTGTGAGTTGGGCTTGACAATTGCGTCCGTTTTCCCAGTCTATTTTATTAATTTTTTTTTGGTCGAAGGAGAGGCGGTACTCTCCGGGTTTTACCCTTATTAATGAAAGAAAATGAGCTAAATAGTAATCAAGCGGGGGATAGCTCGGCCCCCTTACATCTAAGGACAAGAAATTTAAAACACCCTCCGACGGGTCAAACAATACATGAAAGCCTAAGCTAAAAGAAAAAGCTAAGGAATCTAAGAAGTCTGCCACTACATTAGCCTCTCTATAAATGTGACGGAACTGGATCTCCCAGTCCCTCCGCAAGAAGCCTTGGCATTGAGAAACCAGGCTAAAAAGGGGGTGATAACGCTCCACATGCTTTCCCAGAAGAAGACAAACAAGCTGCGAGTCCAATTCCAAGCAAACCCTCCGATCCCAAGCTAAACGGAGACCATAATAGGCTCCCCATAGCTCGGCCATAGGAACGGTGCAATGGCCAATAAAACAGACAAAGCCAACCTGCCATTGCCCATCACTGTCACGAATAACTCCACCAGCCGCAGCCGAGCCATCCACGCGAACCGACCCGTCAGTGTTAACCTTCACCACACCAACGGCAGGCCTCATCCAAGAAATCAACTCCTCCGTTCTCAATCGAGTGCCATGGTTGTGGTTCTCCTTCAGTGCCAACTCACACTCTTTCGCTTTGATCAAAAGAAACTCCCGTTTATCCCCTGCAAAAGCCACATTGTCAAAAGTAGTCTTGTTACGCCATTTCCAAATCCACCAAATAGTCATGGCGAAGACGCAAGCCCACTCCGAACCACCATGATGCGTGGAACTAAGCGAGATATTAATACGAATCCAAGAAGCGAAACTAGACTCGAAAAATACTTCGCTGGCAAGAGGAGGGTGAAGATCATCCCAAAGCCGTGACGTCTGTGGACAGTCACGGAAGAGATGAGTCAACGACTCCTCCGCGGAATTGCACAACGAGCAAAGGGCGCTGGCGGCCAGGTGCCTCCTAGCACCTTTCAACGCCATCCAGAAAAAAAAGACGGACCCGTTCAGTAATTGCGAGGGTCCAGAGCTTCTTGAAGATGCTACGATCAACAAAACCCACATCCACATTAGAACAAATAAAGGAGTAGGCAGAGGAAACCGTATATTGCTACCATTTTAAATATTAAAATATTTAAAATTCGTAATTATATAATTAATTAATATTTTAAAATTCATAATTATTTTAAAATTTAGTTAATGAAAAATATTAAATAAAATACTCGAAATATATTACAAATAGAAGCAATAACTTAAAGAACTAATTGAGATTACATATTACAAACTAAAATACAATCGCTCTAACTATTAATTACTATATTTTTGCCAGATGTGCTCAACTAAATCATTTTTCAATGATTGATGTTTAATTCGATCCTGCAATGTCTCTATGTTAAGCAAATATTGATTGATGTCAAAAATTCGCTCGTTGGATAATTCAATGGGGTCATCTTCCGTGGTTGCACTTTCACTGCCTTCTAACTCTGCCGGTAACTTGTAGAATTCACTTGTATCGACAAAAGCCGCATATGTATGGCGCTCGTCTTCCACTATCATGTTATGCATTATTATGCAAGCAGTTATAATGTGATCGAGAGTGTCTGTACACCAAGAAAGGGATGGGTTTTTGACTATTGCAAATCGAGCTTGTAAAACCCCAAATGCACGCTCAACATCCTTTCGTACCGCCTCTTGACGTTGTGCAAAAAGTTGATCTTTTGGTGTTTGGGGTAGAGTTATCGATTTAACAAAAGTAGACCATTGTGGATATATACCATCAGTCAGGTAGTAACCTTTGTCATATTGATTATCGTTGACCACAAAGTTAACAGGTGGAGCTCGACCACTCAAAAACTCATCAAACAGAGGAGATTTGTGAAGCACATTAAGATCATTGCACGAACCTGGAGTTCCGAAGAACGAGTGCCAGATCCATAAGTCTTGCGATGCAACAGCTTCCAATACAAGTGACCCTTTTCCACTTCGTCCTTGATACATGCCTCTCCACGAAACGGGACAATTTTTCCACTCCCAATGCATGCAATCAATGCTACCTATCATACCTGGGAACCCACGACGCTCGTTGATAAGAAGTAGTCTCTGTAAGTCAGCTCGAGTTGGCCTCCTCAAGTACTGATCACCAAATTTTGCAATCACGGCTTGACAAAACTTGTTCATGGCTTCCCTTGCCGTAGATTGCCCGATCCTTACGTAGTGATCATCTTTATCAGCGGATTGGCCATATCCTAACATGAACATAGAGATTGTACACTTTTGAAGTGATGATAAACCTGGAGCTCCGGTGCAATCGGGCCGGAGATGGAAGTAAACATTATGATCCTCTACGGCTCTCACTATGCGGAGAAAGAGTTCTCGACGCATGCGATATCTACGCCGAAAAAGATTTGGTGGGTAAACTGGATCGTCAGCAAAGTAGTCTTTGTAAAGTCGATTGTGGCCGGCAACTCGCTCTCTATCAATACGTTTACGAGTGTGTTGTACCTCTGGTGTGAGAAGTTGTGGAACTTCATGTCGGATAACATGATGCATTGCTCTTTGAGTAGCCTCATCTTCTTCTATTTCTCGCTCGATGTTAAGCTCGTCGGAAGTAGAAGAAGATGAACTCGATGTGGGAGGAGAATTATTTTGTTGAGAAAACCATTCTGGATGGTCTTGGAGCATTTGAGCATGGAAATGATTCATTAGTTTGGAGAAGGAAGAAAGAAAAGTAGTATTCTGTAGGAAGTTTGAGTGTTTGTTGTAATGGTGATGAGCATATTGATATGAATAGATAGAAGAGGATAGATGTTGATAAGAAAAAGAGATAAGAAATCAACGGTTGATATAGAACGAAATCTAATAAACCAATGGTTGAAACAGAATGAAATCTAAATAGATAATGTTGATAAATCTAAATAGATAAGAAATCAACGGTTGATATAAAACGAAATGAACGGTTGAAACAGAATGAAATCTAAATAGATCCTAATTACATATCCTAATTGCAATAACTTGAAAATTACTTAAGAAATGAAATTAAGTTACCGAGATTACATATCCTAATTGCAATAACTTGAAAATTACTTAAGAAATGAAATTACATGAAACCCAACTCTTCCATCAGATTTCTTTTCACTCTTTCCTCATCCTCATTTAATGTCGACTTCATAAATAACATCTGGAGCATTTGCATCTTCATATTTTTCGCAGAAGTTTCTGATTGGAGGACCTTCGCTGCAGACTTCATTTTATCTGCTTCAATTCTTTCTTTCATAAGACCATAGTTAAGTTCCTTTCTAGAGTTAAATGAAGTAAATGACTCATTTAACCTCTCTATAACCTCAGTCGCAACCTTCTTGCCTCTTGCAGCTTTCTTTGCAGCTTTAACCCCGACAGTAGCGCGTTGTGGAGACGTTGCTTCCGTTTCTCCCATAATGTTAGCTGAACCCATTTCATTTGTGTCCCTTGATCTTTTACTTCCACTACTGTCAGGAGTGACTTGATTACCACCGTCACTCCCACAATCTTTCTTATTGCTTTTAACAACAGACTTCCACTTATCATATTTGCTCAATTTTTCCCAAGCAATCATATCACCAAACTTCTTATTTGGAGGATGTGACAAATAAACTTCATGAGCTTCCTTTATGAGATCCTACGATTTGTAAGATAAAGTTAGTGTTTTCAAATTATCAATGTTAATTATACGATTTGCTAATATAGATAATTAATTGATTACAAATAACAAATACTTTAAATATGCTTTTAAAAAAGTACGTACCGGTGGGTTGTAGTCGCTCTTTTTTTGCCTCATCAACCCATCGACAATGGCAGACCATTTCATGACCGACTTACTCGTTCTAAGCCACTTTGATCGAATTGTACTCTCATCTCGATCGCGAATCAAACCTTCCTTACCGACCCTACTAGCATTGAACTCTTGTTTCACGCGGCGCCAAAAAAATCTTTTGGCTTGGTCGGTGCCCGTTGTTGGATCCATTGAAATCTTCATGTAGGATGCAATGAGAGCTTCAATTTCATGCTCATTCCACATAACATTCCTACCACCAAGAGCGGGTTGTTGAGGAGCATGTAGGGAGCTAAAATCAAACCCACCAATTTCCCCCTCATCTTCATCTCCATCTCCATCTCCTTCTCCTTCTCCTTCCTGCTCCCCAAAATGACTATGACTAGACATAGCTTGGAATGGTGATGAATTTAAATTTGGGGGAGGAGAATGATAATTATTTTGTTGTGGTTGAAAAGATTGAGTTTGTGATTCTTGCCATTTTTTCCAATCAAGATAATCTTGATAACTTAATTCTTTATCCATGATTATAAATATAGTAAATAATTATAGTAGTCAAATAATAAAAAGTTTCTAAATATAAAATGCAAATTACTAAGTAATAATATTTTTATGAATATTTATTCTAATTTTTGTAATTAATATAGAATATATAATAACATATAATATAACGTAATTTTAAATTAAATTAGCATAACTAAAATTATAAAAATTAAAATTTTCGAAATTACATAAATTAAATACAAATAAAACAAACTTAAGATTTTTAGAATAATTGTAATTATATAAATTTAAGAATTTATATAAGTAGTAAGATATATAATTTTCAAAAATAATAAGAGAAATAAGAGAGATCAGATTTTTTGTGAGAAATATATGCAGATGGGGTGTCTATTTATAGAGAAAGAAAAAATAGAGCCGTTGGTATTTTTTTTATAATTTTTGGAATTATATTTTTTGATAAAATAGCCGTTGAAATAACGGATAGAAATTCAAAAAGCTAAGCAAATTAAAAGCTGACAAGTGGCGTAAGCAAATGGGGTGTCAGTTCTTCTTTTTATTTGCCTGACCGACATTGAAACGCATGATTTCAATCCTTTTGTCTCCAATGCACAGCGTTTTGATGAGGAAAGATGCAAAAAAAAAAATTAAAAAATTGGTTTGAGTGCGCGTGGGGCCCGCCTGTTGGGGTGGATGTGCAGATTTCTTTTGTTCACGAGCGTGAACTTCATGGGCATGTACATGACCATTTTCTTATATTTTGTACATGGTGAACACCATTGCAAGTCCATTTTCTTTGTTTTTTGTACATCCATCAATTTCATGGACCATTAAAAGTCACCATTGCTAGTGCTCTTAGAGCTACCATTTTTTTGTGCTACCATTACGTATAGTTAGAGCTAGTTATTCCTAAAAATTGGAATTATTGGTTTGGCTCCTATATTACTTCAAAATTCAATATGTCAAAATTTATATATCAACTATTAAGTCATAATTGAACACCATAACAAAATTTGTAATTCACTAACTTGATTGCAAATCAATTGTACCTTTTTGTCTGAAATTTTATCAATTCAAAGATTTTAAAAGCTTTATCTTACACATAATTTATGTCTTAAGAAAATTAACATATGTTAACTTGTTTGATCAAAAAAAAACATATGTTAACTTGTTATTAAAAATACTAAACAATTAATAAATAAATAAACTAAACAAAGTGAAAAACCCAGGCCTGGGCTTAAGCAAGCCTGAAGGCGAACACCGGTGCCAGGCCTCCGTAGCGTCGATATGGTTTACGGCGTCAACAGAGCGATCTCTAGGGTTTTCCCCGGCGGCGCTCTTTTCCGGCGATTCTTCTCTTCCACATCTCACGGTACGTAACGCCTCTCTTCCCGATCCGCTTCCTTTCACCGTCGAACAACCAAAATCGAACCTCACACGCCCTACCTTTTCCGAACTTCCAATTTCAAGCACATTGATGATAGCAGCTGATTCTATTCTGTAATTTTCTTCCAATTGATTTCATCTCCCTGTTTAATCCTCCGTATGAGCATTTTCCGCTTGTGTGATTTGGTTGCTTGAGACTGTTTAGGCTAATTTTGTTGCTCTGCATAGGGAAATTTCAATCATATTGATGATAGGAGCTGATTTTATTCTGTACATTCTTCCAATTGATTTCATCTCCCTGTTTAATCGTCCGTATGCGCATCTTCCGCTTGTGTGATTTGGTTACTCGAGTCTGTTCAGGCTAATTTTGTTCCTCTGCACAGAGCATGTATCATTTATCAAAGATGTTGCTGCTACTCATCCTCCTGAGCATCTTCCTCATTTGCTGAAAATGCTTGAGAGCAGAGGTAGACTTTTTGAGATCCTTGTTAGTTTTCTGGTGAGTCTGATCTGAGTGGTCTTTGGTTGATGTTTGATGTGAATTCTTGCAGGTGACCTCATTCTTCCTCCTGGTGCGAAGCAAGGGCTGATTCCCCTTGCTATCCCTCTTTCAAGAAGCAGTTCAGGTATTAGGAATCCGTTTCGGCAAATCTTGAGTCCTTTGGTCTGACGATAATGTTGTGTAATGTGTGGTAAAAATTGTCTGATTGCTAGGAGTGATGCTAGCGTTGTTGCGGTGGCCAACAGCACGATCGGGGTAATGATTCGACGCAGTGCTCATTCGTTAATATGTGATATATTTTGAACGTTTTTTGGGCTGCTTTTGTGTATATTTTCCGTTTTGATCAGTGTGGATATGCCGGTTGTAGAAGTCAATAAGCATGGTGTACAACTTTTGGCAAAGAATGTGAGTTTGAGACGTGTTATCGGTGAAATGGCACTTACACTACCTGTGAAAGAGTATAAGTTGATGTGTTAAATCTTGTGCAGGTAGACCAGTTTATACACAGACTTCTGGTTGGAGAGGATGCTGTCAACCGCAAAGAAAGCGTGACAGACTTGTATGATGCTTCTGCCGAAGCTGGGAAGAAGCTTTATGTTAAGGGTGACTTTGCAAGCGTAGATGTGTCGGACTTGGATACCTTTCTTTTAAGAAAGGTAAATAAGAGAGAAATACCTTTGATTCCTAGCATTCTTATAGCCTTTGTTTTATAGCTAAATGAAAGAACTTGCTTTGCTTTCAGGTCGGCATGTTTCCGGATGTTTTGGAACGGAAAGTTCAGCAACACCTTGATAGAGGGGATGTTGTAAGATACTAGTCAAAAACCCTGTCAAATCACTTGGCTTTCTAGTTAAGTGTATGTTATGTTAGCGAATAATCATACCTGCCCATTTAAGGTTTCAGCTTTAGTGACTGGGGAGTTCTACGCGAAGAAGAAGCACTTTCCAGGTTTTGGACGGCCATTTGCATTCAATGCGAAGGTTTTGATGAAGTTTGTCTCTCTTCATCTTGCTTCGTATGAATTTTAGTGTATGTGCATCATGTATATTGGATTTATTATTTGGGCTGTACACAGGATTGGTCGTAACTCGGAAGCTGCAGATGCTGCAAGGGGCGCTCTGAAAACACCATGGTGGACTTTGGGATGCAAGTATCAGGTATCTGATCCCTGATTATATCTTTCCATAGTACACATAGTGTCATTGAACAATCATAAAGCAGAATGGTATATAATGATCATGGCTCGTTTTAGGAAGTTGCAGAGATAGCACAATGTGAGAAGGAGCAAATTGCACGCATCCAGCGGAAGTTGACAGAAGAGGAAAAAGAAGAAGCTCTGAATAAGGGAAAAGATCCATCACAGGTCCATGTAAATTTTGTCTTTCATTTTACATTCCTGAAAACTTTGTAAAGATGTGACCAATATATTTAACTGAAAGCCTTGCACATTGAGTTGCGAAATGTTTTATACTCTTTTTTCTCTACTGCAGATTGCGATGGAGGAAGCTTCAATCTTGTTAAACTTGGCTTCCGTGGAAGGGACCTGGGATGAATGCATCCACCATGTTGCTGTTTGCTTTGAGGAGGCTGGTCTCAAGGATATTGCAAAATTTGTGTCATATTCACCTTGAAGATAAGTTTCAGTGTCTGATACTAGATTGAGCATCCCATTGATAATGCTAATTTTGACTTGTAAGCAATAAACTTGCATCTTGTTGAGCAAGGGAACTCTTTTCTTTTCTCCATGTGTTGAATTTGAACTTTTGGCTTACATTTCCGGTCACATATGGTGCCAAACCGGCCAAGATGACCTGTTGAAAGGTTTGTAGTAGGTATAGAAGTAGAACAGGTGTTCACCTTTTATGGAAACACACCAAAATCAAGATGATCATGATTTTAGTTTTTAGACATTCAACTTTCTCATTCACAATTTATTGTACAACAAAATCTTATTCAAATACTTCTCAAGTTATCTACACCAGTGCAATGCACACAATCACTCACCCCATGAGGCCCAGCCCTGCCTCAATACTCTTCATCAACCAAACCCCAATAGTCAAGTCTGTTTTTTTCTTCACACCATAATGTGCAGAGTTACACGCTTAAAAAAAACCTAACTAGTTTAATCAGCCTGCAAACGGTTTGGCTAATTTCTTGCTATGATTTTTCCTTTTCCTCCACAACAGCTTCCTCAACAGCCCCCCACTGCTCTGCTTCTTAACAGGCACAATCGCCAAAGGCCCGAATCCCGACTCCCTGAAGCTCTGCCTCATCTGGCCGGATCCAAAAGCCGGGTCTGTGCTTCCTTTCTGGAAACCGGGAGGTGGTTTCAGAGGCTCGGAAGTGCATATGATTTCCTTAGTCTTTGGGGATTCCTCCTCGTCGCCATCTTCAGCAAGCATCTTGTCTAGCAGGGAGGATCTCTGGCTCAAGTCCTTCTCTGTTGGGGATGTCATTATAATTGATTCTGGCGGCGGTGTCGCCTTTGTAGGAGACGAAATAGCCTTGTCAATGAGTGCTGTATCTTGAGCTGGTGCTAAAGCCTTTAGCTGCTTCCCTAGATTGAAAATGGTTTCCTGGCACTTTGCAAGCTTTTCTGAGGCTGCAGCTATCTCCAAGTCCTATAAAACAGGTTTTCAATACAATGCTAGTATGCATTTGCTTTAATATGTAAATAAATGTCTATCATGGCTTACAGTTTGGTGTTGTTTTTCATCTTGGTCAACATCTGTTGCCTCTGCTTCTACATTCTTTGTTGTCACACTGAGACCAATATATATGTCAGAAGCCAATATTTCAAAAAACATATGATTCAAGTTTCATGAAATGCAGAAAGTGAAAAGCAAGACGAAGGGTACCTGTCAAGCTGGATTTGTAACTTAAGGCAAGTGGCCTCAATTTCTTCACAATGTTTGGCTTTCTTCTCTAGTTCTTCTTCTAGAGATGATAGCTTCTGCCGGGCGTCTTCGAGTTCAACTCCGGCAGCAGAAAGCTGACTTCTAAGATCATCATTTTCCTGCTTCTGGCTTTCAAGCTGGACCATCAGAGGCTTCCCCTCATCAACCATAACTGTAAGCTTCTCTTCCACTTCCTTTTTGGCCAGCTCCATTTCTCTCATCTCGTCTTTCAGCTTCCTTATCTCTTCTTTCAGATCACTTTGAATCTGCAGCAACGGTATCGCTCCTTGATAGCCGTTGTTAGGAGCGGGTAAGGACAACTGTGGTGGCTCCAACTCAGACTCACTTTTGGCCTTGACATCCTGAAGTGAGCAGCAGTGGTTGATTATCCACTCTAGTGTAGAAGCCGTTTCTTGGGCGAACCTGACGAAATCCACCTTCCCATGCAACAAATCACAACAAACTTTAAGAAAGCTCTGAACAATGGCATCTGCTTCAGAGGCTTTCCACTGAACAACACGAACGACAAACCCGGCTGGAGCTTCTAAGTTCTTGATCTCGGGCGAATTACCATCACTTGTTTGAGGTGTCAAGTTAATTCCTTCAATTATTTTGATCACCTTGGATATGGCAACGCTTAATCCCGGTTCACAGCTTGATACAGGTACCATCTCAAGCGGTTTGTCTATAGACACAAGGGCCAGCTTCTCCATCTCAGCAAAGTCATCCATCAGATTCATGTCTGATGATATTCCATTCGATCTTGTTGAGCGGGCAGTACGAATCTTCTCCTTTCTGTCTTTGAATTGCTCTGTCTCTGAGTTCAAGCCAGAGGACCATGACCCGGCGCAACTGATCTTATCATCAATCTGGGACTCAGCCTGGGAAAGTCTTGAAGACAAAATCTGAAGCTCGTTCGACTTCCTCTGTAGTGATTCCCTTAGAGAAATGTTTTCATCCTCCAAAAGGCAACACTTCTCCACCAAAAGGCTAATCCTTTTGCTGGGACTCTCGGGCGAAGAATAGCTGTCACCATGAGTTGGAGTACTAGCCCTTCTTCGGCTTTCGGCTGTTCCTCTTTCGAGCAATTGAACCTCACTCCTCATCTTGGAAACCGCTGCGGGGCCAGGTAGCCGCTTCCTCACCAGGACTCTGAGCCTTTGACACTCGGACTCCAGTTTTGCAATCTTCTTCACATTCTCAAGATGCTGTTTATGGGTTGCATCAGATGTTCGGCGGTTGAACTCACTCTCTTCATTCCTGATTTGAAGCTCCTTCTCTAGAACCCGTACTTCATACGTCAACGAAGCATTGTGTTTCTCCAATGCATCCGCCTTTGCCATGAGCTCCTTCAAGTCTGCATCTGTCTTGGCTCTTTGTCGTTGTAGCTCCTCCACATGCCCTTCCTTGAGAAACAGCACCTCACTGAGCTCAGCGATCTCAGCTTCCAACTTGGCTATCTTCTTACTTGATTCAGCTTGCTTCGCTTCAAAATGCAACCTATTCTCCTCGTAATCTTTTGATGACTTGGTTAAGACATCATGGATCCTCTGTTCCTTCTCTTCCCTAACGAAGCGTAATTGTTGCATACACTCCTTGAGAGCAGACTCTAGCTGACTTATACGCTCCTCACCGGCTGATCTTTGCCCTAAGGCTTCATTAAGCTCTTCCTTCAGAGATTGTGCCTTTGCCTCTGCTTTCTCCCAGCCTAAAAGACCCAGGAAACAAAAACTTAGTTTCATAATGGAGAAGAAACGAAAGATATGGATTAAACTAAGTACCTGCAAGAGCTTCTTGTGCGGTTTTCGCATGTTTCTTGGCGAGCTCATCGTTGGAATTGCACTCAGAGAGTGTAAAAGAAAGCTTTTCATTCAAGTCTTTGAGCTCCTTCTCCAGCTCAGCCTTTTCAGCTAGAAGTATATGTATCTAGAAGAAGCAGGTTTAGGTAAAATGAGTGTACAGCTGAGAGACAGTAAAACAGTAAGGTAAAAATCCTACAAAAAAGCTCAGCTCTGAATTTGGACTCCTCTACCCAACTTGTCAAAACCAGAACTTACGAAACGTTTGTACACCAAAGAAGGAAAGCTCGTTTTTGACATAAAACGTTTTAATCATGGATATCGCGCGTAGAACCAAGGGATCTTGATTATGATAGGTCCTACACTACATTGATGATTTGATGCCAAGTTGTCAACCTTGGACCTTTGTTGATTATAGCACGGGCATACTCAAGAACGTGTGAAGGAAGCAATTGAACACTAGAAAACGACGGGTGTGCCAATGGAGCATTGCCTTGATCATCAGCAACCTCACAGTATGGCCCTGATCCACGCACCAGGACGACAAAGAGAGGGGCCTTTTAAAGATTTAGGAATCAAGATCCAAATTTTCATGGCCTATGGAGGGACCCTTAAACCTTGAAGACCCTTATGAGTGTAGGGGCCAAATCTTTTTGTCTTCTTCATCCCCTTACCTAATTTTCCATCCACTTAAACCTCTAGCTGGACCTGAATTTTTTTATATGATCCTAATCTGTATCTGGATTCTTGTCACTAGTGCTGTCTTATTACTACCCTTGGAGTAAAACACAGAAAATAGATGGATTTTTACTAGATTTTCCTCACTATCCTTCACAATTGATGTCAAGAATACACAAGAGAATTTACCTCTTCATCACTTTTGTTGGAGGGAGGATCCTGTTTGTCAGACACAACAAGGGTCTTCTCTGAGGACTTCTTCCTCCATAGCCAAGATTTGTGGTCTGTCATTTGATCTTCCTGAATCTCTTGAAACTTCACTCTCCACTGAAATCAAGCCTAAATCATCAGTCTTCACTCTCCACAGAAAGTAACTCTCGACTGTCTTTTTAGTATTTTTCTTACAGAGTAGTTGAAATAGGAAAAAATACAGCAGTTTTACACTGATCTACCAACTGGGTTGACATTTTTCTAGTGCATGTGAAACTTAAACACAGAAAAACTGAAAACCCATTGCTCAAACTGAAATGGGTATAGCAAATTTCAACAGCTTTCACAGAATCAACAACAATCAAAGATGAAATAGATATCTTACCTACAAGCATTCATCAGAGCCCAAAAAATCCCAGCACAGAACGAGAGAGAAGAACAGAGTTTATCAAGAAAGAGGCAAAGAGGTGAAGCTGCTACCGACAGATTAAATGAATAAGAGAGACCCACAAAAGAAAAAGCACAAAGAGAGGTTTATAAAGCCTAAAGTGAGGGGCTCTGTGTGTTTGGTGAGTAATGGAAAAGTGGAAAAGTATCCAAAGAAAATGAGGAAGAAACTAAACCTCCCCAAAGTTCAGCAAGAAGGGAGTGAGTAAATACAAAACAATTCACATAGAAGTTTGCAAGAAAAGGCAGGGTTTTGGTTGATGACACATTAGTACTAGTGGGGGAGGCACTTGATGACAAAAGTCTGGTACGAGCAACGTATTAAAAATGGAGAGGTGAGACGTCGAGTCCTGCCCTGCCACGCTGGTCGACGGTGAATGACACTTGACTTACCCCACTTTGTCTCACGTCCCACACTTTCACTGCTTGAGGAGACAACGGTAAATATTCATTCGTCCACTTTTGTGGGTGGAGAATGGATCATTGTGTTACGTACACCTGCAAACACATGAGTCCACCGACAACAACTTGACTCAATCCGTAAGTTTTTACGGTAGAAACATGATCCGAAATCAATGAGTTAAAGAACGATTTGACTTTTCAAGCTCGATCGAGTTAGTTCACTTATAAGTTCACTACCTTTTGACTTAGAGTGCGTTTCGTAAATCACTTATAGACTTATAAATTTGAGTGTTTGGTATTATGAGTTGTTTATGTTATAAACAACCGTTAGAGAATAACAGAATAAGTTTGCTAAGCAAAGAGTGTTTATGAGTAACAATATAAGTCGATAAGTGATGGTTGTCAAACACATCCTTAGTTTGACCCAAATTCGCACCAACCTAACTTTACTATATACATATTAATAATCTAACTTGGACACAATGTATCAAACCCTTTAAATAGGTCCAGAGTTTTTTTTTCGGTCTTGTCTTTGGCCGGTCCGGTTCGATCAGTTAGTTTCGTTTTACATCTGGATCGGATATTTTATGACCTCATTTTGAGAAGACTCTTCCGATGTATATACGGTGGCATGGTGCTAGTGATATCAAAGATCTAAAGACTCCATTTACGTTTTGTCTAGGTCTTGGCCGGAAGGTCTTAACGACTTTTACCTCGTTAAAGTGTCCATTCTAACCGCATAGGCACCCATCAAACCGTATAGGCACTAGACGCCTCCTCTTCCCTTAGAAGCTGCCTAGCATCTCATTAAGCTAGATTGGGAGCCAAATCTCCTAAACAAAGACAACATTTAAGAATTATATCACAACTTTACCACTAATGGGTTTAGTTAATTACTTGGATTAGAGATGTCAATGGTTCGGTGGATAATGGGTGTCCGAAAGCTCCGGTGTCTTTGTCTCACCACAAATTCCCCTTTTTAAAAGCTTCACCATTTCCACTTGTACCGAGCTTATATCCGTATTTTATGCACTAAAAGTTATAAAGGTCTTGGGATTGATTAAGGACCGTAAACCTTTGTTCATTTCAATATTATTAGTACACTAATCAAGACGATATAAAGTGACCCACCTAGCTTAAGCTATTTTTTTTAATGGAACCTAGCTTAAGCTACTTGACCCGGAATTATTAGTTTTAATTGAGTTTCATAATGGGCTTATTTAAGTTATTATTTTATACGATAATGCTGTGATTTTATGTTGAATGTCATTTTTAAATATAAAAACAATATGAGTGTTAGGTAAAAGTGTATTGGGCAAAGATTAAAAGATACGTAGTTTGACATTTACTCATAAATTCCTGGTTAATTAAATCAAGCAATTACTATTCCAACTAAAATCCATAGGATCTAAGTTTATTTGAGTGCATGACACTTGAAAGCAACTATTTCACAAAACTGCCACTTTCGTTCTATAGTGGGTAGCTTTTCTTTTCTTTCTTTTCTAATTTAATGATAATGAAGTCATCTCGAATTGAATTGGCTATTGTCCAACAAATTCTTTAGCTTTTTATGCTTAAATTCTACTAGTTTGTTTTTTAATAAAAATAAATTCTACTAGAAGAGTCACGAGTGTGAGTGTGCACCTAGCCAATATTGATTATTGTTGATTACGACGTACACTTATAAAATTAAAGATGGAATAAATAAACTTAATTATATAAATCTAGAAGTTTTATAACACGAAAGACCAAAGTATCTGAGATATACATGCACATTAGCTGTCCATGGACAACCTTATAATTATAATTCTATACAAATGTTTACAAAAAAGTATGCATGCAAATATATTATATAATAATGCATGTAACGTTAGCAATTTTGGGATTTGTCTACTGTCTAGCAGACTTTACTCTTGGCATCTTCTATGATCAATTAATACCCAATGTAATTAATTGTTAAAAAATGTCATTAGTCTTGTAGTGTTGTATGATGTTTATTGTTAACAATTCCAGTTGATTGCTTGCTGCTTTTCACCAGCATATATTCTTTCTTGATTGATGTACATAATTGGAACTGCTTTAGGTTATAATAAAGCTTTGTTTTGTGAGCTTTTTCCTTCTAATTACATCTTTTAGAGAATAAGCAACCATTTTACGTTAATGACATGAAGGGTTTGATAAGACTACCTTTGTCTCCCCTTTGCTTATAATTGATATTTTGTGGAAGCTAAGTTCTTACTTGTAATTGTTAATTTCCCATCATATGTTGCGTATGAATAGATTAAAGTTATCACAAGGTTTTTTCTCTTCATTTGATGACATCGGCATCGGTTAAAACTTAACTATATAAATGATACGGAATTTACTTATAACTAAAGTCATTAGTCTTCTTTACCATCCTAATTACGTCATGAAAACCATGGGATATAATTACATAAAAAATAAATGTGATTGATTTGCATACTCCATCATTTGTAGGCGAGGAAGGTGTTTGTATCGACAATACACGTACATATACTAGAACGAGTAATTGCTTAGTACACATGAGAGTCGAATCGATGATCTCTGTATACTGTCTTTAGAGGTGTAACCGTCCGAAGTTGCTTTCCCGAGTTACTTAAGCCTCTTCAATTTGGTCACCATGAAGTGCAAATTTGTAGGTGTGAAAGGGGTCCTAGTATTCAATTTTGATTTTTTGGCATTGGATTTTTGTTTTGTACAATAAGCTAGGATGGGTCTTGTTCCCATACCTTAACCCTAAAATTTAGGGTCAACACTACTTTGACCAACATGATGGGTCACCACCACTCACCTACCACCTAAAAGTTAAAATCGACCCGGGTATTACATTATTACTAATCAATCTGTTTAACTTTTATCACATCATGTCATCATATGTGTATATATATATATATGCATTTTATAATTCAAATTCAGACATGATAACGTTATGTAGTTTTTTCGCTATTTCTCAATGTCATCATTCATCAACATATATCAAATTATCATACACTGAGACTGAGGGGCATATTACGGATTTACAAATGCGTATAAAACAAGCAAGTGATCAATGATCATCATCATATCTATACGGTTGACGGTTCATAAAACCTTATAAAAGTTCATTTATTTCCACCCACTAAAAATGATGCATTTATATCCATCACGAGTCATGATATGATTAAAAAGAAAAACAAAACCTGGCAATCTTTTAACTTTATTGAGTTGATCATATTGTTTTCACCTTACGCGTTTGACCTATTAACTCACTGATTGAACACTTACGGATTTTCCATGAACTCTCGAGTTCGAGACTGTAGGGCACAAGCGCATCAACTCACTGGTTAAGCACATATGGGTCTTCCATGAATTCTCGAGTTCGAGATTACAGGGCGCCGATTGAGCACTTATGCGTATGCCATGAACTCTTGAGTTCGAGACTCCAGGGCACAAGCGCATCAGCTCACTGGTTAAGCACTTATGAGTTTACCATGAACTCTCGAGTTCGAGACTACATGGCACCGATCCAGTTCAAAATAATACTTGCGGAGTTGCAGTGACCCTAATCACTTACCTTAAAAAAAATTTTGTTTTCACCTTACCTTCTTCATCAGATATAAGAGCCAAATTATGACAACATGGGCCGATCCAATTCCACCCATCACAGGCCCATTTGATCAGCCCAATAAGGCCCAATTACCTTTGAATTTCCGCTTTCTGGAAAATAAATTTACCAAGCGAGATCCGGTAGGCGGTCGATCAGCAACATCTTAATACCGGAGAAAATCTCCGACGCCGTCTCGCCGACGCTTCCGCCATCTCTCAACCCCGCCGGAACTTGCTCAAAGAAACACAACAAGCGGGAGAGTTTCACACAAACAACGTATAATCGAGACCTAATCTGTGCAGAGCCGTCAGGATTCGGAAGCAATTTCGGCGGAGATATGGTCCAAACGAAGCACCAGAAAGGCAAACAGAAGAAACCTCAAGTGAGCTCTTCTATGACTTTACTTTCTCACTTGCTTCCGATTCTCGTTTCGTGAAATTGTAGTTGCCTTATTCTCTTCCGTGTTTGCGAGTAGGATGTTGGATTTTGATCGTTAGGAGATTAATTGCAAGTTTGTAATGCGTTAGGACCTAGGAGCTAAGTTAGTTACCACGGTTTTGTGATTTCTGATGATCAGTTTTATGGCATTGGTGCAATGAAAGCTTGATTAGAGTATTTCCTTGATGACTTACTACTTTGATGAGGTTTTTGGGAGTGGTTTGAAACTGAAGAGTTTGAGCTTGTGAAGATTTAGCAGCCTAATAATGATACGGTGTAAGTAGTATCATTGTAGTTGCCTGGTTCTCTTCCGTGTTTGCGAGTAGGATGTTGGATTTTGATCGTTAGGAGATTAATTGCAAGTTTGTAAGGCGTTAGGATCTAGGAGCTAAGCTATTTACCACGGTTTTGTGATTTCTGATGATTGGTTTTATGGCATTGTTGCAATGAAAGCTTGATTAGAGTATTTCCTTGAGGACTTAGTACTTTGATGAGATTTTTGGGATTGGTCTGCAACTGAAGAGTTTGAGCTTGTGAAGATTTAGCAGCCTAATGATGATATGGTTTAAGTAGTATCATTGGGATTGGAATCGGAAAGTCAGTGTTGCACATCTGAAAATGAGCTCAATCTGAATGTTTGTTGAGGTATCATATATGAGAGCTGTAGGTTAGAAATTGGAGGATAAAGTTCTCTTAATTTCTTTGTCTTCAGATCAAGAAGCATGGTAAGCAGACGGATATTTCTGAGATACGTTGTCAGCTTGATGCGTTGGGCTTGAAGATTGTACAAGTTACTTCTGACGGCAACTGCTTTTTCAGGTCTGTGTCCATCTGAGGAGCACTCTATATGATTTTGATTCTCAACAAATTGATAGCAGGGTTGCTCTTCCCGGTTTTCATTTAGCTTCAAGCTGCTGAAGAATCCCTAAATATTCATTTTTCCCCCTAATTGATTTATACTGTCCCTACTCTGTTAAAACAAGCATGATTTTCTCAATGAAAGCTATTTGGCTATCTATACACTTCGTGACACCACTAATGCATGCCTCTGAAGCTGGAATGATGGATGATAATCCTTCTTTAGCATGCAGGGCAGTGGCTGATCAGTTGGAAGGTGATCAAGAAGAGCACGAAAAGTATCGCCAAATGGTTGTGACCTATATCAAGGTTTGTGTTCTTTTCTTGTGTATTCGCTTTCCTGAACTCTGGTTTGCTTTTCCTGTGTAATTACTAGCTGTACTTCATAGATGGACCACATGCCATGTTGCTATTAGATTCCTTTGAGTATGTGCTTCTTCCCGAACAAAGTATATGTATGTGCTTCTGGCTGCACAAAAATGAAGTATTTGGTTATCTGTACACTTCTTCTTCTTCTTAGCTTGTAATAAGTCCAAGCTTAATAATATGCACATGAGAAACATCTTCTGCAGCAAAATTTGAATAACAATCTATAATCAGTTTCTGTGCATTAATGTTCAACAGAAGAACCGCGAAATGTTTGAGCCTTTTATTGAGGATGAGGTCCCTTTTGATGAGTACTGTGAATCGATGGAGAAAGATGGGACATGGGCTGGACATATGGAATTGCAAGCAGCTTCACTGGTCACTCATAGCAATATATGCATTCATCGTGTAAGACATCTTTTTGTCACTTTGATTTCCTTTTACTCCTAGGATCAGTTGATTTCATTAGTTTATTCAGAGGCCTTCATTTGTGAGTAATGATGCACATAGCCTCTTACCATGTCATGGGATTACCTTGCTGCAGAGCTCCTCACCTCGCTGGTATATACGAAATTTTGAGGATAAAAGTGCTCATATGATACATTTGTAAGTTCCATCTCTTTCTTTAAACTCTTTCTTTGACTGAATCGATGTGAACACGTGCAGAATTCAATGGATATCTGTGATTTTAGGTGGTTTGATCATGTCTTTTTTTTGTTGTTGCTGATAAGTACTTTTTGCGTTCATATTTTGCTGTGATTTAAAAAATGAATGCTCTTCTGCCTTATTCAACATCTTCACTGTCTTGCTTTGGCTGACAAAATTCTCTCTTCTTTCTTTAGATGATCTTTGAAACAAATCTATTCATCTAAAGCTGGAATAAATGGTTAGAAGATAACAATGATTTATTTGCAGGGTTTTATATCCAATGCCTTGCCTGGCATAGAATTCAGAATTGTAATCACATCTTGAATTTGTTTAAAACACAGGTCTTATCACGATGGCGAGCACTATAACAGTGTACGGTCAAAGGAAGATCCTTGTGATGGAGCAGCAAGGTCAATAATTATAAAGGTTTTTGTTTCTGTAATCAAGACTTCAAAGCCTTATGTACTGTAGCTGAGCAGCTCCTTATCTTGATTCAGCAAAGAGAGTCTAATTTTATCCACTTACAGGTTGATACTAATCTTACAGAAAAATCAAATCAAGGGAAATCTACAGTGGCCCAATCACAAGGAAGAGGATCTGAACATTTTGTTCATTCAGGATCTATTAAAATGGTAATGTCTGGCAGTGGTTGTGCAGATGCTGAGAAAGTTGAGCAGGTGAAATGACACTTTACCTGTTATTATTGTTTTTTTAAATCAGTTTCTCCTGTTTCTTTCAATCATCATCATCTCAATTCACTCCATCGACAGTGACCAAATTTGTACGAGGACTGTAAGAGGTAGAGAAGTTCCATAACTGATTGATTTTCTCCTTCCAGGTGTTAAGACAGGTGGACGGTGATGTTGATGCTGCAATTGAGTACTTGATAGCTGACATGGGATCACAAGATGCTTTAGCTGAGGACAGTGGAGTTGATTGCCAAACAGGCACCAATGGTAATTTTTAGTACTAGTTCAACTTCAAATACTTGTCTTATAAATGTTTCCATTTTATGTTGATAGCTTACATAGTTGTATCTCTTCTCATGTTTAGAAGATGTGAAAAATGAGAACTTCAAGCTCCAGAATGGTCCTGTAGATACTGGTAACATACGAGATCAGGTTAGCAAAGCCAAGCAAAAAGATTGTGATGGTGGCAAATCATTGACAAATGATAAGGTTTTCCCTCTAACACAGATACATACTCAATTACTCATGAACATCAGTAATGGACAATTAGATGCTTCTTCTTTATAACTGGTTCGGAAGCCATTTTTCTTCCCTGTTCTTGTTCACTTCTGTTCCTCAACAATAGTTATTTTCTGTTGCTTCAGAAAATACCAAGAAATAAGGTCTGCCCTTGTGGATCCAAGAAAAAGTACAAGTCCTGTTGTGGTACAGCTGGTGGGAGGACCTTCAAACCTGCAGTGTAAATAGTTTTTCCATTTTGTTTCTCATTCTTCATTGATGACACTAGTTTCTAATACTCGACAATAATTTAGTTGGATTCAACTATTTAAGGGCTAATACTATTTTATCATTGATAGTAGTTTTTTTTTTTTTAAAATATGCTGTTATCAGGGAAGAAATGGACGACTCGTTTAAGGGTAAAAAGGGTAAAAAACTTGGGAAGAAAGGTGCATCCGTTGCAGCTTCATCTTCTGACAGATCGTTGGTGGATCTCGGCGCACTATGCATATGATAGCCATTCACGAGGTACTTTCTGTAACACTGCTGAGCAAGTTTCATCATACAGTACAAAGAATTTATCCTCTATTTTACCTTCTTGTTATATAAAAAAACCTACGACCCCAACGTCATAACTTACTGGAATCTGCTGTTCTTTTTTGGGACTTCATCTTGGTTAAATGGTACAGGTCGTGGAATTTGAAAAATGCTGATCTTTATGAGCAAATGACAGAAACCATTGGCTTGAGAAGAACTTGAGAGATTTTCCACTCATTCAATCCCTGCAGTGGGAAGCTTTCGAGTTTGATATTGAAGATTTAAGGTATGGTTTCTCATTTTTAAGTGATGAGATGTGGAGAGGAGAGCAATGTCGAAAGGCGATGGAGTTCTACCGAATGCACAGTTTCCTTTTTTTTTTTCCCTTAGATTAGAGGGGTGTTGCCAATTCATTCTCCTGCAGATGAGTTTCACACATGCTGAACAATACACTTTCTTCAATAGTATTGTTCTATAACCCTACAATAGTTTTTATTCATATAGAACGAAACTTGATAAAGGCGTAATATTCCGGGTTGAGGATCTCTGCATGATCTAAACGAAAGTGAGTAGTGAGCCTTTGGTTATCGATCGGCTACACGAGGAATTAAGAGTGGTTTTGATTCCCATCATTTAGTTGCCTTTTCTGTTTTCATGTACAACGGAAGTTGTATGAAGTGCTTGTCTTAGTATTTTGTGTTGAGTGTAAGATTTTGATTGCGTCAACCTAAATCAAATGCCCAAATTTTCAACTTGATACCTCCCAATTGAAACTGAATTGGGCCAATAAGGCCGTTGTGACCAAAATGCCTATAACTTTGGGCTGCAGATTGCTCGTCAAATTGAGGCTCGACGCATATAATTGCTGAATCTGATGTCTTATCTGTTGTTTGTCAACTTTGTCATACTTAGGTACAAACTTGATGACATACGGGGTTTAACTTTCTACTATTATTTTCTCATCTTGTACCTATGTAAGTCGGACAAGGAATAGCTCGATTTTGTCCTTCAATGGGTCATGAACAATACTGACTATTTTCGTTTCAAGAATATAGAACTAGGAATAGTTAGGAAATTCATTTTTGAAATGAGCTAGTTATTTAAAATCCTGGTATATTTTCATGTTCACCTATGGATTTCGGATTCTGATTATATTGTACTATTATAGAGAAATATATTAGAAAAGAAGAAGATGTAATTCATTTAAATAAACTATTATAGAGTAAGGACAAAGGAGCGTGTGAAATCTTTAGACGGGTATATTAATCAAAATTATTTTTGATAATTTTCTACCATATATATTGTTTTGCCAATTTGGATTTATTTTTTTATAAGCGGTGGTTTTTTGGTAAAAACATTATTTAAAAATATACTACTATTTGTACATAAGCGGTGGCTTCTTGAAATAACATAAACAAATATTTAAAAAGAGAAAGAGTCATGTAAGAAAGACTCTTATGGTGAGAAATAGGAATGGATATCCACCGTAGGATCTAACGGATTTAATGGCTGAGATTGTATTAATTTCTGACCAAAAAAAAATCCTGCTCATTTCTTTCTATTTCCTTCTCTTCGTTCCTGCATCGCTCAGACCAAACCACGACCTCTCCCCGTCGCCTCTCTGGCCCCGTCCGCCTCCCCCGTCGCCGCCCCAACCCTGTCGTCGTCGACTCCGCCCGCTTCTCCTCCCGCTCCGCTTCGCTCAAGCCCCGACTTCTCCCACCGTCACCAGCTCTGCCGGTCTATCCCCTCCCCAAACCCTAGCCGGCGATGTCGCAGTGGTTCAGGTCGATTCCGGCGACGGTCACAAGCTACCGGTTGTACGAATCCGGAACGCAGAAGACGCCGATGTAATTGCACACGTCGGATCCGATCCAATTGGAGGTGACGCTTTTCAGATCTGGAAGAGGCGAGTCTCGCCGCCGGCGTAGCAGAGCGTCTTGTCGCCGTCCAGCCGACAACGCCGCCGCGGCATTCTCAGAAGAGGTGGTCTCCTTTCCGTCGGGATCCGAGCTCCTCATGGCCGGATCTGACGGAGTTCAAGATCCGCCATCCCTTTCTCCTCCTCCGCTTCCCAATCACACCGATTCCTGAAGGGTTTTAGATGCGTATAAGCGGAATTTCAGAAACAATTTCTTGCACCTAAACATGGATCTAAAGCATTCTTGATCAGAGACAAAATTAGGGTTAGTAGAATACCTCTTGATGCGCGATTAGGGTTCTTCTTTCGAGAGATAAAGCCTCAATTGTGACTTCTCTAATCAGTCCACACGAGCACGGGATCTGGATCTCCTTCGCTTTCGATTGCTAGATCGAAGTGCCAAAGAATAGAAGAAAAGTAGAGAAGAGAGTTTTTTCTGTTTTACCTAAAAGTTATGAAAACCCTAGCTCTCTTCTTTCCTGTAAAGGCCTTATATATTTATTTCTCCAAATAAATATATCCTTTTCTTATTGGGCTGACCTTCAGCCCGCTGATCCAGCCCATCAACTCAATGTGTGTGACCTTATAGGACCCAATTATAATAGCTATGGATTAAACTATTTAATCCATTAATCGTAATTGGTTTCTAGCAAAACATTACGACTCCTAAAATAAACGGATTGAATCTCTCTATCAACTGTCCTATTCCATGTTCGGTAATTGCAACTTTTATTAAAGGACACAATTCCTTCAATCTCCCACTTGTCCTTGAAAACAAGTGTGCAATTTTAAGATACCTTTGTCTCTTAATGTCTTATTTGATGATATGCTGACATTCATATCTCCCATCAAATATGTTTCTTGAATACCTGAGTTCGAACTATCAAATAACGAATGATTACAATTAATCCATTCGAGCATGGCCATGCATTTTCTAGTTCTAGCTCTTCAAGTGGCCTAGACACCTTTCCTTTTCCATGCATCAATGTATACATGAATAAGGAGGACAATTTCAATCTTGTATGACTATGGCTCCCACTCAACTTTTGGCAATCCCAATAATTGCTTTTATAACCCCCTTTTACGGAGAGCGTTTAACAATATCAAAGACATACCAATCATCAACTAGGAAACATAACATACTCATGTTTAAGGAATCCACCAATCATGGTCAACTTAAAACTCCACAATCCCTTTTGGAGAGTCTTAAGGTTGGTCTGTCCGATATGTATCATCCATACATATCTATGTAATTGACTGGACATCTCTATGTCCCCATAGCACATGAAACCCTGAGCTATCAGTCAATGTACAATATAGTTATAAATGAAATCATCTATGTCCTGTTTAATGATTCAAACTATGGACGTGCAATAATTCATAACTGTAGTCACTTAATGGGGTTTCATTCACCAAAACACTTAAGGTGAGCCCATTTACGAACTATGAATTATTCGGACATATTATTCAATATTAATCAGTATAATATATAAATAAGAATGAAATATCATATATTATCAGAAAGTCAAACATAACAAGTGTCCAACACTAAGCAGAAATAATGTAATACAAAGCAATCTCACAACCATTCACCAATGTGTTTGAGACCCTTAGCCCTAGTGTGACTATCATGCTTAGCCCTAGGCATAGGCTTAGTCAAGGGATCTGCAATATTGTCATCTGTATGCACCTTACACATCTTGATGTTACCCTCAGCAACTATGTGTCGAATAAGATGATACTTCCTCATAACATGTCTAGATTTGGAGTTTGAGCTTGGTTCCTTGGCTTGGGCTATGGCACCATTGTTATCACAATAGATGTCAATAGGCCCAGAAATACTAGGAACAATGCCAAGCTCGTCTAGAAACTTCCTTATCCAAACAGCCTCTTTCGCAGCTTCACTAGCAGCGATATACTCGGCCTCATTCGTAGAATCAGCTACTGTATCTTGCTTAGAACTCTTCCAGCTCACAGCTCCTCCATTAAGGATGAAGACATATCCCAATTGAGACTCAAAGCCATCTCGGTCAGTCTGGAAGCTGGCATCAGTATATCCTTTAACGACTAAATTGTCATCACCCCCATATACTAAGAAATCATCCTTGGTTCTTCTCAAGTACTTTAGGATGTTCTTAGCTGCACACCAATGTGCCTCTCCTGGATTTGATTGATATCTGCTACACATGCTCAAAGCAAATGCAACATCAGGACGTGTACATACCATGGCGTACATGATAGATCCTATATCAGAAGGATAAGGAATCTTACTCATTTTCTCAAGCTCAGCCGGTGTCCTAGGACATTGCTTCTTGCTTAGATTTATGCCATGTTGTATGGGCAAAAACCCCTTCTTGGAATTCTGCATATTGAATCTGTCAAGAACCTTATTTATATATGTTCCTTGACATAATCCAAGCAATCTTTTAGATCTATCCCTATAGATCTTTATTCCAAGTATGTACTCTGCATCTCCCAAGTCTTTCATTGAGAAACATTTCTTCAGCCATCCCTTAACGGACTCTAGCATCGGAATGTCATTCCCAATAAGCAGTATGTCATCCACATACAAGACTAGGAAAGCCACCTTACTCCCACTAAACTTCTTGTATACACAAGGATCTTCTTCACACCTGATGAAATCAAACTCTTTGATCTTTTCATCAAAACGAAGATTCCAACTCCTAGATGCTTGCTTAAGCCCATAGATGGATCTCTTAAGCTTACATACCTTCCCAGCATGATCTGGATCCTCAAAACCCTCTGGTTGTGTCATATACACATCCTCTTCCAAAATACCATTCAGAAAAGCGGTTTTAACATCCATTTGCCAAATCTCATAATCATAATAAGCGGCAATAGCTAGGATTATCCTTATGGATCTAATCATGACAACTGGTGAAAATGTTTCATCATAGTCAATACCATGAATCTGTTTAAAACCTTTAGCAACTAATCTTGCTTTGTATACAGATACATTTCCATTTTTGTCAGTCTTAAGTTTGAAAACCCATTTGCATCCTATGGGTTTTACCCCATCTGGCAAATCTGTCAAGTCCCAAACTTGATTTTCAAACATGGAATCCATTTCAGATTTCATGGCCTCAAGCCATTTCTTGGAGTCTGGACCCGTCGTTGTTTGTTTATAGGTAGCAGGCTCACCATGTTCTAACATTAGAACATCAAGGCTTTCGGTCAAGATGAAATCATCATATCGTCTTGGCTGAAACCTCTGCCTGTTTGATCTACGTAGGAGTTCAACTGGTTCAACAACTGGGATTTCAGCATGTTCCACAACTATTTGTGGATCTGCCTCTTGAGGAATTTGTTCAGGTCCTTGGATAACATCAGATCCTTGGCCTTCAAACAAATCCATCTCATCCTCGACATCAACTATGTCATCCTGTTGTTGTGTTTGTTGCTTTTCATCAAGAACCGGTTCAAGATGAATATTTCTCCCACTTGACTTTTTGGAAATAAACTCTCTTTCCAAAAAGACACTATCCCTTGCAACAAACACCTTTTGTGCAGTGGGATTGTAGAAATAATATCCAAAACTACCTTTAGGATATCCTATAAAATAGCATTTGTCTGATTTAGGTGCAAGCTTATCAGTTTGTAAACGCTTTACATAAGCTTCACATCCCCATATTTTCATAAAAGACAACTTTGGAACTTTTCCAGTCCATATCTCATATGGGGTCTTGTCTACAGTCCTTAACGGAGTCCTGTTTAGTGTAAATACAGCAGTAGTGAGTGCATATCCCCAGAAGGATACCGGAAGGTCAGCAAAACTCATCATAGATCGAACCATGTCCAACAAGGTCCTGTTTCTCCTTTCAAACACACCATTCAATTGTGGTGTCCCTGGAGTAGACAATTGTGTTACAATCCCACAATTTTTCAAATGATGATCAAATTCATGGCTTAAGTATTCACCACCACGATCGGATCGAAGTGCTTTAATCCTTTTGCCAGTTTGAGTCTCTACTTCATTTTGGAATTCCTTGAACTTTTCAAAGGCTTCAGATTTATGTGACATAAGATAGATATACCCATATCTGCTCATGTCATCAGTAAATGTTATGAAATATCTATAGCCACCTCTAGCTTCTGTACTCATAGGCCCGCATACATCAGTATGTATTATGGCCAAAAGTTCATTAGCCCTTTCATTTGTTCCCTTGAAAGGTGACCTCGTCATCTTGCCCATCAAGCATGATTCACATAAATCAATGGATTCACAATCCATATCTTTTAGAATTCCATCTTTATGGAGCTTCTTCATGCGATTCAAGCTAATGTGACCTAAACGACAATGCCATAGATAGGACTCACTCAAACAATTTGATTTTTGCCTTTTAGCATTAATGTTATACGATTCTGATTTGAGATCTAATACAAAGAGTCCATTAACCATTGGAGCACAAGCATAGAAGATCCCATTCTTAAAAACGGACATACTTCCATTCTTAATATCAAACTCAAATCCTTCAGAATGTAAACTTGAAACTGAAACAAGGTTTTTAGTAATAGTAGGAACAAAATAACAATTATTCAGTTCCAAAACTAAACCAGAAGGTAGAAATAGACTAAAATCTCCTACGGTAAGCGCAGCAACCCTTGCTCCATTTCCAACGCGTAGGTCTATTTCTCCTTTCTCCAACTGCCTCCTACTTGTTAGTCCATCCACATTCGAAATAATGTGAGAACCACATCCGGTATCTAATACCCAAGTAGTAGCATTGGTTGTTAAAATTTCAACAACATTAATACTTGAACTAGAACTCACAGTTCTGTTCTTCATGTCCCCCGAGTACTTGGGACAATTCCTCTTCCAGTGTCCTTTATCCTTGCAGTAGAAGCAATCATGGTCAGTAGTCACCTTTGACTTTTCACCTTCCTTGGGTTTTGCAACTTGTTTGCCTTTCCCTTGGATATGATTCTTCTGCTGATCTGTCTTTTCCTCAACAGTTGAGGCATCAGTCAGAACAGGAATTGGGGTTGCTGAGACATTCTCACGTCCTTTGGGTTTGAGAACTATTCTCGAATTCTTATCACAATCAGGAAAATTTGCTCCATTGAGCTTGTTCTTCTCAACAATTGAGCACGGAGTGAATTTCAAATTATCGCTAAGCATGATTTCTACAAAAGGAAATAACAAAACAATATTTCATGTTTGACATGCAAATACTTAATATTAAACACGCTTTAAAATAAGTAAATGCACATTTTATTCAAATAAACAATTTATGTTCCCGGTGAATAAAATGATTCCAAGATCCTATTCCAGACAAGACTCAACGTACTTTTGCACTGCCCTAAATCTTGTGTGTTCAAGGTAAGCAACAATTGCTAATTATAACTCCTTATAATTCTTGGTTAGTGGTCCACATCCAATGTAGGATCCACTTCCATGTCTCAAGATCCAAAACTTTGCCTTTTGGTCTCTTGTTGGGTACAACCATATCAAAGTTTATGAACCCCCGTATAGATCCACCCTCACTAATTCATTGTTTAAGAAGGACACCCTCGCTTTTGCGAAGCCCATCCAACCAAAACCAATAAACGTCATGGGTTATGATATGGAAAGACATTGCCCCAATATTCTTTGGGGAACTTAAGCATGCATTGGTCATTTATTACTAGTGACAAAAACATAACAAATAACTTATGCAACACTTAAACAATTCATCTCATGAAGATCATATTATGAACCATTCATATGCAAGAATTAAAATCATATTATAAAACAAGCATATATCTATTAGACAATTCATCTCATGAAAACTAATATGAAAATTTTGATTCGATCAAAAGAAATTAATATATAATATTAATCAAAATTAATCATCAATGTGCATATAATTGGACAAAATTGTATGATCAAGATATAATATCAAATATTTTATCTTATTTTAGTGGGACTTCCTAACTCCTTAGGAAATTATTATATTAGATAATATCACAATATCATCTAATATACCGATAAGATCTTATCTTAACATGTATTATGAAAAATTTCCTTTTTCTTAAATTGGATCATGACCTAGTCTAAATCCAAATTAACATGGGACAAAAGATAAAATTAACAATTAATTTATCCAATTGTACACATAATATTTAGAGAACACTAGATCACAAAATCTAATTTTATGATCATAATATATAATAAAACAACACAATTGTATATATTATATAAGATATCTCTATAATTAAGATAAAGGAAAATCAAAACACAATTGTACGTGTAGTGTACGTGTAACTTTGAATTGGAAACAGTGTAACTTTGAATTGAAAATCATGACTGTGCACAGTTCAACCAACTGTACAAAATCGTAGGTGAATTCTACCGTAAGTCACAATTCTACACGTCATACGTAAAGCACAACTCCAATTGTGCCCTAAAATTCTACCCAAAGTCACAATTCAAGTACGTACAATTGAAATCCAATTTCAATTTCTGCCGGAAGTCCACGTTCGTCTATATTGAAATCCAATTTCAATTTCTCACGTACATGATTTTTGAAACTCAATTTCAACCGGCCTTCCAATCACGTAAGGTACAATTTTCATATACAGTATAGTACGAAGCTAATACGTAATCGAAATCTAATTTCAATTACCCAAATTCGATACCGTACGGTCCAATTAATTAAAATCCTAATTTCAATCAAGCACAAAAATTATATATCAATTTTATCGATTTGAATCAAAATTTGCATCAAGAACAAAAACCTAAATCTTTGATCCAATCAAGATATGCTTAAGGCTCTGATACTACTAAAGGGTTTTAGATGCGTATAAGCGGAATTTCAGAAACAATTTCTTGCACCTAAACATGGATCTAAAGCATTCTTGATCAGAGACAAAATTAGGGTTAGTAGAATACCTCTTGATGCGCGATTAGGGTTCTTCTTTCGAGAGATAAAGCCTCAATTGTGACCTCTCTAATTAGTCCACACGAGCACGGGATCTGGATCTCCTTCGCTTTCGATTGCTAGATCGAAGTGCCAAAGAATAGAAGAAAAGTAGAGAAGAGAGTTTTTTCTGTTTTACCTAAAAGTTATGAAAACCCTAGCTCTCTTCTTTCCTGTAAAGGCCTTATATATTTATTTCTCCAAATAAATATATCCTTTTCTTATTGGGCTGACCTTCAGCCCGCTGATCCAGCCCATCAACTCAATGTGTGTGACCTCATAGGACCCAATTATAATAGCTATGGATTAAACTATTTAATCCATTAATCGTAATTGGTTTCTAGCAAAACATTACGACTCCTAAAATAACCGGATTGAATCTCTCTATCAACTGTCCTATTCCATGTTCGGTAATTGCAACTTTTATTAAAGGACACAATTCCTTCAATTCCATCTCTACTCCTCTGTCACGTTCTTCTTCGTTTGCAAGTGTTTACTCAGATTGGCAGGGATTGGGGCGAGGTGGAAGAGGAATTTCCTGAAATCGGTAAGCTAGGCGGTTAGATTGCGGAAACTTCCATCCTGTAATTTTGCTTCAATTATGCATATGTGAATTTCATTCGATATCGTTTCTTCTTCGTTTATATTGTTGATTAACTTCCGCCAATAATATAGTGAGAGATATGCGCTCTTCTGCATACTCTGCTGTTATGAATTTCTTAGTTAGCGATCTTCGGATTTTGAAATCGGTGAAATCGAATTTCTGTGTTGTTTGATTTGATTTTGTGGATTTCTAGCAGGAAAAACCTAATTGAGTGAGGAGAATCGATTGAGTAGAATGGAGCAGAAGAGTCTTCTGCTGTCGGCTTTGGGCGTTGGAATTGGCGTCAAGATCAGATGTAATGTACAGTAATGTTTATGATCAGAAGATCCCCAATCTGCACCATTTTTTGACTAGCTTAGATTTTTGCAAGCTCATCTTTAAGGGGTAGTCTTGAGATCAGAAGTTACAGTTTGAGGTTTGTCAACATAACTTGTGTCTAGTTACAACTTAGTCCTGATTCTTACAGGAGTAACAGACTACGTAAGTATTGCAATATATCACATGTAATGTTCTCTATTAATAGAGCATTGTAATGTTCTCTATTACTTTTCACATGGAGTTGCACAAACTTTACCATTGAGTTGCACAAATTTGACCATTGAATTGCACAAATATTGACGAACAAATTGACCATAGAATTCAACACATTGGCAATAGAGTTAAACAAATATGAATGAACAAATTGACCATTGAGTTGCACAAACGTGACCATTGAGTTGCACAAATATAATTCAACACATTGACAATAGAGTTGAAAAACAAATTGAGTTGCACAAAGTGACTACTGAGTTGCACAAATGTGACCACTGAGTTGCACAAACGTGACCATTGAGTTGCACAAATAGAATTCAACACATTGGCAATAGAGTTGAAGAACAAATTGAGTTGCACAAAGTGACCACTGAGTTGCACAAACGTGACCATTGTGTTGCACAGACGTGTCCATTGAGTTGCACAAATAGAATTCAAACATTGACAATAGAGTTGAAGAACAAATTCATTGAGTTGCACAAACGTGACCATTGAGTTACACAAACGTGACCATTGAGTTGCACAAACGTGATCATTGAGTTGCACAAATGAATTCAACACATTGGCAATAGAGTTGAAGTTTAAATTGACCACTGAGTTGCACAAACGTGACCATTGAGTTGCACAAACGAAAAAAAATCAAAAAAAATCGGAAAAAAAACCAAAAAAAGGGAAAAAAATGAAAACGAAAAAAAACGTGACCATTGAGTTGCACAAACGTGACCATTGGAGTTGCACAAACGTGACCATTGAGTTGCACAAACGTGACCATTGAGTTGCACAAATGAATTCAACACATTGGCGCGCAATAAAGTTGAAGAACAAATTGACCACTGAGTTGCACAAACGTGACCATTGAGTTGCACAAACGTGACCATTGAGCTGCACAAACGGGAAAAAAATCGGGAAAAAACAAAAAAAAACGGGAAAAAAACGAAAACGGGAAAAAACGAAAAAAAAAAACGCGTATAATTCGCGTATTAAAAACGCATATAAAACGCGAATAATACGCGAATTATACGCGTATTATACGCCCGTGTGGCTTGTTGGGCTGTTTTCCCTCCGCGTGATGGACGGCCGAGATTCATTCCTATTTCCTACCATAATAATTATTCCTACCGGATCCGGACCCATTTAAAAATATAATAGTATTACAATAGTACTAGTAAGAGGTAAAGTTTTGTATTTATTTTCCTCCACCTTAAGGACTAAACTAGTGGTACTTACTACTATTAATTTTAGTATGTTTTAAATAGTAGTTATGCATATATAATTGGCTTTCTGTCTCTGTTTGGTAAACAGGAAATCTATACGTGGAAATCCCCCCACCACCTAAAAAAGAAGCCAGCAATTAAACCCAAAAATAAGCTCTACTACTATATGGCATTTAACACAAATAATGCTGCAAAAATATATCATGAATCATGAAAGACATGTATATACTGGTCCTCTCTTTTAATGCTTTGAATTGAACATCTCAAGGAATTGAAGACAAAACTTGCTATTGTAAGTTTGTAACCATTATTTGTCATTGTCCATACCATATCTATCTCACTCACATAACTTACTCACATATATATGTGATCTAATTTTGAAACTTCCCTTTCCTATCGTTCAATCATTTCAATTCCCTTAATTATATACTCCTCTTTCATTTACTTAGCTCCTGAACTGTCATACAAAAGAATCTAAAACCCACTTCCATTAGTAGTTCTTTATTTGGCTATAGTTTATGGAATTCAAAGTAACTGCAAAAAATAAAGACACTTCATGTTGTTGATTGCTCATGCGCTATTGGAATTTGAAACTATCAAACTGGATTATAAATCTATCAAAAACAATAATGAGTCTATCTAACATTACAAGAGTTTATGAAAATTCATTTACTTTTTTTATCATTTATCTTTTCTTATTTCAAACATCAAATATAAAAATAATTTCAGCTTCAACATCAACTACTATAATTTCACATTCAACATCAATTACTATAATTTCAGCTTCAACTCATATACGTACATATATTTCCGAATAGAGCCTATATTGGACGAATGTAAGCTGTCACAAATGACAGATGCCATCCAAATGAATATACTAAAGAAATATACCGTTATGTTTGTACCCCTCGTTGGTTCATATTGATTATGTTCAAGCCTATTATTGTGTTTCTCACCCTGAAACAAGTATGGTTGATCTCTTATAAAATACCAAAATTCAAAACCGAATTATGTGGATTGAAATTCGAAACAATCCTCCATTTTTTCATGGGTCTAAAGATACATAAACCATTTTAAGAGTCTTTTCTCTGCCTTCACACCACCTCCTACCATTGAGCCATCGTTGTTGTTTCCCTAACTCCTCATGATTGAGTCGAGTGCACATTCAAACAAGCCCATTTGAACCATGTTCAAGCATTAGAAAGACTCTCGATCTAGATTATAAAGGAAACAAATCTATAAACTCAAGATCATCACCAATACGAAAAGAGTTAATCTTAGGACAACATAAATTTCCCTAAAGTAATGAACAATCCAATCTTCAAAGAGCAACTGTTATTAAAATTTAAAAATAAATTTTACCTAATACATCTAAAATGACAACTATTGATCACCAAAATTTTAAAGGTTGAACCGACATTTATTATTGAACTTAGATACAATGTCTAATGTATGTAGTTATATTGTATAGAATATTCATCATAAACACCAGAAGTATGAATGAAGTATACGTGATGACATAAATTGTAAAGTTGAGGGTTGTGGACTTGTGGTGAATGCCATGATTACATTTACAGATGGCAGATGGTCCCAATGGAAGGTGAAAGTAGCAAATGCAACCAGTTGCCAATCTATACAATCTCATATGTTGTGTCAGAAGTAACATTAAAATTCATTCAAATCTGGCTCCAGATTTTTAAAGGCTGGATGAAGCTCCTCAACTTAAATTAGCTATGAGTCTATGACCCACTTTCTCTACACAGAAATCCCTTTCAAAGTAGTTGTTTCCATCCTTGTTTTGAGGGTAAAATAAAAGGCTTATTTTAGGCAACTCAATTATTGTCAAACTTCTTCCGGAGTATGTACATATAGTAACTCCAAGCTCTCTGAGATCAGGAAATAGTAATAATGTGCTATCCTCTTTTAAACATTGAGTTAGGCCAAAACCCAATTTATTATAACTTACTCTTACAACATTTCCTAGAAAAAAATTAAAAAAAGAAAAAGCATAGCCCGTATATGCTATCCAAGAATGAACACGAAAAACGAAAACGAAATGGACACGAAAAAAAAACATAAAATGTAGTAGTTTTTTAAGCTTTGAGTATCGGCTTTCAAGTTTTTGGTACAGAAAACGATGTCCGATTAAAGTTCGTAGGTATTATAGTGTAGCCAGTTCCACCTCAAAGATTTTGTGGGTCTTGCTCTAATTTTTAGGAGATCATTGTATTAAGAAAAAATTAGGCATTTTGTACACCTTTCAAAAAAAATTGAGGACCCTGTTCTATTATGATTTTCTGATTTATAGTATAAAAAATATTAGACCCTTGTAGTTTTTGAGAGTCTATGCTATAGGGCTTCTTGCATACACTTATCTACGGCCCGAACGTAGCGTTTCATATGAACTTTAAAAAGGGCGTGTTAGATAGCTATTATATTCCCTCCCCCCAAAAGCCGTTTATATGCAAGAATATAAGCTCTGCTTCTATTTTTCATGCTTATGTGATTAGTTATGCACTGTTTTTGGAAGCACTGACTTTTAAAATAGTAATACAAATGTGGAAAGTGAGAAAAGTAAAAGAGGAAAAGGGCATTTGAGAGGGAGAAGGGAAAGAGGGTAAAACAAGTGATTGATACTTGGATAGCGAGTTTAGATGTGTGTTTCCAAATGTGTACTTTTCCATTTTACATCTTTCACACAATAGTGAAACAAAGAAAGCTACCATGTCATTTCATCTTACAAGCTGCACTTGGATTCTTGGCATTGAATTAAGATAGATACCTTAGCTAGGTAGCTACCACTACGAGGTTCCTTTCATCATGTCTCTTACGTTCACTAGCTAATGTATAATTGTATATCGATTTTTTTTTGGTCAAAATAATTGTATATAGATTGTGTCACACTGGTTCATGTATATATCATATGACAAATTCGATGCGTCCACTATTCTGTAAACTTATAAAAATTCGTATCTAATTTAAATCTGTTTATTAAATAAAATGATGAAAAAAGTATTTATTACCATTATTTACTAACTTTATATACCATGAATAAGCTATTAGTATGATTACAAGATCACCATGCTCCATAAGAAAAAAAGATTTAAATTAAAGAGGTTTGATCATTATATGAACGTAGTATCTCTAGAACTCTAAAATTCTTAGTGCTTTCGGATTTCTAAGGGTTGCTAATTCTCAACCAGGACTCTCTTAGCCAAAGCATATCACATATATGTTTTGTTTCATACTTCATATCGATCATAGTCTCTAAGTTAAAACTTCTCTTTTATGTTTATGGAAGATTTGTGATAAAAAAGGATTATATAAGTCATAAATTTCAATCAAGTAACTTCCCCTTACTTATAAACAAACTTTATTGTATTTGAAAGAATTAGAAGAACATAAAACAGCGAAGAACACTCAAAACAATCAAACACTCAAACTATAAAGATCCATGGAAGGACTTGAACTATTAAAATGAGGGAACTCCACTTAACCTACATATTTAAAACTTTCTCTTTCTCTAGTCCAAACTTCTCCTTTGATTTTCGGTGCCTTAGCTTGACTTATTAGGGGTTTGCAAACTGATGGAGGTTGTTTATCCTTCGCGCGCTATCGCCAATTCTGAAGAGGCTCCCTACTCCCTAGACGATCTAAAGCGATCCTTCGCACTCTTGCCTTCTACAAGGACGATAGCGCATCATTATAGAATCTTAGTTAAAATAGAAAGGGTTGAAATAATGAGGATTGAAAAATAGTATACTAGCTAACACATTTGACAATACATGTATGGATTCTCTTAACGTATGAAGGTGTCTATCTGCTTGCAAAATCGTACATGTACATGACAACACAATACGAATATGATATCCGTACTACATTCTTTTATAACCGGGTGATTTTTCTGTTTAACTAATTCTTAAATCTACAATAAAAATAAATATTTGTTCAAATGTAATTAATGAAATCATATGCTCATAGGCAAGAGTAACATAAGTACGTCCCACGAAAATGCCCCCCTAAGAATATAGAAATTACAATTTCACTACGATGGTACCGACTCGGAAAGAGTGAACTAGTTCCTTGTCGGTCTAGTCTTTTCATCTTTCTCGTGCTTATTGCATTACAATTTTCAGAACATTGAACCTTTTTTTTATACTACAAAATGCTGAAATATCATAATCATCAGAGTATATGATCGATGCAACAATGCAGGAGCTTCAGTAACATAAAGTATATATATATATATATATATATATATATTGTAATGAAAGTGTGTGTGTTATACATAGAAGTGGAATGAAAACTTGAAAAAGCATGCACAAACAGACATTTAATATAAATGGAGCGTTGAAGGGTCAAATTTCAGTTTTAGGGGGTGGCCGATGGAGTTTGGGAGAGACACCTTAAGTTTTAGGGTTCATTCAATTACTTCACATGCTATTTTTAATTTCCTACCTCTTTTTCAACAATCTTATTAACTTAATTGATCCATAATGACTTCGATCCAAATTAAAATTACTGCCGTCTTAATTTTTTGTCAAAATTTCTTACCAAAATAATTATACTCAATTTCTTAAGGGAAGAATAGGGTTGAGTGGCTGAGCATCGGTTCAAAATCGAACTGAATCGAAACCGAAATGCGTGAATTTGATGAACTGAAAATCGAACCGAAATAATTCAGTCCAGTTCATTGTTTTCAGTTTTTGATAAATGTAAGGTCTTTCTGTGAAAAAATTAAACCAAACCGAGCCGAAACCAAAATACTTAAATTTATCGAGTCGAAGATTGAATCGTACTCTTGTCCGTTCGGTTCGGTATAATCTTTTATAGTACTCACTAACCTTAGACAAAAAGTAGTAAGTTTCAAGAAATATTGTAATAATTTAATTTTAATCAATTACCTTAAAAACCACTTTTAACAAATAAAGTTGATCGAAATTAAAACATTGAAAGAACACTTATTTTGGATCGAACGATGTGCTCAGAAAAATGTGCGCATGGTTCATGAAGTCAGCAAGTAGCATTTTCAATTAATTTTGTAATTAAATAGACGAACATGAAATTAAGGTGTCCGAGGAAGCTGATTGTTGGGTAGCAACTAGGCTAGCAAGTAGTAACCATTCTTAATTAATTGTGATTTAATTTTATTAATCATAGAGCATGAATCATAACTAAGCAGCACAAAGCAGGCCACAAAGGCCTGATTATGTTAAAAAAAAAGAAGGAATATCCTCCAACTCCAATGTATCAAAAATCCTTCTGATCGACCAGCTTGACAATTAAAGTCAATAATTAAATAATGCAACCATGCGTTTTGTATATCTTATTTGTTGATGAGTCGACATTTACACATGCAAATCAGTTTTTGTCCGAGAACAAATAATCAAAGTTAAAGCATCATCAACAACAACAACTACTACTACAAATCGATGTGTCGGCAAATATATTATATTATCATCAGATCAGATGCCAAGCCCTATAATACAACGTAGTATCTTATGTAGTATTATTCATGTGTAAATACTTGACCATGGTCTACCGATAGATTACATATTTTTTGTATTTTTATTGGCTGAATTAATTATTTTATGATGCTATCTCAAATTTTAACGATATTGTTAATTTGTTTATGTAAATTAATTCATGAATCTCTTAATTAAAAGTGCTATACTGTTTAAGTCGTCTTGTTATTTTAATTGTCATTTTATGATTGTATCCAAAGATTTATCTCTTCAATATGAATCGGCTTGTGCTTACGATCTAATCGCCCAACCCAGATTCAAAACTGAGTCCTAAACGAGTCATATCCGTAAATTCCGTAATTGACTGAACCCAAAACCAAATCCGGCGGATTGAGAACCAAAACAGGCAATTCGGTTAACCGAAACTATTACACATCGCATCCGTGGTGAAATCAATCACCTAAGATTTTACACAGAAAATGTGACATTGGGTTATAGATTTTCCGAAATTGCTTAAATATTTACGAGGTTTGATAGGGCGGTTACTTTTTTGGTCGAAAGATAGGCGGTAACTAATGCACTGTCAGATTCCGTAATATCTGGAGCACAATGGGCATGATTAACATACGTCTACCTTCAATTCATTTGAACTGCTCAAACTTATGACTATAAATTGCATAAATCTCCATCATCAACTAAAATCAGGAATAATAGTTAATATGGACAAATGCAATGCATCTAGATCGTTACATTAATGTGTACGCACGTCGATCTACAGTTAAATGTTTATTTAACACAATGGACAGAATAACTGATCTTGGAAATTCCAACCAAAAAAGGTTGATCAGGGAAATTGAACAAAGCATTAGGATGAACAGGGCAAAAGGTCAGAAGAGCAAACAATAATGTAACAAACGTACAACAAAGAATCTTAGGATCTTACACATCCACCTACATGCATGTATATGACTCCCAAAGACCCAAACATAAGCATCAAACGAAAATCCTAAAAGTGTCACTAAACAAATTAAGAAAATGATTTAAAAAAAGATTCAAATATTCAGATTTCAAAATTATATTTAAAAAAAATGATATGTAAAAGTGCCATTTTCTTAATATCAATCTTGCGTTTTGGCCGAACTAATCATGGTTTATGTACATTGTTCTGGAAAAGCTCGTTTTCAAATCTACCTCAATTACGATCTATTGGAAATCGAAAATATTAAAAACGAAAACAAGTTGAACACAAGGATTGTTAACTCGCGGCTCTAAGTCTCACCCTTTTCTCCTAAACTTTTCGTCGACTTAAGCTCCGATTTCGGTGAGGCACCGAGAGATCACTAGAGGACGCTTGAGAGCATTGAAACCCTATAGAGAGATCTCAACGGTGCAAAAATGAGCAAAAGTTGGGTTTAGGGTTTCAACTCAAAGCTTTTATATGAGACCCTCATATCTGAAAGGACGTCGCTCCACTTAATGAGCGTCAGAAAAGGAATCGGGTCGATTCAAGTTTTGGACCTTAGCCTTCAATCAAAGTAATAAAAGTTCAAGCAAACAATACAGTCGGTAGAGCCCAAGACCTTCCTCAACACCACACACAAGCATATATCAAGCCACGGTCAAGCCATGAGCCAAGGCCTGACATCGAGCGTGACTCAGGTATGCTTGTGAGTAATGAAGCGGTTAAAGGGCTCATTCTGCCCTCGAGCCACTTGGCTCTTACTTGGTGTAGTGGCATGCACTGCTTTTTTTTTTTTTGAATTAGCAAAATTTCAATAAATAAACTGGAAAATACAAAGAGTTTAGAAACGATTACAACAGATCTCAAAAGGGGGCATACACTGGGTAGGTGTAGTGGCATGCACCGTTGTTTGTTACATACTCCGTATTGTTTAGGTTACAACTTACAACCATAGATTACAAAACACAACGGTTACAAAATAAGCCTAGATTCATGCATTTGACAAATCGAGAAGTATTTACTAGTAGTAGTATTTTTTTTTTGGTAAAGTACAACAAATCCCTTCAATAAGTACGATTGAAAAGAAGTTACCAATAAACCTTTACAAGACAAGTGTTTCTAGACAAAAAATTAAGCCCACCGTACTTAATTTTTTTTTTTTTAAACCACTTGTATGTGAGTTCGTAATATGATCTGAGGAAGGGAAATTAATGTTGTTGCCTTTCAAGTTAAAGGAATTTTTTATTCATAAGATAAACTATCTCTATTTGATAATATACGTCATTGTCGGAATTAAAATAAGTATTAAGAAACTATTTACATTTATCTCTATTTGATAATATATGTCATTGTCGGAGTATATTTTATGCTTAGTTTTAATTTTGGAAAGAGAATAAAGTTTGGCTTTTAAATAATTTGTAAAAGGATAAAACTGAAAAAATATTGACAAAATGTGTAAAATTATATATTATTGAAAAAACAAATAAGGTGTAAATGAAAAGTATTTCAAACGGAGATATATTATCAAATTATTCATGATAAACCTCAAAAATTAAATTAATCTTGAAATAGCACCAGATAAACCTCATTTGACGGAATTGTATTTAATCAATTCAAGTAAAGTAATCTAAAACATCAATATTACCAACCGAAGAAACAATTAATCTTGAAATAGTACCAGACATATATTAGCAATAATTTTCTACAAGTAGTAGATCACCATCTCGAATGCATACACCAATTTTCTTAGGAAAATCAAACTTTTGGATCATGTAAATATAAAAATATTTTGTGTTAACTAGGAGGAGGCCACTAATCAATCCTAAAATTTCCCTTTTCTTAGAAAGGGGTGCGATGGAGGAGGACCATACGATATCATCATACATTATAAATTTCATATTTTATACAAACAAACATCACATTAAACAATCATTAACCTAAAGGATGATGACGCCGGCAATGACGAAAACAGCATAGCGTATTTTATTCATGATGGAATAAAATAGCTAGACCACATTAGCTCGCTTTTTAATATTGTCATTTGGCATATAAAAAGTACTAATCATAATCATCATGACTAAATGAACGTACCGACGTCAATATTTTACGTTGTACTGTACTTTTTTTGGGTCCAACTTATTTTACATTGTACTACACCTTCAAGATAAAAATCTCCTATAGTTGTACTAGCTACCATCCTTTTCTCACCATATTTTCAATTTTTTTCATAAGAAAAGTGATTAGGATCGTCGCGGATACTATTTGGGCTCGTCTAGAACATTCATAAGGGATAAAAACCGACGCACTGGAGTCTCGAATCCGATATCTCAGTGATCAACCAGTGAGTTGTTACTACCATGAGAACTAGTTACAAATAACTAGGGCAAACCTTTTTTCCATCAACAAACTCATTTGAATTGGCCTTTTCATGTATACATAGATCATTTTTCCAAAAAAGTTATAGAATTTTTGAGATAACAATGGCATGGATTAAAATTCTAAACCATCGGATAATTTTTTTTTAGAAACAAATAAAACATTCCATAGTCTGTATGAATAATTGCTACTAGGTATTAGTTTTTTTTTTTCTGGTTAAGAGAAGGATCATTACTCTAGGAAAATGTTATTAACATAAAGATAGTGGAATAAGGGGGTTGACTCAATTCCTAATATGAGAGAGCAAAACTATAATACTTTGAGGTCAATCAATAAATGAAAACAATAATACAAAAATAGTAAAAGATGCAAGATGATTGGGAATATATTAATTTGCTTTCATGAAAATATGATGAAATGGATTATCCATTTTCTTTTAAGTAAATTCCGTAAACAAGAAAAGGGATTTTTTTGTTGAGGATACTGCCCATGAGAGTCGAACTGGTGACCTTTGAGAACTATTCTTAAAGGCTTAACCGTTTGACTATATGTCCGAAGGTCAAGAAAATAGATTAATAATGAGTGTTAACACTTTACAAATCTACTTAAATAATGTCACTAATGAAGTTTCTAAACAAAACCTCGATCTCATATCTTAAAGCAAAACATAGTTCTTGAAAACTTGTCGATATATAACTCTACCATCAAATCTTCGTCTTACCGAGCGTTGTCAAGCCATCTTCCATGACTGAACCATCAATATAGAGTTTAATCTATGTTTGAGGTTAATCTGATCTTGTAAGAAAATCTAATTGTTTAAAGAGGTGATTCGTGGTTTACCTAATTGATTTCTTTTTGACATTCTTACCTCGTCTAATTATTTAAGCACGACCCTCGTCTTAAAAAAAGTTAAGGTGACAATAATTGATATGGATTGGCTGGTGTACGTGGAGCACACCGAGGAAGCCTCTCATTGGTAATTATACTAAGGTTCCGTTCGGTATATTACTTTTAAACTAGCTGGAGCGTTTTTTTTTTGTTTTTTTTGTTGCATATCCAGCGAAAAATCAATACTCTAGGATGGGGTAAGGTCTTACAACGCTAGCTGAAAAGTTAAGAAAAAGTTTAAGCTAACTTAAAAGCTAGATATACCGAACGGAGCCTACCACTTTTTTTGTCAAAGGTATGTGATTAAACTATAATTAAGGTACATTAAACTATTATTAAGGAACATTGTAGAAGTTCGACCAATAAAATAAGGAACATAGTAGAAGAAAATATCTGGAATTTTATAATAATATGCATAAAAAGAGCATCCACATGTAAGTATTGTTTACTATTTAACTAATTTGATTGGGTCGTGTCCATATGCTATTTTGGTAAAGTACACAAGTAGTCAAGTAGTCATAAACAATGTGAATATAATAGTGGGGTGCATAGTACTTTTTGGGGGTCAAATCTAATGCCTCTGTTTCCTCTGTGTTCTTGCATTATGAGGAAAAAGTGGACTTGCCTCGTTAATTTCCACCACCTCTATCTCATCATAAAACTCTCTACATCCTTCTTCTTCTTCACTTTTTACAATTTTTAAGGATTTTTATTCATAAAGAATCTTATTCTTCAAGCATGTATAGGGCTACGGGCATTTTCTTTTAATAAGGAGTTAAAAAAGGTGTATTAAATAAATTAATTTATACACTGGTCTAGTTGATAGGTGGTTTTTAAGTAAAGAGGTCCGTCGTCTAAACAGTTTACACACTGGTCTAGTCGAGCCAAACAAATACCTAGATCCTTAAACTCAAATCTTACTAAGAAATAAAAAAAAATCAATCTTTCGTTATAAATCGATTGAGAAAATATCATAGTTAATACTTGATATTATATCATTTAAACATATCAAAATATTTTTCCAACAAATATACCACATCCTATTCGTTCCCCGAAAAGAATACTTTATTCTCATAGTTGATACTCAATTCGTGAGTATTATATGTTATATTTTCTTTTTAAATTTATCAGTAATCAATATAAATCGAGACATCAACAAACTCATTGCTAATAGAAGTTTAGGATTTGACATTAAGAAGAGGAAAAGATATATTACAATTATTGTAGTACTGTATAGGATGATATAAAAATATCTATTTTTCTATTTTGTGCCCTAAAGACACATTATAAACATACTAAACAAGGAAATTGAACCCTAAAGAGGAAATAGTAAACTCGTCATTAAAAAAATTAAAAAACCTTATCTCAAATAATAAGATTTATCAAATCTTTCTAATATTGGTATTTTATAATGTGCCTTAAAGAAACACGACATGAAAATCTTAAATCTATTGATAAAAAGGTCATTGAATTGTCAATCATGCACTCCTTTATCTACCAAAGTTATTGCTTCTAAACATGAAGTAACAATACTATTATTCCAAATTGTCTGTACATATGGTATACACACAAATGTATGTAATGTGTGTTATGTGGGGTTTGAAGTGATACAAGGGACGACAAGCCATGACAACGACAAGACATCACCATCCGCTTATATTTCCAACACCCTCTACTCCCAAACAACCAATTCCCATTACATCAACAAAAACACAACAGATCAGAAATTGTAAGTAAGCATAAGTTCAATTTTCACCAGGATTCAAGTACACTTGCATTGCTTTACCAAAGGCTGCCATGCTATCATATCATGCATCTCACCTTAACCATGCATTTTCCACCTTTTTTTTCGACACACTTAATGTAAGGCCCGAGGCTCTAGAAGCGCTATCCTATGTTAACCCGAGAACTTCCCAGGAGGTCACCTATCCTGATACTACTCTCGTCTAGCACACTTAAATTCATAGTTCTTTTGACCACTCGAACCATGAAAAGGAAGAGCTCTTGTTGACATGGAGAGCACCTCAATCCCTTATGAATTATCGAGGTGTTACACTTAACACTATTTCAATCGGACAAAAGTATATTCTCCATATTTTTGATCTCGTTGTAATTTTTATTCCCAACTTAAAATAACAAAAATAAAAAAATCCTCCATTTAAACTTACTTGTTTTAGGGGGTATAATCAAGTTTTCGATTATCTTAATTATTACTACTCGTAATATCTCGTCCAATCTCTTTATGGAGCAGTATCTCATGACTCGCGATTCCTCGTCCGATCAGGTTGATGAGGATCGATTCCTTTCGAAACCAACTCCATCGAGAATTGATGCTAGCTACTAGAAGGGATTTCGAACAAACATTCCTAAAAATAATACTCCCATAAGTTGGCCATACACGAGTAATGTTTTTACTTGTATTTTTTTCAATATAAAAAAAATCAAAAATACCCATCGCATGTTTTTTTTGACTTTTATCATTCCCATGCAACTAGATAATAATATAATAAATATAATGCCAACCTGTGATTTTTTTAAGAAAATTTGTTTACTTAGGTACATAGGCACGACAAAATGGAACAACTATAGAGGACACACATACAATAACAACACAAGAGAGGAGAAAATTGGATTTTAGTACAATTTTACCCACTGGATCTCTTGTTTCTCCATTCTTGTGTCTCAAAATCAGACCTACAAATGTTCTTTTTCCCCTTTACCACTTACTATACTCATATAAAACACAATTATAACCATTTGGGTAAAAAATAATTCACTTTACAGTCTTTCTAAGGTCTCGTAACGGAGTGAAAATGAACCCCGTTGTGTTGAATCCACGCCGTAGAAGCAGACTGGGAAATGATCTGGTGTGGGAATCCTGATGATGCTGCACCAGAAGTTGCAAACATTTGCTCATACGAAGCCTGGCGATGCGGGCCCCATTGGTCAATCTGAGCTGTTGATGAGAGCGAGAGGTGATCACCGCCGTTGGATCTGCTCCTTCCCATGGTGCTACCATACGGCTGAGCCTAGAGGATTCAAAGAAAGGCAAGAAAGGGGGTTTTGTCAGATTTGGAACAATCAATCAAAAACTCAACTGTAAAAATTAAACATTAAAGGATGGATCTTGATGAATCGTCATCATCATTGTCATCATCATCATCATGATCATCGAAGGTCACATGCTTCTTCTGGTCATGCCTGGCTACGTGGCTAGATACCTCCTAAAAAGGGCACAAACTACATGTACGTTGTTCATTTTATCATTTTTTAATTTTTCCTTGTATGTTGTAATATTTATTTATATTTTTATATTTTTCATATTTTTCATTTATATTTTTAATAAATATTTTTATTATTTCTCTATATTTCTTTACACCGATAATTAACTTTATATTTACATGGCTAATATAAGAAAAATAATTCTTTTTTAATAAATGTAAAATGTCTAAATAAACATTTGAAACGAAGGGAGTATATGCCGAGATTTCTATACAGTAAAGTTCAACTTTTGATGCAACAAAATTAAAGGTACCCATATGATCAAAGTTTTTAGGGTTTGTTTGGATTTTAAAGTTAGTGCACTATTTTATATTAAATCGTACACATTAATTTTTGGAATCTAAATACCACGCCCTTGGTTTCAAGAAGTGACCTGAGATTGGGGAAAAGGCGACATCTGGTGAAGGTGTGCCTGGCTCATTAGTCGTTGCATTGTCTCCGCCTCTCCGGCCGCCTCCTACACAAAAACCTATATTTAAAATCCGATTGAAACTAACTATATTGCATCTTGTTCTATACGGTCGATAGCTTAGATAAGATACTTCTGAGTGAATCGAAAGTTGAATTAATGAGCATGACATATATAACCGAACGATTGTATAGACATTATCGATATATGATGTACCTTGGATTGACTTCTAGGCCAATCATTACCGTCGAGTTGCATAGGTGTTGTACTAGTGGAGGCGCCATTATTGGCGGGTCCTCCTCGTCCACCTCCAAGGCTCAAGTCTAGATTGTGATCGTCGCCACCGCCACTACTACCACCTTCGCCTTCAACTTTTCCAAAAAAGCCAAAAACGATTCAAGTTGAGACGTACAAGAACTTAAAATTGCATATAATTTCTTAATGATGATGTATATGCTCACCGTTTGAGCCGTTGAGTTCCTCTTCGTAGATGCTGGGATCGAAGTTCGTGACTGCTTCCTTGCCGTTGCACTTGATAGCCGCCTTATCGTACGCTCTACACATACCAAAAATCCTTAATCAGGACAATGTCGTTACCGAATTGGAGCTTATTCAAGGTAGTTTAATTAGCTTGCGCGCAAGACTTACTTAGCAGCGTCGACTTCGGTGTCGAAGAGGCCTAAGTACACATACCTAAATATGTTTATATACATGAAAAAAGGAGGAAGAATTGAATCAAGAAATGGGCAAAAATTTACAAATAAAAGAAGATTATAAAAAGATGGAGAGGGTAAAAAAAGAGAGATACTTTTTGCCTAAGAATTGGCCCATTCGAGCCTCCCATCGACCACATTTGTGCAAAGTAACGCCCCTATACTTGGAAGATCCCCTAGGGTAACCGGTGCTTTGTCGGCGTAGTACATGCACAAATTCCTCCTTTGTAAGGTTGTTCATCTGCATTTTAATCATACAACAATTTTTATAATATAATTTATTATTATTATTATTATATATATTCTCAAATTGCCAAAAATAAGGAACTGATTTCATGCCAAACTCAAGATTCTTGCCCTTTGTATATTAAACAAAAAAAAATACTTATATATATAAGCCTCCACCACCTTCCTACTTTGCAAATTGGGATAAAAATACACAGAAAGAGAAAATCTTGATTAGTTGATTAGTTAATTACCTGCTTTAAGTCATTTTGATACTCTTCAAGGTTGAAATTTATGTCTGCTTCCACTCCCCGGAACTTGATGGCGGCTCTATCATACGCCCTGCAAATTAATTTACCAATTTGTTTATGGATTAGTCATAATCTTTCTTGTTAATTAATATTAGTTGGATAAGAACGGGAAAAAAAAATGAGTGCACAAGAAGAACTAATGAAATTATGGCTCCATTTGGCTCGAAGGATAGTAGAGAGCGGAAAAAATAAAACGCTAGTGGAATCCAATCCAGATACAAGAGTGCTAGCGGAAAACGCTATCATTCCGCTAATGTCGAACTGAACCGTAGAAAGAGATAAAAGAAGTGTAATTACCGGGCAGCGGCATGTGCTGTGTCAAATCCACCTACAAATTAACACCCACCCATCGTCAACAACAACAACAATGTAATGAAATGAAATCTCTTCTTTGGACTAAAAAAAGACCAACAATTTTTATAAACCAGGCACCAAATTTAGACATACCCAGGTAAACTTGCTTCCCACAATCCCTGGAAAAATCAATCAATCACCGTGAAAAAAAACTTAGGTCGTAATATTCGCAAATTTTATTACTTAATTCAATTATCCGAAAATAATAACAATAAATGAAATAAAAAAGACTTAGTTCTTTAGTACCAAATATGAGACTCCCACCGGCCGGTTCGCCGGTAATAAGTCACCCCTCTATATTGAGAGCTTCTCGACCTCGGCCCCCGCCGGCTTTTCTTCATCGGAGCCGCCGTCGGAAACTCCGGCGACGGCTTCCCGGCGGGGGTAGAGGCCGAGGCCGAAGCCGAAGCCGCTTCCTCCGACTGAGAAAACTTGATACCGACCCAGTGGGCCCTCGGAAACCCACCGCCCTCCCCGGCGGCGGCGCTCATTTCCGCCGCCGGGAAAAACTGGTGGGTCACCGGCGGCGGCCCCGTGGGCCAATACGGGTAGGAGGAATTGAGGCCTTGGCCGACGGAGAACCCAAAAATCTTGCTTGGTTGATCATGATGAGTACTACTCTTGAAATCGGGCCGGATCGGGCCCGGCTTGGACCCGGCCTGATCGGGCTCCGGATCGAAGTCGTCTTCGGCTGGGGAGCCCGAAGCCGACCCGACCCGTTTGCCCTTGGTGTCGGCTTGATCGCGTGCCTTTTCCGGGGAGCCGTTTAGATCCCACATTCTTTCTTTCTCTCTTTTTGTTGATCAAAAGAAGGAGAAGAGGAGAAAACAAAGCTCAAGTTTTCTTTCTTGCTTTGTTTATAGAGAGAGTGTGTTTCATGTTTTGAGGTTTGTTTCTTGTACATATAGTAGAAGTGATTGTCGCTTTTTTAGTTTTGGGTTCTGGGTCTGTTTCTGTGCAATCGCTCTCGTCCTCTCTCTCTCTCTCTCGAAAGAATGTGAGACAATTTAAGAAAACCTACGACTAAGAGGAAAAAATTAAGTACAAATGAGCTGGATAATGGGTTTGATTAAAGGGTTAGGGTTAGGTTAAGTACTTAAGTACGTAGAGGTGTGGATACTAAGTATTGTCAACGATAAGGGGAGTTGTTCATAGAAGATATAATGATATTACTATTGTTGTAGATATTTTTGTGAAACCGACACATCGTCTTATGGAGCGTTACTCTTGCTGCCTGTACTTTAACGAACTAGTATTTGGTGTTGTATTTTATATCTCAAAAAGTGACAACCTAGATCTATAAGTTTTAGGCCGGTTAAATCTCCATACGTGTTAATTTTTAGGAAAATTAGCAAAGGTACCCCTCTCAACAAAAAATTGTAAAAACACCCTTCGAACTACCAAATTATAAAGTATTTTGTCTTGGACGCTTTTGCGATAAATTTATTTTATTTCTTTTATATAAATTTTATTTAAAAATTATGATAATTATAGTATTAAAAAAATGTATGCATAAATTCAAAATATTATTTTGAAATACAAAATACTAAAAGATTTTTTGAAATAATTAATATTTTTGTTGGAAAACTTATATATCGCAGAATGCTCTTTCCACCGTCGATGTCACTGGGTCATTGGCCACCATGTTGGCCTACATGTTTCCACCGTCGTTACCAATGCCATCATTGTTGTTGTTGTGGCACGAACCTTGTTGAACAGTGTGCGCCTTGGTACAACGTTTCATGCCATTGAATGAGTTCCTACCCTTGAAGTTATGACCCCTTCCTCCGCGCTCCAGGCATTCACGTGGTTTAGCCGGCGAGGTGGAGATGGTCATTTAGGCCCCCGACCTATCTGGAGCAACCTTTACCTTTCTCTTTGCATTGTCCTATCCCGGCCTGCCCACCGCGCCCTTCACGAAAATTCGCTTCGTGACTGTGTTGTAGGTCTTCTCGTATCCGTGGAGGATCTTCTCACACATCTTCACTTTGAAGGACACCTTGCACAAGTTGTGGATAAGCATACCTCGTGAGGAGCCATCATCAATGCGCGAAATCTCTAATGTTGGGCTGGAAAATCTGGTGAAGAAACCGGAGAGGGCCTTGTCTTCCCCCTTCACGACTTTCATGAGGTCCTTGGCAATTTTCATACACTTCTTGGATCCACTAAAGTGGGAGATGAAGTGCGACAACTATTGGAAGGAGTCTACAGACCACATAGGCAGGTTTATGAACCACGTCATTCAAGGGCCCTTGAGGGTAGACGGGAGAAGCAGCAAAACATTACGTCACTAAACGTGTTGAAGGTCATGTGGGCGAGAAAGTGCTTGACATGGTCACTCGGGTCCTTAGTGTCGTCGAATTGTGGCAGAGTTGGGCGTTGGAATCCTTTGGGCGTCGGCGCGCTTTGGATAGAGGCTGATAAAGGGCTCCTATACACATCATTGTGCTAATTAACCATGGGCTCGCTTCAGATGCTCAAGTGGTTGGAGCGGTGTGATTGGCCTCTCAAGATACTCATTTCATCGGTTGAAGTCCCCATTGAGCGGCTAGGTGGCCCTTGACCACTGAAAGCGGCACCAAGACCATACCCCGCAACAATGGTAGCATAGGTCGGGACGTTTGGATGGTGGTTGAAAGTGCATCGGGTATCTTCCTTGGCTTTGGTGGTAGCCAATTGGGTAGCCGAAGAAGTTCTGATCTCGCAAAAGCACGCCACCTCCACCATGGTTATACTGATGGGCAGCCCAAGCCCGCCCGCCATTGCGGGCCGGGCTGGCCCATGGACAACCCGGCCGACAAAAAATCTAACAGATCAGAAGAGAGATCAGGCATGGCGACCGACGCGGCTTACCGGCATGACAGAGAGGGAGATCGGGAAGAGACTAGAGAGAGAAATGGGGAGGGGAAGTGAGTGAGAGATGTATGATGACGGGAAAGGCTGGAATGAGCGACGCAAATCTATAAGACTTAAATAAATGAAAGGATAGGGTTTGCAATTTTTTATGACATCGGTATAAACAAGTATTTATTAATAGATTCTTTTTATAAAATATTAAGGGCCGGGCCGGGCCTAGCGGCCCGGATGGGCTAAACAGTCAGTCCATACCCGGCCCGGATTAAATATGGGCGGGCCGGGCTTGGCCCGTAGGGCCTGAACTCTTGTCCAAGCCCGCCCATATTTGCGGACGGGTCAGGCGGGCCGGGCGGGCTGACCCGCGTTTGGACAGGTCTAACTCTTGATAGTACTGGGCATAAACATATCCTTGGAATGGGGCATACATGGGAAAAACGTACTAGTTCTATACCAAGTACGAGTTTGGGCTTATACAAACGGATTAATTAAATACAGTTGGTGAAACAGAGGTTACATTGTCGTATAAGCTACAACTTGAGCAACAACTTAGACGAATATGGGCTTAAATGAATTCGTCCAACTTGTTATACAACAATGTTTTGATAAATGCCTAGATCACGGATATGGGCTTATATGAATTAGTACAACTTGTTATAAAGCAATGTTTTGATAAATGTAATCTAGTTTCCGTTTGGCATTTATCAAAACGTGAGCTACAACTTAAAATGAATTCAAACAAGAATCACCATCCATAAAATGTAAGGAAGTCGGTTTATACATCACTTTGATATTCTAGTACACTTGTCGATACCATATTGGAAGATAAAATGTTAAACCTATAAGCTATATATGATCATTTATAAATGTGTCTACAACACTCGACATTTAGTGGTCCATCTATCAACTAATCAATCCATATATGCATCCATTTCATTGGTCCCATGAAGTTGACAACACTACAGGAGTACAGGGACTAAGCTCCTCTCTTTTAACAACTTTGTGTCATAACTTTCATATGTACCCCCACACATGCGATTCATAAGACACATAAGGGCATAGGGCACAATTTCAAGTACTTGAAAAACCTTTAGCTACATGTCCAATGATTAACTAAAAGGAAACAAATTCTTGTTTATTGGTCAACTAGATTGGAATGGTGTAACGGAAGAAGCATAATAATCTTTGTGAAGAATTGGTCAAAAGCAAGCTAGCTAGTAACCCTAAATGCCCCGAAAAATAGAAACGCGGTTCGTTCTAAAATCTTTATAATAAAAACATAACTAGTATCAGTCATTGTATATATCTTGAATACATGATTTTGATTTAACTAAAAGCTTATTTAAAATTTTATACTCCGTATAAGTTTATTCAAAAGAATAGTTTGATATAAAATCTTACCTTCTAAACCAAAAGAAATATATAAATTTTTGTATTATTTAACTTAATTTGCTTCTTATAGAATTTATTTTAATGATACATGGGTGTACCATGAGTTGTACTATGAGGTCTCGAATTCGAGACTCCAGAGTAGCGGTTTAATTTGCTACTTATGGGTGTAACTTGAGGTCTTGGGTTCGAGAATTCGGGATGGCGGCCTGTCCTCTTCTCTTTAGAGTTGGTTAATAACCAATTCTTATTTTTTATGGAAGCTTTAGGCAAGACTAAATAGTACTTGTGAATTGTGGTGATCCTAATCTATTATCTTATAAAAAAAAAAAGAATGTTGATGAAGATTTTGGCTAGTCAGATGAAGCAATCAGTGTCCGTTATTTATTTGGCACAAAGCCCTAATTGGAAATGCCAGATGCACATGTTATTATGAGACTTGCTTGATTTTATGTCCATTTTGCTGCAAATGCAGATTATTCATGAATTGTCAAGTTTGAAGGGAAAACGATGCAACACACCAGGTGGTAGGGAAAAGAGCCAGTTGGGGGCCCATAGTAGTACAGTTGTGGTTGTCACAAGATTTTATTTACCATTTGAGCCTTACATTTTGTTACTACTACAAATACAAATGGGCCAATTGGGCTGAATCCTTTCTGAATCCATTTGGCGAACTTAAAGCCCGTTCAAAGTCCAAACATTTTAGTTGGCAAGGATAAGCTCCATTTTCAGCTAAAGCCGTTGATCAATACTTGAAAAGCATTGTGAAATCCTGCCTGTTTAGGGATAAACTCCATTTTCCTACTACAAATGGCCTAAATTCAGTTCAATCCCGTTTACATTTCCACAATTTACAGCTAAACCGAGCCTAAAAGGGTAACCCATTTTAACATTTTATCACAAAGCAAAACCACTCCTTCCAATTGGAACAAATTTAGCTCCATCAAGGACTTCTCGTTTGCTCATTTTGCATTCTAATGATGTCGTATAGCCCCGGGCTGAGTAAGAAACTAATCCTTTCCAACCCTAACTATTCTTTGCATATCCAAGTATGGAGAACACGCTAGCCCTTGGTCAAGGACCGAAGGTCATGTTGAAAATGGCTCTCTATGACGCATCATGGCAACAATCAAGCTGAATAGAAAAACTCAAAAAGGCAAGTGAAAGCAATTGCAGGTGTTTGAAGAGATGTAAACAGATACAATTATAAGAAGCCCTTCAGGCATTTGATTCGACAGTTAAGCATTTGTTGCATTACCTCAAGATCACCATTTCGAATATCGTCAGCGACAGTTTGCCCTTTCCTCTTTAGCATTTGTTAGTAATTATTCTATCAAAAAAAAAATTACAAGAAATATATATAATCTTATTTTCCTCCTATGACAATACGTGCTTATATACACAAATGGTCTACTAGACTTCTAAAGTGTCAATGACTTTTTTTTGCATGGAAACTTTACCCTTAAAGGGCATTTTAACCCCTAAAAATATGGGGAAGTACCCCTCCACACAAAACATAACAGTTAAGCAAGCACTATCCTAGTGAATAGTGATGTGTTACTACTAGTATTAATAATTGTGCTGGAATTTGGGCACTCGTTCTTAGTAAAAGCGATCTTGCTTTCATGGTAAACAAGAAGGGGCACCATTACGTAATATGGGAACAAACTAAGCTAAGCTAGTATTTTTTGGCGTTATTATCATCATTTTACAAAGCTTTTCATCTTTTCTTTAAAAAACAAATACATATATAATGCTTTTCATTTAAGCAATTGTTATAACGTGGAACGTACTGTTATGAACTGATTTTAGCTCGAAATTGCATTGGCTTTACTAAAGTTAGGATTACTCTATATGAAGTGATTTTAGCTCGAAATTGCATTAGCTTTATTATGCTTGTGTACAACAATTAGGCAGATCTCTATTATTGCTCCACTATACTACTGAATAGGGTTAGATGTTGGTCGGTTATCCGAACCAACGATCAAGGTTTATAACCTCCGGGTTTGGAATTGGCCAAAGCCGTTAGTTCATCGGTTTGCTATTTTTCCGAATCCGAACCTAAATCTTTATTCAACCAAGCCAACAATCTAGGTTATGTTCAATGTTTGGGCCGGCTTGGGCCCGGTTAGGTTTATTCTACAACAGGCACATCTCTAGATAGGATTGTAAATGAACCGAACATGAAGCAACGGTTTAAATGGCCTACCAAACTTCAACATCCCGTAAATTAATGATGCGGTTTTTCTATCGTATGCATATCATAAATAGAACTAAAATCCTAATGAAAAAAATAGTGATCCCGTCACAAAAAAAAATTAATCTTTTTTTTAATATTTATAAAATCTTGTGATTATTAACCTTTTATAGTGTGCTATGGCACATGGTAGAAAAATCCTTGATGAAAATAGAGCAATGTTGTTGAAAATAGAGCAACATAAGATTTATAAAATCCTTCATTTTCTATTTACTTTTTGTATTATTAGATTTTTAAGGAAATTTTGCTTAGATCAGATCATATTTACATTTTGCTGCATTAACCAATGCACCAACAAATTTTAGCAATCAGATTGGTCAGATAATCCCAATTCAAGGCAGGACAGATTAATTAACAGGTTAACACACTAGGTATGTAATCATCAGAGGATTAGTTAAACGTTGATGTAATTAACACACTATTCTGGGATTCCCCTCAAATTGGAAGGCAACAGCTCACAGAAAACGGTAGCTGATTCCATCAGTGCACTCTCTTTTAACACAATTGAGTCAGACACTAGTTTACTTCATCATTGCCAAAATCTGACTGTCACTGTTGCAAATTTATACCCATCTGATAAGAGCCAGGCGGTGGACGGTGGTAATGGTGGTGGTAGTGAGTGGACACACACAACGCAATAGCAACAAGACAAAACACAAACAAAAATCCATTCAGATAATTGGTGTTTGTTTTCGCTCTCTCATTGGCATTTTTACAAACAGGTGGTGTGCAAGTGCAAAGTGGATAAAACTCAGCCACCATTCACCATTCTTCCTTTCTTTGTTCACCATTGGGTCGTTGATCGCGACGGCGGCCGTGGCGGAACAACAGCGGGCCCACCCCTCTGTCCCTCCTCCTTCCGCCGGCATGCCGCCCCGACAAAACCATAACGGATAAGATCAAGCTAAACCACCGTTTTAACCGTATAGGCCGTCTAGACGCTACGAAATTTGAACAAGAACCAACAAAAATCATCATATCATTAAGTCGATGATGGCGACGACGATGGTGGCTGTGGCGGAACAACAGTGGGCCCACCCTCTTCTGCCGGCACGCCGCCTCGACAAAACCTCAACGGATAAGACCAAGCCGAACCACCGTTTTAACCGTATAGGCGCTACGAAATCGGATCCACAACCAACACAAATCATCATATCATTAAGTCGATGACGATGGCGGCCATGGCGGAACAACAGTGGGCCCACCCTCTGTCCCTCGGCACACCGCCTCGACAAAACCCCGGCCCAACGGATAAGATCAATCAAGAGGAACAACTGTTTTAACCCGTCTCGGTGTCCGTCTGAGCCGTCTATGTAACCGTATAGTCCGTCTAGCAACTACGAAATCAGATAATTGTGTCGATGATGGCGATGTCAACGGCGGCCGTGGCGGAACAACAGTGGGCCCACCCTCTGTCCCTCCTCCTTCCGCCGGCACGCCGCCTCGACAAAACCCCCCAACGGATAAGATCAAGTTGAACTACCACCGTTTTAAACCGTATAGACCGTCTAGACACTGCGAATCCAGAACCAACACAAATCTGCATACCAAGCACAAACTGGCCAGGCCAAAATATTTACAATCCCCAAAATTCTTTGAGACCTTTTTTTGTTGTTTCCATACTCAAACCTTAACCAAAGATTGCAAATTCAAAAAGAAAAACAACAAAAAGAAAAAAAAAAAAATCGGGGGCCGGAACTCGAATTCTACCCATCATCGCCGCCTCCAAGCCGATCGATCGATCAGCGACCCCTCTCTTGCTTCGAAAGTCGCTATCGATCACCCCAATCAAAGAAAAAGCTCCAATCTTTTTTCCTACTCCTAGTCCTCCCACGTCTCGGCCTCCTCGGGCTCGGGCTTCTTGTTCAAATCGGGCTTCTCCTCAAGCCACGTGGCGTACGAGAGCTTCCCTTCAGAAGGCCGTACGGCGGTCTCGAGCGCGTCGACTCTGGCGCCGACCTCGATGGCCTTCTTGCGGACGGCGGCGGCGGAGAGGTCGTGGAGGCGGCCCTCGCCGGCGAGGAGCTCCGGGAAGTTGAGGCGGGCGGAGGCGCCCCGGAGGTGGTAGACGGCGGTGTCGTAGGCGCGGGCGGCGGCGACGGGCGTCGAGTAGGAGCCCAGCCAGATGCGCGAGCGCTTGTTGGGCTCCCTGATCTCGGCCACCCACTTGCCCCACTTGCGCATCCGGATCCCCTTGTAGGGTTTCTCCGTTTGCGAAACCCTAACCCGCTTTTTTGTTGTGGTTGTGGTTGTTGTCGTTGTTGTTGTTGTCGCCGCCTCCATGGGAAGGGAAATTGGAACGAATTGGGTTGGGGGTTTGAGAGAGAGAGGGGGAATTGGATTGGATTAATAAGGGGAATGGGGTATCACCGACATGGGAGGGGGGTTAGTTAAATCCTTGAGGGGGGGCTAATTGGACGGCATGTCTAAGTAGGAGGAACAGCTTGCAGAGCTCGATTTTTTTTGGTTTTTTTTAGGGATTTTTCTATTTATTAGGGTAGACGATAAGAGGCTAATAATGGAAGGATTTTGTAAATTTATGATTTTTAGTTTTTTAAATTTTTTTTGTGACGGATTTGTTATTTCATTTTTCAGGGTTTTGGTTTATGTTTTTAGTATGTTTTTTGTTTATGATTTTTTTTTGTTTTTTATTTATGGGTTTTTCTGCGAGTAAAGTTAATAATGGAAAGATTTTATGAATCGGTTTTTTTATTATGTGTTTTAAGTGCACATGATGAGCATACCAAAAACAGAAACAAAAATTCTAAAAGGGAAAGAGTGAACCCGTAACAAAAAAGATTGAAAAACAAAAAGTTTAAGATTTACCAAATATTTCCATTATTAACTGCTTATCAAATAGAAAAGTCGTAAATCAGTTTATGATTTTTTGGATTTTAATCTTTTTTATGATGGGTTTACTATTTATTTTTTAGATTTTTAGTTTCTGTTTTGAGTATGCTTGTTATGTACTCTTAGGACGTACAATAGAAAAATTATAGTACTCCGTATTTATTTATTTATTTGATTTGGATATTGCAACTTGGTGTGGTGCTAGGTGTTTGATGAAATGCCACAGAGGGGAGAAGGGGAGGATAAATGTCTTTGTGGGTGGTGGTGGTGGTGGTGGTGATATGGATTTTGTTTGTGTAGGAGAAATGGATGGATGAATTATTAATAAAATAAGAAAGGGAAATGGGAATATTTAAGAGGAGGAAAATACACAAGTGCTCATTTCACTCATTTGGTTTTAAAAGAGAAAACAAAAATAAGGGGGAATGATTTATTTTATATTGTTGGAGGAGGTCGGTTCCCATTGCAAGCGGGGATTTGCATTATTTTGGCTTTTTGAAAGCAACATAATTGGTTTGGTATTCATAGAGGCTTTGATTGCCCTACCATTGTACTCGTACCAAATTCACTTCCCAAAATAAAAAAGGTTAAAACACATCTATCTCCATGAACTTGTATAGATTGGTTACTTTAATTTGGACATATTGAGTATTTAAATTTCCGATTCTTAACCTATTAAACCGTTGTCGGCGGAATTTTGTGTGGAGTGCATTGCACACAGTTCAATTCAGTTACACGTCATTAGACTTAATTTGTCACTTATACCACATAAGCACCCTCTCTTAATGACAAGTAATATACTTAAAAAAAATCGTATCTAAGATAAATTTTAAAAAGCCAATCTGGCGCAATTGAGTAAGCTTCCTCTTCAGTCTTCTCTCGACAAAACCCAAATAACAACTAGCAATTCACTTCCAAAATTCAAATTCGACAAAGAATGAGATCGATGACGCCAAACACAAATAGTAGTATTTATGACAACCTTAATCCTTCAAATTATACGGTTATACCCAAGATATTGAGATGATCATCGCAAGTGTATTTTTTCCGTTAAATCCAAACAATCCAAAACTTGTCAAATCTTATCCATGTTTAAGAAAATCAATCTATAGCAATGGACTTTATAACGTGCTAGATTTTTTGTGGTGGGATGTTATAAGCCAACCAATATCTAAATGACGATCGAGCCTCTTTTGATTATTTTTTCCCCCATGTCAAAAAAGATGTCTTGAAAAAGGCTAAGCAATTGGTCTTGCAATTATTTGATTACAATTAATTAGTTAATGTGTTGATTAAGTGAAATTCATGGGCGAAAGAGATGGATGCTTTGTTTGCACATTGTGTGACGAGAGAAAGGAAGGTAGGTCGGTGGTCGGTGGATGGATACCGTTATGATATAAGACTGACTTTCCGTCTCCGCAATAACAACTCCCCTAATGACCATTCTACCCCTCTTAGTTTGGTTCTCCACCAAGGGCAAAATCGGAATGTAAAATGCTACTCCCTCCGTTTCAAAATACATGACCATTCAGACACTTTTTCTTGTTTCATAATACTTGTCCATTTCACATTTTCCCCCGTCTTTTTCCATTTATACCCCTAATAATTATCTTTATCATAATCATTACATTTTTTCATATTTCTCCAAACAAATGATTAACTCTACATTTAACAGGGGTAATATAGGAATAACAATTTTTTCTTAATATACAATGTTCAAATGATCATGTATTTTAAAACGGAGGAAGTATTAATGTTCCGACCAAACCATAAAAAAATTCAATGAATCTTGTTTTTACTGACTTGGAATTTGGAGGTGGTAGATGATATCATGACACTACCACCAACCCAACTACAAGATGAAAAGAAAGTTAAAGAAGGAGTGATGAAGAGTTAATGAATTTGCATGGTAATTTTCAATGTTTGGTTTTTTCACTACACGGTTAAATGCTCATTTCAATGTTTGGTTTTTGGTTCATGCTTTATGCACATGAAGGTTTTCAACCCATTAAAAGTTGCATGTACAAATGTTGTTTACTGGTGGCTAACTAGCTATATATAGTTGGGAGTTGGTTGGAAAGTCATTCAAAGTGGCTAATGTGTTAAAAGTCAAGGTTTGACATTTTTTTTTGTGAAGGGTAGTGTTAGTAAGAGTTAAAATAGAGACCTTTGAAAAGTTTTCTTAACACTCTTAACCATTTGACTATCATTAGTGTAAGTATGATTTTTCTTTCTAGGACTTTCAACATTAATGCATAATTTGTGATAGGTGAAAATTTAAACGATAATATACGTACGTACCCTTTAAGCTGGCCTATAAATCATGACTACGGTATCCCTAGGCATAACATTGTTATGGGCACACGTATTTTATGAACATATTAATTAATGCATAAAAATAACATGAGTGTGGCTCGGTCACAATGTTCTAAAAAACACCAAGTGGTTACTAGACGGCGTTCGGATAATAAATTCATTATGTGTCTAAAAATTGAGGCTAAATTAAACAAGTTTTGTTTATACGCTTTCGGCTTCATAAAACATATATGTCTTTTTAGCCGTTGCTAATAGGTTATATCATTATTTATTGTTTAATTTTTCTACTTCATTGAAAATCACTAGTAATAATGGGCTATTAATAATTTCAATGTATAAATATGTGAAATAGATGCCAAAACAGCTTAATAGACATGTTTTATGAAACAAAAAATTTAAGTTAAAAGTCTATGCTTTGTGATTATAACACTCGTACAAATACACACTTTGATTATAATTTATAAATGTGAATTGATTTTTAATACGGGTCCACAATCCAAATCCAACTACTCGGCGTTGCTAGAAATAGAAATGAAATGACACTTTCTTCATATTAGGTACAACCAGCCGATCGTGTAATTGAGAGGTGACCCTTCATTAACGAGTAATTAATGATGATTAGGTCAAATGGGTTTTTCTTAATGTTTATGATTCTTTTCCAATTCTTTTCCATCTCATTTCTTCTTTCAACAAGTCAGATAGACACAAATAATCGGAGAAAGTTAGCCAATAATATACAATTAATTAAATGATTGTACGTATAAGGTGATCAAGACATGTAAGGAAAATACAAGGGGAATATTTGCTGGATTAGTAATTTAATCAAGTTTGGTTGGGATTTTAAATGCTTTCTGAATAGTCTAGGTTGGTCATTTGCTCCACCAATTATCATTATACCATTAGCATTATCATTAATTTATAATTAACTCATATCATTTCTAGGAAATTGTCCAACTCTTCACTAACAATATCTTATTAATCCTAATATTACATACATTAATTATACTAGATTGTCTATGTCAATAGCTATTAGCATAAGGCTAGTGGCTAATTAAAAGTGATTTTATCGTCGGCCATTACATGAAGACATTGGTAATATTAATATCTTGATTTATGATTTAGTTGCATGCATAATCTATAGACCCATTTTATGGATCAATTTCTACATGATTTCATCCTAAAATCAATTGACAATAGGAGAAGTAACTCATATACTTATATGATAGTCCTTTTCACGTTTAATCTCTCACGTGGGAAGTCTTTCTTCCATAAGTACATACCTTAGCAATTTAATCAGATCGAACTATTAACTTTATAACATGATACTCCATAGAAGCAAATAGATTCTCTATTATTGCTCTCTCTTTTTTAAAAAATTTGTAATTCTATGAATTGACATAAATATCAATACTCCGAACTAAATTTTACCAAATTATTCTACAAATAATTTGCTATTTAGAATGATTTTGATTTCGGAGAGGGACATGTTCTTTTTTAAAATTAACATTTGCAAATGTAATAAGAATTTTCTTCCCTATATTACACTATTGAATGTAAAGTTAATTATTAAGGTAAAGAAACATGAAAAAGTGAGCATATGTTCAAGTATTTTGAAATAAAGAGAGTATATAATTATGACAGAGTAATTCTTAGAGATATTAATTAATGAAAAGATATAATGTAAAAAAATGTAAAATGAGGAAATATTATAAAACAAGAAAAAGAATCTTAATTACTATTGAGGTGGGACAAAACATTGATGAAATGATAAATATGTCCAAATAAAAGGAAAATCATATTAATGATTATCGACCTAATCCGAATTCGGGAGTCTATCTAATTCTTTGTATTCTATTAAAGTACGGCAAATAATTAGCGATATTAAAAAAGTCAATCTCTAATTAATGATGGGCACGTAGCATAATTGTATGATTTATGATCTAAGCTAGCTGGGTTTATCATTTAAATTATACCGCTAATTATCAGATTATCAAAGTCAACGTTACGAGAATTAAAAATTCTTACTCCTTGTGTAGTTATCTCATACACTAATCTTCTTATGAGAGGCAAACAATTTAGGGGTGTCCATAAAAATTTGAAACCCAAAAACTAGCATATTTTTTAGTGAATCGAACCAACATTATTTAAATTTTTGGTTTGGTTAACCGAACCAAGAATATTAATGGGTATTTGGTTCGATTTCAGTTTATGGTTTTCGTAATACCGGTTTATCGAAAATTAGTTTCTTTTATTTTTTATATTAATATATAAGTTTGATTTATTTTAAACAATTCATTTTTCAAATGATATGATGATGTTGTTCTATTGAGCCATTTTGAATTCTCTTGTTTGCATAGTTTTATTGTGGCTTGTAATTTCAATTATTTACTTGTCAAATATATCATTGTACGTGTCTACATAAGCCCTTTAAATTATTTATTAAATATGTTGTTGGATTGAAATACATACAATAATAGTTTAATGTATCGTAAAGTTATTATAACTATCAAGGTGTATAAAATTAGTATATATTTTGAAGATCTAATCTAATTAGATTATATTGTTTCATATTCGATAATTTTATTTATCCTTGATGTGTATTATGATAATCTAAATCACATAAATGGTTATTAGTTAAGGTTTGTGATTTTAGTTAACCGAAATTATGGTTAACCGAAGTCCGGTTAACTGAGATTAATGGTTCGGTTAAGGTTTGTGATTTTAGTTAACCGAAATTATGGTTAACCGAAGTCCCATTAACCGAAATTACGGTTAACCGGGTTTGGACACCCCTATCAAACATACATGTATATTCTGGTTTCTTTTTTATAAGAACATTTTACGTTAGTATTTTGTTCTAAAAAGAGGTCGAAGAATCGACACAGAAATTTATGTGGTTTGATAACAGTGTGTTACCTACGTCTATGGTCCACGGACAAACAAACAATATTATTATGGAAGACAGAATTCGAATTGCAGAACTCTAGGTATTTCGAGAGTTTACATAGAGACTCAAAAAACTCTAGTTATAAATATAGGCTAACAAGACTCCCATAGTGCCCGTCGCAATGTTTGATTCAGATTTAAGACATATTAGTGTAATCCCTATTTCAATTTGATAAAACATGTTGGAAAAAAATGCAAGATACTCCGTATATACAACTTGACTTGACGTGTGGCAAGTGCAATGATGATTGCAAGAGGTGCCGGCCACAATGGGGCAAGATACCTAAAATTTATCTAGGATTTTGTGCATTAGAGACCATGCTCTCATTACGAATGTCGGTTTTACTAGGATTAAGTGTTTCTTCACTAGGTTAATTAAGTTAAATGGCGGGTGTTTAGGAAAAGTTGAAGCTAAGTAAACTAGAAATCAGTTGAATATTTGAAAGTGGAGATTATTACTATTGATTTTTCTTCGATTATATGTTAACGTATTTCAACATTTCGATTTATCAGACATATTTAATAAATCGAATTAGGAATTAGTTTATCTGCTTTGATTTTTTTTTTCTCTCTCTCAGATGTGTTATTCATGGGATAACCATCGGTTGAAAACAGAGAATATTTTTAAGGTTTTTGAAACATTTGTTTGGTAGCATATAACCAATCATTAACCTAGCTAACATCCAATAAAGTTGTAAATCATTGGTTCTTATTTTAAATTTAGACTTTAATGGGTTTGTCAATTTTGATGTATAATTGGAAATTATGATTAATATTATCCATATACAATTAATGAAATGAATTTGATAAAACTGGTTGAATTTGTGTTTTTTTTTTCAAATTTATTTTAAACAAAATTGGATTGAAATGAATTTGATGGTTCGAATACATATAGGGTGTGTGCATGGGTTCAGGGGCGGATCTACCCAAAAATAAAATATAAGGATATTAGAAGGAATAAATTTTAGAAATTCATACTAGTCCAAGTGGTAAATTCCCACCTTACACAAGTATTACATGAGGACTTGGGTTCAATTAAATCCCACTATTAACAAAATTTTCCTTTTTTTTTATAGAGTTATTCTATTTTTGGCCCTAATATTTCTATTAATTAAAAAATTAACCCACCCTATAGTTCAATCCTGGATCCGCCCCTACATGGGTTGAAATATATTGGGACAGGACAACTAAGATGCATGGTTGGCTGGTGGGGTGGATGGTTGCTAGGAGATGGTGGTGGCTGATGACTACGGGAAGGAGCTAGAATGGCGGTCATCCACGGTTGTGGAGTGAGGGCGCAAGAGAAGAGAGGAAGAAGAAGGATTTGGAGGTGAAGGGTTAGTTTACAAATCGAAAAGTTAGGGCTTTGTGCTTAGCTCTGATTGCGTGTGTTTATTCCAAAACAAAATTTCTTTCGTATTTGATATTTAGAGATTCGATCCAACAAAATCGTTCAGGTTCTCCATTAAATCTTGAATGCACGATGTTTGCACGTCATTAGGTAAATGTCTCGTAAAATTCAACTACAATCTTGTTTCACTCCTAGTTCAAAATCATCTTCACCCTAAAAAATACATTTTCATCAAAAAAATGTTTCTTGAAGCATACACCACCGCTCTATTTTTACGTTTTTTCACGACAAGTTTTTTATTCAAAATTTTAACCAAAAACTCATTTATACGCAAAACTAAAACAAGTCGCCCCAAGCCCTGACCGGAAAGAAAGCACATGCCCCACTTAGTTAGACATATACAAGCCGTCAAGTGAGTTGCTTGGCTTGATAGTACTAGTCCACCATAATCCAAACTCATGCAACTGTTTCACAGAGATTTAAAAAAAAAGAAGAAGACACTTACATTTCAAATCAAATCACCACTTTTATAACATGAGTTGTAACAAAATCATTCCACTGTGGTTAGTTGGGAAAGCATCTTCTGCTCCTAACACCAGTCATCTTTTTGACCATTTTGCCACCATCATAAGATCAAGTGAAACTATATAGTCCACACAACATGTGACTGTATTTCCACATAAGAGATAATATAAAATATAGGCAACTCTCCTTATACTAAACATTCAAACTCAAGGACCCCATTCAGTGAATTAAGGTTTTTGAGATGGAGTCAATTTGTTGTGTTTAGAAAGTTAGTACAAGATTTGTTGGGTAGTTTTGTGAGTTAAAATTGGCATAGTGGGTATTAAAAGGAAAAACTTTGACAAAAATTGTCCAGGGTCAAAATTTTCAACCTCCACAAAAATCTTAGTACCTTGATTTTTTTTTTGAGGCATAGTACCTTGAATATTAATCATAATACTTAGATAAAATCATACATTAACCCATTGATTAAATGAAAAATGACTAAAAACTATACATAATATATCATCTTTGAACCAAAAAACAATATGAGCTTCAAAAATTACTATATTAACAGAAACTATTAACTTACAAACCAAAAACAATACGTGCAATTTCATCTAGAATTTCGATTAAAAAAACTTAAAAGTCAAGAAGTAACATGTTTCTAGTGTTAACCCCATAATCGAGTTTTTTTACCAAAATTTTAACTTCAAAAATGACTCATGCTGATTTTGACAAATCGCCTAAACAATGTAAATAAAACTTTTAGAATTTATATTATTTTTGCTTCAAAGGCGCCATTTCACATTATTTTTAGTCATTTCAGGTAAACTAAATGAATAATAGATTCAAAAATCGTAGATTCTTAATCATTAAAAAACCCATTAACAAATGTTGGAAGTAAAAATTATTCTTAATACAAAGATTTGAAGCCCACTTGAATCAACACCCTCTTAAAAAAATACTTATTCCTCTGAACACAAATTTGGGGATGTGACTACCTTAAGAAAGTGTAGCTTAGCAGCTTTTTAGTTCCTGGTCCTGCACATAACAAACAAACCAGTAAAATTAAGAAATCATGCAGGTTCTCGTGAATCTCAAGGCTCCATCGAGCACTGACCGACCTCTGTGTCTTTACCCTAAGCAACAACAGAAACACGTTAAAAAACCCTCTCAAGTACACTATAAACAAACCCACCATAAACCGAGTTTTTCAAGCCTCGTGCAGAGCAACAAGTACGCGTATAATTCGCGTACAGAACACACACTGTTCTTGTACTAGTGCTGATATTTTTGTGTCTTTGAGACAAGAGAGCTGACTCTTGGATCTGATCCAAACAAATGGTCCCAACCACAAAACAATTAGTGGGTCCATTGCCCAACTGTAAAACCTACAATAATTTTGAAGTAAATCTCAAGCAAATCCCTAGATTTTTGGCTTATCAAGACCACCATCCTCTCACTGTCTTCCCACAATCCCAATTTTGAGTAGCATTTAAGCATCCAATGTTTAATCACACAAGGACAAGCACAAAGTTTTTTCCATAGTTGCATCACCATGTCAGCTTCGGTACATCGAATTCTCACCTTGCGAGAAATGAACTAGTAAACCCGACTTCAACAATTACACTCAACAATACTTTACCATACAGATAGTATTCTCTTGTAGAAACAAGTGACCCCATGACCAAACAGAGTTGGTGCATAAGAAGACCAAATATCTGTTAATATCAACTGTGTGTGTCCAATGTAACCATTTCAAGGCACATTTTCTAAACCACTTTCTTCCTCCTTTGCATATAAAGGAACTCTAGCACCCAACTCCCTAAGCTGTTCCACCATCTTGTAAACAAGCTCAAATGTAAGCTTGTATTCCTTGTTGAGCTCTTCCCTAACCTGAGGCTGAGCCTTGAACCACTCGCCCATCATTTTATGCAAATGACAACGGATCATTCTCCATGGCACCGGGTACTTCTCGCACAGTTTCAAGTAGTCAACCAGCAACTGACCCTGATCTAACCCCGAATCCTTCACGTTATTCCCTTCACCATCCTCATCGGCCCACTCGGCTGTCCTAAACCCGGCAAACAGAGCCGGGTTCTCAAGAAGAGCGTCTGCTGCGAGCACTCCTTCAGCACCAGTCGCCTCCAAGCAGTTCTCAACGTCTTCCACGTGTCTGATGTTTCCATTGGCCAGGACCGGGATCTTGACTGATTCTTTGACTGCCCTAATTGCACTCCAATCCGCCCGGATCTTTCTTTGGTCTTTCTGATCCCTGGTTCGTCCATGGACAGCTAAGAGAGAACACCCGGCTTCCTCTAGCATTCTTGCGTAGTTTATTGTGTCTTGGAGATCAGGAAAGATTCTGATTTTGCATGATACGGGGACCCGGAGGTTTGTCGCCAATTTGTGGACCAGAGATCTTACTAGTGGAAGGTTATCCATTAGGAATGCTCCATAATTGCCCCTTCTAGCAATTCGTTGTGGGCAACTGCATGTACAACAAAGCAGATAACATTGATTGGTTACAGTAAACTACAAAACTGCATCAATTGAGCTCCTTTAGTAGGGCCCTATGGAACTTGTAGAATGGACACACAGATACTTTATACAAGCAATAACTCAGAAACTGGGATAAGTCACAGATATCACTTGTGGTTGAGAAATCTTCAACTGCCTTCTTTCATCTCTTAGATCTTGTTAGAGAATGTTTGTCATTGTGTAGTGATTTATGGGTGCATTACTACGTTTGTTATCGGAAAAATGCACCGATAGACTCTTTTGATGCGAATTCTCTTAATTCATTGGCTATTCAGGTGGATAGTTGATACATTTTAGAACAAAATTGTGGTGTTTTACAATTCAGTAATACTTGCACCGAAGCCTAAAATGACAATGTTTAGATAGATCTTACCCTAAATTAATATCCACATAGTCACAAAAGGGTTCCACTCTTTTGGCGGCTTCGAGCAAAACATCAGGGTCATTAGCACAGAACTGAACGAACAGTGGGCGATCCTCCTGTGAAATCAATCCAAGGTCATTGCAATGCAATGCAGACAGTATGACCCCCATGACAATCAATTCCTCAATGCTAAAAGTCCACACATGCACAAAACACCTATCCAACATGAACCTTGCTATTCACACTATCACATGAACCACCTTACACAAGACATTAATATCACACACAACATTACCATGTTCAGGTTTGAAGCAAATATCGATTTCGAAGAGTACTTCCCCTAACCTCATCGAAACCGGAAAAAATAACCGAATCAAACCGAAATCGACGGAGTTTGGTTCAAGAAATTTCAGGATTTCGGTTTCGGTTATTCTCGGTTCGGTTCAATTTTTTCCAAAGAAAAACCTTATATTTATTGAAAACCGAAAAAACCGAACCAAACTTTTTCGGTTCGTTTTCGGCTCACCAAATTCCTGCATTTCAGTTCAGCTTTGAACCGATGCACAGCCCTATCTAATCTATTCATCCCTCCCTTAAACTTGCAGAGCTATTCTCATTCCAACAAAATCAGCAAACCAATCAATCAGAAAGCACAAATTGAAGCCAAGACTCCCAAATTCAACACACAGGAAGAATCAAGAAACCAATACCTCACAGGTGGAGAACTCCGTAGACCTATACTTTTCATTCTCGCTAAAAATCCGAGAATGGAGCATAGGAGTATAGGCCGCCTGAGCTCCGTACTTCCGGCAAAGCAACCGGAAAGGAAGCTCCGAGCAGTCGACCATTGGAGCAACGACGAACTTCGGCCGACCAATTTTGTCCCAATGCGCCCACGCCCTCTCAATTCGAGCCTCCGCGCTCAAATTCCCGTTCGGAAACCCTAGGAACAGCCCTTCCACTTCCGATTTGGCCTCTTCCCGCTCCAATTCGCCGACATCGCCGGATTTTGAAGAGCAGAGAAGGTCATCGTCGGAGGAGGAAATTGGGGCGGAGGTTAGAGTGGCCATTGGGAGTTTGTGGTGGAAGGGAGAGAGATGGAGAATTTGACGGCGTCCGGAGAGGAGAGAGGGTCTCATCGGCGGTGGGCGGCCGAGTCGGCGTTGAGTTCCATGGCCGCCGATTTCAGAGGGTTGGTTGGTTGTAGTGTGTGTCTGTGCCGTATCGGAGAAGGTGATATCGGATTGGTTGGATTTTGGAAGTTTTTCGTTGGGAACCCTATTGGGCCTACGGGTTTGATGGGCTTAACTATGAGCCCATTATGGTTGAGCCTACATGTTATATCTCGGCCCAAACATTTAAACTTACATTGAGCTAAAACAATAATTACAAAACCTAAGTGGAGTAGGCTCCACAAGTACTCGCCATCTTAGAGTCTCGAACCCGATACCTACTCGCCGCCCTGAAGTCTCGAATCTGAGACCTCATGGTACATCCAATAATGTTCAACCAGTGAGATGATACGTTTGACGCTCAAATGCTCTGTCCTTTTTATATGTCTTGCTTTTCTATCTTTAAAATTCTACACATTTATGTTGTAAGTTTTTTTTATTCGATTAGAATTAAGGCTGTGTTTGGTGAGTAGTGGTTGATATACATTTATGTAATTGATACTTTGTAAAAAGAATGCTCTTCTAGATGATGAAGTTGATTTGCCTATTAGTTGATGTTATTGAAGGCAACCTAAGAGGCTAAGACTCCAAGAGGATCTCCACCTATGGGGATGTCCTAACACATTTTTATGGATGAGAGTTTGGAACTTTGGACGATTGAAATCCCTTCCAACATGACCAATTCGGACTTACATCAATTTGAAGGAACATGAAAATAGTACAAGGGATTTGGATCGACTTTGACAAAGGCAAAAAAATCGAGATTTAAAACCCAAAATCCATTTTAAGTTAGAGTGAAAAGTGCACATTAGATTTTCAATTATTTTGTTAAACCTTGCGAGAGGAAAACCTTTTTAGGGTCGTCTGGTTTTCAACCACGGTGACATAACGGTTATCACCTAAAATTTATTTGAGATTATTTTAACTAAAATTTGATATTTGAAATTATTTTGAATCAAGTTTTCCTCACAAATTTACAAAAACTCGACGTCACCGTACTTAATTCCCCTTTCCTGGTGCGCAGAAAAAAAAAAAAAGACCCTTTCCTGGCTTATCCGTACCGTTTGAGTAGAGCACATCAGACAATCAGGCGAGGAACTAGGAAGGTGGGTGGGAACCTGAAAATTGAAAAACGTTGACGCCACAATTTTGACCAACACCGCTCTCCTCCCCACTCGCCACCGCCATTGACACCGACATCACCCTCTCCTCTCAATTCTCCTCTCCAATTCAACGCCCTCCTTTTCCACCATTTCCTTCCACTCCGATTCACAGCGAACGATAAGCGACGAGGCGGATCTATCATCTGATTGGTATGTAGTGTTGTAATTCATATCCCCCTCTGCATTTTGCGATTTCTGTTGTCGATCTAATCTTACACGATCGGTCGAATTGTGCGGAAATGTGGACGAGAGCCTCTGAATCGATCAATAGATCTCTTTTCCCCTTTCCGGATGTAAAGATGTGTGGATGATGATAATGACGATAAAAGTGTGAATACAATTGCAATGCTGACGTTTGTTTCCTGATCCGCTCAGTTTACTTGTTAGATCTTGTAAATGCTGAGATCTTAGGATTCTGGCGATGATCCTTAGTAGGTTAATTGTTTTTGAGTTGGTCTTGATGTGTGATTGTGGGAGTTTGTGACTATTCTGCCTGATTCTTATGCGATTACTGTTTGTTGCCTATTTCCGATGTGCATCACTCGAACAATTAGCAAGAAAGCAAACCATATGGAAAAAAAAACTATTTATTTGTGCCTTGCATAGTTCAACAGGACTAGTATGACTACACTATGTTAGATCTTGTAAATGCTGAGATCTTAGAATCCTGTCGCTGGTCATTTGTAGGTTAATTGCTTTTGAGTTGATCCTGATGTGATTGTGGTGGAGCTTCTGACTATTCTGCCTGATTCTTAGCGATTACTGTAATTTTGCCGGTTTCCGATTCGCTCCACCGAGCAATTAGCAAGAAAGCAAATGATATGGAAAAAAAAACTTATTACTTGTGCCTAGCCTAGTTCAAGAGGACTAGTATGACTGCACTATGTGTTGATTGTTTTAGTTATATGTTGGATGCACTATAAGCTGGTGTTATAGCTTATAATTAGTGGTATACATTTTGCAAACTTTACATTTTACGAATAATTTATCTTGCATTGTGTAGACCAACTTAACTACCCAAGGTGGCAATATTTACAACGCATACTTCTTTAGTATTGGGTCCAGGCATTGAGAATGGAACCGGAATCTGTGGAGCTGTCATCCTTGAAAGAGGGTGCCTCTTCAGACCATCAACCTTCTAATACTGTGCCCATGGTCGCTAGACAAGACAACTCTGCGCCCTCGGTACTATCCAGTTCTGGCTTATCATCCTGGGCAAGAAACCTGAAACTCATGCCTGCAACAGAGGGACAGAGTGATTCTCAAAACGGAAATGGAGTGACCGCAACCTTTTCTCGTTTGACAAGTGGGTTTGGACTGCGTTTGACCTCATCACCTTTGCCGCAAGACAAGGATGGTGAAGCTCCCACAACAACTGCACAAGGTGGCGTCCTTGATACAATAACAAAAGGGTTAGTTGACTCGTCTCGAACTGCTGTAAAGGCTGTCCAGGTTAAAGCACGACATATGGTCTCCCAAAATAAAAGGAGATACCAGGTAGCTTTTTCATTAAGGCTAAGACCTTCTTTTTACTGTCGTATCATGGGTTTTGTATAGGGATCCATATCTTGATCAGCTTGAGGTTCCTATAAGCTAGGCTACCTACCTGTTATATTTGTTATGTGTTATTGATCAAGTGAAATAGTGGATAATAAGCTGATCAGAGGCACTGTAATTGTTCTAGATACCAGGCTAACTACAAAGAAGGATACCAGGCTAACTAGAAAAGTAGTAGTTTATTTTAAATGGTTTGCTCTTCTGGCATCCCAAGTTATATAAGCTATACATTTCATGTCATCTTTGCCTGTCTGAGTAAGTCTTAAATGCGTGCATCCTGTTTTTTAGAAGCTTCTGCTCAATCCCTTCTTTAGTTACTTAAATTTCCAGCATTTCAAATATTTTCATTATTTCACTGCTCTCCATTATTTCTCTTAACGAAACGCAACCTGCATGTCACTGATACAGCATGGATTTTTTTCTTCCATGTTTCTTCATTTTCTAGGAAGGTGAATTCGATTTGGATATGACATATATCACTGAGAATATTATTGCTATGGGATTTCCTGCTGGTGACTTGAGCTCAGGATTTTTCGGATACGTAGAGGTAGAGAACTACATTTGCTACTGTCTAAGGATAGTTGGACATTGACTAATGTTTCTGTTTTGAATTTGATTAATGCTCATTTTAGTGTAATGCTGCAGGGATTTTATCGAAACCATATGGATGAAGTAATAAAGTTTTTTGAAACGCATCACAAGGTAACTGAGGTGTAGCTTAATTAGAATCTTGGTGTACAGTTATGTAATACTTTGAAACAGAGGCTTACATACCACTTTAAAGTTAATTTGGTCACATGATAAAGGAAATTTTTTGATGTAGGGGAAGTATAAAGTCTACAATCTTTGCTCAGAGAGGCTATATGATGCATCACTTTTTGAGGGGAAGGTTAGACTCTCTTTTACCTATTTTCAAGGACTGCATTTCTATACAATTTTAGGCAGAAAATGTGTAAAAGCATATAGATGTTAATTGTTTTTGTTCCATTATAAAAAAAGTCGCAAGAAGTTCTCTTATAGTGTCTCATTTTCTCTTATGCTTCCTCTTTCTTTTCACTTGAGCAGGCTGCATCTTTCCCCTTTGATGATCACAACTGTCCACCTGTTCATCTTATTCCAGCATTTTGTCAAAGTGCATATTCATGGCTGAAACAAGATATTGAGAATGTAGTGGTTGTTCATTGTAAAGCTGGCATGGGGAGGACAGGGTTGATGATAGCAAGTCTACTTTTGTACCTAAAGGTGTACTTCTGAGAACTGATATTTCCCTTAATAATACTTTAGTTCCTCATTTAACACTAACAACTACATCTTACATCTTTGTAGTTTTGCCCCACAGCGGAGGAATCCATTGATCACTTTAATCAGAAGCGATGCATAGATGGAAAGGGTCTTGTCCTTCCAAGTCAGATTGTCAGTCAACTATTTCTCAACTCTGTATATGATTTATAATCTCATTTGTCAACTTGTTGATCGCCAAGTATAATTTTTTTTTGCTTTCGGCAGAGGTATGTCAAATACTTTGAGTGCATCTTGAGAGATTATAATGGCGTTGATCCGCCAAAGCGCAGGTAATTTTATTTTCAATCTTGATTTCTTCCTCGAATAAGACTGTTGCTACCTCCTAAAATGTGCTAACATATGTAAGAACAGGTGTATGCTTAGGGGATTCCGGCTTCACGGATGCCCTTATTGGATTAGGCCGTCTATTACCATCTCTGATCATAGTGGTATGTTTGACATTTTTCCATAATATTTCCTGCATCATATTAGACTTAGCTCAAATGAACAGAAATGACATATTCTTGACTTTGATTTTCTTTATCTTGGGCATTACATACAGTGCTGCCTATGTGATATCATGAATTTTTTTTCTATGCGTGGATGCTGGAGTATGGATGGGGTGTCCACTTTACTATAATTGCATTCACTAGATGATCTTCATATTCTCTGTCATCTACAGGAATTCTGTTCAGTGCAAAGCAACATCCCAAAACCAAAGAGCTAATGGTAAAATGTGGATGACGTTCATGTCATTGCCAATTCAAGCGATAATCATTGATTATAATCATTGCGCTCAAGTTTCTAACTGAACTTGCCAATGTGGTGTCATTTTTAGCCCGAAGATTTCTGGATTCATACCTCTAGGAAAGGTGTTGTGGTGTTTGCTTTGCCAGGCGAGCCAGGAATAGCAGAGTTGTCAGGAGACTTCAAAATTCAATTCCATGATCGGCATGGAGACTTCTACTGGTTCGGGCCCATCTTTCCATTTGTCTTGTCCTTTCTGTATTTAAAAGCCAGTTCAACTCACTGCATCCACCAATGCACATGGGATTCTTAATGTGATTCTAAAATCTCAAATCAATTGCACAAGCTATAGTAAATTTCATGAAACGACGACCTTTTTAAGTCTGATATGCTTTATGTTTCTCCTTGTTCAGTTGGCTAAATACAACCATGATAAGTAATAGGACCATGTTGAGCTCTGATGACCTTGATGGATTTGACAAGGTAAGCCTTCGATTTTAGATTTTACAAGGATTTGATTCGCAATACTCTGACTGAACTGGACCGAGTTCCTTGATCCATTATACTTTGAAAAATGGTTTCTTATCTGGACCAAATATATTTATTTTAAAAATATACATCTTCTGCATATTTGATAAGTTCCATTTTGTGCTATATACACCCAATTATGTTCAGGTGAATAAAACCAATTCATAAGTTAAACCCAATGCTGAAAATTTGGTCCCGGTCTGAAACTGGCTTGCCCTCTTTCTTTTTGCATGCATCTTCCTCTAGCTTCACCTATCATTAGCTTTATCTAAATCCTCTGATTTATCGGACCTTGCAGAGGAAACTCCCTTCTCCTAAGTTTGAACTGGAGATAGTAATGATAGATTACGACGGTACCATACCACCAAGAGCGTCAAAGCAAGATTCAGCAAGCAAGCCATCATCAGGCCAGGAAAACTCAACTCAAGCCTCAACTAGCAACAACGAAAATGCATCTGCCTCCAAAAAAGAGGACAAGGACGACGACGTATTCACAGACAGCGATGGAGAAAACGGGTCTTCAAAACCGAGGGAGCCTCACTCCCAAGCTCCTTCTAGACCCGGGTCTAGTGATAAGCAGAGCACATCGAGCTTGAGTCAAGGCGTCTCCCAAATGTCGGTAACTCAAAATGAGGCTGCTAGATTGAAGGCTAAAGCAGCGAGTGATGACCAGAAGGGATATGGTTCGAATGTCAAGACGCCTGATGCGAAATCGTCGGCAGCTACTGATTTTAAAGCCATTGCAGCTGATGCTTCTGTGTTCAGTTTTGGAGATGAGGAAGATTTTGAGAGTGATTGATGATGAGGTGCTGATGAGTTCAAATCAGGGAAATCTATACTTTCATGCCATTGTTGTATTGATTTGTTGGAGAAGTTGGAAATGTTTTTGCCTGTTTCAGCCCTGTTGCCTATTTCTAACATTCATTGCTGTCTATGAATGTCATTTTTTCAAGGCTCAAATTCAGCTTGAATTTGGGTGTGCAATAGCACATACAAACATGTATTTGTCTAACAAAAGCTGACTTGTGAAAGTACAATTTAGTTTGGTTAAACGACGTCGGTTTAGAACCCGGGGTCGCAGCCTCTTAACGACGACTTCCTATTTGTGAATGTGGATTAATTTGATCAATGGATTTTTATGAAGTATCAACTTCATTTAAAGCATTAGTAAACGGGTCAACTGAGAGCAATATGATGGATTTTTTTTGACGGGGACATTTTGAGAGCAATATGATTCAACATTTCATTGGTTGAAAACATGATTACAATGCCAATAATAATCGATCATTTAAAGGGAAAATTGCACGGAACAACCTCCTATTTCATACTTGTTGCATTTAATCACCATTTATATTTTCACCTTTTATTTAAACAATATTGTATTTAACCACCCTTTATGTATTTTTTCTACGCTTAATCACTCGTTATTTATAAATTGTCGCATTTAATTATCCATTTGAAAAAAAATCACCTATAACAATGGAATGCTTGTTGCCAAAAATAACTGTGTCGTAAGTTATACGCGGAAATAAAAATTCACATGAAATTACAAATCCATTGAAAATCTGAACAAAGATAGGGATTAGGGTAAAAAAGGCTTCGACCCCTTATCACGACTGCAATGACCGATGATTTCGCATCAGAAGTCTTGACATTTGAACCATATCCGTACTAGGATAGATGACCGAGGCCACCGAGGGGCATCCTCATCCTTGACTTGAGGATGCCTTAGGGCGGTGAGCCTTGAAGCATCGACTCTCCGATTTCTTTCCTAATCGAAAATAAAATACTTCATACTATACAAATAGAATTTGTTTACAAGTAATTGACTTTAAACACGAAATAAATAAACAAAAAAAGAAGCAAAAAGTCGGTACAAGTCCTCGAGAAAAGGCGATTTCAAGAACTTATGTACTTGTTTTGATATGAAAACATAGCTGTTTGACTTTATAGACCATTTAACTTAGCACTCAATGATTTTAATTATGTCTTCTTCTTCTTGTTGCCTTCATTCCTTGGCTTGTCGCCTTTGCTTGGAGTTTAGTAGGCCTAGCGTTGATTACTGATCAAGTAGCTGTTACTCAAAATTCAAGCGATGGCCATTTCTCATTTGTCTTTCTTTGTAAAGGCATTTTAAGTTGTACACATGCTTTTATGCTCTCATTTTACGTTTACTTGAATCCGACAATCGCAAAGTGTTGCCGTTCGTCGTATTTTTTACTTGGACTACTAACATAGTGGCCAATAATTTATTTATCTTTTAGATTGACCGACGAGGTAAAATATTATGTGTCACAAGTTCATGCAAGAAAGCATAATATGTACGTCATGATAGAAATATTATACTACGCCTAATTTTAACGAATTATTATTTTTTTGTTAATAAATTGTGGTGAGCTGATATAGTAATATTACATGGATTGGTGACATATATGACGACCTTTAAACCCTGGAATTTTTGTGTTGTGTCTCTAAGTTTTTGCCTTTTTTGTGTCCTAAAAAAATGGTTTTGACTTTTCCTATTAAGGCTTTTATGTTGGAATCGGTTACATTCAAGTTTATAATTGTACTTCTTACACTTAAATTAGTAAGATTCGATACTAAAAACACCCTAATCATTCAAATTTGAATTTCTAAATTTTATTCCAAACAACCCCTAAAATGGAGAATTTGTTTTAAAATTTAATTATGGATTCAGGTGTTTGTGGAGTTGTATATATCATACAAAATTTAAGGGTAGGAAACACAATTATGAGTTTGAATTTAATCAATTTCAACCTAAGAAGGGCGTTAAGAAAAGTCAAAACATTAAGGACAAAATTTTTCTTAGGACACAAGAAAAAATTTCCATAAAACCATTAATCACATACAAAATAGAAATAATTAGTTTCTAGAGCAAAATCTTAACCAATAGTTTGGAGTTTCAACTTGTATCCTACTCGTATCGTATGCTTAGTGGTATTGACTATTGATCTATCATTATTTGGAACATCTTATGGTGCTTACTAATCCAGTCCAAGCTAAGACGACATACATTAAAGCTTCGTACTTAGTGCTATTATCAATATTTGAACATATATATATTATAAAAATGACACTAAATTTTTTTTTATATAACATTTAATACATATCAAGATCACACGTAATAATCTTGCACTACAGCATCTATGCCTATGAAAATGATGTAAAACCCATGATATATTGGATTAGTGTTAATGTTGTTAATTAAGCGAGTTGAGTTAGTTAAAAAACAAAAATGGATTTTATGAGAAACTTAAATACATTTTGGACGTACCTCAACTAGCTTGCAAGAAAAGGACCCTACATTGGGTGGATCACTACCATCTTTCATAAGCATCACATGTAAAGAGTGAAAGAAGGAGAGAAGAAGTGTGATGAGTTTTGAAGAATCTCAAACACTTGAACAAGAGACCACTTATTTTCTGACACCAGAAACGACAACTCTCCCTATTTCTCAATGTCTCAAGAGAGTATTCAAATTTCTGTCTGAACTATTTCAGATATACCTGAATTCCTCTTCCATGCAACCTTCGTGCCTTTCTTTAATGCCCCTTCCTCTCATTTTCACATTTTCACTAGTAGTGTAATATGATTTACTACAACTCTACATTATTTGTTGTAATAAAAGATCGAACGAGAACGATATATAGAATCGACACGGAAATTTACATGGTTCGGTAACGGTGTGTTACTTACGTTCACAAGTAAAAATAAACAATATATTATTATGGAAGACAGAATTCGGATTACAGAATTCTAGATATTTCGAGAATTTATATAGAGATTCAAAAAACTCTGATTAGCAAGTCCAAACAGATTGCAACAGACCCATAAAACATACATTCTCACACAAAAGTAACTAGTAAGTCAAATTTCATTCACCTCACTGACTCATCATCATTCACAAAGGGTAAATATTTTTTTCATTCAACAACAATGAAATGTTTTTTCTTTTTTACATATTCAAATTGAAAATTGAAAATTGAAAAAATGCTTACATCATGTGGTCCCCCTCATGTTTGAAAGTTGGGAACAAGAGATGATAAATAGCACAAGCTTTAGAGGCAAATGAAAGCTCTTCAAAAGTATATAGCTACCTAGCCTCTTCTCTTGAGAAAGACTACCAATTTAGGCTTACAAAAAATGGCTTTACAATGCCCAAAACCCCAACCACAAACCTCCCCTTGTGGCCTTGATTTCCTATACTGCCATGAAGAAACATGGGTTGACCTTAGACTCAACCATTTCCAAGAGGATGAAGAAGAAAGTGGACTCACAAGTACCACTATTTCTTCTTCTTCTTCTATTGTTAATAGTAATGACAATGACAATGTTGATGACGATGACGATCAACGCGTCGTTGATCTCATCTCCAAGGAAGAAACTGAGCGAATCGCGCTTGACCCAACACCGTTGATGCTGGTGGCGAGCGGTATAAGGAGAGAAGCCGTTGAGTGGATGATGATGGTGAATGCCCATCATGGCTTTTCCACTTCTACCCTTGTCTTGGCTGTCAACTACTTTGATAGGTTCATTTTGAGTAGCTCACAAGATGAGCTCTTCCACAAGATCCCAAACTTTGATGTTGAATGTGTGCCTTGGGTCACCCAATTGGCCTCCGTTGCCTGCCTTTCTTTGGCCTCCAAGTTTGAAGAAATCCATGTCCCTCTTCTCTTGGACTTCCAAGTATGCATTAATAAACATACATCAATCAAACCCTTCATCATTCATTTGTTTTAAAGATTTCATCTTTATTGATTTCATCATTCATCTGTTATAAAGATTTCATCTTTATTGAATGATCTAAACTAATACATTTTTTGCATTGCAGATAAATTGCAAGTACTCATTCGACGCGAAAACCATAAGGAGAATGGAGTTGCTGGTGTTGTCCACACTAGAATGGAGGATGAACCCTGTGACACCATTTTCTTACTTTGAGCATTTGACTAAGAAGCTGAGGTGGAAGACACATTTACAACAAGAGATCATGTGGAGAAGCCAAAGTTTAGTCCTCTCATTTATTGCAGGTAAATTCACCTTCATATTCCTTTTGTTTTCAATGTAAAAATCATGATTTACCCATGATCAATGATCCTATGGTAATAACTATTTATCTGTTTCTATGACTTGTTTTCAGAGCCAGGATACTTGTGCTACACTCCATCTGTAGTTGCTACTGCATTAGTTTTACATGCCTTGGGAGAGCTTGAGCATTTCAATGCGACGGAATCCGAAAGTTTGGTCATGAATGCTCTTAGAATCAACAAGGTATTAATTTAAACTCATGTAGTACGAAACCGAAAGCAGTATGTTTCTATGTTACCCGGAAACTCTAATAGTATGTTTTCATCTTTGGCAGAGCAAAGTAGAAGAGTGTAGCCAATTTATATCGGATTTGTCAGGCAATACTCGAGCAAATAAGAGGAGGCGTATAAGCTCATTGCTTAGTGGCAGCATCAGCCCGATAGACGAAGAAGAAGCTGAAGAGGCAGGAAGCTGTTGGAAAGCAGATCATAGATTGTATCTTATCTAGAGAAATGATGCTTACTGACTTGCCCTTCAACCACAAAGAGTGGTTTGAGCTGGGAAATTCTTTTTGCCAGCCATTAGTTGTTAATAAAGCTCTCGTTTTCATCTTTTAAGTAGAGAGAAAATGAACTTGTGCATTTGTTGGACAGATCAGAATCAACCAACCAACATATTACTAATTGAAAGGCTAAACTTAACATCACCTCAAATGGAAAAGTTATCAAAAAAAAACCTCAACCATGAAAGTGAAACGAATCAGATTTTCTCAACTCTAGGCGGGATTAGTATAACTTGATCCATCTAAATCTAAAGGAGCCAAAAAAAATGGACTTAACAAAACTAATGAAGTAGTACCTATCATAGCCTCTGTTTGGATCGCCACATTAAATCCATTAAGTTGCAAAATCCAAGATTTAAATCAACTTAATGCATTAAATGTGGCGATCCAAACAGAGGCTTGGAAGGTTACTACTTCATTAGTTTTGTTAAGTCTGTTTGTTTTTTTGGCTCCTTTATATTGTTGATTTAGATGGATCAAGTTATACTAATCCCGCCTAGAGTTGAGAAAATCTGATTCATTTGGATCACCTATTTAGATCGCCACATTTAATCCATTAAGTTGCAAAATCCAAGATTTAAATCAACTTAATACATAAATGTGGCGATCCAAATAGATCCCAAGTATTAGTATTTTGATCACAACCATTGAAACTAGAGAAGACGGTTCTCCGAAAAATGCAAGAAATTTCATGAGATCATGTTACATACACAACCATAATTCATGACCAACCCGCTTCGCGTTTAAGCCGGATTTATAGTAAGATTGTTCAGCTTGCATTTACAGACATAGAGTTCATAACAAACTAACAAAGGTCCTCCTATGATCTTCGTCGAAGAGTAGAGGAAGAAAAGAAGACAGAAGACGAAGAAAAGTTGCTTAAAACATACATCATCAAGGACTGAACTTGCTTTGATAAAGATTGTACCAACTAAGCAGTTTCAGCAACTTTCATTCAGTGCACTGACCTCTTTGGACATCAGTTGAGTCCTTGTTAAACTGATGTTGCTTTCGACGACAGTGGCCGGACATGGAGGCAGAGTGGTCAAAGCTTGAAAGGACTGAGAGGAGCTCTGAGACAGACTGTGAAAAGTGGAAGAGCCCTACCCTACAAACTGCAAACTATAAGGACCCATTTTCAGTCCATTCAATGTACTTTGTATGGTTCACATACTCTTGATGACTACCATGAATAAATTTACTTCTTGGTTTGGTGTGAAGGCATGCTAGTCATGCTATAGATGTAGGAATCATAAATTCATGTTTAAACTTACTTCTTGTTCAGTTCGCTTGGTATAAGAAATAAAAAAGACATTGAATCAAATGCAAACCAATATTAACGTTTAAACTGTAAATGAATATCATCCATTGGATTGAGAAGATCAAGGGCTAATATTAAACCCGTTTTCTTTTTAAATTTTAAGCTGGAGGGTTATTTTTGTCCTTTTACAGTATGTCTCATCTTTTTCCCAAAGAAACCCAAATTCCCTTCTGCTTTCTCCAATGCCGTCCCTCTCACCCCGCCTCCATCATCGTCTCCCTCCTTCGGGCCCTCCCTCTCCTCCGATTCGGATTCCACCATCGCCGTCGGAGATAGAGATCTCCTCCGATTCCACCATCGCCGTCGGAGACGGACAATTGATGACCGATTCAAATGTGAGGTCATTGTTGTGCGTGGGCGAGGAGGCGGCGGGCGGAGGCGACGAGGGTGGGCGAGTGGCGGCGTGTGGGCTTTGAGTACGGGATCACCTTGTCGGAGAACATGCCGGAGAACGGAGGATTGTAGTCGTGGGTGGGGTCCGCGTGGATGTAGATGGTGTACGGGTTTACTTTTTTGTTCCGTTTGGCTGATTTGAAGAAGTGTTCTCATAGCGGGGTGAACGGTAACGGCGCTGTGGTGAGGAACATGAAGGCGATCTCCCTTGGGGGAGGAGGGGGTCGGGTTGACCCAGGAGGCCCGGCGGAAGAGGGATAGGTCTTCGTCGTCGTCGGGAGAGAGCTCCAGCAACGGAGGTGACGTCGGAGGATGGACGAGAAGTCGATGTTGGTCCCGTGCTCAAGCTCATTGAGGACATCTTCCTGCATGCCAAACCACTCAGTGAGAAGGCTGTTACTATATGTGATCATGTTGCTTCTTTGCTGTCAGTAGCAATATTAGTTTTAGGATGAATATAACAAGTGGAGCCATTCTTACAGGAAAGTGCTAATGCAAGTGTTGATGACACTGATGGCATGCTAGAGGCATTGACTTTTATCATCTAGAAAGTTTTTTGTACAACTTCTGTTTTGAATATAATGTCATTTTGGACCTCTAATCTTGTTAAGAAATGTTTTGATTTTTGGTAGAACTTGTTAAGAAATTCTCACATTAGCTCTTTTAAGTAATATGGATGGATTATTTGGTGAGTTAGTTTTGTCATAAAAGCTCTTGGAACTCCATGATTTGTGACTTGAGTTATCTGTGAACATGTACAATTGGTTGTTGAGACACTCTGATCAAGTGTGATCAGGTGTTGTGCTTATACCACTTTCATGGAATTACTTCATACTTAAAGATCTGATCAGAAGTCATAATGGTCTGTTGATAAAAGGTCATTTGCTGAACATTATACTCAAATGTGTGAACATGATACTCAAATACGTGAACACAACTACTTTATATGTGAACGTACATCTAAAATACGTGAACATGATACTCAAATACGTGAACATTATCCTCAAATATGTGAACGTACATCTAAAATACGTGAACATGATACTTAAGTACGTGAACATTATCCTCAAAGATGTGAACGTACATCTAAAATACGTGAACATTATCCTAAAATATGTGAACATGATACTCAAATAGGTGAACATTATACTTAAATATGTAAACGTACATCTAAAATATGTGAACATTATCCTCAAATATGTGAACGTACATCTGAAATATGTGAACATGATGCTCAAATATGTGAACATCGTATTAAAATGTGTTAGAGACAATATTTCTTACTAAAATGTCTTTTTTTCAAGCTTCTTGTTTTTACCATGAAATATGTGAACATTCTCATAAAATATATGAACAACCAAATAAGGCGTTGTGGAAAATGCAAACAACTCACCAACCACAGTTCTTGAACATGCTTTGGAGATTGTTTTTATCGTTGTTTTTCTTCTTTATGATTTTATTAAAGTTTTTGGATCTTCTTGTTTATGATACTTGCAAATAGATGAGTCAACTATTGTTTATTTGAGTTAAGAATGTGTTATTTTGAGAGCATAGAAACCGTTTCTGCATTCATGTGTCATCTTTTACTAAAATGTGAACGCCGACATCAAATACGTGAACATCCAAAGAAAAAACGTGAACAAGAAAACGAACATAAAAAACCGTTTCTACATTCATATACCATCTTTTACTAAGATGTGAACGCCAACATGAAATATGTGAACGCCGACATGAAATATGTGAACATCCAAAGAAAAAACGTGAACAAGAAAATGAACATAAAAACCATTTCTGCATTCATATACCATTGTTTACTAAGATTTGAACGTCGACATAAAATATGTGAACGCCGATATCAAATACATGAACATCCAAAGAAAAAACATGAACAAGAAAACGAACATAAAAAACCATCTTCCTATTTCTCATTATCCCTAACTCTCTTCATACTACCATCCAGAGCCAAAAACTATGTATTTATTCAACAAAATGATAGGTTTTCTGATTTCATAATGCCTTCGCTAAAATCATCATTTTGCCTGGACTGATATCATCCATTTACTCAAATATAACGGTCTAATTAATGGTTACACGCTTGCAATGTCCCAATTTAAGTGGAGAACACATTCCACAACTTCAATGGAACAAAGTGCTTACTGTACATCCCACCTTGTTATTTCACAGTAGCCAAACATTGTTCTACTACATCGATCCATGACTTCCAAGATATTCCAAAATGTATCTTCTACTATATTTCACAGTAACCAAATCCATCATCAAGCAGGAAGAGAATTTGGCCTCATCAACCTTCCTACTTTCCTAGAAATAGCATCCCTCTCCGCCATCCTCGCCACTAGATCCGCCACAGCAGTCGGCACCTTAATTAATTATTGTACATCCCATCAAGTAGGGAGAAAGGCTCTTCCAAGCGGATTTCATGGAGGTGACGGCGGAACTCATGGCAACTCCGACTTACTTCTCGGAGACGACGGTGGCCACCTTCTCCATGATACTCCCAAACTTGTGAGCGGCTTTGTGGATCTGGGCGAGGCTACCGAGCTCGGAGGCGGCAATCATGTCCATCTCCTCCTTGCACATCCGGAACTCTTCCATGGCGCTCTCCATGGACGATTCGAAGTAATCTTCGGCTTCTTCGACGGTGGTCTGAGCCTCCTCCACCTCCCGAGAGCCGCTGAGCTCCATCTCCGCCTAGATAGCCTTGTTAGGTTTTCTAAAATTGCAATTCGCTAGAAATGTTCGATCTCCTTCTATTTTTACCCCCAAAGACGATTTTGTCAATCAATTTGAGTATAATTGCAAAATTGTCACCTTCCCATTTTAAAACCTAATTCTGACAACTAGTTTTCTAGATCAATCTCAGCCATAGATTCTCCAAATCTAAGGGTTGTTATTTGTTTAGAGTTTATATCTTAAGAGATATTTTTACCTGAATCAGCCTCAATAAAAAATCCATATGCAAGTTAGTAAGTAGTACAAATGTTTAAAAAGGATCTCTACCAAGATAAATGCAATGATATACAAATAATACAATAGTCAATAGCTAGTGGACATCCGGGTTTGCATTTCTCCGAGAATTTGAGTGAAATGATATATTGGGCTAGCCCAAAAATGATATATTGGACCGAGTTGTAATAAGTCAGGTCTCTGGGTGCTTGAGGCTTCTGGAGATCCTCCGTCTTGAAGGAAGAAAAGCCAACTATCCGTTCGCACACCGCAAGATGGGTCAACATGTTGCCCGAAGCGACCGTGGATTTTAGTCCTTTACTCACCCTACTTCCGAACGCTTTTTGCTCTTACTTTTTAAGGATTTGCACTACTTGTAGTCGTTTATGCTTGCCATATGTGGCTCATATGTTGACCTTCCTAGCCGTCTATGAATGCCGTTTTTAACGGTCTACCGGACTCTGCCAACTCCGAATTCTTACCTTTATCAATATATATTGGGCCGGCCCAAAATGAAACAACAGGCCCATCTTGATTTAGTTGTGCAACGTGCTAATCCTATTCCATATTTTTCTAGGGACTAATCATTGTGTAAAGTCTTATCCTACCAAAAGCTCCCATGAAAGAGGGGTTAGGTAACTCATTAATCAATTGGTTAGTGAAAACCAATTTAACTGCAACACGTCTAAGTTTAACTTAAGTGCTATAATTTGACTTGCTCTATCTGACTTCCTTTACTAAGTCATCTACATAAAACATATGTAGAGGTAATCCATTCAACAATTTAAGTGCTATAATTTGTAGTGATTGACATCAAAAGCGTTACGTTATATACTTGGTAGTGATTCACAATTGGATAAATAATGAGTTAAGATTCAATGATTTGCGGGTCCAGTTTTGGATAGACATGTAGTGAAAGTGCGTGATTAAGGTGATTTACTTGTGGACTCAAACTCAGCTGAATTTGAAGTAAATCCATGGTGGAAAGTAAATTTGATACATACACGACACGTACGTACTTGTCCGATTGACTTTGCTAGTTGGGTCGAGTTTGATAATAGTGAGAAGTCTTTATCACATGATTTACGTACACCTTTTTCAATATGATTAGGGTTTACGATAATAGAAGTAGTTTTCGATGTTATCTTTATAGTTGTCAATAAATCTCATTCATACGGTGAGTACGATTTGTCGTAAATAACATAACATACTTTATAAATAACTTTATAATCTAGTGTGAATAGCTCAATCTTATAAATATCTATATATGTGACATGGTGAAAAATACTTTGTTATAATGTGAGTAACTCGGTCTTATAAATAACTCTACATGACATGATGAATAAAATAATACAGTATATATTTATAAAGGTTGTGATGTTATGCTATGTATGATGATATTTATAAGTATAGCACAATTGCACCATAAGAAGGCGTAACATTAGAACCAAAATCTATGATAATAAAATCGTTTAAGCTACATACGTTCAAAGTTAATAATTCTAGTTTATTGACTAGGTTTTATGACGATATTGTAGCAACTGATCTCTATAATGCAAGGTAGAGTGAGCGGATCACACGTTTAATATATAAGTGAACTTAAGTTTTAGAGATTTTCATATAAGGGTCTCTTTGGTTTTTAACAACGAAATAGAAAACGAATCTAACGTATATAAATGTCATTATATATCAAAAACAAAGTTTGAATCACCTCAACTTTTATACACAAATCACCGCATGCTCTCATACGACCGACACGTACTCTATATTTCTCTAACAAAGTGGTGTAATATATCATTCCCCTTCCCCTTTTCTAGTAACAAAATTATTTGAGTCTCAAATTAGGATAGTTTTCGAGTGATAATTAATACGGAGTATGATTTTAGACTGAAACCTATAATTTTAGTTTGACTCTTGTATACATCTTCATCAAAAAATCATAGCTATAATTTTAGACTGAAAGCTATAAGAATCAAATCATATCACATTTCATTTTCAATTATCACTCTAAAATTATTAGATTATCACTCTAAAGTTATACTCCATCCGTTTCAATAAAGATGTCATTTTAGACTTGTACACATTTATTAAGGACTTTTTTTACCTAATTTACCCCTATTTAATCATAAAAAAAGTAGCATAGGTATTTTTTTTTGGTCAGAACGAGAGGCCAAGCCTCATTTTATTAAGCTAAAACAGAAGTTAACAAAGGCACAATCAGAGGAGGAGGCTCCTCAAAAATCGAAAGCTGAACATTACAATTGAAAGCATAACTACCTAAGCAATCCACAACTTTATTAAGAGACCAGGGGATTGTTGGGACCGTCACTTCCCAAGGAAGCTCTTGGATCAAGGTACGACAGTGGACCACCATCGATAGATCGGGGTGGGTGCTTGGTGGCTGGCCGTTGAGAAGATCCGCCACCATCTGCGAGTCTGTTTCAATGATCACCTTGGGAATTCTCCTCTCCCATAGACACTACGAGGGCATGGACGACAGCAAAGAGCTCGGCCCGGAGAGCAGAACAGTGCCCAAGTTGAGGAGGAAGGTGAAAGGTGAAAGGATGCATACGAAAAAAGGGGAAAGTGGACATACAATAGTAGTATAGGAAAAAAGTGGGACAAAATGCTATAAAGTCATGTTTTATGAAAAATTCAAAGTGGGCTAAAACGACATCTTTATTGAAACGGAAGGAGTATATTTTTGAGTCATTTTCATTCTTAGAAACCCTTATTATGCTAGATTAATTGATGTGCATGAACAAACTACACGAGGTCACCGACTTAGCATGAGAATTGATGACTTGCTAGTTGCTACAAGGTACATGTTATTTCATTAACTACCAAATTGATCAGCTTAAATACCAAATTGCCATCAAGTTATACTAATCTTACGCGCGTGTAGTTCATATGAAAGGGCATTGGCATGTAAGTTAACTAACGGCTTAAGCTTGCTCTTCTTACTTTCCATCGTTTTGTTCAATACGAGTTGTTTCCATTCGTCGATGAATTTTGCAAACACATTTGTTGATTAATTAGTATGACGAATGCCATTTTACCTTCTTTCTTTCTTTTTTCCAATGAATGTTATGATTGGAAAGCGATAAACTTGACAATAATTTGCAAGTCTATCGGTTTAGGTAAAATGTCCCTTTCAGTTTGCAGTTCGATAACTACATCTGGTAAATGTTTTTACTGGTATCTTCATTCGTACTGTTTTCCATTTTTTTTTTCGACTAAATCCAAACTACATTTCAACATATGTTCTTTGTTTTTTATAAATACTACTCCGTATTCCAATTATTGCCCAAATTATTGCCCGTATCATGTACTGGACACGGTCGATAATAATTTTTTGATGTATTATTTAATTGATAAAACAATGCATAATAATATTATTAAAATTTAGATATTGATATCGTCTTTTTTTAATCCGCAAACATGATAATATTTTATTAATCCAAGATCGTGATTTAATGTTAAGAATAAACTAAATTGTTTTTATTTTATATAATATGACTTAAATAAAAAGAATAGATTAAATTCTATCATATTATTTCAAAATGTATTTAATTAATTAAAATAATCATATATGATTAGACCTGTCAATCGGGTCGGGTCGGGCGGGTTCGGGTCGGGTCGTTTCGGGTTCGGGTTGAGTTTGGGTTCGGGTCAATCGGGTTACGGGTCAAGCTGGGTCGGGTCGTTTCGGGTTTCGGGTCGGGTCGGGTCAAGAGTATCAATTTTTTGACTAAAATTTAAATAAAATATTATTTAAATAATAAAATAAAATAACAAAATATTATTTTTAAATATTTTAATAATAAAATTTATCATAATTTTATAAAATAAATTTTATATATTGTAATGTAATTAAAACCTTTGGGTGCACAATTACCCGTCAATCCGTCATTTCATTATAATAGAGTGTCTTCTAAAATAAGTTTACCGCCTTAAAGATTTCTTGACCCAGCGGGTTTGACCCTGACCCTAACCCTAAATTTTCGGGTTTATCGGGTTCGGGTTGAAACTGGGTTTCGGGTTCAAATTTTCGGGTTGAAACCCTAGAAATTTCCGGTCGGGTCGGGTCGGGTTTACGGGTCGGGTCAGCTTTTGACAGGTCTATATATGATACAATATGAAATCTCAAGTGAAATATTTTATCAATATTGATATTTTTATGATTAAATAGATTTTTATATGATGATAGAAATAAAAAATTAAGTTAATTATGACTTATTTAAATAAATCTTAGAAAAATGGACTTGTACCAGTAATAATATTTTTTGAAATATAGATCCTAAAAAACTATAATTAATTGAATAATAGCAGAGTTATAGGTCAATATATATTACAAATGAATACTATAGCACAAATTTAGTTTATATACATTTAAGATACTTTTAGATACCAGTAGCTTAAATTACAAAATTATGGGACAAAAAAAGATTAAAAAAAAATATGACGAATGTATATGATTATAAAAATACAATAAAAACAAAAATTCAAAGTGGCAAATAAGTTTAGCAAATTAAATTATAATTTTGATTTACAAAAAAAAAATGTCTAAACAAATAGTTGAAAAGGATAGAAATTAGGTGAAAAAGATAAAAATTAGAAAAAAACAAGACATATGATAGACAATTAAAAAAAAAGAATTTAAAGGCGGAATAAAAAATTATTTTAATAAAAAGAGGTGATCGATATTGTTCAACGAACTTAACACGTGTCATCTCAATAACTACTCCACTATATACTAATGTTTAGTTGTGATATTAACCTATGGATTATATAGATGAGTAATGTGATTCATCGTAAAATTAATACGTGTAGCTTTAATTATTATTTTAGTCCCTGTTTTATATATACTCCGTCCATGCTAGTTACTATAGTGACAAGGTGACGAGGTGACAAGGTAATTGTTATCCTAATTAATTTTTCATTTTTACAAAGGAATATTTAAAGGCGGAAAAGAAGCATATTGATATAGCTGTCGCTGGATTGGTGTTACTATAAGGTAACGAATTAAATAACATGAACACAAAAAGGAAATCGAGCTAAGATTACGAATATAATTTATTTTGTTGTGAATGAGCATCTCTCCTTTATATAATTCTATTTATTTAGTAGTTGAAAAGGTGGGTCGCAAATTGCACTAGATGTTCTAAGACAATCAAACATGACATATTAGGTATGATTCAACGTATAAAAACGCCCATCAAATTTGGTTATATATATCTTTAATCAGTTTTTTTTATTTGTGTATCCTAATGACACATCATAATTATAAACATTTTATTCTAGATACTGCCAATTTTACAAGGATTTTCAAGTACTTTTATGTGAGATTAAAGATCTATGATTAATAATAGTGTCACCGTGACATATATATGTATTTTCGATACATAGTTGTAGTTTAGAAGAACCTTCCAATATTATAATTTCATAATTCCGAAACTTAATAACTATTTTATCAAACTTAAATCTAAGGGCTTGTTTGGTTGATGAACAAAATTTGAGAAACTTTTAAAATTTCATAAAGTCTAACATAATTAAACATGAGCTATAGGCTTCATGCTACTGCAAAGTTAGTGGAAGATAAACGATCGTTGCTATTTTTTTTAAAAAGGTAAGAATTAGGAGATCTCTATAGAAATTAACCTAGAACATCATTTCGGATGAGAACAATAAGGTCCGAGTGATTCACTGATCGTCGTTATTTAAATCTCTAGTGTTATTGACCACATAGATCCGGTAATACAAATATAGGTTTGGTTAGTTATGAAAGTTTGATTTCGACCCCCACAAAAGGTACTATAAAAGTTTGATTTTACATATTACTAGCTTAACTTGTCGTGTCATGCACGACTATTTCACTTAAAAATATTAAAATAAAATTATAAATTTATATAGAAATTTTTATATAAGTTTTATTATATGAACATCTTTTTTTTCTTTTGAAAAGAGTGATATTGTTTTTTAAGTTCATATAACCCAATATATATATATACTGTATATTTTTATAAAACCTAATTATAAGAATATAAATTGATATTTTACTTATAGTTTTTATCATATATTAATAACGATTGTCATAAATGTAAAAAAATAATAATAAATGTCATCAACTGATAAATTGATAAAGTTTATAAAACTTTAATAGAAAATTTCGGAAACCACAAATTTACTTGTATTAAAGAAATAAGTTGAATCCAATATTTATAGATTTTTCTTAATTTGTTTGTGAAAGATTTGTCCTTGTAATGCTTTAAGGACTAATAATTGACAAAAGTTTTTTCTTATAAGTTGATAAGAAGATATTCAATAGGAAAATCCTATATAATGCGAATAATAAAAAAAATAGTTTTATAAATATATGAGGTAGATTCAAAATTAATGTGGTGGTTAAAAAACGACCACTTGTATGTTTGTGTTAGGAAAATAAGGGGCGTTTGTATAATTTGAGAAAAATTGTAGGATTATTTTTTAATAAGTAAAAATTATGAAAAAGATGTATGTTATCAAGATATAGATCGAAATTATTATCAAGATAGAAAAAAAAATCAAGAATAATGGGTAAAAAATATAGTAGATCATGTAACTATAGACAATAATTAACTTAAGCTTAAAAATGCTAAATTTATTAAAGTAAATCAAATAATAAAGTAAAAAAATAGTCTTTCTATCAAAATATAATTTAAAATTTTATCTTAAAAATTCTAAATTTAATTATGTAAATCAAATACAATTATTTCATAGTAATTATATTTCAAAAATTCAAGACATACATTATAGTCACGTTTTTCAATTAAGTGATATATTAAAAAAAAATCTTACCAAAATTTGAAAATTTGAATACATATTTTACATAAATAGATAATATAATTTTATCAAATTAATTGAAATACCACAAATAAAAACTACTCCCTCTGTCCCATAATGTTCTTCCCATCTCGTTTTTACCGTCCCAAAATGTTCTTCCCATCCTCCCCTACTTTCTATTTTTATCCACTACACTTTATCACTTTTTTACCTAATCAACTTACTTTTTCATCATATTCATTTCTCTTTCCTCCTATCATCATCCATTATATACCCAATACATCTTCATTTCTCTTTCCTCCTATCACCATCAACTTACTTTTTCATCATTTTCATTTATCTTTCCTCATATCACTATCAATTTTCCCCCCCTTAAAAAACGTGTGTACAGTGCAATGAGAACAACATATCGGGACGGAGGGAGTATTTTTTATTAAAAATAAGGTTAGTCCAAAATCAGTTTTAGAAAAGATAAGTGGCATATTAAAAAGATAGAATATCTTAACCAAAATTTGAAATAAAATCAAACGGGGCCAGAATCAACGTGGTGGCTCGAAAACGGTCGGCTTTTATAATATATATTTATATTGATTCTACAATACTAATTTAATTTGGCCAATAATTCATGCCCATTCACATCCTTTCACGAATTTAGCAACGATTCGATACATGGTACACCTATCTACTAAAACTTGTCCCACCCAACGGACAGCCCTCCTAACTAATTACTCCGTATAATAATCCGGCCTTCATTAGTTAGATTCATTCCACTAATCCTCCTCCTAAGTCCTAATTAATCCATACACATTAATAATAGTGGTGTTCATAAATATCCGATCCGTTCATTCCGATCAGTCGATCCGATCCACGAAAATCTGAGTCTAACGGAAGATTATCCGAATCCAGTCCTATCCGAGAAAATTAGTTGGTTAATCGACCGGATACAGAATTGAATTTCATCCCTAAAATCCGGCGAAACGTGATCCGATCCGATAAATTTTTATACTTTCTTAGCGTAATGTAATATTTTCGTGTTTGTCAAATGGTAAACCGGATATCCGTATCAAATATCCGATCCGATCCGACATAAACGGAGCTGATATCCGGATATATAAGGATCGGATACAGATCTCACTTTTGAGGAAAATTTCCGGTAATATCCGATCCGTTTAGCCCAAATGGATCGGATATCCCTCCATGAACGCCCCTAATTAATAACACTACGGTGCCAGCTGGACAAAGGAAGGTTCACGGGAAGCCGTTGGGAAGCGATGGGTAGTTGCAGACTTGTGCTACAGATGGTGGGACAGTTCCGTACAGGTAGCCGGTAATTTAATTATTCGGTGTACTAACAACTGACACGTGTCGGTTGTTCACACAGGCCGTTCCGCCCCCTCTTGTCGTTTTCTCCAGCTGGACGCTTTACTTGATCGGGGTTATTTTATTCCGCTTTTTACCATGTTTTCAACGCAGACAGATTATTCTATTCACCCAGGGGTGATTTTTTTACCATGTGGTGGGTGAAAGGTAAGATTCGGCGATCAGGATTTATGCTTTCCAGGCTGTACGTGTGCCCCCTTCTTGGTCAAACTTTTACGCCACCTACTTTATTGTTCTGCGCCCCAAAAATCCAATTAAATAAATTACTTTGTGTCATGAATTTCCGGAGAAAAAAGGGTAAAGTTAATCTAGATCTAAATCTGGAATAATTATAAGATCAATTTCTACTACACTGGGAGTATTCATCAATTAATTCAATCTGGCAGTAGTTTTGTTTTTTTTACTGTATTTTTGATGATAACTTCCCGTGTTTCCACAACTGAGAGTTTGATCGAGTACTCGACAGCGCAACAGTATGTGACAGAAAAATATTCTCACCTTTCGTTGGGTGAAAAACGTGGAGCTGTGAAGAAGTAAAAAACAAGAAAAGTATGATTGGATCCATCACGCGCCTGGAACAGGAAGTGAGGTCACGCGAAATGAATTAGAACTAATCCCTCCGTACTCCAAAGTTTTACCCTACCCCCTCTGTTTCACAAAACATGGTTTTTTAGACAATTTAGGTTGTTTCAAAATACATGATCATTTTATATTTTTTTCTTTTTCTTTCCAGATATGCCCCTTATGATAACCTCAATTATTGAAAAAGTAGAACATGTAAGTATGCTTTTTCTTTTTGATAAACAACATGCATGACTTTTACAAGGGTAATTTAGATAATATGAAAGTTCTTTAATATGCGTGAAGTTTCCAAAAAGCCATGTATTTTGAAACGGAGGGAGTATATTTTTAGCTGTCAAATAAATTTGTTCATCTTTCAAATATTTCATTTATAACATACTGTATTTTGTTTACATACTATTCCTATTCAATTTCGTATATTACTTTTGTTATTGAACTTTTACGTCAATTTTATCATTTTTTTCTATAAAATTATAAAATTATCCTCATCTAATTTTATATAATATCTCTATTATCTAACAATCTCATCGAATTTATCACTTTTTAATTTTCTACCTCTATAAAATTAGAAGCTTATTACTCCATCCATCTACTTCTAATTGTCCCTTTAGCCCTAAAGACTTGCCTACTTCTAATTGTTCTTTTAGACTATTTTCTCCATTAACTTCCAAATATAGCCCTCATTAATTTGTTAATTGAAGTATTAAAAATTATAAAGTTAATAATATGTGAGGATAATTAATTATAATAGTGATGATTTAATAAGGATATTTTTATAAAAATAAAATTATCTTAATAATTGTAAAAATAGCTAAAAAAGTACTCCCTTCGTTTCAAAATACATGACCATATGCCAACTTTTTCTTGTTTCATACTCCCTCCGTTTCACAATAAGTGTCGTTTTAACACTTAAAATTTGTTTCATAATATGTGTCGTTTTAGGTTTTCAAAGTGATTTATTAGGGGTAATAATGATAATTTTTATTGGAATGTGTATTTGTTGACTAAAGTTGTTCATTCATTGACCAGAAAAATGTAATGAGTGGTAAGATTAAGAAAAAGTTGTAAGTTTTAAAGTAAATGATTGCTTTTATTAAAATCTGTGTTAAGAGCTAAAACGACACTTATTATGAAACGGAGGGAGTAATACTTTACCATTTCACATTTTTCTCCATTTCTTTTCATCTATACCCCTAATAATTATCGTTATCATAATCATTACACTTTTTCATATTTCTCTAAAAAAATAATTAACTCTACATTTAATAGGGGTAATATAAGAATAACATTTTTTTTCTTAATATATGTGCAATGTCCAAATGGTCATATATTTTAAAATAGAAGAAATAATTAAAAATAGAGGGGAGTGTAACCTAAATTATCTAAGATTTAAAATTTTCAAATACTTACGAATCATTTTGTATGGACAAATTTTAGGGGACGGAAGAGTAACGGCCTGACAGAAATTGGGAAGCGGTCGCAATCGTGGAAAACGGAGCGTCGCAACTGCGTGAAGGAGAATAATTATTGTGACGGGCTCACAAAGGACGGTTCGAAACACTCCGAACCCGAAAACGACACTCCGAGATGCCGTTTTCTCGCGACCTGTCTCGTATCAGTTCAGTTACCCTTTGACACGCGTCCCCTTTCCAGCTGTATCCCAACACAACCCCCCAACCGCCTCCATTTTTCAAAAATATCTTTTTTTATTCCACCATTATTTTTAATTATTTAAACAAACAATCTCGCTCTCTCCTCTTCCTTATCCTGTTTCCGAGACCTGGAGCGAGCCTTCATCAAACCCTAGAGATCAACAATGGCGAGCGTTGACCGGATCAAGGGGCCATGGAGTCCGGAGGAGGACTCGGCGCTGACCGAGCTGGTCAACAAGCACGGCGCACGGAACTGGTCGCTGATCAGCAGATCGATCCCCGGCCGGTCGGGGAAGTCTTGCCGGCTGCGGTGGTGCAACCAGCTCTCGCCGGAGGTGGAGCACCGGCCGTTCACCGCCGACGAGGACGCCGCCATCATCGCCGCCCACGCGCGGTTCGGCAACAGGTGGGCAACGATCGCGCGCCTCCTCAACGGCCGGACCGACAACGCCGTCAAGAACCACTGGAACTCCACTCTCAAGAGAAAATCGTCGACCGCCGCCGCCGAACACGAGGACGACGACGAGGCTCAGCTTCAGCACCCGCCGCTCAAGAGAGCGGTGAGCGACGGCGCCGCTGACGTCATCGTCGTCCGGAACGGGGTCTCCGGACTCACCTTGAGCCCCGGGAGCCCGTCCGGATCTGACGTCAGCGACTCCGGAGGAGGATGTCTTTTCCGGCCGGTCCCGAGGCCTGGCGCGGTCTGGATGGAGACTGATTCGATTGAGCAGGCCAACACCGATCTGTGCCTTTCGCTTCCTGGATCGGAGTCCGGTAATTCGGAGCAGCCTAGCGCTCCGAATTCCGCTCCGATCCAGCTGCTTCCGGCTGTGCCGTCGTCTTCTGCTTGTACTATGGCGTTTCCGGCTCCGAGAGCTCCAAATCCGGTTGCAGAGGCGCATTTTAGTGCAGAGTTCTTGGCTGTGATGAAGGAGATGATAAAGAAGGAGGTGAGGAGTTACATGGAGGGACAGGAGAGCGGCGGAGTTGGAGTTTGTTCGCGAGTCGATGGCGGTGAAATGGCCGTCTAGGAGTTAGCCAGATCGGTTAGGAGTCGGATTGTGGCCTTGCTTACATGGGAATGACTGTCTAGGAGTTAGCAAGATCGGTTATGAGTTGTTGTTGTATAGAGAAAGGAAAGAATGGATAGGCTTAAACTTGCAAGGGCGGGAGAAAAGATGACACAGAAAAAACTGTGTTGTTAGATGAAGAAAGAAACTTGTTCATCTCTGTTTCATGTGTTAATCGTTCTGTACGTTTCGAGTTAAAAGTTGATGTTTTAGCTTGCACAATTCTTTCACCGAGTAGGGATAAAAATTAGTAGATGATCCCAATGTTCTAAAAAACACTAGGCGACTTCTAGGCGGAGACCGGCTGCCTAACGCCACCTAAACAGTTGCCTAGGCAGTCCGTCTGGACACCTAGACAACGTGGATTCGGACCACCTAACGTCTAGACGGGACCTAGGCCTAGTGCCTAGGCGGTCAAAACGGTTGCTTAGGCGGTCCGTCTGGACACCTATGCAAGACGGACAGGAACCGTCTAGCGTCTAGGCGGGGCCTAGAAGGGATTTTTAGAACATTGGATAATCGCGATCGTACGGATATTCAAATATCATTGCACAGGGAAGGCAAAGATCAATTATTTAATTCTTAACAATCGGTATGAATCACATTCTCATCATCTACAAATCTGCAATAGTAGATGAAGGTTGGACCATTATTACTTTATTACCGAGCTACAATGCTAATGGTGGGATTTGATTCTTTTTCTCAAATTGCACCAGAGGCCATTCTTGGTATGAATGGTGGCTCCGGTGACAAGCTCGACGGAGTCCGGGGAGCCTTTGAGCTCCACGTCGAACCTCTGTAGGAGCATCGTCAGTGCAACCGTCGATTCCATTAGCGCAAACTGGTCGCCGACACACTTCCTCGGCCCTCCACCAAACGGCAAGAACGCAAAGTCCGTTATGATCTGCAAATCACTCAAAATCTTTAAAGATTGACAAACCAAGACTAGTTATGTCTAGTTATGTTTAGATTGACAATCTTATGATAGGAGACCGACCTCATTTGGATATACGGCTCCGGGGCTCCGAGACGGATCCAAGCCCGCCCATCCTTCGTATCCTTCGATCTTCTTTGGCACTAGGAAGCGTTCGGGTTCGAATTCGTTGGGACGGTCCCAGAAATAAGGCGATCTGTGGAGATTATATACCTGCATTTCCGGTCATTGGACTTCAGTCTTGACATAGTATTATGCAAGTGTAATAAAGACAATTTATTGTTATTTCTTGTTGTGCTTACTGAGATAAACACATCAGTTCCTCTAGGAATTGAAAACCCATCTTGATGACCCTTGTATCCCCCTGGGAAAAAAAAAAAACAAAAAAAAACAGAAGTTTACATTATCTACAATTTTTATGACCCATTTGATATATCTCCCAAAAACTATCACTCATACCCATACTAGATATATACATCCCTCATCCCATACCTTGGTATCCATACTCGATATCTCATATTTTAATCGATACCAAACGACCCCTTAGATCCAAATCATTGGAAACAGCTTACCCGGTAAGAGATCTGATGCAAGAGAGCGCCTGATAAGCAATGGAGGTTGAGGGTACATACGAAGCGACTCTGCAATGATAAGCCTAATGTACCTGCACAAAAAGAAAAAAGAATTATACAAAAGAAACTCAATGAGACAGCTCTTCAGTTTTGATGCCAGAACAAATGATAAAGGATTTATTCAAATGTATTTGGTACATACTCTAATTTTTTCAAGGACTCCAACGTTACTCTTCCGTCGCCAAGCACTGCATCAATCTCGGCCTGAGCCTTTCTCATTTTAGCAGGATTCTGTTCAGGAAAAGTAATGACAAAATACATTGTTATGAAGCCTGTAGATCTATAGCTCGTTGGCGATTTAAGTTGATGATAAAAAAAACCGGGCATTTTCCGAACATACTTGAGCAAGCAGGAAAACTGCCCATGTAAGTACAGCGGCGGTTGTTTCATGCCCCGCGATAAGCATGGTCATCAAATCATCTCTTAGCTATAGAACACAAATGCTGAAAAATAATGTTAGAGATGACTCACAAAAGCATGTTTGATCAATCTCAATTTCAAGCCAGCCCACCATTGGGAACAAAAAATCCATTTTAGTGGAATGATACCTGACGATCATCGACATCAGCTCCCCGCATATCGACAAAAAAACGGAGTAGGCTCGCATCCTGCAAGCTCAAAAATAAAATTTATATGCTTGGCTTCATTCAGTGATCTAAGATACTTCTGATATGGAAAATGAAATATTTATGTCAACCTTGAGATTTGAGTAATCCCTTGCTTGAAGTTTCTCAACATCTGCTTCCTGTGATAACAAATGAAGAAAACAGACACACTTCATCACTCGATCCTCGCTTTGTGTCTTTAGAAGATCAAGTGGAGGGTTTTTGTATAATAGAAATAGGTCATCATCATCATCATCATCACAAGGAAGATAGATGCATGCCATGTGACTATTGCAAATGAGTATATTTACATTTCCATGTCATTCCCACTGAATTCTTACCTCTCGTGTCTCCTTTGCATTCTTGATGAGTCCGTCAAGACAATCATTGATGATCTTGAGGTCATTATGGAACTTCCTCTGCCTGGGCACTAACCACCTTGCTAGAGGAAACTTCCAGTATGGGATGTAGAAAGTTGATCGGTGCTCTGCCTCGAAAAGTGTTCCATAAACTGCCTGAAATGCATGTATGGAGATTCATGTAATCAGAATCCAAATGGACGCTTCATCAATATTGGACAATGAAGCATATGAGCACTATAATGCAATATAATGAAATTATGGTCCACTTGGCTAATGCAATATAATGCATTATACAGTATTGCACTATCCAAATGGACCCTTATTGTATTGGCAAGCCACTAGAAAATTCAAATGGTCAAATATATCACGTAAGAAGCACATACATGATATTTTGGTTCACATGGAGAAAAATGAAAACTTTTCCATTTACTTCATACCTTAATAACAGGAGATTCTTTTGTAATTGAACCAAAGTCATAATTGAAGACACCGAGTCCGATAATATCAAGTGCCAAATTAGAGAATTCTGATTCGAGATCCAATTCTAGTGTCTTTGAATCAGTTGGACTTTCTTCCAAAAGTTTCTCAAATTTCAGCATCGCTCTCTCAGAACAATCGGTAAACATCTTGTTCATTGCTTCCAGGTACAAGGTGTGGAATCCAGGAGCAATAACTGAAATGCCAGAAGTTGCAGGTTTTAATTCATAAAGCCAAAAGAAGGAAATAACATGATCAATTCAATGCACAAATGTTATACAATTCTCCAAAGCTAAAAAAACAATCAAGTTTATGCCACCTCTTATCTCATTTCCATGTCACTACCTCACTGACATACCAGATTTGTTCAAATTACTTATAGTATGTGAAACAAAGCATTGGTTCTAAGTTATATCATACACCGGAATCATGAAATTGAACCAATACTATGGCATAAAGACTAATGCACATAATATACTAATAGGATTTGAGGACATTTGGCATCAATGGATTCATGAGCTTCTTTCGAAAACCAAAAGGTACACTTATACTTCAGCTAGTAGATCACAAAAAAATCCTTACCTCTCCTCCTCTGCTTCCATGTATCAAGGTCAGCGGGTATAAGTCCCTTCCCCATGATCGGTTCCAAGATATCAGCAAGAACTCCCTAGTTGTGAACCACATAACACAAACCTTTTCAGATTTTTTTTCATAGTAAGATGAACACCAAATATATAGTGAATGAGACTTGGATATACCTTGTCATAAGAAAATGCATTTTCTCTAAGGATATGTTTCGCCACAATAGGGTCCGACACAACAACAAACGCTTTAGGGCCAAAAGCGAGCTTGTAAACTGCTCCGTGCTGCAAATTTTAATAATGATATGTTCAGCTCAACAATGAAATCCAAGTAAACCAAAAGACTACACTACTAAATTCCATCACTCAGAAAGCCCTCATCCTAAACACTCTTCAGCTAGAACACACAAGTGACACAACTAGTCACTAGCTATCAACTAAAATGGCTCTAAGACCATGGTGAATTCTGCGATATTCACATATTCAAATACCATGACCACCAAATACAATCAAATAACCAATCCCCTGACCCACTCAACTTATTAGAACAATCTCACACTCAAAAACACTGAACAAAGGCACATGGTGAATTCTATCACTAGTCACTAGCCATCGACTAAAATGGCTCTAAGACCATGGTGAACCAAAAGACCACACTACCAAATTCTATCACTCAGAAAGGCCTCATCCTACAACTAGTCACTAGCCATCGACTAAAATAGCTCTAAGACCATGGTGAACCAAAAGACTACACTACCAATTTCTATCACTCATAAAGCCCTCATCCTATATTCTTCATCTAGTACACACAACTAGTCACTAGCCATCAACTAAAATGGCTCTAAGACCACGGTGAATTCTGCAATATTCACATATTCAAACACCATGACCACCAAATGCAACCAAACAACCAATCTTCTAAGTATGTTACCCGGAAACTCCAACCGGGTGGCGTTTCCTGTTTCCGATGGATACACATAAACTTAGAAACTCAAACCCCGAAACTCGTTTTTACACTGAAAACATAAAATTCATGTGTTTCCCCGTTTCTGTTTCGTTTCCCTTTCCCATTCTCGTTCTCGTTTCCGTTTCCGTTTAACATAATCTGACACACCCAGCTTATTAGAACAATCTCACACTCAAAAGCATTGAACAAAGGCACATTGCATTCACAGAAAGACCAAATTTAAGAAGAAGAGAGAGTACCTCCAAGAACCAATCATACAAAGAGAGGAAGAGCGGCTTCCCAAAGAGGTCAGAGACAGCCCCTTCAGCAGTAGGCATAGACCCAAGACTCCCTCCACTCAACAAGCTTGTCAACAGATTGCTAGCATTATCCAACACACTCATTTTCTGCTTTCCCTTGCCTTCCCCACCTGATTGGCACCTGCAATTGATTTCTCAACAAACATCACAACCCCATTTCACAAATCACAGCCAAATGAGCTAGGGCAGGATCAGTACACAATACGACGCCGTATAGGGCTGGAAACCCGAGGGCACAACTGATAACAACACTTGGGAGAGACATCGGCATAGGAGGCACCAGAGAACAACGCCGATGTGGTGGAAACCGCCATGGCTATGGCCAAGAAACCAAAGACTGAATCTTTGGCTTGGTTTTCAGTGGATATGGAGATTTCCTGAAGTGGGTCGCTCTGATTATGCGATTCTTGGAAGTTAAATCAGTGAGGGTTTTAGATGGGGAGTTTGGGGAAAATGGGTACGCGCCCAAATTGGGGTTACAAGACGGAAGGTTGAGGATTGGGGAGGGATTTGGTAATGGGTAGGTGCCCACAGAAATGAGAAATGGGTGAGTGGATAACATGTGGGGGGATTCACAAAAAGAGTGCCTACAATGGAGTTCACCGGCCAAGTTAATCTGTTGGTGGGAATTCATGAATGGAGTCACTAGTCAGTAGTCACTACTACCACTCACCTGAACAACGTCAATATTCCTAAATTCAGTCTAGTGCGTAAGTTTCAATTCATTGTTTATACAAAAAGTGAATTTTTTTTTGAGAGCAAAAAGTGATTTTGTTGTTGTTTGATCAAAACAATTTTTTCACATAAAAGGTTTTTTTATATATACACATTTCATCTCTATTTTTTGGGTTATCCAATAAAAAAAAAAATCATCCAAACTCATGCTTTTACCCTAAAAAAGAACAAGCCCTAAAAAGACGTAATTTTACTTTAAACTATAGTATATGATATACAATGTATATTTGTAAAAGTACGTTCATGCTTTTTTTTTTGTGTGTGTATTTGTCTATTACTATACGAAAGGAAATCGGTTTATATGATCGAGTACATGTACATGTTAACATGTGAAACCGGCAATCGGAAAAATGAGCACAATATGAAGATCAACCATAACTGTTGATGACACTTCTAGAAGTTTAAGGTTTTTTTGATAAACTAAATCATTGAATTTTGTTGCCACGTTAGCTAACAATAATTCCATCCAGTTATTATTGTCAATTTCTTACAACGGTTTATAGTTTATATCTCTAGGACGTAAACAGTAAAAGCAAATGTAACTTTATCTCATGCTTTACATAATCGTGACAAATTGAGCTTTGAAGGACTCAAGTCCGACTCCGTTATCTCCAGGGCCGGCTCAAACATTTCGGAGGCCCTAGGGCGAACTAAAAAACGGGGCCTCTTAACATTACAGTATAAAAATTTTGAATATCGACCGATCGACCGAACCTCGAAGGACTGGAAGAGCCAAGGTAAGAGTGGTGTTGGTGCTGCAATGGATTTGAATCCCGCCCATCCAAATTGGGGCTTCTCTTGTATTGTAGTCCGTAATATATTACTCCTTCATTCTTCCTCTGATCTCTCTCTCTATGTCTTTCGTGAATTTGTGAAACTTGTGTGTGTGTGCCTGGATTTGCAGAACAAAGGCCACGTAGGTACAGGTAGTAGTCTATGCTGATCGAATGAGGGCTTTTCGTATGTTTTTTTCAGTTGAGAGATGGATTTTGCGAGCAAGATACAGTCCAATCACATGAACCAAATGAAGAGAGGTTCATTCTTCATTCTGAAACTACCTGGGTAAGAGATGACTAACTGGTAGGCTAGGGTCTAGCAACTGATTGACAGATTCTTGTGTTCCTTTTTCGGATATATGCTATGAGACACTAAGTTGGATTACACGTGGACTTCTAAAGGCATTCTCAATCAAATATTGGGCCTTTTCTTTGCTAATGGGCCTATTTATATGGGCTTTTTTTTTACATCAGCCTTTTTTAATACTAATGGGCCTATTTTTACTGGTACTAATATTCTATACGGGGCCTCTATATGTCGGGGGCCCATGGCGACCGCCCTACCCGGACTACCCAATTAGCCGGGCCTGGTTATCTCGAGAAGTTGGTCTAGTTGAACAAGGCAGAATATCGGTCTGACAAATCACAGGTTCGATCTCCCACTAATTTTCTTGAAGTGAGACATATATAAATCCCCTTATAAGAGCTATCTGATTTAGGATTGAAAAAAGTTCAACTATGTCATCAAATTCAAATTATCATTACCCGCTCATTCTGTTTGCTCACGAGACAAGTTCAAGAACAATCGGTTTATCTGTAATTCCCAACTGAAACTTAGCTACATAATTTGAGAGGGACCACACAAAATGCATACGTTTCCTTAAAACTATATATTATATACAATATTTATACTCAAGCTCGTTCATAAATGCATGGTATGACATGTTTATGAGTCATGATTGTATAATCGAGCTTACTCATAGACAAACATGGTTATTTTTTTTTTTTGCGTTTAGGCTCGGGTTGTATATCTTTCGAGGCTAAAGTCATGTTCAAGTTCAGCTCGTTTACACATCAATTCAATCATCGACTGGACATGACTAAGCCGAAGACTGGGTTGGTCGTAGAGCCTCGTTTAAATTATAATCCCAATCTCATGTTTTTTCTGATAAGGTAATAATTAGGGGTCTCATTTACGAGAAACGACCTAGAGCCTTCTTTCGGATGAGACCGATAAGTTCTTGGTGATTAGCAATGTGATCAATAGGGAGGTCGTGACACGGTTTTTTTTATTTTGGCAGCTACAACATTAAGAGTCTTATTTACGTGTTTGATCCCAACTTAATCAAACCCTTGGAGGAAAGTGTAGATGTCCGTGATATGGCACAATTATCTTTAATTAGTATTTCTTATATATATTGTAATTTTATAAACTAGAGTACGTTTATCTCTCTTCTCGGATTTTTTTTGCGGTTCTTTCTCGGCACTCTTTTTTTGAACCGTTAGGTTAGACTTTAGGGATTGTATAAATACTATTGTAGTATTCGTTTAACCGGCATAATAAGAAAATATTCTTTTTACCTAATTCTCTAGTTCTCTCTGAAACACGTCACCACTCTGTTCATCGAGTCATTTCCCACCTTGGGATTGATTTAGCCCCTTTACCAACAAGGGCAGCGATACGAATCCAAACCAAGTCCTTATCAATCCGAGATCAGTAAGTCAATTTGCTAACGACACTTCCGGACCCTCGTAGAATCTCATGATTTATATTTCCGTAACATTTCTTGGAATTAAGTTTTCGAAAATTAAACATTAAACCAAATAAGGGGTGAGACGTTTCTAACTTTTGATTGCGTGTCAAAATGGGATCCCGAATGTGAGAAAGCCATCGGATCCAAGCTGGGCCACTAAATGGGTCAAACCCACCAGCTTTATAGGGCCAATCCAGTAATTTGGGTTGTATGGTTTCGTTGAATATATTATTTTTTTTTGGTTGAAAGTTGAATATATTATTTATCCATATTTGGTTGAAATATTTATATTTCCATATAATATAATTCATCCTTAATGTAGAGCGATACATTAGTTTGTCTCTCACTCTCACTATTCTATTTGAAGTAGTCCCATGATGACATTGATGAGCAGCCTCTTTTACGAGCAAACACATGCAAAAGTTTTGATTTTCAAATGGGGAATTAACTCATTTTAATTAAGAGTAACTTTGCTTCTTATTCTTTTCCTCTCACAAAATTGGTTATAGTGGAAAATTAATATAATATTGTTCAATTACAATTTTTCCTACCCAATGAATATTATGTATCCATATATTAAGGATGAATTTTCATAAACACGTAGCCGTGACTTTTGGTAAAAATAATCTTTAAAGAACTCTAAGATGAGACAAAAAGGAGTAAAGTGAAAAGCCATTCTAATTAATTAATTTATAACAAACCTAATATGTTCTTAGTCAAAGAAAGGAATCATTATTCTTGAATCTTGATACTTCCTTTGCCAAGAAGAAATTTATAACATATTTCCTAATATGCCAAATTATATTATTCAATTGTTTTAAATTGATATGTGAATTATTATTATTCTTGAATAGTTGGCATGACCACTCGCACAATGTACGGATTTTATTAAATATAAATAATATTTTATAAAGATAAGCTAATTCGAGTTTTTCTAAAATTAAATCTATATGTCTTTAAACTACCCTTCATTGGTACATGCATGTATAATTTGAAATCAAATATAATTGATTAATTTAATATCTTATTTGCATATTTATAATATATAGCTAAATATTTGTCAAAAATACAAAGTAAATGATAAATGTATTATTTCTCTTTAAATTTTATAAATATGCATGTTAGTATTTTAATAATAAAAGAAATGCGAACATGAAGTAGATGATTAGATAAAGATATATAATGTATTTTATTATAAAATAAATAAGGATTTGGAATTGTTAAAACATATTTAATCTAATATAAAGTGAGGTCAGAATTAATATGGATATTCGAAAATGGACGACTTTCATATATACTATAGATATAACTTATAGTATTGTTTTAAGTGTTAAATAAATGAATGATCATATATGTTAGGCTTTGTTCACTTTCAAGTTAAATAATTATTTCTCTTAATAAAAACATTTTACTTTTTTCTAACATACATATCACATTTCTATTTTTACGTTTTTGATGACAATTTTTTCACTAAAAAAAAAAACTTTTAACAACAAAAGTGGAACAAGGGCACAAGGCCCTAGATTACACGATTACAATTTACACATCACTGTGTTTATAAACACTCATACAAACAGGTTATGCATACTCGACTAAAATGATAGTGCACATTCAGTTATATACTATCTATACTAGCTCATTGGTAAAATTTTGAACACCAACTACAAGATGTCAGATTTTAAACATTCAAACAAAAAAAATGTTTTTTCAAGCTCAGTCATGTCCTAGTTTCTCCGTATCATCAATTAAATTTGTAATTTGGTCTATTAAGTTTTTCAAACCCGACGTAGGTGGTCATGAGTTGATCGAGTTATGGGTATGTAGAACACTTCTACCACCCGATCGACTCGTGAATAAAAATAGATCACCCGACCCATTCATCGCCCGCGAAACCCTTCACGTACCCATATCCAACCCACTAGTTAGTTATGGACGAGTTGGGTGATTCATCATCCACGAATTCTAAAATTATAAAAAAAAATTATAAATTTCAAAATTAATTAAAAAAATAATTAGTGCAATTATTATGCTTACTTAAAGTAATATCTCAATGTTTCGATCAAGAAATAATAAAAACCAACGTTAACTACATAAGTTTTGAGGTACCAAAATCAACGCAAACATAAATTAATAAAAAGTTGTTCACATTCCACTACATTCCAATCACCGTCAATGAACAAAAAGTGATATACAGATCTAAGGGTGGTAAACAGGTGGTGGGTTATAGGTCGAGTGAAACGGGTATGACATTTCATCCATATTCAACCCGTTAACCATTTCACTCATCACCCAACTCACTCGCCGCGCACTTTTTTATGTTTGTTCACCCGTATAATTGGGTCGGGTGAATCGAGTGGGTTGCCCACCCACGGATAATATCCGACCCTATTCTAACTTATTTCTCAAGAATCGTTCAACTACGTAGACTACTTGCTAATAAGCCATGCATAGGACAAATTACAACTACATTATTCAATCAACCAAAACTTAAGTCCCGTAAACATCGCCATTTCCACCGACATGCAATTGATCGGATATGACATATTCCACACATATAGCTGGGTATTTATTTTTCAACCTTGTAGAATGGTTCAAGAGTGTAATAATTATAGATTCTTACTTCTTAGACCATAATGTAATATCATGAAGCATGCATGCTTTCATACGCAATGCATTAATATTCGGACTTAATATTATCAAGCATGTTTTTATACCCAATGCATGGATACTGAGACTTAATGGGATGGAGTTATATTTAAAATAACACCCTTGTACATCCAAGAGGACTAGATTCGGTTAGCGTTTTTCTTCTTCGGTTCTCTGTTACCTGTTCAGCCGAACAGAGCCTAAACCAGTTTAATTAATGGATTAACGGGTCAATCGCTAATATTTGATTTATAATAAGAAAAAAGATGTTCGGATAATTAAGTGTAAAGATGTTGTCGACTTGTTAATATTTTAGTGCGAATTTGGTTAAAGTTAGAAATATACTGATTTGGACTGATCAAAGGATACAACACCTCAATTACTTAACTTGTTTGAGGCATCAATGTAAGTACTAGTTGAGGGGTATATCATGACGTCTCGGATTTGAGACTACAAGACGGTAGTTTACCCTCATCTTTTTGGAGCTAATTAGTAACAAGTTTTTACATGTCGTGGATACTTAATCGCCGAATTAGACGAACCACGACTATTCTTACCATGTGCTATTTCCCGATAAAAAAAAACATGTAGTCGCCAGTGACGTGGTAATACGAATACGATGACGTCATCAAGGCAACTAAGTTGTTTCCGGGAACCAACCAGCCCCCTCTTTCTCCACCCTCAAACTTGGACTTTTCCAGAAAGCCAGCCCAAAACCAAGCCCAACACTGTGGCCACTCTTCCACGTGACACGTCACGTGTCTCCTTGTCCTCCCTCAACAAATTACATGTTCCTATTTTTGGACTCCTTAAAATCCATTCAAACTTAGATTACATCAGTCACTTTCAAGCTTACCTAATATTATTGACTTTTTCAACTTTCCCACCACCACACCATCAAAAATCCTTCCCTTTTCCACCTCCTTAAATACCATTCTCATTGCACCCTAATTTTACCCTCTTTTGCATTGCTCCACCATGAGCTCCTCTACTAGCCCTACCGATTGGTTCCACCACTTTTACAACCAAGCTGCCGCCGCCGCCTCCACCGCCACACTCTTTGATCAATCCTCGGACTCCACAGTCGTCTCCACCCTCGCCACCACAAGCACTAATACTATCACTACTACTAGTGCCGGTGGTGGGGCTGGTGTTGGTTCTGGTTCTGGTGCTACTACGAACTTAACCCATAATTACTCATTAGGTCAAATGGGTCAGACTGGGTTGGATCATTTTTTGAGTGCTCTCAGCCCGAGCAGCACTACAGTTTCGGGTCGCTCGGGCCAAGAGGGCCGGGTATCACGCCCGGCCCGTAGGAGGTCAAGGGCGTCTCGAAAGAACCCCACCACGCTCCTCAACACCGACACCACCAACTTCCGCGCCATGGTCCAACGATACACCGGCGGCGGTGCCAACATAGCGTATCCGTCGTCCCTAGAGTCCGCCTCCCTAGGCGGAGGCGGATTCCACCAAGGGCAAATTGGTAATTTTAGCCACCTACAACACGGGTCAACGACCGCCGGAGTTGACTTCCGGACAAGCCAGCTCCACCAGCAGCTGCTCATGCAACAACATGGGTTCGTATCGACGGCGAATACGAGCGCCACCTCAGGATTAGGCCACGTGGACCCTCGAGCGACGCTCGATCATGGCTCTAATTCTGATCAGCTTTACTCTTCATCCTCCATGGGTGATGAGAACAAGAGAGGTGGCTTCATGTTTTGAAAAACAAACACCTTGGTGGGGTTTGATGGGAATTAGGTCACTGACTTTTCGTATTGGTCTAGAAATTTGTTGACCAGCATTTTGCACATAGTTTTGTTCATTTTCCTTCTTTTTTTAATATATTCGCTTGATTTTCATTTTATTTCGATATATGTCTGCCCCCTTTTTTGTTCGATCACCTCGTGCAAATTAAAGGAGGCATATGAATAGAAGTTGAAAGTTCAAAACACGTGCAAGATGGCCTGATAGAATGATGTTGACTTTTGAATTGAGAATTACGTTACGTTTACGTGTAGAATGGCCTTAAAATGGTGGATACATAAAAGCTAATTAGGTTATCAAAAGCTCACTTTTCTAGTTCCTATGTGTGTATCGTATTTGTGAGACGTGTGACTATATATATGGAGGAGCGTTTGGTCGCCACTTTAATAACAATACAAAACATCAAATTTCATCCATGATTGCTTTTACTCCCTTGTTGAATGTTCTTTTCTCCCTCCCCATAAAATACGTTAATTGGATGAGACATAATTTATAGTTTATTTTTCGACGAAAAAAGAATTTATAGTTTATTTATTTCAATCTTCTAAATGTTGAACCTTATGAAAATCATAGCATATGATTAACTATACTAATTTAGAGTTAATTGAATTATGTTATGAAATATTATAATTAAAAATATAATTTACATGAAATAAAATGTTAAAAAGCCTATCCATCTAAATATAGTTATTTAATCAGAGGCCATATAAATTTTGTAAGTAAGAATTTCATATCCGTCTTAATTTTATAGTGCAAGTATGTTTTCATTATATTTTCGTAGCCTAAACATACTTATTATTAATTTTTTCATATCCAAATTAATATACTTTTGTTTGCATTTGAAAATATTGTAAATAATCGACAATGATTTTTTTATATTTCGTATGTATTCTATATATAACATAATTATCTTTAAGAAAATATTACATATTAATATAGTCTTGTAAGATCCTCTCCTCTCCTTCCTTGAGTCAAACATTGCGGATCTTGCAAGATGATGTAAATCTATTGAAGGACGAGAACCCTGAACGATTCCACATACACATGGGATATAAGGACCCTTTTCAACACGAGCAATGACAAGAATGATGTTCTTGATCGACGTTTGGATGGCGAGAGCATAGGGGAAAGTTGACGATTTTGTGGTGGTGTGGTCGCCGATGACCTTGCTCGTGACTGTTAGCCGTTTAGGGTGAACCACGAGGAGAAATTCTCTAGAGATCGAAAACTCGATTTTAGGTTAGAATTACTTTTTCATGAATCACCACATCGACAATGCAGGCATTACATTGTACAAAAATAATACATGCAGTAGAACCTCCATAAAATAATACTCGATAAACTAATAAACTCGGTAAATTAATATTTTTCTCCGGTCCCGACTTGGGCTAGTGTAAAATTTGACGATTTTCAATAAAATAATAAGATAATAAATTTTCAAAAAACCCCTATAGAAGTATAAGGTCCCAATAAAATCATAAATTAATAATTACTATATAAGGAATGTACAATAGTACCAATCATCCAAAATTTGGTCAGAAATTGTCCATATTTTATTTTTAGTAAATATGTTAATAGTTTGGCTATACTTTTATGATTTTTGTAGTTGGTATAATTTTTGTTCAATGACAATATTTGATATTGTTTTAATTGAAAATATTTCTATCGCTAAAATCTTTATAAATTAATAAATATTAATTTATCGATGAATTAATATCTCAATAAAATAATAAAATACTTCAGTCCCGACCCATTTAATTTATAGAGGCTTAACTGTATATAAATTGTATAGAATAATATTTGCAATATTTTTACTATCACTCCTTTTGAATTTACAATATTTTCTTATTACTCTTTTGATTATTCTTTAATTTCTTTTCGTAAAAACACACACCTCTAACATGTATAGAGAAATGAAAGACGAAAACAAAAGGAGAGAATTTAAAACGGGTCAAAATTCAAAAATACTTTCATGACATGAATTTAAGAAGCTAAGGGCACGTGATAAGATAATCTTAGAAAAGTAACAACTCCGGCTGCCAACATTCGACCTAATTAATGAACATCTTACAACGTTCCATTATCAACCCGAATCTTTTCAAGTCTTTGACAATTCTTATGATCGAGACACAATAATAAATTTACACCCCTTAACCGCAAGCCGATTGCAAAACTCCAATTGGTTTTCTCCTACTTACAAACATCACGAACACAAGATTAAGTTAGACTTTATAGATGATTTCAGAAAACCGCCCATAAAATATAAACTAATGTATAAAATCATGCTTGAGAATTGAAATTGCACAAAACAATCCACCGGTCAACACCGATCAATGTCAGTCAACATTCAACAGTCGATCAATACCGGTTAACTGTTGATCAACACGGTTAACGGTCGATCAACTTATGTAGAGAGAATGTGGTGGGGTTTTACTATGTACCCAAATTTTATACATTTGATTGCCTACAGGCTATAGCTAATTAGAGAATTAGGGTGTCCATTTCTTACTATATACTTAAATCTTTTTCTTTTGTTTTTTAATATCTTATAGGTTATATTATAAACCGAGTACGTCGCATAAACATTTATCATTGCACCCAAATCTCTCTAGTAGTGATAAACTAAGCCATGCACCGATCCACAGCTACAACCGGGCCATTTTATTAACACAAAATTAATTTTCTAGTACGCACCACTACATACAAATTGCTAGCATAAGCTCTAACAACCCTCCTTTGCATAATCAGTCCAATTTGAGATACATTTCTAGCTACTTCAAGGGAGATTTTCAAACATAACCTTAATAAACCGACCAAAAGACTCATAAGAAGACCCATTCTCTTCAAGTGCCTTCCTTGCCATATCATGCACCTCTTTCACCTTCTTCCTCACCTCTATCTCCTTCATTGCCATATTAATCCCCTTCCCAACCTCCTCCGCCTTCACCACCATACTAATCCGAAATCCTGACGATAATCAATCCTTATCTCCGTCGCGAGGCCCAATTCCTTGACTAGCAAAAACGCGTTGAACTGTTGCTCCGCGTCAATAGGCCAAGCCGTGATTGGGACCCCATACCAAAAGCTCTCCAGTATCGAGTTCCACCCACAATGAGACACGAACGCACCAACCGCCTCGTGGGCCAGCACCATTGCCTGCGGGGCCCACCCTATTACCCTCCCTTGCTCGACCGTTCGCTCTAAGAATCCCTCTGGCAACACCTTACTCGGATCATCTAATTCCAAAGAAAACCCTGTCTTATCGAGTCGTTTCCGGAGGGACCATAGAAAGCGCTGGCCACTCTGCTCGAGCCCGATGGCGATCTCTTTGATTTGCGTGTCGTTGAAGCTTCCTCTGCTTCCGAAGCAGAGGAAGACCACTGAATGAGGTGGTTGGTCGTCCAACCACCTCATGAGTGGATCTTTTCCAGAGGACTGATCATGGTCGTCTTCTCCCTGTAAGCTAAGGATGGGCCCCACCGGGTAGACCGGTGGGATTTCGATTTCACTGTCTTGTGAAATCGAGCCAATGAACTCCCGTTCGAGTTCCGTGAACGTATTTACCAAAATACCCTTGGTTTCGCGGAACTTCTCGATATGGAACCGCAAGAAAGTAGACCACTCCTCGTCTTTCGACAAGAAGACCTCCGGCCAGACCTTCACGGGCACCGGATTCCGGAACCCGGGAACCTCCAACGCCGTATCAGGACTCCCAACGACGTCGTATTCCCGAGCCACATCGAGCCCTAATCCTTGGAGTTGGAACGTGAACCGAAGAAGGCCGGCACCGGAGGTGTAGAACACGTAAGACGGCAACCCTAGCTCGGTTGCCACGTCGATCATGGAGGTGCAAAACATGTCCACGACAAGCCCCACGACGGGCACGGAACCCGAGGAGGATCGAAGAGCCTCGACGGCGTCCTTGACTTGGGGTTGGAAGGCGTCTATGTGGGCCAAGAAGCCATGTCTTCTTGCGGAGTGGAGGGCAATTTGGGGAATGTCAATGAATCCGATGCCTAAGTTCAGAAGAGAGGAGTTGGATTTCAAAGAGAGGATGTAAGGCTCGAGCTTTTCGTCGAGGACGGGAGGCTTGATGAGGAGGACGGTGGCCGAGAGGCGACGCTCCCGGGCCACCAGGTGCCTGGCCAGCTCTATGGTGGAGACAAGGTGGCCCACCCCCGGAGATGGGATCAGAACTAAGTTTGCCGTTGGGTTTGAAATGGTCATGGTTGTTGTTGATCGAGGGTGATTTGGTCATGGAGATTATAATGCATGAATGAACAATTAAGAATGGTGGTGCCTAGAAAGATGTAGATGTGTAGTGCACGATCCTGACTTCATGGTTTTGCTAGTTTGCTCCATGTGTATAGTTTTTTGCATGTTGTTTTGTAACGTATAGAGTAGAGACCGAATACGTGGTAGCCATGCGAACATGTCCAAAAGAAAACTCAAATGAAATCTCATGCTCTATAACTATATAGTCTATACTCTTTATGGGCTTTGGCCTTTTCGACCAACAAAAAAACTATACTCCTTATACTCTTCTAAAATATGATTGACCCGGCCCATAGCCATGAACTTCCAAACTAAATAAATAAAAGGAAAATCCTGGTAACCTCGCAAAAATAGCGAGGAGCATCCTCGCATGTCTACGTGGATGGGCCCATCAGGCCTTCTCTTTCTTTTTTTTTTTCTTAATTGTTTTTCCTAGAACCTAAAAAGGAGGATTATTTTTTTAATGGTATTTTTAAACTTCATTCCCTGCCAAAACCAACGCAGAGCGATTTTTCGTCCGCCCTTCCCGTCGACCACCGCCATCCTCCAGCCAAGCCCCTGTCAAGGGCCGCCGCCGCCATCAGCCGAGCCCCCATCGACGGCCGCCGCCACCAGGAAGGCCCTCCTCGTCGACCGCCGCCAACATCACTAGGTATATGTTCTCCCTAAAGTAAAACCCTAAAGTGTTGCTTTCATGGCTCTTTGAACGATTTAGGGTTAAATTAAATCTAATACAACCCAAGTAATCAAATCACACTATGTCTAGCTATAAATTAGATTAATCAAAATGTTTAGGGTAAATTAGCATTATGATCTTGTTTTGTGGAACCGTAATACAACAGTGATGCTCCTTTCATTAAACAAATATGCTATCTCAGTGGTATTCTTCCTTTTTTTAAGTTAGTGGTTGATATTTTATAAGATGTGTATAATTGATTGACATTTTGTTTTGCTAATATGCTATAGTGTTGATATTTTATTGTTGAAATAGTTTGTAGGAATGGATGAGAGATCGTCAATTCAAATGACTCTAGTTCTGAAATTGATGGAGATGACGTCGTGAATGATAATGCACTTCAAAATGAAGTGATTGTTCTCGAGATTGGTATGAAATTCGAGAATGTTGAAAACATGTTTCGATGTTTTAAAAGGTATGCAAAGTACAAGGGGTTTGCAACAAGAAAAGAGAGAAGTAAAAAGAACGAAAAGGGGATCTTGAGGTCTGTGACATTTATATGCTGTAGAGGTGGAAAGTCTAAAAGTGCAAAACAACTTGCTGTGCTAGCTCATCCAACGTATGATACAGGGTGCATGGTGAAACTCACCTCAAGTATTGATCGAGATGGTTTATGGCGCATCAACAAGCTAATTCTTGAGCATAATCATGACTTGAGTCCTAATAAAGCCTGGTTGTTCAGATGTTATCGAGAAATTGATGGACATGTGAAAAAGCAATTAGAATTTGGGGATATTGCAGGGATCGGACCCAAAAAAAGTTACAACCAACTTGTAATTGAGGCGGGAGGACACGAGAATTGTACATTCACAGAACAGGATTGTCGAAACCACATTGAAACGGCAAGGAGGCTACGACTTGGGGAAGGAGATTCTATTGCAATTCAAAACTATTTCTTAAGGATGCAAGCACAGAATTCAAACTTCTTTTTTAGCATGGACTTGGATAAAGATGGTACATTGAAAAATGTATTTTGGGCAGATCCAAGAAGTAGAGAGGCCTGCAAAGAATTCGGTGATGTAGTTACATTTGATACAACATACTTGACTAATAAGTATGATATGCCTTTTGCGCCGTTTGTTGGGGTCAACCACCATGGGGAGTCTATTTTGCTTGGTTGTGGGTTAATTTGCAGTGAAACTATAGAGACTTTTGTGTGGTTATTTAGGACATGGCTTACTTGTATGTCAGATATTGCTCCTCAGGGAATTATTACTGATCAAGACCGAGCTATGCAAAACGCAATTGAGATTGTGTTTCCTACTACTAATCACAGGTGGTGTTTGTGGCATGTGATTGTTGGGACGCTATCAAGAACGCCTGCGTACTTGGTAGTGTGCCCACACAAACCGTCCCTTAGTTTTGACATGACAAACTCACTTTGATTTTAATAAAGTTGTCCAAGTGTTCAGGAACGCCCAATTAACAAAGGACAACAAGTGTGTGAACGTTCCCTAGGCTTAGGGACGCCAGCTAACAGGAAGTAAGGACGAGCAAGAGACTACTTGAGCAAGGACGGAGTCCCAAGCAAGTAGGAACGCAAGAAAGGAGTCCTTACTCACTAGCCGACAGGATGACATCACTCGACAATGTTTGATCATCCAGGGACACGTGGAGACCGATCCTGTAGCAGAGTCCAACACTACGTGGCGGACGATCCTGTAGCAGAGTTCATCAACACGTGGCGGCCGATCCTGTAGGGGAGTTCATCACACACAGCTGGATACAGGAAGCTTCCTAATCACCGCCATACTTGTGGAGGAAGATCCTGTAGCCACGTACCTCAAGGGCATGATCGTCAGAACGAGAATGACGCCCTTCCCAAGTCCTATAAATACCGCAAAGCATTTATTGTGACGCCAACGCTTTCAAGAATATTCAGAGAGAATCAAAGAGAAAGCGACTCACTCAAGAACACAAAGAACTGACGCAAGAACTCAAGAACAGTGCTAGAACTTGTGTTAGATTGAGTGAGAATTGTAACCAAATCACAAAAACTGTTTGTATCAAGAAAACCCAAAAAGAGAGAAAGAGAGTTCTGCGAAGTACTGCAGAACGTAGGAATAGAGTCCTTTGATAGATTGAACTCGCTTAAGTTGTAGGCTTAGAGGAGTCCTTTACTAGTGGACTTAGGGAAAAGCTAAGTGCCAGAGAACTGTAAAGACTCGCCAGTACAACTGTAAGGACGTTCAATATAAAGGAAAGAACTATTCAAAAATCCTCCAAGGAGGTAGAGGTTTACACTCAAGGACTACTTGGTCTTGAGTGGTTCCTCTATAATTCACTGCGTTCATTACTTACCTGTTTAGTACTTAATTTCCGCTGCATTTCTCAAGGACGCCCCTACTCCTCGTAGGGACGCCTAATCTAAGGACGCCTTTACCAAAGTAAAGGACGTCCCTCAGTACTAACGATCCAACAATTGGTATCAGAGCAGGCGCTCTAGATTCTTACTGAGTTGCAGGTAAAGATGGACATGGAACCTATTGGAATCTCTTTTGTGAAGCCTCCGCGTCTAACGGACGACAACTTCAACCGCTGGAAAATCAGATTTGAGAACTTCTGCAGAAGCACAAATTATCAATGCTGGAACGTTATCAGAAAAGGTGATCTCAAAGTTCCCGATGACAAGAAAGACAAAGAGGACGATTGGGGTCCTGATGAGTTCAAGCTGATGGAAACCAATGCAAAAGCTATTTGTTTTCTTCAAGCGTCCCTCTGCGAAAGGGATGCCACAAGAGTTAGTAATCTCCCCACAGCAAAACAACAGTGGGAAGCTCTTGAGAAATTTCATGTGGGAACTGTAGAAATGAAAGAGGACGTCCAGCTGAAGATCAAAAAGGAGTTCTATGCTTTTACTATGTTGCCAAATGAAACAGTAAATGACTATTCGTACCGTTTTGAAGGTCTTGTCACCAAAATGAAGAACTTGGGCATTCCAGAATCAGAAATCTCCATGAGGAATAGAGTTCAAGTAGTCATTGATGGGTTAACTGGAGTTTGAAACTTTGATAGGACGACTTTCAAAGAAAACACAGCCAACAAAACTCTAGATATGGAAGAGATCTATGGGAAGCTCAGGCAGTACGAAGAACGAAGAATCTCTGACATGGCTCAGCTAGGAAAGAATCCTCAAACTGATCTCGCTTTGGCGTCCACAACACTAGAGTACGCTGAGTACCTACGTGGCCAAAGAGATCTAGCTTTGATGATGCAAAACAAAGAAAAACTTGAGAACTTGCGTCCCAAAGAGAAAGAAAGAAAGCAAAAGGAAGAGATTGACTCAGATGAGGAACTCTCTCTTATTCACAAGGCTCTCAAGTACTATAACAAGAAGAACAAGCATAGTAGCAAGAGTAAGTCCTACAAAAAGGAGAGTCCAAGTACACAGAGGCTGAAATGAAGGAACTCACATGCTACAAATGCAACAAGAAAGGACATTTTGCCAAAAAGTGTACGGTGGGAACGTCCTCCAAGGACAAGAAGAAAGCTCTCATTGGAGCATGTACAGCTGCATGGGATGATCTCAGTTCAAGTGATGATGAACGTGACGATCAAGTTGCATACATGGCAGTGGAGGACGCCCCAACTGTTGAAGAGAACGCCTCCGACAATGAATAAGAGGTAACTCATGATTCCATGATGCGTTCTTTAGAAAAATGTTCAAAACCAAAGCTTCTTAAACTCATTGGTAAAATAATGGAGGAAAGTCTTGCTATGAAAAGAAGAATGGATGAACTTGAAGATGAAAACATTGCAGTTGAATGTGAAAATTGTAGTACAATGACTATTCAACTAGAGTCCTCATGTAATGAAACTAAGTCCCTAAAAGCTGAAATCATGTGTCTCAAACTTGAGAACGCTAAGCTTAGGGAAGAAGTAAAAGTGATGGGTAAGAGTCCCATAGTTGAAGAAGTGAGACCTATGGTTTTTGTCCTAGCTAAGAGATGTCTAGGTTATGAAGACGACACTAAGAACTCTCTTCCTAGTGACTTTGAGGCAAGCAAAACTTCTGAACTGGAACTTGAAAGAGAGAAAACTAAAAATCTTCTTGAAAGAATTAGAGTTCTAGAGAGTGGAGAACGAGGAAAAGAAGACTACTATACTAATTCCACAAGTCATAAAATTTATAAGAAAATTGCAAAAGGGGAAGGTTCAAAAGTTTGTGATCCCCAAAAGATGAAGCAAAACAAGATTCAGCGTCCCAATAAGAAGTACTACCTTGGTACTTATTATAGGACGTGTTGGTACTGTGGACAAGGAGATCACTTCAAATATGATTGCTTAAAACTCAAAGAAGATGTTGAAAATGGAAAAACTGCTAGGACCAACAACAAAAATGCAAAGTCCGTTCCTAAGGCTAATCCTAGGCGTTCTAGACGGTCTAGGAACTCTTTCCACAAGCATGCTATTTCAAATGATGTGAATATTAATGACTACATGCCAGAACCAGAGTTATACTTTTGTAACGAACCAGGTAAGGAACACCTTGCCTGGGTCGCCAAACACTAACCTTGTTATGACAGGTGGAAGTGAGGGGACGCCCATGGATCATTGATAGTGGCGCCTCAAATCACATGACAGGAAGCCAGATCCATCTCACTTCTATCCAAAGTAGTGCCACGGGAGGAATTGTCTCGTTTGGCAACAAGGGCAAAGGAAAGATCAAAGGAACGGGAACTGCCATTCTCAACCCGTCCATTAAAGCAACAAATGTCAGTCTTGTTGAAGGACTCGGCTTCAATCTTCTTAGCGTCTCTCAGATGTGTGATCAAGATGAAAATCTAGTCACATTTGACTCAAAGGAGTGCCTAGTCATCAACAAGAAGTCCAACAAAATTGTTCTCAAAGGCGTTCGCAAGAACAATATCTACATCTTCAATCAAGAGTTCAAGCCTAAATCAGAGTTGTGTCTGTCTGTTTCAAAGGAGGACGCTGATCTCTGGCATCGCCGACTTGGCCATGCTGGACCAAGCACAATCCTTAAGCTACACCAGCGAAATCTTGTGAAAGGACTTCCCCGAACTGATCCTGAGAAAGTTGAACAATGTGAAGCTTGTATTAAAGGGAAGCAAACAAGAACGTCCTTCAAATCCAAGAACGAAGTTAGTACAAAGAAGCCTTTGGAACTCCTCCATATGGATCTTTGTGGACCAATGAGGACGTTGAGCCACGGTGGAAAGAGGTACATTTACGTTCTTGTATATGATTTTTCTCGATTCACTTGGGTTCTTTTCTTGGTGTCCAAAGCAGATTGTTTCAATGCGTTCAAAGTCTTCATCAAACAAGTGGAAGTTGCTCTTGAGACGCCTCTCAAAGCCATAAGATCAGCCCATGGAACGGAGTTCCAAAATTCAGAGTTCCTGGCCTACTGTGATCAACATGGAGTCTCTCACAACTTCTCAGCTCTAAGAACTCCTCAACAAAATGGAGTTGTGGAAAGAAAGAATAGGACGCTAGAGGATATGGCAAGAACTATGCTCTTGGCAAATAGCGTTCCCAAGTACTTTTGGGCGGAAGCTATTGCCACAGCATGTTACATTATCAATCGTGCCATGATCCGTCCTCTGTTGAAGAAGACGTCCTATGAGCTGTTGAATGGAAAGAAACCTCGCATTGATTATCTCAGAGTCTTTGGTTGCAAATGTTTTGTTCACAACAATGATAAAGAAAAACTTGGAAAGTTTGATGCAAGGAGTGATGAAGCCATATTCCTTGGGTACTCCCTCACCAGCAAAGCATATAGAGTTTTCAACAAAAGGACTCTAAAGCTTGAGGAGAGTATTCACGTTGTTTTCAAAGAACGTTCATCTCACAAAGAAAAGTCAAGTAAGAAAGAACGCTCTTCTTCACAACAACAGGACGACTCTGAAGACGAAGCTGAAGATTGGTCCTCTGGAAAATACTATGTTCCTAAGGACGCTACGCCAAATCCTGATGAAGTCTCAGTGGACATTCCCAGTGTTGTTCAGGGAGTTCCATCTCGTAGTGAATCTCCAGTTCAACAGGATGTGGCTGAATCAAGTCAACAAGGTGAGCAAAGTCAAGGTGTGGACGCTCTCTCTGAGGGGGAACGCACTGAAGACGATGCTCAAAGTGATAGTGATAATTCTGATGGAGACATTGATCCAAGATTTACTCATTTGTTTCAAAGGGAGTTCCGCTTCTCCAGGGATCACCCAACTTCTCAAATTGTCTCAGATCCTTCTCAAGGCGTTCAAACAAGGTCAGCTGCAAGCAAGTCCCAGAGTGCAAATTTAGCCTTCTGTGCATTCAATGCCTTTGTCTCTATGGTGGAGCCAAAGAATATCAAAGAAGCACTCCAGGACGCTGACTGGATTCAAGCAATGCAAGAAGAACTCAATCAGTTTGAAAGGAACAAAGTTCGGACTCTCGTCCCACGTCCCAAAGGCAAAAATATCATAGGGACGCGATGGGTGTTCAGAAATAAGCTTGATGAAAGTGGACGCGTGTCAAGGAACAAGGCAAGACTGGTGGCTCAAGGATTCAAGCAAGAGGAAGGCATAGACTATGATGAGACCTTTGCTCCTGTTGCTAGAATTGAAGCCGTTCGTCTCCTTATTGCCTTCGCCGCTCACAAAGGATTCAAGTTATTTCAGATGGACGTCAAAACTGCCTTTCTCAATGGAAAGCTAAAGGATGAAGTGTACGTTGCTCAGCCGCCTGGCTTTGAGGACGCCTCTCACCCAGATCATGTGTACTACTTGGACAAAGCGCTATATGGACTCAAGCAAGCCCCTCGCGCATGGTACGACAGGTTTGCGTCCTTTCTTTTGTCTCATGGGTACACTAGAGGTTCAATTGATAAAACTTTGTTTATAAAGAAATTTCACAAGGACATTTTGATTGCCCAAGTCTATGTTGATGATATCACTAGTACAAATTGACATATTTACCACGGTTCCTGGAACATATAAGACCACGGGTCATACCCGTGGTAAATGTGGACGGGGTAAAATGGTTTACCACGGGTGTAATTTTACCACGGGTTTAATTTTAACACGGTTTACATGTCCGTAGTAAAATCCATAACCGTGGTAAAAATCACTTTTATTATGATTACTAGGCCCGTGATAATAGTGACTTAACCGGGGTAAAATTACATATACAAGACTGGATGAACCGTGTTGAATTTGAAGTGGAACCGTGGTAAATTGAATTCAACCGTGTTAAATGTTAATAGTAAACACACTTTATGAACCATGGTAAAACTGATTGATGTTAAATTAATTCAACCCGACCTGTTATGGTTACCAAACACAGCTTTAGGAAAATTCTAACAAATATAATCCATAAAGAGTTATATATATACATGTTCGACAATATTCAAACATCATAGCAAATCGATCTAATGTATTTTTCCTGAACAAAACTAAACTAAACTATAGTCTTATAAAAAGAACCTACATAACATTAGGGGAAATAATTTAACGAAATGTTTAATATGTTCCTAAGCAAGAATAATTTATCCCAAAAGCTATATAAACCTCTGCACAAATGTAATCCACTGATCTCGAACCCGGTCCAATTTGTCCTTTGAAAGTGATTTCGATCCAAGTTCTTCTGCATAACACTGCAATGATAGCATATATATATATGTTAGATTTTGATAAGAATTCCAAGCCATATGAAATGAACATGCATCAGTAAATCAACCCACAATCATGCACCCATTTCTTTCAAGTAATACCTTATCGGGAGTAGTGTGATGTATTTTTTTCACTATGTCTTGTATATAGTAAAGAACATAATATCCACAATCAGTATTATTTGGCTGACGAGGGCACTGCAAAATTGATGAACAAAATTTATTTAGTAATAAAAAATCAAAAAATGTACTAAGGCATACAGAAACTGAGGCATCAACTTGAGGCATACAGATTTTGAGGCATGCAGATCAAGGTACCAGATCAATTCACATCAAGCTAAGGCATACAAAAACTGAGGCATGCGGATCAATGTCCCATAAACTTATCAAAAAAAAAATGAACAAAACAAGCCACAGATTTTAATGTCAACTATATCCACTTAGTTGCTTTGCTAGGTCTGTTCAGATTTTGGCCAGCAATAAACTTTGATCCACTTAGTTGTCAACTACAAATTCAGATTAATGTCAACTACAAATTCCAAGCCATATACTCTGACCGGCAATAAACTTTGGCCAGCAATAAACAAGCCGCAAATTCAGATTAATGTCAACTACAAATTCCAAGCCATAAACTTATCCAAAAAAAAAGAACAAAACTAACCTTGACTTCCATCCACTTAGTTGCTTTGCTAGGTCTGTTCAGATTTTGGCCAGCAATCCATAATTTCATTACCCTGTACAGAAACACTCAAATTTTTATGTCAATCACATACAACTATTAAGCCACAAAACTGACAAAGTAATAAATCCTACACTCACAAGTCAACTACATTCTTGATATCTTCCTTGACTTTTAATCCAAGAGGGTCAAACCAGTATACTATTTCCTTAAAAGGATGAATAATGCATAGCATCCAATGGTGGCTGCACAATCAATAATATATGAATCAAGTCAACCAATTTATTGTTGATTGTATCCAATATTTCAAATAACAGATAAAGGTATGTATCCATCTTACTTGGCATTATATGGAGCAAAAAAAAGTTGATTTTTCTTAGCATTGGCCATCGAATCTGCAATATATCGTGCTCTCTCCTTTGATCGATTTTCATTAAGTACATGTCGCTCCTTTGGTCTATCTTCAGGAAATGCTATTGGAACTTCAGCAATTTTGTGTGGACAAAGAAATGCAATCTGATCCAAAATCTTGTCATCTTTAAGACATTTGTCTAACAAATACCTATAATAATAGTTTATCAGTATCATCAGGCCAAATATAATAGTTCACAGCAATTTTTCTGGAACAAAAAAAGCTTAAAGTTTGAAGTAACTTACCCCAGATACAAAGATACATGTGTAGCTTGAATCTCTTCTTGAAATATCCATTGAAGAATCTCATCCTTTGTAACCCACAATTCACCTTCATTGCTCAATTCTTTTGGAACAGGGATTGAAACTGTGGTGTCCATATTTCGAGCAATTTTATACATCATTTGAATAGTAGCTGAAGAAGTTTGTAACTTAATCTCTTGTGCTGGAGTTAACCCCAACTCATTAGATGGTTTCTTAGGTTGCTCCTTAGCAGCAGAGTTAGATGCCTCTGAATAGGTGTCTAAGTTATCCATTTGTTTTTCCATATCTTCTGCACTTGTATGCTGACAAGATTCAACATTAACAAAGTGTATCAATAAATTAATAAAACAATGATAGATCATCTAAGTTCTCCATTTATTTACCTTGTTCCCTAAGTTATTCCTTTGGTTTTTCCTATTTCCTGCACTTGTATGCTGTGTAGATGATTCAACATTAACAAACCATATCAAAAAACTAATAAAACAGTAAATAAAATTAATCAAACAAAGTCAGCAATTTTCTTACCTTGTTCTCTAAATTATCCCTTTGATTTTCCCTATTTTCTGCACTTGTATGCTGTAGATGATTCATCATTAACAAACCATTTCAAAAAATTAATAAAACAGTGAAATAAATTAACCAGAGAAAGTCAGCAATTTTCTCACCTTGTTCTCTAGGAAAATAAGCTCTTTTGGCCATTGAACAAAAGTACCCACTGCTTCAAAAACGATGGAAGCTTCATCTGTGGGTATTGGCAAAGGTGCCTCTGAAACCTTCGGCTCTTTCACAGTAACCTTCATGTGCCCAGGTTGTAACGGCTTGTTATGAAGCATCACAGTGTCATGTGAACCAAATACTTCTCCTACTGCCACTATTGGATGACCAGGTTCTTGTGAAGCCAACAAGCATCGGCTCCAACCCTATTTTGCATTTATATTTGTCGACACATAAACTAATTTATAAGATGTATTAACAAGTCTAGACATTTTATCTACGGAAGTGGAAATTAATCAGAGAAAATACCTCTGGAAAGTTTGCATCTTGAACCTTTTCATTCTCAGGTTGAATTTCATGTTCAACCTGCCTATCTTTACCTTCCAATTGTGCCACCTTTAGTTTCAGGGCTAGTAATTCAGCTTTCATTTTTTTTACTTCTTCATTTTCACCTTTGCCAAAATACTGAGTAATATTGACCCCAGCTCCAACTCCCCTAACACGTCCCGGATGTTCCTTCTTTCCCAAAACTGTAGCTAATATGTCTTCTCGTCCAGAAAGACTAATTTCACCTTGAGATTGTTTTCTTGAAAGCTCCTCCTAATTTTAAGAAGTATATTCATAAATCAATAAATCTTATAAATGCTACAGATTAGAAACCAATATTGTTATATCATGTTTGTATTGAAATCAGATAGCAAACAGAGCATCAGTATTATTACCATTTCCTCCACCTTCTTCCTAACAACCTCGTCCATTTTTCCATCTTTACGAGTCCTAGCCCACTTCCACAAATCTGCTCGTGATAAGCTAACGGTGGAGGCAGTTACGATAGGCCCATTGGGACATATATCAATTTGACCATCTAAAATCTGCATCAAAAGAATTAATTATTGTGCATGTGAACATTACTAACATGAAATTTGCAAAACATTTATATCATGCTTACTAATTCCTCTTCAAGGCCTGCATATCCTTTACGGGATGATCTGTATGTATACAGAGTAGGATTGACAATAGCTCGGTGCTTATCACTTTCCCTCTACTCATACAAAGCAAATGAAAATTTAGGATGACAATACAAATACCAGAAAACAGATTTTAGTTGAGCAAAAAAGTACCTTGAACTCATCAGTTTGTCTAGATGCAACGAAGTCATTCCAAGAACCTTGGTCAATAAATGAATAATAGGCAGGGGGATGAGGCCTTACTTTCCCATTCTTATCAAACACCTTTTTTGTTGTCAACTTTAATTTTAATCCCCTAAAGATATCACAAGCATGCAGTAAAAGCCATTCTCGCTTCCGTTCAGGAATATCATACACACCCTACAAATTAAACAGAATTTTGATATAAATTGACCAAACATGTAGTTGAAGCAGGAATTTAAACCATGTAAAAAAAAACTTACCGAGACATCTATCCATATGGAGTCTTTTATATGCTCTGGAACTTCATCCCAACGAGGAAAATTGATATTAACCCGAGAACGTGTACTATATCCAATGTAACTCATAAGATTAGCACGATTTGGACCAATTGGTTGTCCTTTAGTATTCCACCTCAGCGTGAACTTCTCATTTTTATCTCTTTTTCTGTTAACCTTTGCTACAAGAGTGCGTGATCGTTTATTTTTACTTCTACCTTCTCCACCACTCGAGTTTCCACTTGGACATTCTCTCCTTGAGCAACCCATTGATCTGTGAAAATATAAGGCCAACAGAAATTAGATGTTATGCTAAAAAAATACATAAAACATATATACAAGATGGAATGGAACACTGAAATACAGAAAACACATTTATGTTTTAACATATACATGAACAGAATGCAACATATACATAAGATGGAATTGAACACTGAATATGTGTACAACAGTATACTAATACTAACCAATTAACATAGAAAAAATCATATGCATATAGAACTTACTTATTCAACATCCTTTTTCTGTTTTTTCTGTTTTACAGTGTTTTTCTTAGCAGCACTCTTTTTCCTTTTTCCATGCTTCTTTAATGTAGCAACAAGTTTACGATTCACATCTTTAATATATTCATTATGATCATCTCTAACATACACCTCTTGAGCACCACTGTCATCAAAAGTTGGAACCTTAGAGCAAATAGTTCCATCAATTACATCATCTACATCATTCTCAAGCTCATCAATAGCAATTCTCTTTCTTGCTGATATCACAATTGAAAATTTCTTGTCAGCTGGATCTGCTACATAAAACACTTGTTTCGCTTGTGATGCCAAAATAAATGGATCTTCTTTATAACCAAACTTGTTGAGGTACACAAGAGTAAAACCCAAGTCATCAACTGTCAAGCCGCTGTTATTATCAACCCAACTACAAGCAAAAATAGGAATTTTAAACACTGTGTATTCCAGTTCCAGTATCTTCTCAATCACCCCATAGTATTGCATGTTTGCAATGACTGGATTTTTATCTTTAGCACTAGAAACATGGAGAGCTTCTGCTACAAGAGTGACTCCTCTGTTTTGCATAGGGCTCTTATCATCACGATCCTTGGTATAGAATGTATACCCATTAATAATGTAAGCACTGTAATGAAAGGCATCCATCCTTGGTCCATACGACAACCATTTCAGCTTATCAGAAACATCTAATGAATTCTCTAATTTTGTAGATATCTCCTGTTTGAGCCATTCTACAAAAGTGCGGTTGTGCTCATTCACGATCCAATGTTCATTTCTTCTCTGGTTCAGGGTTCTCAATAAAGTCTTATGCTCTTCTACATAAGGATGAACTTCATCAGTGTTATGAAGAACATACAAGTGTGCTTGCTGCCTCATCTCATATGACATGGTGACTAGTTCAGCTCCTGTAATCCCCTCTCCTTCTGATGTATGAATTCGTCCAAGTGTAGGAAGACCAATTGCTGCCACACCAGATATATACTCAGTACAGAACTCAACAGCCTCTTCAGTTATATAGCGCTCAGCAATTGATCCCTCTGGACGATATTTATTCATTATATACCCCTTGAGCACTTTCATGTACCTTTCAAAAGGGTACATCCATCTCAAATAAACAGGACCACATAATCTCACCTCTCTAACTACATGAACCACCAGATGAATCATGATATCGAAGAAAGATGGGGGAAAGTACGTTTCAAGCTCGCACAAAGTAATAATTATATCATTCTGTAATGAATTCAAATGATTGGGATCAATTACTTTGCTACAAATCGCCTTGAAGAAAAAGCATAGTCTAATGATTGCAAATCGAACACGCTCTGGCAAAATGGCCCGTATAGCTATAGGTAACAACTCTTGCATCAAGATATGACAATCATGAGACTTTAGACCAACTAATTTCAAATCTGTCATTGACACAAGACTTCTAACATTAGAAGAATACCCAGCAGGAACTTTTACTTGAGAGAGAAAAGCTAAGAAATCATGCTTCTCTTGCCTACTAAGAGTATAACATGCAGGAGGCAGAAAATGTCGATTTCCCCTTTCATGTGGTTGCAATTCAGGTCTGATTCTCATTTCAACTAAATCATTTCTTGATTTGATGCCATCTTTTGTTTTTCCTGGAATGTTCAACAACGTGCCAATCAAACTATCACACACATTTTTTTCGATATGCATCACATCAAGGCAGTGTCTTACAAACAAAACTTTCCAATACGGAAGGGAGAAAAAGATAGACTGTTTTTTCCAGCCATTGATAGCTTCAACTCTCCTCTTATTCCCATATGCATCCTTCTTACCAAATGTTATCTTAATGTCTTTCACCCTATCGTACACTTGTTGACCGTTTAACGGTAAAGAAGTTGTCTTCTCCTCTACCTCTCCATTGAACTTCTTTTTCTGCCTACGATAGTGATGATCCTCAGGCAAAAGTATACGATGACCATTATATACCGTCTTGTTACTGCATTTCAGCTGTGTATGATAAGTATTGCTCTCACAATTCGGGCAAGCATGATGACCCTTGGTAGTATATCCTGACAGATTTCCATATGCTGGAAAATCGTTGATGGTGTAGAACAAAAGTGCTCGCAGGTTAAATGTTTCTTGTTTATGTGCATCAAAGGCTTCAATACCCTCTTCCCACAAGAATTGCAAATCTTCAATCAATGGAGCCAAGTATACATCTATGTCATTCCCAGGTTGTTTTGGCCCCGAAACCAACAATGACAGCATCATATACTTCCTTTTCATGCATAAAGTCGGAGGTAGGTTATAAATTACCAAAAGAACAGGCCACATGCTATAACTGCTACTTAAACTATCATGTGGACACACTCCATCAGCGGACAGTGCAAGGCGTAAATTTCTACTCTCCTTAGAAAAATCAAGATACTTCCTATCTATGTATCTCCATTGGGGGGAATCTGCTGGGTGCCTAATTTTTCCATCCTTCAATCGTTCTGTCTCATGCCACACTAAATTCTTTGCATCATTTGGGATTGCAAACATACGCTTAAGTCTTGGTATTACTGGAAAATACCAAAGCACTTTAGAAGGAACCTTCTCTTTCTTATATCGTGATGTATTACAACTTGGACAATTTTTCAGACTAGCATATTCCTTCCTATACAAGATGCAGTCATTTGGACAGGCATGTATCTTCTCATAGCACAATCCCATGTAAGACAACATTTTTTTAGCTTCATACGTACGACTAGGAAGAACATTGTCATTTGGAAGCATGTCTTTCAAAACTTCTAGTAGAGCTTTGAAACTTTTGTCACTCCACCCATTTCCTGCTTTAAGGTTATATAGCCTAACAACAGCTGACAACTTTGTAAAGTTAGAGCAACCACCATATAGTGGAACTTTTGCATCACTTAAAAAGTCATCCATTTCATTTCCTGACTTCTCAAATTTATCTTGGGCAACATTTATCATATCCTCTAATCTATCCCCTTCATACAAATCTTCCTCCCTACCCTCTAAGGCACCAATATCTTCCTCACCATGCCATATCCATCTTGTGTAACTTCTATCGATCCCATCCACAATCAGATGTTCTCTTAGTCGATCTTCACTAACTAGCTCAATGTTACCACAATTCAGACATGGACAACGGATCTTCCTTCCCTTTCCATAGTGTTTAACCGCTTTATTCACAAATTCTGTAACTCCATCCTCATACTCTTCTGACATACGATTTTTGATCATCCAATTTCTATCCATCATGAAAAACCACTTCCTATCCAAACAACATAAAACTAACTAAAACTGATATATTGTATGCTTAACTCTTCCAAATAATCACATCAAAGAACAAAGGGAAACCAGACAAGAAATGCAACTCAGAACAAGCAGACAATTTTAAAGATTACTCAAAGCAGAAAACTCTTTGAAATAAATTATGCAAGTTTTTTTTTTATTACATACGAAAATTCTAAACATTCAGATATTAATTGAAGCAGATAAAAGCATCCAATAACTGTAGCATAATTTCTATACATAAAGTGAAACAAGAGACATGAAAATAGTAGGTACCTTGCCTGATCTCAATTTCAGTATTGCTAGAGCTATGAGGAGGTGAAGTATTATCAGCTAGCTTGGTCAGGCTGAAAGAAAAAGGTCATGTTAAAGATTAGTCAATTAATAAGAGCATAAGTAGAAAATAGAGCATTGCACAATATGAACCAGAAAACAAAACATTGCACAACAAATATAATCAGCTTAGATTAGTTCATTAAATGGAAAAAAATGAAAGCATAATATGAACCAGTATATATATATAAACTGCACATCAGATCAGATTAGTTAATTAGGACTTCATATCTTTCATTATGAGGGTCTTATGACTCTTAGTGACAAACTCGATCATCAATAAGCAAAGTTATAATTAACAGTAACACTGGTGCAAATGATGACCTTGTAAGCGATGACATTCAACAAAAATCTCTCTTGTATGCAACTTTGAACGTTGATGTGCAAAATGCAAGTAAATAGACAGCAAAGATGAAAAAATAAAGGAAAATTACAATTTAAAGAGAAGAGACAAGAAATAGCATAGAATTGCACAATAGGGGAAGTAAACTACAACTATTGATGTGAATCATGCCCATAAATTTATTTGAGAGGCATACAACATTAGTGTACAAATGAAGAGGCAACACGTCATCTCTATCAACCCAAAAATGGTATAACCCCCCTCTACAACTACAACAATGTTTGACTTGATCAGATCAAAAAAAAACAATGTTTGACTTGACTCAACCAAAAAGAAAAACAATATTTGACTTGACTCAACTAAAAAAAAAACAATGTTTGACTTGAGGTTTTATAATCCGGAAAGAGTAGTTTCACCTTACATGTCCAACTAATAAAAGAATGCAATCGTTAAACATTAACCATCTATAATGGGCCACCTCCAGTACTGATTTCCATCATCATCTGAATATAGAGCAATTTGATCTACTTTAAAGCATGCACAACCTTATGCATACAACTCCAACTTCCCAGCCCAATGGTAGCCAAACCCCTAACTCCTAGTTCTCAAAATAAATAAAAACAACCCAAAAGAAAAAAAAACCCAATTAAATAGGGTCAAAAAAAAAAAACAGACCCTCATAGCTTCACAGTAAACATTATCAATATATCACAACATTCAAAACTTCCAAATTAGGTACGCAGATCATTTTGACATAGCTTCACAGTATATACAAACACACATAAGCAAGTTATGATTTTTATTATTTTAATATAACTCTATGGAAAATTTCTTCAGGTAGCCTACCTTGCTCCATCATACAATTTTAAGTAGTTCCCTTTCAAACCTATAAAGTATGACTCCCTTAATATCTAACTTGCTTATAAGAAAAACTCCTTTAACACCAACAGTCCATGTCCTTTCAAACCTACAAAGTATGACTGTATATTCCAACTACCCTTCTACTTATCTAAAAACTACCCCATTTCATACTAAAACTCTTACCTTCTTGTTTCTCAAGTCAACCACAATTTCCTCCATTCATAAGCTCACTCTTTCAGAGTTCATCACAACATCGAGAAACCTGAATGTGTGCTTGCTGTATTCAATCCATTTCTTCAAGTAGCCTACCTTGCATATTTTTTCTTATGCTTGAGTAAATTAGTCTGAAATTGAACGATTTAGTTATGGTACAAATGCCTGAAATTCCAATTTTGTTGTATGCTTTGTTATGATTCTAGGTGTTGGACTTCAGTTCTCATCTCAACTTCTTGACTGACTCCAAAACAGAGGCTACTAGGGGTCTAAGTTCAGTTTTTAACCAGGCTCCACTGGCTACTTTTAAACATAAAGATGAAGGTTATGCTATCAACTGGAATCCTTGTGTTTCTGGACAACTAGTGTCCGGTATATGTAATTCAGTCCCTGGAACCGTTATTACGTACACACGATGATATAGCAAATTCAGTAATTCAGTAATTGGGGCTTTAAAGACAACCTGACAAACCCTAAATAGCAATTCAGTAATTCGATCAGATTGAACACTCAGCACAAAGACATTGCTATACAATTGCGAAATTCACCAGATTACCTCACAATCGCAGATTCAGGGTACAATAAACAAGCCAATTGAAGGGGAAAACAAGATAGCATACCTAAAGTCTCAGATTCGGAGAGAACTGGAAGTAGAGAACGCGATTTGAGAGGACACTAATTGGGAGAACTACCACTGTGTGATTCTGCTTTTGCGCAAGTTAATTGAAAAACTTAACCCTAAATTTCATCGTGTGTAGGTAATTCGGGAAGTGAAGAAGTTGCTACAGGAAAAAACCAATTGTTTCCAATAATATCTCTGAAGGTTTTGATCGTGGATTCGTACGTGAGGCGAGTTTGTTCCCAGATTTTTAAAAATAATTTTAAATAACCATGTACGCGCGTCCCTGCCCGCTTAATTATGAATGCCTAATATATCACGGTTATTTGTTAAACCGTGTTAATTGTGGTTGATTATATAAAAAACCCGTGGTAAATATTTTGCAAATTTACCATGGTTCTATGTAAATCCGTATTCAATCACACATCAAAGCTAATCAGGTTAAAAGACCACATTGACCGTGGTATTTTGTATGGCTTATAAACAACGGTTCAGAGAAAACCGTGTTAATTTTGTATGACAAATTACCATGGTTCGTGTTAATTAAGCTAAATTAACACATTTACCACGCAAAAACACGGAACCGTGGTAAATGCCACCGTAACAAAAACGTCATTTTGTACTAGTGTATAGTCTTTGGTAGTACTAACATGAAGCTTGTAGATGAGTTCAAGTCCTTAATGAGTAGTGAGTTTGAGATGTCCCTCATTGGAGAACTCAATTTCTTCTTGGGACTTCAAATCAATCAACTCAAGGAAGGGACGCGCATTCACCAACAAAAATATGTCCGTGAAATGCTTGAGAAGTACGGGATGAACACGTCCAAACCTGTTGCAACCCCATGTTCTCCAAACTCGCGTCTTTACGCAGACGAACAGGGAAAGGACGTTGATCAAAAACTTTACAGAGGGATGATTGGTTCTTTGCTCTATTTGACCGCAAGCCGTCCCGACATTATGTTTGCCGTTTGCTTGTGTGCACGCTTCCAGGCAAATCCAAAGGAGTCCCACATGCAAGAAGTCAAGAGGATCTTTCGCTATCTCTAAGGACGTGACGATCTTTGCCTTTGGTATCCCAGGAAGACGTCCTTCAAGCTGGTTGGCTACTCGGACGCTGATTATGCGGGTCATGTGATTGATCGGAAAAGCACTTCAGGAATGGCACAGTTCCTTGGTTCATGCTTGGTCTCTTGGGGATCTAAGAAACAGAACTTTGTGGCGCTTTCAACTGCGGAAGCCGAGTACGTTGCTGCTGCCTCGTGCTGTTCACAAGTTATCTGGATCAAATATCAACTAGAGGACTACGGTATCAATCTTGAAACTATTCCCATTCGTTGTGATAACACAAGTGCTATTGAAATTTCTAAGAATCCTGTTTTTCATTCACGCACAAAGCATATTCATATAAGGCATCATTTCTTGCGTGATAATGTTGAACTAGGACTCATTAGTATGGAGCATGTAAGAACTGAAGACCAAATAGCTGATATTTTCACTAAGGCGCTTGATAGACGTCCCTTTGAGCATCTCAGGTTGCTCTTGGGGATGATAACTTTTAAGTAGCAAGTCCCGTTCTACTATTCCCTCAATGATTGGCTATGTTTAGTAGATTCTAAGTGTTTAAGAACTGTTATGCATTGAATTCATATTTGTAAGGACGCTAGTCTAAAACTTCATGTGTTTGCTACTTTGGAACGCCATTCAAAGTTTCTCTATTTTGTCTTGAAATGAGTATCCCTGATCACCCAACCCTCATTATAAGCCGAAATGATGGGAACTCTAAGCTTACCCTAGCCGAGAACTTTGCAAAAGCGTCCTATGAGCTTCTTATTTTATTTTACGTGACGTACTTGCTTTGTTCTCAAATGGTTCGAAAGGTGATCATTGGAACGGTTGTGTTGGTTATTGGTTTGCTTGAAGAAGGTAAATTCTTGCTGAGGTAAATTTTTGCTAAGTATGAGAGAACGCCATAGTGTGAAAGGGAGAACGCAAGCTCAGTGTTTGAGAAGCAGTTGAAGAGTCAAAAATTTGAATATTTGAAAGTTTGAACAGTGACCGTTGCTTTTGCTCAATGCTTAAGGGGGAAGTTTCGCCACGTGTCGAACAGTTAAACAGTGGTAATTACAGTTGTGCCACCGCTTCCTCTATATAAGGCCAGAACCGTCGCTCTCGAATTTATTACGCTCAACTACTTTCTTGCTCTCAAACTTGCTCTGACATCTCTCTAGAACTCCGGCAGCTTTCTCTCACTAAAATCTCACCTGAATCATGTCTCAACAACTAAAGAACGTGGCCGGATCTTCTACCGGAGGGAAGAGAAGAAAGCTGGTGAAGTCCCACTATATCGAAAAACCAAAACCCATCGTTCTTAATGAATCGCTGGTGGACTTCATCAACAGGAAGCCAAGAACCCTTTACAACTTAATAAGGGAACGCATGAACTTGCCAGAGATCAAGAATGATGCAACGAAGACTAAGAACTATGAAAGGTTCATCGAACGCTTCGTCGTGCCAAGTCTTCACAAAACCAACTACAAGGACTTGCCAGGACAAATGGACGACGTTCTCTTCTTCTCTCAGTTTGGAGGTGAGAATCTGGGTCCTTTACTTGAACTTATACCTGAACTCCCAACGCCGTCCTTCCTAATTTCCCTATGTACCCAAAGGACTCCTTGGCCTTCCAAATGACCAAGAACCGTGTATCAAGTCCTTCTCCCCCTCCTCCCTCAGTTCCCACCTTAACCACCAAAAATCTGCTGAAGCGTCCTGCCCCTTCCTCTCCCCTCTCAAAATCTTCCCAACCCTTCTCCACTTCAAAGCCAACGGAGATTGTAGATAAGTTTCCTTCCCACTTAAAGGAGGGACGCTCCAAGAAAGTACACGACCCTAGGCCCCTCAAAAAGGCCAAGACTTCTAGCGTCCCATCCTCCAAACCCCCCATAAAAAGGCCAAGCACCACAAAAAGGCCTTCCAACCTGTCCAAGGAATCCATCCCTCCTCCTCAACAAATCTCTATTGTCCAGCTTCCAACTCCTCCCCCGTCCCCTCAACCATCAACGCAAAATGCTATAATCCCCTTTCCTCCCCCAACCCTATCTCCTCTAAACTTGGCTCACTTCCCGTCTGCCCCGGCCCACATCTCCCCACCGAAGGACCCCGAGACCCCAAGGTCCCGCCGTCCATCCTCTGAAAGCGGCCCAGAGGAGACTGAACGCACTCTTGAGCACACCTTCCGCCGAAGGAAGGCTGGTGAAAAGCCCAAGGTGTTGCTCGTAAAGGAAGTTCCTGCGCAAGTCGAGCACGTTCCCTCCTCCTCTTCCTCCTCTAGCTCATCTGAGAGCCAAAGAGGTACACCTGCTCAGGACTCTCCTTTCATTGATGTTATTGGGGATTCCAATGATGAAGCGGAAGGAGAGGTGAACGCTCCTGCTGCACAGATTGAGGACGCTGGTGAGCACCAGGTCGCTCCAGAGAACGCCGAGCCTTCTTTGTCAGAAGAACTCGAGCGTGATGCACATGAAGTTCCCCCCTACAATCAATCCCTCCCCATCCTCAATCCCTCCCAAGCTCCACATGAAAACCCCTCCCCCACAATCCAAACAGAATCCCAACAAGTCCCGGCGGACGCTGAGCCCCAATCTGAAAATCCAACAGAAGCTCAGGACGCCGAGGGCACGTCCCAGGGTCAGACCTCTGATGCCACAGCTGGTGGCGATGCTGAAAAAGAACAAGGCACAGAGGACGCTCCTTCAAAGGACGCTTCTGACAGTGACTCTGAGGACGAGTCAGATGATGCTGAGGACTCCGAGTCCCCTAAGGGCAAGCGCAAAAGAAAGCATGATGGCGCACCCGTGAACGTCCTTAGCCCTCTAGTCTATTCTGAAGAGTGTCTTGCTTCCTTTCAAAATGATGATGAAGTCCAGGAGTTCCTCGAGCTTCTGCGATTTCAGGGTTGGTTGAAAGTTGGGCCTGCGCCCGCTGTAGTTGACAAGGAGCAAATAAAGGCGTTCTACAAGGACTTGAGATACAAAGCAAAAGATGGCTCTCTCCACTTCAAAATAGATGGTGAGAAGGCATCAGTCAATGAACGCCAGGTCCGCGCATTCATGGGACTTAGCCCCCAAAAGCCCCCGTCCGACGCTCCTCAAGAAGCCTCGGTCTGAAATGGAACGGAAAAAAAGGACTGGTCGAGATAAGGCACAATGAAGAGTTGCCTTCTGTGATAAAGCAGCTAGAAGCCGAGAAGGAGAAAGCCAGAAAGAAAGCAGAAGAAGAACGCTTAGCTGCTGAGGCTGAAGCCGCAAGGCTTACTTCTACGCCTTAAGAGCCCTCTCAGGACCAAGAGCCAGCAGTCGACCTTTCTGTCCTTGATCAAGTGCTCTTAGGACCTTCTTCTCCTCCAACTCTTCCACAAGACGCTCCCTCTTCTAGCTCAGGTCCAAGGCCCCGTTCTGCCCTTGCAAATCTGGCTGAACATCCTCCTGTAGAACTCCTGGGTGCCATAATGGACAATCAGTGTCATGTCTTCTCTGCGATCAAAGACTTGTCCGCGGCCCTCACTAAATCAGCTGAACTTCAAGAGCAACTTCTACAGTTCTTCCAGGATCAAAGCCGCTCCCAGTGATTGCCGTCCCAATCTTTTAATCCCTCAATTTTTTGCCCTTGCTTCTTTTGTTTCAAAACACTTGATCCATTTATGATCACTTTTGTGTAATAACTCTGATTCTCGTTTGAATGGCTATTACACTGTTTGTTTGCACATGTTTGTTTAAGCGTTCCACTGCCTTTAGTTATGTGTTTGTGCTAACGTCCTTATCACTTGTTATCCTTTTCGATGATGCCAATAGGGGGAAGTGTAGTTTTGCAGAGATGCGCTATAAAATAGTTATCTAGAATAAGCAAGTGCTAAGGGGGAACTATTAAGTGAAAAGTCTAAGGAACGCTCATACTAGAATAAAAGAGAACGCCTAGAAAATTTTCTAGGACGCAACTTTCTCCCTAAAATCCAAATGTTAAAGAATCAAAGTATGAAAACTTGTACTTACTTAAATCTCTCTAAGTGTTAGAGGACGCTTCTAAGTTTTCATGCATGCTAAGTTCAAATGTTAAAACTATTCTGCAAAAGAGTTTGTCATCATCAAAAAGGGGGAAAATTGTTGGGACGCTATCAAGAACGCCTGCGTACTTGGTAGTGTGCCCACACAAACCGTCCCTTAGTTTTGACATGACAAACTCACTTTGATTTTAATAAAGTTGTCCAAGTGTTCAGGAACGCCCAATTAACAAAGGACAACAAGTGTGTGAACGTTCCCTAGGCTTAGGGACGCCAGCTAATAGGAAGTAAGGACGAGCAAGAGACTACTTGAGCAAGGACGGAGTCCCAAGCAAGTAGGAACGCAAGAAAGGAGTCCTTACTCACTAGCCGACAGGATGACATCACTCGACAATGTTTGATCATCCAGGGACACGTGGAGACCGATCCTGTAGCAGAGTCCAACACTACGTGGCGGACGATCCTGTAGCAGAGTTCATCAACACGTGGCGGCCGATCCTGTAGCGGAGTTCATCACACACAGCTGGATACAGGAAGCTTCCTAATCACCGCCATACTCGTGGAGGAAGATCCTGTAGCCACGTACCTCAAGGGCATGATCGTCAGAACGAGAATGACGCCCTTCCCAAGTCCTATAAATACCGCAAGGCATTTATTGTGACGCCAACGCTTTCAAGAATATTCAGAGAGAATCAAAGAGAAAGCGACTCACTCAAGAACACAAAGAACTGACGCAAGAACTCAAGAACAGTGCTAGAACTTGTGTTAGATCGAGTGAGAATTGTAACCAAATCACAAAAACTGTTTGTATCAAGAAAACCCAAAAAGAGAGAAAGAGAGTTCTGCGAAGTACTGCAGAACGTAGGAATAGAGTCCTTTGATAGATTGAACTCGCTTAAGTTGTAGGCTTAGAGGAGTCCTTTACTAGTGGACTTAGGGAAAAGCTAAGTGCCAGAGAACTGTAAAGACTCGCCAGTACAACTGTAAGGACGTTCCATATAAAGGAAAGAACTATTCAAAAATCCTCCAAGGAGGTAGAGGTTTACACTCAAGGACTACTTGGTCTTGAGTGGTTCCTCTATAATTCACTGCGTTCATTACTTACCTGTTTAGTACTTAATTTCCGCTGCATTTCTCAAGGACGCCCCTACTCCTCGTAGGGACGCCTAATCTAAGGACGCCTTTACCAAAGTAAAGGACGTCCCTCAGTACTAACGATCCAACAGTGATGAAGAAGTTGCCTGAAAAGTTAGGGAGTCACATTGAATACGATTCAATCAAAAGTCATTTGCATAGAGTAGTCTATGATACACAAGACTCAGCTGAGTTTGAACATGAATGGATGTGTCTTATAGAGCGATTTGAATTGTAGGATAATACTTGGTTGAGTGGCTTGTACCAGGAAAGACACCGTTGGGTGCCATGTTTTGTGACTACCCACTTTTGGGCAGGGATGTCGACTACTCAGAGGAGCGAAGGTATTAATGCTTTTTTTGATGGGTATGTCAATTCTAAAACTACTTTGAAACAATTTGTAGAGCAGTACAGTCATGCATTGAAGGCAAAAATTCATAAAGAGAACCAAGCAGATTTCAAATCCTTCTCACAAAATATCCGTCTAGTAACAACTTATAGTATTGAGAAACAGTTTCAGAGGGTTTACACTCTGAAGAAGTTTAGAGAGGTTCAAACTGAGCTATGGGAGATGATGTATTGTGACATTGTACAGATCCAAGATAGTTGCATTGGTCTGGAGTATGTCGTGACAGAGAATATTCAGATTGACACAAATTACTGGAAAGAAATGCGCTTCAAAGTTCTACTTGAGAAAGATAATTGTTAAGTCAATTGTAGTTGTCGCTGGTTTCAGTTTAGGGGTATACTTTGCAAGCATGCGCTATATGTGTTGATCAAGAATAAGGTGTCAGAGGTTTCAGACAAATATATCTTTGACAGATGGCGTAAAGACATAATCAGGTCTCATACCAGGATCAGAGTAAACTATGATAGTGGAACAATCACTCCTGAAATGTTAAGGTACAAGCAAATGTGTTCTCAATTTTACAAAGTGGCGGACTTGGCAACTAATAATCCAGATTCTTCTAGTGCTATCATGGAGTGGTTAGAGGATAAAATGAAGGAGTGGTATACAAAGAAATACCCTGCAGCAAATTTGAAACCCACAAAAGGCAACTTAAGTGGAAACAGTCCAACCGATGCACCACCTAAGGTGCAAGACCCCAAGCGAAAGCAAGCAAAAGGGCGTCCGCGTCAAACTAGGTTGAAGCCATCCATAGAAGGCACTACACAAGTACAAGTCCACCTTATATTTGAATTGGTTTACTTATGAGTTTGACATTTGTATTCTTAATTTAATTACTTATGTTTATTTAAGAAACCAAAGAAGACAAAAAAGAGCAGCCAGAAGGTCAATGATGATGTTGGTCAATCTTCTCAACCAACTGGGGTATTATGCACACAAAAGAGTGTAATGATGAACCAAAATATACCGCAAAATACACCCAACGAAATGGTAATTTTCTTAGATTTCTATATTTTAAGATGTAGCACTTTGTTTAATTAAATTACTTATGATTATTTGAATTACATCGTTTTCTACATCTTTTCCATATATATTTATAAATGTAGGGAAACATGAACTATCGATGGGGATTTAGTGAACACATTCAATCTTTTAATCCTCCATCCGGACCTTACGGAATGGTGCCTCCACCTTTCGTACCATATGGAATGATGCATCAAACATCCGGACCTTACGGAATGATGTGTCAACCATCCGGACCTCACGGAATGATGCATCAAGCATCCGGACCTTACGGAATGATGCCTCCACCACCCGGACCTCATGGAATGATGCCTCCACCACCCGGACCTCATGGAATGATGCCTCTACCACCAGGACCATACGGAACAATGCCTCAACCATCCATCTCTTCTTCAGAATCGATTGAATGAACATCAAATGTAGTCCGCATTTCCACTTTATTTGTTTTGTAATGTCAATTGAACTTTTAGAAGGAATGCTTATTATTATGTTTTTAGAGAACGTTATTATGATATTTGAAAGAGAAATAGCAAACACGTTGGTACAATGTCTTCAATAACCTGTAGTTCAGCACAAACTAGCACTAGCACAAAACCCACAGCACAAACTAGCACTAGCACAAAACAGCTTTTTAAAGCCAAAAAAAAACAAGTCTATTTTGTTGAGCAAAAACAGTACAAAAAAGATTATAGTTCAGAAAAAATACATAAATAGACAGATTAGTTAAGAAAAAAACACACAAAATTGATCATGTTTGTGTACATCAGAAAATAACTTGTTATTCAACATACAATTCTTAGTACAAGTTGAAACTATAAATCTTTGTTCAACACAACCTACATGAAACACAAAACAACTTTGTTCAGCATACAAAGTGTCCAAATATCTAACAATCCAAACATACAACTTAGTAAAAAAATGACAAGCTAGATATACACTTTGTCCATTAATCCTCAAAACAACACACCAATTCTGCATTTGAAGTAGGGCTGCTCACTTCCAGTAGGATGTCCACCTAGAGATCCAAGTCCATCATTGGCAAAGACAGTTGTCGTAGAACTCTTGTGTCGTCCATCATTTTCAAGTTGTCCTTCCATTCAATTTTTATATTAGAGAAAGAAATAAAGAGAAAATGTGTAAAATAAAATGACATGAAATCTATCATAAATTTCATCATGATTCTAACACTTTTTCCAGCATGATCAATTCAGTAATATGAAGAAGGAAGAAATCAGTAATACCATCCGATGATCAAGCAAAAATCATGGAGTATAAAGAACTTTTCAAAGTCTAATGCACATATAAATTTATGAAATCAGTAAAGGATTGATATAGCTACAAATCTAAGTACATTGGGATCACTAAGCTGATTTGAGGATTGGGTTTACCTGGTCAAATTAAGTTTCTTTTGAATTTGATCATAGTTATAAGCTACCTTGTTTACATCTCCTCCTTCCAATTTTTCTTCTTTACCGTCAAGTATTTCAACCAAAGAATCTCTACACATTAGTGGATCCTGACTTCACCAACTTAACCTTAGATCCAAATTAAACTTGTTGCAAGCAGTCTATTAACCCCAAATTAAGCGGATTCTAACCCTAAATTTGGATCTAATTGAAGCAATAATGTAACCCTAAATTGTTTAAAAAGCCACAAAATCACAATTTTAATTAGGGTTTTTATTGTACCTTGAACGCCGCTGGTGGCGGTGGCCGTCGATGGGAATGAAGTTTAAAAATCGCTCTGCGTTGGTTTTGGCAGGGAATGAAGTTTAAAAATACCATTAAAAAAACAAATTCACTCTAGCAAATTCACTTTAACAATTTTTCTACTCCGCACTACCTTAGGGGACCATAATCACATACATAATTCTAAAGTCCAGTTAGTCTATCCTACAAATTCACTTTAGCCAACAAGTTAGTCATACTCGTTAAATTCACAAGAACAAATACACTCTCAAGCCCTTATACTCTCGTACACAACCGCTTCCGCACAACGACATACACAAATCACAACCACAAGCCCTTATAAATTCTGATCATTTTTAGCCACCACGTCGACCCACCTTATATATAATAAATGAATATCTATTGATATTACATGAAATATTGGGATAAAATCGATCAACACATAGTTATACAATCCACTACCACAAGCTTTAGCAATGCTCCATACCACAAGCTTTGGAGATATTAACTTCAAGGGAGATTTTGAAACACACCCTCAATAAATCTACCTAAGAACTCATGCGATGACCCACCTTCTTTAAGTGCCATCCTTGCCTTACCACACATCTCCTTCACCTTCTTTCTAATCTCCATCTCCTTCATCACCTTATTCATTCCATCCACCTCATCCGCCTTCACCATCATATTAATTCCAAAATCCTGACGATAGTCCATCTTAATCTCTACCGCTAACGCGAGTTCCTTAACGAGCAAGAACGCGTTCAACTGTTGTTCCGCGTATATGGGCCAAGCCGCGATGGGCACTCCGTACCAAAGGCTCTCCAACGTCGAGTTCCATCCACAATGGGACACAAACGCCCCGACCGCCTTGTGGGCCAACACCCTCGCTTGTGGGGCCCACCCAATGACCCTTCCTTGCACGCTCGTCCGCTCGAGGAACCCCTCCGGCAACACCTTACTAGGATCATCCAATTCCAAAGGGATCCCTATCGTGCCTTCGGGTCGTTGCCTTAGGGACCATAGAAAGCGATGGCCACTCTGCTCGAGCCCGATAGCAATCTCTTTGATTTGCGTGTCGTTGAAGCTTCCCCGGCTCCCGAAACATAGGAGCACGACCGAGTGAGGTGGCTGGTCGTCTAGCCACCTCATGGTTGGATCTTTTTCGGAGCATTGATCATGATCATGTTCATTTGGCAAGCTGAGAACGGGTCCAACCGGGTAGACCGGTGGGATTTCGCTATCTTGGGACATGGATTGGATCAAGTCCGGTTCGAGCTCCATGAACGTGTTTACCAAAATACCCTTCGCCAGCCGGAACTTCTCGGCGAGGCGTAGGATTGAGGATGACAGACCCTCTTTAGACAAAAATCTCCCTGGCAAGGCTTTCACCGGCACCGGATTTCGGAACCCTGAGACCTCCAACGTCGTATCCGGACTACTAATGAGATCGTATTCTTGAGCCGTGTCGAGCCCTAGTCCTTGGAAGTGGAAAAACAAGCGGAGAAAGCTGGCGCTGGAGGTGATGAAGACGTAAGACGACATCCCAAGCTCGGTTGCCACATTCAACATGGTAATACAGAACATGTCCATGAGAAGCCCCACAACGGGCATGGGACTCGTAGATCGAAGACCCGCGACGACATCCATGACTTTGGATCGGTGGGCGTCTACGTGAGCCAATAAGCCTTGTCCGGCGGAGGTGAGGGGGTCGACTTGCGGGATATCAATGAATCTAATGCCTTGGTTGAGAAGAGAGGAGTTGGATTTTAGAGAGAGGATGTAAGACTCGAGCTTTGCTTCCGGGATAAAACCCTTGATGAGGAGGACGGTGACGAGGAGGCGCGAGTCTCGGGCCACCAGGTGCTTGGCCAGCTCTATGGCGGGCACAAGGTGGCCCGTGCCCGGAGCCGGGATTAGAACTAGATTTGCCGTCTTTGAAATTGACATGGTTGTTGATTGGGAGCTCGTTTGTGTGGTGTAACGTTATGTTGGCTTTTGTCAATGTATGGAGGAGACGAACTTTTGATATTGTCACATTTTTAATATTTCACTCGACAACAATTGTTTCCTTTCACTTTCGAAAGGTACGTGACTTTGTCAATATGTTTACATCAAAATCACCAAAGCACTTACGTAATAAGATATTTTATTTTCCAGTTCTTTATGAACATACATATATAAGACGTTTTTAAAAAAAAATTGACTCATGTATAGTTAGGTGTGATGCATATACATACTAGCGTACATATATCTAAGAATACTACGTTAGTATGCACAATGCACATGAATAGATCGGGCGGGTCAGGTCAATTCGGATTCAAGTTTTTTCGGATTATAATACTTTATGTCATTGGGTTTATTCAAATTTTTGGGTGTTAAACATGACTCTTATTACCGACTTTAAATCAATTCTAAAATCTTACAATAGGAAGAGCAACCATGTTTATAAGTGATGTATCAAGCAACTAAGGATGCTCCCAAAAAAAGCAAGCCAAGATATAGGTACATGAATTGTTATCTACATTACCAATTGATTTTATGCTAAAACCTCGTAAACTTGTATGTTGGGCTTGGCTGGCCGGCCGGTCTCCCCTCCTAACAAGTAACAAGCACATAGTTCGTCGCTCATTGATTCAAATATAAATATTCATTGATCGACCCCTTCTAGTTTCAAATGTATTGACTTCAAGAGAGATTTTTAAAGGCATCCTCAATGAACCGACTCAAAAATTCATACGAAGACCCACCTTCTTCAAGTGTCTTCCTCGCCTTAGAAGACATCTCTTCCACCTTCTTCCTTAGCTCCATCTCTTTCATTGCCCGATTAATTCCATCCTCCACCTCAATCGCCTTTACCACCATACTATTTCCGAAATCTTGCCGATAGTAAATCCTTATCTCCGTCGCCACCCCAAGCTCCTTGACCAACAAGAACGCGTTCATCTGTTGTTCCGCGTACATGGGCCATGCCACGATTGGCACCCCATACCAAAGGCTCTCCAACGTCGAGTTCCATCCGCAATGCGACACAAACACCCCGACCGCCTTGTGGGCCAAGACCCTAGCTTGTGGGGCCCACCCTATGACCCTTCCTTTCTCGGCCGTCCGCTCCAAGAACCCCTCCGGCAACACCTTACTAGGATCATCTAACTCCAATGGAACCCCAGTCCCGTCGGAGCGTTGTCGGAGGGACCACAAAAAGCGTTGGCCACTTCTCTCGAGCCCCATAGCGATCTCTTTGACTTGTGTATCATTGAAGCCTCCCATACTCCCAAAACATAGGAACACAACCGACTGAGGTGGCTGGTCGTCTAGCCACCTCATGATTGGATCTTTTTCGGAGCATTGATCATGACCATGACCATGATCATCTTCATTTGGCAAGTTAAGGATGGGGCCAACGGGGTAGATCGGCGGGATTTCGCTATCTTGCGACATGGAGTGGACATAGTCGTGTTCGAGCTCCATGAACGTATTTACCAAAATACCCTCGGCCCGACGAAACTTCTCGGTGAGGCGTAGGAATGTTGACGGATCCTTGTCTTTAGACGCGAATCTCCCTGGCAAGGCTTTAACCGGCACCGGGTTTCGAAACCCGGGAACCTCCAACATCGTGTCCGGACTCTGAACGACGTCGAACTCTTGCACCACATGGGACGGTAATCCATGGAGGTGGAAGAAAAAGCACAGAAGGGCGGCGGCGGAGGTGAAGAAGACGTAAGACGGCAACCCTAGCTCGGTTGCCACGTCCATCATCGGAGTACAAAACATGTCCACGACGAGCCCCGCGATAGGAGCAGAGCCAGCGGACCGAAGAGCCTCGATGGCTTCCTTCACTCCGGGTTGGTAGGCGTCTATGTGAGTCAAGAAGTCATGTCCTCGTCTGTTGGAGTTGACGTCGACTTGGGGAATATCGACGAATCCGATGCCTAAGTTGAGAAGAGAGGAGTTGGATTTCAAAGAGAGGACGTAGGATTCGAGCTTTTCTTCGAGGGTGGGGCCCTTGATGAGGAGGACGGTGACGGAGAGGCGTGAGTCTCGGGCCACCAAGTGCTTGGCCATCTCTATGGCGGGCACAAGGTGGCCCATTCCCGGAGCCGGGATTAGAACTAGATTTGCCGTCTTTGAGATGGTCATGGTTGTTGTTGGTTGGGCTTGGATGGGTCGTAATACGTGATGATGAAAATTGCTTTTGTACGTTTGTGGTTTATGATTGGGATACAATATAATGGAGATAATGTAATGTATTCGAGTGTTGCCCTTACATATATATGCATGGTGGACATGTGGGCCGGGTTAAAGAACAAGACGGATGACGTCATGGCTTTGCTAGCATTGCCCTCCATGTGAATGTGAATGTGTGTGTGTTTACACAAGTTGTCTGTTGGCTTTTGGCGATGTATGGAAGGAAGAGAAGTGTCAATTTGCCGTTGAGTTAATTGGTTCCGGGCACTCGAGCCTACTTTTGCTCCATTCATTTTCATAAAGGTATCTTACATACGTGATTAAAATGTTCACATAAACAACGCCAAATGCTATTGAAATTCTCTTCTACCTTCTGATGATATACTCACACTCGTACACGAAAAATGTAATGGGCCCGTTTGGTAAGGTTTGGAGTGAAGTCATGGTGGATACATTGAATTTTTCTCTTAAAAACTTCCACCAAAAACAAAAAGATGCTCAGCATATAGGCCGGCTTGCACTTCTCGGTCATGGTGAATAGACATGCACTATTGCATAAGTGCTTATGTAAGCAATTTGTACGTTTCCGAGCATGGTTTCTTCTCCGATTCTCTTCTCCCTAATCGGGAGAGCCCGATACCGGACAGATGATGACGGAGGGGACAATTATCGTGCGAATATACAAGAATGGGCTTAACCTATAAGCGTATTGATTTCATCTTAAAACCAATCTATAATAAGAGCTCATGTTCAACCATGTTACTCAAGTTTGGGGAAGGTAACCCAAATATGACATTATGGTCTTGTTTAACAACAAAATGCTTTATTTTGCGTTTGAGAATCTTTACCTAGTTCGGTATAGTTTCTCAAGGCATTAGTTACTTCTCATTTGGGGAGAAGTAATTAAGACACTATTACTTCAAAAAGTACTACTAATCAACAAGCGACTGATCACCAAGTTTAAAAGCTAATCCTCTTATCTAGGGCATCTAACTAACACTTTTACTTCAAAGGTAAATTCTTGAAGACACCATCAATAAAGCGACCAAAAGACTCATACGAAGACCCACCCTCTTCGACTGCCTTCCTTGCCTTATTGCACATCTCCTTCACCTTCTTCCTCACCACCGTCTCCTTCATCGCCTTCGTTATCCCCTCCTCCACCTCCTCGGCCGTCACCACCACATTAATTCCGAAATCCTGGCGGTAATCAATCCTCATCTCGGTCGCTAGCCCGAGTTCCTTGACCAGCAAGAACGCGTTTAGCTGCTGCTCTGCATCAATGGGCCACGCCACAATCGTCACTCCATACCTTTTTTTTAATATATATAAAAGAAAGAGATTAGGCAAACTCCTATACAACAGAAACTATCATATAGCATCCAACAAGATAAGGTCCCTAAGGACTGGATCGGAACTCCGTGCAGGTCGTCACATGACAAAACGTGGCAGCGATAGAAGGCTAAAAACAAGTTGACGCCACACCCTTCTTCTTCTTATTATTGTAATTAATGTGCAAGTCTACTTGACTATATATATCATTCAATGAACAAAAGACCACTTAAGGAAGATTTTAGAGAACGTACCAAAAGCTCTCCAACGTCGAGTTCCATCCGCAATGCGACACAAACGTCCCGACCGCCTTGTGGGCCAACATCCTCGCTTGTGGGGCCCATCCTATGACCCTCCCTCGCTCGGCCGTCCGCTCAAGGAACCCATTTGGCAACACCTTACTAGGATCATCTAACTCCAACGAAGCCCCCGTCGTGTCTTCGGGTTTTCGCCTTAGGGACCATAGAAAGCGTTGGCCACTCCGCTCGAGCCCAACCGCGATCTCTTTGATCTGCATCTCGTTGAAGCTTCCCCTACTCCCGAAGCAGAGGAACACCACCGACCGAGGCGGCTGGTCGTCCAACCACCTCAAGATCGGATCTTTATTGAACGACGACGACCGTTCATGATCCTCTTCATCGGGCAGCTTAAGAATGGGTCCAATCGGGTAGACCGGAGGGATTTCGTTGTCTTGTGACATGGAGTCGATCAAGTCCCGCTCGAGCTCCATGAACGTGTTTACCAAAATACCCTTGGCTCGACGAAACTTCTCGGTTCGTCGAATGAAGGTGGACTCCTCCTCCTCCTCTTTAGACAAGAAGAGCCCCGGCCAGACCTTAACGGGCACCGGGTTTCGAAACCCGGGGATCTCCAACGCCGTCTCGGGGCTACGAACGACGTCGTATTCCTTCCCGACGTCGAATCCTAACCCTTGAAGGTGGAGCGCCAAGCGGAGAAAGCATGCGCCGGAGGTGAGGAAGACGTAGGACGGCAGCCCAAGCTCGGCCGCCACGTCGATCATGGAAGTACAAAACATGTCCACGACGAGCCCTACAACGGGCGCTCGAAGGCCGTTGATGACGTCCTTGACTTTGGGCTTGTAGGCCTCCATGTAGAGACTCAATGAGGTTGGTTTGTTGGGGTCGAGGGCAATTTGGGGAATGTCAATAAGCTTGATGGTTTGGGTGAGAAGAGAGGAGTTGGATTTTAGAGAGAGGATGTAGGACTCGAGCCTTCCGTCGGGGACGGAAGGCTTTACGAGGAGGACGGTGACGGAGAGGCGGCGGTCGCGGGCCACCAGGTGGCTCGCCAGCTCTATGGCGGGCACCAGGTGGCCCACTCCTGGAGCCGGGATCAGAACCAGATTGGCCGTTGACTTTGAAACGGTCATGATTGGTTGTTATGAAAGAAGTGTGTTGAAAGATGATTGAACTTGTGTGTTTGTGAGTATGGTTTATGGTCGGGAGCTAAGTATAAGGAAGAATTGAGCTAATTTAGTAATGGCGGTGAAGAGCAACACATAGTCTCGAAAGATGAACAAAGAAAGTGGCTAGAAAGATGTAGAGGGAGACAAAGAGAGATGATGTCATGGGTTTGCTAGCTATTTAGACACATTGCATGGCTATGTCACTTACGTGTACAATTTCATTCTGCATCCCCAACTACCCATCTTTACTCAAGTCTCTAGAAGTGATCGACATTAATTAATTACGTCACGTCACTTGTAAGATTTTTTATTTCTATAGACATTGACTTTGACAGGTTACGACTTACGAGGTCTGATAAATATAGAGACAACTTTCGACCCAAAAAAAAAAATTATAGAGACAACAACCTCAACGACTTGTTAAAGTGGAGGAAGTGAGGATATCGGTTGGGTCCGGTTCACTAAATCGTCGGTTCATGTTCTGAATTGGGGTTAGGACAAAACTAAACTTAAATCTTGGAGGATTTGGTTTGTCGGTTCCGTTCCGGTTATGATCGGTTTCATTGTAGGTTCCGGGTTTTCTTCCTTACCGATCGCAGTTTAGGTTTGCTCGAACATAAACAGTCACAAATAAATTTATCTTATTTAAAAAAAAAATCATAAACCGCCGGTTTACATCCGGTCCCGGTTTAAACCTAGGTTTGCTCGAACCTTAACTTAAACCTATACCAGGCCTGTTTGGCGGATTATGTTTGGATCCGGTCCGGTTCCGGTTCCGATTTTAACCAATCCGGTTCGTTGGTTCAAACCGAGCTAGACCCAACTCTATATCGGTTTGACATTATTGGTTCAATCCTCCACAAGCCTCGTTGAGGTCAGGCTTGATCTCCCTTAACCTAAATTTTCTTTACAAAAAAAAACAAATCGAGAGACAATCGGACAAACCGAAATGAAAAGAACCCTAGTAAATGACGTTTTGTTAGCAAGTGAAGGCGTGCATAAATTGAACACATTATAAGATATGAGAATCCACCGCCTAGTTCCCGGCATTGGAGTGCATGCCATTTGTCTACAAACTTCGTCTCTTGTTACGTGCTTATTGACAAACAACTCGACATCGTTCCCGAATATATTTGGGCTCTGCTGTCAGACTTCCTTCCCATAGGGCCCAATCCCATATGTATATGTTGCAACTTCAATCCCATATGTAAATGTATTTTTTTTTTATCAACATCCCATATGTAAATGTATAACACATCTACAATGCTTTATATCCACTCCAGCATGTCGGACATTAGGTACAAATATTTAGCCAGAAGATTGGTACTATAAACTAATAAATTTATTTTGCATCAAAAGTAAAATAAGATGATTGGTGGCATCAAGTCTTTTTTTTGTTTGAAGGAGAGGCGGCACATACTCTCCAGCTTCTTGAGGGAGCGTTTTATTAACAATAAAAGAAAAGGCCTAAGTAGTTGTAACACCCCTATTTTTACCCAAGGGTGTTACCGCCAGTGATCTCAGATTTTACCATCCAAGACCACCCGAGGCTGTAGGTAACACAACACGGTTCAAAGTAATATAAAACAGGATAGTTATATTACATTAAAGTGGTTCATCGTTTACCACATACTTGAAAAGGCGTTCAATTGTCTGAAACGCTAGTGCTTGAAATAGAAACAACATTAGATAATAGTGCAGCGGAAATTAAGACAATAATATTATACAAAGTAGCTTGGCGGACCCAGAATGTCCAAAAGGCTTGAAACCTTCCTTCCTTCAGATCCGTGAGTCTTCGGCTTTAATCTGCTACAGTCTTGGCCTTGTTACCTAATATTTCCATAGAAGCAAGAAATACCAGCCGACCAATGTCGGGAAGAAAAGAAAGTGGTATTAGTCTAACGCGAGACTAAGCAAGTGGTAGAATACGAAATAGGTTCTTAGAAAAGCTAAGTATGTCGGCATCTAAGTCCAAAGGGAACTGAATGATGCACGACCAGTCGGGTTCTTTGGCGGTGAGAGAGAGATAAAAGTGGTAACGGCTATATTTGAATGTAACTCAAGCGATGAGGAACAGAGAAGACTTTGCTGAGAAAAGAAATACGAGATTTCTTTTAGGAATAGGAATTCACAGGAAAGTGATTTCCTACGAACAAAAGATGATTAAGTTTTTGTTGGGAACATTATCAATTCACATCAAGTAACAACAAAAGTCTCTATTAGCTAGAGCTACTCAAAGTCGGAAGTCCGGATGATTTGTCTAAGCTAGTACTAACCATCCTTGTCCCATTAATTAATTAATGTGCATTGGGCACTTATCTTTCATAAGTCGTAACACATAACACTTCAGTGATGACTTTTAATTAAGTTGGCCGCTCAAAGGATGAGACGTGGCCTTACGGGGACTGAGTCCCGACACTTAGCTAGAGTGTCACACCCCTCTATTCGGAGAGCAGGTGGAGTCATGACCCAGTATCAGGAGACGATAAATTATTATACCTCCCAATACAGTTTATAAAGAGATGTTGAGGGGCCAAACTCGCATCCCTGTTTCCTACACTAGTCCACAACAAAGTCTCAAAAAGAGACTTGAAACAAACAGAGGCCAAACATCGGTCCTAAGTCCATGGGCTAGCGCAGTACGATAAAGTAAATAACAACAGGGTCGTTATCTCTAAACAATAAAAAAAATCCTAGGTTCATTTTATTTAGCAAACAAGGCGTTCCCAACAAAATGGATAGGCTAGCAAGGCAGGAATTTACGATTTATCGAATATCAAGAGATTAGGGAGAAAGAACCATCCACTTGCCTTCGATTTTCGAGAGTTAGACGCTACGAAGACGGAATCTCTGAACGAGCACTCCTAGAAGCTTAACCTAATTCGAGGCACGGAATGATAACGAAATAAATTAATAAGTAATTTATTTCTTAGGTCTAGGAACTCCTCGAACATTAGTTTATAAATTTTAAGTTTTCGGCTCATAAGAACGTTAGAAACGAGTTTAGGATTTTTGTAAAATCATTGGTTTACGAATATCCCTTCATAAAATTTATTTATAAAAACGCTTCTTAAAGAAATTAAGTAATTACTTAATTAAGATTAATTATTCATAGTAAAATAATATTTTATAATTATAAGTCTCAATTAAGAAAAAGGGTTATAATACTTTTTTAATCACTCCCATCAGTTATATTAGTTTTTATGAAAATAAAGGCCAAATTTTATAAGCCTAATATTTTGTGTGATAATTATAATGTTTTAACCTCATAACTATTAACTAGTGGGTACCGATTGTTGGCCTACAAAATTTCATCTTCATTACTAATGATAGGAATATGGGTCTAATGAAAAAAATTAGTGGGCCTCATTAGTTTAAACTTAATTAGACAAAGGAGAGATAGGCCCACCCTAAAAATTTGTGTTTGACAGTGGAGGATTTCAGATGCTCAGGGGTTATTGAGAGGAGGAAGGGAGAGTTGAATTGATTTCAGTGTGCCCTCGATGAGTGCCAAAGCCCACAATTTATAGGCAGATTTCTTTGCCCTCAATCATACACATGGGAAGTGAATAGGACATGGTGAACGGGGGTAATCGGCTGAACTCCCGGGATGAGACGGACAGTGAGATTGGCGTCAGGAGTGAACAGCCGGAAATCCCGGACAACAACTCGTGACATTCGAATTTAAGGGGGATAGTTGGTTTTAAACTAAATCAGTTCCCCTAATTGACACTTAGTTCTCGTAGTCTAGTTGGAAAAAGGATGGGGAGTGGGTAGGAGAGGTTAGGGGTTCTAATCCCACCTTCTCCATCCTCTTATTTTTAATTTCGGCCCATTATGATTAGATTAGTACTTGATTAATTTTTATAACAATTTATCCAATTTAATTAATTATTGCTAATTAATAATATTAATCTTCTCAAATTACATTTATGAGTGAAAAGACTTGATTTTATCTTTAGACTATAAATCTCTATTTTATATTTTAAAATTATATTTAACGATTAATATGCTTTCTTGAAAGCTTTAGTTTGTTGTTACGAAAACGAGTTCATTAGAATTGTTCTTACACTTCTAATTAGAATATAGTACATAATATCTTATAAAAATAGCAGGTATTACAGTAGTCATCATGCGGGGGATAGCCCGACCCCTTACATCATTATTAAGCAATAAAGAAATCCCCTCCGACGGGAAACTCAATACATGACACCCTAAAGGAAAAGAAAAAGCACTAGACGCGAGACATAAGTGTTTTTGTGACTTCTTGTTATTGTATGCCTATGGATAGCGTTTTTTTTTAATCAACATAGGATTCTTTTTGACACAAAATGTAGACCATGAATCATGTATAACGTAAAAGCTATACCTAATGTGACACACATTACTAGTACTTAGGTGTATTTAGGGATGACACTTGCTCATTGAACACTAGTATCAAAACGATAACAACACATCTTCACTTAAAACCATCAACATTCTATCACCAAGTTTTAAAGCTAATCATCTTATTTAGGCCATCTAACTAACACTTTTACTTCAAGGAAAATTCTTGAACACACCATCAATAAAGCGACCAAGAAACTCATACGAAGACCCACCCTCTTCAACTGCCTTCCTTGCCTTATTGCACATCTCCTTCACCTTCTTCCTCACCTCCGTCTCCTTCATCGCCTTCATTAGCCCCTCCTCCACCTCCTCGGCCGTCACCACCATATTAACTCCGAGGTCTTGCCGGTAGTCCATCTTCATCTCGGTCGCTAGCCCGAGCTCCTTGACTAGCAAGAACACGTTCAGCTGCTGCTCCGCGTCAATGGGCCACGCCGCAATCGGCACTCCATACCTGATAGCACATATTGTTATTGTAATTAGTTTGTGGATCTACATGACTATATATATCATACCCATTTTTTCAATATTAATAAAACGCTCCTAAAAGGCACGGAAACTACGGCCTCTCCTTCAACCAAAGAAAAGGGAGATTTTATACTCTGACAATACCAAAAGCTCTCCAACACCGAGTTCCATCCGCAATGTGACACAAACGTCCCGACCGCCTTGTGGGCCAACGTCCTCACTTGTGGGGCCCATCCTATGACCCTCCCTCGCTCGGCCGTCCGCTCGAGGAACCCATTGGGCAACACCTTACTAGGATCATCTACTTCCAACGCAACTGCCGTGGGCCCCGTCGCGCCTTCGGGTCTTAGCCTTAGGGACCACAAAAAGTGATGGCCACTCCGCTCGAGCCCGACCGCGATCTCTTTGATCTGCGTCTCGTTGAAGCTCCCCCTGCTCCCGAAGCAAAGGAACACCACCGACCGAGGTGGCTGGTCGTCCAACCACCTCAAGATTGGATCTTTCTCGAAGAACCCGCCATGATCATCTTCACCGGGCAGCTTAAGAATGGGTCCAATCGGGTAGATTGGGGGGATTTCGTTGTGCCGCGACATTGAGTGGATCAAATCCCGTTCGAGCTCCGTGAACGTGTTTACCAAAATACCCTTGGCTCGACGAAACTTCTCGGTTCGTCGAAGGAAAGTAGACTCCTCCTCCTCCTCCTCGTCTTTTGACAAGAAGATCCCCGGCCAAACCTTCACGGGCACCGGGTTTCGAAACCCAGGAATCTCCAACGCTGTCTCGGGGCTACGAACGGCGTCGTATTCCTTCGCGACGTCGACTCCTAGCCCTTGGAGGTGGAACGCCATGCGGAGAAAGCATGTGCTGGGGGCAAAGAAGACGTAAGACGACAGCTCAAGCTCGGCCGCCACGTCGATCATGGAAGTACAGAACATGTCCACGACGAGCCCCACAACGGGCGCGCCAAGGCCAGTGATAATGTCCTTGACTTTGGGCTTGTAGGCCTCCATATAGAGACTCGATAAGGGCGGCTTGTTGAGGGCAATTTGGGGAATGTCAACGAGCTTGATGCCTTGGTTGAGAAGAGAGGAGTTGGACTTTAGAGAGAGGATGTAAGACTCGAGCCTTCCATCGGGGACAGAAGTCTTTATGAGGAGGACGGTGACGGAGAGGCGGCGGTCCCGGGCCACCAGGTGGCTCGCCAGCTCCATGGCGGGCACCAGGTGGCCCGTTCCCGGAGATGGGATCAGAACCAGATTGGCCGTTGATTTCGAAACGGTCATGATTGGTTGGTTAAGAAAGGAGTAGATTGAAAGGTGATTAAACTTAAGTGTTTGTGAGTTTGGTTTATGATCGGGAGTTAAATATAAGGAGGAATTGAGCTAACTTGATATTGACGGTGAAGAACAACACATAGTCTGGAAAGATGAAGAAGATCAAGAAAAAAGTGGCTAGAAAGATGCAGAGGGAGACAGAGAGAGATGATGTAATGGGTTTGCTAGCTATTTAGACACATTGCATGGCTATGCACTCGAAAGTGGCTATTTATGAACATTTCATTCTGCATCCCCAACTACCCATCTTTACTCTAAAAGTGACAAGGTCCGACTAGTGAGGCCTAAGAAGAGATGCTCCAAAACTTTCTCTAAAATGGGGAAAGAATAGCTACTTTTTCCAAAACAAAATTGTTCCAACTCTAACGATTTCTCTATTTTGGAGAATCAATATTTATTGAAGTAAAACATGATTGGATGAAAGAGTTGAAGAGGTAGGAAAAAACAACCTTTTACATTTAATTAACCAAAAAAAATAAAAGGAAAAGAAAACATTAATTGCAAATTCATAATATGGAGCAAGGAGAGAAATTTCCAAATTTGGAGAACTCACCATGAGTTTTGGAGATCTTCTCCATTTTGGAGATCACTTTAGAGAATCTGTTGGGGCCAAAATTAGGACAAAAATCTCCAAAGTCACATCTTCCAAGAATTTCAAGATGCTCTAATAAATCCGGAGACAACAACTTCAACGCAGGGGCCGACCCAGAATATGAATCTTGGGTGGGCTAAATTTTAGGTGAAAATTATAATTATAGAAAATGTGGGTTCAAAAATATAATTGAAAAAATAACCCGAAAAGTTCTTGTTTGTAGTAGGATTTGATCCCGTGTCTCCTTGTATCTCTCAAAGAAATTGAAAAATACCAATAGACTAGAATGATTTTCTTAACTTTTTTACCACTAAACTTCCTATATTATAAATTTAGGGTGGGCTAGAACGAACCCTAGCGCACCCCTATGTCCGCCTCTACCTCAACGGGTTAGTCTGGTAGAACAAGACGATGTATCGGTCTGACAAATTATAGGTTCGATCCTCTATTAGTCTCTTTGAGGTCAAGTTCAATCCCCCTCACCCTAAATTTTAATTCTTGACCAAAATAAATAAATCGAGAGACAATCGAACAAACCGAAATAAAAAGAACCCAAAATAAGTGACATTTTTTTTGGTCGCCACAAGTACGTACTATTTGAACTCGTTTAGAGCATCCACAAGAGATAAGAACCGGTTACTAATCCACCGTCCTGACATCGTATGATACACTCATGATATTCGACCAATAAGCTGATAGCCAAACAAATAAGTCACGTTTTGTTAGTGCTTACCGACAAACACCTCTACACCATTCGCCAATATATCTGGGCTTTATTGTCAGATTTCCTTCCCATAGGGGCCCATATGCATGCTGCAACTTCAAATCAATACAAAATTTTGGCACTAGCTCTTATGGTATTCTACTCCCAAGTCCCGGTATGTATAATGTCAAGAAAAGGAAAGGGATAGGGCGGTAAATGTAATCAAACCGAGCTGAGTCGAATATTATGTTGTTTAAGTTTCATGCATTTAAAAATTGTCGAACTCGAATTCGAGCTCGAACTTGTTTCAAGCTTAAAATTCTGTTTGGGCTCAACTCATTTAAGTGTTCATCGAGCTCGAGCTTGGTTTGTGAACTGTTCATCTAAATAATCGATCTAACATGTTTACATATAATTAAATGCAAATAATTAGGTATATATCTTTTACGATTTTAGGTAAAAATAAAAGTAAAAATAAATCGGATCGCACCACAAGATCTTTGTCGTCGTCGCAAGCTGGGGCGAGGAGGTCGATGCCGGTCAAGGTGTCGGGTGTTTTCGGTTTTATTTTTTTTGGTGAAAAGTGTTTTATTTATTTTTTTGGTGAAAATGGAGTTTTCAAAATTTTAAAGATTAAAAAATGAAAAAAGAAAAATAATTATTTGAAAGGAATAAAAGAAAATTAAAGTTTTAAAGTTTTTTTTGGGTTTTTTGTATTTTTTGAGTGTTAAAATGTGTAAAAGAAAATAAAAATATTAAAATGTCACGTGGCCACGCGCGTTTAACTGTTTTTTAACGTAATCTCTCTTGGAGTGGTTTTTTTGTTAACGGAGACCATCATACAGGTGTTCCAAAATAATATTCAAACATCCGGGTGGTTTAGCGAAATATGGCCTATCAAACGGGTAGTTTCCGGCAAATTTTCTTTTTTTTTATAAGGAAATTAATTAGGGTCGCCACAAGTACTACTTTGGGTTCGCCTAGCCACACGGGATGAAAACTGGTTACTAACCAGCTCTAAAGAAATACGACAAACTACCGGTTTGAGACCTCATAGTACTAGTATGAGTGCTCAACTAATGACCTGATAAACACCAAAATGGAGAGAGATGGACAGGATCTCTAGGTCACCCTAGATTTTTGCATTTTTATCCATGGATGAATTAAACCTTCATTTAAAAAAACTAAACAATCATTTTTATAAGAGATAAATGGTCATGTCTCAAAACTTTACTCCGAATATAAAAGAAGTTTAATTAATACCAACGACACAATGTTTCCATATATAGGTAGTGAGTGAGATTATTTCTATCTTAAAAATACCATTATCACTTAACTTTGTTGTTCAAATAAAAAAGTAATGTTTTTCAACCAAAAAAAAATGAAAAAGTAATGTTTGAACGTAATGTTCGCCCCACCCAACAACGCACATAGAGGATTAAAAAACTCAACAAAAATGATTGATTCTAACAACATCAACATCGAACTTCGAAGGTGAAACCATGCACATTTCTTATAAACCAATGTTACTCAAGTTTGGGAAAGGTAACCCAAATATGATATTATGGTCTTGTTTAACAACAAATATGATATTATGGTCTTGTTAGAGATTTCAATTGGAAGTTTATTTGGAAAGCTCCCACTCAACAAAGAGTTAGGAATTTTCTCCATCTTGCAGCGCAAAACGCCATAATGTGCAATGCTACTAGGTACCGACGACACCTTGCCTCATCAAGCGAATGTCCGCGTTGTCATCAAGAGGAGACACCTATCCATGCTCTCAGGGACTGTACCTTTAGCCGTGAAGTGTGGAGTCGGTTCACAGAGGCTACGACCTCACGAAACTTCTTTACAGTGGAGTTAAAGCCATGGCTAGAGCTGAATCTCAAAGCTAGGGACCCCTGGAGCACTAAATTCAGTTTTGTCTGTTGGCTGATCTGGAAACAACGAAACCGTTGGGTGTTTGATCATAGGCCTGACGACGTCGTGAGGGTTGTGCAGGCGGCCATTGCAACCTCGGATGCCTACACCGAAGCTGAATATAGAAGATGCAGCCAATTAAAAACCCCCCATGTTTCAACGAGCCAGAGTGTTAGATGGAGTGCCCCGGAAGCTGGTTGGTTGAAATTGAATATTGATGGGTCGTCCAAAGGAAACCCCGGGAGGGCTGGTGGTGGAGGTTTAGTCCGAGACCATCACGGTTCCTTCATTGCAGGGTTTATGGCGAAGTTTGGATCCTGCTCTGCACTTCGAGCTGAGCTCCTAGCTGTCAAAAAAGGTCTTGAGCTGCTACAAACTCTAGACACATCTGCTGTTGTTGTGGAAACAGATTCCTCTAATGTGGTGGAGCTTCTTACCAAATCGCTCCCGACCACCCACCCGGATTATTCCCTGGTGGTCCACTGCCGCTCGCTTCTTCGGAACTCGTCTTGGAGAGTGGTAGTCAATTATTCTCCTAGAATGTCTAATAAAGTTGTTGATGCTTTGGCAAACATGGCTCTTGAGTCTGTTTTGGAGTCTTCTGTTTTTCATTCCCTGCCTCCTGGCATTTTGCCCCTTGTAATTGATGATTATGCTTAATAAAATTTAAGGGCCTTGCCCTCTTGGATGACCAAAAAAAAAAAATGCTTTTTTTTTTTTGCGTTTGAGAATTTTTACCTATTTTGGACCTTTGGTATAGTTTTCAGGCATTAGTTACTTATATATTATTTGGGGAAAGTAAGACATTATTACTTTAAAAAGTACTAATCAACTAGCGACTGATCAATCAAAGATTGGAAGCTTAATAAATAAGTAAAAATACATTTATAGCTGGATAACTGCGAAAATAATTATGACGATTAATTTATCCGCTCTCAAGTATAAATGTATAACACATCTACACTGCTTTATATCCATTTCAGCATGTTGGACATTATGTACAAATATTTAGCCAGAAGATTGGTAGCTAGTAGCTACCATAAACTAATATATATATTTTCCATCAGAAGTAAAATAAGATGATTGGTGGAATCAAGTCCTTTTTTTTTTTTTGAAAGAAAGGCGGCACTCTCCAGCTACGAGGGGCGTTTTATTAATAATGAAAAGAAAAGGGCTATGTAGTCATCATGCGGGGGATAGCTCAACCCCTTACATCATTATTAAGCAATAAAGAAATCTCATCCGACGGGGCACTCAACAGATGACACCCTAAAAGAAAAGAAAAAGCACTGGACGCGAGGCATAAGAGTATTTGTGACTTCTTGTTATTGTATGCCCATGGATAGCGTTTTTTTTTATCAACATAGGATTCGTTTTGACAAATAAAATATGGACCATGAACCATGTATAACGTAAAAGTTATACCTAACGTGACACACATTACTAATATTTAAGTGTATTTAGGGATAACACTTGCTCATTGAACACTAGTATCAAAACGATACCAACACATCTTCACTTAGAACCATCAACATTCTATCACCAAGTTTAAAAGCTAATCATCTTATTTAGGCCATCTTACTAACACTTTTACTTCAAGGCAAATTCTTGAACACACCATCAATAAAGCGACCAAGTGACTCATACGAAGACCCACCCTCTTCAACTGCCTTCCTTGCCTTATTGCACATCTCCTTCACCTTCTTCCTCACCTCCGCCTCCTTCATCGCCTTCGTTATCCCCTCCTCCACCTCCTCGGCCGTCACCACCATATTAACTCCGAGGTCTTGCCGGTAGTCCATCTTCATCTCGGTCGCTAGCCCGAGCTCCTTGACTAGCAAGAACGCGTTCAGCTGCTGCTCCGCGTCAATGGGCCACGCCGCAATCGGCACTCCATACCTGATAGCACATATTGTTATTGTAATTAGTTTGTGGATCTACATGACTATATATATCATACCCATTTTTTCAATATTAATAAAACGCTCCTAAAAGGCACGGAAACTACGGCCTCTCCTTCAACCAAAGAAAAGGGAGATTTTATACTCTGACAATACCAAAAGCTCTCCAACACCGAGTTCCATCCGCAATGCGACACAAACGTCCCGACCGCCTTGTGAGCCAACATCCTTAATTGTGGGGCCCAACCTATGACCCTCCCTCGCTCGACCGTCCGCTCGAGGAACCCATTGGGCAACACCTTACTAGGATCATCTACTTCCAACGCAACCGCCGTGGGCCCCGTCGCACCTTCGGGTCTTAGCCTTAGGGACCACAGAAAGCGCTGGCCACTCCGCTCGAGCCCGACCGCGATCTCTTTGATCTGCGTCTCGTTGAAGCTCCCCCTGCTCCCGAAGCAAAGGAACACCACCGACCTAGGTGACTGGTCGTCCAACCACCTAAAGATCGGATCTTTATCGAGCGACGACGACCGTTCATGATCCTCTTCATCGGGCAGCTTAAGAATGGGTCCAATCGGGTAGACCGGAGGGATTTCGTTGTCTTGCGACATGGAGTGGATCAAGTCCCGTTCGAGCTCCATGAACGTGTTTACCAAAATACCCTTGGTTCGACGAAACTTCTCGGTTCGTCGAAGAAAAGACTCCTCCTCCTCCTCCTGCTCCTCTTCGTCTCTTGACAAGAAGATCCCCGGCCAGACCTTAACGGGCACCGGGTTTCGTAACCCGGGAATCTCCAATGCCGTCTCGGGGCTACGAACGACGTCGTATTCTTTCGCGACGTCGACTCCTAGCCCCTGGAGGTGAAACGCCATGCGGAGAAAGCATGCGCCGGAGGGGAAGAAGAGGTAAGACGGCAGCTCAAGCTCGGCCGCCACGTCGATCATGGAAGTACAAAACATGTCCACGACGAGCCCCGCAACGGGCGCGCCAAGGCCAATGATAATGTCCTTGACTTTGGGCTTGTAGGCCTCCATGTAGAGACTCGATAAGGGTGGCTTGTTGAGGGCAATTTGGGGAATGTCAATGAGCTTGATGCCTTGGTTGAGAAGAGAGGAGTTGGACTTTAGAGAGAGGATGTAAGACTCGAGCCTTCCGTCAGGGACGGAAGGCTTTATTAGGAGGACGGTGACGGAGAGGCGGCGCTCGCGGGCCACCAGGTGGCTCGCCATCTCCATGGCGGGCACCAGGTGGCCCGCTCCCGGAGCTGGGATCAGAACCAGATTGGCCGTTGATTTCGAAACGGTCATGATTGGTTGGTTAAGAAAGGAGTGGATTGAAAGGTGATTAAACTTGTGTGTTTGTGAGCTAGGTTTATGATCGGGAGCTAAATATAAGGAGGAATTGAGCTAACTTGATAATGACGGTGAAGAACAACACATAGTCTGGAAAGATGAAGAAGATCAAGAGGAAGTGGCTAGAAAGATGTAGAGGGTTTGTTAGACACATTGCATGGCTATTGGCTATGCACTTGAAAGTGTATATTTTGGCACATTTCGTTCTGCATCCCCAACTACCCATCTTTACTCTCTAAAAGTGACATTATTTAATTACGTCACGTCACTTGTACGACATTTTATTTGTATAGAATTTGTTTTTGACAGGTTACTACTTACGAGGCCTAATAAATCCGGAGACAACAACTTCAATCGCCTAGTCTATTAGAACAAGAAAGGGTATCGGTCTGATAAATTATAGGTTCGATTCTCTATTAGTTTCTTTGAGGTCAAGTTCAACCCCCCTCGCCCTAAATTTTAATTCGTGACCAAAATAAATAAATTGAGAGACAATCGAACAAACCAAAATAAAAAGAACTCAAACAAGTGACTTTTTTTTGTCGCCACAAGTACATACTATTTGAACTCGCCTAGAGCATCCACAAGAAATAGGAACTGGTTACTAATCCACCGTCCTGAGATCTCATGATACACTCATGAAGTTCGACCAATAAACCGATACGCCAAACAAATAAGTCACGTTTTGTTAGTGATTACCGACAAACACCTCTACACCATTCGCGAATATCTCTGGGCTATGTTGTCAGATTTCCCTCCCATAGGGGCCCATATGCATGTTGCAACTTCAAATCAATACAAAATTTTGGCACTAGTGCTTATGGTATTCTACTCCCAAGTCACGATATTTATAATGTCAAGAAAAGGAAAGGGATAGGACGGTAAATGTAATTGAACCGAGCTGAGTCGAATATTATGTTGTTCAAGTTTCATTCATTTAAAAATTGGCGAACTCGAATTTGAGCTCAAACTTGTTTCAAGCTCATAAAATTCGGTTTGGGCTCATTTCGTTTAAGTGCTCATCGAGCTCGAGCTTGGGTTGTGAACCATTCATCTAACTAATCGAGCTAACATGTTAATATATAACTAAATGGAAATAATTAGGTACATATTTTTTACGATTTTAGGTAAAAAGAAAACTGAAAAAACAAGTAAATAAATGTACATGATATATAGGGTTATGCAAAATAACTTACTAAAAAAAATCTAGCAATATTATGTATATTTTACCTTGTTTATAAATATTTGGACGAGTTTGTTCACAAACATATAGTTAAGTTTGTTCATGAACAAACGAATCGAGTTTTCATGTATTCGTGTTCGGCTCATTTATCTTTTCGAGTTGTTTGGACTCGTCTCGTTTACAAATCAAGCTGACCACTAATGAATTTTTAACGAGCCGAACGCCAACTATCTTGTGAACGGCTCCATTTATTTACAGGCCTAGAAAGGGAGACAGAAGAGCATAACAAAGTCTGAGGCAAACACAAGCCACATATATGTCAACCACCATGTTCAAGAATTATACTAATGGCTACATATGAAAACATTACCTTAACAAACATCCTAACCTTTCACCTAAACCCTTTCAAAAATCCGAGCATCTGATGCAACACATATACATCAAAGTTCAAATAGCCACAATATAAGGAATGCACCCAGAGGAATGGCCAATTCAACAAACACAGTAAGCTATCGGTTTCTTAACTGACGGTTTTCGGTTAAGCTGTTGCTGAGAAAAGAATGACACGGGCGTCGTCTGTCTCATTACGTATATAATCTTCAAAATGTGTCATATCTTCTCGTGCTTTTGAGCCCCGTAAGATGTTCTCAATCAGCGCAAGCTCACATCAAAAAACTGCTTGAATTGAATATGCAAACCTATGTGGAGATCCCACTAGTTTTAGCCTACTTTTCAGTGCAGTCTGCTGCCCTGTGTCCGGGCTTTCCGCAAACGAAGCACGCGCCACCAAAACTCCTGCTGTTAGCATGAAGTTTAAGATGATGAGAAATCAAACGACAATGACGAAAATTTAGTGTAAACAAATTGTCTAAGGCTATGACAAACTACTACCTCCATTCAGAAAGAGATTGCCATTCTAGCCCTTAAATTTTGTTAGAAAATGTTAGTTTTAGATTTTTGAGGAGGGTAGTTAATAATTTATAACTCTTAGAAAAGTTTCAAGTGTTTATAGAATCAGTCAACAGTTGTCTCAAAGCCTATAATGTTCATTAGTTGTACAGAGAGTATAAACAAGAAGCATGCCTGATCACACCTAGCAATCATGTCATTTGGTTGCTACAAAATGGAACCAAGTCATTTTTATTTTTTATAGACTTAGAAGAAGGGGAATTACCTATCCCTACCACCAAAAGGTGATGACGACGATGAACGCCTTGGTGACCTTGCACCATCCATCGACCAACTGTCGCTGCCACCAGTTCTTGATCCGCCCCTTGTGTTAGACCTGAAGCTTCGCCCACCACGCCCAAATTTATCATCACTATCAAAATCTGAACTACGGCCACCACCCCAACCACCACGAGAGCCTCCAGAGGATCTTCTGTCCCTGAAACCTCCACGGGAACCCGAACTCCTATCCCTGTTAGAAAATCTTCCATAGAAGTCGCTTGGTGGTCCATCATCCTGTAAAGCAGGCAACTGCATACACACACAGTATGAGACCCAACAGTGAAAGAGAAAAGTATCCTATATAAAGCATCTGTCTTGCATTATAAGACAGTTATGTATTGTAGCCCAAACACACCCTTATGTTAGTTCAGCTATAAAAATATCCAAACAAGCTTTATATGATTGTGTCAATGAAAACACCTTTTTGATTTTTGTAATGGTGTTTCCTGGAGGCAATTCCTTGGTCAGAAGCTCCTTTGCAATATCCTCTGGGAGATCGAAAACTGCACCTTGGACCTGGGATTGTGAAAATAAATCAGACGTCAATATTAACCGAAGTAGTGTGTACAAACATTAAAAAATGGTCATGTCTTCAGGTGCCATACCCTTTCATCTGCAAGAATGAGGATCTTTCCAATATCATCGGCAGCAGAGCGATAAACATCAGAGAGAAATCCCATGACAGATCTCGGAGACAAGAAACCTCTTGTTAGTCCACTGTCACGAGTCAATTGCAACGTCACTCGGCCCTGAATCAGAAAAATCATCAGCAAACATTAAAGTGGAAAATCATGGTGACAACATAAGTAAGGATTCTCCTTTACCTGCTCATGAGTTATTAGAGACCTGGATGATGGAGGCTGTGCAAAACCACTCATCTGTGCTAATGCGGCTGCTAGAGCATTTGTTCCTTGCTCTTCAATTAGTTTCTCTGCCACCGGGGTGAAGAATGCAAGAGATTCTGGATGAACGGAAGAAAGAGTAGAAATCACTTGAAGGGCTGACGATTCCAATACTTCATCCACACCAGGTGCGTTCACATGCTCAAACCTGCATCCCACGTCTCTTTCAAGAGATGAGACTGTTCTTCTCTGGCCGCTTGAGAACAATATAATGGCAGTGCCTTCTTTTCCAGCACGTCCAGTACGTCCAGACCGATGCACAAAGGTCTCTGGATCGTTAGGAAGCTCGTAGTGAACAATCTGCAAAGAAAACAAGCATTTCAAAAACTTACTTCTGTACCAGATGGTTATTTCTTAGTTCTATTCCAAAAATAAAAAAGTAACTGATTAAAAGACTGACCAAATCAACATGAGGTATATCAAGTCCACGAGAAGCAACATCTGTGGCAACAAGCACGGAGAACTTTCCCTGTCTGAAGCCATTGAGTGTTCTTTCACGTTGATGTTGGGAAATGTCACCGTGCAATGCCTCAGAAGGAATACTGTTCGCCAATGCCAGAGAGACCTCATCGGCATCTCTTTTCGTTTGAGTAAACACGATGGTCTTTCCACCCTTTGCATAAACCTGAGAAGTATTTAAAAAATTAAAGTGCTAGTATGGCAAACTTATGCAGAGATACAGCCAGCAAAATGTCCCTGGCTACAAAATAATATGCATACTATTTTTTTTAGTTGGGAGCAAGCTTTCGGATTGTGATGGATGCCGGTAAAAATGATTCATTTGACATGATTACGCAATACACTTCTCCCCCTCTCCTAGTACCGCTACCTTACTTGTTCTCTCCCCTTTCCCAACACCCAAACACAAACAATAAAAGGAATCTGTTATATTTGATGCCATGACTAACAATACATACTATGATATAAATGACTTGTCACATACCGTTATGATATCACCTAGAATGGTGCGCTTTGAAGTTGCTGTAGCAGGTATAGCATATAGTTTAATCCCTTCTGCCAACTTCTCATCGTCATCACCAACCTGTAGTGATCATAAAAACAGAAAAGGATATTAAAATTATATCTTCTGTCTCATGGATGAAGAATCAAGCTTCTGAAAACGAGCAAATGGGAAGAAAAAACTACGAATATTATTTACCAGATCAATCGTCAGGGGATTGTCCAGGTACTTCCTTGCAAGTTTCTTGACCCAAAGAGGCATTGTAGCAGAGAAAAGCATGCTCTGCCTCTCTGTTGGAAGGCTTCCCAGTATCGTCTCGACAGCCTCCTCAAAACCAACCTTAAGCATTTCATCAGCTTCATCGAGGACTACATACTGAACTTCACTCAACTTGAGACTGTTACTCTCCAGTAAATCAATTAGTCTACCAGGTGTACCAACCACTACATCTACACCCCGAGAAAGTGAATTTTGCTGTGAGCTATAAGACACGCCTCCATAGATACAAACGGTGCTCAGGTATGGTGCAGACTCCTGAATTTCCTTATCCACTTGTTTTGCTAATTCTCTTGTGGGTGCCAACACTAATACTCTTGGAAGTCGTCCAGAACGCCTATGAAACAACAAAAGATGTGAATTAGCCTTATGAATAAAAGTTAAAAATCCGACTGCATAAAAAATTTCAGTACCTTGAGGGGCCTCTCTCGTCGTTATCCTCAGTAAGGCGCTTTAGTATTGGAATTCCAAAAGCCAACGTCTTCCCAGTCCCCGTTTTAGCACGAGCAATAATATCTCTTCCCTCCATTGCAGGAACCAGCACAGCTCTCTGAAATAGTGAAATTATTGTTAAGATTAGTCTTGCACACCACAATCAAACCTGTGTACAAAACCCCATCCATCTTTCAAGAAGTCTAGTGTTCAACACCCTTCAAGTCCATTATACATTAATCATAAAACTTTGTTTTTCCACTGTCTATACAAGCTTCATTTTATTCCAAACTTTTCTGTCTATACAACTGTCTTAGCAGCAAATGAACAAATTCCAAAAACTCAATTTGACAAGCTAAAGTCTCAGTCTTGCTCGCCTATACACATAGAATTCAAATTCAAGACAAAATCTTTCAAGCAATTTCCAAACAAGTAATCCCATGACAAACTAAGAGCAAGAAATTGCAAATGCCATGACAAGTTTTCTGTCTTTAACAGCAAATAAACAACTTGCCAAAACTCAGATTGACAAACAACACTAAAGTCTCAATCTTGCTTGCCTAAACACAAAGAATTCCAATTCAAGACATAATCTTCCAACCAATTTCCAAACAAGAAATGCTACACTGAAACAAGAACAGAAAGAAATGAACCTGAATGGGAAAGAGGCTAGTAATCCCACGTTTCTCCAAGGACTCCACAAGCCTTCTAGGAAGACCCAATTTGTCAATGGCAAGCTCATCCTTGCTAACCTCAACGGAGCCCTCACCATCAAACTCCTCTTCCTCCTCATCCGAGTCACTAAGGAAGCCCTCGAACCCACCTCCCAACCCCTTGAAGGCCTCCTCGCTCAGCATCGAATTGGGGGTGGCAACCGATGACGTCACCAGCCTCAAATTCCTGGCATGGTCGAAATGGGACTTGTCGGAGAAGAGGGTGACCAAAGAAGGAGATGGGTTTCTTCGGGAGAGCTCAACGGAAGGTGGGTACACGGTGGAAACGCCGATGATGGAAGAAGAAGCCATGGCTAATAGAGATAGGGTTTAATTGGGACTAAACTATGGGAGTTTTTCTTCGCTCGTGTGTACGAGCAATGGGAGTTGGGGAAGATAAGGCGGAGGGAATGGAGTTGATATAAGGGTGTGATAAGGAAGAGTGTATGGAGGTGGAAGGCTCCACATCATAGTTGGTCTCATTTGGGTTTTGTTATCCACATAAACCCTAGTCCCCTTGCAAGGGAACGTCTAGGTTTCGTTTTGGGGTTTGATTTTTTGAGAATAGACAAGATATGAATAATGGATTTTGAAATGGTTTTTGTCAATTATTATGGCTAGAAAAACTTAGTTGAAAATTCACAATTGTATTACAAAGGTAATGGGCTAGTGTTTTTGGACATCTGATTTGATGGTTAAGATAGTTGAAATAGGAATAGTATCCCGAGGTCACTATTTCGAATCTTACAAGCCATTTCGAATCCCATGAGCGGCAGTTTTTAGATAGTGTAATAGGCCAACTTTGGATATGTAACCAAATGATTTTGTGAGATGATATTACTTAGGTGGAGTATGTTTGAAAGATGATATTACTTAGGGCCTCAAGACGTGTCGTGGTCTTAGGCTTTATTTTATTTTATGATATCTAATATCTTCTTTGTCGAAGTAAATATGTTGTTTGATGTACTAGGAATAGACTTGTTAAATGGTTAGACAAGTCGGATTTAGATTGAAAATAATTATGAGTCATTAGTCCAGGTCAAGTTGAGTCTCTTCGAATTTGGTAGCACTTTGGATAGATCCAACCGATTAAGAACATCAATTTCATAATGTTCTTAGTGATGGTTAAAATATATTAAAATCAAATATGATTGAAATATGACTAAACGAGTATGTATAATAATTTAATATTCAACACCAATTATATATATTTTTTGTAAAATAATATTTCTACTTGACCTAATCGAGTCTTGGATTTCAACCCATTAAAAATTTAATCAATTGGATCGGGTTTCAATGTAGAAACTTGTAAACTTGGACAGATCAAATTGGATTCTCATATCGGATAGAGTTTTGAGAGGTTTAACTAGTAAATATAGGCTACAACATTTTGCACACAACGTTTTTGACTTTTTGCACCACGCCGTTTAGAGGCGTCGCCGTTCCAAGGCGTCAAATATAATAATACTTAAATTTTGATCGGAAAAGTTTAGTGCCGTCGACGGACGCCATTAGGAGGCGTGGTGGGCCGCCGTTCGATGGCGGGGCGGGGCGCCGTTCGATGGCGTGGCGGGGCGACGACGAGCGAAAACGAAACCGCAGCGAGCGACGAGCGAGATCGGAACCCTAGCAGTGAGGAGTGACGACGGGCGAGGAGCCACTAGCGACGGCGGCCGACGAGCAACGAGCGATGATCGACGACAGGCGAGGAGCGACCACCGACGTAATTAGCTTTCCGGTATCCGCTGAAAATTGAAATACACAAGTACTGCTTCAGGTTTCCTATTGGTCCACATGTCTAATATTTTTCTTTTCCTTTTTCAACATTAAAAATCTTAGATTTGGTAGAAAATCTTTTCTAACCAAAAATGATTCTGCTGAGTACGATTCTTTCCCCAAGAAAAAAATTATCTTGTAAATTAAAATATTAAACTAATCTAAATTAGCTTTGTAAATATTAAATAACGCTTTAAACTTCTTCAACCCAAAAAAAATAGCGTTTCAACTTCTACAAAGAAGTTGAATTCTCGTTTCACTTCCATGGAAGCCGCCGATACCCACAGAGTTCGAAGGCCCCACGACGCCTTCCACCGGCGCCCGACGACGCCATCTAGCGGCGCCCGGCGACACCATCTAGCGGCGCCCGGTGACGCCGCCCACCGGCGTCAGGTGACGCAACAACGCTTTTGTCTTTTTTTTTTCCGCAAAAGTTAATTGATATAATATTGGGACGCCTTTAAATGGCGACGACTTTAAACGGCGTGGTGCAAAAAGTCAAAAAATAGTGTGCAAAAAGCCTCGGCGTAAATATATATCAAGTATAAGCAACACATTTTCACAACTAACACCTCGCATTAATGGTGGGTCCGATTCCAAAACCGCCAATTCTCCATTCCACATTCCGTGGAACTAGAACCAGATCAACTCTTGACCACTTCCCCGATTTGACTCGATTTCGAAACTAGTCAAAAATTAAAATTGTTTTTTCTAATTTTTATTTTTTAGAAATTCTTTTTATTAAATTCCGACACACTAACCTCTTTTAACATATACAATTGATTCTGGGTATCATATATAAACATTTAGAACTTGATTTATATTTTTTTTATAATTTTGGTATAATATATGAATATTTTCCATAAAAGAAAAAGGAAAAAGCAACCATTTAAATCGATTCGAAATCGTCGTCGGTTCCAAGGGAATGAAACCGTCCCTAAAACCGAAACCGTCGATCCAATTCCATATAATTTCGAGTCTAGCCCGATTCCGGAAACTCCTATTCCCGGAGTTTAGAAAAAGCCACACAAATGATTATGATAGGATTGATAGGGTCCTAAGCCCATTTGAAACCATCCAACTCACTTCTTGCCAGCACACACCACCATTAATCACTCTGTATCAACAAGTCCACACACTTGGATTTTCCTTTCCAAAATAGACTGAAAACAGGGCCAATCCCTAAATAGTATAATATTTACCTTCTCTTCCACTTTTACTCTTTCGTATTCTACTTGGCCAATCCTCTACTTCTTCCCCAGATTCTTTCCTCTTCCACTTTCCCCCTCTGTACCACTGTCCAAGACTCAATTGTTGGTCCGAATCCACCATTCTTGTCTGTAATGGTCCCACTCTCATCGTTTTCTTGTTTCTTTGACCCTGCTTCCTTTCCCCAGAGAAAAAACTTCCCAATTTTACCGCCCTTGTTCAATAAATTGTTCTACTACTCAAATCTTGAACTGGGTATGTCTCACTCTCCCTTTCTACTAATCAATTTCGTCTCCTTGTCGAAACCCTAAATCCCAAATTCGCATCTTTTAAAACCCTATTTCCGCCCACTTCCCCAATTACTTTGTATACTTGTTCTTTACACCGTTGCTTAGGGCTTAATTTACCTTCAATTTTTCTGTTTCAGATCCCAAGAAGGTGGCTTTGCCTTTAGCTCGTTGTTATTGAAGTGCTGTTGCTTAATTGTAGTGTATAATTGGTAAGATCTATCAGTTTGATCATTTGTGCTGAGTTCAGGAAGTTGTTCATTGGATTGGGAAATTCATTATTGGTTGTTCAATTTGGGGGTTTCTTTAGTTGATGAGCTGTTGTTGAAGGAGCAGATGGTGCCCTTTCTTTATATTACCATTGCTGTGCCATGTACTATTGGAGCAATTGCCCTGGCAATTTCTCATATATACCGGCATCTTACGAATTACACCGAGCCGATTTTTCAGAGATATATAGTCAGAATCATCTTCATGGTTCCGGTGAGTGGTTGCTGTGTTTATATTACCATTGTTTGTTGCCTTGCAAATTTCCTGTATCAGTTTTTCTCCTAGTGCTTGTTAGTTGTTACCTGTGAGCATTTTACATGATTACATCTATGTTACACGGAAACGGGAACCGGAAACGAAACGGAAAGGGGAGAACACATGAATGTTATGTTTTTAGTGTAAAAACGGGTTTCGGGGTTTGAGTTTCTAAGTTTCCGTGTTTCCGTTGGAAATGGGAAACGCCACCCGGTTGGAGTTTCCGGGTAACATAGGATTACATTAGGTCAGATAGGCGGTTTTGTTTGCTTGATCATGTTGGGTTAATCATGTAAGAGGACTATGTGTAATTTTAATTGAAATGGAGAAGAAATTCATTTGTGTGTGCAGGAGAGGCATATTGTATTGTTAAGTGAGAGCAGTTTAGTGTGGATGCTATGTGGTGTACTTATTTATATTAGTGTGATTCATGAAGAAGGATTTGTATAAGTTTGAAATATTCATAGAACTGACAGCTAGCAATGGCCTTGAAATGGTATTCTTGTTTCCACTAACTGAGTTGCATTTCCCCGCTCTGCTGAGCATGCCGTCTAAATTTTGAAGCATATGCTGGGTTATAGTCATTTGAAAGCTTACATACGGTTGTCATAACTTTTCGTATTTTTATGACAGGTGTATGCATTAATGTCTTTGTTGTCTCTTATCTTGCCCGAGAGAGCAATCTATTTCAACTCTCTTCGTGAAATGTGAGTATACAATTCTGGCTTCTCAATTTTGGGATTTTAATGTGTTCATTTTGTATTTGGCTGAGAATTTCGTTTATTTAATGAAAATCATCAGCCGTCTCTGCTTTTTCCCCATGCCTATTATGGGTACTCTATAACTCTTTTTGTGATGTTTCAGATATGAGGCTTGGGTCATCTATAACTTTTTGTCCCTGTGCCTGGCATGGGTTGGTGGCCCTGGAGCTGTTGTTATAAGCCTAAGCGGTCGGGTTCTAAAGCCATCAGTTTGTCTGATGACATGTTGCTTTCCGCCAATACCGCTAGATGGGTGAGTGATTTGTCTGATATTTGCTAAAGATCAAATTGTATGTTTTCCTCCTCTTTAGTACTCACTTTTTTTTTTTGGTCGAACCTCTTTAGTACTCACTAACATATTGTCCGAATGTATATTCTCGACTATAGTATACTTGATTCACTGAGCTGAATGTGCGTATTTTTTTGCAGACGTTTTATACGGAGGTGTAAGCAAGGCTGTTTGCAGTTTGTCATATTGAAACCCATCTTGGTAGCATTGACATTTATGCTATATGCAAAGGGAAAATATCATGATGGAAATTTCAGTGCAAATCAGTCTTACCTTTATATTACCATCATCTACACATTCTCCTATTCCTCTGCTCTATATGCATTGGCCTTGTTCTACGTGGCGTGCAGAGATCTACTCCAGCCTTTCAATCCTGTTCCCAAGTTTATCTTGATAAAGTTGGTAGTCTTTCTGACTTATTGGCAGGTAACACCTCTTTCTATTTGGAAAAAAATCTTAATTATTCCCTTGCTGAAAGCCTAAGTTGGAAGGCAGTTTGTGATCATAAGCTTGGTGTTCCGTGCTGTATTTAAATGGCTTGTTGTTCTCTTGATCCCAGGGAGTCTTGGTGTTCCTTGCTGCAAAGTCCGGAGTTATAAAAGACTCGCAGGATGCTGCCGATTTTCAAAACCTTTTAGTATGTGTGGAAATGCTAATTGCCGCCGTTGGTCATCTTTATGCATTCCCATACAAGGAATACGCTGGAGCGAATATCGGTTTGTCATCTGACTTCACAGGAAGTGTTGCTCATGCATTGAAGTTGAGTGACTTCTATCATGACACTGTACACCAGGTGAGCTCTCAACTGCTTACACTGATCTGTCGAACTTCAATTTCGCGTACATTTTCTTCTACTCTCTCAGTTCATCAAAGATTGTCAATTGTTATGTTAGCGTTCGACTCAACTATTACGAAATTAAATCATTAAGCTATAATAGGCAAACTTTTTTTGCTAAATTTACAACTTAGTATTGATTGCATACCTCATTTGTAACCTCATAGTTCTCTTTTAAAGCATCCCTACAACGCCAAATAGAAGTAGTATATACTTTCGCCCTTTGATTCTGTCGTAATGATTTATTCATGTATAATTCTGCAGTTTGCACCCACTTACCATGAATACGTGCTATACGACCATGGCGACAGCGGCGAAGAAAGCACAAAGAAGTACCGATCACGGACATTCGTACCAACGGGACAAGAAATGGACACCGTCAGAAGAAACAAGCTGATGATTGGGAACAAGCTAGAGGGCATAGAGCTCTCGAGCGGTTCATCCTCGGCAAATAGCACGCCCGACAACATTCCCACATCCCCTGCAAATAGCACTCCTGATAACATCCCCAGCTCAAAGGACACAAATTCATCCCTTCTTGTTGATACCACAAACTCTCCTTCTCTTCCATATGACATGAATCTGATTGACATTGATATCTCCAGCTTTCCCGAGAACGTCCCTGCAGCGAAATGACCCAACCCGCCTCCCGTTCTTCTCGCGATTCAATATGAAAGTAAACGAATCTCCAGTGTTCCTCCTTGGCTAAGGACATTCAACGTCTGTACAGATAGGTAAAGTTGTTTCTTGGAGGCTTTTGTTGACAGAAAAAGCAAGATTTGGTACATGTTTCAGTTTCTTACTGCAAATGAAATTGGCCTCATTTGGAAACAACAGTGGTGTGTCAATTTTTTTGGTGTGCTTATTCATTGAATTGAGTAATTGAGCATCTTCATGTCTTTTGGATGATCATGACATTTGGTTTGCCTTTCGTCTAGTTGTTAGGGATTGCCTGTATTTAATAATAATAAGGGTTCGTTTGGTATCGATATCAAAATATTAAGCATACGGATATTATCATATTTATATCTATATATGGTATATTTTGTTGTTGATATCAAACTGATATGTTGTCTGGCATATGGAAATATATATTCAAGCCTAGATAATATTTTTGATAGTTATTATTTGTATCTTTTTTTTTTTTGCATTTTCTAGATAGTTTATCTGATTTTTGAAGCCTAGGTCTTAAGCACTTTCTCATACTCTTTTATTGTTTATCCATTAGATAGTTTATTACTCCCTCCGTTTCACAATAAGTGTCGTTTTAACACTTAAAATTTGTTTCATAGTATGTGTCGTTTTATGTTTTCAAAGTGATTTATTAGGGGTGAATAATGATAATTTTTATTGGAATGCGGATTTTGTTGACTAAAGTTGTTCATTCATTGGCCAAAAAAATGTAATGAGTTGTAAGATTAATAAAAAGTTGTAAGTTTTAAAGTGAATGATTGCTTTTTTTAAAAATTTTGTTAAGAGCTAAAACGACACTTATTGTGCAACGGAGGGAGTATCATTTAGGTTTAGGAGCTAGTTTATATTGTTTATCCATTAGATAGTTATATTATTTATCTATGACACATTATAATATGCAGGCTTGATTATTGAAATGAACCATTTACTTAATAACAAATCAGTCAACAATGTGTTCAACCAAAAAAAAAAAATCAGTCAAAAATGTGATGAAATCATTAACTTGTTATAAGAACAAGAGAAAACAATAAACAATCAGAAAGAACTAGTGTAGTTCCCGCACCCTACGCGGATTACTTTTGTAATTTTGTCTGGATATCATATCAATAATAAGCTATTTAGAAGTACACCATTTAATATCTTGATTTACTACATATTCATTCCAATAGACTGAGCATATGTGTATTAAATTTGAATATACATAGTTATAAATCGATTGACATTTTTTATTAGTAAAATGATTAATATAGTAACTACAGTAATTTAAACAAATATATTAAATTGAAAATAGTATTTTTTCATATAATAAAAATATAAGTTATATTAGTTTGTTTGAACCTATATTTAATATCAACTTATATAGAAGGTAGAGCAATTTGATAATCCGATCTGATTCGAAATAGCGGATATCCGGAATTTTTTGGTCAAAATTAGTGATTCGTATCCGATCCGTTATTAGTCGCATATCCAGTAAGAAATAGCTGAAAACCACCCCTATAATATGTCATATTCTCAGTAACCACCCCTTTAATGCGAAATTCCTGAAAACCACCCCTTTAACGATCTCCGTTACCAACTCACCACCCATCGTCACCTTTCCGTTGAAAACCGTTAACAATATGTGACGTGGCTCGTTTTTTTTGCGATTTTTGCTGGATTTGCTTATGTGGCTTCCATTTGGTGGCCACCTAAGCGACTCATCCGCCTCAGAACCTTCACGCCATTTCATCGCCACCGCCATCGTCGTGACGGCCCGCCACCGCCGTCTCCAGATCTGAGGTCGCCACTTCCGTCTTCGTCTCCGACCGCGTCACTGCTCCCGACCGCGTCGCTGCTCTCCAGATCTGACGTTGCGGCTCCCCGACCTCCTCCCCTGGCGTCCTCCTCCCTCCCTGGCTTCCACCGCTTCCATCTTTGTCTCCGACCGCGTCAGTGCTCCCGATGGCGTCGCCGCTCTCCAGATCTGGGGAGCTCCTCCCCTGGCGTCCTCCTCCCCTCACCGCTCCCCGACCTCTTCCCCTGGCGTCCTCGTCCCCTGACGTCCTCCTCCCTCCCTGGCTTCCACCGCTTCCATCTTCGTCTCCGACCACGCCAGGCTCCCGACCTCGTCGCCGCTCCCCGACCTCCTCCCCTAGCGTCCTCCTCCATTACCTTTTCGTCCCCTCTGGCCCTCTCTGCCCTCAACTCCTCCTACCTGCCCTCCGTCGGCGCCTTCAACCCAAGCTCCTCCGGTGTGAGTACCTATAGGCCACCAATTGCACCATCCCCTCCCCCGTGGGCCTCCCCGGCGGCAGCCTCCTCCTCCTTCATGCCTCCACCAACGACACTGCCCTGAACACCACCAATGGCTTCACACTGTGTATTTTGCCCCAATTTTGCACAATGAATTTTGACCTAAGTTTTTGCAACAATTGAGTTAATTTTGACTGAATTTTTTTCCAATTTTGACCTAATTTGGTGAAATTGAGTGAAATGGGTAATTTGAATGAATGTGGGTAATGAATTAGATGAGGTGTCTAACATGTGTATGCCACATAAGCAAAGAAATTAATTTTTTTTTAAAAGCTGCCACGTCACTAGTTTCTAACGGATTCAGACGGCAGGGGGACGAGGGGTGGTGAGTTGGTAACGGAGCTCGTTAAAGGGGTGGTTTTCAGGAATTTTGCATTAAAGGGGTGCTTACTGAGAATATGACATATTATAGGGGTGATTTTCAGCTATTTAGCCTTTTAAGTATATATAATAGATTTAGAAAATAAGAGAGATCGGGCTTTGATAAGCTTATCAATGAATATCAATGAATTTTAAAAATATTTTTATTGTTACAATGACTTAAATTTATCTATTTCCCCCTTATTACCATTTATTTCTATCTATTATACAAAGTAAACGTCTCACTGAAACGACAAGTCCAAGCACACGACATTATGTTCACCAAAAAAAATGATGTTTTGTCTTAACGGTTCGTTATGTTAGCCAACACAAACATGAGTAACTGAGTTGATTAGTCTTGGGCTCAAAAAAAAAAAAGAGTTGATTAGTCTTTATTTAAAGACAAGCATGTAATAGGAACTAAAAGGTTTGATGTGGAATTTAATAATTATGACTTAAGTTATTAACATTTATGTAACAACTATCTAGTTACTATGGTATTTGGAATTAGATTGGGATATGGAATCAAGTTGAAATTGAAATGGAATAAGGAGGAAGATGATGGATTTAGGTATTGAGACAAATCCATGTAAAATGTAGGGTAAACCTATCACATAACAACAACCTATTTGCTCAAAAAAAAAAAAAAAAACCTATCACATATTATCTAGTTATAGTATTTGATTAATAGTTAAAAACACTCAAAGAGTGATGCTCTGGACTAGTACGATGAACTTGGACCAGCATCAAACTAACAACAACCTGATACGGTTAACATCGATGAGCCAACGATCCAAATTTAGTTTTTACCCCTAGCCAACTAACACGAACCCAACCCATTTGATAGTTCTAACCATGAGTATTCATAGAGACATTAACGGTAATTGTTCATGATAATCCAACATTCGTTTTAAACCGATGCAAATCCTTTGTCCTGACCATTTTGCCTAGAAAACACTATCCCATTATTCCCATATATTGTGATGTGTACATATATTGAAAGTTTTGAATAAGTAATATTAGACCTCGTTTCGTTCGATCTCTTGGTAATCGGGAATAGTAATCCGGAATGAATTATTCCACTATTTCTCTTGGTAGGGAAATATCTAGAATTGATTTCATTATAAAGAATGATAAACCCTTAGACAAATTTGATTCTAATAGAAAATATAACGCATTATTTGTTCCAAAAATTCTATCTTTTTCTTAGATCCTAAAACCTCTAAGCCTTAAATTATAAATTATAAAAACCAAAGAACCTAACCTTACAATTATAATTAAGAATCATAAACCTTAAGCATTTCAATAACCAATTCCATTCTGATTCCTAAGTCCAATCCGATTCCAATAACATACAAAATATAACCTTATTATATTACTTGATGATTAACATTATACATTGTTTCTCCACCCCTTACAATCCCTTAGAATAGGACATAAAATTTGAAGTGGTTTGGAACACCTCTACTTGATAATTTCACCCCATATATGTTCATCAACATATCAAACAAAACAACAAAACTAACAACAAAAAAGACACACAAAGTTGAAGTTCTTGCATCTAAACAACACTTATCACGTACAAGGATAATTTGAATAAGAGAAATGCTTGTGAGAGGAATGGGAAACAACAGGGAGACCCCAATTAGTAGTGAAAACAAGAGTAGGATAAATTGCATCCAAATTCTTGAGAATCTCCTCATACACTTTCACAATCCTTCTTCTTGGCATCACCACAAGAGAATAGAAAGCCTTCCACCATTTGACCTTCCTTGACTTGCTCATCCTCAATCCCTTTATCTTCCGCTTCACCCACCACCCGACTCTTCTCTTCTGCCTTCCATTCGTAGTCATCGGAGACGACTTCTCATGGTCAACTCCATTGACCTCACTCGTCGTCACCATCATTGCCATCCTCTCGTACCCGTTCCATCTGGGTCGCACCAATCCAACCAATGTAGGGCACTTCAAACCCATATGAATACTTGGCTTGTTCTCTTGAGCTTTTAGTTTGTTGTATGGGTCATGAACTCATGGGTATATATAGGTGTAATGTGTGTGGAAATAGCAAAAAAAAGAAGGGTCAAAAGGGGCAGGTATTTGCAGTTATGTATAGTTAGCTAGAGAGATCAAGGAAAACAAAAATGAATAAATAACCAAAGTGTAACAATTATTAATATGAATGCATGGAATAATACAAAGATCGAGTGGGTGGGAAAGAGTTAGAAAGGATGGCAGGGAGTTTGGATTCCTTTTAACACATGGTCTCTTATACACCTTAAGCTCACAGGCTTTTGGTCTAATTTTATATTGTAAATACAGAATTAAAGAGAATTTTATTGCTTATGCATTAATTCATAGAGAGCGCCACCAAAAAAGAGGGAGATTTCATTGATTGGTTGCAATTTGTTGAACAAGTGGAGGCAGGCACCATCCAATTGTTAGGACAACGGAGTTGTTCTGTATTTTTGCTCCATCATAAACTTAAAAATGTATATTATTATTATTTAGGCACTAGTTGTTACTTGGTAGTTTGTAGGTATATTGAATACGCGATAAGTAAAAGTAAATCTAAAGATATATATCAAAAGTGTATTATAAAGTATTCAAAGCATGTCCACAATTTAAACTGTTACGATAAATTATAAAACAACAAAATTACATCATAAAATGTCAAAAGTGCATGCATAACTTGAATTACAAATAACTTTATGTTAACCATGGTTCACGCACGGAGTATTCCTACCAAATATATAAACTGTGAGTTATTTAAGTTACATATGTTTTCTTTTGAATTGATAAATCTGATCGATAGCTCAATTAGCTAAATATTGTTAAGTTATGAATATATAAAGTCACATTTATAATTCAGATCAAAAAAATGTCACATGTATAATTAATTATATTATTGTCTTTATAACTGTTATAACATGATCGAATGAAAACGACAAAATAAAGAGCGACAAAGAGATTTACATGATTCGATAAAGTTGTTTTAGAGTCCATGGAAAAAGAAACGATATTATTATTGGGAAATTGAATTCTGATTACACACTAGAAGTATTTCATAAGTATTTATAGAGACTCATGAAATCCTAAAAGATAGATAGCGAACCACATGTTTATATAGATTATGATAGACCTAATACCATAAGACATAGCATACTATTTTGGCAGATGAGCGCTACCACCTAGCCCCCTGCTTGGATCGCGTCGCCCCCGGATCCTGACTCAGACTACATGGGGCGCTGCCCTTCTAACCGAACCTCTGCTGTTGTCGGGGGTTCCATCTCCGAACCCCCAATGAGTTTCGATAATTGACAGATTCAAGGCATTTAAATAATAACCCAACAAATCTTTGTCTCTATATTGCTATATATTATACTACCTATTTTCATAGCATGAAAAATCGACTAGAATCAGCAGCATTCAGCTCTATAGTACAGATTGTGAGCGGCTAATTAATCTGAGCACGAGAATATTGAGTGGCATGTGCAATGATTGCTGTCCACGTTAGACAAAGCCAAATAAAGCTCATCTTTTCTCTCAAATTAATCATTATATGTATGTTTATAAATTGGTTGTTCTTTTTTGTCAAATACTTTTTGAGGTTTGAAGTTAACCATCCGATCGATCTGGTCATCATTGGAAATGCTCATGAGCTCCTAATCATTGTCATTGATCAGCTGGCTATAGGATTCGGTAGCTATCACTTTCACTTCTTGATTAAATTAAAGGGAAACTAGGCCAATTCGGTCGCGGATGGCCTCACGTCTATTGCGTTTAGTTTTTCTCTAGGTGCTCATGTATTGGTTGCCCCTTCCGAGAGGGTTTTTTCTTTGCTTAATAACGATGTAAGGGGTCGGGTTATCCCCTGCTTGATGACTACTTAGCCCTCTTTTAATATTAATAAAATGCTCCCTTGAGGAGCCGGAGAGTGCCGTCTCTCCTTCGACCAAAAAGAAAAATTAAAGGCAAACAAGTTAGGTACCCTTAATATCAAGATTATTACGGTTGGTGTCCAAAAAAAAATTAATGTTTCGATTGTATCCTCGGGTTTGGATTTGCTTTGTAATCTCGGTTGGGCTGTGATGATGGTACTTGAAATGAATCAAATGTATGAGGTGGTCTAGGTAAGACTCGTTTAGGATTGACTCATAATTGTATCCTCGTGTTTTGTATAGGTGTTGGTTTCTGACCTTGGTTGGGAGAGTCTTCGTGACATCCGAATATGGCTCAAATGAGCTCGTCTAGGTGAGGCTTGGGTGTGCTCCACTCACGAGTTATCAGATAAACACTAGACATTGGCTCGATGAGTGAAGGCTCCAACTAACAATGGTTTCGAATACTCTTCAAAAACACTTTCGAACTGGGATTATTTACAAATACAAATTTGGAATAATTTGACTATTGATTTGGGTATATTAGGAGCGAGGTAGGTCTCACTCAATTGATGGTGAGGAACTCAATGCATGAAGAGCTTAAATTTGTCTCAATTCAGCCTTAGGCATTTAGTCCATCGATCAAACCTTCAGGGTAGTACTTAGAGGTCTCCGGTTCGACTCTCGTAAATAGTAGTCTCGAAAATGTTTTTTTGTCTCAATTCAAACTAAAGAGACACCAACCGAAAAATAAGAAATCTCATGGCATCAATCAGAATGCCCTTAAACTCAATGGAAACTTAATGAAATTTCTCATAGTGTATATCGACTATTTTAACCTCGGTTTTTCTATTGTGTGCCCTCACTCTAAGCGTACTAAAGATAGAAATTAAAACATTAAAAATGAAACCGTGAACTCGTCATAAAAAAATTACAAAACCCAAAATTTAAGATTTACCACATCTTTTCATTATTAGACGCTTATAGTGTGTCCTAATCTTTCTCAAACGGCAAATGCATAATTAACTAATTAGTAGTATGTGATGTAATTAAAGTATAAGTGGTAGCCGCTTAGGTAGCTATAGACGAAGATTAAGAGAGAATGTCACGCGTAGTGAGAGTGAGTGGGGTGGGGGGCACATGCAATTTGGTACCATATGATTGGGGTTGGTATGCTAATACAAGATCCTGATCTATCAACACTAACTTTAAGTAATTAAGTTTGTTTGGATGATTAGGCTTAATGGCAGTTCAGATCGTATAAAAAATACGTTAACTTGAAAGGTTTAGATCAGATCGCACAAAATTTGGCGCCGTTTGGAACTTTCTTCAACCGAAATCAGAATTTTTTAGTTTGTGCACAATTGAATAAGACTATGTGCAAGTCCTACCAAAAAAGCAAATTACTTGTAAAATTGAGTTGAAGACGTAATTTAGACTTCCAGGCTTTTTTTAGGGAAGAAGAACTTTTTTTTTATAAGGAAAGAATTAGGACACCCTAAACAACAGGATTATCTTAGAGCATCCTTTTGAATGAGACTTTTAAGGGCCGGATCAGACTCGAGCGGAATTGAAGGAACACGTCTGAACCAATCAGCCACGAAATCCACAACCAAATTGGCTTCCCTGAAGACATGCGAAATCCTCCAGCGTTGAAACCGCCCAAGCAGCAACTAAATATCCGCACGAATCGGCTCAACCTCCCACGGACAACTCCAATCGCCCAGTATTGCATTAACGACCTGCATGCTGTCACCTTCAATGAACAAGTGGGGAATGCCACACTCTAATGCCTTCAAAATCCCCTGCCGAAGTGTGATAGCTTCAGACTGCAACACGGACTTCACTCGATAAAGCCACCATCCAGCGATAACACTTGACCCCTGCTATCCCTGAGAGCAAAACCAACAGAGGCACAACCATCAGAAGTAACTGCACCATCAAAGTTTAGTTTAACAACATTGTCCTGGGGTTTGGACCACTTTGCATTCAACCTTTTTTTGACTTGTCTTGCTTTTGAAAGAGGTTCATTCTCAACCTCAAACACTCTTGCTTGTTTCCACTCAGCAAGCTGTCTTGTCGAGAATTCCTGTAAACTTTTGGGATTGATTTGGGGGCAGCTAGCCCCGTCAAAAACAAGTTTGTTCCGAAAGTACCATGCACCCCACCACAAGCCTATGACAAGCTCAAAATCAGTACTTTGTGATAAGGATTTTCGGGTTTCCAAAATGAAGTGAAGAGGGTTATGGTCGACAATCCTAAGGTCTTGGACTATGCGAAAAATCCTTCGGTCAAGCATGTTTAAAGCTTGCATCATTGTACTACATTCCAGGATGAGGTGGAATGCGTCTTCATTGGGACGGTTACAGAGGCCACATTCCTGTGGGACCATTAGGTGGTTCGCTGCTAGTCTTGTTTTGGTGAGGAGGCCGTTCCGACATATTTTCCAAAGAAAACTTTTTTGTTTCAGAGGGATATTTAATTTCCAAATCCAATGTAGATCAATAGCAGGACTAGTTTTGGTTTCTTGAATCCATTGCATTGTAGCGTTTTTAAAGACATTATAAAATAATCAATTATCCAATCAATACTTGCAACTAACGAGTGAAACAAACTTGATTTGTAATTTTTTAACCTACTTTTGACTTAATCTATGCATATTTTCTTTTAAAAAAGTGAAATTGAAGAATTGGACGTTTCGAAATTGGGAAAACCGCCGGTTCAGTGGTTGGACGAATTGGAACTGTAACCACCCTTTGAATCAAATTGGCGGTTCCGGTTCCAACCGATTCCGAACTTGCCGGTTTTCCGATTCCAATGGAACCAACCCCAGGTCAAAGTCTATATCAAACACCCAATTAAAAATAATATGAACTTCATCAATTATTATAATTTTTATCGATACACAATTCTAGAACATATCCTAAATTCAATTAAAATTCCAATTTCAACTAGTCTACCGAAGAAAGCGTAAATATTTTGGGTAGGAAACGGGCCCGGCCCATAAGTTTTAGGTCGGCAACCTTTATAAATTGCGACGTGAGTTCATTTATGAAACAAGCATCAAACCAAAGTTTCATGATAAGGAACAAAATCTTTTGAAAAGAAAACTGATCACGAATTTTAGCACCACAAAAGAATATTTTATTGTGGAGATTTTGACATGAATTTATTGGTTTTTTTGTCGTCCGTATATGAGTGTTTTGTGTATGTACGAAATGCATTACTAGAGTTTCTATCTTTTATTCTTTGGCCTTGCTATGCCTATAGTTATAGTTAGAAAGTACTTTTTGATAAAATGTATACCTTTTCAATTTTAAAATACGTGAAATCTAATTATATTTTGCTAATCTCGAGGTGAAAAAAAACATTTTTTTCAAAAAAGTAATTTGTCATGAAAAGTATAAATAAATATCCTCATTGATTATGGTAGCGATAACAACGGATGCCGTGGACAAACCCTAGTCTAGTAATGTCGCAGACATAGTCAATTTCTTGATGAACCGGGAAACACATCTCACATCTTTATTCTTCATTTTATCGCATCTTGACGAACCCTTATAACTTCTCTACCCTTGAAATATGACATTATCCGCTCGTCCTAAATTTCCTTGACAAAAGAAAAGAAGACTGAAATGGATGGAGGGTAATTAATAAAACTTAAAGACTCATACTAATAAAAATTCCAGAATCTCTACTATTTAATTGTAACTTGCAAGTTGTAGGCCCTAATTAAAAGCACAGAATCCAATTCTGACGAATGATTCTTGGCCAATTTTCTCATCATCTAAAATGAAGCTTTGCTAAAGGGAAATTAAACAAGCACCTTTCATCATTTCATGTCTGGTTGGTTTTAATGGACAAGAGTGAGAGAAATCCACACTTGAGAAAGTTCAACAGATATTTTACATGGTTGTCTTCGTCTTCGTCTTCGCAAAAGAACTCCAACCTGTCGAGCGAGCGAAGATTTGGCACTGGATTGGGATGTTGCTTGTGCTTCGTCAGACCGCAAGCACTCGAGAAAGACTCTTTCAAGGTCAAGAGTGATCGCCCGTACGCGCAATCGAGTAGCAACTATGATCATCTCAAGTCAGCAATAGAAGCCAATGATTTCTATTCTCAAAGATGCAATACTCATGACATTGATGTACTATGAAAGAGATTGTACTTTGCTAGCTTAGCAAGTACTATTCCACGCTTGATTACTTATTGTGTGATCGATGTGAATGACAGGATTTGTGTGCATGCTATGCTCATATTTGAGTTGTTTCAAGCTTGCTCAATTAAACCTTGAATTCGAAGTATATATATAGATGCGTTGTTTCAAGACATGGCGCAAAGGCGAGGCCTTGGCCGCAAGTGCGCTCCACTCTCCTGGTGAACGCACATGATCGAAGCCCATGAACCTCAAGTTGGCCTTTGCGGTGGCCTTTGGATGGTTGCTCTTTACTCGGTAGCACTAGTGGCTTGTCCGTGGGTTTAGCGATGGCATTGTGGTGCTCGGTAGGGCTCGATAGGCACAAATGGGCGGCGCCTTGAGGTTCTTCACCTACGATGGAGTATGCGACCAAATTGCGAGCTTGACTTGACCCTATGCTTGCCATGGCTCAAAGTACTAAGGATTGAATGGTTCGAGCTACTTGTTTGGCACGAAGCTGGAAGGCATCCTTCTCCTCTAAGGCCGACATGGTGGGCAAGGGCACATCATCTTATGGGTCCCATCACGAGGCATCGGGCTAGGCTCCTCAAGGACCACCTCTTGGTTGGTCTAGCCACCATGGTCGCACCACCAAGCCATCCCGATGATGCGTATACGTGTAATCAAGGGCTGCATTACATCACCATGATGACCTCATCCTCTAACGATTCAAGAAGCCAAGAGGTGGCCAACTCCTTCTTCAAGTCGCCACCCTTTAACTCCTCCACTAAATGTGTAGACTCTTCCATCTCCACCCTTAAATGCCAACCTCATCTTTGGCTCCTTGACTTATAGCCTCCTTTCTTCTATAAAAGGGAGCCCCTAGATGGTTGTTTTTCATCTTATCTCTTATCAAAAAACCTAGGCAACAATTGCGCTTATGAGTTTATCAAAGGTCCAAATGTTCAGGTCGGACCGGGCCTAACTTGTCCCGCACATATGGGCAAAAAATTTAATTGAACCCGGCCCAAGCCCGACCCAGGCCCGCATTTGGACAGGTCTACCCAGTATGTCCGATGCAAAGCCAATCTCCTCTACAACCAACCCGTCGTCCTTATCCGAGCCTCCAACTGAAAAATCTCCTCGATCCTCGTGTGTATTGATAAGTCGTCGCATTACGCTTCACCATCAAAATTTGAATCGATCAATCTCATTGGCACGACGTTAAGCGAATCCTTCACCATCTTAAGGGTGTGCCTCACTATGGTCTTCAACTTTCTAGCCCTTTTAGTTATGATTTGGTTGCCTATAGTGATGTCGGTTGGATGCCAGACCCCTCTAATCTTCGCTCCAACATGGCTTTGCCATAACTTATGGAGGAAACTTGATCAACAAGTCTTCCAAGAAGCAATGGGTTGTGGCTCGATCTAGCACTGAGTCTGAATATCGTGCTATAGCCTATGCCACTATGGAGTCAACATGCCTTCTGCAACTTATGCATCAAAATGTGTGTGCCGTTGCAATCTCCTCCCAAGCTTTTGTGTGATAATCTCGCATCTAAATTTCTTGCATCTAATCGAGTCGTCGCGACAAGAACGAAGCACATTCACCTTGACTATTATTTTGTACGTGAAAAGGTTGAATCGGATGAGCTCTTTGTCTGTCACATAGCTACTAAGGAGCAACGTGCTCATATCTTTATAAAAGTTGTCACGTACCTACTAAGGAGCAACGTTTCTGACCAAAAAAAACTTAGGAGCAACGTGCTGATATCTTTATAAAAGCATAAATTGGTTATGTCTTTTCACAAATGCGGTCCAATCTTCATATCTTTCCCCGACCTTATAAGGGGTTATCTTATGCATGTAGTTATTGATTATCTTTTGTATAGATATCTCTATACTTTTGTAAAGTTATTCCTTGGAGCCCACGTCTTATAAGGGTTGTATATTGTAATCAATATGGCACGTAACAGAACAACAAAGTTTATACAAATTCTAAGTTCTTATAAGGGAATGGGATAAATTTCCGATTTTGGAAACTAAAATCTTAAAAAGGAAATGCACTAACTTCTTACAAAAAAATATTTTAAGTCCTTAAATTTATAAAAATAACAAATCTTTCTATCTTAAGATGTTTATCCCGCTAGAAAATTTGTATTTTAATAACGATTTTTTTATTGTCTGCCATAAGGACACACGATAATAGAAAAATCCTTTTAATAGTAGAAGGTAAGCATTAGACTACCTATAGCTAACTTAAATCATACAAATGGATCTAGTAAAAGATATTTACCGCGAACATGTCTGACTTCCTAGATATTTGCAGAAAAAACGGAAGTTTATCTTGGACTCCTTAAATAGTTACATGTTGTTCAGTGTGAATATCTTTTGAAGTCATTGTTGATATTCGGGGCAATTAACACCTCACTATTTCACAAAGTCATGGTTGTCGGGTTGTAAGATGGGGCCCTTTTCCTGTCCATTCCCGAACATAAAGAAGATAACTTACTCTCCGAAAAAGACCCGAATCGAACAAGAGTGTGTTATCTTGACTCAAGACATAATATTTGGTCAAGTAACTCAAGTTGTACCATGTTGGTTGTCTAGGAAAAAAGATCCAAACCGAACAAGACCGTGTTATCTTGACTCAAGACATATTAGTAACTCAAGTTTTACTGTTAATATGCTTTGAATCTGAATCACACACTGCGACAGATAGTACGGTACACTGTATTTTTTGTTTCTAGGCCTGTTGCATTCTGTTTTGGGCATGCGGCCCATAATTGCATATAGGGTTTCTTGAGTCACTATATAAATTCTCGAAATACCTAGAGTTCTGTAATCCGAATTCAATCATCCATAATAATATACGATTTCTCTGCCGATGAACGTAGATAACATAAATCTGTGTGTCGTTCTTGCTTTATTGTTCTCGATCGTTCAATCTCTCGTACAACATGTATGAAGATCATTTCATGGTCGTCGCCTAGCTACTTTTGAGGAATCGTAGGGCGCCAAAACCTCTAGTCGTTAAAAGCTCTTTAATCCCACTTCTGAAATAAAAACTTCAATTAATTTTATAATCCCCATTTGACTCATCATTCATGCAACTGCCCATTTCTTTATTATTCCGAAGCATATAGATCTTCTTATCTCCCATTATATTATATTATCACTGTCTTTATCGCTGGATTTTCTTCTTACAACAAGCTCTGTTTCTTATCTTCTCACATGGCTTGGCTCTTTCTAAACTCAAGCTATCAATTCCCAATACACCCACAGAGAAGAAAACCCCAAAAATCCTTGTTTCCCCATTTGTTACCATTCGCCGTTTTTCTTGCTCTTCAATTTACAGAAAACAATAAATAAGCTGCCATCGATCGTTTTCAGATGGCGTGAAACCCAGAAAACAGAATCAAATTCCCACCGAATTAGAACAAACCCATCAAGCCTGGCATGTTTACACAGAGATTTGATTGACCAGAGCTTGTTGTATCATCTATCTGTGTGTGAGATTCATATTGATCAAACTCTTGTTCATAAGGTTAGTTCTTCTGCACTATTTTCTTGCTTAATTATAGTGCTTTAGCTCACTGAATTTGACTTTATAGACATTGATTTAAGCGATTAATCATGGTGAAATGGGGTGTTTGGCGCATCAGCTTGCTGGTTGTGCGGTTTATCTTGAGGTCTTGGGTTCGAAACTCCAAACCGGCAGTTTGTCATATTTTCTTTAGAGCTTGCGTCGATCCTAATCACTTTATGAAAATTTGATGTTGATATGTTACAATTTCCTTAGAAGAATATATACAAATAATAACTAAATTCGGTTATTCTTGTTACATATCTGAACTTGAGTATCTGAGTTTATTTCTGCCATAAAAAGTTTGTTAATTGTTATACATGATTTCTTTTTTTGTTTGTAAGTCCTTGTTCCTAGCACTAACTAGACTTACATACCTTTGACTGACCAGCTTATAACCCAAACTATCTTCATCAATGACAAGTCAATCTTCTAGCAACAAGACACGCTCAAGCCACAACGACAGGGTCGCGAGTCAGACCATCGTCGACGCGAAGCTAAACTCCGACTTCGAGGAATCCGCGAGCAATTTCGACTACTCTAGCTCAGTCCACATGACAACTTCCATAGACAAAAACCAGCCAATAAAGCCTAGCAAGGAAACCACCACTTATCTCCACCAAATGCAAAAGGGCAAACTCATTCAGCCATTCGGATGCTTATTAGCCGTAGATGTGAAGACCTTCAAAGTCATTGCCTATAGTGACAATGCACCTGAAATGCTCACCATGTCAAGCCATGCCGTCCCGAGCATCGGGGAGTACCCGTTAGTCGGTATTGGGACCGACATAAGGACCATTTTCACTGCCCCAGGCGCGTGTGCGTTACAAAAGGCGTTACGATTCTCGGACGTGTCGCTTTTGAATCCAATCTTGGTCCATTGCAAGGCGTCCGGGAAGCCGTTCTATGCGATAATCCACCGTGTAACGGGAGCCTTGATCGTCGATTTTGAGCCGGTCAATGCTCTCGACGTCTCCATGGCTACAGCCGGAGCCCTCCAATCGTATAAGCTCGCAGCGAAGGCGATCAATAGTCTTCAGTCGTTGCGTAGTGGGAGCGTACAAAGGTTGTGTGAGACGATGGTGCAAGAGGTCTTCGAGCTGACCGGGTACGATAGAGTCATGGTTTACAAGTTTCATGAGGATGATCATGGTGAGGTTGTGGCCGAGGTCAAGAGCCCGGACCTTGATCTTGAGCCGTATCTCGGTTTGCACTTCCCTGCGACCGACATTCCTCAGGCGTCTCGGTTCTTGTTCATGAAGAACAAGGTCCGGATGATTTGCGATTGTCGTGCGAAGCATGTGAAGGTGGTTCAGGATCATGAGCTTCCGGTCGAGCTGACCCTTTGCGGGTCGGGTCTGAGGGCCCCACACGGGTGCCATTTGGAGTACATGGAGAATATGAGGTCCATTGCTTCCTTGGTCATGGCTGTTGTTGTCAATGAAGGTGTGGATTCGAGCACTCGGCTATGGGGACTCGTGGTATGCCACCATACGACTCCAAGATTCGTGCCGTTCCCTTTGCGCTACGCGTGCGAGTTTCTCGCTCAACTCTTCGCCATCCATATCAATAAAGAACATGAGTTGGAGAGCCAGATTCTCGAAAAGAGCGTCTTGCGAACGCAGACGTTGCTATGTGATATGTTGATGAGAGACGCGCCTTTAGGCATCGTCGCGCAGAGCCCGAACATAATGGACCTTGTGAAATGTGACGGAGCTGCACTTCTTTACAATGACAAGGTGTGGAGGTTAGGCACAACTCCAACCGACTTCGAAATACAAGACATAGCCTCATGGTTTTTCGAAAACCATAAGGACTCCACGGGTTTGAGCACGGATTCTTTGCTCGACGCCGGGTATCCAAGAGCACTTGCTCTCGGAAACTCCTTGTGTGGGATGGCTTGTGTGAGAGTCGCTACGAACCACATGATGTTTTGGTTCCGGGCCAATGCTAGAACCGAGATTAAGTGGGGCGGTGCCAAGAACGAGTCCGGAGACAAGGATGACCCGTCGAAGATGCACCCGAGATCGTCTTTTAGAGCATTCATTGACGTTGTCAAGAACCGGAGTGTCGCGTGGAAGGAGTTTGAGACGGACGCCATCCACTCGATGCAGCTTATCGCGAGGAATGCTTTTCGGGATTATACCGAAGCGAATCAAGTGAATGCAAATGTGATCTATTCTAAGATCAGTGTGCTCACTAGTGACAAATTGGTGCCTGAGTTGAAAGCCGTGACTGACGAGATGGTTCGTCTGATCGAAACCGCTAACGTTCCTATCTTTGCCGTTGATGGTAATGGGATTATTAATGGATGGAATTCCAAGATTTCTGAATTGACCGGCCTTCCTGTTGATGAAGTCCTTGGAAAGCATCTGCTTTCTCTTGTTCAAGGCTCGTCGGTTTCGATGGTGAAGCGTATGTTGGACCTCTCTCTACAGGGTATGCACTCTGTTTCATCTTACTATATATGATCAAGCTAGTGCAATTAGGTATATATATACGTGACTGATACTTTTCCATCTTTTGCTTTGGCTTGCACTAGGAAAAGAGGAGAAGAACATTCATTTTGAGATGGAAAATCGCAACGATTCGGAACAGGGTTCGATCAGTCTAGTGGCGAACGTTTTTGTGAGTCGAGACGTCGACGAAAATGTAGTTGGCCTATGTTTCATAGCTCATGATACAACAAACCAGAAAACCGTCATGGATAAGTTCATCAAGATTGAAGGGGACTACAAGGCGATTGTTCATAGTCCAAACCCTTTAATCCCTCCGATATTCGGAACAGACGAGTTCGGTTGGTGCTCCGAATGGAACCCGGCTATGGTGGATTTATCAGGCTGGACCCGAGGCGAGATCATCGATAAAATGCTCTTAGGCGAGGTTTTCGGGACAGTGAACGCTTGTTGCCGTCTAAAGGATCAGGAGGCATTCGTGAGCCTCGGGATTGCTCTCAATAACGCGTTGAGTGAGCGCGAATCGGACAAGGTTTCCTTCGGGTTCTTCGCGCGCGAAGGGAAGTACGTCGAGTGCCTTCTTTGTGTTACTAAGAAAGTCGACGGCGTGTTCTGTTTCTTGCAACTAGCGAGCCATGAGTTGCAACAAGCTCTCCATGTTCAGAAGCTGGCTGAGCAAAGTGCACTCGAGAGGCTCAAGGCGTTGGCCTATTTGAAAAGGCAAATCAAACATCCTTTGTCTGGGATCATGCTCTCTTCCAAGATGCTTGAGGAAACTCTCATGGATGAACAACAGAAGAAGCTTCTAGAAACCAGCGTGCAATGCCAACGCCAGCTTGATAAGATCCTAGATGGTTCTGACTTAGACATTATTGCTAATGGGTATGTTATTTCATTTTTATCTTAGTACGAAAATCGAAGTTGCGTAAAAAAGACCGTCTTAACTATATAGGTTCAGCCTAAATCATCTGTACGAATGATGTTGTTGTTGTAACGCTCTCTAACTAAGATTTCGCCTAACGTTTTTGCTTGGCAGGCGCCTTAAGCTAGATATGGATGAATTCGTGTTGTACGAGGCGTTGATCGCGTCTCTTAGTCAGGCGATACTTAAGAGCAAGGAGAAAGGGATCCAAATGGCTCACAACTTTGAGGAAGAGACCATGTTAGAGACATTATACGGGGATCGCCTCCGGCTTCAGCAGATTCTAGTGGATTTCATGTCGTTATCCGTCAAATATTCGCAAACCGGAGGTCATGTTGGGATTCAAGTATGTCTTAACAAGGAGCGGTTAGGCGACGCCCTTTACCTTGCGCGCCTAGTCTTCAGGTAATGCAAATTCCATATACATACCTTTGAAGTATGTCAATAAGTGAATGACAGGCCGACATGTAAGGTTTCGTTTCTTCGGATGACTCTAGGATATCGCACGCGGGTGGTGGAATACCCGAAGAGTTGTTGAACGAGATGTTCGAGAGCGAAGAGAGCACGTCGGAGGAAGGGATTAGCCTTTTGATAAGCAGGAAATTGGTGAAGTTGATGAATGGAGATGTTCAGTATCTTAGAGAAGCTGGTCGCTCAAGTTTTATTGTTTCAGTGTTGTTTGCACTTGCACATAACAAGCCAAATGTGAATTAGCCTTTTGAACATATGATCTCGTAGATGTAAATTAGAGGGACAGTTGTGGGAGAAATCATGTGTCTTTGTAAATTGAAGCTCAGTATGATCAAATTTTGGTTGTGTGTTAGTTTTGCTTTAGGTTTTTGCCAAACATTATGTAAGAAACATTTGCTTAAGGCCTTAAATAGTGAACTTGGATGAGCCTTCCATTTTGAGATCGTACGATTTGTTAATATGACGTCGATTATGTTTGTTGTTCTCGTTCGATCTCTCTATACAAAATGATTAGTGCACTAAAAATCTTGTGCGTCACGCGTTTTATGGTGGGGTTACTATTCCAAATGCTCGAATACAAGATTAACATATGTCCCATACATGGTGAATACCGTTGAATGGACATATGTCAACTAGGTTGGCCAAGTTAGATTCGGCTTCATGGTAAACCTTAAAGTTGGTGGCTATATACGACATGGGGAACAGACGTCGATTTATGCGCATATATACTTGGTAGGTAAACCTTAAAGTTGGTAGGTCCGCGTCCACCAATTGGCAACCGAAGGAGAAGGAGTATCATATATACTTGTACAATTGACATTTTATCTTTCAATTTTCAATATAAAAAGTCATTCTTCCATGCTATACTAATGGCATCTTCTCATATTTAACTTTGTAAGAGCATCTTATACTTATGGAGTTTATCACTTTATGGCAATGACTTTTAAAACACACCATCAACCGATTTTAGCACATTATGGCGATTAGTTTAAAATACACAAAGTTAAGTATGGCACATCCACACATATTGAACAACAATTCAACTTTATTCCGTAACAATCCTGTCACACTTTAAACCAAAAAATACAACAACCCATACATGCTTTTATGTTTTCATCCCCCAACTTTCACGCAAACTTAAGTAAATTATAATCATTTCACAAATCACTTTTAAACAAACACAAAAAGAAGATTATGGTCAAGTTGGACGAAAATCTTCTGTCCCCCTGCACGTCCCACTCCTTCGTATTAGTCGATGTTATTTATTTCGGTAGAATTAAAGGGAAAATATAGGGAGGGCCCATAATTTCGACCAATAGGAAGAGAGAGACACGGGAGTGGGACGTGCTAATGGGACAGAAGATTTGAATCTGATCAAGTTAATCAAGATCACTTCTTAGGTGTTAGCCTAGACCGGATCTTCTCAACCTCCTTGGTGCCCACTTGGAATGCCTTGGTGAGCACGTTATCGGGCACGGGCGGTGTCGAGGCGAAGAGGGCGGCGGCCATGGCCTGTGTGCCCGGAAGCTGGCTGTTGAAGGCGACGACGACGGCGGCCGGTTTGTGCAAGTCGTTGTTCTTCTGGAAGTGGACGAGCCCTCGGGGGAAAGTGAACGTCTCGCCGGCCTTGATGTGCTTGGAGACGAGGACGTTGGCGGTGGTGATGAAGCCGACGTCGAGCTCGCCGTAGAGGACGAAGGCCATCTCGGTGGCGCGTGGGTGCACGTGGGGCGGGTTGAGCCCGCCCGGGGCGTAGTCGATCCGGGCCATGGACACGCCCAGCGTGTTCAGGCCCGGGATCTTCTGGACGTTGGCGGGGGTCACGGCCGAGCCCATCGTGTTGTTGGTCGGGCCGGGCTTGGCCAGGCCCGCGAAGAAGAAGTCGTCGGCGGAAATGTTGGCCATCTTCTTGCATGCGAACCCGTTCACGCTCACCGCTGAAATAATTAATTAATTAATTGTGAGATTTATGCATCGTTTTTAGTGATCTAAGGGTACACTCTAAACTTATTAAGTTAAATATATAAAAACTAGTTTAACCTTGTATCATTTACGGATAATTTCATTATAAACCCAATTTAATTAGATATGTAACGTCAATGATCACGTTAAAAATGTAGGATCATGTATATGTATACTCGTATTATGATTAATGTTTTTTTACTAATAGTAAATCGGCTCATAATATAAAATAAGTTGGATTTGAACTTTACAATAAATATCACGTTTTATTAAATAATAATATTTATTTGAACATTACAACTAATTCTTGGCAAGGGATAATTCATAATTTTCGTCAATTTTTACAGGATAAGATTATATGAGATTTTAACTACCATTTTTATATAGAGGAGAGTCCAGTTGATTATTTTTTATCAAATCATTATATATATATATATATTTTTTTTTTTGGTCGAAACAAATTATATACGCAAGGGCCCGGTTGATTATTTATTAAAGATATGACAAGTGGTCCAAATTTTTGTGAAGACTTTGTCTCCGCTTTATACTATAGACAGTATAGATTAAAATCCTAAAAATAATAAACCCATCATTAAAAAAACTAAAAATTACAAATTTCATATTTACCAAATATTTTCATTAATATCTGCTTATAGTGTACCTTTGTAGAAAAATCTTTTATTCATTTATTGACTTAATTTGGACTTCAAAGTAACTAGTATGAAATATTTGCCGTAAAGCGAGTTCAAGAAATCTTCTTTTTTGGTAAATGAAATGATACTAGTACATATAATGATGTGATTAACTTATCTAATAATGATCAGACCCAAAAACACACTGATCATTGGTTTTCAAGTTTCCACATGTCCTCTATAAACCTACCACCTTGTAATTTGTTAAGCTTGATTGAATCAGTACCTAACTAGCTAGTGGTACTTGTTTTCGCGTGAATGACGGGTCTTAATTAATGATGTACATTCTAAGAAACTACCCCAAATGTAGGGCTTGGTTTGACATTATTTCTTGGTCTTAAAGGACGTTTACTTCTTGACCAAAAAAAAAGGACGTTTACTTTACTTATATATTGGGTTCAACCGGCATTTACTTTAGATTAGTGAGTGAGTAAGATTTTTCACAAGCTACTCGTACAAAATATAGTTTCATAAACACCTACAAAAATAGTAATTAAATCTAAATACTAGTGGTCGTGACCAAAAAAAATTACTAACTAAGAGGTGGTCTCATGGGAGCTAGGTTGCATAATTAAGAGGTGGTTTGTGTAATTTACCAATTGATTAACTAATTGGGAGAAAAATCAAAGGCAAAAATGTACAGGAAATTAAAGACAAGAATGTGACAACTCAACTACCATAAATTTATCAGACCACTTGAAAGATAGAGAACGAAAATACAACGTAACTACACATAACTTTAAATCAACGTCAACCAACCCCAATCTTAAAATTGGATAGACATGAGTGTACCTAGATTGGAAATCTTAGACTACATATAGTTGATGTATGATTGGATTTATATACAAGATTTTTCTAGTGTTTTGTTTAATGTTTGTTTTTTTAAGAGTTGGTCATTTTCAATTTAAGTTGTCATTCTAATCTTTTTTCAAATTGGGTATTTTTGGACACTCATTAGAAACTCACATTAAAGTAATGTTGTGACCGATAAAATGGGTCATGACTTCCCTACTGACACTATCGTAAATCTCTCAGAACTTTCAGATTCTCATCCTATTGGACGCTCTAGGATTTTCCCCTTAAAAGGATCTTCTAATCTTTACCGTTCAAAACAAAAAAATAGTGACATTAAAATATCCATTCTTATATAATAAGAAATGCAGATATAAAATATCACATCATCATCAACAAGATGAAAGATATTAATGAGAGTTTGCTAGACAGTAAGGTACATAGCCTTACATTGAATGCTTAATTCTGAATAAGAAAATCAAAGTTTCTACCAAAACGGGAAAAAATCGAAGTTGTCGGAGAAATTATATACATACCGGAACTGGGATCGGCAACGCAAACATCTTGAAGCATATCAGGATCATTCGCAAAAGCGACGGAAGCCACTGCCGCCAGCACCATTATCGCCACGAAACCACCACCCCCGGCCATGACTTGCCTAGCTAGCTCCGGTATATAGATGTGGAGTAGGGCAAACGTTGAGTTGCAAGAGAGACTATAAAGACACAACTTGTAACTTGGTGTAGTCTTTAATGTGGTTGATCCGGATCTCCTTTTATACTACTAGTCCTTTAACACATCAACAAGCAAGGCCAATGAAAAGGGGGAATTAAAAGGCACGATACATGCCTTTTTGGACTTGAAAGGGAAAGTCATCTTCCCTTTTATATATTCATTTTTTTAGATAAGGTAAGGATAGAATCGCCACAAGTACTACTTTTTCGTCTAGAACACTCATAAGAAATGAAAATTGGTTAGCAACCAATTCTAAAAATAGGAGGACCAACTACCGCTCTGGAGTCTCAAACCCGATACGTACATCATGGTAAACCCATGAGTACTAAACCAGTATAAGCTGATGCGTAAAAACTCCCTTTATTCATATAGTAGATGCACACAATTGATACAATATTCTGAAAGTTGCATAAAATTATTAATATCAACTTTTTGGTGTATTATTTATAACTTGCCTTGAACGCTAGCCAACTCATCAACCCTCATATTTTCACACATTGAAAACATTTTATTTTGTTAGAAGTTAGAAAAGTTTTGAAACAAAACTTTAACCAATTAAAGGGAGTATAATTTCAGAAGTATATAAGCTTAATAAAAACTTAGCAAAAAGATACGTAAAATAAATGAACTTTTAATAAAAGTTCAGCATATGTGATTGATGGAAGCTTATATAAACATATGTATAACAGGGAGAATTTTGAGATGCATTTTTATACTCAAAATGTTAAAAATCTTCCACTAGCACATTTAACTATTGATTAGACCCATACCTTTCTGTCTGGGTTTTGCTAAAGCTGCACCCAAGAGGCTAGACGCCTCTTTAAAGTCTAAACTTGGCTAAATTTAGTAAGTTAAGATGGAAAGAGTCGTGCTTATATTTTATGTATTCCCTGCCTAAGTAAACGTTATGCTATTTTATTTTATTTTAGTTTAGTTTATAACCTTATCTCTAGGATTTTCCCCTAAAAAAATGGAATCTTATTAAACTCAAATATTATTTCTTATTAAATTGTGTTCATTGATTACGAACAAGATAAGCATGTATAGCAGAGGAGGCAGAGACTCATCGAAATAGAGCAACATTTAATTAATTTTTTTGTCTTTCGGCAAACTGTGGCATGCAACTTATCAACAATCATAATTACTATATACTAAAGCGGAGGTTAGTTTTAGTATTTAGCCCGATACGTGTCGCAACCTCATTGGACCGCGCCACCCCTCTTTAATAAAACAATTCAATTAATTTTGATTGGTTAAAATTTCATTTTAAACCCCACATTAGATACATAATATATTGATTGTGTAATATACTACCAAATCTATTTTTTTTTATCGGAACCTAAAAAAAATCTATGATCTATCAGAAAAAAAAATCCAAAAAAAAAATCTAATGCAACTTACGTGAATATTAACCAACCTACCAAATCAAAAACACAAAATATCCAAAAAAAATCCAAAATTTCATATACTATATATGAAAAAAAAAATCAACCTACCAAAAAAAAGACACCAAAAAAAATCTAACCAAAAAAACACCAAATCAAAAACACTGTATACTATTTCCCCAAAAAAATCTATTGTAGGAGGAATATACCATATCAAAAGAAAATATATATATCAATCTAACCAACCAAATCTATCTTTAATTTTTTTTGATCGGAACCTACCAAATCTAACTGATATACCGGCTATATAAAGGAGGAAAAAAAATATATATCAATCTAACCTACCAAATCTATCTTTAAATTTTTTTGATCGGAACCTACCAAATCTATCTTTATATACCGGTTATATAAAGGAGAACATGCTATTAGCAATCTTGATCACACAAGCAATCTTGATCACGTAGCAATCTTGATCATCACATAGGTACGTACTCTTCATCACGTAGCAATCCTGATACCCATTCAATTATGCTCTATATCTATTTCCACGTTACCCATTCAATTATGCTCTATGTCTATTTTCACGTTCGTTTACTGAATTTCACAAATTGTTATACTTAAATTTCGGTATTGTTTGTATTTCAGGCCAATGATGAATAATAATCACAACTTTCTTAGTGAACTCACACCAAAAAACAATATGAACTATGATATCCAAGTATGTGTTATTAAAATTTGGGATGTGTTTCGCAAAGGAGAACTCATTGCTAAAGAGATGGTGTTACTAGATGAAAAGGTACGTTACAATTGTTTTTGTTAATGTTGATATACTTTTCTTTGTCCTTTTTAAAAGGTTTTTTTTGTACAGGGTAACAAATGTGTTGCTTTCATGAAAAAATCATTATTTGCAAAGTTTGAAAACGTGGTAGAAAAAAAATTCTACCATATATCGATCTAAATTTGGATTGAACAAGTATATAGGAGAGAATCTTTATTGTCATCATGATCACAAGATTAGTTTTTTGTATAACACAAATATCATAACAATGGAGAAACTTCCCATCTTTTCCAATGGATTTGACTTTCTTGAGTTTGAAGATATCAAACGAGGAGCAATAAAGGATATTTATTTAGTTGGTGAGTATATTCGACTTTACTTAATTTGATATTTTTCATATCTTTATATATAGTCCTATATATTGAATTTATATGTGCAGATGTTATTGGCTACATATCGGGAATTGGTAATATTGTGGAACAAAAGGTTTATTATGATAATAAATTACACCCAAGAATTGACATTCAACTAAAAAACATTCGGTATGTAGTTATATATAACTTACTTTATTTTTACACTAATTCTTTATTTTTTATGTTAATTACTCAATTATATTTTTTGTCTTTTTATTGATAGGAATGAGATCATCACAGTAACTTTGTGGGATGAATATACTAAGCTATTTGTGCCTTACATTAATGCATCATCGAATGACATTATAGTAGTTATCATTCAATTTGCAAAACAAAAGCCGTTTCTAAGTAAGTATATAAGCTATCTGTTTTTTCATGTATTTATGCTATATGAATATGAATATTTAAAGATCTGTTTTTTCATGTAGAGCAAAATAATTTGAGTAATGTTTTCAGAGGTGGTACTACAATTTTCATTGATGATCATAACATTTCGGAAATAGTCAACTTCAAACAAAGGTACTTTTGTGACCGGTATTGGCTGGCCACGTAATAATTCTTTTATCCTTTTTTTCACATAATAATTCTTTTATCCTTTTTTTTCTCTTTTATTCTTTCTTTTGATTGTAGTTTGTTGGAGAGTGATGCCATATTGGATAGCCAAACTGTATCCAAAATTCACAACGAGCCCGCATATTCTTTAGCTGACCACTTCTTAGATTTGTATATTTTACAAGGATATTGAGATATTGGTGATCCTATGCATGAATGTAAGTATTGTGGAGCAATGATGTGGATTGAAGAAAGGGCAGTCAAACGAACTAAAGTTGCTGAATTTTCATTATGCTGCCAGAAAGGGAAAATTGAGTTGCCGCTCTTAAAAGACCCCCCTCAATTGGTTCATAATCTATTGACATCCAACGATGATAAAAGCCGAAACTTTATTGAAAATATTCGGTCCTATAACATGATGTTCTCATTCACATCATTGGGAGGAAAATTTTCGCACATTAAAACAGGTCGAGGACCATATGTATTTCGATTACATGGTCAAAACTGTCACTTGATAGGAAGTTTGCTGCCAGAACAAGGTTCTCCACCAAAATTTTGTCAGCTGTATGTATATGATACAGAACATGAAGCATCTAATAGAGTACTTGCCTACGAGTAAGTTTTATCAATTCTAAACATCTATTCAAATTTCTATAATATTCTTCTTTACCTTTTACATAACAACTTATACAGAATTAATGTGTTATCTTGCAGCCCCAAAGGGAAAAAAACTTGAGGAGTCTATTGTATCTGATCTAAAAATGATGATTGATGAGCATAATCCACATGCTAAAGCTTTCAGAATGGCAAGAGACAGACTTGGCAATGATGTTGTTGAAGAGATTAGATTGAAATTGATCAGTACAAGGGGATCTGATGGTAGAAAAACAAATATACCAACAATATCTGAAGTTGCAGCACTTATAGTTGGTGATACAGAGAATGTTATTGATCACAGAGATATAGTTCTGCATAAACATGCAGGAGGTTTACAACGAATAAACGAATTGCATGCTTCTTATCTATCTCTTCAGTATCCCTTGCTATTTCCATATGGTGAGGATGGATACAGGATTGACATTCTACTAAGTGATGTAGGTGCTGCTTCAAGAAAAAGAGTCAGAGTCAGCATAAGAGAATTTTTTGCATTTCGTATTCAAGAAAGGAAAGGAGAGGCCAAAACTTTATTACTCTCCAGAAAGCTGTTCCAACAATTCCTTGTGGATGCTTACACCATGATTGAATCTGACAGGCTTAATTATTATCGCTCACACCAAAAAGCTATGAGATCACATTTGTATAAGAATCTAAATCAGGCCGCCAATGAAGGTAACACATGTCCATCTTCTACAGGAAAACGAATAGTTTTACCTTCAAGTTTTACTGGCGGTCCAAGGTATAAGATAGAATGCTTTCACGATGCAATGACAGTGTGCAAATATTATGGCTATCCACATTTGTTCATAACATTCACTTGCAATCATAACTAGCCAGAAATCACTAGATTTGTTCAACAAAGAGGCTTGACTCCCGCAGATCGTCCAGATATTGTGTGTAGAGTATTCAAGATCAAACTTGATGACATGATCGACACTATCAGATCTGGTGAGCTTTTTGGAGAAGTAAAAGCAGGTAAGTTTAAGATATTCAATATCTTTTTTATAAAAAAAACAGACCATTGAAACATTCTCTGCTACTTATAAATTTCATTGCTTAATTTTGAATATTATCTAATGGTTTATACTTTTTAATTGCAGTGATATATACTATAGAGTTTCAAATTAGAGGATTACCACATGCTCATATTATAGTATTTTTGAAAAGAGACAATCAGTTTGATGCTAAGTATATTGATGGTATAATATCAGCTGAGATTCCAGATCCATCTACTGACCTCGATCTGTTTCATATTGTAACTGAACTTATGATACATGGCCCGTGTGGATCTCTAAATGAAAAATCACCATGTATGCATGATGGAAAATTCAGCAAACACTTTCCTAAGAGATATATTGAGGCAACTACTATTGATGATGATGGTTATACTTTGTACAGAAGAAGACGTAATGGATACACAGTGAAAAAGAATGGCATTGATATTGATAACAGATTTGTAGTTCCATACAACAAATCTTTGATGCTTCGATACCAAGCTCATATTAATGTCAAATGGTGCAACCAGGCTGGATCGATCAAATATCTATTCAAGTATGTAAACAAGGGTAGTGATCGGGTTACAACAACAATTTCTGATTCAAGAGCAGCCAATCAACAAGAGTATGGTGTTGATGAAATCAAAAACTTCTATAGTTGCAGGTATTCAAATTCTTAGTGAACATCCTGCTTTTTTAAACTCATTACTTATGTTGTTGTGTAAACAAAAAATGTTTTTTCTTTTTGTTGCTTCTACCTTATCATACCCTAATTTATTCTCTCTTCTCTGTGTATCTTCAGTTAGCTTCACTTTTCATACTTTGGAAAAATAGGATTTGGATGCTTAGCAAGAACAGTTAGCAAACTCAATCACATATATCCTTCCAAGGACAGATTAGTATACTAAATTTGAAAAGATTAGCTCCAGTAACTGAGGCCGATTTTTTTCATAACAAAACTCATGATGTCAAAAGTTCATAGCAGTAATATGACTCTCGAAGAGTTCAGATGTTGGCAGTAGAAAGAAAAGTATTTTCGATGTTGTACAAAAGAAATATATAGGCAGGGGTGTCCCTTCCAATTTCCACAAACTCTCTTCCCTTAAAAGCTTCTATATTCAATCTATATGTGTCACTTCATGCTCATTGTGAATCATAACAGATGCTACAGAATGCAGCTGAGTGATGTTTTTAGAGTTTTGTTGAAGTTTTGCTTCAGCTGAGTGATTGTTGTATTTGTTCTCATTGTTCCTGTCTTTGCTATTGAATCAGTGACGACTTTAACTTATATGATTCATGCTGCATTTCTTATACAAAAAAATGGGATGTACCGATTATGAATGAACATACTTCAGTTCATACTTCAGTGTTTTCGATTGTCAGTGTTGTTCATACTTCAGTTAGAGTATGCTGCATTTCTTAATCATTGATCCTATGTTTAACGTCTTCTTTATTGGGAACTGAATGTTCATTTACTTATATTTTTTAATTAGATTTTCATGCCTTAATATTGTCAGCTGAAATTTGGTAGTCTGGTATTATAATAAACCATGAAAATGATTGGGTTAATTCCAAGTAGCAACCGAAATTCTGTTACATGCCTTAATTCCAATGGTTGTGCTGATGTACATCTTATGACTTTCAGTTCATATCCTTGACAAATCCGAAATTTATTGATCAAATTTGGATTATAATCTCCCTTAAATACTTGCAGATACTTTGTTTTCACATGCTATATTTTTCGATATAATTTCTATGTCAAAATGTAAATATAGATTAATTGAAAAATAATAATTCTCCTTTCAGATATATATCTCCATGTGAAGCAGTATGGCGCACACTTGCTTTTGACATTCATTTTAGATTTCCAGCTGTACAAAGATTAAGCTTCCATCTCGAAGAAGAGCAAAATGTCATTTTTGATGACGAAGATTCTATTGATCATGTCCTTGATAGACCTGGAGTCAATCAATCAATGTTTTTGAAGTGGATGGAATACAATAGAACATCAGCAGAAGCAAGAGAATTGAAATACTATGAATTCCCAACCAAGTTTGTTTGGAGAAAAACAAACAAACAATGGGCTCCACGAGACTCGAATACACCAATATCAATTGGAAGGCTATACAATGTATCACCTGGAAGCGGAGAAAGGTATTATCTAAGAATTTTGTTAAATATGGTCAAGGGTCCAACTTGCTATGAAGATATAAGAACAGTTGAAGGCAAAACTTATCCTACTTTTAGAGAAGCCTGTTATGCATTAGGATTACTAGATGATGAGAAAGAATACATTGATGGCATCATAGAATCAAGTACCTGGGGCGATGGCTACTGCCTCAGAAAATTATTTACCATGCTGTTAAGCTCTGGGAGCATGTCTAAACCAGAATATGTGTGGTCTCATACATGGAGATACTTAGCAGATGGTATTCTGAATTCTCAAAGAAGATTGCTTCAGTCTGATGGTAAGTTTTGGTAAAATACTCTAAATATTAAATAAATATTATATGATTACAATCTGATGAAGCTGCTGATTTTTTTAACAGCACCTATTTGCATTATAGATTTGCACTATAATGAGGATCAATTGCATAGTATGACACTTGCAGAAATCGAAAAAATGTTGCAACGGAATGGTGATACTCTAAAAAATTATCCATCAATGCCATTTCCCGATGATAGTATGATTCAGGATGGATTGAATAAATTGATGCAAGAAGAGCTTAGATATGACAAACAGGTACTAAGAGATGAGCATCAAAAATTGTATTCACAGTTTACAAATGAGCAAAGAGAAGTGTACAATAAAATTAAGGCAGTTGTTGATTCAGATAATGGAGGTGTTTTCTTTTTGTATGGATATGGAGGAACAGGAAAAACATTCATATGGAAATCTCTTTCGGCTGCTATTCGATGTAGAGGAGATATTGTTCTCAATGTTGCTTCAAGCGGAATTGCATCTCTATTGCTTCCAGGTGGCAGAACAGCTCATTCAAGATTTGCAATACCAATTCAGCTACATGAAGAGGCTACATGTCATATAATGCCAGGTACAGAACTTGCTGAATTAATTTGTAAGGCTAAACTTATTATCTGGGATGAAGCTCCAATGGTTAACAGATTTGCTTTTGAAGCATTAGACAGAACATTAAATGATATTGTACGTTCTTCAACTGTTGACAACTCAAACCTCCCATTTGGAGGAAAAGTTGTTGTATTTGGTGGAGATTTCAGACAAATTCTACCAATAATTGCTAATGGAACCAGAGAAGATATAGTATGTTCCACACTGGTTTTTTCATATTTGTGGGATCATTGTAAGGTTCTAACACTAACAAGAAACATGAGATTAGAGCATGGATGTGCACCAACAGAAGTTGATGAAGTTAGAGAGTTTTCAGAATGGATATTAAAAGTTGGAGATGGTAATGAAAACGATCCTGATTGTGGGGAAACATTGATAGAATTTCCTGTTGATGTCCTCATAACTGAAACAACTAATCCGTTGCAATCAATTGTAGAGGCAACATATACTTCTCCGGATAATATTACAGATCCTGCTGAGTACTTCCATCAAAGAGCAATCCTTGCACCAACACATCAGGTCGTTGATCAAGTCAACGATCACATTTTATCACTACTTCCAGGAGATGAAAAAGTCTATCTCAGCTCTGATAGTCTTTGTAAAACAGATGAAAATTATGCTAATGATGTCAATGTTTACTCAATGGAATACCTCAATAGCATAAGATGCTCAGGTGTTCCAAATCATGTTCTTAAGTTGAAGGTTGGTGTCCCTGTAATGCTACTGCGAAATATTGATCAGTCTTTGGGACTATGTAATGGCACGAGATTGTTAGTGCTCCAGCTAGGAGATTATGTAATTGAAGCTGAAATTATTTCTGGAAGCCACATAGGAGAAAGATTATATATTCCTCGCATGTCACTTACACCATCTGACACTAGATATCCTTTCAAATTTCAAAGAAAGCAGTTTCCGTTGATGGTATGTTTTGCTATGACCATTAACAAAAGTCAAGGACAATCACTTTCTCAAGTGGGTCTATTCCTTCCAAGACCTGTTTTTACTCATGGACAGCTATATGTTGCGGTATCTAGAGTTACGAGTAAGAAAGGATTGAAGGTTTTGATATGTGATAGCGAAAATCAACCACAAACAACTACTCTAAATATCGTCTACAAGGAGATTTTCAAAACTTGAAGTGACAGGTACAACTATTGTTACGAGTCATGTTTCTTTTCTCTACTATAGTCTGTCAGGTTATGTAGATTGTTAAAATTTACTTATTGCTGTATTGCACCTGAATAAGAAAGAATGTTTACATTGTTACAAATCTGATTTTGTCGTGCTCAGGGAGTGCGTTTTTGCTATTCAATTGTGGCTGAAGATCGAGATCTGTTTTGGTGGGAATACAAATCTGATTTGCTCAGCTTATCACGTTGTGTGATTTCGTGCTCAAATCAGTTGGTCATGGAAAGTTGATCTCCTAATGTTTTTCCTCATTTGCTCTCCTCCTGCTGCTGAATTTTCACCTGTAGTTATGGATTTGTTTTGATCTTTTCAAATTGGATGCCGAAACACGGAAACAATTTTGTCTCCCCATTTATTCTACTCTTGCTTCATTTATGTTCTTGTAACTACACATTTGATATATGGTATTGTTTGGTACCGAACCTCTCACCTCATTTTTTTGGGTGATTCATCCTTTGAACCACTTCATAATTCATTTTTGTTTAATCTGATGTTGTAGGCCACTACTTTCAATAAGTTACCAATTGAAGTGCTTTACTTTCAATGTTGTGTCACCAGCAACATATTTCGATTGAGCGATACAAGATATAATTTACTTTCAATTGAGCGAGAACGGGAGTGATTTAGAGACGCACCATTGGTTAATTAGCTTCACTTGGGGTTATATATTGCCATAACAGATTAGCAAAATTAGTATTAATAAACATAATTTCATCAAATAAAATATATACTGAATTTCAAAACAATGATAAAAAAATTATTATAATTTTTATAAAAAAAAAAGCCGTGCCTTCCAAGGCACGGATACTGCCACTAGTTTAGTGGATATCAAAGATAGTTGAACTTTTCCAAAATATACTTACTCTCATCGAAATAGTTATCCATGTGATAATTTTTTTATATTTTATATATTTGTTTATTTCATATTTTTTCCTTATTTTTTTTCTATTTATATCCCTAAATTTTATCATTATTATAATTAATCATCATATTTTTCCATGTTTCATTATTCTAATAATTAACTCTACATTTTTTATTAAAAAAATAACTCTACTTTATAGGAGCAATATATAAGTGTGAAATGTCCAAATGGACAACTATTTTGAAACGAAGTAAATTATATCTCTCAAGCTTATATGGGTTTACGGATTTTATTTTTTTAATATATTCCTCTTAATTTTATGATTATCATATTTAACAACTAAACTTCAACTGGTTTTGTGTATCGAAACATCTACAAAGTTTTACTTACAGTACAATTTCAGCTTTATAAAGATAAATGGATATAAGGTGGTGAGGTATACATGTTTTCTTACTCGTTAGGACATTCTCAACCGGGGGGCTCAAGCCCAATTTTGAGTGAGATCATGAAAAGCACGCATGAATTGCACCCAGGGTCGAGATGATTATGATAAAAAACGATCCGAAAAAAGAGAGAAAGACCGTCCGCCAAAATCAGAAGAAAGGAACACAACGTTTTGAACTGAACAGGGACAACGTGCCGTGTTTTACAGATTACTAGAGGCAAAAAAATCCGCTTCGTGCGGCAAGAGCACAGACGTGTTCGTCACGTGGTGCATATCCAACGGCCAGGATTTCATCTAGCCGTTGTATAATTAAACAAATTAAATTCTTATTTTGGGCTTAATCTTAAAAAAATAACAAATCTTATATCAAACTTCATGTTTTTTAAATCTATCTCTAGAGTCCAATATTGCATATACTTGAATACTTTTAAAATTGAGTATATTTTTTGGCTTATTTCAAGTTATAAAAACACATATTTATACATTGTAAACAATACCCATTCTCAAAATTCAAAACAATTACATCAAAATTCATGATTTTCTTTCATACTTCTAGAGACATTAATTTGGTATTTTTTATTGATTGTTGAAAGAATCGTGAATTTTTTTATTTGTTTTAACAAAAAAAAAACTGTATAAATTGTACCGCTTTTGATGTTACATGTACTCAATTTTGATTTATCCATGGTATTTTTAGCGACTCATTGTTTTAAATGTACGCGGTTTTGTACTACCTATGGTTTTGATGTAGCCGGTTTATAAGTACCCGGTTTTAGAGTACCTATGGTTTTGAATGATGTACCCGGTTTTCGACTACCCACGGTTTCATATGGACAAAACCCTACTTATTTCCTATATATATGTGCTCCACCATCAACACAAGCCACACACCACAACCTTCATCCTCTATCCCTCTTCACTCCCTTTCCGAAAATAATCCTAGCTCCACACGAGAGGAATCCAAATGATTCTAATCGCCCCCCTCACTATCCATATAATTATCCAAACCCTTCAACACAAAACTCTATTCTTCATCCAATGCACTCGCTAATGACTACGTACAATCAACCACAATATTCATATGTAGATTTTGCGTGCCATCAAAATCTGCATATTAATATTGTGGTTGATTATATGAGGTAATTGACAAGTATATTGGATGAACAACGGAGTTTTTTTATAGAAGGATTTGGCTATATGGCATTTGGAAAATGCCATATAGCATGAAAATACCACAATATGTCAAATTTGCACACATAGCATAACCCCTCTCTCCACCAGTTGATCGACCGTTGGCGTTGACCGGCGTTGCCTGTCATCAATTGTCACCTCAAAGTGACAATATTCACACCTAATTGTCACCACAAGTGACAATATTCACACCTAATTGTCACCACAAGTGACAATATTCACACCTAATTGTCACCACAAAGTGACAATATTCACACCTAATTGTTACCACTAGTGACAATATTTACACCAAACTGTCACCACAAGTGACAATACTCACACCTAATTGTCAACCCAAGTGACAATATTCACACCTAATTGTCACCACAAGTGACAATATTCACACCTAACTGTCACAAAAAATGACAATATTCACACCTAACTGTCACAAAAAAGGACAATATTCACACCTAATTGTCACAAGTGACAATATTCACACCTACAAGTGACATCTAATTGTCATCACAAGTGACACTATTCAACAATTAACTAGAAGATTATAGTAATCACACCGAATAATTATAGCTTTAACAAGACTTATGCATACAAGTACAAATTATCATACAAGTGACAAATATATATAATCACCAATGTTATCAAAGGATTCTTGATAACACCTAATTGTCATTGCAGGTGACAATATTCAGAAAATAACTAGAAAGTTATAGTAATCACACCGTATAAGTATAACTAAGACAAGACTTATGCACACAACTCCAAATTATCAACACAAGTGACTATATATGCGAAATGTATAAACAAAAACAACCATTCAATCAATGAAAATAAGGTGATCCAAATTAATTATTCTATCATCACAAGTGACAATTATTATTCTGTCCACTCAAAAATCATCATAAATCTATACGAAATGATAACATGAATATATACAAGTGACAGAGAAATACGGAGTAGTAGTATTTACCAAATGGCCTTAATGTCATCACAACTTGCTTATATACAAAAACATGATAGCATGAATTGATAAAAATAGAAATTGAAAGCAATGATGTGCACTCAATCCTCACAGCCTAATAATGAGCTCAAGATACACAAATAGTGAACCACATCCAAACAATTTTAAGCGGTCATTGTATATCTCGTCAGTGGTGAGCACTGAAAGCACAAACAATCCAATTATTATAAGTCTAATTCCTCTACAACCAAGCCACTTAAAAATCCTAAACACACTCACTGAGTAATTGAACACTTTTTACACTTGAATTTCCATTGTTCTTATGAATTCACATTTCACATCATAACGTGGCGGACTCCACATTTCACTCCAATGTGAATTGAAAGACCTCTCTAAAGTGATGGTTGAGTAATTTAGCATCTTCTTGTGTCACAAGAACATTTTGCACACGTATATAGAACTGGATCTAATATGAAATGCAAAATCAAGTCCTCATGAACGAACAGGGAAAGGAAAAAAAAAGAAGAAGAAAGGAACCTTTGGAGAAAGGAAAGATGTGGTCGTACTCAAAGCAAAGGCAGCCGGAGCCATTGCAGAAGAGCTTGCAGACGACGTTGCCGGAAGCGGCCTCATCAACGGCTTAAACCCTTGCATTCCGTTCACCGGTGCGATGGCGGCCTCATCAACGCCTTCTCTCGCCTTGGCAATACGGATTTTCCGACGCCGGTCGATTGGTTGCAATCGGCGACGTGTGTGAAGAAATCCGACGAAGACGAGGAGTAGTGGAGGCGGTTGTGATCCATGGGAAAGAGGAAAGAGGGGACAAGGAGAGATAAAAGAAAAATACATGTTCAGCATAATTCTCAGGTAAGGTTCAATCTTCAAGGTTAATAAGGTAATGTGTCGCAATTTCAAGCTGTATTTTGGTGCAAATTTCAAATACAGTTTTCCCCTTCTGCTAGGGGCATGTGAGGATGAAAGACAAATACATGTTGTTGTTTACTTAACTAATTAAATTATAGATTTGATGAATAAAACTTAATTGTTTATTGGCCATGACAGTTGTCAGTTACCCAACCTAAGTATATAAATAAAGAATCTCATATTCAAGATATGGATAAATAATACTTAGTGTATAAGTGTTTTTTTAACTTAACTATAGGATGTAACGGCATTGATATGTTTACGGATTATGGCATATATGCACACAGGCATATATCAATTTCATTCATATCTACCTCAAAACTTTAACTGATAATATACATGTATCATAATGCATTTAATTATTCAAAACAGTTCCTAGTTCATTTTCTAATCAAAATTTAAGTTTATATTTTATTATTGGAAAAATGACTCAAAATAATCTCAAATATCAACTTTCAACCAAAAATAATCTCAAGTTTGAAAATCATCACCAACGATCCGAACAATCACAATATTAACCAAAAACGATTTAAAATCATTTTCCGACTAGTTTTCCGGTGGAACCGATGATATGACGATCGAAAATATTTCAACCAAGTGTAAAATATTCAACTGTTATGCCAAATTTTCGATCCTCGCGTCATCGATTCTACCGGAAAACTCGTTGAAAAAAGGTTCCGGATTGCTTTTGGTTAATTTAGTGATAGTTTGGATCGTTGGTGATGATTTTCAAACTTTGGATTATTTTTGGTTGAAAGTTGATACTTGGAATTATTTTAAATTATTTTTCCTTTATTATTAGATTAGTATATATTAATCTATATGTTGGGCTTAGACCTAATAAGGATACAGCCCTTATTTGAGCCCATTTATATCACCCTTTTAGCCCGAAAATGAGCCCATTGGCCCGTAAAATGTATTTGCTTGTTTAAAATGAAATTTTGAATTTAAGATACAGCCCGGCCCATCCCAATTAAAAATTGAAAGTTGAAAAGGAACCGAAAAAAGGCCCTAAATTAGGCTACTAGCCCCATAGTTTTTCATTATTACAGATATTGCCCTATCATTACAGTTTGGAGGTTTGAAGACTTGTTGACTTTGGAGGTTGATTTGGTTGGGTATTAATCAAGTTTGTTTATATATTCAATCTGATATCTCTAATCTTCCAATTAGTTTGTTATCTTCCCTCTCCATGTCTTACTAAACCCTAAATTCTAAGAGTAAGATGAGCCCAACAATATGTAGGTAGACAAAGTCATTGAATGGTGTGATCCAATGTTTGAAGCTTTGTTTGATTCAATCTTAGATGCTATATGCCATAATAACTTTTATTAATTGAAACTTGTTAAAGTTTGAGACTGAAAGGTAATACCTTTGAAAAGTAGTCAGATAGGAAATCGAGGATAAAAGATTCTATTTTCTACCAAAACCCTGAGATTTGAACTTAAGATTTCTTTTTTGTAAATTTGCAAAACGAATCTAATCTTAGAATTTCTATGACAATTGTTGCTCTGCAAGAGAATCAGGACACTTTTGCAAAAATGAAACTTTAGGACTCCAACCTTAGTATTGTCATAGAAATCTTAAGATTATATAGGTTGTCAAATCCTAATTTTAAGATTTCTCTTGTGGAATAACAATCGTCATAAAAATCTAAAGATTAGATTAGTTTTACAAGCCGTGAAAGTAGAAGTTGAGTCAAATTGATCTTAAAATTCTAAGACCTTTAATGGTCTGAATTTCAATTAGTAAGTCATGAAAGTGGATGTTTAATTGAATCTAGGTATATTTGCTTACATTTCAAAGAATTTGGCAATTACATTAGAAGATTACCTTCAAAGAAAGTCAGATTAAGTTAGAAAGTTTCTTCTTATAGGTATTCATTGCAATCTGCTTATTATTCAATCTTAGAAGGCTTCTTCCTATTGGCATATTGTTGTGGAAATGATTGATCTTAGAAGGTTTCTTCCTATTGGTATTCATTGCAATCTGCTTGCTATTCAATTTAGTAATTTCGTTAGTTACAGTCATTTTTTAACCAAATTTATTTATCATATAACATTGTCTATTATATTGCAAGTTGCAAAACAATACTGCATAGTCCCTAAATTCGACAACCGTGATATTATAACTCATTCCGTACACTTACAGAGTAGGATTAGATCTTATCAATGAGTCTCCCCTCTTGAAACTCAATCTACATAGTAGGATTTTCACGAATTTTGTGTTAATAATCTTTGGTGTTCAACCTTGTTTTTCTCTTTGATGTAGAAATGAAAACAATTTTTACAAAATCATTACATGATTGCACATGAGCCATGAACAAACATAGTTCAAAGGGATATTATCATAGTTTTTGAACTACCAAAAGGGTATTTTCATAATGTTATCGGTACACATATATTTTGTATTGTTGGTCGAAATTTATAAATTTTGTTCAAGATCGGTTTGTGGGAACGATTGTTGCACAACATCTTGTTGTTGATGTTATTAATTCTTGTTTGTTCTTTTGACCAATAAATTGTTCTAAGTTGTAAGTCTATAAAGTTTCATCCTAAAACCGATCGAGTAATTGATAATAGAAGAAATAAGTCAATGGTATATACTAGACAATTCTTTTCTCAAATCCCGGCATAAGAGACTATTATCTCAACAACTATACAACATTTTATCAATCAATCTTTCTTCTAGTCGTTACTTAAATTTAGAGCTCGTTATCAATGAAGAAACATTTAAAGATGGACGTTGTAAGTTGATATAAATAATTAGATTCGGAAGACCGGTCATATTAATTAGTCTACAAAACTCTAATAAATTAAATTAACAACTTGGCGGTTGATCTAATTCAATTCATGATATCACATGAATGGTTTACTTGATGTTGGTCATATTAATAATATATGTACGTAACGTACTTACTCCCATAGATTCTAATTGATTGGCCAATCAATTTCCTTGATTTGTGGCTTGTTGGTTAACCATGAATCCACCTCAAAAGGTTAATCATGAATTACGTAGGTAATGATAAGATTTTGTTGTCATGGAACTGTCAAATTTCTTCCGTTCACATTTTTAACTCAATATTAATTTCTTTTATGGATTTCTTTATTTCCACCATCCATTTATTTGGGAAGGAAAGAGTATTCGCTTAGATATTATATTGTAAATAGTATTTTTGATTTTGTGTTATCGTGTCTTATTATGTGCAATAATTTGGTCTCTAATTAAGAATGTTTTGTAATTGTGTTATTACATGTATTAGTGCGATGAATTTGAATCAGCCTCATATATATTATATCCCTAAAATTTATATGATTTTATAGAAGAAAATTCTCATATGTTACCTTTTAAATATAAATAGCACTTTTTATTTCATTTAATTCTAAAAACTTTTTTTTTATCCGTATTAGCTATAAAATAAACTTGAATCATTTTTCATACCACACCAAAAAAGTTATCTACCAATATAAATTCCAAAATTTAGGTAAAAAGTTAAAAACAGTGATTAAATAAGTTTTAACTTTTCAGCCCATATCAACTTGAACTTCAACTCATAGTGGTTTATTGCGCCGAAGAAACCCTTAGAACAATCGACAAAAACTATACTTATTTTAGAATATTGAAATGTGACCTCTTTTAATATGTACCAAACTACAACTTCTAGTCCGATTTGATTCGGATTTGTGTGCTAATCTTGATTTATCTAGGCTTATTGACTTATCGAAGAGGTTAAAACAAATTCAAATGCTTCCTCGTAGCCTCTAATAGCCACAAATCCTAGCTTTTAAATTTTTGTCTTGCTATGTAGGTACGTGGTCCACCGTTGTACGTGTTTCATTTTAGGTTGAATCAATGTAGCTACTATGCATAGATCGAACATTATATGAACAAAAGTGTTCTAACGAGAGATCGAACGAGAATAAAAGTGTTACCTACGTAGACGTGAGTCCGGTTCCGGAATCACCGGTTCCCGGTTTCAAATTTCGTGGAACCGGAACCGATCCATGGCCGGTTTTCCGGTTCCGGGCCGGTTCCACCCAGTTCCGGTTCCGGTTTTGGAACCGATTAAACATTTGAAATTTGAGAAATTATTTTTATTTTATAATTTAAAAAGTAAATGTTGACAAATTTGGGTATATTTAGCCTCTTTTGACTTATAAATTCAATTTTGATCATTATATATAAATATTTAATGCTTGATTTATATTTTAAAAATATTTTTAGAATAATTTATGTATACTTTCTTGTTGAAAAGAGGAGAAACTAACGGTTTTGGACGATTTGGAACCGGTGGTTCGGAACCGACGGTTTGAACCGAATGGAACCGCCGGTTCCCCGGTTCTAGGGGAAGGGGAACCAGAATCGTAACTGCCCTCGAAACCGAAACCGCCGTTCTGGTTCCGGGTGTCTGCCGGTTTTGACCTGGTTCCAATGGAACCGAACCCAGGTCTATACCTACGTCCATGAGTAGTGAAATAATATATTTTTATGGAAGATAGAATAGATTACAGAGTCAGAGATATTTCGAGGGTTTATATAGAGACTCAAGAAATCCTAGTTACAAATGTGGTCGTAGACCCAAACAGATTGCCACACGCATAACGTAATGTTTGACAAGGTTAATTAAGTTTGTGTTAGTGTTCAAAGCCCGGAATTTGGTGGGCAAATAATAATTTTGTACGTCTTCAACCTAAGAAGTAAGCATTAAGCAAGTAGCCAATACCGTATATCCGGCCAATTAAATATCATAGCAATACATCATTTTACAAGTTTCTAATAAACTATTAGAAGAAGATAGCTAGGCCCAACAACTTAATGACGTTGATCCTAATTAAAACCATGGATAATAGGGAGGTAACATGATCTAATATTCTAATTTGTTATCTCCCAACTTTCTAATATTGATATTTTGTATTATAAATGAACTCTAATTACAATCTCGTCCTCATTCATGTAATGTAAATGTAAGGATATGTATATATACTCACCTAGTTCCTAAATTGAATCATCGATCGATGTTGATACCATTCGTTAGGGAAAGATATACTCAACTGTTAAATTTAGTATATAAGTTGAATAAATTTGATTCTAAAATTAGTTGATAATAAATCAATATCTAGCTTTTTTATTGGGAAAGGAAATCGGTATATATATATATATCGAGAGATTGAAAACAAAAACCAATATCGTGATTTGATCGAGTTAGTTAAAATTAGTATTAAATAAATATATGTTTATAATCGAGTAACATCGATTAAAAAATAAGTATATATAGCATATGTAAAACTTACAATTGTAACAAAAAACATCTTCATTAATTAACATATAATATTTTTTATTAATATTATACTAGAATATAGAGAGAAAAATATTTAAAAATACAATGGAAGGAGGGATGGAATAGTTATTTAAAAAAAAAAAAAGAGTTGATAGGTTGTTATATTTTTATTTACCAAAAAAACACATGTCAATTATATTTGAGACTTATTCTTTTGTGAAAATGTTTTTAACAAATTATAAATTGAGAGATTAAGCATATTCTCTATCTATATTGACTTGTTATGTTTCAAGTTGGATCTCTTGCTTTAATTAACCAAAATAAGAGAATGGGACCGTTTACTCTCGTTTTTATTCAAATTTGATACAAGTTGGCTAGGTGATTATATAGTTCATTATAAATCTTCTTACTACTTGATTCAAACTTAAAACCCAATATAAATATGTTAATATATTTTTTATTAATATGAATCACACACTCCGACAGATAGCATGTGCTTTTGCTGCCTGGGGTCTGGGGGGCGCCGGGGCAGAGTAGCCACCGAACCAAACGTTTTACTATGTTTTTTGTTTTATGGGTCTCTCGTAATTTGTTTCGGCCTGCGGTCCATGCTTGTAACTAGGGTCTCCATCGAAATATCTAGAGCTCTCTAATAATATATTGTTTCTCTACCCGTGAACATAGATAACACACTGTTACCGAATCGTGTAAATCTCTACGTTGATTCTGTTTATTGTTCTCGTTCTTTTTTTTTTTGGTTGAGGGCATTGCTTATGAGAGTTGAACCGATGACCTCTGGATACCACCCTTAGAGGTTAACCGCTTGACTAGATATCCAAGTATAAAATTTATCGGTTCGATCTCTCGTTACAACAAAATAGAACAAATTAGATATAATCATTGTTGACTTGCCATAATATGAAGTAAACACCGAATACTAGTGACTTGCTCACTTGTTTCCCAATTGCAATATTTCAAACTTTTCAATTTTCCGACCCATTCAATCCCAAGGTCTGAGGTCCTCTTTTATAGTACTTATTTAATCATTGACTAACTTAGATTTTAATTTCGATCATTACGTAACATGACGTTGACCCACAAACTAATAACTACGAAGTGGTCAATTTAATCTCACGTACGTATACCAATACCGTCCGTCTAGTCGAAGCTTCGTACCTAACCCCAAAGAGCAATACTAGCTAAATTCTACTTACCCCCTCTTGGCCCTCTATATACATGCGTAATTGTATATATAGTGCTACTACACACACAAAACTTACATTTTGTACGTGTTCAAATGAAAATAAACTCCATCTGATCGAATTCGACTAAGTGTTGTACAATAGTAATACATATCTCTGTCCACCATGTCCGGCAAAAAAAAGGTATATATTTCACGTATATTTGTAATGGTTGATTAATTATATTACATGTCACGTTTATATGTATGTTATCTCTAATAAATTGTAATCAACAACGCAGCAATCGGTGTTTAAAGTGGACCTAGGATGCCAAAACTGCCATACGGCAATCTTCACAAAGGTGGGTAAGATCAAAGGTACGATAACTTATCTGGTCTGTCCGTGCTACTCTTCTATTGATCAAATGTTCTAAAAAACGTTAGGCGATCTCTATATGGTCCATACTTGTGTGTTTAAGTGGAATGATACATAAGTTGGGACTTCCAGGGCCTACTATTTTGATAAAAACTGATCTGAGTTTTTCAAAAATCAAAACTAAAAACTCATATAGTTACCAAACATACCTTTACAAACTAAAGGTGTTGTGAGCCTGGTGATGGACGCCGAGAAGGGGACGTTGACGGTGGTCGGAAACGTGGAGCCGACGCCGGTGTTCAAGGCCCTAAAGAAGATCAAGGTGAAGCCGGAGATCCTAACCGTCGGACCGCCAAAACCCAAGTGCCAATATTGCAAGTACTTCGTGTGCGCGTGTGGGATCGCGCGGTTTCCAGCTAAGCAGCCGACAGAGCTGGCACCGCCGCCGCCCGGGTGGCCCGTGCCACCTCCTTGCACGGAGGACGGCGGCTGGTGCCAGGTGCCGCCTTGTCCTCCTCAGGCAAGTGGATGGTGCTCTCCTCAGGCGCCGCCTTGTACACCGGCGCCCGGGTGGTACCAGCAACCGGCGACGCCGTATCCTTACTTCATGCAGCCGGAGCCACACTGTGAGCTCGTCGGATTTTATCCGCCTGAGCGACGTGGAAATTGTACCATAATGTGATCCAACGTACTTTCAACTACTCTTTCTTGCACGTCACATATATATTTTATATTTACGGTGGTAATTTAATTATGTGAATAGGCTTGATATTTACGTGCACTTGTGATATAGATTATTCATTATTACTCTGAAATTTTAATTGGCGATGAAAAGAACTACGGAGTATTTTAATTGTTTGGTTTGTTAATTGTGTTACTTTTGGTTAAAGTGAACGTACACCTGAAACCTGGGATCAATTTAAATATTTTAATATAATATAGGTCACTGGAACATGAATAATACTCATAAAAGAACGTTAAATTGAATATGTAAGGATCGAAAATTAATATATGCCCTGAAAATATAGGTTAAAATAATGGTTACTTTAAGTAACATTTTATTAAAGTCACTACTAATTTTTACTCAAGTTGTGATAGTTAGCTATAAGTTCATATATATTTGTGATAATTAGCCATTGATTTTATATATGTTCTATCCTGTTATGGCTCTTTAGATTTTTTGTTTAGCTAGATTTTAATTTTTTTTGGCTGAATTTTGGTTAGCTAGATTAATATCTTATGCCCTAAGATATATTGATATTCAAGTATTACTTTTGAATAAGTACTCCTCGAATTCATGAATACAAGCTACTATATTTTTATTTTCAGTTTTTCATTTCCGTTGTGTGGTCGTATGATAGGTCATGCATATTGCCCTAAACGACTCGTTTAATTACTAATTACTAGAAACTACATATATAATGGGTTACGTTAGCAAATGACCACCCATAGACATATGCCGCTAAAACTGATCAATCAAAGGAGCGTGGCCACGTTTCATATATTTAATTTTAACTTTCTTAAATATGTTTAATAAGTCGACGACTTCCACACTCCCTCTGTCGTCATCGTCATCGGCCTCCCCAGCGCTTGCTCCGTCCTCGACCTCAAGTCTCGGTTGGAGATCTACGACCCCATCTCCCACACACGGATTGATCCACATAGTGTCGAATTCGTCACTTTCTAATCCAGATGTCCAGCCCTCGAATTCTCTCTCGCACTCGGATCCAGATCCGCCGCTGCTTTTGCCGTTCTCGACCTCTCTCTAGCACCTGGATCCGGATCTGCTGTTGATTCTGCCATTTCCCGCACCCGGATCCAGATCTTCCGCCCCATTTCCCACCGCCGCCCTCACCCTCGTCGTTCGGCATCACCTTCAAAAAACCAGATCATGCATTTTGCTAACAGAACCCATTATACAAGTGGTTTCTAATAACTACTATTAAACGGGTGGTTTACATATCATACGGGTAGTTTAAAAAAAAAAACTCTTCTCCCAACTTTGAATCCTAACAGTACCTACTATAATTATCTTGATATATTATAAGTTCTCTAAGCAGTTTCATAGACGGATTGATAGTTAACAAGTGACACATAATTATTAGTAGCATAACTATTGAAACCTACATTTATAACAAATATAAAGTAGTATCTAATTAATCAATATAAATAGACTCGGAGAAAAAAACACTCATAATATGTTCATGTTCAATTATAACAAATTACATAGAGTTTCATTTAAGAAGACTACGTTGGTTCTTGCATCATTATTGTGTTGACTTGCCATTTTCTAACTAATAGCTGGATCTTAGCTACTGACTTGTTCACTTGTTTCCGAAGGCCGTTCAACGTTCAAACGAACAATTTTCCGATCGACCCATAGACTTAATATAATCAAGGTGTGAGATCCAGTTTGAGTGCTTAATTAATCATTGACCTACATGGATATATACTAATTAAGATGACATCAACCCGCAAATCAATACCTTCTACGTACCTTGCCTTTGGCTAGGACCAGTTTCATCAATAACTATAGCTCTATATTTGAATTAGGTGCTGGTTTTTCTTGAGAGAGACCCATAAACTAATAACTATATACAAAATGCTTAAGTTAATTAATCTTAGGTTTACAAATAATTAACTTCCTTGGTCGAAGCTTCCTACCTAAGCCCAAAGACTAGTCTACTCCCGGCCTATATATAAACATTTCAGACATACAAAAATTGCATCTCTTTATGTACAAATCAAGCTCCATCTAAATTCCACCAAGTGTTGTGCAATCTACATCTCTTCACCATGTCCGGCAAAAAGAAGAAGGTATATCATACAACATTAATGTATATCTTTTGTCGCGGTTAATTTCTTCTTATATAATCGTAACGAAACCCTAATCACGCAGCAAACGGTGTTCAAAGTCGACATAGACTGCGATACTTGCCAGACGGAAATCTTCGCAAAAGTGGGCAAGATCAAAGGTACGCTGATCTCGCCCAATCTCATAACTTTTTTTTTATCATATACCCTTAGGACACAGGTTAAGAACACTCTTTCTAAAATACTTACATAATAAAGGCGTTACGAGCCTGTCCGTGGACCTCGAGAAGAAGACCTTGACCGTGGTCGGGAACGTCGAGCCGGTCCCGGTTTTCAAAGCCCTAAAGAAGATCAAGAGGAACCCTGAGATCCTGACCGTTGGAGGGCCAAAACCCAAGTGCCCATATTGCAAGTACTTCCTTTGTTCTTGTGGAATCGCGCGATTTCCAGCTAAGCAGCCGACCGAGCTGGCACCACCACCGCCAGGGTGGCGCGTGCCACCGCCTTGCACCGAAGACGGTGGCTGGTGCCAGCTCCCGCCTTGCCCGCCAACGAGCGGGTGGGGCCCGACAACGGGCAGTGGCGGCGGTTGGTGCCCTACTTCGGTGCCGCCTTGTGGCTCATCGTGTGACGTCGGGTGGGGCCCGCAGCCGCCGACGCCGTATCCGTACTTTGTGCAGCCGGAGCCACACTGTGAGCTCGTCGCCCTTTGTCCGCCGTCGCCGGACCGCCGTGGAACTTGTACCATAATGTGATCATCCGGTCGCCTACTATTCAATTTTTTTGTGCACAAATGATTTTATATTATATAGTACTATAGTGGTTATGTGAATAAGATTGATATTTACATTTGTGATTTAGATTCGTTATTGTCGATCAAAAAAAAAGATTCATTATTTCTATGAAAATTTAATTGGTCAATACATGAGCTATTTTGTTTGGTTAATTAAGTGTTGTGTTACTTTTTGATTAATGCATGTGCCTTTCTTTATATCACTTGAGTTGAGAATGAAATACCTTAACCTTGGATCAAATTAAATATAACATGAACTAAGCACGTAAGTTTAATTTTGTGAGGTTTCTTTTTACTTAGAGTTTTAGTTTCAAAATAAAAATGAGCATGTAGATTAAAAAAATGATATATTAATTAAGTTTTACTTAGACGAGTACGTGAATCACTAATCATTTTTACTAGAGTCACATCTAATAAATTATGGTCGGTCAACTACTGGCTATCTAGTTGGCACGTAGGATGATTAGTTAAGTATTTTGCACAAAGTAATATTTACAATTAGGTAATACATATTTCATTCATGATTGTTGATATTTGATAGTCCACCATATCACCTATTCTTTCCTTTATATTATCTAGACATTTCAATTTTCACCCACGACCACAAGATTAATTATATCTCAGCCAATTAATCAAACATGCTTATCAGAATCTGATGACGGATTAAAATTGATCATTTTCAAGATTGTTAGATAGATCTTGACGACCAAGAACATCGGTAGCTTGTGGGATAAGGAGCTTATATAATTAAAAAATAATAATTATTGTTAATCTCGAATTAGTTATTTAAGGTGGACTCCTAATTTTTTTAAGTCAATCTATAATGGACGGTTGTCCTTGATTTTGGCATTTCTACATTGTTTTTACTAACGTGTCACTTATTATTGTTGAGTTATTATACTATAATCTATGTTTCTATATACTAATTGTCAATGTCTTAAGTTGACAGCATGTATAGAGGACAACACATAAATCTAATTATATTGACCAAGCAAGATATTATGCATATATGTTTATTGCTAATTCATTTGAGTTATAACTTGATTGCTACGTACTTAATTATATTGCATTCAAATTAGATTAAACTTCGCCCATCCTTTTCCACCAAGTTTCCATCGAATGGTTTTGGTACACCTGCTTCCGAACATTGATTTTGTTATACATATCTTAGCTAGCACATTTTTATTTATTTTTTTCGGAGAATTATATTCCCAAATGTGTATTATTTTCCAATATAAAAGCCTCGTGTAAGTGGCCCTATAAATGCCCAAAAGCCATTTGGGCCGAGTTTATTGGGCCAAGTTGTATTGGGCCGAGTAGTGGCCCAAACCATTGCAAAGATACAAAGCCACACTACATGTTATTTTAAGTCATGAGCTTTGAAAGAACCAATCTACTAATTTCGGACATCTAGTCAAACAACTAAATTGGTTAAGATTTCGAAAGTCGTATTTAGAGGTCTTCGATTTGACTTTCATGGACAGTGCCCTCCTACTAAAGAGACGATGGGGATGTGATTCGTCGTGGTGTCTCGCTCTTGTCTTGCTGATGAATGAGATTGTCGATTGTTTGGTTAACATTGTTCAAGATTGTCGGGAGTTGATGGTGGGTTGTGGGAAACCGATCGAAAGGCGCACTTACTTTGCAATAGCCATCTTATGTATCAAGTAATTTGAAAGTCATCACTCATCACACAGTCTGGTTATGTCTAATGCACAATGCCCAACTTTACAAACAACCTCAAACAATCATGTACCATTGACAATCTCTTAACATGTTATTATTAGATTTGCGTGTTGTTTGGGAGCTAGTCAAATTAAATTGTTTAGGGACCATATGAAGAAATTTTGCACGTCAATTCATGTGCTCTCACATCTATATACTTGCCATTATTAATATATACAAAACATCAACTCCACTTGGAAGGCCCCTACAATCAATATCCACTCAAGTCAGAGCAACCAATTAATTAACTAACATACTCGTATTTCTTTAAATGATAATAATGAAAGTCTATGCAATTCTGACGTTGAACAAGCATCACACACAAAATCCTCCATGCCCCTTTACAAAATTGACGAATAATTTCAACATGATCCATATATATATACAAGTTATATTTTCTTAGCTGTATTTAATAATCTATGCTAGTAAAATAAATCCTTTTCGTTTCAAGAATACGTGTTCTTTATACACATGGGTTTGGATTGAATACGAATGGACCTATAGTCAAAACCATGAATCTGATGTGGGAGGAACACACGTCGATTCGTCATTCGTGCGGTAGGCCCAATGATACGGACTAGCTCGGATCTGTACCAAGGAATCGGTCGGACAGGAATAAGAGGCAACACGAGGTTCCGGGAGAAGGGAAGAATTGTCGACGGCCGAGGGAGAGGTAGACGAGATAAGATATATTAGAGAGAGTTTAGAGATAAAAGAGATAATAATTGATTGAATGAATTCCAAATAACAATGTTACAAGCTATAAATAGCCGATAATAAAACTCTAAGACTAATGCTAAACCTAACGGTCCAACAAGCGACCCATTAAATCAACTAAATATAATAATAATAACGCATCACCCAACCCATGGGATTTTACTCTAAAACCAATTGACAATAGGGAAAGTGACTCATATACTTATATGGTGAGTGATTTATATTACAATTTCCGATGTGGGATAGGTACTTAATCTCAACAACGTACTGTGGAACGATATAGTTAGCTATAGGTATGAACATATATGAGAACATATAACACTAATTTTGTAATACTCATTCTTGAACAAGTGGGACTTACGCGACCATGAACCTCATGTTATCAAAGAGGTTCATGGTCATGAGAGTTGAGTCAGTAACTTCTGACTAAATGTTCGAAGGCCAAAATTTTACAACAAATCTACATTATTTTATTTTACTTTTTTACAATGGAATCGTTTTTAGATATTGTGGTATCCAGCCTCTAGGCCATTCCAAGACATAATTATATATGTTAATATAGGCCTCATCTCAATCTATTACACACAACTCCTTTCCAAACATAATTATATATGTTAATAGGCCTCATCTCAATCTATTACACACAACTCCTTTCGAATAATTATATATGAATCTCACCGTATTGTATGGTATAAACAACTGGACTAAAAAAAATTTAAGTGATATGGTAGTTGATAGAACTTTCCCAACGTACAAGAAAAACTCGTTAGTCCCATTGTATTATTTGTATGTATGTATCTACTTGAATATCTTCACGCTTTCTAAGGAATAAAAATTGATTATCTATCTCTCTTTCTTTCTATTCTTTTGGTTCTTCTAGATACTAATTGAACTTTTTTAGGTGGAAAGATACTAATTGAATAATTAGTGGTAGATGCCTTTATACATGCTTCGTTGTCAAAAACATATACATACACACCTTATAAAAGTAAAAAGGTGCCTTTTTAACTACTTTACATTTGTAGTGCTTTGATTGTGGCGTGTACAATAATTTAATCTACCTCTAAATCAAGCTTATAAAAGATGCATGTATACTTTTTTATGATCAATCTATATTTACCACCCTCCTATCTGCCAAACTTTAAATCAATTAACTGTTTAAATCTGATCCAGATTCTCTGTCCCATTTTATATATCTTATTTACATCTTTCTCAAATCTAATTGGCTGATATATAATAGAATTAATTAAAATTGTTTTATTTTAATATTATAATTTGTATTGACCAATTAAATTGAAGGGATATATAAATGTAACTTAAGATCGGTTTAAATCGGGAATCATAATCTAGACTTTAGATGTCACTTTCTTTTTTCTCCTGAAATGTATTTTTGCCAGCATGATTCTACTTGATTTACAGGTTTTTTGATAGCTACTTTGATAAGTTTGGCTTTTCTAGGTTCAGATATTTCTCATTGATTATAAGGTACGGTCCACAATAAATGATTAAGATTGACAAACCAATGATCAAATTTGTGAATGTAAACGCTTACTCTATGATAGAACGCTAGATTTTAGGATTAATATTTGACATCATGCACTATTTCCTGCGAAAATATAGGCATGTTTATCTAGAACGTACTAGTTGAAACCGTGCACTATTTCCAAATTAATTAAATGTGAACTTATCCTAGAAAAGTTGTACATTTTTGGGTAATCGATTGTGAACTAAACAAGTTTAGTTAGTAAATATCACCTAGAAGACTAGAATCAAATCTAGGGCATATCATCATTCGGCCTTAATTTATTAAACATTTTATATCAAGCAAAACCAATAAAAACTGAGTAAAATGCCGATAAAAAGTGAATTCTAAATCGATACGAAATAGATGGGAGTACGGAAGGTCTTCTGGTAAGAACTTTGTAACGAATCGAAACCAAACCTTGCGAGAAATTATTAAATGTGTAACCTAACCAAATAGGAACGATTTTAGTTCATTTCGCTCGATCCGATTCCAGTTTAACGCACTGTTCTAAAAATCCCTTCTAGGACCCGTCTAAGTGCTCGACGGTCCCAATCCGCCTAGCCTTATAACCCGTATCCGTTTAGGCCGCTTAGGCGCTAGGCCATCCCTTTCCGTCTAGGATCCGCTTTGCGTTTTTTAGAAAACTGGTTTGATGTTTGAATCGGACCTTGCTCAACTCATTTGGATTTTGGATTTTGGATTTTGGATCTTGGAGTGTAAAGGTAAGAATAAAGGAAACTTCCAAATCCGGAAGTGAAAAGGCAACAAGATAATTACGTTGATTGAGGGCGTAGTGCATGGAAATCCAAATCGCACGCCACGCCACCAATCAGAGTACAAGCATTGTTTGAGCACTGTGTTTTCAATTAACAAAAATTGATTTAAAAAATGTTACGAAAAATGGAAACTTTGCAAGTTGTGGGTGTGACCGATTGTGTAGAGTCCCACCGGCGCCTCTCTCTCGGAAGTTTCCGCGTGGAAGTCCATCCAAATGACAAAATATATGTAAATCTATACTTTTAAAAGAATGTTCTTTTTTTTAATCCGGGTAAGATTTAGGCTAGTTTGTGTCATCTTTGAACATTTGGTGTTTAAAAAAATATCTTTTGGAAATTTGTGTATTAAAAAAGTAAAAAAAATGGCCATTTGGATGTATATATATTAAAAAATTGAAATCGGCTAAGTATTTTTCAATTAAAAAATCGACTTCCACATAAAAATCTCATTTATGTTGAATTAAGTGTTTTTATTTTCCTTTCCAAGTAATTAATACTCGAATTTTGTTAAAATTTCAAAGGATATTAAATGAATTTAGCCACACAATGTAAATTAAAATTAAAATTTTAGAATTTTAAATATATATATTCACATTTTCTGTAAATGAAAAAAAAAATTGTTAATTAAATATGTTTTAAATTGTTTGTATAGCAGTGCACTTCTTTGAATTTGTTATCCTTATATATGTTTTATGACAGAATAATCAAATTTATGCTTTAAAGCAAATAAATCTCTTCTTTACATGAAAAATTTATTTCTAAATGAAAATAATAAATAAATCTCTTCCTTGGATGGAAAAAACACTTAAATGACCGATTAATTTATTTGTGATTTTTTTGAATAAAAATTGAGTATATTTTTGTTAACTATAAATAAATAACTAGTTCAAATCTATGCAAATATTTTTTAATTAATTAATACATAAGTGTTGTTTCACTAGTTTGCATGTAAATTTGATTATATTCGTAGAATTATACTAAAATGAAAAAAGTTGTTTTTTAATACTCAAACATCTAGATTTTCGTTTTTTAATGTCCATTTGTCCAAATCTATTTTTAAATACCCAAATGTCCAAAGGTGGATAAATTTCCTAAATCAAATTTTTGACATCCATTCGAGATAAACCCCAGACCTCGTACATGTAGAGCAGACCGCTTACCAATTGAACCAACTCCCATTTCATTTGCGAGTCTTTACAAGGGTGCTACTCAAGTATACAACAACAACATATACCCAAGGAATCCCGTCGACGCAAGATCTGGGGGGTCAGGATGGGGACATTTCAGACCTAGATGGAATGTGTCCAATACGACCCAAGAGAAATCAACCAATTTAAAAACTAACGCAAAAAACAAAAGGAAAACTATCTTAAAGCTAAAAAGGAAAGCATAAGTGAAGATAAGAAAATAAAACTAAGACTAACAGAAACTAGTAGACTAAACAAGACTCCTCTAACAAGTCATCTAGCTGTCTAACACCGTAATCTTCTCCCTCCAACTCTGCCTACACTGTGCCAGCTCTACAGAAATCCCCAACAAGCTGATATCTTGCTTTATGCTGTCCATCCAACGCTTTTTCGGGCGACCTCTCTCCCTCTTGAATACCCCTAAATCCAAACGCTCACACCTCCTAACCGTGGTATCCAGACTCCACCTCTGAACATGTCCAAATCAATGAAGTCTCGTTTTTCCCTCTCTTAAATTCCCATTTTTTTTATACTCTACGTCCCATAAACACCACGTCAAGACCCATATAAAAACAGTGATTCTGTATAGCGCACCCCCAAATTACTTTATAGCGCACCCCTTTATCCATTAAAAAGGTATGGACAGTTCATACATGACCACAGAAAACTGATGGACAAGTTAACACTATCCATACATTTTAAACGGCTGAGTGTTACAATCTTAGTTCAAGAACCTTGTCCAACATTTTTTTAATGGACATTAGATTTTAGTTCATGACAAACATGTGGACATTTAAACGTTGTCCATGATATTTTTATGAACATATCGCGTTTCTCCATTTATTTATAATGGACGATTTGTCAGAACGTGGAGTTCGCCGTTCGCAAATCCGAAAATCAAATCGAACCTAGGGTTTATACTTGGAGGAGGTGGACCGGCGGCTGGTTGGTGGCTAGTGTCGGTGCGCGCGGATCGGAGTTGGAGGAAGAGACATCGGTGCTCTCAGGCGTGGATGGAGAAGAGTGGTCCTGTCAAGGGCTTCGTATGCAAACCTGTGTGTCTGGTAGGCTAACACCTCCCTGTCCTCCGGCGAGAGGGCGGCGGCGAGGGTGAGTATCGCTGTCGGGAGGAAAGAGAGGTGGTCGGAGAAGGGTGTTGGTGGCTGAGACGGCGGCGGAGATGGGTGGACAGTGCCTTTCCGGTACAAAGTCTTCATCACTCTATAAGGAGATTTTGGGAAGAGAGCAAGAAATGACGATGACAGTATTGTAAATAACTAGGTTTAGGTTTATATAAGTGCGCTATAAAGAGATTTAGGGGTGTGTTAAAAAGATTGACCCAAAAATCCCCACATATAAAAACCTTGGCAAGTCAGACCACCATTTCCAAAAATCCCCACATATAAAAACCTTCTTGAGAGTGTCCTCTTCCTCCTCCCATTGTCAAACGTCTACTCTTTTCCATCCATCCATCCTTATCGATTTGACACTTGCACAATTAACAAATCCACAATAATACCCCAAACCACGAAACCACCAAGAAACCCATTCCGACGACGTCGAGCTCGCTCGCATGCCGAAACAAACGCCTCACCCACCCACTCCCATCTGCTCTGTCTCCCACTCAATCCAATCCCTCCATTAAACTACTCCTCCATTTCCTCCCCCCTGCCACGTCACCCCTCCTCCCTCCAAAAATCCGTCTTTTCACTCGTCTCTTGCAGAGTTGCAGAGAAATCCTCTCCGAATCCCTCTGATTCCTCCCTCCTCTGTTTCCCCTGTTTCCCCAATCATTTCTCGCCCAGATGCCTGCTTGGTGGGGAAAACGGCGTAACAAGTCCCCCAAACCCGATTCCCCCTCCTCCGCCAAATCCCGGGTCGCCGATGACCCGATTGGCGGACTCGGGCTTCCTACTACCCCTCTCAGATCCCCTGGTCTCGCCCATCGGACTTCCTCTGGCTTCTCCGGCTTCGATTCCGACGCCGGCTCCGGCTCGGGTGGTGGTCGTGAGTGCCATCCTCTCCCTCGGCCGTCCTCTTCGCCCAAATCCGGCTACCAGCTCGATCTTAATGGCGGAGGAGGAGTGAATTTTGCGAATGGGGGCTCCGGCTCTGTTTCGAGCGTTAGCTCTTCTGGATCCTCCGACGACACCCCTCCTCCGCCTCTTCTCGATCAATTCGCTCAATTGGGGGTTTCCAGGTTCGTAGATTTCGTTTTCCCCTCTCTGGATCCTCCCAATTTCGGCGATCCCCTTTTTCTAGGGTTTCCGATTTGGGGGCTTTTACTTCGAGTTCTCTTCCCCTGATCGGTTCTTGTTGCCAGATCGGTAGCTGTTTTATGTTTTTGGGTTAGATTTGCTTTGATCTGTTACAGCAATTTACATAATTGTAACAAAAATTAATCCAAATTGTAAATTCTGTTTCTCTGTTTTGAGCTGAGCTATAACCAGTTCTGAGCGATTATGTGAAGAGTCCTTCAGATTCAGAAACATAATAAACTTCTCTCTTTTGCTCTCAATTACTTTCCCTCTTGATTGTGTTTCTTTACTCATCAAGCATCAGTTTTGCGTTGGGTTGTTGTTCCTAGTTGAACATTAGCTCAAGTTCGTTTCAATTCCCACCACATACAGTTTTACTGTCATATGTGCGCAATCGTCTTGTTGATGAATTGATTATTCATAATGGAGTCTGCTGGTTTTAGTTCTCTCACTGATTTGTTAAGCCTTCATACTACGATTAGGGCTCATGAAGGTGGTGTAAGGCTGAATGTGAGAACAAGAAGTCCGGGGCCCGGATCAAGAGCACCCACTACCTCTAACTCACCTCGCCATCCGCAATCGGGTGGCAATGGATCGCCTCTCCATCCACAGTTTGTCGGTGGTGGCGGTTCGCCTCTTCATCATCAGAGCAGCCTAGACTCGCCGTTTGGGAAGCTGGATGATGGAAGAAGTCAGTGCCATCCTCTTCCGCTTCCGCCGAGCTCCCCTACTAGCCCGTCGGCTGTGCAGAGTGCAAGAACGAGCTTTGCGGCCGAGGGCGCGAGTGTTGCTCAGTCTAGATGGAAGAAAGGCAAGTTCCTTGGGCGCGGAACGTTCGGCCATGTTTATCTCGGATTCAACAGGTGAAAAGAAGAACTCTTTCAATATTAAGTTGTATTAGTTACTTTCATTCATTATAGGATGTCTAAGATTTTTTGCCTTTCCAACTCTAATCATGGTGAAATCTTACAGTGAGATGGGACGATTGTGTGCGATAAAAGAAGTCAGATTGGTCTCTGATGATCAGAATTCGAAGGAGTGTATGAAGCAACTCAATCAGGTTTGTGTTTCAGGCCTACTTGTTCTAGCATGAAACTTGCAAGAGCCATTGGCCATGCTTTTTGACCAATGTCCTCATTTTGCAGGAGATAAATTTGCTTAGTCAGTTGACGCATCCAAATATTGTTCGGTACTATGGAAGTGAACTGGTATGAGATCAGTACTGTGTTTTCAAAGCTATAGCTTGCATGCCTGTATGCGTAAACACAATGTGAGATTAACTGTTTTCGGTTGCAGGGCGAAGAGACACTTTCAGTTCATCTGGAGTTTGTTTCTGGTGGATCTATTCACAAGTTATTGCAAGAATATGGAGCCTTTAAGGAGCCTGTAATCCAAAACTACACGAGGCAGATTCTGTACGGGCTTGCTTACTTGCACGCTAGAAACACAGTTCACAGGTAACGAGTACTTGTCAGTCATGATTATAGAAGCGTTAAATATGACAAACCTGTACTCCTTAACATCATCTTGAATGTAAGTTTTAACATTACTACATGTTCATAAATACCTTTCAGGGATATCAAAGGAGCCAACATATTGGTTGATCCCAATGGTGAAATAAAGCTTGCAGACTTCGGCATGGCAAAACATGTATGCCTATGTATTAATGCTTTAGTTTAAAATGTTCAATATTGTCTAATTACTTCAAATGGATGTACAAGAACTTGGGTCATTGTTGCTGACATATTTTTTTTGCTGTTTTTTTTTCCTTCTTCGTAGATAACAAATTGTGCTTCGGTACTTTCTTTCAAGGGAAGTCCCAACTGGTTGGCACCTGAGGTCAGTCTCTCTCATCTTCATTCTCTAGAACAATAAGCATACATCTTGATTCAAATGGACAAAAATGCAATTAATTATTTGGATTTCATTATCTTGGTCTTGTTTGCCTAGCAATCTAAATTCCTGGTGCATGTTACACAACAGGTTGTGATGAATGCAAATGGCTACAGCCTTGCCGTAGATATTTGGAGCTTAGGGTGCACTATTGTTGAAATGGCAACATCCAAGCCACCTTGGAGCCCATACGAAGGGGTATGATATCATGCAGTTAAACAGTAGAATTTTCTTACTCACATCAGATATGGCATGGACCAATTTTTCTTATCATGGTATTCTACAGGTTGCTGCAATATTTAAAATTGGAAACAGCAAAGACATTCCTGAAATCCCTAATCACCTCTCAAATGCAGCGAAGAGTTTCTTGAGATTATGCTTGCAGCGTGATCCGTTTGCACGTCCCTCTGCCGCAGATTTACTAGAACACCCTTTTCTAGCTGATCAAGCAACTGCTAGGATTTCTGGTCCTTCGATGTCAAATGAATTATTTCCTCTCACATCTAATGGACACAACAAACCGGTAAAACCTCTTTCTTTGAAAAACCTATCTTCATTTTGATTGTATTCATGTGTAATCCTGTTTGTCAAAATGGAAATGTACAAAAAGATGCCTCAGATGGCATTCTAATGCATTTAATTTTATTTGCACATTTTTCCTGTACTTCTGGAATGAAACAAAGGCAAGTTTAGATAGACAATTGATGTCTGCATTTGTGATAGTAACTAAGATATAAGATATTTGTATTAGTATGAATATCAACATGTCGTATATGGGTACAAATGGTATTTTTGATATACCGGATATGTGTCGTTTGTGGACCTGTACCCTGATATGATATGGATACCAGACAGGCTCTGAAGTTGTATGTATCCATGCTATTACCAGCCATGGCTAAATATCTAGGAGGAATAAATATATATATATATCTGAAATTTACTTTGAGCTTCTTCTTATGTTTGGTTTTTGTTGTTGGGAGCAGCAAGCCTTAGAAATCCATCCGCGCAGGAAGAGCATCAGTTCATACGAAGCAGATAACATGAGACGACCAGTTGTGCCTGTTTCAAGGGAGTCATGGTATATTTACTTCTTCACTACCGCCTTCCTTACATCGAAATCAATTTTGTTTTGTATCTAAATGCTAATACTATGTGACTTATCTTCCGCCAGGGATAATGCAAGAACAATAATCTCTCTACCGGTTTCTCCTTGCTCTAGTCCACTCAGGAACACAAGCCCCGCCTACAAGAGCTGCTTCCTGTCACCTCCACACCCGTCTTTTGCTTGGACAGGCCAAAGCAGCCATCATAATTCAAACGAGTTTTCGTTATCTCCAACACGGGCACAGCCGAATTACCTCTCTGATCCTTGGCAGCAAGATAATACTACGTTATACAAAGCTCAAACGCCCGGTGGGTCACCAAGATCAGGACTGCTATGAGTTGGATGGTTGATGTTGTGTATATATTATGCTGGTGGTGGAACGGACGATGGGAGTTTTCGAATAAGACCCGGGTTGTTGGCAAGAAAGAAGTATACCATCTTGTGTTAACTCAAATTGAAGCTTTTGGGAGAAGACATGGGATTCAACTAAGGTTGGATGGGAGAAAGGGATTGTTGCTAAAGAATTGTTGTAAATTTCCTTGAAAAGTAGTGTAAATGGAATGATAATGGAGTAAGATGCATACTTGAGATCAGGCTTAGCTGTTTTAAAGGGACTAATGCTTTGAGACAGGCCAACAGTCTGTATATTCAGTTTGTTACTTGCTGAACAATTTAGCTGAGAACCCTGAGATAGAAAGAGTAGAAAGCTGTAATTAGTTGACTTTGCTAGTACCTCAACTCCTTGTTTTCCCTAATTCAGTCATTCTGGAGTAACTCGGCCCTTCAAAAATCTTGAATATGTTAGTGAAAAGGTTTGAATGTGAACTATAGTTTCTGTTGAATACCATGGGATATATACCACATTAACATCTGCCCAGTGTATTCCTCCTATGCAATATGTGGTGGGTCGAGTCGAGTGGTATGCACACTCGTCCAAAGCAAGTCTAGAGTATGTTTCCGATAGACCCAACGAAAAAAATAGTCGAAGAGAGCGAGAGCAAAAGAGACCACACACTCGAAACTATTGGGTTATGGAGTCTGATTCAGGAAACCACACACTCGAAACTATTGGGTTATGGAGTCTGATTCAGGAAAGAGCTCATATTTAGACATCCTCTACCCAAATATGGAGTATGTGTTTTTCAATGATAACCAACAGATGTTAAAAGAAGATGGCATTGATCTTCCCACTAACGGTTACTTTTGAGTATTCATGGATGTCGCGTAATTCATGAAAAGCAAAATGGTCGAAAATGTTTTTGCGTAACATATTTATAAATTGATTAAGAAAACATTAAAATCAATGTATACACTGGGATCAGAATCAAGGTGATAGTCAAAATGGTCAGCTTTTATAGCATGTAGTGATTAATCCTTTCACTCATATTCAATTTTCTAGATCATTAGTCACGTTATTATTTAATTTTCTTGTATTTGAAAAAAGCAACAAACAAAAATCATCGATGTTCCTTTGTTTGTTTTTCTTGTCGGTTTATCTGACTATCAAGCTCTATCTCGATCTCTCGATCTACTGGACTAGTCCGGTATTTCGAGTTCTTACCTTTTAAAAAAAAAGGAGCCGGTTCAAATGAAAACTCACGTTATCCTAAAAACTAAAAACAAATGTGAGCCGTTTGATTATTTGGATGGACGGTCATGATTATAAGCTTTTATCCTTTTAACTTTTGAAAAAAGGGGGCATTCTTGTAATTTTGCTTTGCCTAAAGCATTCAGCAGCACGTACAACTATCCTTCCATTGCTATTGGCTTTTGAATGGATGCTATCCTTCCACCTCATCATCTGCTCATCTTTAGCAATTCCCACCATACCATTTCCGAGCTCAATCGATCACAAACACAATCCCTAACCAAGCCCCTTTCCATCTGATCCCCAATTCGCAATCCCTAACCATGTTCGCCGTCATCGGCGCTTCCTTTGCCACCTTCACTCAAACTCTCAATCGTTCCCATCCACTCGTCAAACTCAGCTTCCCTCCCACTCGCAAAGCCCTAATTTCGTCGGTTTCGCAATTTTTTAGCGATAATCGCGGAGTAAATTCGTTCCTCCTTCCGCAACGACGCCAAGTGCTGAGGATCGCCACCGTGGCCGAGGAGGAGGCGGCGGCGGAGACGGAGGATGCCTCGCCGGAGGTAGTCGATTCAGCGCCGGAGATGGAGGAGGCCTCGCCGGAGGTAGTCGATTTGGCGCCGGAGACGTAAGAGGCAGCGTTGGTGGAAGGCGAAACGGAGGTTGTGGAAGGCCAGACGGAGGAACTTGGTGCTACAATCTTGTGATTATAGATCGGCTTCAGCTTTCATGAACATGTTGTTAATGACCCTAAAGATTATATCTGAGTACTAGCCATGTCAGCTTTACAAGGCATTTGTGATCCACCCGCCATCACTCTTCCCCTACCTCTGGAAGGTATGTGCTTCTTGTGCTTGGTTTGGGCATCAATTTCTTTGTTTATCTTTAATTATGCTGCTCAAGTTAAAGTGATAATTGATAGGACATCATAATTATAAAATTGATTAATTAACATCACTAAGGTAGTTACATAACAAAGTGCCATGATTTGAGCTTCAAAAAGGTTAGATAATTGCAATGATCCCTTGGGTTGGGATGGGTGAAGGAAGAGGAAATCAGGGTATAGACTATAAAGTGCATGTTACTTGTTTCTTTGTGGGTGGGAAATGCATGTTCTCTGTGGAATTGATTGAATGAATCCATGTTTCTTGTGAATTCGTCTGTAGAAGGAAAACTAGAAATTAATGGGACATTTGGATCGCAATCATTCGTGATTAGATTTCTTGTTTTGTAGATTCTTTCAACGTTGGATTCTTTGTAGGAGAGCACTCCTCTGAAGTCTAAATACCAAGGAGAGCTATTAGCTGCAATAGCACCTGATGACTTCATTGAGATGATGGTGTTTTCCCAGTTGCTATTGATGTAGCTGATGTAGAGACAGAGGATAATTGGCTTTGCTTCTTGCAATAATTGAAAGTTGCACTAGTAATGCCCAAATCAATCACATTTGTTGCCAATTTCCAAAATGGGTTGAAAGAATCATTGTCTGCTGTTTTAAGTATAAAATGGTTATCATAGTTACTGTCTAAGATACCTACTTTAGAAGCTCAATGAGGATTTGAAGGTTCAACTATCCCATGAAGCACGATGCCTTATGATGATATGGATAACTGTGTATGTAGCTGCAACATGTGCCAGCTTAAGGGTCTGCCATGTTGCCATGCTGTCACTGTGATTGAATACATTGACAGGGACCGGATGATTTTTTGTTGTAGCAATAGTTGTTTGGATATGTTTGATTTATGGTTGTTTGTTTTTCTTCTTTATGATTTAATCTAAGTTTTTGAATTATCTTGTTTATTATACATTCAATTTTAAGGGACAACAAATATTTATTTGAGTTAACATATGTGAACCACGAGATAGAATATGTGAACAAACTCATCAAATACATGAACATCCAAAGAAACGTGAACATGAAAATGGACATAATAAATTGATTCTTCATTCATGTACCATCTTTATTAAAATGTGAACCACGATGTAATATATGTGAACATGATACTCAAATACGTGAACATGATACTCAAATACGTGAACATTATACCCAAATATGTGAACATACATCTAAAATACGTGAACATTATACTCAAATATGTGAACGTACATCTAAAGTAAGTGAACATGATACTCAAATATGTGAGCACGATACTCAAATACGTGAACATTATACTCAAATACGTGAACGTACATCTAAAATACGTGAATACAAGTATTTCATATGTGAATGTACATCTAAAATACGTGAACATGATACTCAAATACGTGAACACAAGTACTGCATATGTGAACGTACATCTAAAATTCGTGCACTTGATACTCAAATATGTGAACGTACATTTAAATTACGTGAACACAATTATTTCATATGTGAACATACATCTAAAATACGTGAACATGATACTCAAATATGTGAACATCGTACTAAAATGTGTTAGAGGCGGTACATCTTACTAAAATGTCTAGTTTTCCAAGTTTTTTTTTACCATGAAATATCTGAACATTCTCATAAAATATATGAACAAACAAATAAAACATGTGAACATGAAAACAAACATAAAAAACTATTTTTGCATTCCTAGACCATTTTACTAAATTATATATGAAAATGTTGTTATCATTTGTAAACATAAGACTTTTTTTATAGGAACCTAAACACATTTTATATAAACGTATCCTCAAGTATAATTTGGTTTTTTCTCCTTTCACCGACCTTGACCACCATAAAATATTAGAACTCATATACTATCTTTTACTAAGATGTGAAAGCTGACATGAAATATGTGAACATCAAAAAAAAAATTGAACAAATATGTAAACATAAAAAATCGTTTGTGCACTCATATACCATCTTTTATTAAGATGTGAACACCGACATGAAATATGCGAACAACCCCATCAAATATGTGAACATCCAAAGAAAAAACGTGATCATAAAAAATCGTTTGAAAATACGTGAACATGATACTGAAATAAGTGAACATTATACTCTTATATCTGAACGTAGATCTAAAATACGTGAACATGATCAAAGTCATAATATTAACCCCAATTATCTACAAACTATCGTTTTCATATCTAAAATATAAGTAAAAAACAACATCTAAACTAGCGGTCATTGTGCCAAATGAAGCCTTGACCTTTAAACCATACAGTTATTACTCTACATCCATAAATATATATAACACGTAATGACAGATCATTAAGAACCAATGTTTGTTTATTCTACCGGTTGTTATGTGCCTCATCATAACATGATAGCTAGAGCGCCTAGCTTAGGCAAAGTTACATGGTTAAACACACACAACTAAATTAACTAAATAGACAAATTAAAGACCCATGATTGGATTTGGTGGAGAAGTCTCTCCATCATTGCGATCACTTGCTGTGAATGAAAGACACCAACTTCTGAAGCATATCGGTGGCGGCCTCACACTCGGGCTTGAAAATGTGAAACACATGCTCCTCCTCCTCGTCTACCACCAACTCCGCCTCCCCTCGAAACCCGCTCTTCGTCAACCCCTCCACGTACCTATGCCATTCAAATCTTAATTAAATTTGAAACCTTGCACTTCCTATGCCATTCTTCCAGTAATCTTATTTAAATTTGAAAGGAAATCAGGGATAGGGGATTCATAAAGGGTTGGAGTTAATTCTAATCAAGTGCAACAAGTGCACTGGCTAGAGTTTGACGTAAGCTTGAAGCCAATTTAATTTCATCAAATCCCATATGCTCAGATCCTATGCAATCACAAACCTTATACGGAGTGTTATAATGGTAATAAAGAAGTAAATTAAGTAGTAGTAGTACTATGTTTTGTTTATAGTAATTTCAAAATTTGTTTTTGTAGGCTTTTGCCATTCCTTCTATTCCTTCCAAACGTTGAACTCTAGTGAAAAAAGAAGAAGTGTTTCACTTGCTATAGAGTATAGACAAATGATTAAGTTGAAATTCAAACACCAGAGAATGATAAATTAAGCTGTTTTTCATATACAAACAAAGCAACAAATATAGAAGTGCAGCAACTTCAACTAATGTGAACTAGCACATCAAGACAACAAAATATCCGCAATATTGTCAATCAATTGAAGAACCAACTCAAAAGGACACCACTGATGCCACCAACAATCTCATACTCAGCGTCCATCAACTAAACAAAGTCAAAACTGACCTGTTTAGATAAACTTTGCTCATTGAAACTTGGCAAGGCAGCCTTTTAAACCCCAATCCTTCAATCTAACTTCCTATTTCAATCTCAACCGTAGATTCTTCGAATCTAACGGTTGATATTTATTTACAGTTTTTATCTTAAGAGATGTTTTCATGTGAATCACCCTCTAAAAAAAACAATCAAGCTTTTTACCAGTTTCTTGGCCATTTAGTTTTCTATTGCTACATCAGGCCCAATAACAGTTGTTTCCTCAACCCCAGTCACGTTATTATTTACTGTAATTTTATTGCATTTGACAACAATCAAGTGCAAAAAACAATGGACCACTTGCCAAATCAATAAAGCAGCCTTGGTCAAATTGATCCAACTTAGAACTTTCCTGGAAATTCATTTCCCAGCCCGGCGTGTACGTTGATTCCGCCAATGCAGCGTTATACTTTTCAAATTCCACAAACGGCACTATCGTTGACCACTCTAACAAAGCAATGTTTCCACTACTCTAAATATAGTACCTTCAATCTAAGAAACCAAATCATCAAACCCCAACAAACAAACTTACAACGAAAAAAACCAAAGCTAAGCAAGCCATGGAGAGAGAGCAAGAGGAGCTTCAATTCCTAGGCTTCTTCGACATATGCTCGGAGTCCGCAAAGATCATCTCTAGATGGAGAAACGTCATCATCAGGATCACCGCGACCCTAATCCTTCCCTTATCATTCGTGTTCTTGGCCCATATCGAGATTTCCATGCTCCTCTCGGGTAAAATCATCCACAACGAGGATGCCCTAGACCGGACCAGGCAAGGAACCGCGTCCTACAACAAGATCTCGGACCTCTTGACCAAGGAGTGGACCGAGTATTGGCTCATCAAGGCGGTCTACTTCACGTTTCTCCTTGGCCTTTCTCTCCTCTCCACCTCCGGAATCGTCTATGCCATCGCGTGCATCTACTCCGGCAAAGAGATCACCTACCAAAAAGTCATGAGCGTCGTCCCTAGGGTTTGGAAGAGGCTTATCTTCACCTTCCTTTGTAGTGCCGGCATCATCCTAGTCTACAACCTCGTCGCCTTCCTTTCCTTCATGTTGTTGTTGCTCATATTCGCCGGAAACAACTTCGGAAGGGCGCTCACGATAATGTACATGTGCGCCATACTATACTTCATCGGTATCGTCTACGTCAGCCTAATATGGCAACTAGCAAGCGTGATCTCCGTGTTAGAAGAGAGCTATGGCTTCCAAGCCATGATGAAGAGCAAGGCGTTGATAAAGGGCAAGTTGGGCGTCTCGCTCGCAATCTTCCTTGTGGTTAACCTTTGCTTGGTTGGGGCTCAATTCTTGTTCCAAAGAGTTGTGGTGATTGATCGGTCGTTGGGGTTAGTTGGTAAGATTGGAGTTGCTTTCCTTAGCTTGTGGTTGATTTGTGGAATCTTCCTCTTTGGCCTTGTCTTGCAAACGGTTATATACTTCGTGTGCAAGTCTTATCACCATGAGAACATAGACAAGTCCATCTTGTCGGACCATCTTGAGGTTTATCTTGGAGACTATGTTCCTCTCACGGCTAAGGATATACAAATGGAGCAAGTGTAGGCATGGCTTACAACTATATATATATTTTTGTTGTTACATCTTTTTTGGTTAGTATTGTTCGTTGTACGTAATGGTATATGAGCCATCTTGATTTTATTATATATATTTACAATTTTTCCTACTTTTTGAAACAATTAAATTCAGTTATTAGTATCTTAATTGCGTTGATAATGGTAGTTGACGCGGAATAAGCTAGGCTTCAATACCAGCCAAATCATAACCATCAACCTTCCACCCAAAACAAAGCAAACCAAAGCATAACAACCCCTTCTTTACTGGTCAAAACTTAACCCAACTAAACCAAAAATTATTACTTTAAGACCCATCTCTAAGCACCCCCTTAAGAAGTCACAAAAGTTGATCAGAAGACCAACACACTAAGCTGCAAAATACTGTAACAACTAACAACATACTGCTTATAAAAACAGATGTATAGTGAGCACTAAGCAACCATGTGCATTGACATTCCTCAAGAAATCAGTCAAGTGTGAAGCTCTTTCCATTCTAACTTAATTTGAGACAACACAGAGTGGGTGTGAAGAAATACTTACACTTACAGATTCAGGCAGTCCAGATCTCAAAGCAGTTTGAATCCAGACAGATTGTTCTGCATAGTAACAACAAAACAACAAGCCAGAACAGAATAGTTTAAGAGGAAAAGCACCAACCTAAAGAGAAAACCATCAGTCCTACTACACATTAACTGAAGTTCAAAGCACGCATCAGTATTCAGTACACCATACTCGACTAGATCATCAAACGCGCGAGAGGAATAAGTACAAAAGACATCCTAAGCAAAATACAGTCAAAAGCTGCAACGAAAGAAGTACTTATCATAAGGTCCTTTGCAAAACAATCAACTTTCTCTTCCTTAGTCTATTATATATCACCCGTTGAGCAGTAACAAACTCTCCACGTAGGCATGAACCGTATAAATATCCAAGCGACGATCACACTTGAGAGCCTTTTCCTCTCGAGTTTCAAGGTTGTATGACATGATCTCCCTTAGGATATGTACCAACAGGTCACCATTCTTCTTAATGTATAAGAAGCACCATCTAGCAAGACTCGGAACTATCCTTGAAGGAAATGTATAGCGTTTAGTCCAATACCTCGAACCAGTCCCAGAACTTTCCAGCACCCATATGCTTCCACCGGTGCATGAAACAGTGGCCAACCCCAACGAACATCCACCATCAAGAAGCACAAGAATACCTTCGCCAATGAGCTTATCACCGTCCATGGGCAAGCTAGTAGAATCAAACACCTCACTGCTTAAATCAAATGAAACCAACTCCTGAGCCCAAGAATTTCGACAACTAGGGGTGATGTACAGAATGCCCCTTCAGCAAAGACTTCTCCAATTGTGACGATAATCGACATTCCACCACCATTCAGAGCCTCCTTTCACATCCTGATATTGAATCGTCCTCCACACTCCACTCCCAACAGTGTAAAGTTCAACTGACTGGGGGCCACTTCTCCCTCGCTCCACTAACCGAACGTGCTTATAATCCTTGGTGACAGGGTTGAACCCGAGCCCCAAGTCGAAATAATCCGCAGCCTTACAGATTGAATGACATAAATGTAGTACCCTGGCTCTTCTAATGGAGGGATTCCAGAGTGTTAACTCGAGTCCATATTTTGGGTAAAACCTCAGCAAGACAAGTCCGTCAAGGGAGCAAACCATTTCCCAACCCCGCCACTTTTCGGTGGCACCCATTGGAAGATTTTCGGTGCATCCGTCGGCGCTAGTATCAGGAGGAACATCAAGCACAGCACATTTTGTAAAGGTTTTGCTGCAATAAACAGCACATTCCTGTTGGCTAACCACATGACCCACAACGAGATGGGTTTCAAGGTTGTTGTTCTTGAAGTTATACAGATGTGAGCGACAAAAGTTAGGGTCGTCGATCAAGGACCGCCATGACTTGGATACGCAGCGAAACCGAAGAAGCGATTTGACGGGAAGGCATGAGAGTATTTCAGGCCATACATCAGATGGAAGATTGTGCTTAGACCATGAGTTGACAATCCCTTTCTTCTCCATGAACATGAGCTGAAACAAAACAAATATACATCAACCACCATCATCATCATGTACTACTACACTGACCTGAAATTGTGTCAGGATTGCATTTAGGGGAAGAGAAATAATTTACCAAAACCAAGGTGAGAGAAATAGTTCATATAATGCACGTATCATTGAATGATTATATATAAGGTCGAAGAGAGCAAATGTATAGCATATTAAGTGAGCTTATGCTTCTGATTTGTTGAGGAAAATTCGAAGGATCGTTCTTGCGGGAGAGGGAAGGAAAGTAATCAAGGCAAAGACAACCGATTTGTTCACCCAGTTTGTCACAAGGTCAAGGAGTTCGTCACAAGGTCAAGGAGTTCGTCACAAGGTCAAGGATTACAAGGACACTGATATTGATCTTCCTAACCTAACCTTTCAATCTCTCTATGTAGGATTTTCTCTCAATGGTAAAGCACACCAATTACAATAAGTCGAGTATATCTAGGAACTAGATTTACAATCAACTTGACTCAATCCTCGAACAAAATGCGAAGGGGAAAACCCTAATTTTTCAAACAACGGATCCAATTACTCATTCCTCAAATTGTAAAGTTCTAATACGCAATCGCATCGATTAGTAGCCTAGAGCGTCCAAATTACTCGAAATTTCAGATTTATATATCCACTACGGAGCTTACTTAATCATACGTGACAGAAAACCAGAACGAAAACCTAAGAGAGTGATTACACGCAAATCCGAGGGAGAAGAGATATCGAGTGGAATGAGAGACTTACAGAGTGTTCTAGCGATGTCGTTACATGAAAAGGGTTAGCCTTGAATTGATCGACGGCCATTTGATCCGACGAAGAAGAGGGAGATTGAGAGTTGCAGAGGCAAGTCCGTGCAGACGAACTTTCGACTTTTGAACGTTTTTGTGAGATGAAAAAATCAACTAAAATCCCGTTTTGGTACCCTGGAAGTTTATACTTTTCCAATTCATGCCCTGTGGACGAGGGTTTTACATAGGGTACCCCAGAAAACTTTTGCCTTTGTTTGGTCCATATCCCAAATTTAATAATATACCAAATTTAATAGTAGCTCGTGAATCCCTTCACTTCCATTCAGTTTTGAAATGAAAATGGTAAATATTCCCCTAATATTGCTCGTAGCAATAGGCATATCATCGACAAAGGGTCCGTTCGGCAATTTGATACTGATATTGATGCTGAAACTGAGGCTTACAACTGATGGGGTTGATGCGAATAGTAGATTCTTATAATAGTGCTAAAGCTAAATACTTACAAAAAAAAGGGTGTTCGGGAATGTGGGTTGGTTACGAGATTTTAGAAGGTTGTAAAATGACAAAAAAAAAAGACATTCAATCAAAAGAATAATAGTATATTAAAGCTCATGGAGGGAGAGAGAGAGATATTATTTGTTCGGGAATGTGGGTTGGTTACGATAGTAATGGGAAAGGGGAACCTTGGTTGACAAGTTATTGACACGATTCTCGAATTGGGATCCTAAAAGTATATGACATGAAACTAAGAGTGTCTTTCAAGGCTGAACTTGGGCTGCATTTATAGAGCATATGCATGGTGTCTAAATTATATGCGCATGTCCTTGTAAAAATTTGTCTTATGAAGGGCATAAAAAATTGGTTAAATGTTATAGCAAGTTAACCCCGATCAGCCAACCTTAAAATAAAGGATTGTCTTCTTAAATTGGTATGATGATGTCGTTGAGTAAAAGTGTGGCCAAGTTCCTATGAGAGGTTGGGATCCTCGAAATAAGTTCCACGAACGTGGGTGCCCTTGTCCAACACTACCTGCGTCCTCTGCCACGCCATTGAAGAGATCAACACCCACCTGTGGAATCACTACACTTTCATCAAAGCGGCTCTCTCCAAGCTTCTGACCTAGCTACACATCCGCCATAGGGCCAACCTCTCTGAAAGCTTGATTGTGCTGGATTGTGAGAGGTCAACTTAAGACGAGCATCATCCGCTCCACGGTTGCCATGGCCTTCACTACCTTCATCTACCACATCTAGCAAGCTAGGAACTCGGCTATTTTTAACAATGACAGAGCCTCCATTGCTAGTTGATCCTCGAAGATCATCTTTGAAGCAATGTCCACTTTCATGGCTCGTGCTAATCCGGACAATCCATGCTACACTCGTTGGTGCTAGAAGCTGCACAGTTTGTGAATGTCCCTTTCCCTCCTCTGATTGTAAGGGCAAGTTGCCCTCTTAGAGTGCCTTTTGGCTTTTACTCTTATCCCGACATTTTTGTATGCCATATTTTTTGGCTGCTTTAATATGATTAACCATTAATTTAAAAAAAAAAATTGTACTACGGATCGAATTAATAAACATCATAATTCCAAAACACCCTATGTTAGGTCATGTACAATGACAAGTTCTTATTTGTAGTGCTTAGCTATTATTAAAATATTTTTTATCTTCTTAATGGTACATAAGCACTCATTTCATTTTTTCACTCCAATAGAGAAACTCTAGGGTACTTATAAGCACTCATTTATTTCTTTTTTAGCTTTATTTTTTCATGCCAAAATGGATTCATTAAATGACATGTGGTAAAAAACTATTGGTTGAAAGTTAATAGAAAGATTTCTTAGTAAGTGCTTATATAAGCACAAGTCTATTAGGTGGTTAACATTTCTTTTTTTTTTTCTACCCAATAAACTTGCAAGTACCTTTAAGTACCATCTAAGAACTTTCCATTGTACATGGCCTTAGAGACCAAATTATTACACATAATAACATAATAAAAATAACACAAAACTACAAACATCCTTTTAGAATTCACATATTTATGTTTTGGCTTCACGTGTTTATGTTTGTGGTTCACCGATTACAATTTACATGATAAGGTAGAATTTTCATTTAATTCAAAGCCGAATGTTAATTGAATAAAATATTATTCTCTTCATTAGACTCCTTTATGTCATGTCCATTTTCTCATCGAAGTCCAAACACAACATAAAAAAAAACTACCCAAATAGCACTAAAACGGTATGTTATATCTTTTGTTATTAGACCTATCCAGACATGTAACTCGTAATCTGTATTAGGGTTTACTGAGTCTTTATAAATAATACTCTTAAAATACTTCATAACATGTATTCTGAAATCAGCCTCCATAATAATATAATGTTTATCGACCCGTGAACGTAACTAACACAGCCTTAGCCTTAGTGAACCACTTAAATCTCTATGTCGCTCTTTTCTTTATTGTTTTTATTTGATCTCGTTACAACAACGAGATGACACGATTATACATTATTATATATTTTTTGATAGAAGATTAGGGATTATAAGATATCAACTTTCCTAATAAAAGGGAACGTAAATCCCTCTGCAAAGAGATGAAAAAGGCCGGGAATGAGGGAAGACAAGCCAAGTGAAACCGCAAATTCCTCGAAAGCTAACTTTTTCCACCATATACAAGTTGCTAGCTTAGCTTAGCTTAGCTTAGCTTTGTTATATAATCGGCCCCTAAAACAATATTCTAGTTTATCTATAATAGTATCTATTTCATGTTTCATATTCGTAGTCTTGTATTGTAGTATAGCCATGCGTGTCGGGCAACCCACATCAAACAAAAGCGGGACGTATGGTTTGAGTGCATGTATAATTTGCACTTTTATCATCACTCTTTGTAAGTTAAGCATTGTGCATGTGTGGTTTATGGTTGAGGTAGGAATGAACCCAACCCTAGTAAGTGAAAGTACGTTCGGAATTCCGTAAGAAAAATATGTCGGCTGAGTTTTATGATACAAATCGGATCGGACTGTTATAAGACTGAATCCAAATTGATCGGTTTAATGGTCAAGATGTTTTGAGATTTAAGATTCATCAACCCAAACCAAGATTGTATAGCAAAGTCTACGAACCTAGTTATGACCATATATATATTACAATCTAATATGGTTCGGATTGATAAGATATAGATGTAAACAATAAGAGTTGTTGGATAGGGAGGAATAAAGGGCGTAAATTGCTTCATTGAAAAATATCAGACGTAAATTTTTGGTTAATCATTTGCTTAGCTTTTGGAAGAAAAAAAACATGTACTCATGGATGCGGGTAAAGTGTTCATTAAACTCAATCTGTATCGAAAAATTGATTGTATGTGCATCAAAACTATGTGTATAGGTATATATGTTTGTACATCTACAATGGATATGTAAATGATTAATTTTGATGCGCATTTAGACGTGCAAATAACATACACAAGTAGATGCAACAAATTGGTCTCGTTCTCTATGAGTGTCAAAGCAGAGATCTCGATGTTCCACCTATTATTTTCATCGTTAGACTAGTAAGTCCTCAATAGACATGGGTTTGATACACTTGCCCTTTGAAAGTATTTTCTTCACAAAAGTATACCTTCCCTCTCTTGAAATACGTAAAAACTAGTTATTTTTTACGAATTTCGAGGTAAAAAAAATATACTTTTATTGAAAAAGTAGTTCCATTAAAGAGATATAGCAAGCCCATAAGGGTAAGATAGTAGACATAATGCCCTCTTCTTTTTGAACGTTATGCATGCAACTTGATTAATACAAGTACTTGATTTGATCAATTGAATTCACAAAGCCTTCATCAATACAAATAGAACATTCATGGACTTAAGAGTGCGTATGATGCTATAGCTCACTTGAATCAATCAATCAAAAGAAGAATAGTCTACTAAAGCTATATGCTAGATTGTCCAATAAAACCTCCACAACTACATAGGGTATTCTATTCTCTTCTGTCATAACACCATGAACAATTACCATCCCACCAACATTCCCAAACCATGATATGAATGGCCAGTAATTGCACCTCATTTTTACCACCATGTACACCACCAAAATTTACCCAAACTTCTGAAACACTGCCAATTGGGCTCCATTAATAATTCAAACAAATATACACTGAGGCCCACATACATCACATTAAACCCTTTTTTTCCTCCAAAAAGGAACAAAATCAACCCAAACCTGGCCCCCTCATCATCACCCAAAATCCTACAACAACACACAAAAATAACAAAAAAATAAAACACTACTAACATGTAACAAGTGGGTCCTTAGCCCACATGACCCTAAGCAACTTTAGCAACATCCTGGCCTTTGCCTTTGCCCTCCCATTACACTGACTTTGCAACAACAACAACAATTGTGTTAGCAACCCAGCCTTCACTGCCTCCTCTCTAACCACACTAGACTCACAACACAAGCCCATCAAACTATTGACTGCACTCTCACTCCCTTGGTGATCACAAACCCTAAACACCATCTTCACAAGTGCTTTCACTCCATTCTTCTCCTCCATCAAAGCCTCCTTCCCACCTTCCACCTCTAACAACACCTCCAAGGCCTTCATCGCCGGCCCGAGACTCGGGCCCCACTTCTTATCCAAACACCTTAGAATGTACCTTACAAGGCTCTTGACACCCCCTAATTGGACTAGCTTCTCATGATCAACACATTTCATGCATATTGCTAGCATGAGCTTGACCGCGGCCTCCGAGACCTCATCATCACTAGCATTGGACTTGTCATTGGGATGTATTAGATAGATCATCGACTTTCGGATGTCGGTTGAGTTTCTTACAAGGCAAGACAATTCCTTGGTGTGTTGCGACGAAACCCCGGCCTCTAGGAGACGGCATAGGGCGGTCTTGATGAGAGGAGTGCCTTGCTCCAATAAGGACATTAAAGACTCAAACTTTGGCTCCTCATTGAGCATATTTAGGCACCCGGGATCGCCGAATGGGACTAGATTGACCACAGTGGTCAATGCTAGCTCCACAAGCTCCAACCTTTGGTGGGTGCAAGTGCAAGTGCTATCACCCTTCTGAAAACATAGCTCCAAGAGAAGTTTTAAGAACCCTATTTGGATCAAATCCTCATTTCCTCTAATGGGTAGCTCCAAAGACAAGATCTTTAGTTGTCTAAGGGCTCTTAGCTTCTTCTCCCAAGTGGGTTCATGGGACTCAAGGGTTTGCTTGAGTGTAGCCAAGTGCTGATCATGGAGGCGATCAACCGGGCTCCGGACCGTCTGATCGAGCCATTGGCTGATCAGATGGCTGAGAGTGCGGTTAGGCACCATGGAGAGATCATGGAGCCTCAGCATTGTGACAGGGCAAGTGAGATTCCCTGAAGAAATCCATTTCTCAATGCAAGGTCTGTCATAGGTTTGGCCTGTGCATAGTGTGACTGGGTCAGTGAACAAATCTAGGCTTATGGGACATTTGAACAAGTCTGGGATTGTTGACATTTTTGGGCTCTTCTCTAAAGGGTTTGTAGGGGATTGTTAGTAGCATAATGGGTTGTGAACAGAGTTGCATAAGTTGGTGCTCATCATGTAGGAAGAAGGAAGAGATCAAAGGGAAGAACACAAGTGAAAAGAGAAGAAGAGGCCTTGGCTTTTTTTGTTATGGAGATAGTGGGAGTGGTGTGTAATAATGCAAGATCAATGGGGTTGGGAGAACTGAATTGCTCAGACTGGTCCCATGGTGTCTTTATCAATGTTTTCTAGCTCTTACCTTCCATTATTTTTTTTCTATACTTTATAGGAAAAAAAATACTTCAAATAATAACTTTTAATGTGTTAGCTAGGATTCCTAACATATATAAACTTTGCAACATTCTTCTTTAGAAAATGAACTTACATGTGATCGACTTTTTAGTTTTCAAATCGTATAATTTGTGTAAGCGAAAACTACACGAGCACATCCTTTCGGGCTATCTCGGGTTGCAAGTATGAAGTACATGCGTTTTAATCTCCTAGATCCTGCATTTACAAAAATACCTTTTATATTTATTTATTTATTTATTTATTTATTTAAATGAAAAAGTAGTCAAGGTGACCCATGATAGATGAACTACAATCAATGTTGTCTTTGAACTTTGAACGAGCCTATAAACAACTTTTTTTTTATTCGAAAAGGGACAAGAAGGGTGGGGGCTAAGAGAGGTGAATATCTACATTGTGGGTGGGGGCAGGGAAAAGATTGAGTAATTTGAACAATTAACAATTACGTTGGATGTCACTACCAATTTGGTTCCGATTCATTATTACACATGCGGCCATACTTTGCCTAAATGATGACCCTTTTCCCCTTAGTCAAAATCTTTAAACCGAACATTTCTTAGAGGAAAAAGAGGTTAAAGTTTGTCGCTAATACTCTATGGGGTAGTGCACCCGTGAAGTGTTTTTGAGAAAATATGCACCATTTAGGAAAGTGTTATTTGTTGTAGGAATTACTTTTTTTGGTTGAAGGAACTATACACGAGAGTCGAATCGGTGACCCATGAATATCCTTGGAGGTTTAACTGCTCGACTAGATGCCCGAAAACTATTGTACAAATTAGTTGGTGTATGTGCAAGTTGGATGAAATTGGTTGCCATACGACAAAATGACCTTAAATGTAACATAATTCGTCTATGTTGCAATCTTGTGCCAAGAGTTTAGTAAAAAACTAGCATAAGTTATCGTGCTCTTTTGACCTGTCAACTGGATTAGCTCGGGTTACTTCGGATTTGAAATGAGCACAAACTTTGAATTGATTCAAATATTAGGTCAATTTAGATCGGATTAATACATGTTTTATATAAGTTCGAGCTAACCTACCATTCAAAAGCACTGTTTTATAAAAGAAAAACTTTAGTTCACTATGTAAAAGTATCTTTAAATAGTGGAAATTGGTTGCTACACAAACTAAATGAGCTTTAATGTACAATTAGGTCCATGTTGCAATCTTGTGGCCGAAAGTTTGTTTGGTTTAGTCTACAAATGTATAGTGAATATGAACCTAGCTAAGCTAGCACTATTAGTATGTCCTAGTGCTACAAGTATACGGTTCGAGTTGGGTCGGTAGCACTATATATAGATCAAGTGATTGATTAGATGTCAATGGAATCAAAGGCCAAATTAAGGGTATCATTCCTTTACAATAGAGGGACATGCAAATGGAGATAAGAAGGATGGAGAGGGAATGAATTAATGAGAGGGGAATTGGATTTTTTCTCTAGGCTTCTTTTGTGGCGCGATGTACGTGGTTGACTGGTCAACAGTCAATCCAAACAGTCTGTATCCAACTCTCTAGTCGTCATTGGTCATAGTCACAGAGTTACGGCTTCATGGGCCCACCTCACCTTCCTGTTCCGCCCTAAAATCCTAGAGATGAAGTTTTTTGTGTTTGGTCGAGTCCGAAAGATGAAGTTTCTTATTACTACAAATAATGTTTTTGGGTGAAGGAGAGACCATTAGAATGGGCCCACTGGTCTGGCTAAGATATTGTGTCGATAAGGTTCCTTTTTAAAACCAATTGTTACAGGGAGATAGTTAGAATGGTCTCAGTCACCAAATCACAAAATTTCTTCCTAAAACCAATTAGAAATAAGAGGTATAACCAATCTATTTGTATGTTAGCCTTGAATCTCTTGAATTCCCGATGTAGGATTCAAACAATTTACCCAACATTTTCTTTATATATATATATAGATAGATTTATATACATGTAGTGGTGACCCACTTCGTGTTATTGAGGTCCATTAAAGAGGTAAAACACTCTTTCAAAGTTATTTCATAACCAAGGTTCTAACCGGAAATCTCTGGATAAAGTAGTTAGTCCTTTATCAACTAAGCTAGATTTGTATGACTATACTACAAATAATATTTGATAATGGAGGAAACTATATGATAGGGTAAGAATCCAACATCTCGTTTAATGACTTGAGAGGTCAGTAAATAGATAATCGAACAAACGAGAAATAACAATAAGTCATGAGAGAAAATGAAAGTTCCTCGATCAGGTCCGATCCAGGGTGTATGGTCCGGTTTGGTCCGATCCGGATTGGATTTTGGATTTTGGTCAGCACTACTTTTAATCCCTAATCTTGAAGAGATGTCAAATAATTGCGCTCGGATCGTTATCGTTTTGATGAAAATGGAAGAATTTGGATGCATATGTATATTCTTCAACACCCTAACATGCATCGTGGGTATAGTTTATTTATATGATTATGTTTTGCAGCCGAACCGTCGCCATACAATGTGGATTTCTTGTCACCTTTTAGCAGCTTAAATCTAGAAACTAATTTTCAAATGATACACGTCGTTTACTTTAACGTATTTGTTTATACGTCGTAGACAAATAGCTAGGCAAACAAATTAAAACAATTGATGAGCTTTTGGTCGTGCATGCTTGAATTTATCATACTACTATATTGCATAGTTTCAAAACTTTTATCATATTCTTTTGACGTACTATACATAGCTTCAATTATACATTAAATAATTAAGAGCATTTAAGGACTCACTATAACGACAAAAATGTCGACTCAAATAAACACATTACACTTACAGATGTATTTCATTCGTTGATTATGATTTCAGATGTGGGATAGGATTCTCAATAATAATCGTGATGATGATGACTGCTAGAATAATTGATTTTTTTAGCTATCGAAAACTGCTACATATATATAGCTTCATATAACTTTCAACGTATGAGGGAAAGGTCACAAATCCACGTCAAAGGAAGTATTTCCAAAGACTAGTTCCGAACTAAACTGAACTAAACCGAACCGAATCGTATGAACTCAATTTGGTTTTGGTTATGGTTATGGTCTTGCGTCTGCTTCTATCGATTCGGTTCGGTTTGATTCGATTTTTTTATATGAATTGTGAAGAGCACCATAGTATTGTACGTACCTTTAGAAGGAACTTTTTAAGCTATATTTCTTGAATTAATTCAGTCAAAAAGACCTTTAGAAGGAACTTTTCTTGAGATAAGTAACATTCAACCGTTACAAGAGTTAAAACGGAATGGTAATTTTCCATACTTAAACCATGAAATTAAAATTGTAAGTATATACTCCTATCGTTAAAGCATTTGCCGTCTTATAAGCTACTAAAAATATTATAGCTTTAATGAGTTTTTTTGGCTGATAAACTCAGTGTGGATGTTAAAATGGATAAACCCACTAGAATGATACTTAAAGGCACAAAATTCCATGTTTATAGGTCCATATAATTCTATGCTTTGGTAAGGACATTTTAGATCTAATCTCCCTTGTACATGTAGGTAATCGAGCAAATCATTTTTTTGGTTGAGTGTTCTGTCCACGATAATGGAATCGATGACTTCTGGGTATTATTCTTGAAAACTTAACCGTTTGACTAGATGTCAGAAGGCGAAACTTCTAGATATATATTTTTCAGTTACCGTCAAAGCTTTCTTTCTAAACGGTCAAAATCCGGTGGGCCGATACCGCACTATGATGAGGGTGGGGTTGATTATCGTGTGCATATAATGAGCCTAACCACATAAGTTCATGGGGTTGCATCCTAAAATCAATTGACAACCGAAGAAGTAGCGTGTGTACTTACGTGATAGTCGGTTTAGATTATAATTTGAGACGTGTGATAGGTTCCAACGTAAACTTCCAATCAACTGAAGCTTGCACCTATGTTACTCTTCTTCATATTATCTTCTACCAATTAATTAATGACCTTGGGCTAAACACGCGTGCAAGAATGAAAAACAAAAGAAGTAGATCGAAGAAGAAGAAAAGTAAGTCTATTTACTTGCAAAAACACGTACATCAATCTACATATATATACAAAGTTAAAATCTGCCCTTTCGCTGTACAAGGTTACAATTAAGGATTGGTCATGTATTGAGCTCACTATGACTCTTTGGTGCTGATTGTTGCCATTGTGTCACATGATGCCATGGATCCTCTCGCTCGTGGAACTTTTGCTCATAACCATTACTCTCCATCGGACTATGTTGCACCCCGGCCTCACTATCATGGTGCATGACTCCAACGTATTGTTGCACGACCAAGACCGAGACCGTCGACGCGAAATCCGACGACGCCAAGAGATCCCCTATGGGTCCAAGCTCCGGGCACTCGCTCCATGCCGTTAGCCCTGACGTTAGTGGCGACGCCATGCCATGTCCCCTCCCGACTATGAACATGTCGTGTATCGGGTCTAGGGACCTTATCGCGTCGACGGTCTCCTCGCCATTGTTCACAATCATCTCCTTATACACAACCGATTCTTGGTCCGAAGTCTTGGCCCTAAACTGATTGAGGAACTCTTCATCGAGTTGCTTGTCGTTTTCGACTCCTGTGATCACCGTCAGGTTTTGCGGGTCGCGCTTTTCCCAGCTCGAGTCGTCGATGGCTGACATGACCACGTCGTGGTCCCTAGAGATGAACCGAATCACGCTGACGTTGTTGCCAGGGTTGTCGCAAATCCTCTTTGCAAAGGCGAGCGCCTCCCTATCGTCCGGGCCACCGAAGAACAAGACCGCGATGTGGAAGCATGGCTCCGTCGAGGACGTGTAGGTTGACCCGGTTAGGCCTCGGTCAACGAAGATCCCGACCGAGCAAGGCGCGTTGGCTAGTATGTTTTGGTTCACCATCCGAAAAGCCGGGATCGTGGCCTCCATCCCACCGTCCACCGTTTGTTGCTTGTGGAATGGGATGATCATGAAGGTTGCACGCTTGTCCTCGGCAAGATTGCACACGTCCTCGTGCATGGTCTCGTATGGGGAGACGACGGTTAGGGGCTGCGTCGAGACATGGCTCGCGCACCTTTCGTAGTTTTCGAAGGCGTTGATTATGTGGTCGGTTTGAGCTTGAGTCCGGTTGAGCGCGGGCTTCCCGACTCCTCTAGAGTGGACGATCATCATTGCTGAGGTGCGGCCTGTTAGCTCGACAAGGTGGAGGACATAGACACATAATGGAGATCGCCTCGAGGGGTATGTCACCCCAAGGAGGTTAATGATAGTAGGGACGTTCCTTGGTGTGTGGATGCACGTCACGAGGCGGAGCTCTGAGTCCGGTTTCGAGGTTTGGAGCGTTCTTCGCTTGTTCGCGACGAACTTTCTTGTCGGACGATACATTGTTGATACAATCGGGATGACAATGCCAGTGATGATGACGGATGTTGTCACCAGAACCGCGAACGATTCGTCATCAAAGACCTTTTGGTCCTTCCCAATGTTTAGGATTATCATCTCCACAAGACCCTTTGTGTTCATAAGCAAGCTCAAGCTAAAGCCTTCTTTGATGGGCATCTCATAGAAGCATGAGACCATCACCGTGCCTCCAATCTTACCAAGGCAACCAAAGGAGACGAACGCGACGAGCCAACCCCAAGTGTTAGCTCCTCTGATCAAGTTCATGTTGGTCTTAAGCCCACTGATAGCAAAGAATAGAGGGAGGAGAAGCCCTGCCACAAACTCCTCAATCTTTTCTATTAGTGCCACTGCCAAAGGTCCACTTGGGATGACTAAGCCAAACACAAATGCTCCGAAAATGGAGTGGGTTCCTATGGCGTCGGCAATGAAGCCTGCGACCATGACTCCAGTCAGTATGAGGCAAATGTCGAGCTCGTTGAAGCTCTCGCCTCCCTCGGGATCTCTTCTTATCATCCACAAGATGGCGGGTCGTACAGCATACACACATACCACTACGAAGACAACACTCGACAAGACCACCCAGAGAAAAGCCATGTAGCTCGAACTTGTTTCGGACAAGGCGATTGCCATGGCCAAAAGGCTCCATGCAATGATGTCGTTGATTAGGGCAGATGCCATGGCTATCTTGCCTAACTCGGTGTTGAGGAGCTTCAAGTCGGTAAGGATTTGCGCGAGCACAGGGAAAGCTGTTGTGGCTAAGGCAATGCCAAGGAAGAGGGCTAAGCTTGTTGAGCTTATTCGATTCTCGCCTTTGTCGATCAAGGTGAAGGCGCATCCTGTTATGAAGGGTATCACCATCCCGGCTATAGCGATGTTTAGCGCCTTCTTACCGGTTTGATGGATCACGGTGATGTCCATCTCGACTCCTATTAGGAAGAGGAAATAGATGAGGCCTACGTTAGCCATTGTCTCCAAAACCATCACACTTCTTAGAGGGAAAATGGTCATTGCAAAACTCTTGTTTCGCCCAAGTAAAGAAGGGCCCAATATTATGCCCGCCTATACAATTCATATGCATGCACACATTAGTTAGTCTATACTAGAATACAATTCAACTAATATGGTGCTAGCTAACAAGCTAGGTTGCTCTAAAGGCTTACCATGATCTCGGCTATGACCCGAGGCTGGCGAATGGGTTTGAGGAGGTACACGAGGAGACGAGTCGTGACCATGATCAACATCATTTGCAAGACGAATAGCGGGAAGGAGAAGTCCAATGGATTGTCGCCTTGCCATAGCCCGTTTGTGGTTATCATGGTTGGCGAGTAGCATACTATCTCATTAGGTTTAGCTAGCACCTCTGTGGCGGAAGGCATTTTTGCAAGGTAATTGTTGAACAAGGGTTTAAAACTTCTCCTCAATGTACGTTGATTCCTATTTTGTAGGTGCAAAAATCTCCCTTGTACCAAAAACCAAAGAAGCAAAGCTCTAAAACTAACAATAATTAGCTAAGAGTTACAATTGTTTTATTTTCTATCCCCCTAGTTAGTATGCTCCCACCGTTAGAACCGCTATGGTGGGAGAATCTTGCAGGATTGTTGTGTTTGTGCTTCAATTTTGTTTTTGGACAAGATCGAATATAATCGTCTTCAAGAATTGAGGAGGGAAAATTGATTGAGTTTGGTTGGAGGAAATGGAATTTTGAGGTTGGGAGTAGAATGAATGGCATCTTGGGTTTCTTTTGGTTGGTTTACCCACATCCTTCTTAAAAAAAGATGTTGCCAAATTCTCCTATGGCCTTCTATAGGTTTTATTATTGTGAACAATCATTTCCTATTTTTAGAGTTTCTTGCACTTCTCCTATTTATTGTTTATTATAAGGAATGATTTGAATGAAAATTATGGTCACGAAAAATCAATATATATTTTTTTTGTTAAAAAAAATAGAATAAGAGGATGGTGCCCCCGTCTAAGGACAGAGAAGACGCAATGGGCTCAAAGAGCTCTTACAACGGGATTTACATATACACTACCTCAAGGAGATTAGAAGGGGATTGAACCTGCAACTTGTTAGACCGATATCATGTCATGCTCCACTAGACCAATCCCTTAAGACTTGAAAAATCAATAAATATTGTTATTATAATAATAAAATAAACAATATTTTACGAAAGTTCTATGTTTACACCCTGAACAACAAATCCTTCTCATCTATATCACTTGGAATGTTGTTGTGTTGAGGTGGAAACATTGGCAACAATGAAGCAATGTACTTTGCATTCTTCAAGTAGGATGCATACTTTTGTAGTACTTCCATATTGACACTACTATCTTCTTCTTTATAGTGGTGTTGCTCTTTTGTAACTCTTCTAATCTCCATTCCATCTAGCTCTTGCAATGCACTCATCAATGTTGAGCCACAAGAGCACCCATCGCCCACCTTCCCTAGCAAGATCCTCTCCAACTCTGCCTTGTCGAAAGTCCAACTCCCCGTCTTCCAATTGAATCGGTACAACGACATAAACCTCTGGCCATACACCGCTATGAACTCCAACGCGGATAACATGAACTCAAACTCCTCATTCGACATGTAGTAAGGGAAGCTCACCCTTGCCCAACCCGGCTTAACGCCCATATAACCCTATAGACAAACAAATGTTACTCACAATTCAACATCAACAACAACAACAAAGCACTTATCTTAGTGAGATTGGTAACCCACCTTTTGAACATAAGATCTCAAGTGAAGCGAGTGTTGATGACTAATGTTAAGCAACTTGTGTGCATAAGGCCCTGCACACGCGCACCCGCCTCTAGCTTGGATTCCGAATAGATCATTTAGTAGCTTGCAAATGAAGGGTCCATGAAGCGGCTTCCCTTTCTCGATTCCGCCTTCTCCCCACATGTCAAGACAATCGGCATGGGCATGGTCCTCATTTGGCTCGCTTCGTGTTGGAGAAGACGAATAAATGAGGAACGAAAGGATAGCTTGTCGATGCACGTTTTGGTTCGCTGTTGTGTGACCTAGAATCCAAATCTTAGGGTTTGGAAGAAGCCTATGAATTGCCCTTTCCATGTAAGATGTCTCTCTTTCTTGGATCAATGAGTAGCCTATGTATTCCTTCACCCAAAATGCCAACGCCGCCTTGATCTTTTGAATGATTGGCGGAGTTCCCGCGTTTTCCCTTTCTTCTATATCCTCCATGTACAAAGTGTCCTGTTTGCCACGTCACATTTAAATTAAATAAAGAAGTACTTTTTGTTGGAAAATATACAAAATGTGATGAAAAAAAAAAGTATTTAAACTTGCTATATTCAAGATTTAGAACAAGTTTTTGAGTTTCAAACATGAAATAACTAAATCAAAAACCAAATGCATAGTCCAATTAGAGATTATAATGCAATGTGAGTTTTCTATTACCTTTTCACTATATCCATTGACAAAATCAACGGTTCCTCCTCCGCAAGTAGATGGAGGATAAGATTCAAGTGCATACAACTCCTTGTTCATCAGTAGTATTCCTGGTGAACCGGGCCCACCAATAAACTTGTGGGGACTCAACACGATTGCATCATAGCCGTCCATTTCCCCCGATCTCATTTTGATCTCCACGTATGGGCCACTACAAAAAAGATAGAATTCATATTTAGAAATAAACCATAATTTTGTATTTACATCATTTTAATCATTTCTGTGACGGGTTTACTTCATATTTAGAAATAAAAATTTCGGGTATGCTTCAACCGCGCATCTTTAGTAATACAACCATTTCGCCCCGTGATCATATTTTCGTTACCTGGCGGCGAAGTCGAAGCAAGCGAAGGCGCCGTACCGGTGGAGGAGGCGGGCGAGGGCCCGCGTATCGGAGCAAACGCCGGTGACGTTGCTACAAGCGGAGAACGATCCAAGCATGGGCCGCTTAGTGGGCCGGAATTTCTCCAATTGGGCCTCAAGAAAGCCCATATCAATAAGCCCATCAAGATCAAGCCCAATCTCAACCACTTGGGCCAAGCTTTGGCGCCAAGAAAGGCAGTTGGAGTGGTGCTCGTAGGGCCCAGTGAACACCACCCACCTCTCCCGTTCCGACAAGTGGCGCACGATCCTCTCGCGCAGCGGCGACGGGACGGCGACGCCCATCACCTCCTGGAGGCGCTTGGTGGCGGCGGTGGCGCCCGAGCCGCAGAAGAATACGGCGTCGTTTTGGGTGGCGCCTAGGCAGGATTTGATGTACGTTGTGGCCTCGTGTGACATTCGCGTTGTCTCTAGGCCCACGTAGCTGTCGCACGTGTGGGTGTTACCTGCAAAGTTAAGTTTAATTACAAATCGAACCCCAAAAGTCGGTTTAATTATTTAATTATGCACATTGTTTTCTTGCCCGCCTTTTTCTTGACTCCTGGTTCAAGATTTGGCTTGAGCTTATCTTCACAGAAACTTTTGTTTATTATACACTGCTCCTTGTTGGGTTCATAAACTTTTCATGTTGTGCAACTTTCTTGAAGACTAAGTAATCATACTTACAATGTTCGGTCCATTTTAACAAAATATTGATAACTATTCCTAAAAAAAATTGTTATTTTTCTGAATTACATACATGATACATACATACCGTTTTATATCTTTTGCATTTTTTAAATACTATCAAATTGGAGAAGATAAAAGGTTCTCTCAGTTGCTAATTATTCTATTAATCACAATTTTAAACAAACACGATATTTTATATATAAATTCAAAAAAAATCGTTCCTAAAAAATTACATCCTATAATTTAAGTTCCCATAAAAAATTAATTTGTCCCATTTGATCAATCAAGACGTAATACTAGCATGTATGCTTGTTATGATACGGCCGAAATAAGTAATAACCATGCAATATAGTACTCCATTTTTTATGCATATTTATACATGAATAACGTGAATTTCTAACTTAGCTTTATTTAGAACCCATACAATGTACTCCATTTTGTAACCTAAACTAATAAAATATTGCTTTAGCGGGAAACCATAACTAAATTATGAAACCATACCATAGAACGGAAGAACGTTGTCCTTGATGTAATCTTCAACAAAGTTAAGACAACGGCCACTAGCGGTTGTGTCAGCATAGACCACACGACGTCGTCCAAAGGGCGATTCGAACTCCAACTCTTTCCCAATAACGTCGTCGTGTAGCCAAGCCAACTTCTCGTCGGAGCTCCGGTCAGAAGACGGTAAGGCACCGACCACATCCGATGAAGACGCCTTTTCGGGCGAGCGGAGGTGGTGGATGAAGCTACATGAGCTAGTGTCTTTTGTGGCGGCGGGTGATGACGGTGTCGGGACAATGGGGTGTGCCATTTCCATTTTGAAGTGCAAGGGGGTAAAGAAGAAGGACAATAGAAGTGTGGTTTGGAAGAAATGGATTGGTAAGGGTTGGATTATAAATGAATGGAAACAATGGGGAGTTTTGAGGAGTTTTTGACTTTCAGTGGTCTATTTGTGCACTTGGGTTTTGCTTGTTTTGTATGTGTCGGTCCCACAGTTTTTGTAAGGGGTCAAATGTCAAAGATTTTTTGGTGTTCCATTCCTAAGCAACGGAAGTTACTTTTCCTCAGCTTGAACTAAATAGTATAGATTCTCTTAGGTCATTTAGTCAAAACGGTTAAGCCTCAAGGGTAGTACCAAGAGGTCACCAGTTCGACTCTCATGGATAGTGCCCTCAATCAAAAAAGAACTAAATAGTATAGATTTTGTTTTTAGATCAGTTGATCGACTTGGTTCACTTAGGCAGTTAGGCATGACTTCGTTTAACCTCAAAGAATTGGTTTAGTGCAGGGTATTGGTCTGACAGGTTGCATGTTCGATCCCCACTAGTTTTTGTGATCAAGTTGAGACATATGTAAATTTCCTTGTAAGAGCTCTAACCGAAAAGGGTATGACATCGGTTATTTCTATTTGGGTTGATCGATATGGGTTCGAATTTTTAAAAGTTATTGACCGATAGGGTTAGGTCAATGTATATTTTTTGTGAATTCAGTCGATTCAATGGATAAAAAGTATCAATTTTTCTATAATTAATTAACTGAATAATATAATATCTTAAATAATAAAATAGGGGATATCATTTTATATATTTTCAGAATAAATATATCTTAATATATATTTAACATAAATGTTATAAACTTTGCAAACACAACAAGAGTCAACCCAATCCAATTCGAGTCAGTCTAATTCATTTACTTAATGATCCATTAATTTTTTGATTTAACCTAACCAGTTTCTGATGATTTGGATAAGTTGTCGATTTGACCCATTAATTTTTAATGGCAATGAAAAGGATGGAATTGGAAATATTAAACCTATAACATCCTTACTAAGGATTCTTTAGTATCTTATGATGCAAAAGTATCTAATTATTCCAACTTGATGTAAAGGGAATTAATTTAATTTAATTTATAATAAAAGAAGAAGAAGTCGGGGCCCATAGAAGCCGCAATATGAGGCCCATGGGCTATGTCAACCCAGTGACGTCCTACGCGTGGTTTCTAATCCAGCCCAAACCGGGTGCCATGCGCTGAACCGGAATGATGTAACTCCGCCAATCAGATTTCAGACACGCTGTCACTCCACCAATAAGCTCCTCACACGTCATAGCCTCAGAAGTTGGTCTACAAGCCATGTAGAAAGGGGTCAAAACATATGTAGTCCCCCGAACTTACGCAAATTTGTCACTTAGACACCTCACCTTTGATTTGGACCTATTAGGTACCTATACTTATATTTCTTTACCTATTGAACACATGTTTGATGATTGTGCAAAAACATTTGCCACTGTGGCGCCCATGTGTATGCCACATCACCAGACACATAATTAGTTTTGATTAAAAAAAAGAAAAACAAATTCTGACTAATTAGTGATTATAACTTCTTGTAATTAGTGATTACACGTTTGGAAAATAATTTAATTATTTAATTGTGACTAATTAAACTCCTTCCCCTCCGACTTTCTTTCCTCTCCTTTCTTCTTTCTTCTCTGCTCTAGTCACTTCATCTTTCCCAAATTCAGACCTTTGCCTCTCGAGCCTCCTCGGACCCCTACCATCTCCGCCCCTCTAACGCCGGCCACGCCAGCCAGGTCAGCTCTTGCTCAATCCATCGCTTCCTCTCGCTCTCGCTCACCGGCCCATACCTAGCCCTCCTCGACCCCTCTCACCTTGCGCGTCTGCAGACGACGTCGGTCCGACACTGCCCAATCCGAGACCAAGCACGACCCTAGCCCCTCCGACCGGCCTCGTCTAGCCACCCACGAAGAACCGCCACCCAATCCCACCTTCTCCGTTCTGGATCTGCGGTCCGACGCCGGCGGCCTGACTCGACCCCCGCCTGACCGCCCCTTTCTCTCTTCTCGCCGCCCTCGCACACACCTCTCGCCGGTCCAAAACCCCACTGTTCTCAACCCATTCAGATCGCCCCTGAGCCCCACCCTAACGCCGGCTAACCTTCTCTAACCCATGACCGACACCACCCGACTTACGACGCCCAAAAACACAAAGAAAACGAAGGGAAGTTATTTCATGGCTCACCGGAAATTAAAACGACGGGAGAGGTACTGGCGACTTACAGGAATGAAGGAGGATGGAGAATTGGGACTTGTATAGATCCACCTCCAATTGCTAATTAATCAAGTTACGGTTGAGATTCTTGGGTTAAAGGGTTTAGGAAAGAAAGTCGAAGGAAGGGGGTTTAATTAGTCCGAATTTGTTTTTCTTTTTTGTTTAATTAAAATTAATGATGTGTCTGATGATGTGGGATACACATGGGGCCACAGTGTCAAATGTTTTTGCACAATCAGCAAATAGGTGTTCGATAGGTAAGGAAATATAAGTTCAGGTATCCAATAGGTCCAAATCAAAGGTGAGGTGTCTAAGTGGCAAATTTGCGTAAGTTCGGGGGGCTATATATGTTTTGAGCCATGTAGAAAGTATAGGGGTTACATTAGGTGCATCGTACATAGAAGGGTAACTAATATTAGTTTAATTACTCCCCCCGTCCCATGATGTTGTTCCCATTCCACTATTTACACGTTTTTTAAGGGGTTCAAAAAGTTATTTTAAAGGGGTTTAAAAAGTTGTTTTTGGGTATAAAATTGATGGTGATAGAGGAAAGAGAAATAAAGATGATTAAAAAGTAAGTTGATTAGGTAAAAAAGTGATAAAATGTAAAGGATAAAAGTAGAAAGTAGGGGAATGGGAAGAACATTTTGGAACGGTAAAAACGAGATGGGAAGAACATTATGGGACGGAGGGAGTATATTTTTATTTTGAGTTGATATATATTGGTCTATATTATTATTTTAATCTTCAATAGAAGGTGCATCGTATATAGAAGGGTAACTAATATTAGCTTAGTCTATCATACAAAGTCCGAGTATGTCATAAATATTTAAATTATTTTGAATACATTATTATTTGATTCATGTATATATAATTACACTTACTAATAAAATACATCATGTTAGTGCTATTATAGCTAGGGTCGTCTCTTAAGGAACTTTGAGAGTGTTTTTAGATTAATAGTTATCCCATTGGACTTGGCCCAATAGTTTTTAAAGCCCAACAAAAAGAGGCTCAAGACCCACCAAGGTGTGATGTTTGCCTAAATCATCTATATTGTCTATAGTATAAAGCGGATATAAAGTCTTCACGAAAAATTGTGTCACATGTCATATCTTTAATAAAATAATCAACTGGGTTCTTGCGTATATAAAAAACACTAATCACAATAAAGAGATAAATATATTTGATTTGATAAAAATAATCAACTAAGCCCCCTTTTCTATATAAATTATGTAGTTAGAATCTCATATAATCTTCAAATAAATATTATTATTTAATAAAACGTGATATTTATCGTAAAGTGATTTTTGAACAAATCCAACTTATTTATATTATGAGTTGGTTTATTATAGGTAAAAAAAATACTAATCATAATACGAAGATACATATATATGATCCTATATTTTTAACGTAATTATTGATGTTACATATCTAATTAAATTAAGTTTATAATCGTATTACCCGTACATGGTAGAGGGGTTAAACTAGTTTAAGTTAAAGCTTGACTTGTTTCCCTTTTTGAAGCTTCGTGTGTCCCTTTTTGGCTTGATTAGGGCTACTCCATTTAAGCTCGCTTTTCATCTCTCATCTCATACAAGTCATTTTCTCTTTCATCATTTCTAAAATGAGAGGAAGCAAGGTTAGGGTTTACCTTGTGTAACACCTTGAATTAAGATCATTTCTCATTAAGGCCCAAAGATAGCTCTCAAATGAGAAGAAAAATCCAAAGTTAAGCATGCTAGATCGCTAGGGCATGAATGATAACAGAATGAGCGACCATGTAAGTTCTTTATTGGCTTAGAATGCCTCTTTTAAGGCATTAAGCTTAACAAGTGGTATCAAAGTAAACGTTGTGTTACAAGTTTGTTTGGCGTGAATGGTGATGAATCAACTCAGAGAGCTGTCTTTGGGCCTTGATGAGGATGCCAAGAGATCAAGTGAGGAAGATTGTAACTTGCCAAATTTAAGATACTTTATATAAGATTAAGCCCTACTCAGTATTCATGTGAACAAATTAGAAGTTTTTTTAAGGTTCAAGCAAGGATAGAAAAAACCATCGTGTTGATATTGAATTGCACTTCTACGGTCTCGGATCTTACACCATATGAGTATTCGAAATGACCATTCAAGCTAAGCTATGGAGTTCTAACTTCTAAGTAGATGGGGTCCAGGCTCATATGAAGAATTTAGAGTAACATAGTGTTGAGAATTTCCTAGAGTCGTTCAAGTGTACATGAGGAATTGTCCACACGTCTCTGCCATTGTTCTTGCGCTCTAAATTAGAGATTTCGGGTATATTTTAGGGTTCATGGTTTTGGTTTGATCATCAAATTGATCTGTTTTATTTTTTTCGTCACCTATATTGGATTTGTTTTGCTCCGTACTTAGAATAACTCAAAGTACTACTTAATCTAGCCTAAGCATCAAAATGAACTTTTTTGAGTAATTAAATTCATGTTTTGGATGTCGACTGGTATTAAAAGGAAAATCTCGACGTTCCTTCCAAAATCTAAACCGTTGGATTGGACTCCTGGTCCAAACAATCCTTTAATAATTTATGATTTCTGTCGCACTAAGTAAATGAATATGTCTGCCTCTTTGATTTAATGTCTTAGCTATTCCTCCTACAAACACCACATATGCAACCGAGCCTTACTTGAAGATACAATATACTAAAATCTGCAAATTAAAACTTACTATTGTTACTATAATATCAATGTAGACATTGAATTATCATAAATATCAACACAAAACACTATATATGTGTGTGCAAACACGTTTTAAATAATCTTAAATCATTCAGCGGTAGAACTGTCAAAACTCGACCCGACCCGACCCGAAATTTGTGGGTTGAAATCCGAAAATTTAGACCCCAAATACGAAAAGCCCAGAACTTAATTAACCCGAATGTGAGAGGGTTGAAACCTGAACTCGACCGACTTGTTGGGTTGACACAATTTGTTATATATGCATAGTAAATCAATATGATTTATAAAAAATATGATATATTTTATTATAGAAATATGAAAAAATAATATTTTTATTAAATATTATTTAATCATAATATTAATTTTAATAATCATATAAGAATTGACATTCTTGACCCATAAACTAGCCTGAACCCACATGATAATCTATCATGACTAGCTTGAACCACAACTCGAGTGACACGAACCCGACCGAAACAACCGACGACCGACTAACGGGTCTAGTCAGAGATCATGACGTATATTGATATACACATTAGTCTTTTGATCCATGTATATATTTGTGTGACACTCTCAACCTCTGATTTCGGACCAAAAGAAATAAATAAGATTTTTCTAAAACCATTTTCATCACATTTGAAGGACAAAATTTTGAAGAGAATAAAACTAGAAAAAGACAGATTGTCATGACCCAGAAAAAGATGATTGTGTGCAGAACTTCAATACACACCAAACCCTAATTACTTGTCCATCTTAGGAAAAACATAAAAATTCTTGACAAATGTCTAAAGACCCACGAAATACAACCTTATAATGTATATAGCTAGGGACTAGGGCCACCCTTTTTCTTCCCCAAATTTAATTATTATCTCATAGGGTTTCTTATCCCCCTCTCTTGTCTCTCCATCTCAACTTGCTCACACAATTCCCCATCCATCTATGTCATATCCATGGACAAGCTCCCTCTCAACTCCAATTCCCTAACTTCTACAACTTCTTCTTACACTACTACTAACACTACTACCACCACCACAAGTACTACTCATTGGGATCTTGCCATGGCTTCCATGGATGCAAACCACCATCATCAAATCTTCCATGGCCTCCAAAACCAAGCCATCTTCCCCTTCTCATCAATACCCACATGGCAAAGCTACTCTCTTCCTCCACCACCATCATCATCACCATTCATTTTCCAAGGCTCAAGAGCCATGGCCAAGCAAATGGAAACCCTAGTGGAGGCCGGAGAAGAGAAGGAAGATCGCGAAGCGGAGCAAGAAGCAGACGATGATGAAGACGAAGACGAAGAGTTGGGGCCGGTCAAAGAGATGATGTACAAGATAGCCGCTATGCAACCGGTTGAGATTGACCCGGCCACGATCCGGAGGCCCAAGAGGAGGAACGTCCGGATCAGCGACGACCCACAAAGCGTGGCGGCCAGACTTAGAAGGGAGCGGATCAGTGAGAAGATCCGGATCCTTCAACGGCTAGTACCCGGTGGAACCAAGCTTGATACTGCCTCCATGCTAGAGGAGGCGGTTCGCTATGTCAAGTTCTTGAAGAGGCAAATCCGCCACCTCCAAACGCCCCCTCCTCGAGCCACCACCACTACCACCGCCACTACTAGCGTCGCCACCGACGCCCGCCGTGAGTTTGAAGGTGATCAACTGCCGTTGTGCTTTAGCTTTAATGAAGGTTGACTAGCAACTTATTAATAAAAACTTAAGTGGGTACGTATATATGAATTGAAACGCCTGAATTTGATGATGTTGTTGTTGTTGTTGTGGGAGATAGTAATTGTTCTTAAGTATTAATGTGGTATTAATTGGCATGACATTGGTAGCTAGTGATTGATATTAATGTATTATTATTGCAACAAGTGTAACGTACGTATACTTTGAGTGTTGGAAGGGGATGACGTTGGAAATGTTATGATTGTTCTTGGGTTTGTGGGGTTTTTGGCCTTAGAGTTTGTTAGGATGGGTTGACTATAGTGGCCTTTGGAAATGATCACGACGGTTAGTCTTTGAGTTACGTACGTATGTACCTGATCTTCTTCATGATCACACAGATATATATATACACATAACTAGGCCTAGTAACGATATTATATAGTATGAAATATATATCATAAGGTTTTGAATCTTGTGGAAACTATATATAGAGACTAATGATACACAAGTGTCCAAGTCGATGCCGAAAATTCTGTTTGCGTACGCATTGGCGACTATCGTTTGTGGGAAGTTAAGCATTTAATATACATGTATGTATGTATACGAATGTGTGCGTTCGCAATTGGCATGCGTTATCGCGCACGTACGTATGTACGAGTGTGCACTTGCAACTTGCAACGTACCCAATTCATGTATATTATGAGTGGGCAACTTGAAAATGTATATGAAGTCTTGCATGTATGTGTGTGATTAAGGCTATACTTAGGATTAGGTTAATTGCTCGATCGGTTTTTCGATTGTGTGTCCTAAGGGAACACTTCTGTACGTACTAGATAGATGGAAACTAAAACCCTAAAATATAAATAGTGAGTCGGTACTTTGTAAAAAAGATTTTAAAATCCAAAATTTAAGATCTATAGAATATTTCCATTAATAGCTTCTATAGTGTGTGCTTGGGGCACAAAATAGAAAAATCCTTACTCAATTAGCACATCAGTGTCGTTTTATCGTGCTTTTTTGTTTAGTAATACTTAGACACTTGGTTAAAGTTAAATGGTTGATTAAGGCTAATTATAAAAGGATATGTACTTAGAATGAAGTGATATGTTAGTACGTACTTTTATGGAAGTATTTAGATTTTACATGTCCAAAATCACACTAAGCACAAAAATGTCTAGGGTTACATAAGTTACTCACAATATCAAGCTCTAATTTAACTTTTTAGGTCTCATTTCGTTTTCAAACACGTAAACGGAAATAATATGAATTTAGTCTAATTATATGTTATTATATATTGACAAAAATAAATTATCTTAACACGACACTTAAATATTTATGTGTCTAGATAAGTGGAGAAAAGAATGATTACATCACTTTATTACCCCACTCAATGGATTAGGGAAATAAATAGAGTAAAGAATTTGTAGTGATTTTTGTATGAATGAGAGGTATCACTCAAACTTTATAGTTTATGTATCATGATGTTAATATTAGATTCATTTTCATCTTGTTTATATTTTCCTTGTTGGAAACCAAACCAGTGCTTGATATAAATAGATGTAATAGCCTTGGTGCATGACTCGTATGGAAGGTTGATTTACATGACCTATACTCACACATATATATATATATATGTGTATATTTGTGTGATGGCAGAATGATATATAATCGATAAATGTTTATAAAGTAACTGAGTGGGGTTTTGTCGGTGAGGGTGGCTTTTATGTCTTGCATGAGGGTTTTTTTCGACAAAATTAAAGGTGAGAGAATGATGCCCCAATTAAGGGGAAGGGAAGATCAAAGATTTCTTGGAGATTTACATATGTCTCATCTTATGGAGACTGGTGAGGGGTCGAACTTAGCTATAACCTGTCAGACCGATATCCTGTCATCTTGCATGTGGTTTTTAAGTAAACTTCAATATATAAGCCTTAATTTTTCGGTAGAAAACAGTAAATTATGAATTATAGCTCTCTCTTTAATTTGCTAAAATGTCCCCAAATAGGAGTTTTTTGCAAACCTAATCTACTTATTTTTACATTGATCCTACAAGGGTAAACCTGTCAACTGGATTAGTACGTTCGAGTCAAATTGGTTACATGTCGGCTTGATTTGGCAGGATCGCATATCGAATTAAGTATGGATACAATTCAACCAAGTTTCAAATGAGTTAAGGGACGAGAACTGGTTACTAATATATCTCATAATCGGTTATCGAGTTCGGTTAGGGTTCAATAATTGAATTGGTTATAGATTGATATGGTTAAACTCCATCCGTACGCGTTACTATGATCTTTATAATGATAATCCACTTATAAAGAGCAACATAAATTAACATAGGAAATCCAAATTGATCACTGACAACTTTCCATGATAAACTTTTTGTGTGTGCTTGGCATTGATCAAGCACAGTGAATTAAAGCTAGTGAAAACAAAAACGTGGACAGTACGTGAAAAAAAGACTTGGTAGAATTGAATTAAAGTAGTAGGACTGTAAAACCCAATTTCCCTTCTTGTTGAATCAGGGTGGAGAAAGAGATAGCAGAAGGTTTTTACTTATTAGGGCACCAACTCAATCTACCAATGCTTCCCATAAAACGTATGAAAGTTGCTTTACCATTTTCTTCCTTTCCTTTTTTTCCCTACACATTATTACTATTGCCCTACATCTTATCTCAACCCTTGAAATATTCCATCTTTCACAAAGTTGTTTATACTTTGCTTTTTAGTGAAAGATCAATTCTCACTATATATCTATAGTACCAAGGGCACGCATAGATGACTTGATGCGACCCGGTACCAGACCGAGATCGATCATTGCTAGTCCGAGTCACTTGCGACCTTAGCAACCGATCATGTTCTTTAATGTATTTCAATATTGAGCATATTTGTATTATTAGTATGTTCTGTTTTGCATTATCACTATTTTGCGCCTGTGTCTTCTTATGCCTAAGAGACCGACCCATTAAACTATAATAAAGTTCGTAAAGCCATTAGGATTAGACCTAGTTTTCCATTCCGTTTTCTATTTAAGTTCTTTATTATTCACGTCATAATGAATTATCCTATGTTAAAGTAGAGATGAGAGTTCCTCCTTCGTTATTGGCTCGACGCCACCCCTTTATCTCTAGTCTTCGACTAGACCAAAAAACGAGGCCATCATGTTGGCCTTCAATTAAAATTCATCACATTGAGTCAAAGCAAGCTCCTTCACATAGGTCCTTGAGTCCAAAGTCTCGCTCTGCCCTTGTCAAACGAGCACAAGAGGCTCATGAGTCATCATGTTGGCTCGTGCTTATCTTAATTACTCTTCCGGCCTAGATCGGACAGATCACAAATCGGCCCTAGTTGGAACACATCATGATTGGTTGCACTTCTCTGAGCCAACATCCCTATATCTTGCTCTCCGAAGAGATTATACGCCTACTTTGTTTTCTTACTAATGTGTAGTTATATCTTAGTTTTTACGGGCTTTAGCTTCTACGTATTATTTGATTATCAATATATCTTCGTTGTTTGTTTAATTATTTTCTTGTTTTTACAATCTGTTGTTTTCGTGTAAATCAGTTTATCTGATTATCGAATTTTCTCTATCTCTCAATCTACCAAACTTGTTTGATACTTCAGATTAAACCTTTAATAACCTCTTCAAATGAAAAATTTCCTTAGAAATTTGTTCAGCTTTCATATAAAGATGTCGCTATCTATATAGCTTCATGAAAAACTGGTTACATACATATGATACATCTCTTTTCAAGGACATGATGAGATTGCATGATAGCTATAATGTAGGGTATGATAACATATATGTCCGTCCAATTAACAATCATGACATTCAATTTTGAACTTAAAAGCCTACAAGTTTCTTCTTATCATCGATTGAGATCAACAATGCAATTGAGTCAGTTGACAAAAAAGAAGAGGGGCTTGAAATTAGTTTGGCATTTTTGTGATGAACAAGTGAAATTAATAGCTCTTCTTGTTCCTTCACTGTCACTATTTTGCAAAGGAAAGGTAGCCTAAAGTCTCTCATTCTCTATATTTTTTGCTTATACAAATGAAGGACTATATCTTAGATGTGATGATGGGGTTCAAGTTTAAGCCAGTTCTTCATATATAGGTTAGGTAATTCCCACATCAAAAAAAAAGATTGATTACAAACTAATACTCCGTCTAAATAATAATAATAATAATAATAATAATAATAATAATAATAATAATAATAATAATAATAATGATGATGATATATTCTAATTTAATATATCTAGCTTCCGACTACTAAAGTTGAGATCAAGCTAATAAATTTTCCACTATAAATTGTATATGATTTGTATGAAAGCAGTTTTCCTATTATATGTATTAAGGGCGCATGATAAGCATGTCAAAAACAGAAATTAAAACCTTAAAATGAAAATAGTGAGTCCGTCAAAAAAATGATTAAAAAACCAAAATTTTAAGATTTACAAAATCTTTCTATTATTAGCCTTTTATAGTGGGCACATGGTAGAAAAATCCATATAAAAAATATCATGTTTAAAGACATATTTGAATCGCGTCGTACAATATATTATTCTGTAAAATTTATTTTACATTACATGGTCCGATCCACACAGACTCTAATATCGATTTCAAGGTAGATAAAAGTAAAAAAATTGTCTTCACAAAAAAGATAGAATTTCATAAAAAATCATATTAAATTAGTATGACTTAAGTCTAACCATGATGGATTGACCCGGAATAAAATTATTTCACATGTAAGAAATGTAAGATATATGAATCTTGGACTTTTGGAAATTGGGTAAGTGGTAAATGGTGATTACTAGGAGGGTGTATAGAGGGTGGAACAGTGCAGATCTGACATAATGCTTGAATTCATTCCCATTTTCATCCACCATGAAAAGAGAGAAGGTAAATCAGAGTACTCAGATCCAGTTTTATTTATTTGTTTGTTTATTTCATTTTTTGGTTACAGTGACTTGTTTGGTTTTCAACTTACCAAAATGGGGTAAAGATTGAGAAAAGGGAGAGTTTGGGTTGATGGGTCTAAATGTGTTCCCTAGATAGATTTGCCCGTTTTCAAGTTTGGGTTATGGATCCAGTTTCTTCTTTGTATTTTGGCAATGAACAATGCCTTTGAATTGCTTGGCCGAATGAACAATGCCATTTTCACTTTTGTTGGTTTTGGATCATACATCATTATTAGCATGTCTTAGTGTTTCCACCGAGTTTAGTTGGGTTTATAAGGGGAGCACATTTTTTCATAGTTTTAAATAGAGGGAGCTTCATGACACATGTGGTCGGATGGTTCATTTTGCATATGTGTCGAATCATGGTTGATTTCGCATATGTGATGCCAAATGCAGAGTGACTTAAACATCTACCTATTCAACTATATAAAAAGTACGGATTTAAAGATATCAAGTTAGTTATGTGATAGATTTAGTTACATGAATTTTTTATGTTTGTAGATTTTGTTACAATGAGGCGGACGAGAAAAACGCTACAATGAGTGCCAAAATGTTGATATGTTATTAGCTAGAAAGGCTAACTTGTCTTATGCTCGGAGAGTGATTTTCTTCAACGCCCCTCTTCTTGCCCAGGGCATTCACATGACAATTAGCGATGGAGCTGGCACACTCTTATGGTCACATGAATGGCTCTGTGATAATGGGCTAGTTTGCTCCAGTAGTTTAGCAACTATAACGCTCTGATTATCCAACATCATGAGCCAGAATTGAAGCCGAATGAACAAGTTTGTGGTGGGTTTGCCTATGATAAGAGATCAGAAGGTCAAGATCGATCACAAGAGTGGTACACCTTGCAAAAGAGTCAGCGACATGTGTTGCCCAAGTCAGATGTATAATTCGAAGGATAATGCATGTACAACGAAGCAGACATCACATATATCCCCTATTTATTATTGATTTTGACTCCCCCAAGACTTGTGTGCACAGAGCGTAGTTTATAATCGCGGATTCTGATTCCGGTAAATCCGGGATCCAATTACCCCAACCAGGTCCCACAAACTAATTTCATCAGTTTTATAATTTAATCACGTCATTTGACCCAACTTTCACTTTCCTTTATAAACTCCCTTCCTCCACATCCCTCAACTAACAGAGTACAAAGTAAGAAACTTCAAACTAGAAGACAAGAAAAAAAAAAGAAACCGAAAATTGAAATGCAATTGCTTTTCTCTGTATTCTTCTTACTCTGTTCTTCCGCCATTGCCGCCCACGACCCTAATCTCGTCGCTGAAAATGTCCACATGTCCGAATTTGATACGTTAACTAGTATACTTAATTTTGTAGATCCATTTACTGAACTTGTTCCAATGCTTCATAATGACATAAATATCAAATAAAGCATAGGGATTTCCCCTCCTTTGAACCAAAAAAATATTAGCATGTCTTAGTGTTTTCGTTGAGTTTATATGGGTATAAGTGGCTGAAAAACGTTATTTTGAAATGGAAGGAGCTTCATGACACATGTTGTCAGGTGGTTTATTTTGCCTATATGTTGAATCATGGGTGATTTCGCATAGGTGACGACACATGTAGCATCACCTAAACATCCACCTATTCGACTATAAAAAATTATAAATGTAAATATATCAAGTTAGTTATGTGATTGATTTAGTTACGTGGTTTTTTATGTCCGTAAATTTAGTTACATGATTTATATATTTACATGATATTCTCATTTTTATTTTTTATTTTTTTGCATTTATTAGATTGTCTTAGAAACTAACGTGATATAGTTACATATTTTTGTGATTTTCTTATGATTTATCTTTTGTAATTTATCTATTGATTAAATGATTAACGTGATCTTTTTTATATGAAGTTTTTTAAAATCAATTTTTTATGTCCGAATATATTTACAACCCCATGAACTTGTAAGTGTTTTCAAGCAGATCCCCCAACTAAAAAATGTTCAAGTAAACCCTCCAACTTACTAATTTTGTTCTATTAGATCCATGTTGTCGACGTGGCATCGCGTGTGTGATAGATGTCGATCTTGTGCGACTGAAATATTGTTAAAGCATTATTTTAATTAAATAATAATATTTATTAATAAAAGATGATTTATTTTTATTTATTTTAATAATAAAATTTATTATAATTTTATAAATGAATTTTATACATTCTTTAAAAATACTAAATCGGTCAACCCAAGGAGTTTCAGATTTCAATCCATTCGGGTTCGGGTTAAAACTGGTTCGATTCGATTTTGATTTTGGGTTCAAATTTTCGGGATTCAACTCTAAAAATTTTGGGTCGGTTCGGGTTGGCATAGCAGGTTCGATAAAGTTTTGACAACTTTACCGATCAATCATGTAAGAAAAACCCTAGCTTTGTTCGGTAAAAAAGTTAACGCCACTGTAGTGCGACTGAAAATATTATAAAATAATATTTTAATTAAATATTATTATTGGATTCTAAAAGATTTTTTATTTTAATGACAAAATATATTATAAAACTGATTGCGTGAGTTGAGGTTTCGTAAAACGAGTTGGACAAAAAATAAATAAATATAAATTCATAAAATAGTTTTTTCGACAGTGTCATATCACCATCATGTCAATGTTGTCACCGAAACGTTAGTGCTACATGGTGTTGATGTAGCAATGATGTGGTACATGTCGCATGATGAGGGTTTCATAGAACAAAATTAGTAAGTTGGGGGTTTAATAGAACATTGTTTTAGTTGGGGGTATGGTTAAAAAAAAGTTACAAGTTCGGGGGGCCGTACATGTATTCGGCCGACACCCGAGCTAGTTGTCTATCACCCTAATCCTATTTACACTGCGCTAAATCCATTGAAATCCCTAATAGAACATTATATTATCTATCCTGCATTTCTTTGGACACCCTCTATCTCTTCAGCACACCCTTAAATCGAAATGCTCACACTTCTTAACTCCAACGTCGAGGTTCGCCTCTGAACATGATCAAACCAACGAAATCTCGTTTCTCTAAGTTTCTCTCATACGTTAGCCACCTCCAACTTGCTTCTGATCTCTTCATATCCACTCCTGTCCATCCTTATATAATTGCAAAAAAATAACCGGTTTTTTAGAAAAAAAATTGTGCGGATCTGAAAGCCGACCCCGTGTAACCGAAAGCAAACAAAGGAATGCCCAAAAATGCAAACAAAGGAATCTTAAAAAAAAACTCCCTCCGTCCCATTATGTCTGTCCATCTTTCCATTTCGGTTGTCCCAAAAAGTTTATCCATATTCTCTAACTTTCCATTTATATCACACTTTTCTTACCATAGTATCCCTATTTAACCTCATATATTACCCCTATTACCCAACTTTTCCATCATCTTTATCATATTTTCCAATAAAATTACAAAATTATCCCATTCAATCTTATATATTACCCCCAATTATCCACCTTTCCCATCAATTTTATCACTTTTTAAACTTTTTATAACCTAATTATTCAACTTTTCAACTTTGTATTCATTACCGTGCCGATTGTACTTTATAGATAAAGGGAGTATAATTCTTGCAAATATGCACATTAAGGTGTGTTTGGCGCAAATCCCCCCTAAGGAAAATGAATAAATCCAAAAAAAAAAAGAACACCGCCACAAGCATTTTGGCGGGAATGAATTTCCCCTTTAATTCTCTTCTTTTTTATTTTTTATTCTCTGCAAAACGCTACGAACTTCCAAAGCCTTCTCCCCCAAATCTCTCAAACCCCAATCCCGACTCCCAAACCCTAACTCGACTTTCCTCAATCCCTAATCCCCAAATCCACCGATCTTCTCCTCCCAAATGCCGAGGGATGATGCGCAACTGAGCTCCGCTAAGCGCGCCTACCGGATCGCCGAGGAGGAGGGGAATCGGCGGGAGGAGGCTCGGTGGGCGAACGTCATCGGCGACATCCTCAAGAACAGAGGGGAGTACGTCGAGGCTCTCAAGTGGCTCAGGATCGATTTCAAGATCTCTTCCGCTTCGCTCTCTGATAAGGATCTTCTCCCTACATGTCAGTCCATTGGCGAGCTTTATCTTCGCCTTCAGGACTTTGAGCACGCTCTTCACTATCAGGTTTGCGAATTCCTATATATTTGGTTCATAATTTTGTGGCTTATTGGTGGAATTTAAAGGTTGTGGTGGTGAATGGCGTTTCATTTGCTTTGCTAGTGTAGTCTTATGCTGTCGATGGGAAAACGTGCATAGTAGTTACTATCAGGTTTGCGAATTGCAGTTTCGTCTTTGCGATGCTGTGTTTTTGGCTCGTAATTTTGTGGATTATTGGTGGAATTTGAAGGATGGGGTGGTGAATGGCGTTTGGCTTGCTTTGCTAGATAGTTTAATCTTATGCTGTGGATGGAAAAACGTGCATAATGTTGAAGTTGCAGTTGCCACTTACATGGATTATGGTTTGGTTAAGAAGGAATTATGCTGAATTTTTGCTTAATATCTGCTGAAATGTTGGATTTTTGTGAATTCTATTGTTGGTGACGTGATTTATGACTCTTTAAAGAGTTAGAAGCTATAGCTGTGGAATGTGATTTCTCATATCTGAACAGTGTGGGATCTCTTATTTCGTATAGAAGCTCATGTCATACTTGGTAGTTGATATCTGTGTTAGTCTCTTAGCATTCAGATTTAACTGGTATGCTATATAGACCATACTAGCTTGAAAAAAAGGAAGGTCAAGTCAATGGTCAGGTAAACAAGTTTCAGAATAATAATCTAACAGGCATGAAATAATTCACGCTTGCGAAACATGAGCATTATGGACTAGGTGAGAACTCTCAGATCAAAAGTTGAGTTTATATACCAGGTTTTTTTTTCCTAGTTTTCGTGCAAGCACCTTTTGAGTTGCTATTTCTTTCCATAAGGAGAAACATTATGAACTATCTACTAGTTGCTTTGCATTTATGTTTAGATGTTCTATTAGCATAATAATTTTATATCAAGATAAACGCATGCTATCGTGCGTAGTTCACAGTGTTAGATGCTCAGTCATGTAATCCACTCGTTTTTCATACTTTTTTTTTGCCATTTCACTCAGAATAGTCTCCCTCATCTGTGTATATTTTAATTTAGTTCGTTCTCAAAAGAAACCACAAATGATGTGCCATTAAACATATAAATGTGTTTTTTTTTACTTCTCTTTGTATACAGAAAGAGCATTTACGGCTAGCTAAAGAAGCAAACGACCTTGCTGAACAGCAAAGAGCAAGCACCCAACTTGGACGTACTTACCATGAAATGTTCATGAGATCTCATAATGACCATTCTGCCATCCACAATGCTAAAAGATATTTCAAATCTGCTATGGGATATGCTCAGACTTTGAAGGAAAACCCTTCATCTAGCAGATCTTTTCTGAAGGAATATATTGATGCTCATAATAATATTGGGATGCTGGAGATGGATCTTGATAACTTGGAGGAAGCTGAGAAAATGCTATCTAAAGGATTGCGTATATGTGATGAAGAAGAGGTCAACAGTAATGATGATGCGCGAAGCAGGCTTCATCATAACTTGGGGAGTGTTTACACGGAGCTGAGAAAGTGGGACAAGGCTCGGGAGCATATTAAGAAGGATATCTTGATCTGTAAACAAATCGGGCATCTACAAGGGGAAGCAAAAGGCTATATTAACCTGGGAGAATTACATTATCGGGTTCAAATGTATGATGAGGCTTTGCTTAGCTATAAAAAAGCTCTTGAGCTAGCGAAAACATTGGAAGATGAGGATGCTTTGGTCGATCAAATCAATGCAAATATACGTATTGTAAAACAAGCCACAGAGGTGATGGATGAAATGAAGAAGGAAGAGCAAAATCTCAAAAAGTTGAGAAGGAAAATAAATGATGCTAGGGGCACGTCAAATGAGAGAAAATATTTGCGCCAGCAGATGGGATCTATTGACCTACTGATTGATAAAGCAAGCATGATCTATGCTTGGCCAAGAGTAAGCAATATTTACATTTGCTTTTATAGTTGTGTTTAATCTCTGTATTCATAAATGGATGGAAACATTGAATGTTCTTATGCATTACTGTCAAAATTCATTTTGTGCATTGCTTGCAATTCTAGGTGATATGCATACTGATGCCCACTTGTGATGAAATAGTAAATTTGATGTCATTCTGGTATTATTGTTCTTTTGAACTGTGTGCTTAAGCCACGTTTCCTTCTTTTTTAGCCTTATTTTTTCCTCTTACCTTTATCTATTATTATCAGCATCGTGAATTTGCCAAAATGAAGAAAAGAGGTGCCAGGGAACTTTTTGACAAAGAGAAGCTAAGTGACTCATACTTGGTGATTGGAGAGTCTTATCAGAAGCTTAGGAAATTTGATAAAGCTTTGAAATGGTGCAACAAAAGTTTGGAGATTTACAAGTTGATTGGCAGTCTAGAGGTATTCTTCGTTACACTCTGCACTACAGCGATTTTGCATCCACTTTTTTGTATGAGAAAGTTCTTTCACATGTAATATTCCTTCTGTGCTGCTAATGGTTGAATCTAGGGACAAGCACTGGCTAAAATTAATATTGGTGGAGTTTTGGACTCAGATGGTGATTGGATGGGTGCTTTGAACACATTTGAAGAAGGATACAGGTGCATACGTACTCTCATGCTTTTGACAGCGTTGATGTGTTTTGAGAATAGTGCTAACAGTACTCTCTTACGATATCTCAATGGATTTTGAAACATGTTTTGGGATCTTGAAGCTATCTCAGTGTGTTACGTCAGACATGATAGAACCTGGTTTTTTGTATACTCTTACCTAAAGACGCTTTTGGATGAAGCTTTTAGAATCACTTTTTCCATATGATCAGGTTATTTAAGAGACTTCTGTATTCTATTTGATATGTATTTCCACTCCAGTATAATAGTTTAGATCCATTGCATACAGTATAGGCCTTCTAGGTATTATCTCATTATTCATTTCATTTTTATGGTGGGGAGGGCTTCTTCTGTGTGCTTCAACTTCCTGATGTTTAATGAGGCGAGTGGGAAAAGTAACACCCATATACTTAAGGAAATTGGTTTTTTCTTATGACTATGGTATTAGACTATAATTTAACTTTCAATATCTGTGGCTTTTCATGTTATATCTTGTAATATTATTCTCACCAACGCTTTTTGTATCCTTATGATAGTCTATGATACTGCAGGATTGCAGTTCAAGCAAGCCTACCTTCTGTACAGCTTTCAGCTCTAGAGAACATGCATTACAGCCACACAATTAGATTTGGTAATGTTGAAGAAGCAAGGTATGCTTTCCTGTGTCATTTATACCTTATGCTTAATTGTTGCCAGGAAGTGTTTGCTTTCTGCCATTTTTAAACCTACCTCATTTGCCCGAAGTTAGTTAGTTTTCAGTATAAACTTAAAGATAATTTCATCAGGATTTCTATGTTTCTCTGTCCTGAAAATTTCTGTGGACCTAAACAATGCCTACTTCTTGAAGTAAGAAGCCTTATTTTATAAGTATAACGTTACAGTCTTCATTCTAATAAACAAAATGTTTGTGTGCCATGATTGTCATGTGATGTACTGAATATTACTGTACTTCAAAAGTCAATATATGCAAATTTGATAAGATTCATTTGGCCAAGTCTTATTGATTGAGCTCAAATAATTTTCTAGGAGATTGCAGCTAGAAATTGACAATCTAAAACAACTAAATGATGCTGAGCTTGGAGCACACAATGCAGGCAAGGATTGTTGCCCTGAAACAGAAACTGAAGGTAGTGATTACATATCTGGTCACGGATCTGATGTCTCTGTATCACCACAGAAAAGCAGAGACCTCAGTAATGTAAGATCTGTTTCTGACACAGATGAATGGGAAGATGTTCCTTTGATTTCTTATGTTCAATCTAAGAAAAAGTTTGTGAAGCAGAACACTAATTGTGTAGTCAGAGCTTCCAGTATGTCTGAAGCTTCACCTAGATGCTCCTCTAAATCAAACAGCAATCCTCAAACGTCTGTTGGTCGTAAACGTGCTCGTATAGTACTTTCTGATGATGAAGATGAACTATGCAATGAGGTTGAGTGCAGTGGAAAGTTGAATTCCAATCCCATTGAGGTTGTTGCTACTTCAAATGAAAGTAATTACATGACATAACACAGCTTCAATTTTTCATGTTATTCCACAAGCTATTATATTTGAGTTATTATTTGATATTAAATTGCCTGAATGCAGATAAAGCGAAAGGTGATGCTGGTTTGGTTAATGAATGCCAGGTATTACAGTATTCCAAATATGCTCCTTCCTATCATCTAGCATCATTGACATTATACTGAAGAATTTTTTCATTAACAACTGGCAGGATGGCCTGGTATCTCCTTCCAAACATGATAATAGTTTCTGCACCCCTGTGCTTCTCGAAGAGAGTGCCTGTTCCTATAAATGTAGCAGCTCTAAAGAAGCTGTTCAAGGCAGTATAAACCGTAAATCGTCAAGCAACAGTGAGGTTTGTTTAAATTGGAAATGCAATACCTTCATTTGTGTTCATAAGATTCAATTACATTCTGCTTGTTCTTTATTGTTCATTTCTAACATGTAACACATTATGCCATCTTCTGGTTTGAAGGAAACCTTTTCTATTCTTTGTTCATAAGATTCATACCTTTTATCTTTTGGTATTACCGCTTTGCATTCTGCTTGTTCTTTATGGCTCATTTCCAACAGGTAACACATTATTGCATCTTCTGTTATGACTCTTGCAGACCCACATAAAAATCAAAGTGGAAGATGGTTTGGTATATATTGAAACAAAGACATGTATGCTTGGCGATGAACTCAACATTGAGACCTTAAAGTCTCAGGCGGCATGTTTATACTATCTACAGCTGCCTGCAGAGAAGAGATCAAATGGTAGGAAGCTAAAAATAAATAATAGCAATTTCAAGATACCTCCCTATTAGCTACTTATTAGACTGTATGGCACTTACATTCTATATTGTGCTGTCCTTTTGCGCTCAATGAGATAATCCTTGCTTAATATGGTTCTTCTAAGCTCTAAAGGTGGTGGAACTTAGTTGGGATTCCTTTTGTTGATTTCTGAATTGAAGATCGTATGTCAAGAGTTATGTAATAATCATTTTCTTTTTCTTTTATTATAATGATTAAGACCTATATGGGAGTGTAGACATTGCCAAATCCTTCTAAACCTCACAAATATGCTACTCAAACTTTCAAATATGAAATATTTGTATAACTAACACAAAATCTGTTTGATTAGGGCTTTTGCCAGTAATTGGACAGTTAACAGCTGATGGGCGACATCTCACAACTACAGAAGCTGCCCAAACCATTAAGAGTATCATTGAAAGGAATGATTTGATTGAAGCATCAATTGGTGGTATGTAGTGCACATGACTTATCTTCATTAAAAATGCTCTCTCATTGTTTTGAGTTTGCAAACTTATCTTGTTTATGCTCAATGAGCTATAGATCAATTTGTCATATCTCAAGTCTTCTTTATGCAAGCTATCCAGCGTATTTATTTCTAGCTAATACTGCAGTTTTGACATGATAGTGTAGAGTTGATGTTATTATCATTAATTGTTTTTCTTGAGCTGGTTACTTTTCTATTTATTGCTAAAGATTTACGCCCTTTCTATAGAGAATTCTGTCTTCCTCTCTAGTTAACAAGGTAATGGACCCTATAGGTGGTTCATCTGGTAATAAAACTATACTCATTGATTTTCTAGGGGAAACTCGACTGCTCAAAAATTTCCCTTCCTTGAGTATCTTTGTATATATTATCATGGCAGCACAAATTATCCAATCATTGATGTAGATATAAGTCATATAACTGGGAATTCTCTCAAGTAAACAGCCTATTTAGTGATGTCATCTGGATGTAACAGATTAGGGCTTGTACTTGCTAAGCAATATACCTACAAAACGTGCTTGGTAAATTGGAGTTTCCTTCGATTAAAAATTTTTAAACTAGGATTGGCTTACAGCTTTGAAAGCTCAAAATTGTTAGAGATTCTGCCTAATAGGAAAGTGTATTGCTTTTGCAACATGATTCAACACTTTGCTATCAATCTTAAACTGTTTGTGGATCTGATTGATTTCTCTATAATTAATGATTCCTAACTAGCTTACATCTAGTATTGTTACTGACACAGGATGGGTGCAGAAGCGACTTATTAAGTCCTACGTTGATTGTTGCAATAACTTATCTGAGCCTCCCAACATGAAGTTACTCAAGAAATTGTATAATTTTGAAGTAAGAATGAGCTCCTTGAATTACATTCCCATCTATAATAACAAGCCTTTTGGTTAATCTGCTACATTAAGTTCTTGTTATTATTGCCTAAAGCCCATTTTGTACCTTTATCCAGGTTTCAGAGGACGAAGTCATTGTTTCTGATTGTGAGCTTCAGGATATGTCAGTGCTTCCTCTGTTGGATGCATTGCGGGCTCACAACACCATAGCTACAATAAATCTATCTCACAATATGTTAGGTATGATGACCCCTTCATTTCTCTCATAATGTATCTCATGATCGAGTATATTTGTATTACTTATCTAGCCTTCAACTTGTCATCATTTATTTGCTGACTTTAGGTAATGGAACAATGGAGAAACTTAAACAAGTTATGACACTGTCTAATCAGAAGTACGGTGGCTTTACACTCGATTTGCACTACAATCTATTTGGTCCAACTGCCTTATTCCAGGTCTTTATTCTAATCTAAGAGTTTACTACTCATTGAACAAACTAGTACATTTCTGGACACTAGGGAATCAGCAAAAAAATGACTTTTTTAAACACTTCAAGCTGATTTGAAAAATTCAAACCTTAATATGATTCTGCTCTCCAGATTTGTGAATGCTCTGTTCTGTTGAGTCGTCTAGAAGTGCTAAATGTTTCTGGAAACCGTCTAACTGATGCATGCGGATCATACCTGTATACTATCTTGTCAGACTGCAAAGGTATGTCTAGTGCATTTACTTTCTACAATATGAAGTTTGGGACATTAACAACAAAAAACACCTGCACCATAGTTACATGACTAGTTGTAGCTCTTAGGTTCATTTGTTGAAAATTACCTCTTGCATGTATATGCTTATATTGTTAGGTGTTTTACTTGATTTTTTTTATCTTTTCAGCTTTGTATAGTCTTAACATTGAACGCTGTTGTATCACAACTAGAACAATTCAGAAGATTTGTGATGCTTTGGATTCAAGCTTAATTCTGTCACATCTTTCAATAGGTAATGGCTCAAATTGATGTTGACCACATTCCTTACCTGGGTCTGAGTTGCTTTGACATTTTTCTCATTTGTTTCTTTCATTGCTTTGGCAGGGCATAACAACCCAATATCTGGAAACACTTTAGTTAGTTTATTAGCTAAACTATCTGCACTTCAAGGGTCTGATATCTCATCCAAAGCCTCCATTGTTTGTCTAGTTTCATATCTAATTTCTAATTATAAAAAGAGTAATAGCTGACATTCTGTTATTCCCTCAGGTTTTCAGAACTAAGTCTTAGTGGATTGAAGCTCAACAAACCTACCATTGACGGAGTTTGCAAATTCCTCAGATCTTCAAGCTTGTCAGGCCTTTTTCTTGGGGCTACGAACATTGGATGTGTGAGTTGGTCATGTCGGTAACTTTTGCAGTAGTCTCTATTGGCCCAGTTTTCCTCATTCTGGCCATTGATTCATGTAGGATGAAGCATCACAGCTGACAGAATCTCTGTTCTCTGGGAATCAAGAACTGCTCAAGCTTGACCTATCATCTTGTGGATTAACATCAAAATACTTCGACACACTGAAAACTAATATAATATCTTTTGCCGGTATTCTGGAGCTGAATCTTGGGGGAAACTCGTTTGGGTCAGAGGTATGTGTCGTTTTTATGACATAACTACATTTCATTGTCAATCTAGAAGGCTTGTAAATTTAAAATTCTAAGCTTCAAGCAACTGAACTTCAACGATGAAGAGAAAAATGCATCTAGGCAATAGAACCATATATCTTTCAGAAGGAATGCTTATTTTTCCTTTTGAATTGTGATGGAGTTATCAGTTGTAAAGGTTTAATCTTAGCAATTGAAAAACTGCTTCCTCAACAAGATACCATATTTTCTGTAAAATTTCAACAAATTACTTCAAATTCGGTTTGTTTAGTTGCATTCTTGCTACATTCTAATCCAAGTATGATTTGCAGGGAGGAAGTGCATTAGCCTCAGTACTGATGAACAGTTCATGTTGCATCAAGGTTTTGACACTTAACAAGTGCTGCCTCGGTCTATCTGGAATCGTTCACATAATTAATGCACTAGCAGGTTAAACTCCCAGGCTTATTCAGTTCCAAACTATTCCCTAAAATTCCATTGAAAATTAATGTTACCTTCTGACTATATAATCTCATCTTTTCTTGAAGAGAACGACTCGGTTGAGGAAGTCAATCTTGAGGAAAATTTAACAGAAGAAGAACAGGAGACACTAAATTGTGAAAGCAAATCTAAAGAGGATTTGCCTCCACTAGAACAACCCTGTCCTATGCTTAATGAAGAGAAAGCTGAAAATGGTAAACCAGAGCAACTTGCAGAAGACACAATGTGTGAAGATGAGCTACAAGTTGCTGATAGTGATGACGATACAATCATGCTGGAACCCATGGTCTCTGGAATCAGCCACACGCGGGTTACTCAGAGGCCATTGAATTCAGAGTCTCCAATTCAGCAATTGTTTCAGGAGCTGTTAAAAGCCATTGTCAATGCAAAGCACCTGAGATTACTGGATCTCAGCAGTAATGGACTCTCGGGTCGCCTTGTAGACGAGTTATATAATGCATGGTCATCGAATTCGAGATCTGGCATCGCTTTCAAGCATTGGAAGGATCATGTGCTTCACCTCTTTGTTCATGGGAACATATGCTGTGGGATTAAGCCTTGCTGTCGTAGGGATTGATTCTCCATTTCACAAGTGCTTATCAGTTATCAGGTATGTAATTTAAGACAATCAAGTTTATGATTGAATGCTAGATAGTGTAATTTATCTATATTGTGAATATAACTTATGCTTGTTTGTCTTGCTTATGGTTTACCTTGGAGGTTCTGTTTCATTTTTTGTGTTCTTGTAACTGGTTGCTTAAGTTTGTTGACTGGTTTGAGTTAGTTTTTGTCTTTAGATGACTAGAAAATAGTACAAAGGCCCCAAGCTTAGGTATAGGGAGCTTGTGGGCTCATTCAAATAGGGCCTAGGTAGCAATAATAATACTAGGGTTGGGCCATTGTTCGTTGTCTTTGTGGTAAGGTACAAATAGATAATTCTTGGGTTTATAAGACCCCTTATTGCTGTCTACTTTTCTCCCTCTAATGTTATCAAATTGGCCTTAGCTTGACCCTTAAAAGAAAAAATGAAATTAGCCCTAGTTCACAATATTTTCTATGAGTTTCTTCAAACTTAAAAGGGACATTTATATGAAGCTTTCATGTTTTTGGTGTAATTTTTCCGTGCTTATTTGGTTGATCTTCACAATTTGTAGTTCCTGAGTTTTACATACACTATCACAAATAGGGTAACAAACAAGTAAGGCAATTGAGTCACAAATATTAAGGCAAACAGTGTAGAAGGCCAAAGGGATAGTGTTATGTCAATAAAGGAAAAAGTATGGTATTCTTCTTTAAAATAGAATCCCATACATGCTGACACACAGTGTAGATTTCTATAGTTCATGTCAGCTGAAATTCTGGGTGAAATTAGAAAGCAAGAAAGGAAAGTAGAGAATGTTGATGATGATGATGATGGTCTTTTGGGTAGAAGAGAAGGGAACACAATCATGCAACGCCTTCTTGAGCTCTCTTTGTAGATGTACCACTTTTCCAGTTTTCCTCCAGGTTCATTGCTATCTGGTCAGCAAACCTCTTTTACTGGGCCTTATAACCTTCTTAATGGGCCCTGATGGGCCCTATTCTAGCCCATAATAAAAGTTTCTAGCTTTCCTAGAGCCTATTTCAAGGAAAAAGGGGAAAAAAGCTTTAGGAGCTTCTTACTATTAGTATTAAAAAAAGTGGGTATCACTGAGTCTATTATAGTGCTAGTTATTTATGTGCTTGATGAAAGAACATACAACTAAAATTTTATTAGATCAACACCAAGTACTACTTGAAAGTAAAGTCAACTTTAAGCTCTACGTTGTTCCTAAATGTTACTCCCTCTTCCCTATTTATTTGTCTAAAGGGACGGTTTTTAGTTTATTAAGAAAAGGGAAAACTTGAAAAGGAATACTGGACAAACATACAAAGATAGAGGGAGTATTAAGGTTTTATTTTTATTTTTTATTTGGTAATGTTTTGATCAGAATCAGATACAATTTGGATAACCATTAAAAGCGTACTTATGGACAAAAACTTGAAGTTTTGCCAGGAGGAACATAATGAACTAAGCGAGTAATTTTAGGGTTGGGAATTTTTTTTTTTTTGTGGAATGACAACGATTGCCCGCTAAAAAGAGAAAAGTATAAATAAAAACCAGCGGGAAAACTAGAATGCAATGCGCCAATGCTGCAATAATAATATAGCAATGATAATTAATTATACCCGAACATGTATTTGTATAATTGCATCAATGCAAGTGTGTACCATAATTTGGAAGTAATCAATTTGAGAGCATATACATGATGAACAAGGTAGATGTATAATTACACTTTATATACAGTTATATACTCATTGCTCATGAACAATATCATACTCAATAAACATTGTATCAAGTATTAACAATCAAGTGAATTTGCCACCCCAAATTTAAAATCTGTAAAAGCTGGATTACCCTTTTGTATGTTTCTAATATAAAGTTACCCTTTGAGTAGAAATAGATTACTCAGATTCTATTACTGATTTTCTTGAGTTAATAGTAATAATTAAGAATCATAGCTAGCTTAAGTAATTAAAGAATATATCATAATTAACAAAGTGATGGAATCATTCTTGTTCTCTATTGATTGTACTAAATCAGAGCTTTTAGACTTTTAATCACCTCAATACACGCCTCTAAGTTCTCATTTCTGGAATTCCAAAATCCTTTTTTCCTATAAATGTGGATGTCAAATAGTTGTGATTAACTCTAGCTAGTTCTTATCTGAATTTGCAAATTTCAATCACTTTTGAGGATAAAGTATAGAAGGTCCTACACTTTTTCATAATTACAGTAGACATCATTAACACACTAATACAGAATCAGCTCAATTAACTGGTAAAAGGAGGTCCCTTTATTTATTTATTTTCCCACCCTTTTCAGCTTTCACTTAAGATCACAAAAATTAGAAAATTTTAAATCTTCATTTTGGTTTTTGATGGAAAAATAATTCCTCATATTTAACTTTGATTTTCTTATCTACAAGTACAATTAGCACCTAAAGCTTTCTCTGTTTTCTTACTTTTCTCTCTAACTCACTTGTCTAGTACTCCGTATTGAATTTTTTTTTGTTGCACACTGGTTCACAAGACCTTAGTTTTGATTACGTCCAATTCAACTCGGGTTGCACACCTGGCTTTGACGAGTAATTCTCCCAAACGATTTTTTTTACATCCACTGGTATTGAACCCCAGACTTCGTGGACATGGAGCAGGCCGCTTACCGTATTGACCAACTCCCATCGATAATATATTGAATTCTTTACTTGGACAGTAAAAATAACTAGTGTATTGAATTCTTTACCTGGGTAGTAAAAATAAAATGCTAATTAACACCTCATGTATATAGAAAATAATTGTTTATGTCCCAAGCTGGCCTAAAATCCTCTGGATTCAAGTATGGAACTTGAATACCTAACCCTTAATGTAATGTCAACATTGCACGTACGAGACATCTGAACAAATGAATTTCACCCGCTCAATGGTAAAATCAGAAGTTACTGTACGTTGTTGAACCAGCCAAAAGAAAATCCCAGGATTCAAGGACACTGCAAACAGGAGCTTTTTCTTACTCTTACAAGCAATCCAGATAGAGTTGCCTCAAATTATGGAAGAAAGATCTTTTGAACCTTTTTTTTTTGTTTTTTTTTTAGGAAATTAAGTGTAAGAAAATTATTTCTGGGTTTGAGAACTGCTACAAAAATAGTTCATTCGTATAATTTCTGTTGAGAAGTAGATGTTTTAGGAACCAATTTCTGAATTATGATCATGTAGACCTGTCAAAAGCTGACCCGACCCGGAAACCCGATCCGACCCGAAATTTCTGGGTTTCAAACCGAAAATTTGAACCCGAAACCCAGTTTGAACCCGAACCCGATAAACCTGAAAATTTCTGGGTTAGGGTCAGGGTCAACCCACTGGGTCAAGAAATCTATAAGGCAGGAATCTTATTTTAGAATACACTCTAATATAATGAAATGACAGATTGACGGGTAATTGTGCACCCAAAGGTTTTAATAAAATTACAATATATAAAGTTTATTTTGGAAAATTATGATATATTTTATTATTAAAATATATAAAAATAATATTTTGCTATTATATTTTATTATTTTAAATAATATTTTATTTAAATTTTGGTCAAAAAATTGATACTCTTGACCCGTTGGGTTGACCCGACCCGAAACCCGAAGCGACCCGACCCGACCCGATTGACCCGTAACCCGAACTCGACCCGGAACTCCCGACCCGAACCCGCCCGACCCGACCCGATTGACAGGTCTATGATCATGCTATACATTAGTAACTATAATATCTATCTGCAAAAGCAAAGGAAAACACAAGCACATTTCATGAATATAATTACAATAAAGCTAATCATACATACTCATACTTAGCATTAGGACTCCACATACAAATGTTTAGATTAATTAATTTAATCTTAATTTAAATAAAAATGCTTAGACATTCATGGTAATAAAAAAAAAGGAGAGACACAAACACCCATGAAACTATATCACTAAGTTTTGTTGCTCTTCTTCTTCTACTAACAATGGAGATCTCAAAAAATTTCCCATTTCCACAACCCACCTAAAAAAAAACCATACTTGATCATTTACAAAATACCCATATGATACCTCCCCTGCATTGTCCTCCAAAATAAGAAAAAAAAAAACTAATATGCATTGACCATCAAACTACAAATCACTTCTTCAAGGAGTTCTCCAACTTTCCAAGCCAATGTCATTGTGCTTTCTTGAAGGGCCAGAGACAGGGATCAAGTTTGGTGCTGATTTGGGCAAGAAGCCAAAGAAATGGCCCCTCTGGCCTGGCCTTGATCTTGGGTTGAATCTGAAGAAGTTTGAGTTTCTGAAGCCTTGAGCTTGTTGTGCAAAGCTAGTGATGATCAGCACAAACAGCCAAAGTGTGATCACCACTAGTTTCTTCATGGGTCTTGATCTTCTGCTCCTCATTTTTCTTGAAACCCACCTTTTTTTTGTTGAAAAGAATCAAACTTTATTCTTTTCAGTTTGATGAGGTGAGGTAAAAAATGAAAATGTGTGGTGACAAAGGAAGAGGAAGAAGGGTTTTAGAGCTGAGAATCTGATGCTTGTTGTTGTGAGAAAGTGGGAATGTTAAAAAGGATGGACTTTGTTTGAATGGGTCTCTCTCTCTTTTTTATTTTAAGGGAGTGGTTGTTGTTGTTGTGATGGTGAAAATTTGAGTTGTGTCATGTGTGTAGAAATGTCATGGTGAGGTGAAAAATTAGGTTTAATGTCTAAGGACCCACCTGCCCATTTTCTTATATGCTTTAATGGCTGACTAAGGAGAAAGAAAGAATTAGGCAAAAGAGAATGGAAAGAAAAGGAAAGCTCTTTTGGTCGATCCAAAGGGTATGGCAATGGCAAATGGCAATGGCAGGCAAACCCTTGTATCAAACTTTTGGCTCCTTTTGCTTTTTATGGGCTGATTTGATGCTTTTATTTCGTTTGTTTTGAGTGTTGCATATGTCAAGAGAAAAGAATAGTTGATTGAGGGGATTTTACATAAAATATAATAGTTGTAAGACTTTCAAGAAAAGGGTAACTCTTCTCTGCCTTGCAAGAAAAGGTAACAATTTCAGGAACTCAGATTTTTGTATTGGGTATTTAGTGGTCTTAATGCTAATAAGTCTAGGACAAAGGAGGGGTTTTGCAGGCATTGATGATTAGCAAATTTTTCAGGATGTTTGCTTTGGATTTGGTAACTCAAATCACATTTTGACATGAAAATTGATGCAAAAAGGATGTTGTATTATGTGACTGCACAGAGTTGGATTTATTGCTCATAAAGTAAACTGTGTTGTTTACAAATGTACAATAAATGTATCAAAAAGATCACATGTTAGTATTGTTAGAAGACATATAAATTTGTAAATTAAAAATAATTATAAATTTGAAGTTAAACTACCCTTTGGGGTTTGGATGATTGTTTAGTGAAAGAAGTTTGGCATTGTCTTCGTGTAAAAGAGTCGAGGACAAAAGCCTCAATCAAGAAGAGTGTTTCGCAATCACTCTGTTATTGAAGGGCAACAAAGAACGATTGGATGTGTTTTTTTACCTAAAAATTTATGAATAATGAGTTGTGATATAATTAACAACTTTAACAAGGAATTTTGCGAAAAGACATAGCAATTTTGGTATATATTGTCTATAAAATTTGTAAAACTGAATGAAATTAGCCATACAAAGATACAAATGAATTTATAAGCCTCAATTGACGCCTAATGAGATCAATCGTTCCAATTCTAGCACTACAAAGGTAAGTAGGTCGAATGAGATATCTTTTGATGAGGTATAAAATAGACCGTCAGCCTTAGCATTGCCCCATCAAAATGAGGAATCTTCAAGAGTCTGAACTATGACCAAAATACCTTGAGCCACATCCGATGTCTCCTCCCATACCGGAGAGAAGCATTCGCACCTCAATCTGCTTAAATCAACAAATCCGTAAACACAAAGGTTTTCAAGCCTTCCTGAATGAAAAGGGAAGTTTTCAAGCCTTTTATCATACATTAGTTGGAGAGTTTGCATCCTAAGGGGGTGAAACTCTATTCATTGGCTTAAGTTTTTTCATTAAAAGGTGGTTCTCGACCTTGTATATCTAAATGGTTAATTTATCCAACACGTCATCCAATTATATTGACCCACTAGAATTTCACAACATTGTTCTTGTTTTTTTTTATATCCGATTGTTCAAGTATATACCAAGTTTGTTGTAGGTCTATCATGTTTGTCTAATACATTTAGTTATTATCTTATAAAAAGAATAACAAAGGAAGCATAGAATGTGGAAGAATAACAAGGTAAGTTCACTTTTTTTTTGTAAGTGAACTTGGTTAGAAACTAGAGAATTTCCCTGAATGCATACACCAACATACATTTTTTTTTTATACAATACAAAGATTGTATTAGAGTCTAGCTAAGGATATACCCTACTCTTTTCTAAGAATTTGAAAACGCATATCATTATCAATACACCTAGAATGGATGGGATGTTATCCAACTTATTTGCCTCTTTTCTACTTGCAAAGGGAAAATAGTCTTATTGTTTGTTTGGTAATGGTGTGTGATTTCAAATCTTGTGAAAGGACCCACTTGAACACTTCAGCTTGATCATTTGATACTATAGGCATGTCAATGCTAAACAGGTAAAAGGGCCCCTTATCGCCTATCTTTTCTCCAAATGTTGTTTTCAATCAAATTCATTATAATTCGTATTATTTCGTTGCATGAAGTCATTTAGGTCATAGCTAGTAGGTGTTTAGGTTTTAGATGCATTATCTTGAATATTAGTTTTTTGGATTTTATGCCTTAGGAATATCATTAAGCTTTGGTAATTGATAACTCGACGTTATTATGTAAATGAATAATGTAGCATTATTAAAATACAAAAGAAAATACTCCCTCTGTCCCAATTCTTTTGTCCATAAAGGTGATATGGCACTGTATTTTATGCAATTTCACTTTTTGAGCAATTTGAGGGTTAAAATAGGGGAAATCAGAGGCGCCCCGCTCACATCATCGAGGCGCCCCGCCTTTAATTCCGACGGGTCCTACCGGAACGCCCTCTCCCGGCCACCTACTTCGGAACAACAATTTTTTATTTTTTTTTAAATGCTTTCGAAGTTTTCTAGAGGGCAAAAAGAGAGAGAGAAGGAAAAAAGGGTAAAAAGAGAGAGTGCTGACAGCCTGTACTCTGTACCGTTTGCAGGCAGTGGGGGGGTCTTTGGTGCCCAGAAGCAGACTATCCTTTCAACTTTATCTTCTTCCTTGCTCCCTCTTTCTCTTTCTCTTTAACACCCTCTTGAATCAACTCAGTGCAATTGCGAGTGCCCATTGTGCATTTCCATGGGGAGGGTTTTTGGTGGTGGGTTGTGGGACATTTTTTCAGAGAGGAGATGTGATTGAACGGCCAAGCTCAACGTGATTTTCGACTGTTTCTTGGTAACAAGCAGACTAGCTTGTTTTTTCTCAACATCCAACGCCCATGGAGGAGCAGATGAAGAAGAAGGGATATTTTTTAAAGTTTTTCTTTTTGTTTTGAAATACCCGGTTCCGGCAATCGGTTTCGGAACGCATCGGGGGGAAATATTTGGGAATTGTTCCCGGCCGGTGTGTTCGGAATGCTCAGACGGGGGCGCCGAGAGTGTCAGACGGGGGCGCCTCAGCGAGTCGAACAAAATTTGTTAAGCTCCACGTACGCATCCCACTTTTCCTTACGAACTATCAGTCCATGAACTCGATCAATCAATCAACTTTTTTTGATTTAACTCCTTCTAAAGGACTATATAGATCACCAATCTACTAGTGAAACTTGCATAATAGATTACCAAAGAGCCCAACAACATATTTCGGTTCCATATAGAGTTCATAAACAAGTGCCGGTTAACTCAAAGATTATGTGGTATTTACATGATACATACGTATTCATGTGACACTTACATGATCTTGGGCTTGATTGTTTGAACATTTTTCTTCCCAAATGCTAGGTAAAATTTTTTCGCCTACGTCCAATCTTCAAATAACAATAACCTTTTGCTCGAATGTCGGGTCAAAGCATAAAATACATCAAACTAAAACCATCAATCAAAGAAACATATATGCTACAAAAATATATGATTGCGGGGGTCAAAGCCACATCTGGATAATTGGATACTCCCTCCGTCCCATATCTATTGTCCGTCTTTCCAAAACGAGCGTCCCGAAACTTTCGTCCACCTTTATTTCTTTCCATTTTCATCCATATCTTTTTACACTTTTATCCCAATTATTTACACTTTTATCCAATCACATCACTTCTCTTACCTAATCTATCTTCTTCTTCCACCCAACTAACTTTTCTCAACCTAATTAAATCAACCAAAACATTAAAAATATATAAATCATATTGCAAGATTTACACAAAATTGCATTAAAATTTTCATACCCAAATTTTTTTTTTCCGATTCTAACAAGATGCAAGTTGATATGGTTTGGAGAAAAATTTTGGACTCAAAATTGGACTAACTCCCTCATCACATTTCATGGCCGATATTTTTGGGCATTTATGGGCTTTTTGCTTTGATTTGACCCAATTGGGGGTTTTTTTAATGGCTGAGAATGAGAACCCTAATTCCTCATTGTGTTTTCATCTGCGTCGTTCTCTCTCATTTTTCTCTAACTCTCTCTCATTTTCTTTATTACTCTCGTGTTGCTCTCTCTCTCTCTGATTTGTGGATTCGTTCTTGGTCTTCCTCTAACCCTCTTCGTCTTCGTCTTCTTGTTCGATCTTGGTTTTGTTTTTTGGCCGATTTTGAGGCTTAATCTTCGTCTCTGTGGATCTGGGATTTTGAGGTTTTCGTCTTTGTTCAATCTTGCTGATTTCGTGTTCGATCTTGGTCTTCGTCTTTATGGATCTAGGATTTTGAGGCTTCAATTTTGGTTTCTTGTTGCTGAGATTGTAATTTCTCTTGGCTTTTGTGGCTTTTGTGGCTTTTGTTGGATCTCGTTCTTGGTTTTGTTGGGGCTTTTTTTTTTGTCTTGTTTTTCTTAGTTTTGTTGTGGCTTGGTCTTGTTCTTCAATCTTGGTTTCATTTTTCTGGCTTGGATCTTGTGTTTGTTGGGCTCGTTCTTCTGTTGCTTGGATCTTGCTTGTGTTTGTTGCTTGGATCTGTCGTCTTTGCTTGTGAAGTTTGTGGCTGAAAACAGCCCCAATGGATCCCCCAATAAAATACTTTAACTCTACCTATTTTAACGACTAGTTGAGGCGCCCCGGTCCCCTCTTCCAGGCGCCCCGGTCTTGCCCTTTCGGCCGGTCATGCCGGAACCATTTTAAAAAAATTTGTGAAATTGGTGTTCCGCGTATGAGCACCGGAACCGTAACACATTCCAAAACCATTTCAATTGCACGCACGTACAGTACACTAATTAACTAATGGCACATATATTTGGTATTTACATACATATATCCTAATTAATTTTAGGTTTTAATCCCTAATTAAATTATAGTATATTTGTAAACGTGCATCGGGTTTTGCAATCGACGATTTCCGGTTCCACATTTTGTAAAACGGGACGAAGTCATTCTTTGGCCGGTTCCTCTGTTTCGGTCCCGTTTTTTGTTTTGGCGGGTTTCACCCGATTCCAAAACCGGTAAACAAAATTAAATAATTAAAATATTATCTGTTATTTATTTATTTTTTAAATAAATTTTATTAAGTCCGTGCGTATTTGACGTTTTTTGGCATGTAAATTGGTTTCGATTGTTATATATAAACATTTAGAGATGGATTTGTATTTTTAAAAAACTTTGGTATAATTTATTTTAATTTATTTTTTGAAGAAAAGAGAAAAAAGCGGTGGATCGGGTTGGTTCATAGCTAGAAGGAACCACTGGTTCCCTTGAAATCGGGGAACCGGAACTACTAGAACCGTCCTCGAAATTGCCGGTCTAGTTTCGATTTTGGCCCGGTTCCGAGGGACATGGACCAAGGTCTATGCATTTGTTGATCCACTTGTTTCCCTAAATTGAGTGCCTATTTGTTTTTCGGAGGGCTCAAGCGCCCCCGTCAGATGTACAAAGCGGCCCGCTTTGTAGACATATTTGTTTTTGTTGTTTACATGTTTGTTATATCCTTATTAATTGTACAGTTAAAAAACAATCTTATATTTTTATCTAATTACCATATATTAATATATCAAAATAATATTTATATCAATAATCTATCAAAATAATATCTATATTTATAATCGATCTAAATAATATATATTTGTACAATCTATCAATATTGTAGTTAAACTTGTCAATCGGCTTGGGTCGGTCGGGTTCTGGTCGGGTCATCTCGGGTTTAGGTCGAAATGGGTTCGGATCGGTCACAGCCTCACAAGTGACAGATCAATCGGGTCGGGCCTTTGTGGGTTTTTGGGTCGGGTCAGATCAACCCAACGGGTCAAGTGTATCAGTTATTTTACCAAAATTTTAATAAAATATTATTTATATAAAAAATATTATATTAAAATATTATATTTTAAATGTTTTTCTATTAGAATATAACATAATTTTCATAATAAAGTTTTTATTATAAAATAACAGAAAACAATTGAACCTCGACTAAAAAATTAATACGTCAAAAAAATCAAACCCAACTAATCCAAACCCGATTAAGTTGAATCACGAAGCCCGTTAGGTTGACCCGACTTATCATATTTGCCATATAAATAAAAGATATTTTGAATATTATAATATATGTTATTGAATAAAATTATACAACACACGTATATTGTTAATCATAATAATTTTTCATCATCGTATGTAAGGTGATATATCAACCTGCTAGACCGATCAAGCCCGTACGATGATCTGACCTGGCATGACTTAAACCATAAATTGACTAAATCAAACTTGTATTAGGGCGAAACCTGAAATGATCGCCACAGCCCGACTAAGTTTATTAGTTTCCACTACTCTTGGTTTTGGCTGGTTTCACCCGATTCCGGAACCGTCCAAAAATTAAAATAATTGCAAAGTTGTCTATGCATTTGTCGATCTACTTGATTCCCTAAATTGAGTGCCTATTTGTGTTTTAGAGCTGTGAAAATTTGATTATATTAATCGATCAAAATCAATTCGAATTAATCGAAAATATTACGATTTAACCTTGACTCAAAAATTAGTACGTCAAAAAAAAGGACCCAAGTAATTCAAGCCCGATTAAGATGAAAGATGCACCTCGTTGGGTTGACCCGAGAAAGGCAGGAACCATTGATAGAAGATAATGTATATTTATATTATGTTTTTAATGAATTTCAATTCAAAAAACGTTTTCGTCAAGAGATAAAGCAAGCAATATTCATGACTTTTTTCATATAAAATTTCGTTAATACAAAGATAAGTTATATCGGCGGTTTGCTTCTATTTTAAAATCAAAATTCGAAAATAATCTTTTATTATAAGATACTAAAAATAATATAAACATATGGGTACTACGCGAAATTGCCTTAACCACAAGGTTACCAGGCGAAATTTCCGTGTAATAAAGCATAGTTACTACATATTAATGACAAAGATTTAAATGTAATTTCTACGTACTTAATTAAAAAAAATTATTATTTATATCTTTCATAGTAGATATACACATATGACATATATTATAATCGATCATATTTATTTTTTTTTACTATATGTGTATTAAATATTTATTTATAATAATAATAATAACAATAATTGTCTTATATGGTGGTTGAGTACTTGAGTAGGTTCAGTGTCTGTTGCAATTTATTCCTGCCCCCTTTAGAATTTCTTCTGGCTCCGCCACTGACAATGTACATGTATTATCACCCATATTTTATCTATAAAACTATACGTTATGCTATTTCCATTCTATTTAGGGTTTAGGGTTAGCACCCATATTCTATTTATAAAACTATACAATATGGTTCCATTCTATTTAGGGTTTAGGGTTAGTACCCATATTCTATTTATAAAACTATACAATATGCTATTTCCATTCTATTTATAAAAATATTCTAATAATATGATATACTTCATTTGTTAAACTATGTAAGTCTGTAACTACTAATTATTAGTCTATTGGATCTTGCGAGTTAAAAACTTAAACACACATTCCTCGTAAAACCTTACTAGTTGTCTAGTCGATGACCCGTACGTATCTTTTACGGAATTACAAAGATATTTTCACCTTTTACATATAATGATATAAAGAATAATTATTACAGTATATCATAGCCTTTATCTAATTTATTTTCTTAAATTCTATGTTTTTCTTAATAATTTATTATTTACTTACTAAAAGTATTTCATAATCGTAATTTTTTAAATTCATACTTAATTTTGTATGTTTTAAATCAATTTCTTTATTTGACCAATCAGATAGCTAACACGTCTGATAATGTTGTTTTAGATGGAGACATCATTCTTTATGTTTTAAATATAGTAATATAATTTTTAACACTTATTGTAATGTGCAAAAGATAAACTTAATAAGCTAACAACATATTTATTTGAGTAATAATGTCAATACTTTTATTAAAAATATAGGTCGGTTTCTAGATAAATTATTTTGTGTGCACCACCATTCTACTATTTTGTACCATTACTTTTTACTTTTTTAATTTTAATTTCAATAGTATATCTACTCTTAAGATTTAGTTCAAATGATTTTGGGTCATTTCAGATCGTTCAGAATTCGTTTTGGATTATATTTTATTCGGATCATTTTGGCTCGGGTCAGTTTCAGCTCAGATCAAATTAAGATCGGGTCTGGGTCATGTTTGGATTGTTCATTTTTCATTATTCGGATCCAATTTCGAAGTCGGTTCGGATTTCGGATTCGGATCACTTTTTACCGGGTCCCATAATTTAACGTAAAACACTAACAATATAATTAATTTATCAACATTAAAGCCTAATACAGTACTATAATTAATTTTTCGGGATCGGTTGTTTGCCTTTAGGAGATAGTCCGCCTATGCCTAAAAAAAGGAGATAGTCGGCCTACATGTTTGACCATTTAAAAAAATTAATTTAATTTGTTCCGAAGCTTTTCTCCGGGAAAGAGCCTTCCGGTGGGACCGGTCGGTTTAAATGCCGGGGCGCCAGGCTTTGCTGTCCGGGGCGCCACCGATTTCCCCTTTCAAAGTCAAATTTATGGTCCCTGATTTCGACATTCTAGCTCCTTTTTTTTTTTGGTTTTCTTTTGTCTCCTTGGATTTTAATTAGGGTAAAATGCATAAAACTATTCTTTAAATTCTTATTTTTGCATAAAATTATCTTTTAGATTAATATATATAGGAAATCATCCGTTAAACATAAAAATGTGCAACAATCTACCTATTAAACCAAATTTTATAAAAAAAATCATTCATTGTTGTATATATAAGTTCACTTAACACCGACCATTGTATTTAGATTATCCAATAGTAATAAAAGTGAGTAGATCTAAAGAGTAAGTTAATGTATTTATCCTTAATGTTTATTGATGTTGTGGTTATTATACTAATTTATACATGTTAAAAAAACATATAAATAATTTATGATGTGAACATGTAAAAAGAAATCATTTAAAGAGTATTCGATCAAAAATGTTTGTTATTAAAACACCAACCAAACCGAAATTATAAATTTACACTTAACTTACTATTCTACATGAGGTCCTTCGACTAATGGTGACGAAGTTGCAACGTGCAACGTGTCACCTACCCACCTAAATGCAACATCATTACACCAATGAAAAGGTTTTTATAGCACCGGCCAATTTTAGTTTCAAGTTGAACTTAGTGTACACTCGTTAGTCAGTTTCATGTGCCCTTGTTGTCAACGTGGCTTTGATACCAATTTGTAACACCCCGTCTTTCTGACAAGGTGTTACTCGGTAGTAGACCTCATAAGACACGACCAAGCTGGTTCGACAACAGAACATTCAGATCTTGCAATGCGGGCATGACGATAAAGCATATATAGAATCATCTAACTCACCCATATAACAACTTAACAATAGCGAAAATCTCACAACCCAACAATAGTTCATCAACAAAACATTATATCATCCGCACTAGCACATAAGAACATGAGATGAGACAAATAAAGAAAACAGAGGCATCACCCAACACTTGACTATCGATGACACGAGCATCCCTACTCTACACCACCATTCCGTCGAGGCTTGTTCACGACATCCTTATTACGTGGAATGAAAATTAGTTCTCCAAAGGGTCAGACCATATTTATGTCAAGTTAGAATAAGCAAAGCAAATACGAGACTTTTCAAAGCAGTTTTCCTAAAGTCAGCAAACAATTTCGGACACACACACATATCTCTAGTCCAATTCTAAGTTCAGTTAGTCACTCAATCAACTCCACATACGACGCACAATCAAAAACTTTACCTATGATATGCAACACTTCGACCTATCATTGCATACCTTACACTACATAGGCAATTCAACACTTGACTCTATCGTTGCATGTCATCACAACGGCGTATCCATCCTATGTCGGACTTAGAGACGGGTCATCTCGTAAACCATCCATTTTCAATCCAACAATCTGAGACAACTCAACATCCACATTAAGCCTTCACAGGAGCATTGTCCAGCATAAAGAAAGCCGACGACAAAACTATACATATGTATAGACTTGCAAAACAAGTTTCCAACACACATAGCACACATATCAAAACAATTTTTTAAATTGATCAAGGCTAGTTCCAAAAACCAATCTCATAATGCAAATTCTAACATGCTAGAATAGATGATTATTATTTATTTAAGAGAATCTATAAAGGCCCGAATAATCCGGAACCAAATCAATCTCTTAAGTACGACTAATTTAACCCGGCATCCACAGGCTCTCAACTTAATGGTCAATCCATTGACCGCGCTTATCTCTAGCCACATCACCCCCGGCTCCACTTTCGGCTTCAATTTCAACTTCCGCTACGGATTCAGCTATAACTACGAGTACCCGAATAGAGTCTTAGAGTCCTCTCCTTTCTTAACCACATTTTCCTAGATGGATATTAATATCCATTTGCTAATATTTTATATCTGAAAAAATAAAAATAAAATATCGGACCAAATCGTATCATTTGTCTTTCACCAAAAACCTAAAGAAAAAGTTGGGATCGAATCATAAAGGTATAAAATACCTGTTTAGATGCTTAAGATCCATTTTTGCATTCATGGTTGAGAAGAAGAAAATTGAGTACTGTATAATTTTAGAACAAAGGATTAAACAAAAAACAATTTTAGAACAAATGGAAATATTAAAAATAAAATGAGTAGAATAATATTAAAAAAATGGTCAAGTAGAGAAAAGACAGAAAGGTACACAAGCAAGTGGAAGGGACCCACCTCTTCTTTCTTTCAGGCACCCAATTTCGTCATCTTTATGCGACATTTTCCCTGGTTGTTCCCATGGGCCCCATCGTTTCAAACTTTCAATTGCCTTCGTCATTTTCTGTTTCTAAAATTTGATTAATTCGATTATTACTACGGAGTGTACTATTTATAGTAACTAACATATCCGTATGTTTATATAGAAAGCGTTTAAATCGCGATAAAATAATTGTTTGAATGCAATTCAATGAGAAGCACTAGAAACACTACAATTGAAATAAAATATTTTTATTGGATTGTAATTATACCTGTGCAAACTTAACCCGATCCGACAATTTGCCCTGTCCGAAAATTTATGGTTTGAAATCCGATTTGAAATTTATGTGTTAAAGTGCGACTCGACCTGTTCGACACAATCACTAATGTGTTCAAATCCGTCTGAAATTTATGGTTGCAACCTGATTTAAAATTTATGGGTCAAAGTATGACTTGGACCGGTACAACCCAATCACTAATGTGTTGAAACCCGGGATGCATTATATCTACTCGAAATATTTTTTAACATATATATATATATAAGATGTTGAATAATATAAACTAATACTAATATCATTAATAATATTGTCTAATTTTAATAATTTTTAAAAGGGTTTGAAAGTTTAATTTTCTTGACCCATTGGGTTGACCCAACTAAACCCGAAGCGAGCGAATCCCTAAGGGAGCGCACTCATGTTCAAGGCACACGAGAGTCCAAGGCACAAGAAAGAGAGTGCGCTCGTAGCCAAGGCACACGAAAGGGAGCGCACAAATTGCCAAGGCACACGACCGGCCATGGCACAAGGGACCGCAATCTTGGCCAAGGCACACGAGGGGCCATGGCACAAGGAAGGGACCGTGATCTTGGCCAAGGCACACGAGGGGCCAAGGCACAAAGAAGGGAGTGCACTCGTGGCCAAGGTACACGAGGGGCCTGGGCACAAGGAAGAGAGCACACTCAAGGCCAAGGCACACGAGGGGCAAAGGCAAAAGGGAGGAAGCGTGCCCATAGCTAAGGAACAAGGAAGAGAGTGTGTTCATGGCACAAAGGGGTGAGGCCACACACAAGGCACATAGGGTCGAGGCCGTGCACAAGGCATATAGCAGGGCACAAAGCACAAAGGGGTGAGACACGCACCATGCATAAGGCGTATATGGGCGATGTCATCCACAAGGCAAAAGGCAAAAGGCACAAATGGACGAGGTCGCGCACAAGGTACAAGGCACAAAGGGGCGAGACCGTGCACAAGCCACATAGCTAGGCCACACCGCGCCCATGGTCGGGCTGTGCCACACTGCGACCATCTTCTATTATCGATTCTTATCGAGTACCAATAATAACCGATTATGCTTTTTACTTTAAGGTGTATGGATTCAAATTTATCCACGATCAACTTATTCGATGTTTAATATACAAGGCTCATAATTACAGTTTGCAATCGTTTAGGGTGATTTTGGAAATTAAGGATATAATAAGGGCATTTTGATAATTAACTTAAATAAACATGAAAAGTGACAACTAACGGCTGGATACTTAAGTGGCGCTGCTGTCAAAATATACTCCCTCCGTTTTAAAATACATGATCATATACTCATTTTTGCTTATTTCATAATACTTGACCATTTCATATTTTTTTCCATCTCTTTACATTTATACCCCTAATAATTATCTTTATCATAATCATTACACATTTTTATATTTCTTCAAAGAAATAATTAACTCTATATTTGATAGGGGTAATATAGGAATAACACTTTTTTCTTAATATATGTGCAATGTCCAAATGGTCATGTATTTTGAAACGGATGGAGTATTAAGGATGGTTTTATAGAACTTTGAGTTTTAAGGGTAATTTATGCACTTAGTTATAATTTGTGGGTAGTTGCGTGAATTATCTTTTATTTATTTATATAGGCAATGGCTATTTGTACACTATTTTTTGGCTAAATGTACACTAAATGGTGCGCCTAACTTAGCAGTGCGGTGTGGTGCGCCTACAATAAGCGTACAGGGGTAAAATGGGAATAAAACCAATCTCGGGGTCACGCCTGTGCGCCTAAAGAAGACGCAACGTGCGCCTATGTAAGGCGCACAAACTTGTCATTATGCGCCTTTGTTAGGCGCACAGACGAGCTCCGAGAGTTTCCGTTGCTCAGGTATGAAAAAAGTTACCTTTTTTATGCGCCTATGGTAGGCGCACTCTGCGTTTGTTTTAGGCGCACATGCGAACCCCCAAGAGTTACCGTTGCCCAGTCTTTGAAAAAGTTACCGTTTTCGGTGCGCTTAAGATAGGCGCACCAACGGTCATATTTTCTAACGGACAAATTTAACCCTATAAATACATCATAACATACGAAGAATGTATCAAAAATACATCTCTCTCTCACACACACTACTCATTCAAGAATGTATCAAAATAGGGAGGAAAGTGAAGAAGAAAATGATTGGGTTCCAAGTGAAGAAGACGAAGAAGAAGAAGAGGAGGAAGACGATAATTGGATAGACGGATGCGAATTGGTTCGAAGTCTCGATGTCGAGTTCGGCGATTGGTGTCCAAACGGCGAATTCACGGTTAGTTATAGAATTATTTTGTATGAAATTTTGATATTCATTGGAGAGAATATTTAGTATGAGAAGTTGAGCGTTATTCATTTTGTTCAAAAATTCGACATTCGCATTAGACTTATAGGAGAATTTCGTTTCAATTTGGTATTATAAAATGCGTGATCAATAGCTTTTATTTATGTAGTGTGTATCATAATTTCGTTAATGCTTATTATTCATTCGATATTGCATATTCGTTAAAGCTTAAATCATTTCTTAAGAAGAATACTTTCATAATTTTAGGGGAAAGACTATTCAGAGTATTTTAGTACCGATGAAACGTGGGATAGCAAAGAAGAGTTATATGAATGGGTGAAAGCTAGAGGGAAGGAGTTGTCGATGGCATTGATGAGAAAGACAACAAATCCGTACTATATTAGTATTAGGTGCGAAAAGTTCGGTCCACGTAGACCAAGGAGACCGAATCCAATCCGGAAATCGAAGTCTAAGAAGTGTGATTGTAAGTTTGAGATCGTAGGATGTCATATGACAAAAGAGTCAAGGAACCCTAATCCAAAGTGGATATTCGGAGTGGTGGAAGGTCGCCACAATCATCCCCTTACATGGGACTTGGGTGGGAATGCATTCATGGGGCGAATGACACCGGAGGAGCAGTTGATGGCTAGGCGGTGGGGCGATGGGAGGAGAACCCCGAAAGAAATTGTTGCCGAAATGAGAATTACATTTCCGGGGAATATAACAACAAGGAAGCAGGTTGCAAACTTCTTGTACAAGATAGAATATGAGGATCGGGGCGAACTGACGGTCACGCAATGGTCTCTCAAGTATTTGGTGGACAACGGCTATGTAGTCTCTCCTATTAGAGACAAGAACACAAATGAGATGCAGATACTATTTTTTGCTAACAAGGAGTCGTTGCGCCTTTTGAAGAAGTTTCCGTATGTTGTGATTATCGACGCCACTTATAGGACGAATAAGTGAGTATTATTAATTTTGTGGTTATTTCTTTCATACTTAATGTTTTTGTATTTTATACTAACTACTATGCGTGTTAAATTTTTATACGTAGGTATGACATGCCCTTGGTGGAGATTGTTGGTTTTACATGCACTCATAGGACGTTCAACATTGCGTATGCATTTACGAGAGCGGAAAAGACCGTCCACTACACATGGATAATGAGGAAGCTTCGAACCTTATTTGAAGATTTGGGAGTGATGCCGACGGCCATAATGACAGATTGCGAAGTTGCTCTAATTAACGGAATCCGTAGTGTTTTCGGAAGTGAAGTTCAACACCTTTTGTGTTGGGTGCATGTCAAGAACAAAATTGAGTTACATGCGGGGAGAGTGTTGAAGACTCAGCAAAAGGCCGATGCATTTGTCCACCAATGTTGGGGAATTTTTTGCTCAACCACAGAGGAAATTTACGAAAGAAGGCTCGAAAAGCTGAGGTTATCATGGAGAAGTGGCCTTGTTGGATATGTGGAGAGACAATGGTTGACTCCGTATAAACAAAACATAGTACGAGCATGGACGGATCATCATCTTCATTTTTTCACAAGGACATCAAACAGGTATGATTTGTGTAATGTGTAACTGATCATTGCTAATATATGTAGGCTTGTTGTATTTTACACAATTGTATTAGCAGGGTTGAGGGGATGCATGGGGTGTTGAAGGATATCATTGGCTCTAGCAGAGGCGGATTCAACAGGGTGGTGGTGAGGATCCATCATGCCATCGTCACGCAAATTGATGACATTAAGGCGACTATGAATCTCTCGCTATCCAAGATACCAACAGATTTCGATGATCCATGGATGCCACTGGAAATACGAAGGATGTTTTCAAGCTTGTTCTGTAGAGTGTCGGACAGGTGTTTTGACTTGTTGTTGGCCACGTTTGAAAGAATTAAGAAGGTGGATTACGAACAAGAGTGCACTGATCATTGGGTGAGAGATTGCTTTGGTTTGCCATGCGTCCATGACATGGCAAGGGCCATTTATACAAGAACACCTCTCGTGCTAGATGACATTCATGACTTTTGGAAATCACTCTAGTGGGAAGATGTTGCATCAACTAGCGGTCCTACCAATGGAATGACCGTTGTAGAGATGACACTTCGTGAAATGTATACCAAGCTAAACAGTGGGACATTGAAGCAAGGCACTGCGTACGACATGTGTGAGTTATACATACAATTGGAGTATCCTGAACGAAGTACTATGTTTTTTCCGACAAACGAGGGAAAGGAAACTAAAAGGGGTAAAGGAAGACCGCCTGGAGCAAGGAATAAGAACAAGGTGGACCCAAGGGAGAAGAGTGAGTTTGAGCACGTGCGAGAAGAGCTAAAGGAGCTTGAGAAAGATAAGGCAAAGGTGAGTCAAGCTAAAGGAGTACGTCGACAAAGAAAGGAAAAGGGCTCAACGAGTGTTTGTATGCAATCTCAACCTATACAAGAGGAGGAGTCACAACCTGAAGAACCCGTTCGGGCCACGGTACATATGGGTGTGAACTTCGGGATAGAAAATGTGGATGATTTTTGGATCCCTTACATCACATTTGCCCGGGATGTACGTCCCGACGGACATTGTGGATATCGGTCACTTGCCGTGCTTCTTGGGCTCGATGAGAGTGATTATACGAGGGTCAGACATGAACTTGCGGTCGAGTTGCTTCAGAACAAAGAACTCTATGAGCCTATCCGACAAACATGGCACGAAGGGACTTGGCAAGACTTGATTCGCCAAGTTAACTACACTAAAACCCCATGCTCTCAAAATTATTGGTTCCAAATGCCACTTATGGGTCTAGCATTTGCTACACGGTATCAAGTTGGCCTCGTCTGTTTGGCATGGTATGCTCCATCTTTGTGTTTACCCTTAAGGTGGAGGAGCACAACCCCGGGCCTCCCGAGGGTGGATTTGGGGATAGGACACGTAGGAAATCGTAACCACTTTGTGCCGGTATGTCTTAATCCAAACCTTGTTATTGACGTTGATATTGTATATTGATGTATCTAATGTTGAGATTCTATATACAGGTGAAGCTAATGGATGGAGCTCCATTACCTCACACTCCAACGGCATGGAAGCGACAAGCAGATCCAAGCATCCAATGGTGGACATCACACTTTGCATCAAATTTGGTGAACTATCAGAATTATCGCAATGAAAATAGTCGAGATCCCGACTCATCGTTTTAGTTGCAAATCCGTATTGTTGTGTTGTTGAACTTGTGTTATGAATATTATGTTTGAACTTGTGTTATGAATATTATGTTTGTACTTGTGTTATGATTAGCATTTAGATGAATGATATGTTTTGTATTTTAACTACTCGGACAACAACCCAGACAACTTCCCGGTCGGGCAGCCTTCTGATTTCCGCAAAGGATGGGGTTGCGCGCAGGGGTCTTGTGCGCCTAACAAAGGCGCACGAAGCTGCGTGCGCCTAAACTAGGCGGACTGAGTAGTACGCCTTCGTAAGGCGCACAGAGATATGTGCGCCTATGTTAGGCGCAAATATAGGGCTTTGGGTTTCAACTCCCGGGTTTAGGGTTACCAAGCCCTAAATCTAGTTAGGCGCACGGTAGGGTTTAGGGCTTGGTAACCCTGAACCCTATAAGTTGTACCTAAACGGAAACCCTACCCCTAATGGGCCTGATTGGGCTTATTGGGCCTAATGGGCTTATTGGGCCTAATGGGCCAATACCGCGTAAAAGCTCGTTCGATTATTGTTTCGGCTTATGTTCTTACTCTTCAATGAACGTCGAAGATGATCGAGAGTTCGATTCGCCTTATTGAGCCTAATGGGCCAATACCACGTAAAAGCTCATTCGATTATTGTTTCGGCTTATGTTCTTACTCTTCAATGAACGTTGAAGATGATCAAGAGTTCGATTTGCCTTATTGGGCCTAATGGGCCAACACGCGTAAAAGCTCGTTCGATTATTGTTTCGGCTTATGTTCTTACTCTTCAATGAATGTCGAAGATGATCGAGAGTGCCTCCTCAAGATAAGCCGCTGGAACCCCACCTGTCTTGTACCATCGCTGCACCTGAGAGAGGTCAACCTGAAGATCCTGGGCGATGCGCGCCCGTATATCAATGTCTGTCATCGCGGAGATGCAACTCCTCCCATGTATAGGCAATCCAAGGATCATGTGCAGATCATGAAGGGTGATCGTCATCTCACCCCACGGAAAATGGAAGGAGTTTGTCTCTAGGTACCACCTCTCAACGAAAACAGAAATCAAAACTGAGTCAACTGCTCTGGCGGCACCTACAGTACGAAGTCCGAGAAGACGACTACACTCCGCAATCGTGAACCAAGTACCCGGCTCACGGCTAACATGTCTCTCCAGCTCAGCAGTGTATGCAGTGCGAAAGTGAACTCTCAGAATCTTACGACACTGAAGGTTTAAAAACAATCAAAACAAATCAGAAAACGCTAACCTACGGTGTATAGATAACTTTTATACACATTTGTATTCTAAATATACCAAGTCCTGCTCCATCTGGCGTCTAGCACGTCCTGATATATGCGGAGGTGGAGGAGCATCAGGAGCAGCGGCAGGAGCTGGGACTGCAGGAGCTGGGACTGCTGGTGGAGCATCACCTGCCGCCTCATCCCCTGCATCAGCTCCACGCCTCCTACGCCTGGAAGGCCGTCTAGGAGGAGGAAACTCGGCCTCCGGCACTACAACAACGGGCTCCATCGGCGTCAGCTGGTAAATATGCCGCGCGATGTGTGTCTCATAACTGACCAAGAGGACGCGCACGCGTGGTCCTCTGGGCATCCAATACTCAGGAGCACCAGAACTTGCTCCGGGGGAAGGTGGATGGGGAGCAGACTCAGAAGGAATGTCCTCACGTGCTGGTGATGGATGCTCGTGAAATGCACCAGATGAGACGGGAGTCGGTGCTCGACCGCTGTCTGCCTCAGCACTGACGGGTGAGTGCACAACAGTCTCCGGGGGATCCTCCATCGTATCATCACCCACCTGAAGATCCTCCACCCAGTGATCGTCTAGCTGCCCAGTCACACCCAGAGTCTCGTCCGTCCCAGGTGGCGGTGAAACTAAGCTATCAGGCTCATCTACAGCCATATCATCTCTATCTTGATCTCCCTCCTCTGATGTGTAATCGTCATCCTCAATCCCTGTATCTACCCCGTATGTGTCATCAGCAGCATGCTCTAAATCACTACGAAGATCCGTCGTACGCCGGCGGATCGAATCAGAAATGCCAACTCGACGGACCTTAGCGCCACGTGTGACCGGTGCCCGTGCCGGTGCCCGTGCCATAGAGCTAATCTCAGCCCGTACCGCCTATTCGTTTTATATTAAACGCGTTATTATTTTTAGTTATTTAAACATAATTTTTCTATCTTTACTTATATTTAATCAGTTATTTTACTTTAAATGTTATCTAATCTAATCAAATTAACATATAATAAAATTTTCTAATTAACATTATAATCTAATCTAATCTAATTAACAATATATCAATAACAAGAATTTAATTCAACAATTTCATAATTTCACAAATTAAACTAATCTAATCTAATTAACATATAATAAAGAAAACATTTATTCTAAATGTTATTTAAATTAGTTAGTTATTTTATTCTTAATGTTATTTAAATTAGTTATTTTATTCTAAATGTTATTTAATTCTATTAAATATTAATATATTCAATATTTTAATATACCACTTATTGAAATTAATAAAAACTAATATCAATTACAAATATTTATTGAACCAACTATCCTAGAGCACCGTGTTGTTAGTTTTGCCGGTTCTATCTTTGCCGGGCTAGTCGATGAAACTACAACTTGTTTCAATCTAATCTGTTTTTTGCAAAATTCATAGCAACATTCTTGGAATATCTATTCAACTAATTGTCATTATTATTTTCTAATTTGTACTAATCTAATCTAATCAAATTAACATATAATAAAATTTTCTAATTAACATTACAATTTAATCTATTCTAATTAACAATATATCAATAAAAAGAATTTAATTCAACAATTTCATAACTTCACAAATTAAACTAATATAATCTAATTAACATATAATAAAGGAAATAATTCAATTAAATAAATTAAACTTTTTAACTTAAATAATTAATTTCAACAATAACATACCTCGGCAAGATCGACCGCCGGGGAGGTGTACAACGAGCGGGTCAGGGGCCGTAAGCGTCCTCCGCCCAAAAAGTCGCCGTCGCCGGCACCGCCACCACTGCCTTCTCCGGCGCCACCACCCGTATTCACCGCCGCCGCCAGCCCATCTCCCCCCCTCACGTCTGTCGACGCCGGAAGAACCCCACCACCGCCCCGGTCACTCCCTTCCACGCCACCGCCCATCTCCGCCCCCGCAGTCACCGGTGGCAGAACACCGCCACCGTCACCCCCGTCCACACCACTGCCGGCACGCTTAATTTACGCGCACTAAACTGCACGCTTAATTTATGCGCACCATTTAGTGTACATTTAGCCAAAAAATAGTGTACATTTAGCAGTTCCTTTTATATATACCCTTTTGTTTCAAAGTAGTTGACTATAAATTAACTCGTGTTAAAATACTTTTTATTTTACCTTAGTTTACCTTTTTTTCCATTTATACCTCTAATAATTATTTATATCATAATCATTATATCTACCATGTTATATGTATATAAATAATTAACTCTATATATATAGGCGTAATATAAAAGTATTGAACTATTTTGAAAGGGAGGGAGTAGACGTGGACCCGGTTCTGAAACTGCCGGTTCACGGTTCCAAATTTCATGGAACCGGAACCGATCCTTGGCCGGTTTTTCAGTTCCGGTTCTGGCTAAATAAAAAGTTTATTTAAAAAAATAAATGTTGTTAAATGTGGACATATTTAATTTCTGTTGACTTATAAATTTGGTTTTGATTAGTATATATAAACATTTAGTGCTTGACTTATATTATTTTTGATATATTTGGTATAATTTATGTATAGTTTTTTATTGAAAAGAGAAAAAACGGCGATTTCAGACGTTTTGGAACCGGCAATTCCGAACCGACAATTTAACTGGATGGAACCGTCGGTTCCCCGGTTCCGAGGGAAGGAAACCGGAACCGAAACCGTCCTCCGAACTGGAACTGCTGGTCAGGTTCCGGTTCCGGTTTTGGCCCGTTTTGACCCGATTCCTGAACCTCCGGTTCACCTGAACCGGATCAGGTCTAGGAGGGAGTAATATATAGGTGGAAAAAACATCTAGCTTCACTTTGTGCGCAATTTCTCGGCATAATTTGAGCCGCACATCCTTCAAATTAGCAAATAAAATAAAATAAACTTAAATTCCCGTTGCTTTTCCCCTACTCTCTCTTTTCAGCGTTGCTTTTCTACGTTGACGACCAAATCCAAATGGTCTAACCACTCCATATATAATATATAAATAATATATTTTGTCTATTTCTACATTTCTAGTTTATGCCCTCATATTTAGCGAATTCTTATGTCTTATTGCTAAGTAGTTTTGTCTATTTCTACATTATGCCCTACTCTTCATGATACTAACAAGTAACAATTTTAATATTTTGCATATTCATCCAAAAAAGAAAAAGGTTATTGGGTGAGGAAAAGCTTGGTGATATTTCCTCAAATCAAAAGTATTGAACATAGATTTGTTGTTAGTGAATATTTAGCCTAATGTGTTAACTGTTAAACCTTGCTGAAACTAATGGGGTACCTTTCATTGTCCACTAAAAAGCATTACCACCTTAATTTAATCAAAGATTTTATTCTATAGAATCTCTTGAAAGCGCCAAACCCGTATTTGCACTATACGACGTAGAAACGCAAGAATTGGCGGCCCACATTTAAGCAATTTGTCTGGATAAATAACTAAACCATCCAATTACGGACAATCAGTCAAGATCAAGAACCAAACTACGTACACTAATGCATTATAAGACTGAAAACCAATATATCCAATAGAAACAGTGGATTAGGAATTCTTTGAAAAATGTACTCGTACCTAATATCCACATATATACATTTGAATGAATTGTTTTCCAGATTATACAAAAAAAAATTCCAAATAAAATTAGGTAATTTTTTTTTTAAAGTGATAGTTGTACACGGGCATAGGTTTTATTATTTAAAGTATTTGAGACTATACCAAACATCAAATAAAAAAACAATGTCACATTTATGGATTTTTTTTTGATAAAACACATTTATGGATTTTAATCATATCTCATAGCATAAAATGTTTATTACTTACTGTACATCATAAGAAAAGATATATGATTTTTGATACAAGAAAATATATATGATAAATGTTAATGTTATATGTAGTAGTGCTACTTTATCATACATAATGTGCACTATAAGTGAGGTTTCGCCATCGGTCGTAAAAGTGAACAGATTAATTTTATAGTGTTAACAAATACAAAATAATATTATATTTTAATTGTATGACCAAGTTATTTGGCCAAGTGCTATATATGCCTACATAAACGTTAAAAAGTAAAGTTTGTTGGGTGGTTTTTTGAAACAATACACAATTTACGGCCAATTTCGCAATATCGGCACACCCAGGGACCAACCCGAAAAAAATAACAACCCACCGTATAACGAATGTGAACCACCTTTTATTCTATTTTTTTTTCCAGCAATCGTATTCCACTGAATAAAGCGACTCCGCTCCGGTTTGACCGTAGACCGCCTCCACCACCATGAAAGCTACTCTCAAGTCGTAACCGAATCTCTTTTTCTTTTTCTTTTTCTATTTCCCTTTTTTTTATTCATTTCTTTTTGCCCCCCAAAAAAGCAACTCCCTTGCTTACGTCATCCCCCACCGATCTTTGACCACTCCCTCTCTTTCCTCTCTCATCCCCTTCCATGTCTTCATATCACATTCCCCCTTCCCCATTACCGAAATCCCCCCTCTCCACTCTCTCCGAACCTCGATTTGCAGGTTTCCGATCGATTGATTCGGTTTTGGATACTTCCGGAAGCAAGATCTGCGAAGATTGATCGATAGATGGGAAAGGATGAGCTGTACATAACGGTGCCGAGCTACTTCCGGTGTCCGATCTCGCTCGACGTGATGAAATCGCCGGTGAGCCTCTCCACCGGCGTCACCTACGACCGTTCGAGTATCCAGCGGTGGCTCGACGGCGGCCACAACACCTGTCCGGCCACCATGCAGGTCCTTCACTCCACCGACTTCGTCCCTAACCACACTCTCCACCGCCTCATCCAGATCTGGTCCTCTCACACCGAATCCGACTCCGAATCCGACGGATCTCAGTTCTTCTACTCGCTCTCGCCTTCTCAGGCCTCCTCTCTCGTCGACGACGTCTCAAACTCCGACGACGGCCTCCAATTCGACCGCTTCCTGAAGCTTCTCTGCTACGCGTCGGAATCCGTCGAGAATCGACGCCTGTTATCCAAAAACGACGCGTTCGTCGAGATGCTTGTGCGTAAAACGACGCGTTTCAGCGAGAGTAACTCGGAGTCGGAGTCGGATCTGGTGGAGGCGGCGCTGAAGATCCTACACCAGATCGCGCTAGTGGACGGCCAGGGGAAGTCGAAGCTCAAATCCGTCTTCCTCCGTGCCGATTCGCTCGCCTCTTTCGCTCGGATCCTGAGGATCGGCGGTGTGGAGTCGAGAATCGCCGTTTTAGACCTCCTCGAAACCCTAGCTTCCTCCGACGAAAAGTTCAAGCTCGCCGTGCTCGAGAACGACGAGATTCTCACGGAGATTGTCACCTTACTATCCACGAGTCAAGATCCGAGCTCCAAGCCTCCGGATCTGATGGAATCGGTGTTATCCTGTACGCTCAGCCTCTCGTCGCCGAAGCGGAACAAGCAGAGGCTAGTCCGCGCCGGCGTGGTTCGAGAGCTCGGATTTCTGCTCCGGAGTCGGGAGACCGGATCAGGAGCCACGGACGGAGCGATGAAGCTTCTGGAAGCGATGCTAGGCTGTTCGGAAGGAAGAAAATCGATCTGCGAGGATAAGGATTGCGTGGCCGCCGTCGTCGGAAGGCTGTTGATACGTGGCTCAGGGGCGGCGATTGAGAGCGGAGTGGCGGTGCTTTGGAGCGTTTGTTACTGGCTGAGGGATCAGCGGGCGAGGGAGGCCGTGGCGGCGGCGAACGGACTTACCAGAATTCTGTTGGTTATGCAGAGCGGTTGCTCGCCGGCGGCGAAGAGGATGTGCGGGGATTTGTTGAGGATTTTCAAGGTCAACGCGAAGTCGTGCTTGGGGACGTATGATACCAAAACGATTCACATCATGCCGTTTTGATGTTCGTGAATGGTGGTTTTGATTTGCTTTTGTGTAAGGTGTAAATTTGTGGCAAATTTTGGTGAATTACGATACAAAGGGAGAGAAATTCGTTTGATTCAAATTCAAATGGTCCTGATTTGTGTAACATGATTTTGATTAGGGCTATAGATCGATCAATCGTGCGAGTAGGGGTGTTCAACAGGTCGACCCGTGGCCTGCAGTGCGGGTTGCGGTCTGACCAGCGACCTGCAAAAAAATTGGAAAGTGATCCGCGACTCGGCCCGTTTAGCTTAATCAAACCGATGTTTTATATGAAATGCGGAAATAAATTTTTGATCGGTCTTAAAGACGGTAAATTTTTCAAATGAAAATATATTTTAATACTAATAAAGTTACTAAAATATACTATATATATTTCTTAAAAATACATTTTAATATTAATAAAACAATAAAACATATATATATATTTTAAATTAACGGGTCGCCTCGCGACCCGCAAACCCGCGGATTTAACCCGACCCGCGACCTACAAACTCAAAAAAAGACCAGCGACCCGATCCGTTATATGCGGAACGGATCACGGGCGACCTACCGGTTGAACACCCCTAATCGCTAGATAGAGAGTTGTGTGAAAGGGTGAGTTTGGTGTGTGGTTGCAATTGGATGGAATGAGTGCTCGCCAAATTGGAGATCGATTGATTGAGTTGAGTTGGTCTAGTCTTGTTTTTGCCCCCCCCTCAAAGATCTTGATTGAGATCACTAGTGTCTTTTTTGTTTTATTGACCGAATATTGTGAAGTGAGTGTGATGTGAGTCATGGCTTGCCATTTTAGATATTTTTAGGGGGTTTATTTGAATTTTTTATTTTAAAATATAATACGAAAAATCAAAATGGCAAATTTTGTAAAACTATTTTGAATTTTTTCAAAACCTAATCTATTTTTTTTGTCTTACTTCTATTTTGTTTACCTTACGCCCACTCTGCGTTAGCCAGGGATGCACCCATCCCGACCTTCTAGATTCCCCGTAAAGGGAATTACACTAGGTGTTATTGTTGTTGTTCTATTTTGTTTTCTGCTCTAATAACTTGAGTGATAACCGTTTTCAGACATCTAGTCAAACGTTTAAGTGTTTAAGGGTAGTAACTTGAGTGATAACCGTCTTCAGACATCTAGTCAAACGTTTAAGTATCTAAGGGTAGTACCCACAGGTCACCGGTTCGACTCTCATGAGCAGTGCGCTCAACCAAAAAAAAAACTTGAGTGATAACAAGAAGTTGAGACGTTTCAGATGATATATAAGTCGTTATAATAGTTTTGATCTTCTTTCAAACCATATCATAAGAGAGAATATGGAGGGAATGATGGTGGAAACCGATTGCATCTGCCTAGTCGGCAAGCTCCTAGGTCAAGAAGTATATAACACGTCGTTGGGTTTTCTTCAATCCCGTATTGTTGAGTCTAGTAATGAGCTTCTAATGTGCCGGTGCCGGTACATTTAACGAGAAGCTAATCGAGCTGTAGATTGGTTGAGTTGATGAATGTCCGATTCTTCTTCTCTTATAACTAGGAATGTTTATCTTCCTCTAGAGTTATATGTTATTGTAGAAGACGATTTAAATTATGTTATAAAAAAAATCATGAGAGAGACTAATAAAAGTAACAAGGTTTCTTATGCTTGAAGACTAAAACAAGTATTGATCACCCAATAGCTAAAATATTTATATTATTGTATTTGATAACAGATTGGGCGTGTGGGCTTTTGTATATTGTGTAAAGATGATTTGATTAATTATACGCCAAAAAGAAGAGTTAGCTAGATTCATACATAATTTAAGTATGATCCTTGAAGAAGACAAATGATGGGCAGAAAACAGGCGTGTGAAGCAAAACATACAAGAATAGAGAACCTTTGACAATTGCGCCAAAAGTGAGCTTAATTACCCTCCACAAACTCAAAACTATGATTATTAATTATTATACCTTTTTGTAAAGCTTCCATCTTTGGTACTAATAATTAGGAGGAAAACATTTTGTACGTGTAAGAATACAATAATACCAACATGTATATATCTTATTATAAAGTTTGAGCTCCTTTATCTTGGGTGAAACTTCAGTTGCCATTTGCCATTTGCAAGCCTATGTGAACTTCTATTGCAATGCTTTGTTATTGGGCCTTCTTTTTGTTTCGGCCCACTTTTTACGGGCTTTTGTATCATCGGCCCAGTTTGTGTCGACCCTGTGATTTTAGCAATCACAGGGTAATAATCTATTTCTACCGTAGGGATATGAACTAATCTAAGTATCTATAGAACATCTAAAATCGAAAATTGTAATCATTTATAGAATATTTTGAATTAAATACATACTGTAGAAAATTGAAAATTTTGCTCATTTATAGCACATTTTTAATTAAATACATGCAAAAAAAGAAAATAAAATTGAAAAATTATCTCATTTGTGACACATCCTTAATTAAACACATGCAAGTGCTTGTCGCATCAACTCATTGGTTGAACACTTATAAGTTTACCATGAGGTTTCGGGTGAGCCAAGTAGTACTTGCCCAACCCTTAATGAGATCCCGTGCGATGGTAGAGGGCATCCTCCCTTGGTGTCTCTAATTCCGGTTCCAACACCATTCATCACTCCTTATCTACATTTACTTTTTCCCTTTCTTTTTTGAGTTGTACGCGTTTTTGGGTTCACCTTTCTTCAATTTATCCAAATGCCAATATGCTCGACTACCGAGTTTGTTTAGTACATCGAAGTGATTTTCTTATTTATGGAGTAAAAAAGGGAAGTAAAAACAGCCAGGGTTGAGCATCGGTTTGAAACCAAAACGAATCGAAACTGAATTTCATGAATTTTTTTGAGAAATTTGAACCAAAACCAAAATCCTGAAATTAATAAATTTCGGTTGGGTTGAGTCTACTTTTTCACTTCCGACCGAACTTTGGCTCTACCCTAAGCACTGCCAACCTTAATTGCCATGGAAATTTGAAGTGGCGTTAATAACATCCTTTGGAAATCATCATAAATCGAAACCAATGAATTGCTAATCATACTTTTCAAAAAAATGTACTAGTATTTTGAAAGACAAACCGTTACGTAAATCCATCCATTGGGAAATCGGCACATAATTACCCCACAACAATAATCACCCTATAAATAAGGAGTCTTCCTTGTGTTCTACATCCCCACTCTCTCCACATTCCTCTTCCAGTCTTCCCTATTAGTTTCTTCCTTCTCTATAGAACGTTATCTTTTGGTGTACAAAGTTCTTCAAATCCAGGTACATTTTACATATATTGGCTGGCTAGCTATTGATCACACCTATGTTTTCATAATTGTTGTTTTGTTTATTGCTTTGGATGAACTTCTAAAGTATAATTTTCTAAGGATAAGTTATAAGAAAGAAGGGTACTTTACAAACTAATAACCCTAAACGAAATTTAAAACATCTTGAAAATTACTCTAACCCAATCTTTTTGAGCAAAGCTCATTGTTAGGATCTATTAACTTAAATGTTAGGTATAGTGGTAACATTTGAAAGCTCAAAGTCACATGACACATGGTCTAAGGAGAAAATATTACCCAAATGTTGTTTCTTTGTGTTAGAAAAAATGTGTCCAACATTTGGCGCATCAACTCACGAGTTGAGCACTCATGATTATACTATGAGGTCTTGGGTTCGAGACTCTAAGATGCGATTTGCCTAATCCATTTCCTCTAAAAAAAAAAGTGTCCAAAATCCAAATTTAAAATCAGTGCTAACGGTAAGGTGTAATATATTCATAATGACACAATGAGGGCCCAAATATAATTTATCTAAATGGGCCTTTTATATAACTGGGCCGTTACAATGGGCTTTGAAAATTTTTGTGGCCCACAATGGCTGAGAGAAACCGACTAATGAAGGAAGTTACTTCTATATATATAACGAGATTTTGTGCATATCTTTGAGAGGGAGATTCATACCCAAAATTCAATGAGGTTTTAGTTTATTTTTGCCCCTCAAGAGAAGGTTTTCAAGAGGTAATTTTTTCTTCTTTGCTTGTACTTATGGAATTGTGGTTCTTTGTGATTCTAGTCCTTGGATTTCAACTATTTTCTATGGTCTAGTTGGATCAAAGAGAGTTTTGAAACATCTTTAAACCTCTCTAAGGCTATACTCATAGTAGTTTTATAGAGGTTCTTTGATAGTTTATGCCAAAAACACGATTTTTAAAGAGATTGAAAACCTTATTACAAAGCATAAATCTTGGTATGGTTTTATGAGATTTGTTAAGACTATAGTAGCATTTTTTTGATCCAACGACTATAGTAGCATTCAAATCCTATTTTATGTAAGTGTTTGTGGAAGTCTCCACATCATGCTTAGAAAAAAGTTATTAATCAAGCCTATGAATTAGGGTTCTCTTTTTGGGATGGTTCTTGTTCTTATAAACTTCCCAAATCTACACACAAAACTTTTCCAAACTTACACGAACTATATGAAACATAGTATAAATATTTAAAGGTGTTTTTGAAATTTTAAACCTCACTATTTTATTTTTTTGGTCATGAAACCTTTATCTTAATTTAAAATCCTTTGCTAATTCTATGAGTTTTGCCATATCTCAAAAAAGTTATTCAAATCCAGTCTCTATTATACTCTATTAGGTTTTTTTTTTGTGTATTAGAACCCTATTATGAAAAAGAATTAAGGGCATGTTTGGTTTGATTCCGTGGGAATGAGGAATGGGAATCAGGAATGAATGATTTCAGTATGCTGTTTGGTACAGAAAATTCTGGAATCGATTTCATTCCCTGGAATGGCTCATTCCAATGCTGCTGGCTAATTTGATTCCAGCTGAAAATGGGAGGTATCATCCATTCCAAAAATTATAATTGTCATCTTGAATCCTAAAACTCCACAACCTTAAATTATAATTTCTAAAAGTAATAAACCCTTAAAATATAATAAAGAACTTTAAATCTTAAGAATTTTAAACCAAATTTATTATAAATGGTTCATTCCGACAGCATACCAAACAACATGTCTCTGGAATGGTTCATTCCGATTCCTGATTCCATTCCGATTCCTGATTCCAATCCGATTCCGATAGTGTTACCAAACGGGGCCTAAAGAGATAGTTAATTAATGTCTTTAGCTTAGATGTGAGAACTAATTATGAAACTTGATCATTTAATTAAATGCCATTCCACTATAAATCAACATGAATTTTAGAAGGATGAGCAAAATCCGGTTTGGATTGTATTTTTAGACTGGATCATCGAAGGGATACCGGTTTGATCCTCAATCTATAAATACTAGAAATTTGGTTTCGGTTCCGTCCAAACCAACTTATTAAAAATATGGTAAGTTTTTAATTTAAATAAAATATATTAATTTTAAGGTTGTATAGTTTATCTTTAATGTATAAAATTTGCTTTCATATTATATACTTAATGATATTATATTTTTTATAAATTATATATATATATTTTACCATATTATAATTTTAGATCAACCAATTTGTAATTGGATTGTTTCACAAATCAACCCGTTATTAATTTATTGTCTTATACATTTAACCCTATACAACCCAAGTTCCAAGACTTCATGAGCCCTAGGGAAAAATTAAAATTAGGGGCCCTTAACCTAATAGATGAAAATATGAAATTCCAAAACATATCATAATATTGAACAAATGTTTTACATGTAAACTTAAAAAAAAAATATTTCTAAACTTCTACAATTGTCTTAAAAGATTATTAAAGTTGACAACAATCTACTGAGATTTAATCAATCGCAGTTGAAAAGTAGAACAACATTCCAGCCAAATAGCATGTAAATCTGTAACAAAAAACAACATAATTAGTTAATAAATTTCAATGAATAATAGTTTCAACCATAAACCCACTAAATTTATACAATCTGTAATTCAATTCCAACCTAGATTTGTCCATGACCCACCACTTTCAAGTTTCAATTGCAATAATTTAATACTTTCAAACAAAACAATTAATTAATAAACCACTTTCATTTTCAATTGCAGTGATTTTGTTTAGGATTCTATCTATAACATGCATGCTGATTTATATTTTTTTTTTTACAAAACTGATTCTTAAAATTCCAAATCTTTTTTCCCCAAATTTGTGATCGTGTATGTTTGATTGTGAAATTTGCCTTTTCTGCACTAAATTCCTTTCAAAGTGTAGTTTGTAGATCCTCCTAGTTTTCTAACCATTTTCTATTTCAAACTTAAACCTCTTTTACAATTTACCCATCCTCTACCATTAAATATTCATAAAAGACAAATGAAATATAGGTAATTTGTTGAGTACAAAATTGAAGAAATTACATGAAAAAGTGTAGATCTATGGTTTGGAATGCAAATTCAAACGAGTGAAGGTTGGAAAATTTGAGAACGAAATGAACAGTGTCACCAGCATAGCTGTGTGAGCAAGGCAGGGATAGCAAATACCCAATCCGGTGATGAAGAATTACAATAGAAGAGAAAAATTGATGGGAAGATGAAGAAAAGGGAAACATAGAAATCCATATAAATAATAGGATTTCTAGATTGAGATCTGGGTTGGAATTCACTATTGAAATTGGAATTGTAGATCGAAATTAAATGGTGTGAGAACTGAAAAGTCGAAATTGACTTCCATTGAAGACGATTTTTCTTGTCAGTTGTAATATGCATTGTGTGTTGTGTCTGATTCTCTCTTAGGCATGAATGAAGCAACGCTTCAATTTTTTTATGGAAAAGAAGAGATTTTGTTTAACCCTAAATTTACATTGAACTTTTTAACTTAATGGGACAATTTTTTTTATATCTATTACCCCTATTATTTATCCTACAATGGGCCCTATATAATTTGGGGGCCCATGGCCACCGCCCTACCTAGACTATGATATTAGCCGGGCCTGACCCTATATATAAATGCTAAAAGGAGAGAAGAAACCCTAAACAATTTCTTCCGCCGTCACCTCTCTGAGAGCATTTCGGGCTGACGATCGCCATCTCTCCAACTCCTCCCCCGTCTATCTTAGTTGGCGAGCTAGTTGCTGCTCGTTTTTGAACAATCTAATTTGGGAAGAAAGTACTGCTTGTTTTTGGTATATGATGCATGTTTACTATTGTTTATCAATATAGCAATTTAGCAGGAATTAATTGATTAAATGTATATTTTTTTGTATACTTGTTTTAGTTTTCTTTGTGGTTTTTATGTTTATATTTGTTTTCGTATAGTTTGTAGAGTTGGTCTGGTGTGTCCCTCTTGGGATGTATTAGGTGCATTCTATTTAGGTCTGATTTGCCCTCATCCTGACCCCCAAATCATACGTTTGCGGGACTATTTGGGTAAATGTCGTATATTCATTATGGATTTTTGATCTGATCCGTGATAATTGTATCGGATATTGGACTAAATCCGGATCCGATTCGGATTCCATTTACTGATATCCGGTTATGAACCACCCTACTATATACTCCTTACTTCCGTTCCCGAAAGTTTGCCAATCTTTTTTTTTTGTCGAGCAACCTTGAAAGTTTATAAATGTTGTGATACTTTCTATTTATATCATTATATTTTTACAATCTAGTATCATTAAATTTTACCTAATACCTCTCTTATCTAACTTTTTCTAGTATCTACTTTTCTCATTAAATTATTACTTTTTCTATAAAATTAAAAAATTATTATCATCTAATTTTACCTAATACCTCTCTTATCTAACTTTTCCATCAATTATCCAATTTTTTAACTTTTTATTAATCTATGTGTAAATATGTTATGTTCAAACCTTCGGGACGAAGGAAGTATATAATGTTTTTAACTCTTCCTTATTTCATTCCGTACTATACATCCCTCTATTTTTTTTCCTTTCTTTTTGTGTTAATTAAACTTGAAATAAGCTAATGTTTTTTTTTTCGTTTTTCTAACAGGTGTAAAGTAATCATGAGTTCAAAGGTACGCACTTTTCTGTATTCAGAAACCGAGCCACATAAATAGTTGTGCTCAATGGCTAGGACTAGAAGTGATCTAAGATTTCTTGACCAAAAAAAAAATCTAACATTTGAATAATTGTTTTACAATTTTCCTCCCATTAATTAGGTAGCTACCTGAGTTTAGACCGTTCGCTTTGTAATTAGTGACTTTAGTGATTCTAATGTCATAAAATTTTCCCGGTATCAAAACTGTAGTGACTTTAGTTACATCGTATAAATCTTAGAACTATGCTAAGTTTACAAGCACTAAATTTTGAGCTTAGACACAGTAAATATAGTTGATGCTAGTTATTAGGCGGATTTGTACGATTTTGAAAATTTAGGATTATTATTTTAAATTGGTGAAAATATAGAAAAAAGAACAATCTTATTATAATGTTTTCATATAAATTGGTACCTAAAAACTCAACTAGCCTCGTTTAGAGCCATCTCAACACGCCTAAGAGGCAGCCTAACCCGCCCAGCCTGCCTAGGCACCAGCTTAGCCCGCCCAGCCCTCCTAGGCACCTGCCTAGCCCGTTTAGCCTACTTAGTCCAACCATCTTTGTACCCGCCTAGCCCGCCTAGCTCGCCTAGTTCACCTGGTCGCCTAGCCATCCACCTAGGGGCTATTTGGGACGGTGGGCCACCGGGCGGCTGCCTTGACCGATTTTTAGAACACTAGTGTTTTTACCAAAACAACGTTATATAAATGTTAAACATTGAACACTAGGATTGAGTTTCATATACTATATGTATATATGGCGCTAATTGTTGGATTGTTGAATTTAATGCATAAGTTTAATCCTTAGATGTTATGCTGCATGTATTAGATCAACCATTGTCAAACTTGTGGTTACCAAGAACCCTCCCTTGATCTTCTTGTTTGTTGCTCAACATGTAGGGAGGTCATGGTGCACAGGTACTCATTTTTATTATTCTTAAATATATATGATTGTATTTATTCTATGTAGAGTTGTCAAATCACTGATGCGAGAATCAAGGATGCAGAGATAAAAATTCAGACTTAACAATTTGACATTTTTGATAAGTTTTCCGATGAAATTGCTTGAAATATTTTCTATCAACATATCAAGGATTCCACTGGAAAACATGTTGAAAAAGACGTCTGAATCGTTTTTGGATAATTTCATGATAATTCTTTTCGTTAGTGATAATTTTCGAACTTGAGATTATTTTTGGTAGAAATTTGATGCTTGAGATTATTTTGAATCATTTTCATTATTAGATGGTTTGATAGGGTAGTCTAAAGAGACAATAATATTGATTTATTTTATATTATTATGCATAATATTGTGATTTAATAATAGTTTTTTAACAACATATTAATTTTATAATTTTATATAGTAAAAGATAAAAAATACATAAAATAAATTTCATTTGTTTTTACACATAATAAATCTGGTCAATCTATAGGGTTCATGTCGGGCTTGAGTTTTAGTCCAGTTAGGTTCACTTTTTTTTCTTGATTTTCGAGTCAGGTTTCATTCATAAACATTTTAGTTAATTCTATTTAGATTGACGAATGTAGCCATATAAATTTTTAGAGTATAACATCTTTTAATAAACTTATGAAACCTATGATGTGATGTTGTATCTTGTTAACTTTTAGGACTTCATTCTAATAAGTTTGTTTTACCTTATTTTTTTGTATAGATATTGCATGAATGGACCACTAAGATATGGTGACGAAGAAGTGGTGTGGTTATGTGACAATTGCTCTCCTAAAATTGCCAAACCTCGAAAAGTAGAGAGATGTGTCGAAGATTCCTATAAGGTTCCAAAAGTGGAATCCAAAATGTTTGATACAACTAGTGTAGAAGTAAAGCAAGAAAGCGCTGCAAATATAGGTCCAAGATTGCAATGTGAAAGAGGCTTGTTGGACTCACCACATCATGTATTTGATACAATGACGAATCAACATGATGAGAAAGATGTAACGTTGGATACAAAGCCGAAATCTATTTTTGTGCCTAGTTGTGGTTCCCTTGTGCGTGAGGATGATGTTAAATGCTTAGTTGACAATCCTCGATCCATTTTACCATCATTGGAAAGGCCCCCTTCTCTCCCACAAGATGATATATCATGGAGGTAATTCTATTTTACTAATATCTTTTATTTTGGTTAGGGACACTACACATGAGAGTCGAACCGATGACCTCTGGATACTACCCTTGAGGCTTAACAACTTCACTAAATGTTAAGATGAATTGGGTTTGAATCTGTTTTGACCTTTATTGATGACTAAATATATTGATCTTGTTATATCTTTTATTTATCAGGGGAACATGTAGGATTACTCATGAAATGTATTATAAGGTATCCTTTGAGCTAAAGGCACACTTGTCAATCACCGCATCTTCTAATGTTGTTAAAGCGGTGCAGACATTGCCTATGCCACTTAACCTTGAATTGGTCCATAAAAGCAATAATTGGCCAAAGAGATTCAAAGAGTTGCCTCCCACAGGCGAAGATATTGGTCTCTATTTCTTTCCGATGCAAGAGAGGTATGTGAAATCCTTTTTAATGTTCGTTTTGTAGTTGTCATTTAGTTGCTCATTGATGTGCTTGTTCAGTGATGTGAAGCATTGCGCGGCCTTAATTGAAAAGATGTTGGACGATGACCTTGTTTTGTCGTTCTCAAGAAATGATTTCAAGCTTCTATTGTTTACTTCATTCGATTTACCCAAGGAGATAATGAGTAAGTGTTTTTTAACCTTTACTATCCTTTTCCATTAGTAGTTGATTTGTGTCTAAGGGTGAAAAGAGTGAAGGGATTTTTATTAAGTTATGAGAAAAGCTTCTTGTGCACACGAGGATGAGATTTAGTGCTCGTAGTTGAGATGGAGATGATGATGATGGTATCATCCTTTTACTCTCAAGGATGAGGATGATGACATCCATCATGTTCCTCATCCTCGAGAGGAACAAGGTGGATACCATGACATCCATCGTGTTGAGAGTGCATCCCTCTCTATGTGATTTTCCATGGCATCCGTCGTGTTTAGAGTACATCCCTTTATTTGTGTTTATATATTTTGACAAGTGAATGGAAAGAAGTTTGAGGTATTAGTAGAGATGAGTGATCTAACATTTTATCATTTGGCTTGTTTTTAATTTTAAATTTTGCTTTCATAAGATTTAAGTATAACCTAAGGTTAATCATCTGCCGTCTAATCCACTACATTTCCTAACTTAATGCTAGTGAATATATATAGATAGATTTGAGTTTGAATGTATTAAATTATATTGCTTATTACAATGCAAGTCTTTTCTTGTTAGCTTGATGTGATATGCTTAGGCTTCTACTTCAATGAACTAATCTATTGTACAAATATTCATTTTCAGGCTTTAAAGGTAAGTGTTACCTATGGGGTGTGTTTTCTTCTCCTACAAAACCATCTTTTACTGATGTGAACCCAAGTCATCCTCATATAGTTAAGGATGCCTTGCAAAATATCAATTTTGCTAATTTTGGAAAGAGTATCCATGAAAAGAAGAATCAAAATCAATCATCAGTGCCTTCACCTTCCGGTATCCAGCTATGCAAACCCTGTAGTGCTATAAGTAGTGACCCCTCAAAGGAGTTGGATGGTCATAAGCAAGTGATTGGAAGTCAGCCAACATATATTGTTTATGCTTTACCAGTTTTCTCACCTTTCAACAAAAAAAGAAAGTGTGGTCATAGTGCTGGCAAGGAGAAGACAATTCAACGTTCGAATGGTAAAACTTCCTCTGATAAAGATTTGAAGTCAGAGGTGCATGGCCAAGTCCAAAAGAAGAAGAAACGTTTGTCCCATGAAATGCATCCAATGAAAAGATCTGCCAAGTCGCACCGATTGGTTGAATCTAACATGAATCCTGGTCCAAATACAAGTTTGCATTCACTTCCAAAGAAGGGTAGATTTGCTAAGCCAAAGAATGGGAACCAAATGTGTAAAGAGAAATCCAGCTCGAATCCCTAGATGAACACAAACTTGCATTAAGTATCAAGTTTTCATTCTCAAATTTGATCGAAAAAGGTTTACCTTTTTTAAGAAGAGGGCCTAAACATATTGTTTCGAGCCCAAGTGTCTATTGAAGCGATATCATTATCTCTTCTACAAAGTGTCATAGACATTCCTATCTAGATTAGCCTTTAAGCTCTAATATATGGGTTTTGTTCCTTAACAACTCCCTTATGTTGATCTTAACATTTTTGTGAGGAATTAAGATGAATTCTATTGTGAGTATTCTTAAACTTGAGGATTTTTATGATTATTTTTATAGCTTTTTATTTTTATTTTTGGGGAGTAAAGGAAGGCTTATATTAAATATAAAGCTCCGTAGTGGATCATCCTCATAGAATTATTCCAAACAACACACCTATACATAATCGAGCAATAAATTGAGTAACAACATTCCGTGCCCGACCTATGTAAAAAGAAAATGTAGTGCTAACAAAAACAGTGCCTAATTTTCGAAAAACATATCACCTCAAGTTAAATTACGAGAGAAACTTGGCTTGCTTCGACTTGAATCCAAGAGATATGCATTATTTTGGTAAGCAAGTGTGAGATTTGTTATGCGGCAACATAACAAGAGCAAACCAACTTGGGGAATCTCAAGCCAACATTGGTATTATTAAGCTCTTGACTCTTCTCCTGTTGTGTCAAATGTTTCAAAGAGCATCAAAAGTGGTATTATTAAGGTAGATGTTGCATGCTCGAAATGGAACGCAAGCAATGGTGTTACAATCGAGTTTTGGTTTGTTAAATGACCGATGGAGCAACCTCTATAGGACATTGTCATTGTTAATAATGAGCCCAATCGTCTATATGATTCCGCCGAAAGCTATTAGAGAGATGCTACATGAAGGTTCATGCTTTGGCGATTTAATTAAGTTTCTTTTGGTCGTATTTCCTTTACTACCCTACTAGTAACTTGCATGGATTTCAGGTGATTATCGCATTTATACAGGGTTTTAAGTTTCATTTTGTCGGATTTTCTGGTTTTTCCCGGTATTTCCATTAATGTCCTACTAGTAATTGATTGGCTTTCAGGTAGACCTATCAATCGGGTCGGGTCGGGCGGGTTCAGGTCGGGTCGTTCCAGGTTCGGGTTGAGTTCGGGTTCGGGTCAATCGGGTTACGGGTCAAACTGGGTCGGGTCGCTTCGGGATTTTGGGTCGGGTCGGATCAACCCAACGGGTCAAGAGTATCAATTTTTTGACCAAAATTTAAATAAAATATTATTTAAATAATAAAATATAGTAACAAAACATTATTTTTAAATATTTTAATAATAATTATATCATAATTTTTTGAAATAAATTTTATATATTGTAATATAATTAAAACCTTTAGGTGCACAATTACCCGTCAATCTGTCATTTCATTATATTAGAGTGTACTCTAAAGTATGTTTTCCGCCTTATAGATTTCTTGACCCAGCAGGTTTGACCCAACCCTAACCTAGAAATTTTCGGGTTTACCGGGTTCGGGTTCAAACTGGGTTTCGGGTTCAAATTTTCGGGTTGAAACCCAGAAATTTCGGGTTAGGTCGGGTCGGGATAGCTTTTGACAAGTCTACTTTCAGGTGATTACCGCATTTAAATGGGAGTTTAATTTTTTTTGTCGTATGTCTTTTAATACTCTATTAGCAACTTCCATAGCTTTCAGTTGATTATTACATTATATTGTCATTGTTAATTAATGAGCCCAACCGTCTTTATGATTCCGCCGAAAACTATTAGAGAGATGCTACATGAAGGCTCATGCTTTGGTGATTTAATTAAGTTTTCTTTTGTCGTATTTCCTTTACTACCCTACTAGTAACTTGAATGGATTTCAGGTGATTATCACACTTATATAGGGTTTTAAATTTCATTTTGTCGTATTTTCTTATTTTTCCCGGTATTTCCATTAATGTCCTACTGGTAATTGATTGGCTTTCAGGTGATTACCGCATTTAAACGGGATTTTAATTTTTTTTGTCGTATGTCTTTTACTACTCTACTAGCAACTTCCATAACTTTCAGTTGATCATTACCTTATATTGTCATTGTTAATTAGTGAGCCCAACCATCTTTATGGTTCCGCTAAAGCTATTAGAGAGACGCCACATGAAGGTTCATATTTTGGTGATTCACATCAAGAGCAATCAAGCTTCATATTTTATGGTCTCATCTACCTAGTAATAATCACAATAAGACTCATTTTCGTTTTACCCCAGTGGATGAATAGACAAATGTCCAATGGAAATAAATCAACAATTATTTTTCTCTCAAAAAGCCATAAAATAATTCAAAGGTGATAAGATCAAACCCAAATGGAAATAATTAAATACAATCATCAAATCCGGTAATAATTCATCTCCCCAGCTACAAATTTGAAAAAAAATCATTCAAATTACAAATCAAATTCAATTCTGAATCTAACCCCAAGCTGAACCATGCATTTGCCAGATCACAATTGTTCATGCACATAAACCACAATCCCATCAAATACAGCTAAAAATCACCAATTTTAAAATTTCTTACAATTCCTTTCCCCACCCGTAGATTCCATAAAATCACTCCCACCACACCCTAAAACCTATAAATTCCCTCATCACAAACATTTCATCTCCAACGGCTAAAACCCACAACCCACACCAAATCGCCCACCCTCTTCCCGTGCGCACGCCCCGTGCATCTTAGCACCTCACCCTCTTCAATTCAACCAAATGCCCACCCGCTTTCTTTAACTGTATTACTAGTACTTTGCATGGCTTTCAGGTGATTACTGCATTTAAACGGGGGTTTAAGTTTATTTTGTCGTATTTCCTGGTTTTTCCCGGTATTTCCTTTAGTGTCCTACTAATACTTTACATGGCTTTCAGGTGAATATCGCGTTGAAACAGGGTTTAAGTTTCATTTTGTTGTGTTTTGTGGTTTTTTCCGGTACTTCCATTATTGTCCTACAAGTCATTGGATGGTTTTCAAGTGATTATCGCATTTAAATGGGGTTTAAGTCGCTTTTTGTCGTATTGTCTTTACTACCCTACCAGTACTTTGCATATCTTTCAAGTGAATATTGCATTTAAATGGGGTTATAAGTTTCATTTTGTCATATTTCCTTTACTAACCTACTAGTAATTTGCATAACTTTCAGGTGAATATCGCATTTAAACGGGGTTTTAAGTTTCATTTTGTCGTATTTCTGGTTTTCCCCATATTTCCATTATATTAATTATAATACTATATATTTTAATTTTTATATTTAAGCTTTACATTTATATTATATACTTATTAATATTATATTTTTCATTAATCATATATGATTTTAATTATATTATAAAGTGAAATGCAATATTCATTTGAGAATTGCTCTCCTAAAATTGCCAACCTCTAAAAGTAGAGAGATGTGTGCCCTTTAAGGTTCCAAAAGTGGAATCCAAAATGTTTGATACCACTAGTGTAGAAGTAAAACAAGAAAGCGCTGCAAATATAGGTCCAATATTGCAATGTGAAAGAGGTTTGGTGGACTCACCACATCATGAATTGGATACAATATTCAACATTATATCTTTCTCATCATTTTGATTCACCATTGTATCAAATCCATGATGTGGTGAGTCCACCAAGCCTCTTTCACATTGCAATCTTGGACCTATATTTGCAACGCTTTCTTGTTTTACTTCTACACTAGTGGTATCAAACATCTTTGGATTCCACTTTTGAAACCTAAAAGGAATCTTCGACACATCTCTCTACTTTTAGAGGTTTGGCAATTTTAGGAGAGCAATTGTCACATAACCACACCAGTTCTTCATCACCATATCTTAGTTGTCCATTCATGCAATATCTAAACAAAAAAAAGTAAAAAAAACTTATTAGAATGATGTCCTAAAAGTTAACAAGATACAACATCACATAGGTTTCATGAGTTTATTATAAGATGCTATACTCTAAAAATTTATATGGATACATTCGTCAATCAAAATCGAATTAACTAAAATGTTTATGAATGAAACCAACTCGAAAACCAAGAAAAAAATTGAACCTAACTAGACTGAAACCCAAGCCCGACATAAATCATGTAGATTGGCCTGATTTATTATATGTAAAAAACAAATAATTTTTTTTTCTCTTTTACTATATAAAATTATAAATTTAATAGGTTGTTAAAAAATTATTATTTAATCACAATATTATGCATAATAATATGTAAAAACAATCAATATTATTTAATAAATTTAATAGGCTGCGAGCGGCGTAACCGTCTCGAGTGCGCCTATGTGCATCGCGCGCGTTAGCGGACAACCCCGAGCGAGGACGGCAACCCGGGTTTTCCCTAACGACTGTGGAGTTTTGATGTTTTAAGGCTTTAAGCAGCTGCGAGCGGCGTAACCGTCTCGAGTGCGCCTATGCGCATCGCGCGCGTTAGCGGACAACCCCGAGCGAGGACGGCAACTCGGGTTTTCCCTAACGACTGTGGAGTTTTGATGTTTTAAGGCTTTAAGCAGCTGCGAGCGGCGTAACCGTCTCGAGTGCGCCTATGCGCATCGCGCACGTTAGCGGACAACCCCGAGTGAAGACGGCAACCCGGGTTTTCCCTAACGACTGGAGTTTTGATGTTTTAAGGCTTTAAGCAGCTGCGAGCGGCGTAACCGTCTCGAGTGCGCCTATGCGCATCGCGCGCGTTAGCATTATAGAATGTGATTAGCGCGTTGACGATAACTGTGAGCAAAGCTCAAAAAACAGCCGTCGTCTATTTGGGGTCGCGGGCCATATGAGGCTTATTTAGTTTATTCTTGTTTCGGAGGCGTTATTTAGTTTGGTGTTAAACTTGTGTATAACAAACCTGTATTAGTCAATTGCTAACATCTCAAGGTTCATTTAAAGGCGTTCGCTGGGCGCTGGAATGCAAAAAGTGAGAGTAGCGCGTAAGAAGACAGCACACCATAATCAACACCGCGCACCAGAGGAAGAGCCGGGCAAAATAAAACCCCGAGCCTCTTCCCCCAAACCAAAAAGAGAGATCCGTTCATTAATGCTTATGACCTGCCAAGCAAGCGCGTTACAAGAGATTTGACAAATTCACAAAACCCTAAAACAACAAATCCTGACAACAAGAACAACACGAGCAACCCGAATTCGATCGGAGTTAAATACACGTCAATTTTTGCACTTAGCGCGTTGACAACGTGCAACAAGATCAGTGAAGCTTGCTACGCACTCCAGTCACGAGCCCCCGCGTCTCCGGCAATGCGATGTCCAGAAGGGGGCTACAGGCCACGGCAACTGACCACGCTAGAGAGATAAGCGCGACGGCAAGAGGTCGGAAAAGCGCAGTGGCGGGCCGGTGAAGACACGGCGGATGCTTGTTAGTTTATTCTCGTTTCGGAGGGTTGTTAGTTTATTCTCTTTTCGGAGATAATATATCATGGAAGTATTTCTATTTTATTTGTATCTTTTATTTTGGTTGACTAAATGCTAGAGGGATTATTTTGTATGTTATAGTTAATTTGATCTAGTTTATTAGTTCCTTAAATTATTTCAGGTCATATGCATTGAGCATACGGTTTCCACACCCCATATTGTGATTATACATTTGGGAGTTATGGAAATCGTATTGAGGTGATCTTGATACCTTTGGAAAACTAATTCGAAGGGCTATATTTTGTTTATTTTTACTTCAAGTCCAGATTCCTACATGGAGATGGTCAAATTACGCTTCAAAAGTACCATAGTGAATAGAGTTGTGACTAGTCAAAGTCAACAAAAGGTCACAATCTCACGATCGCAATAGAGGCCAGTCACCATGATAGGTGAATTTGGATGGAGACCGATAATGGAGGATAACAAGACTTGGACTTCGATTTTGAAACACACGTATGTCAATAAAGCTCTTGACTCTTCTCCTGTTGTGTCAAATGTTTCAAAGAGCATCAAAAGTGGTATTATTAAGGTAGATGTTGCATGCTCGAAATGGAACGCAAGCAATGGTGTTACAATCGAGTTTTGGTTTGTTAAATGACCGATGGAGCAACCTCTATAGGACATTGTCATTGTTAATAATGAGCCCAATCGTCTATATGATTCCGCCGAAAGCTATTAGAGAGATGCTACATGAAGGTTCATGCTTTGGCGATTTAATTAAGTTTCTTTTGGTCGTATTTCCTTTACTACCCTACTAGTAACTTGCATGGATTTCAGGTGATTATCGCATTTATACAGGGTTTTAAGTTTCATTTTGTCGGATTTTCTGGTTTTTCCCGGTATTTCCATTAATGTCCTACTAGTAATTGATTGGCTTTCAGGTAGACCTATCAATCGGGTCGGGTCGGGCGGGTTCAGGTCGGGTCGTTCCAGGTTCGGGTTGAGTTCGGGTTCGGGTCAATCGGGTTACGGGTCAAACTGGGTCGGGTCGCTTCGGGATTTTGGGTCGGGTCGGATCAACCCAACGGGTCAAGAGTATCAATTTTTTGACCAAAATTTAAATAAAATATTATTTAAATAATAAAATATAGTAACAAAACATTATTTTTAAATATTTTAATAATAATTATATCATAATTTTTTGAAATAAATTTTATATATTGTAATATAATTAAAACCTTTAGGTGCACAATTACCCGTCAATCTGTCATTTCATTATATTAGAGTGTACTCTAAAGTATGTTTTCCGCCTTATAGATTTCTTGACCCAGCAGGTTTGACCCAACCCTAACCTAGAAATTTTCGGGTTTACCGGGTTCGGGTTCAAACTGGGTTTCGGGTTCAAATTTTCGGGTTGAAACCCAGAAATTTCGGGTTAGGTCGGGTCGGGATAGCTTTTGACAAGTCTACTTTCAGGTGATTACCGCATTTAAATGGGAGTTTAATTTTTTTTGTCGTATGTCTTTTAATACTCTATTAGCAACTTCCATAGCTTTCAGTTGATTATTACATTATATTGTCATTGTCAATTAATGAACCCAACTGTCTTTATGATTCCGCCGAAAGCTATTAGAGAGATGCTACATGAAGGTTCATGCTTTGGAGATTTAATTAAGTTTTGTTTTGTCGTATTTCCTTTACTACCCTACTAGTAACTTGCATGAATTTCAGGTGATTATCACATTAAAATAGGGTTTTAAGTTTCATTTTGTCGTATTTTTTGGTTTTTCCCGGTATTTCCATTAATGTCCTATTAGTAGATGATTGGCATTCAGGTGATTGCCGCATTTAAACGGGATTTCAATTTTCTTTGTCGTATGTCTTTTACTACTCTACTAGCAACTTCCATAACTTTCAGTTGATTATTACATTATATTGTCATTGTTAATTAATGAGCCCAACCGTCTTTATGATTCCGCCGAAAGCTATTAGAGTGATGCTACATGAAGGTTCATGTTTTGACGATCTAATTAAGTTTCTTTTTGTCGTATTTCCTTTACTACCCTACTAGTAACTTGCATGGATTTCAGGTGATTATCGCAATTATACAGGGTTTTAAGTTTCATTTTGTCGTATTTTCTGGTTTTTCCCGGTATTTCCATTAATGTCCTACTAGTAATAGATTGGCTTTCAGGTGATTATCACATTTAAACGGGATTTTAAATTTCTTTGTCGTATATCTTTTACTACTCTACTAGCAACTTCCATAGATTTCAGTTGATTATTACATTATATTGTCATTGTTAATTAATAAGCCCAACCGTCTTTATGGTTCCGCCTAAAGCTTTCAGAGAGACGCCATATGAAAGTTCATATTTTGGTGATTCACATAAAGAGCAATCAAGCTTCATATTTTATGGTCTCATCTACCTAGTAATAATCACAATAAGACTCATTTTGGTTTTACCCCAATGGATGAATAGACAAATGTCCAATAAAAATAAATCAACAATTATTTTTCTCTCAAAAAGTTATAAAATAATTCAAAGGTGATAAGATCAAACCCAAACAAAATTAAATACAATCATCAAATCCGGTAATAATTCATCTCCCCAGCTACAAATTAGAAAAAAATCATTCAAATTACAAATCAAATTCAATTCTGAATCTAACCCCAAGCTGAACCATGCATTTGCCAGATCACAATTGTTCATGCACATAAACCACAATCCCATCAAATACAGCAAAAAATCACCAATTTCAAAATTTCTTACAATTCCTTTCCCCACCTGTAGATTCCATAAAATCCCTCCCACCCCCCCTAAAACCTATAAATTCCCCCATCACAAACATTTCATCTCCAACGGCTAAAACCCACAACCCACACCAAATCGCTCACCCCCTTCCCTTGCGCACGCCCCGCGCATCTTAACACCTCACCCTCTTCAATTCAACCAAACGCCCACCCCCTTTCCTTAACTGTCTTACTAGTACTTTGTATGGCTTTCAGGTGATTATTGCATTTAAATGGGTTTTTCAGTTTATTTTGTCGTATTTCCTGGTTTATCTCGGTATTTCCTTTAGTGTCCTACTAATACTTTACATGGCTTTCAGGTGAATATCACGTTGAAACAGGGTTTAAGTTTCATTTGTCGTGTTTTATGTTTTTTCCCGGTATTTCCATTACTGTCCTACAAGTAATTGGATGGCTTTCAAGTGATTATCGCATTTAAATGGGGTTTAAGTTGGTTTTTGTCGTATTGTCTTTACTACCCTACTAGTACTTTGCATATCTTTCAGGTGAATTTTGCATTTAAACGGGGTTATAAGTTTCATTTTGTCGTATTTTTCCTTTACTACCCTACTAGTAATTTGCATAGCTTTCAGGTGAATATCGCTTTTAAACGGGGTTTTAAGTTTCATTTTGTCGTATTTTGACTATTTTCTGGTTTTCTCCATATTTGTATTATTGTCTTACTAGTAATTGATTGACTTTCAGGTGGTTATGAACAAGAAAAGGAAGTTACCTCTATATACAATGTTGCTAAAGCGGTGCAGACATTGCCAATGCCACTTGACCTTGAATTGGTGCATAAAAGCAATAATTGGCCAAAGAGATTCAAAGAGTTGCCTCCCACAGGCGAAGATATTGGTCTCTATTTCTTTCCAATGCAAGAGAGGTATGTGAAGTCCTATCTATCCCTAGTTTTATAGTTGTCATTTAGTTACTCATTGATGTGTTTGTTCAGTGATGTGAAGTATTGTGCGACCATATTTTAAATGATGTTGGATGTTGACCTAGTTTTGTCATTCTCAAGAAATGATTTAAAGCTTCGATTGTTTACTTCATTCGATTTACCCAAGGAGATAATGAGTAAGTGTTTTTTTAAAAAACTTTTTTTTATCCTTTTCCATTAGTAGTTGATTTGTGTGTAAGGGTTAAAAGAGTCAAGGAATCTCGTGCACACGAGGATGATAGTTAATGCCCATAGTTGAGATGAAGATAATGGTATCAACCTTGTTCCTCTCGAGGATGAGAAAAATGATGGATGTTGAGTGCATCCCTCTATATGTTATTTTCCATGTCATTTGTCGTTTTGAGAGTGCATCCCTCTATTTGTGTTTATGATATTTTAACAAGTGAATGAAAAGAAGTTTGAGGTATTAGTAGAGATGAGTGATCTAACCTTTTATTATTTGCCCCATTTTCAATTTTATTTTGTTTTCATAAAATTTAACTATAACCTAAGGTTAATCATTTGCCATCTAACCCACTACCGATCCTAAGTTAATGTTAGTGAATATATATATATATATATATATATATATATTTGAGTTTGAATGTAATTTTTTTTTACGATGCAAGTCTTTTTTTGGTAGTTTGATGTGATATACTTAGGCATGTACTTCAATGAATTAATCTGTTGTATAAATTTTCATTTTCAGGCTGTAAAGGGAAGTGTTACCTATGGGGCGTGTTTTCTTCTCCCACAATACCATCTTTTATTTATGTGAACCTAGGTCATCCTCAAATAGTTAAGGATGCCTCATAAAATATTGATTTTGCTTATTTTGGAAAGAGTATTCATGAAAAGGATAATCAAAATCAATCTACATCAGCGCCCTCACCTTCTAGTATCCAGCTATGCAAACCTTGTGTTATTATAAGGGGTAAACCCTCAAAGGAGTTGGATGGTCATAAACAAGCGGTTAGAAGTCAACCAACGTATATTGTTTATGCTTTACCAGTTATCTCACCTTTCAACCGAAATAGAAAGCGTGGTCATAATGCTGGAAAGGAGAAGAAAATGCAACGTTCGAATGGTGAAATTTCCTATGGTAATGATTTGAAGTCAGAGGTGCATGGACAAGTCCAAAAGAAGAAGAAACATATGTCCCACAAAATGCATCCAACGAAAAGATTTGGCAAGCCTCACCGATTGGTTGAATCCAACTTGAATCCTTGTCCAAATGCAGGTTTGCATTCACTTACAAAGATTCATGTTGGATTCAACCAATCGGTGAGGCTTGATAGATCTTTTCGTTGGATGCATTTTGTGGGACATATGTTTCTTCTTCTTTTGGACTTGGCCATGCACCTCTGACTTCAAATCTTTATCATAGGAAATTTCACCATTTGAACGTTGCATTTTCTTCTCCTTTCCAGCATTATGATCACCCTTTCTTTTTCGGTTGAAAGGTGAGATAACTAGTAAAGCATAAACAATATACGTTGGTTGACTTCTAACCGCTTTTTTATGACCATCCAACTCCTTTGAGGGTTTACCACTTATAGTAACACAAGGTTTGCATAATTGGATACTGGAAGGTGAAGGCATTGATGTAGATTGATTTTGATTCTCCTTTTCATGATTACTCTTTCCAAAATAAGCAAAATCAATATTTTTCGAGGCATCCTTAACTATTTGAGGATGACCTGGGTTCACATCGATAAAAGATGGTATTGTGGGAGAAGAAAACACGCCCCGTAGGTAACACTTCCCTTTAAAGCTTGAAAATGAAAATTTATATAATAGATTAACTCATTGAAGTAGAGGCCTAAGGATATCACATCAAACTACCAAGAAAAGACGTGCATTGTACAAAAAAATAATAATAATACATTCAAACTCAAATATATATATCTATATATTCACTAATATTAACTTAGGATCGGTAGTGGGTTAGATGGCAAATGATTAACCTTAGGTTATAGTTAAATCTTATTAAAATAAACTAAAATTGAAAATGGGGCAAATGATAAAAGGTTAGATCACTCATCTCTACTAATACCTCAAACTTCTTTTCATTCACTTGTCAAAATATCATAAACACAAATAGAGGGATGCATTCTCAAAATGACAAGTGACATGAAAAATAACATAGAGAGGGATGCACTCAACATCCATCTTTTTCTCATCCTCGAGGAACAAGGTGGATACCATTATCCTCATCTCCATCACAACTATGGGCATTAATTATCATCCTCGTGTGCACGAGATTCCTTGACTCTTTTAACCCTTAGACACAAATCAACTACTAATGGAAAAGGATAACAAAAGTAAAAAAAAAACACTTACTCATTATCTCCTTGGGTAAATCGAATGAAGTAAACAATAGAAGCTTTAAATCATTTCTTGAGAATGACAAAACAAGGTCATCGTCCAACATCATTTCAAATATGATCGCACAATGCTTCACTTCACTGAACAAACACATCAATGAGTAACTAAATGACAAATATAAAACCAGCGATAGAAAGGACTTCACATACCTCTCTTGCATTGGAAAGAAATAGAGATTAATATCTTCGCCTGTGGGAGTCAACTCTTTGAATCTCTTTGGCCAATTATTGCTTTTATGCACCAATTCAAGGTCAAGTGGCATTGGTAATGTCTGCACCGCTTTAACAACATTAGAAGATGCGGTGATTGACAAGTGCACCTTTAGCTCAAAGGATACCATGTAATACATTTCATTAGTGACCCTACATGTTCCCCTAATAAATAAAAGATGTAACAAGGTCAAGATAAATGGTCATCATTAAAGATATAACGCAATTCAAATAAAAGTTCTGTAGCATCTAGTCAAACAATTAAGCCTCAAATGGTTGTATCTAAAGATCATCGGTTTGCCTCTTATGTGCAGTGTTCTCAACCAAAATAAAAGATACAAATAAAATTGAAATACCTCCATGATGTATCATTTTGTGTGAGAGAATGAGGCCTTTCCAATGATGATAATATTGATCGAGGATTGTCAACTAAGCATTTAACATCATCCGCATACACAAGGGAACCACAACTAGGCACAAAAATAGACGTTGGCTTTGTATCCAACATTATATCTTTCTCATCATTTTGATTCTCCTTTGTATCAAAGTCAACATTATTATCTCTCTAGACCAGTGGCGGATCCAGGATCGAGTGAATGGGGGGGCGGATTTTCGCCTAACCTTGTATGCAAACTTAGTTGTTGTTCTTATCGGCGTTCGTCCCTCGTTCTCACTTGTATTAATTGGGTGTCGGAGGAATGGGTCATGTTACGGTAAGTTATATATAGATAGAGATATGAATTGTACGCTAATAACACTTAATAAACCCGATAAAAAATAGTAAAACAAAAAAGCTAAAAAATTTCGATGATCTCCCATAAGGTAAAGTGTATCTATAGACCACCGGACCTTACTAAATTTCAAAAACAAATCAATAATTTTTTTCCTAATTATCATAAAATTAAATTTTATAAGACAATTAGAAGAAAGTTATATAATTGGGCCAACCTAAAACAATATCTACTCAATTGAAATTGATTTTAAACCTGGGCCCAACCCAAAATACTATGAATATCACAATTAAACCTAACTAGCTACTCCTAGCCAGCTGTTCACCTTCTACGTTCTTTTCCCTTGCTCTATCACCATCTCCGACGACTACCCGGCCGTCCCGCCTCGTCCCGCCGCCCTATGTAACTGCGTCCGCCCTGTCCCGCCCCGTCCCATCCCGCCCCGTCCCGACCCGCCCCGTCCCGCCCCGCACCTCACCCCGCTCCTCACTACTCCCTCCTACTAATCCGGCCGGATGGGGGGGCGGCCGCCCCCCTCCGCCCCCCCTGGATCCGCCGCTGCTCTAGACTACCCACCAAACCATGTAATAATCTAACGAAAATGATTCAAAATAATCGCAAGTATCAAATTTCAACCAAAAATAATCTCAAATTTAAAATTATCATCAACGATATGAATTATCATGAAATTAACCAAAAACAATCTGGACCTCTTTTCTGACGTGTTTTCCGATGGATTCGTTGATATGTCGATCAAAAATATTCCAATCGATCCCACCGAAAAACTCGTCCAAATATCAAATTGTTAAGTCTGATTTTTTATCCCTGCATCATCGATTCCACAAGTCCATTGGGGATAAATACAATCATATATATTTAAGAATAATAAAATGAATACATGTGCACAATGACTTCCTCACATGTTGAGCAGAAAACAAGAAGATCAAGGGAGGGTTCTTGGTAATGGTAACCACAAGTTTGACAATGGTTGATCTAGTGCATGCAACATAACATTTAAGGATGAAGCTTATGCATTAGTTTTTTTTTTTTTTTTTGTCGAAGGGGAAAGCCTCAGGGCTTAAATAAAAGCGAAACCATGATTACATGCTAACTTATGCATTAGATTCAACAATCCAACAATTAGCACCATATATACGTACATGAAGGTCAATCCTAGTGTTCATTGTTTAACATTTACAAACTTTTTTTGGTAAAAAACGGTAACAATAACTAGCATCAACTATATATTACTGCTTTCTAAGATCAAAATTTAGTGATTGTTAACTTAGCATAGGTTTAAGATTTATACAATGTAACTAAAGGAACTACAGTTTTGATACCGGTAAAAATTTATGACTTTTTTTTTTTTATCAAGGAAAGGGCTAGGCCCTTAAGGAGGGGAGGACTAGAGGAAGGTCCGGCCCTCAACTTTCTCGGACAACAACGAAATAGAGACCATAGGCGGCACAAAAAGAACATGAAAATTAAACCAAGTGGAAAGTCTAAAGCAAGATGAGCAAGGGAGTCCGCGACCGCATTCGCTTCCCTAAAGACATGAGTGACCCGGATTGACCAATCCCGAGCAAGAAAGCCTTGACACTCCTTTGCCAGTCTGAAGAGTGGGTGAGACGAGCAAGGCAGTTTCGAAAGCAAGGTGGACCGCCAGGGCGGAGTCGGATTCCACCCACACATCTTTGTACCCCTTATCCCAAGCAAGAGCGAGCCCATCCCGGATACCCCAGAGCTCCGCCATCGGCACCGAACACATGCCCAAATTATGCACAAATCCTCCTAGCCAGCCGCCCGCTGCATCTCAGATAGCTCCCGCAGCAGCAGCCCTGCCATCACACGCGACTGCGCCATCCGAGTTCACCTTAACTTGCCCTGCCGCTGGTTTGCACCAAGTCACCAACACCTCTTCCTTCGTTCCGCTTCCAGCCGAACCACACCGAGCCTGCCACGCCGCTTGATACTCCTTCGTCGTATTCAGCACGAATCCGACCGGGTCCATGACTTCTCTCGACCTCCCGAACACGACTTCATTCCGCCACCGCCACGTCCACCACATAGCGTTACAAAAAACCGCGCTCCACTCTGTGCCATCCACAAGCTTATGCTCCGAAACCACGTTCATTCTCACCCAAACTGCAAAAGGAGCATAAAAAAAATCATTAATACCTGGAGGTGGGTTTATATATGCCAAAATCTAATCACCTTAGGGTAAAAATTATGACTTTAGAAACACTAATTCAAGTCTTAGATCACTTCTAGCCATTACGTGGCTCAATATACAAAAGTGCATACCTTTGAACTCATGATTACTTTACACCCGTTAAAAAACAAGAAAAAAAAACGTTAACTTATTTCAAGTTTAATTAACACAAAAAGAAAGGAAAAAATAGAGGAATGAATAGTCAGGAAAAAAAATAAGGAAGGGGTAAAAGCATTATATACACGTAGGTCTTTTGTCCCGGTAGTTTGTACATAAAACACATATACACACAGATGAATAAAAAGTAAAGAAATTGGATAGTTGATGAGAAAGTTGGATATGAGAGGTGTTATATAAGATTAGATACAGATAATTTTGTGATTTTATTGAAAAAATGATAAATTTAATAAAAAACAATAAAGATGTTAAAAATACGAAAAGTGCGTACCTTTGAACTCACGATTACTTTAAACCTGTTAAAAATACGAAAAAAAAAGTTAAGTTATTTCAAGTTTAATTAACACAAAAAGGGGGGGGGGTAGAGGGATGTATAGTCCGGAATGAAATAAGGAAGGGGTAAAAACATTATATACACGTAGTCCTTCGTCCCCGAAAGTTTGAACATAAAACATATTTAAACACTGATTAATAAAAAGTAAAGAAATTGGATAATTAATAGGAAAGTTGGATAAGACAAGTATTATATAAGACTAGATGAGAATAGTTTTTAATTTTATAGAAACACAATGATAAATTTAATGAGAAAAGTAGATACTAGCTAGGTGTAATATATGAGATTGTATAAGGATACGATTGTGAAAATATAATGATATAAATGGAAAGTATCACAACATGTATAAACTTTCGAGGACGCTCGAAAAAAGAAAGATGGTCAAACTTTCGGGAACGGAAGGAAGAAGTATATACTAGGGTTGTTCATAACCGAACATCTGATCCGATTAGCGCGTAATCAGATCGGATGTCCAGAATTTTAAAAATAAATAAAATGGAATCCAAATCTGATTCAGACATAGCCGGATATCCGATACATTTATCACGAATTAGATCAGATATCCATTTTGAATATACGTTATCCACTTACCTATAAGCTCAACAACAACAACATTTACCTAGGTAGTACCACAGACACATGATCTGGGAGGTCAAGATACGTTATCCACTTACCTATAAGCTCAACAACAACAACATTTACCTAGGTAGTACCACAGACACATGATCTGGGAGGTCAAGATGGGGGCAAACAAGACCTGGATGAAATGCACCCGATATAACCCAAAAGGGATACACTAGACCAACTCTACAAATTATGCGAAAACAAGTACAAACATAAAAACCACAAAGGAAAATAAAACTAGGTATACAAAAAAACCAATTAATTAATTAATTCGTGTTAAAGTGCTATATAAGTAAACAGTTGTAGACATGCATCATATACAAAAAATGAACGGTACTTTCTTCCCAAATTAGGTTGCTAAAAAACAAGCAGCTGCTAGCTCGCTAACCAAGATAGACTGAGGTGGAGCTGGAGAGAATGACGATCGGCGGCCCAAAAACCTCTCAAAGAGATGACGGCAGAAAAAAGGATTGAATCTGATAGTGTTTAGGGTTTTTCTTCAACAACAACCCTCTTTGCTCGCACTAGTCTCGGCTCTGGCTAACTTGCTTGCCTCAATGAGTCTTCTTGTTACTATATTTTCATGAACATGTTAGACTTTATGATTGAGTATGCATGATCACTAGAGATATGAGTAATACTGAAGGTGAAAGCAAATTTTATCCTTTTGAAATCTTTTATTGGCCTTTCTAGGACTATTTTGTTTATGTCACCTCTTCATTATCCATGCTCACTTAATTTCTTTCTTTAGAACCTATGTTTTGATATCTTTAACAAGGTTGCATTCATGTTTTTTGCATATGAAATTAATATGATTGGGACATTGTTTTTATCAGCCTAATATTTCCTTATCTCCCTTTTGTATGATCCATTGTTTAAAACCCTTTTTAAGCCTAATAGTCTTTTGGTAGCTCTGCAAAATGATCTTCAACTTGTATACAAGTTTTACCTATGCGGGAGTTAAGTTCTTGACTTGGGTTGTTTTGTGAATTTGAGCTAAGTATGCGGGGTCGAGAAGTGTAAATGGTAGCTAGATAGGCGGATGGATTGGATTATGAGAGTGAAAAGGGAGAAAAAAGAAGTTGTAAAGTGGAAAAAGAAAAAAAGTGCTTACTTAAGCAAGCCCTCAAGGGAGTGAGAGAAAAATATAAGGAGTTTTTGAAATAAAAAGAAGTATGAATGTATGAAGGTGGGCATGAAAGTTGAATGAAAAATTATTTTTATGTTAGGGTTAAATGAAAGAAATTGAGTCTTGTTCTCCTGATTTAGCACCAAAAGACCAAATAATTTTTTCACCAAATGCTTCTTACCTAGCCACATTACAACCCTAAAAAGGTATCATGATTTTTGTCATATGTGAAGTCTCTAGCGGTGGAACTTTAGAATACTGATGCAAAGATATGGTAGCTAAGCTTTTGAAGTTGAGATATGAGTGAAATGCAATAGCTTTTATTTATATGAGTGAGAGTGCAAAACACACGATTCCAATGAGGTTTAAAATGAATGTATCTACTTTGTCTTTTTGGCTGCCTAAATGCATTATATGGTTTCATATGATGTCACTAATATCACCTTCTAAGTACTTATTGAGGTGGCTACATGAATTGCATGTCTTTGGGGTGTTTAGTCTTGTTTTCTTGGTCGAGGACAATCAAGGTTAAGCATATGAGAGTTTGATAGCACGCATTTAGGATATTAACGTAGGTTGCTTTAATGCTCTTTAGATAGATTATTTTGTATGTTTTAGTTAAATTTATCTAGTATATATATTAGTTCCTTAGATTAATTATTCAGGTCATATGCATTAACAATATTGTTTCCACAACTCCATCTTGCGATTGTTCATTTGGGAGTTTGTATTGAGATGATCTTGATACCTTTAGAAAGCTAATTGAAAGTGCTATATGTTTGTTTACTCCGAGTCAAGATTCCTACACGGAGATGGTCAAAACACGCTTCAAAAGTACCATAGTGAATAGAGCTATGACTGGTCAAAATCAATAGAAGGTCGCAATCTCACGATCGCAATAGAGGCCAGTCACTATGATAGGCATTTCCATTACTGTCCTATTAGTAATTGAATGGCTTTCAGGTGATTATCGCATTAAAACGGGATTTAAGTTCTTTTGTCGTATTTTCTTTACTACCCTACTAGTAATTTGCATGGATTTCAGGTGATTATCGCATTTATACAGGGTTTGAAGTTTCATTTTATCGTATTTTATGATTTTTTTCTGGTACTTCCATTACCGTCCTACTAGTAATTGATTGCTTTCAGGTGATTATCGCATTTAAACGGGATTTTAATTTTCTTTGTCGTATTTTTTTTACTATCCTGCTAGCAACTTGCATAGCTTTCAGTTGATTATTGCATTCAAACGGTTTTTTATGTTTCATTTTGTCATATTTCCTTTACTACCCTACTAGTAATTTAAATAGATTTCAGCTTTCAGGTGATTATCGCATTTATACAGGGTTTGAAGTTTTATTCTGTCGTATTTTCTGATTTTTCCTGGTATTTCCATTACCGTCATACTAGTAATTGATTATCTTTCAGGTGATTATCACATTTAAACGGGATTTTAATTTTCTTTGTCGTATTTCTTTTACTATCCTGCTAGCAACTTGCATAACTTTCAGTTGATTGTTGCATTCAAACGGTTTTTTATGTTTCATTTTGTCGTATTTCCTTTACTACCCTACTAGTAATTTGCATGGATTTCAGGTGATTATCGCATTTATACAGGATTTTAAGTTTCATTTTGTCGTATTTTCTGATTTTTCCCGGTATTTCCATTACTGTCCTACTAGTAATTGATTGGTTTTCAGGTGATCATCACATTTAAACGGGATTTTAATTTTCTTTGTCGTATTTCTTTTACTATCCTTCTAGCTACTTGCATAGGTTTCAGTTGATTATTGCATTCAAACGATTTTTTATGTTTCATTTTGTTGTATTCTATTTTTCAATTAGTCGTATTTTATGTTTTATTTTGTCGTATTTTGCTGTTTTTTCCCGACATTTCCACTAGTGTCCTACTAGGACATTATCATTGTTAATGAGCCCAACCATCTTTATGATTTTGCCTAAAGCTATTATTAGAGAGACGCCACGTGAAGGTTCATATTTTGGTGATTCACATATATAAAGAGCAAACAAACTTCATATCTTATGGTCTCATCTACCTAGTTTTTATCACAATAAGACTAATTAGAAAAAAAGTCATAAAATGTCCAATGGATGAATAGACAAATGTCCAATTAAAAAAAATCAACAATTATTTTTCTCTCAAAAAGTCATAAAATAATCCAAAGATGATAAGATCAAACCCAACCGGAAATAAATTAAATACAATCCCCAAATCCGGTAAGAATTTATCTCCCTACCCATAAATCACAAAAAAATCATTCAAATCACAAATCAAATTCATTTCTGAATCTAACCCCAAACTGAACCATGCATTTGCCAGACCACAATTGTTCATGCACATAAACCACAATTCCATCAAATACAGCAAAAAATCACCCATTTCAAAATTCCTTACAATTCCTTTCCTCACCCGTAGATTCCATAAAATCCCCCTCACCCCCCCCTTAAAACCTATAAATCCCCCCATCACACACATTTCATCTCCAACGGCTAAAACCCACAAATCGCCCACCCGCGCATTTTAGCGCCGATCCCTTACCATGCGCACCACCCGCGCATTTTAGCACCTCGCCCTCTTGAACTCAACAAAACGCTCACCTCCTTACCGTGCGCACCACCGGCGCATGTTAGCACCTGGCCTTTCCTATAAAACCCAATTCCCCCCAAATCCGAAAAATCCCTAAATGGCCCCTTCGAGCTCGCCACAGAAGCTCTTCCCCTTCCGGGGGATCGTCCACCGGACGGAGGCGCCATGTCTCCGGCGGAACTCGTCGGCGCCGGTCAAAAAGTATCGCTCCATGGCCGACATCATGAAGAGAGCGAAATTCGCCGTGATCGTCGACGACGAAGAAGAAGGCGACTCCTCCGACCGCTATTCCGACTCCAATTGCGTGCAATGTGGCTCCGGCGACCTCCCCGACGAGCTCCTCCTCTGCGATAAGTGCGATAAGGGCTTTCACATGGCGTGTCTTCGTCCTGTTGTGGTTCGGATCCCTATCGGACCCTGGTTCTGCCCCGATTGCTCTGCCCACCCTCGTGTTATTATAAGTAGGACTTAAAAATTTAGTCTTTTTTTTTTTTTTTAATTTATATATATTTAAGCTGACTAGAGCTAGTAGCTATGGCTGATTTTTTATGGGTTTTTTTCAGGCTTTTCGCAGAGGAAGATTGTGGAGTTTTTTAAGATTAAGAGGTGTTGGGATGTGAACAGGAGGTGTAGCTCCCCTACTCCTTCGAATCAAGGTTTGTTTTATGCGATTTTAAGTGTTGTTTGCTGATTGTTTTCATGTGCTGAACCAAGTGATTTACTGAATCAAAATTCAGAACTACCTGCATTTTAAGGATCACAGGGAATGTTGAAGAGAAAATGATAAGCAATGAATCTTACTAAGCAATGAATCTTACTATAAACTATATGGGGTTTTCTTTCAAGACCCAGTAATTTAGCCATCAGAGTGCAAAGATTTTAGTTTCTAAACTGCAATGCACCTAAATAAGACTACACGACTTGAGATTTTAAGCTGTATGATTCATAAGAATCATAACGTACAAGAACACTAGGCAACGTATACTGTCTTAAGGGCAACTTAAGATTCCAAGCTGTATAATTCATAACGTACAAGGCTCTTACACACACAATAGTACACAATGTATGCTGTCTTGAGGGTAATGGTGTTTTCTTCGTAAACCCTACAGAGCACAAAAGTTGAGCTCAGGTATTGAATCTTCTTGTAATTAGGGTTGGCAACTGGATGCTATGTTTACCATGGTGTATTCTGCATTCAGTACTTAAGCTTTTAAGGTTCAAATCCGGTTGTGTATCCCTCCGATTAAAATAGAATCGCTGCTAAGCGAATGTTTATAGGGTTACGATATATCCTTTACTGTCTTACTAGTAATTTGCATGGCTTTCAGGTGATTACTGCATTTAAACAGGGTTTTAAGTTTATTTTGTCGTATTTCCTGGTTTTTCCCGGTATTTCCTTTAGTGTCCTACTAATGCTTTACATGGCTTTCAGGTGTTTATTGCTTTGAAACAGGGTTTTAAGTTTCATTTTGTCGTGTTTACTGGTTTTTCCCGGTATTTCCATTACTGTCCTACTAGTCATTGAATGGCTTTCAGGTGGTTATCGCATTTAAACGGTATTTAAGTTTCTTTTTGTCGTATTTCCTTTACTACCCTACTAGTAATTTGCATAGCTTTCAGGTGAATATTGCATTTAAACGGGGTTCTAAGTTTCATTTTGTCGTATATTTCTGGTTTTTCCGGTATTTCCGTTACTGTCCTACTAGTAAATGAATGGATCTCAGGTGATTGTTGCATTTAAACGGGATTCTAATTTTCTTTGTCGTATTTCTCTTACTATCCTGCCAGTAACTTGCATAGCTTTCAGGTGATCATTGCATTCAAACGGTTTTTTAAGTTTGTTTTGTCGTTTTTCCTTTATTGTAGTACAAGCCATTTGCATGGTATTTGGGTGATTATAGCTTACATTTCAAATGTATTTTTTTTAAATTTATTCTGTCACCATTTTAAAAGCAAATACTGCTAATTAAAAAAAATCATCTTTCGGATCAATTTTACCTTTTTAGATACTACTTTAGGATTTTACTGCATTGTACAAATCACTGTGTGTATTGCTATTCTTTGTTGTTTTTGCATAGACGTTCAGAAGCATGACCAGAGCTTATCTAATTTACCAAAGTGTTAAAGATCCTAAGCTTCTTACAAAATATATCAATGGTCTTCAGTCTTAACTAATTGATTAAGAACGGGCAAAGAATAGACTAGCATCTTGAAGATCCATTGGTGATCAGTTAGACAACACTGATCATGTATTTCTCATAATTTATACTGATTGCGCTCTTAGTAATGTCTGTATCCTCACTTTTCAGTGAAACTACTGATAATACAATCATTATGAATTTCTTGTTCATATGCATCTTAACAAACTACTTAAGAGTGCTTCTGATGTATATAGAAATTTTAGTACACCTAACTTGCAGAAGTTAAAACTTCCATGGCCCCTTATCATTCTTGTATAACATTATATCTTTTATCTTACAATGCCTGTCCACTTAGCAAGGATATTTGTCTAAAAAGGTATCATGTTGTTCACTCTAGCTTTAGTTCCCGTTCGTTCTAGTTCCACCTTTTTACTTCTTTCTCAAGCTATATTACCTCAATGAGAAGCAGTTTAAATGATGCAATAACCCCTCTAAACTATCAGAGAGAAGGTTGGCTTAATTTTGTACATAAGCTACCTTAGAAATTCCATTATTCAGTAGGTTGTTATGTATAAGCTACCTTAGAAGTTTTATTATTGGCCAAAATCTATTCTATAGTCCACATTAAAGGGCCTATTTCATAATTCCTTTAATGTCAAATGATTTGAATCTTACCTTTCACTGAAACATTATTGCTTTGCAGATACTAAAAAGCGTCGGAGGCGCTCAATTATAATGAAGAAGAAGAGGAGACGACTCCTGCCCTTCGTTCCTGTGGAAAACCAAGGTCAGCGACTGGAGCAAATGCGTACTCTTGCCTCTGCTCTAACAGCTCATGAGATGGAGTTCTGTAATGAGCTGACATACTGTCGAGGAATGGCTCCAAGATCTGCAAACAGAGCAGATTTAGAGGATGGCGGCATGCAGGTAGAACTTATATGTCTTTCTGTATCAGATTGTATTGCAAGTCCATTTTGTCTCATGAATTGTATGATCTTCGGCTTTTTTTGCAGGTCCTTTGCAAGAAAGACACTGAAACACTGGAACAGTGTCTAGCCATGTTTCGGCAAGGCCAATTCCCGCCCCTCCTTATTGTCTATGATTCTTTGGAAGGGTAACTCGTAACCAACCTCTAGAATTGGATGATCCTTCTTGCATTTAGCGTTTGAAACACAACTTAACATTGATCATGATTTTATTGCAGGTATACTGTACAGGCAGACAGTAACATCAAGGACATGACGCTCCTTGCTGAGTACGCTGGAGACGTGGACTACATCAAGAACAGAGAACGAGATGACTGTGATAGCATGATGACTCTCGTACTTGCAAAGGACCCTTTAGACAGTCTGGTGATCTGCCCAGACAAGCACGGGAACATTGCCCGTTTTGTCAGTGGAATCAACAACCATTCTCCGTAAGCGCTCTTTTCTTGACTTCTAACTTCCAACCGTTAGCTCTACAACGCCTTTTTAACAATATAATCTCGTTTAGAGTTAGCTGTTTTGCTCTTAATAATGTTCTAAGTGATCAAAAGGATTCTGGCTACAATTGAAATATATGAGAATTATTCATGATCTCAATGCTCCCTTTATAAGTCAATCTGTTACTTCAGCAAGTTAGAGTTATTGATGCAGCTTAGCTTTGTTTGGTGATTTGGTTTACAGAGGAGGAAAGAAAAAACAGAATGTGAAATGTGTGCGATACAACGTAAATGGAGAATGTAGGGTCTTGTTAGTTACTACCCGCGACATATCCAAAGGAGAGAGGCTATACTATGACTACAATGGGTACGTGCACGAGTACCCGACTCAGCATTTCGTGTGATTCTTCTTCTTCTTATTCACAACAGCTCTCTGCTAACAAACATCAATGGGAGAATGAAGGGATTTTGCATACAAATCCAGATCCGGCTCGCAACACAGTTTTGTTTCTTCTCTTATTTATTTATTTTTCATCCTTCCTCAGCCTTCTAATTATAGCAACAGCAACAGCAGCAGCAGCAGCCTGTGATCGAAATTTGTAACTGTTTTAGGCCTTCCATTGCTCATAGCTCCATTGATGGATTTAGCTTAGACTAGAGAAGAGAAATCTAGAGAGGGTTATAGTTTTTTTTTTTGCATTTCGGTTGCTGGCATTCCGCTCGCGACATCTTTATTTAGACTGGTGTATTTTTTGAGTTTGAACAATTGCAGTGATGCACCACATTTTTCATATGATCATGATCACTATGTGATACATTAAGGTTTTCTTTTTCATGTCATTATAAAGACATTTTCGTTAAAACGATTTATATAAATGAAAATGTCTTTATAATGACATCTTCTTGAAAAAATGGAGAATAAGAAGTGGTCCAAAGACTTCTTTAGATGAACAATGGACTCAGTCTGTGTATTGGCTTTAGCTGAACAATGGACTCAGTCTGTGTTTGAATTGAATTTCATGACAAACATTTACAAATTTTAATTGAATTGATTTAAATAATTTCAATAAAAAAAACCTTAGTGATAATTATCACTACTTAAATGTGACAGCAGCCGCAAAATTAGCCAGTTACACAACTTTTTTCTGTTGGAATGAAATTCAGTGCAGACCCAAAATAGAGCAAGATACACTCTCATATTATGAATCAATGATGTCAAAGGATTATGCTTATAATGTCCTCATCTGTCACCACTTATACAGTATATTATACTGTCTTTTACTTGCAATTTCCCCCTCTAAACATCAGCCTTTTTCTTCTTCTCCCCTTTAAAAGGCCCACTTTTGAGTCCTGCCTACCAAACTCACTCATAATAACACTCCTCTTTCAAGAAAGCAAGATGGGGAGCTTGGAGGAAGAAAGACTACTGCAAATGGTTCATGATTTCATCGAGTCAGAAACGTCGTCGACAACACCATTCGACTACCCTTCTCAAAACCAAACTCGAAGTTCTTCCTCGACAACTCGTCTCTCCTTGCAAGTATTATATTTACACAAATCTTATGAGTTTTTAGAAATTATTTTCTTTTTGAATGCATTTGTGATTAAGTTTTGGTTTTGTTAGAGGATTATGGAGGAGAAAGCAGAGTCAGAGCAGCATATTCTTGAAAGAGTGGAGTTTCACATGAAGAAGATGGATTGGGAGAAGAACAATAAGATGAAGAAATGGCTTGCCACTTGTCTTCACACAGATGGCTTCAACTCTTCCCTTTGTCACACTAGTTGGCTCTCTTGCCCTGGCTGCCCTTCTGGTAAACCACAACTTTTATCAAAAAAATAATAATTTAAAATCCATCTCTCTTTTTTTTTTTTTTTTTTTAATGTTGCTATCTCACACCCTTTTTCGCTTATTATTTAAAAATAATAATAAAACAAATAGTACCCAAAAATCCCATTTAAAAAGAATAATTTGTTTAATTTGTATCACTTTTTGTTTTTGAAAAAAATGTAATTTAAAAAAAGTTAATTTATGTGTAGGTAAGTATGAATTCATAGACGTTGTAGGGGAGGAGGAGGGGAGGGTGATAATAGACATAGACTTCAAGTCCCAGTTTGAGGTGGTGAGGCCCACAGAATCCTACAGGGAGGTGTGGGCCCACCTGCCAGCTGTATTTGTCGGCGGAGAAGAGAAGCTGACGAGGGTGGTGGGGATCCTGTGTGCGGCGGTGCAGGATTCGATGAGGGCGAGTGGGCTTCATGTGCCGCCGTGGCGAAAGTTCCCCTACGTGCACTCCAAGTGGCTTGCCCGTTGCACCCGAGTCAACGACAACGACGACTACAACGGAGGAGAGATTCAAGCAACAAGGCCCACCAGTGACGTCGTGCTGACCACGACGGTCCGGTTCATGGCCGGTGATGGTATTAACTGTTGCTAGCTCATGGTTGATGCAAGAGTTAGGGCGTTTTTTGCTACTTGTTTTTGTTCCTATGAGTCTTGTTTCAAAGGACTTTTGGCTAGGACGTCATGTTGATCGACAGTAGCGGAATGAGTAGCGTGTTCCGCTAGCGGGGGTGGAATCCTCTAAAAGATAGCACACCCTTGTATCCCTGGATTTCGATAGCGTTTTTCTTCTTCCACTCCCCGCTACCTGTTTGGCCGAACAGAGCCTTAAAGCGTCTTTAACTATGGTTTTTTTCGGTTAAGTCGAAAATAAAAAGGAAAAGAGGAAAAAATGTCACAAAACGATTTGGTGTGGTGCAAAGAATAAGTGGCATGCTCATTACTTCGTCCATCCTAGAATACAAAGAGCACGTATTCTAAATACATTGACAACATCGTTGAAGATGACCTTACTTACTTACTTAAATTGGGCTTGGATAGGCATGTCGGTTATGATTTGATTTGATTACACACACTATGCATGTTTGGAAGCAATGATTTGTGGACTTCCCTAATCATCACCATTGGAATTTGAAATTGAATTTTTTTTTTGCAATCACGTTTTTTCACAAGGACTACTTAGTGACCTCAACACAAGGAGTACTTAGACTTTAATAAAAATGATTATTTTTTCCGTCTAAAATAGGAATTTCTTAGTGTGCTTTAAGAAACCGAAGGACATTAGTGTTGTTAAACAAAATCCAAAACTAGTGTACTTTTATCTTTTGAAAATGTAAGAATTGAGAGTATGTTTCGGTTTGATAGTCCAAGAGGCTGTCAAAAAAAAGTAATAAACGGCTAATTGGGTCAGCAGAAGAGACACATTGACTAAGTGTAAACGGGACAAAAAAAAACTATGGACAGTTGGGTAAACGAGATTGAACTCAGGGTGAGTAAACCACTAAAATTATTAGTGTTGCGGGTAAAAAGTCAACCCGTACAGGGTGTGTGAAATGGACAGTTAAGGTTCCTTCTACCAAGATGAAGGATCTTTAAAAGTCTCAAGACACCAAGTGACTTGACCTAAAACAATTCGGTTTGAATCCAGCCAGACTTCTAGTTCTTCGAAAGATTTAGGCATCTTGCCAAAAAAAAAGAAGAGAAAACGAGAGAATTAAGCATATATAGATGAAGTACGAGCCATCCTACCAAAAAAAGAAGAGAAAAAAGATTCAAACTTGTACCGAACGTAAACCATAATTGCAATGAAAGAAAGCCATATTTGCGGCGCAAGTAATACTCAACTTGTCTCGCAAGTAACTTCATGCTTGTCTTGAAAATGATTTAATCAATATTCTTGGACAAGCATCACCTCAAGAGACAAGGACTTTTTTTTTTTTCTTTTTCTTCATAGTCTACCTTGCCTAGCAAAGACTTCCTTTTTCATTTTTTTTTCTTTTTCTACAAAATTTTGTGGACTTTTTTTTAAGCCTAGCAAGGCAAGGATCTGTTCTTTATCTTTTTTATCCAATTGCATATTTTGATCGAGATGTGACCATGAACACTTAGAAATTGAGCACCACCTCAACCAATAGCGAGTTAAGAGTGCTCGAGAACTATGGTTCATTGGCACCACAAAAGGTTCTACAAATCAATAGTCGTCAACCTTGTACATGTTGACTGTAAGAAGTAGATGAAAAAGCAATAGAACAAAAAACGAGTTCTTAAATAATTATCCATCAGAAGAGCCAAACAAAATCAAATCAGATGACATGATTAATTTCTCGCTCGATAATGACTTTCTCAACTGACGATATAGGTTTCCTCAACCGAAACCAGGTATTTCTCTACCCATAAACATGGCTTTCTCGGTCAGATGAAACACTAAAATGTGATTTATTCTATTTTGGACGTAATCAGAGAACACATGCGGTTATTGACTACGAGAAACACCGCAACCAAGTACCATGATGGATAAGGATTGCCTTCTCATTAGAGGTTTATGCCTTCTTGATGGAGGTTGAAGACTTCATGCCTTCTCGGCAAAGATTGACCTTCTCGGCATTGTTCTTTATCATTTGGTTAATGATGAAAACCCGGAGGAAAATGACCTAAAATGCCCGGTCGTATTATTGTTAACTGAGGAAAAAAAAGGATAAAAAAACATGGCGAGATTCAATTATAGTCAAAGTGTTCATTCAAATGATTGGACAAGGAAGGAAAGAGTTCGACGATTACGGTGATCGAGACATCACCATGGATAAACTCCTTGATAAAGATAAAAATAACATTTTGTGATCTCTATGTGGATAAGATAAAGATAATTATATTTTTTAATATAAGTATTTTTTATCTTTTCCATATATAATATATGTAACTTATATCTTTTTAATATTTTGTGATCTCTACATGGGCAAAAAATCACAAATACTATATTGATATATAAATTATCTATGTGGACAAGATAAATATAATTATACTTTTTATTTTAAAATAAATACAAAAGATATTATCTACATATAAATGGATAAGATAGAAAATACTAATATTTATATTTTAAAATAAATAAGATTTTTTGTTATCAAATATAAGTAGTTCAGTATTAAGTAGGATCACAATTAATGTGAAAATGGATAGCTTTAATATGTAGTATAAATCTTATTTTAACAGATTATGGGTAAAAATATTATTTTAAAATATTAATATATAGGGATTAGATAAAGATATATAAAAATTATTAATTTTAAAATTAATAAAAAATGTAATTTTTTAAAAATATAATTAGTTTAATATAAAACGAAGTCAAAATTAACGTGTAGTATCAAAAAAATATAACTTTATTTTTTAGCATAGACAACCGATGTATAAATATCTTTTTAAATTAACGTGTAAAAAATGTAATTTTTTAAATTTTAAAAATATCTTTTTTTTGCGCTTATGTATAAATATCTTAATTAGTGGCTAATAGGTCCAAAAATACGCTAATCCACGATGGTGATCGGATCTAAACCCATCAAAACTTTCAATCTAACCACGGAAAAACAGTTTTTAAACTATTTACATATCTTTGCAAAATTATAAAATAATTAGTTTTTAAAATTTAAAAATCGAACGACATGGAACACAAAGTGGGCTGATTCCCAATTCGTCCCCTCCCCATTATCCTCTATCGAGAGGATCAACGAGAGGTCCCTCTCACTCTCTCTCTTCTTCCCCGGCCCTCTTCTGGGCTTTCTTCACCATTTTTTGCTGACTTCCCAATTCCCCATGCCCAAGATTCTATCTTTGTAGATTGCCATGTACGTTTTCTGGTTCTCCCCCTTTCCGATTGAAAATCGCTAGTGTTTGATCGCCCTTTTGCTTAGAAATCTCAACTTCACTCTCTAGGGTTTCGATCCCGATCCCTAAGAGCAATCAGTAAGTTTTAGGGTTTTACCCCTTTGTGTTTTGTCCCCAAATTCCAACCCTTTCTTCAATTACGCGTATTGGGCTGCTAATTTCCTGTTTGTCCTCTTCTGCAGGTGGAATTCTGACAACCCAGTTGCAAATTTGAAGTTTCAGTCCTTTAAAGGTTCCATCTTTCCTGAACTTTGAATTCTATAATTGCTAGACTGTTGATTGATTAATATGGCTGGTGGGAATGTTCACTCTGAGACTGCTAAGAAAGAGCAAATAATCACAGAGTTCTTCGCCAAGAGTCTTCATATAATACTAGAATCTAGAGCCCCTTATGTGTCGTCTCGTAACTATAGTGGCGAACAAGCCTTATCGTCGCCTTCGTCCTCGTCGTCGTCCTCGTCGAGTCATAGGCCGAGGGATAAGTGGTTTAATCTAGCTCTAAGGGAATGCCCTGCCGCCCTAGAAAACATCGATTTCTGGCGGCAGAGCAACCTTGATCCTATGGTCGTTGACGTCGTGTTGGTTCAACGATCGCCTGATCATGAGCGCGCCAGGTTGAAGGAGGATTTTGTCCCCGAGACGAAGAGTGAAAGGGTTTTGGAGAGATGGGTGGTGCAGTTTGATAATAGGAAGAGTAGTGATAGCGGGAATTCGAGCAAAAGATCGGGTGGGCATTTGCACACGTTGTATAAGAAAACAATCTTGCTTCTGAGGTCGTTGTATGCGACTGTTCGGCTTTTGCCAGCGTATAAGCTGTTCAGGGAGCTTATTTCGTGTGGCCAAATACGGAGTTATACACTAACACACCGTGTCAGCTCTTTCGTTGAGCCGTTTACTCGTAAACAGGAGTCTGATATGCAGAGATTTTGCTTTGCCCCTGTGGATACTTCGTCGGGCCGGCTTTGCCTTTGGGTATTGTATCATAACTCAGCGATTAAAGTGAACACCGAGCTTTCGGCTCCTTTGTCTCCCCAATTTATACCGGATTATGTTGGAAGTCCGTTAGCGGATCCACTCAAGAGGTTTCCTTCACTTCCGATTTCTCAGAGCTCGCCTTCTTATTCTCCGTTTTCAAGGCAACATAGTTGGAGCTATGGTACATCTGTTTTTCCTTCTCCATCTCCAACGTACACAGATTTTCAGTCTCCAGGCTCGAATCCGAGGCCCAGGATGCCACCTATGAGCTTGCCACATCATTTGCCAGACAGATTTCAACCTAATATTAAGTATGGTGGGTTTGATGAGAATTGGCCTTCTCCTGCATTTTCTCCTTCCAACTCACCTTCTCCAGTTTACAATCAAGGAGGTGATGGTTCAGCTAAAATGATTTTGCGGTGTGAAAGCGCTCCGGTTCGAATACCTGCCAATTTACCTTCTTCGCCACTCAAAGTAAGGAAACCTGAAATGAAGACTGAGAAATCATCCATGTGTGAGAAGGTACTGTGTTTTTTTAGATCAGGTAGGTGCATTTTTACCGTCTAGATGAATCTATCGTGATTCCGTCTCTTGTCTTCTGTAGTTTTCTCTCGGGAGAGATGAGAGCGGAAGATTTTCTCCACGGATTTCAATCGGTTCTAGTAGGATATCCATTCAGGATGATGATTCTGAGTTTGCTTGCCCATTTGCTGTTGATGATGAGGACGTTATCGATCCAGGCAGCAGGTACATATAACTTTGAGTTCTGCAATGCTTATAGTATCTGATCAATACTTCTATTTAAGTAGTCTATTTTGCTTATAGTATCTGATCAATGCTTATAAGTAGTTTATTTTGCCTTTTTTTTTTTGGTTCAGAATGCTTATAGTATCTGATCAATGCTTCTATTTATTGCCTTTCATGCTGTAATACAAGTAGTACTGTCATTAGAGATATGAATTGCAGCTTCAGAATACGCTCAGAGTTGAACTGACAGAATTTTGTATGGGAAGTTTGTTTTGAATTTTTGGGTGTTGTTTTCTACAATAGTTGTCAAATCGAGGTTCAATCAACCTCATGCTTACAGAATAGAAGTCTTATGGGCTTGTAAATTAGGCTATCTATCTTGTGCTTAACGGTCTAGATAGAGTTTCTAAATATGTTTTGGCTGACAAATTTGAAGTGTTGAACTCAGCTGTGTGTGTGTTTGTATCTTGCTTGTGTGTTTGACCATTGACTTTTTTGTGGATCTTAATGCCCACTTCACAGGAATGGTAGTGAATAATGAGTAAACCTTTCTACTACATTAGAACACCGATAAAGTCTTAGAACATTGTCGGTTATATGTACAGAAAGGACCATTTATTGCATTGTCATTTCATTTTTGAAGGCTTGAAATACTTTATATGACTTCTAATAGATGGGCTGTGGAATCAGAACTTATGCAGTTTCACGGTTCTTCACGTCGTTATAATGGTTCGAGAGAAAAAAAACCCTAATCATAATTTTATCTGAAAACACTTTTTTGTATAAATTATCTGGTCATATACCATCATATGCTTTGCTTATCCGGTAAACTCGTTGTGACGAAGTGTTGTTTGATACGTCTTTCTTGCCAGGCCTGGATCATATGACACTAGAAGACAACCGAGCGAACCCTTTGAGCCCGGTGGGTCCGTGCCCTTAAAAAAATCCCAAGACGCCGCTGTGGGGGCCCTTGTGCTGATGCTGAAAAAGGCTCCGCCTCTTCACAATGACCGCTCTACGGCTTCGCCTTCATCAATGGCTTCCAAGGCAGAAAGCATCCACGACCGAGGTCCAAGCTCGGAAGAAGCCCCTCCTCTTACTCACTCAAGCTTTGCAATTGCAAAGACAACAGCTGATGCACTTGCAGAGCTCAGAAGCTACAGAGAGATGAAAGAACAGCTGATCAGACAAGAGGGATCTTCAAGTTCAAGGTGAGGTTTTTAGAACATTTTTTTGAGAGTCCCTCTTATGTACAGGAAATCTTGTTTGTGATCCAGAGGTTCTAAGGCAAGATTTTGGTATTGTAATATATGCCATTGTTTTTTTTTTTTTGGATTTATTTTCTTCTGTGACCCATCTTCAACTTTTAAAAGAAAGATGAAAAACAAAAACAAAACAGAGTGAATTTTGATGAATGCTCTATTTTTTAGCCTTTTGAGAGTGAGAGTTGGTGAGGTTTTAGAACATTTCCTTTCACTTCTATGTAGAAATGATTGTTGCATAACGATTTAATTGTGATATGATGAATGTTTGTAAGATAAGATATGTCTATCTAGTGAAGCTTGTACTACATTGGTCCTGAACCCGGTTTACTAATCATGATTTGAAAAAGTCCTGGAAAAGGTTCCTTTTTCTCATAACTAAAATGATTGCATCGTATTTATTTATAGATAAAATAAAATAGGCATATTATTTAAATATAAATGGAAAACGTAATAACTGAATACTTGATAAAATATTTCATTACTTGGGAAACAAGTCTTTACATAACAACACTAATCAAATTAAATAAACTTATTTATTTAGAGAAAAAATATAAAAAGTAGATTCTCCATTAATGCGATTTATGTATTATTTGATAAAAGTTGTTATTGCATTACTTGGAGCAAAAGTTATATATTATTTGATAAAAGTTGTTTTTGGATTACTTGGAGCAAAAGTTACATCATAGTAATAGTATAAATCTAGCCTAAAGCTCTTTTCTGCTACTTATGAAGATTGCTACACAAAAACAAAAACAAAAAAAGAGGGAGGGGGAGGGATTATAATGAGTAATAGCTGTTATAGGATCCAAGTTCTTGACAAAGAGTTTAACCATGAAAACCCTTCTTTAAAAATTAATAGGGCTTACATCACCAACCTCTTTGTCAAGACCTTGGATACTATTATAACTTGTGCTCATATAACGCGACGAAAAATTGAAAAGTTAGTCTTTTAAAAGAAAGGTTGACTTTGAACTTCAAATTATATCCTATGATCAACTTTGACGATATCGTATACAATTTGGTTTAAATGGGTTATGAATTCTTAGAATATATTTGGATCGATTGAAGATAACTTTGTTTAAGTGGTATTAGTGAAATCATAGTAATTGTTAAGATTGAGCATTATGACAACTTATATTTATTAAATTCTGATAGATCAATTCTCGTGTGTTTGTTTTCAATCATAATAACTTTGTGTTGGTGTGATTTTGTTTGGAGATGTGTTTACATTTCACAATTGGAGCTTCTTTATGACATTTAAATTGCTCAAAGAATATTCTTAGGTTTAGCTTTCTAAGCAAACAAGAAAGGAAACTAAGTAGCTCTCGTATGTGTAATCCAATTTCATCTAAAATACTTTTTTGGGTATAATCTAATTTTATATTATCCTAGAATGACCCTAAATTTATGTTCTCACAATCTACGATACGTTTCAAAATCTTGTATTGTCTACTTTTTTTTATGTAGGGCTACGTTTTTAAAAGAATTACCATGATGTCATAACAAAATAAGTTGGAGCAATCTGATTAACTATTAAACCCTACTAGTTGAAGACCCGTACCATGTACGGATAATGATCATTTTTTCCGTTAATTTGTGTATCTACTATAATTTATACTATATATTAATTCTTATATATAAATAGATTAAAATGGGAATTGAAAAATTAAGTTAATTAATATGTATCTTTTATAGAAGGAAATTTAAAAGATAGATAATATTGTTTCAAAGATAGATATTAGATGAGTAAGAAAAAAGGATAAAATTAAAGGTTAGATAATTAAAGAAATTTTAAAGATAAATAATATGCCTTTAAAGATAGATATTTGATGGGTAAGAAAAAAGATAAAGTTAAAGATTAGATAATTAGGAAAAATAAAACATACAAAATTATTAATCAAGTGGGGCCAGAATTAACGTGGAGGCTCGAAATTCTCCGGCTTTAATATATAGTATAGATAGGATGTCGTAACTAAACGCAATCATAACTAAAATGATTGCATCTTATTTATTTATAGATAACACAAAATAGGCATATTATTTAAATATAAATGGAAAACTTAATAAATGAATATTAAATAAAATATTTCAATACTTGGGAAACAAGTCTTACATAACAACACTAATGAAATTAATTAAACTTATTTATTTAGAGAAAAAATATAAAAAGTAGATACTTCATTAATGCACTTTATATATTATATGATAAAAGCTGTTATTGCATTACTTGGAGCAAAAGTTACATCATAGTTATATAATAATTTTAGCCTTAAGCTCATTTACGGTATTTATGAAGATCGGCTCACTTAAAAAACAAAAAAAGAGGAAGAGGGATTATAATGAATAATAGTTGTAATAGGATCCAAGTTCTTTACAAAGAGTTTAACCATGAAAGCCCTTCTTTAAATATTAACTAGTTGAAGACCCGTACCATGTACGGGTAATGATTATTTTTTTCGTTAATTTGTGTATCTACTATAATCTATACTATATATTAATTCTTATATATAAATAGATTAAAATGGGAATTGAAAATTTAAGTTAATTAATATGTATCTTTTATAGAAGGAAATTTTAAAGATAGATAATAGATGAGTAAGAAAAAGGATAAAATTAAAGCTTAGATAATTAAAGAAATTTGAGATGATTAAAGAAATTTTAACAATAAGTAATATGCCTTTAAAGATAGATTTTGATGGGTAAGAAAAAAGATAAAGTTAAAGATTAGATAATTAGAAAAAATAAAACATATAAAATTGTTAATCAAGTGGGGCCAGAATTAACGTAGATGCTTGAAATTCTCCGGCTTTAATATATAGTATAGATAGGACTTGCATTACCAACCTCCTAGAACTCGGTTTAGAGTAACACAAACTGCTTCCAAAGATCCTTAGGAGCTGAAAAATCATGTGCTTGCCTACTCTTAACATGCCCCTGGCTTCTAACAAATGATACGGTTACAAATAAATATCAAATCAGCACCATGCATGCGTTACTACTACGTACATTACTTATTTTTGGAAATTAATTACGAGATTAACAAAAGCTTAAGATGGACCCTAATCACCTGCCCACCATTATAAAATTACTATCTGGCATTGACCCGAAGAGTAAAGAGGTTAGTTCGTGAGTCGTCACGCATGATGAGAATGAAAGTGTACCATGGGGCGGTTTAGAACCGAACCAAACACGGAAAAATCGAAAAATACGGTTTTTGCGGTTCGGTCCGGTTGGTGTGCCCCAGGAAGGCGCACCATGCGCCTTAGGTGGGCGCACAAGGCTCCTCCGGGTGGTAACTTTTTTTCTCATTTTACTCCTGTACGCTTAACTAGGCAAACCAAACTGGACTTCTAAGATTCGCGCACCAAATTGTGTACAAATAGTTCAAAAATAGTGTACAAATAGTCATTGTCTTATAAAATTACTATCTGGCATCGACCCGAAGAGTAAAGAGGTTAGTTCGTGAGTCGTCACGCATGATGAGAATGAGAGTGTAAAGAATAGACCCGGAATCCAGTAATTGGCGATTTCAGCTTTTAATCAGCACTAAGACATTTTAAATCCCAATGTTAAATCTCTTTCTTAAGATACTTTTCCCCACCAATCACACAATGCACGACTAGAATTACCAATCAAACGAACAACTCAAACTTTCTACCCGTTTGCTTCTTTTTTTCTTACCGCCGCCCCTATTCTTTAATTCTAATTTTGAGTGCTGCATGTTGAACTTGGAATCCGAGGCTTCTCTTATTAAAGGCGGTGAAGAGATGTCCATGGAGCTGAATCAGTTGGGTGAGACTGATGAGCCTAAGCTTGATCGAGAAATTAAAGATTAATGGAGGAGATCACAAGCAAGAAGTTGGTGTTTGTTGTAAATGGAGAGAGATTTGAAGTCCCCGAAATCCATCCTTCAACTACTCTCGTCGAGTTCTTGCGATCCTCTACTCGTTTCAAGAGTGTCAAGCTCGGTTGTGGTGAAGGTAAGTTTTATGTCCTTTGTTTTTGATCATCTTCTTGTATCTTGTTCTTGTGTTTTTTTAGCTTTAGTATTTCATTTTGGGCATTTATATTTGCTTGTCTTGGTCCTATATCGCATACATGGATTTCTAGCTACATTTTAGTTGAAGTCTTGGAAATTGTAAAGCTCATAGTATGTGAGCAGAATTAATTATATTAGTGATGATTTAATAAGGGCATTTTTATAAAGATAAGATTGTCTTAATAATTGTGCAAATTGCTACATGGACAAATAGAAGTAGACGGAGGGAGTAGGCATTTCTATTTGCTTGTCTTGGTCCTATATCGCATATATGGATTTCTAGCTGTTGAAAATTGTTTGTGGGATCAGACTTCAGCTTTATTATTTCATTTTTATGAACTATGTATAAGCATACTTGCATACAAGTTTAAAAGCTACCTGGAAAAGCTTCTATCTGGAGAGTAAAACTGTAGATTCTTGTAAGGATCTTAATTCTTCTTAATATATGAGCTTTTTAAGACTCTCAAAGAAGGACGAGAATGTACCAAAGAAAAGAAGATTTAACAAACTTCAATTACCACTCCATAAGTGAGAAGTTAAGTAGATAACTTACATTAATGATGCCTTTGTTTCATCCTATATAATCTCCACAAATCAACATGAGCACCTTTGTTTCATGTACACAGGCGGTTGCGGCTCTTGTATCGTTCTTGTCTCCAAATACGATCCTATACTCGATCAAGTGGAAGATTACACCGTCAATGCATGCCTTACACTTCTATGCAGTGTAAATGGCTGTTCAATCACAACATCTGAAGGCCTCGGAAACACAAAAGATGGATTCCACCCCATACACCAAAGATTTGCTGGTTTTCATGCCTCCCAATGTGGCTTCTGCACCCCTGGAATGTGTATGTCACTTTACTCAGCTCTTGTCAATGCTGAGAAGGCAGATCATTCAGAGCCCTCTCCCGGATTCTCCAAGCTTACGGTCTCTGAAGCCGAGAAAAGCATAGCAGGAAACCTTTGTCGTTGCACTGGCTACCGACCCATTGCTGATGCGTGCAAGAGCTTTGCATCTGGTGTTGACATTGAGGATTTGGGATTGAACTCATTCTGGAGAAAAGAGGATAGCAAGGAGGTTAAAGAAAGCAAGTTGCCTCCTTATACTTGCAAGGATCAAGTCTGTACATTTCCTGAGTTTTTCAAGGAGGAGCTCAAGTCCTTTGTGCCTTTAAACTCAAAAGGATGTTCTTGGTATAGTCCTACTAGCATCAAGGAGCTCCACAGTTTACTAGAGTTGAGCGAATCAGACAAAGCAACGGACCGTGTAAAGCTAGTTGTCAGCAATACCGGTGTGAGTTACTACAAGGAGCTAGAGAAGTATGACAAGTATATTGATCTGAAATACATTCCAGATTTGTCGGTGATTCGGATAGATGATGAAGGAGCTTGCATAGGGGCGGCGGTGACCATTTCTAAAGCTATTGAGTCGCTGAAGGAAGGTGGCAACAACGAGGGAGATACGTTGTTGCTAAGGAAAATCGGTGATCATCTTGAGAAAGTTGCCTCAAGATCTGTTCGAAATTTAGCGAGCATAGGAGGAAATTTGGTGATGTCACAGAGAAATGGTTTTCCCTCTGATGTTGCTACCTTGATGCTTGCTGTGAATGCAACAGTAGATGTAGTTACCAATACAAGACGTGAAATGATCACTTTCAAAGATTTCCTGGAAATGCCTCCTCTTGATCCCAGGGGCTTGCTAGTGAGTGTTCTTATACCGAGTTATAAGCCGGTCTCTGATGATGATGATTCTAAGCTATTGTTCGAGACATACAGAGCTGCACCTCGGCCTTTGGGAAATGCATTGCCTTATTTGAATGCAGCTTTTCTAGCTCAAGTCTCTTCACAGAATGTGATAAATGACATCCGTTTGGCTTTCGGGGCCTATGGAAATGCTCACGCGATTCAAGCTAGACATGTCGAAGAGTTTCTTAAAGGAAAGTCACTACAATATGATGTTTTTGATGAAGCTATCAAGTTAGTTCAAGAATGTATTGCTCCGAAAGATGGCGTTGGACATGCTTCTTACCGGTCAAGCTTGGCTGCTGGTTTTCTTTTCGAGTTCCTTCATCCCCTAATGGACTCTTGCCATGAAGTTTCTCATGGAAAAAACCTTATTGGATCTCCATTGCTGTCACCTTCAAAGCAGGAAATAGGATCAAGCAAAGAGTTCCGTCCCATTGGGGATGGACTTGTGAAGACCGGAGCTGCTCTACAGGCTTCAGGTTCTCTTTTCTTGCTTGAAGATTTAATTTTTCTAATAATGATGTCTGTTGATGTAGTGAAAGTAAACTTAATGATTATCTATTTCTAGAAATTTTCACTTACTATAGGACATATCTATTAATCCAAAGACTTCTTGTAGGTGAAGCTGTGTATGTCGACGACATTCCTTCACCGCCAAGTTGTCTATATGGAGCTTTCATATACAGCACAATGCCAAGAGCAAGAATCAAGGACGTGAGGTTTGAATCCGGATCGTTTCCCGATGGTGTCGTTGCAATTATCTCATATAGGGATATCCCAAATGGAGGAGAGAATATAGGATGCATCACTCGGTTTTGCAGAGAGCCCTTATTTGCTGAAAACATCACAAGTTGTGCCGGTGACAGAATCGCTGTCGTGGTAAAGCAAAGATCTACTTAATTCAATTTTTTTTCTTGTAAGAAGATTTTGTTTATGCAGTTTTATGACCAAAAAGGGATTTACATAGGTTGCAGAGACACAGAAACAAGCAGATTTGGCAGCAAATCTTGCAGTGGTTGAGTACGACACGGATGGACTAGAGCCGCCGATTCTAAGTGTGGAAGAGGCTGTTGAGAAATCCAGCTTCTTTGAACTCTCTCCCATGTTTGATCCAAAACAAGTTGGGGATTTTTCAAAGGGCATGGCTGAAGCAGATCATAAGATTCTTTCCCAAGAGGTTCCCCATCTTTTGATATCAATTGGAGTGTTGTATGAACTATGTAGTAGTCTTATGCTAACTAACATGAATTGTTCTTGTGGAATGCAGATGACTCTGCCATCACAGTATTACTTTTACATGGAGACCCAAACTGCACTTGCTATACCAGATGAAGACAATTGCATGGTAGTTTATAGTTCCACCCAATGCCCTGAACACTGCCATACCGTGATTGCAAGATGCCTCGGTCTTCCTGAGCATAACATTCGCGTCATCACTAGAAGAGTCGGAGGCGGCTTTGGTGGCAAAGCCATGAAATCTATGCCTGTGAGTATTCTCAGTGACTAAAAAAAACCTCTATCTTATAAGCTGTCATTTGTTGTTCTCTTCTCCATTTATAGGATTACAGCAATTTATTGATCATAAAAGGGGCAACACATTTTTTAGCTGCCAGCTTGCCTATTTATATGGATAAAATAAATACTATATATAATATTACTTTTTAACTAGTTATTCATAATTTTTCTTTCTACAATTATATAACTATGTTAAAAATATGTATAATTAAACAGTTACAAACTAGCCATACATTATTGTTTAACAAATTACTCATTATGCATCAAATTTGGTTAGTCAAAAGTAAAAATAATTTATACTTAACTAATCTTAGATACTAAAAAAAAATCGCACAAGGCCTCTAAAAATAATTGGACGGCCCTGATTATCATTATTATTCATTTCCAATATTGATTGTTGTTAGATTCCTAACAATTTCCTTGGCCTTTTCCAGACTACTGCAGCTTGTGCATTGGCAGCGCACAAGCTTAGTCGTCCCATAAGGATGCACCTCAACCGAAAGACCGACATGATTATGGCAGGAGGAAGGAATCCTATGAAGATAACTTATAGTGTAGGATTCAAGTCAGATGGGAAGCTCACTGGCTTGCACCTTGACATACTAATCAATGCAGGGAATGCTGAAGATACTAGTACAGTGATTCCATTTATTATAGTTGGAGCGCTCAAGAAGTACAACTGGGGAGCCTTGTCTTTTGACATAAAGGTGTGCAAGACGAACCACATGAGCAAGTCATCGATGCGGGCTCCAGGGCAGTTGCAAGGATCATTTATAGCTGAAGCCGTGGTTGAACATGTAGCTGCTAGCCTCTCCATGGATGTGGACGCAATAAGAGCGAGGAATCTCCACTCGTTTGAGAGCTTGAGCTTGTTTTTCAAGGAATGTCCTGGCGAAGCTCACGAATACACGTTGCCTTTCGTTTGGGACAAGCTGGCGGAGTCTTCAAGATACGCCGAAAGAACCCAAATGGTGAAAGAATTCAATGAATCTCATGAATGGAAGAAAAGAGGAGTCTCTAGATTACCCATAGTGGCCGAGGTGGGGGTACATCCATTTCCTGGAAGAGTTAGCATTTTGTGGGATGGATCTATTGTGGTGGAGGTTGGAGGGATTGAGATTGGCCAAGGGCTACACACAAAAGTAAAACAAATGGCCGCATTTGGTCTAAGCTTGATCCGGTGTGACGGAAGTGAAGATCTTGTGGATAAAGTTCGAGTTGTTCAAGCGGATACTCTGAGCTTAGTTCAGGGAGGGATGACTGGAGGGAGTGGATCATCCGAGGCTAGTTGCGAAGCGGTTAGAATTTGTTGCAGTGTTTTGGTTGAGAGATTGAAGCCAATCAAGGAAAATCTTCAACAAAAGTCAGGCTCAGTTGGTTGGAAGACGTTGATCCATCAGGTACGGTAAAAATGTACTATTACATCATGGTTTTATTCTTATGGTATGAGAAAGCTATTATGTATATAATTTTGGTCAAGTGAAAGTAGAAACATTTATCTTTTGTGAATACTGATTGTTCTTATGTGCAGGCAGAGCTTCAGTTTGTCAATTTATCAGCTAGCAGTTACTACGTGCCAGAGCTCAATGATATCCTATATTTGAACTATGGAGCAGCAATGAGTGAGGTAAATATCTTCGTCGAATAACCATTTTCGCTCTTATGGTCGAGCTGAGTTCATAATATGATCTCTTAGACACTACCATCAACAAACAATTACTCTTCACAACAAGCAAATTAAAAGCTAATTACGGTTGGTGTAACAGGTGGAGGTGAACCTACTTACAGGGGAAACCACAATACTGAGGTCGGATATCGTTTATGACTGTGGACAGAGTCTCAACCCTGCAGTTGATCTCGGCCAGGTTGGTTATCATGTTATACTAAGGGCATGTTTAGAATGACATAAATCATTTAGTTAATAAGGCTTTATAGTCAGCTGTCAACTAACTTATAAGCTGTCTTTAATTGCTTATGATTATCATAGATTGAAGGAGCTTTTGTCCAAGGAATTGGGTTCTTCATGATGGAAGAGTACTTGACTGATTCAAATGGAATGGTGGTTGCTGATAGCACATGGAGTTACAAGATCCCAACAATTGACACCATCCCAAAACAGCTCAACGTCGAGATACTCAACAGTGGACACCACCAGAAGCGCGTTCTTTCATCGAAAGGTATTATGATGAACCATTTGATCACATAAAAAATGCATCATCATTCTTGTGTTGGGCAAAAAAATCCTTACACTTGTGTATGGCTTAACCTCAGATTAATTTTCGGGTTTTGTCCTAAAACCAATTTTCACCAAAACCCAATATTCTTTATGAATATGAATGCATTCATAAATGAAGCTAATGCTTTGAGGTTGTGCAGCGTCCGGGGAGCCGCCATTGTTGTTGGCAGCAACCGTTCACTGCGCTACGAGAGCAGCGATCAAAGAAGCTAGAAGGCAGATGAGGTCTTGGGGAGAACCACAAGTGTCTGAATGTAATGATGTTTTCCAAGTAAGTGTGCCTGCTACAATGCCTGTTGTGAAGGAGTTGTGTGGACTCAACGTAATTGACAAGTACCTCCAGTATAAGATGGCTTGTGGCACTCACTAAATCAAAAAGAGGGATTAGGAGTAGTTTTGTCCTTGGTTGTGTTTGGAAAATCCTACAATTTTTTTTGGTTGAATCCTACAGATTATGTTTCATGCATGTGTACGTGTTTGTATTAATATTTATGAATATATTTCATCTAGTTTGATGTATTTCTCAGTTCGTTTTATAGAATGGTCAATTATTTTAATGTAATGTTTGTGCATCGTTTATATTCTTCGAAAATTGTTAATGGGGAATAATGACAAACCATAGGGGCTTGAGCTAAAACTACCAATATATTCTATTCTATCATAATTAGCCTAACTAGTGGAATCCCGTCCCTTTGTACGAGATTTGAATAAAATTTAAATTTAATATTTTTAACTATAAATAGTATATTTATCTCATATATATAAATAAAATTTATATATAACTAATAGTGTTATAAAAAACATAATTAGAATTTTTTAGAAAGTATAATCATATTCATTTATGTAGTCATTTTTCAAAATAAAGAGTAGGATTGTGTAAAGTATTAAAAGGATAAACTATATACAATCAAAAAATAAAAGGCTAATTGACATATATATTAATTGGAAATAAATTTTTTTTTGACTATTTAATAAGAGTTAAAGGGATAAGGTATATACAATTAAATTTTTAATTAAGAAAAAAAGACTAATTCACATATTAGTTAAGAGATAAAAGATTTTGACTATTTGATAAAAATATCTATTGACAAATATATAGTTATCAAAAAAAATTCCTTTCTTAATTAGTATCTTATAGATAAGATTTGTACTTGTTCATCTCTAATAACAATTTCGAGAACAATAAACAATTTCGGCTACACAACAAACAACATTCAAGCACCAATATAAACTTGTGCGAGGGATTCGATGAAACATTTTAGTATTTTACGACCTGGTTCCATTGCTTTCTTAGTAGTTGCAATTTGAATGCAAACTCAGATCTGCTCAAAATCTTAGTTTTACGAGAGACGGATTGAGTTTTATTAGTTGAAACACGTTTCTAATCTATAAACCTTATGAACTCAGATTTGGATGAATGTTCGAAGCTACAAAAGTGAAAATCAATGCTACTTTTTGCGATCAGATATTGATCAATCCAAATAACAAGTCTGATATGGACTTGTACAATTTTTCAAAACCGGATTTATGTAGTCTGGATTTTGTTTTTGAGAAATTCTGATATAATTTTGTGGATTTATTTGCTTCCGTGACCCATCTTCAACTTTTAAGAGAAAGATGAAAAACAAAAACAAAATAGAGTGAATTTTGATGAATGCTCTATTTTTTTGCCTTTTGAGAGTGAGAGATGGTGAGGTTTTAGAACATTTCCTTTCACCTCTATGTAGAAAAGATTGTTGCATAACGATTTATTTGTGAATTGATGAATGCTTGTAAGATAAGATATGTTTGTCTAGTGAAGCTTGATCTTTTACTAGTTGGGAAATTTTAGATGAGAGAAATATACACAGTCATTGAGCATGGCTTGTGCTACATTGGTCCTGAACCCGGTTTAATAATCATCATTGAAAAAGTCCTTGCTTATTTCGTTCGAACTTCGAAATGACATGAATATCTATTAGGTGTTTGTTTACAAGGTAAAGGTTAAATATAAATGGCAAACGTAATAAATGCATACTAAAAACATACTCCGTATTTCAATACTTGGGAATCAAGTCTTACATAACAATACTAATCAAATTAATTAAACTTATTTATTTAGCGAAAATATATAAAAGTAGATTCTTCATTAATGCACTTTATACAGTATATTATTTGAAAAAAGTTGTTATTGCATTACTTGGAGCAAAAGTAACATCATAGTAATATATAATTCTAGCCTTAAGCTCTTTTATGCTAGTTATGAAGATTGCTACACAAAAAAACTATAAAAGAGAGGGAGGGGGAGGGATTATAATGAGTAATAGCTGTAATAGGATCCAAGTTCTTGACAAAGAGTTTAACCATGAAAACCCTTTTTTAAAAAAGTTAACAGGGCTTGCATCACCAACCTCTTTGTCAAGACCTTGGATACTATTATAACTTGTGCTCATATAAGGCGACAAAGGAATTGAAAAGTCATTATTTTGAAAGAAAGGTTTGTTTTGAACTTCATACTATATCCTACGATCAAATTTGACGATATCGTATACAATTTGGCTTGAATAGGTTATGAATTCTTAGAATAATTTTTGGGTCGATTGTAGATAACTTTTAAGTGTTATTAGTGAAATCATAATAATTGTTAAGATCGAGGATAATCTTGTATTGTCTATCTTTTTAATGTAGGGCTGCGTTTTAAAAAGAATTACGTTTGAAAAAGTTGATAGTAGAATTATTATTTCGGTTTTTCTATAATGTGCCCTAAGGGCATACTATAAGAGACTAACTAGTTTAACCCCCGTACAATGTACGGGTAATGCGATTATAAACCCAATTTAATTACATATGTAACGTCAATGATCATGTTAAAAAATATAGGATCATATATATGTATCTTCGTATTATGATTAGTGTTTTTTTACCAATAGTAAATCAACTCATAATATAAATAAGCTGGATTTGTTCAAAAATTACTTTACAATAAATATCACATTTTATTACATAATAATATTTATTTGAAGATTACAACTAATTCTTGGTAAGAGATAATTCATAATTTTCAGCAATTTTTACGAGATAAGATTATATGAGATTCTAACTACCTAATTTATATAGAGGAGGGCCCAACTGATTGTTTTTATCAAATCAAATATATTTATCTTTCTATTGTGATTAACGTTTTTTATATACGCAAGGGCCCGGTTGAATATTTTATTAAAGAAATGACACGTGGCGCAATTTTTTGTGAAGACTTTGTCTCCGCTTTATACTATAGACAGTATAGATAATGGAAATAATCTGTAAATTTTGAAATTTTGATTTTTTAAATCTTTTTTATGACGGGTTCAATATTTCCATTTTTGGGTTTTAGTTTCTGTTTTGGTATACTTATCATGTGCCCTTAGGGCACACAATAGAAAAACCGTTATTATTTTTGATTAGAAATCAACGAGATCATGACAGTGGGAAAAGGATATTCGAATGTCATAACTAGTAGCTCGGACAGTGAAGGCCTTAGCGTTCTAAGAGTAACTAGGACAAATTAAATAGCAAACAATGTGCTAAACAAAAGGTTACATATAATTCTTGGGCACATGGAATTGAAAACAGCCCATGTTAATGTTAACATCATAACATGGGATATGTATAGTGGAGTCCAGCCTAGAAACGAGTATGCATGCATATATGTTTGCATTTTTGTGGATGTTTCTTTGTGATTAATCTTCTTTAAAGCGAAGTGTCATTTATCGAACAAAAAAAGTGAAACGTTATCCGTTGTTAGCTTTTGCAATGCTAAAAATGTAATTGGATTCATTGTTGGTAGTTCATCAATATGAAAAGAAAAGCTAATCTAAGTCACCATCTTTATATCTTTCATAAAAAAGAAATAAGTAGTTTTATTTTGCGGTATATTCATCCTTCTAACACTAATTCCGGCCGGGCGAAAGTGGGGGCACCGGCCCCCACACTGGCCCCCACCCAGGTTCGTCACTGGTGAAATTTGACTTGGGTAACCCATCATGTAAATTCATTTTAAGTCGAAATTTTAACTACAGCAACCTGGATTTAGAAACTAAAATCCTAAAACAATATGTATAAATTCGTCACAAAAAAGATAGAATGTTTATCCTATACTTTAAGGGTACAGGTTGGAAAATCTTATTAACTATTGATACATTAAGAGACAAAACCCTCACAATCATGAAGTCGTAACTCACCAAGAAAATATTTACGAATTGGTTTTTTAACTTATATCTTAAGGGTGCAAGTTAAAAATACCAAAAACTAATAAAATGTACTAAAAACTTATATAATCCTAAACTATATAATTGAATAAATTATTTATATTGGTCATAAATTAGAAAAATATTTATGGATTTGTTTGTGTGGAAACTATGACGAATCGTGACTATTTTTATCTTAAAAATCATGAATAAAATCTCGGAATATAATACGTAAATTCTGCTTGAACAAAAGAATATGACTATTTGCTAATGGAGCCAAATATATTTTCCATTCTTGAAAAATATGTACACTAGTCACTAGTAGGGCAGCGATACCCACTTTTTTGAGTTTTTAATGAAAACTAGAGCAACTATTGTTGAAAAGTAAAGTTTTTTTATCGATAGATTTGTACTATATAAACTTAGATAATCTTGTTTTGTAGTAACTTTGTTAAAAGTGGTATTAATGTAACCCTTGATACTTTGAAGACACCATTTTTCTATTCAAGTTTGTTTTAGCGAATCAGGGATTGTTTCCGTTGTCCTTCAATTAAGTAGCAACCACATATATCTAATCTCACCCACCTTAACAAAGATTTAACAAAAAAAAGTGAACAAAAGGGCTTATTTTTAATTTCAACATGATCCTTTTTAATGTTAATTAACTTGAATGTAATCGTACATGATTGTACATAGTGGAAATCACTCGCATCTTCCAAAACCAAATGTTATGGTACATCGATTCGGTTGTACTAAGTTTATGGGAAATTAGTGAAAAGCATATTTTTTGGATTATATAATACAAATATTGTGTGATTTTGTCTTATATATTTAAAAAAATTATAGAGTAAGAAATTGCTAAGCTAACTAAATACTAGTGTTCTTGTTTAGTTTGGTTGAATAGAGAGTGTAATTTCTATAAATTTACTTCATGTGAATTAATTTTCTACATACTTCATATGAATATTAAAAAATATGTTTGGTTAAAAATCTATTACCTAGAAATTATGGGGAATAAAATCGTATCCAACCTTCCTAAGTAATTAATCCCTATGAAATTTAGTTATAGAAAAATCCATGAAATTTGAAAATAATGGGATTTTCAATACAAAATTTTTTGACCAAACGATATTTTGTCAACAATATAAGATTTTCCAAATTCGTATGACACTACACCACTCTGAGGATTTAGCGTCCAACAATTAGCGGCTAGCTCGATTTGATCGCAATTAGTGACCAAATAATCGCTAAAGAACGCACCCACTTAGAATCATCTAACTCGTTTGGTATCGATATCAAAGATATAAGATATCAGGTATGGGTATGGATATCAGATATCGGGTATCGGTATGGATATCAAATTTCAGATATCGGTATCGATATCGGGTATTAGATATCAAATATCTCATATCAGTTGTTTGGTATTTATATACGATTGTGGGGATATCGAAATAAAAATTATGATTTTGTGAAGTTTATAAAGAATGTCATTTTTTCCAACCCAATAGAAGTACTTTCTAGTTTTGACCAAAAATAAAATCAAATTATTCTACAGGCGTTTAACAGATTAATTTTGCACTTGAATTCAACCAAAAAAAAATTAATTATGCACTTGAATATCTTATTTTTGTCAACGATTTTGCAACAAACAGTGGTGTCCTCCTCTATTCTTGGTCCTCTGAACAAAAATGAGAAGACTAAATCAACGATTGTATCCTCATCAACAATGGTTTCCTCCTTCATGATTGCAATCAACACTTTCTTTTGAAGATCCCAGATCTAAATTTCGAAAAGGCCTGATTTTATTTAATGAAAAATCAATCCCAGATCTAGGCAAGGGAGAAGTGGGACAATCCCAGATCCAGATCGAAATAAAAATTACTCAAAAATGGGTTGAGGAGCAGAGACGGGGGTACTCCGTTGCCGACGTGAGCGGCCATTGTTGGTCGAACTGCTACTTATTGATCTGTTTTCTTGAGGAACAATAGTTGTAGAAGAAGTAGAACAATAGATCTGAAAAAATTGTTGGACTTAGGGTTGTAGGGTGGAGCTCGGAGAGACTTGACAGTCATTGACGGTGAGAACTTGGTGGCCGGCGAGAACATCCGGGGGCTGTCGACAAACTCGAGCAACAGAAAAAATGGGAAGAGATGGAGAGATGAAAAAGGAGAGCAAATATATCACATTTTCTCCCATTTTATTGGTATATGAAAATTGGGCAAAATTGATATCTAGATATCACATGATATCTATATCTAGTTTTACCAAACAAGAGGTATGGATATTTGATATCCATATCTTATTTGCCAAACACTAGATATGGGTATGGTTTATATCGATACCCATACCTGATATCCTGATATCGATACCAAACGAGCCCTAAGTATATATTTTCCATTGGATAGTTAAGATTTTATTTCACATGATGAATTCTTGAGAATTTATTTTCCACTTTGCCTAAATTTATAATATTCATTAACTTTTTTATCCAACAAACTCTTATACTAGTAGCTTTTACTCAAACATATAAATGCAATGCATGTAAACTCCTAAAATGTAACTTATTCAAATTTAGCCAACTGAGAATCCGTGAGATGAGTCGAGCAATATAAGTTAATTAATTGTTCTTATATGTGTCCTCGAACTTAAGGGATTATCATATTTATTTAGTGATAACTACTAAAAGTTACAAGTTTTATAAATTTATTTCTAGGGTTTTAGCTCACTATGTTTGAGAAGAAACGACAAGTGTACTTAGCCTTGGTGAGAAGAAAACTTTCCCTTACATACTTTAAACGTACTTTATCTTTAGAGCTTAAACTAAATCACTCTTTTTAAAATGAAAAGAGGCTCTCATCACTCATCAGTACTCACTTAATTTGCTTTCTTTTTTCATATGGATAATAATATTTTTACTAGAGAATCTAAGAACTGGATCTAACTCCACGCCCAACTGTAAAGTTTTGTATTTGTAATTGTTTTTATTTTTTATTTTTATCTAGAAGAGATAAACATTACACTTGGTAAGATTATACAAAACTACTCAAGTAGATATTTAATACTCCGTATTAGGTATGGGAGGATTTTGGCTAGGAATGCTAAAATGGATATAATTTTGTATGAAGGAGTTTGAATTCTTACGTAGCAAAAAAAATTATTGCCTAATTGCATTCTCGATAACAATTAAAAATCTTGACTTTAATTAATTAATTGTAAAAACGGTGCGAATATCGTGTACGTATGATGGAGCAATTTCCCAAGAAACTCTCCATTCTTGTAATAAACATTTAACAGTCGTTAAATTATCAATTTTTTTAATACAAGGACGACATTATGCTAGTTCTACAAGTGAGAAGCTATCATATAACATTCAAAAGGATGAGGTCCCGAAGGACCGGATCGGAACTGATCGAGCAAGTCAACACAAGACAAAATAAAGCAGCGATGTGATCAGCAACCAAATTGGCTTCCCGGAAGACATGCTGGATCCCCCAACTCTGAAACTTGCCGAGTAGTAGCTGAATGTCTGTCCGAATGAGCTCCACTTTCTAAGGGCAACTCCAATCTCCCAACACTGCATTATCATTTTTATGATGATTACAGATCATGTCTCGAAGCGTGCAACTGTAATATATTTTTTGTTTTTGTTTATTTGAGCTTTGATGTAATGTTGGTTTGGTTAAAAGCACATGTAGTGGGATAAAAAAAGCCAAACAAAGAAAAAAAGTAACAATAAGATAAAGGAAACCACAATAAGAAGATAACAATGTGATTAAACTCAGTCTACTCTTCATATAAGGCAATGACACCTGTACAACCTAGCTGGCCAACCCCACCGAGAAGCCGTCCACGTCATCGTACAGCTAGGAAATTTGCCCACTTCCCTCCAAAAAAGAAGGCGAGAAAGCGGGCCCCACGGCCCAAGTGGCAATCAGGAAAAAGTAGATTTCCACGTCGCAATTGCTATCTTCGCCACTGAGAAAGTGGGCCGGGCCCATTTTGATTAGAAAGCCCATTAAAGTCCCAAATAAAAAGGATTTTTGCTTAGTGGGAAGAAAGGATTTCATATATGGTATATCCCAATCAAATCACACTCGAAAGCTACTTCTCCAATCAAATTATCATCTCTTAAACCTGCTCAAAGGCTAACTTACTTGCACATAACATGAGAAGAGGACAAGTTTTAGTAATTGATATTATAATATATATTAAAACTATTTCTTTTATAATTATCATATTAATTTGGTCTTATTTTGTATTAGATCAATTATATTTAAATAATAAAATACTCTCATTTATTTTATTTATATATTAAAAACCAAATAATATCTATTATCATTAATATTAGTTTTAGCTTAAATATTAGTTTTATATTATTAAATTCTCGCCATGTATATTTAAGTCATATTACATAATATCAAACTAGATTGTATTTCTTTGAGTTCTATCTTAGAATAATTTTTTATAAATTATAAGTCATATTATTTATAGTATTAATTTTTTCTTATGATCAAATCAATTTATATTTAGTATACTTAATTTTTAAAACATATGCATTCAGAGCACATCAAAAAATATATCTTCATAACATATGAAAAAGTTAACAAAAAAAATTAACCAACTATGATTTCAAAAATGTTATCAATCAAAGTAATACTAAATATCAAATTTTAGGTAAAAAACATCGTCAATTATGTTCCGTACAGGATGTTTCGGGTACAAAACATCAACTAGTTTTAATAGAAACAATAATCTTTCGTAGTAAATCCCGAATTTGTAGTTCAACCAATAAGGAGCACGAACTATGTAAGTCGGCTTACGTTGGCTAGAAATAGAATGAATTAGCAAAAGAAAGGGTGAGACTTGGGTTTTTATCCAACTAAAAGGGGCTGAGGCAAAATTCGAACATACTAAGGTCTTGTTTCACTTTTAATCAAAACAATTTTTTTCTCAACCTATATACGTTTTTCAAGATACATTTTTTACCCAAAACTTCACTTTTTAACAAAAAAAACTACCTCACTCAAACAGGTGAAAGACAAGGCTTAACTCTCAATAACCCACACACGGGATCGCTAGCCTATTTGGTAGGTGATGATATATCGAGAGATGCTTCTTACCTCTTCTCCCAAAGGTTTTACTTGTATTATGATCATTAGGCCACGAGTTTAATCCCTTATCCATGATGATTTAACTCACTTTTTAGGACTAAATATCATTTCCTCGACGAACAAACACACGACATGTTTTGTACTCCACTTTGCCATAATTTCTCGAATAGTGGAGCACATTAGTAACTTTGTACTGAAATTTCACCACCCACAAAACCGGTAAGATTCAACCCCAAACCCATTGGTAATCACTAAACATCCCTCCTTTGTACCAAATGGTCTTTTCCCCTCTTTCCCATACACCACACCCTTAAAAGCATGACACATGTACCATTTTTCAGTTCAATATTTTCTTCACTACTTTGACTGAAAAAGCTTGCCTCCTAACCAAACCGCACATAAAATACAATACAATACATTGGGACCCATGATTGCAAACTCTAACATTGAACTTTCCTCCCTATAAATTCCTCATTCAACAACATCAATTTGTAGACCTCTCTCTATCCCAAACTCCCTAATCTCACACACCTACAAAAAAACAAAATGTTTACCTCAACTCCCTCCTCTCCTCAAGCCCTTCTCATGAGCCTTCACAACAGAAGGCTCCTACTACTACAACCACCAACATCAGACCCATCCGAGCCGTACGCAGCGAGCAACGGCTTTGATGCGAACGTCGTTATGGTCCTTTCGGTCCTCCTATGCGCCTTGATATGCTCACTCGGCCTCAACTCCATCATCCGATGCGCTCTACGATGCTCAACCTTGGTCTCAAACGATCCGAACAGCAACAACAACAACAACAACAACAACGACACGAGCTCCTCAAGACTAGCCAACACCGGGATCAAGAGAAAGGCACTCAAGACATTCCCAACGGTCAGCTACTCAGCTGAATTGAACCTCCCTGGATTAGGCACGGATTGCGTGATCTGCTTGTCAGAGTTTTCCGTCGGCGAGAAAGTGAGGCTCCTTCCCAAGTGCAACCACGGATTCCACGTCCGTTGCATCGACAAGTGGCTCAACTCGCATTCGTCTTGTCCCACTTGTAGACACTGTTTGATTGAGACATGTCAGAAGATTGTTGGTTGTAGTACTACTCAGGCTAGCTCATCAAGGCCGTCGTCGCTTCCACCACCACCACCACCGCCGCCGCCACCAGCACTGCCACAAGAAGTTGTTATAACTGTGGTGGGCCCGCTTCCGCGCGAAGACATGATGCATAGCTGCAGGGGTGATAATAGCTAGAGAGATCACATGATGATGCCTCTGATCAACCATCTTGTTTTGTTAGGAAAGTTAGTTAGAATTGTAGCAGAGCTATGCAAATCCAGCAATTGTATGATATCAAATTTGGCAGGAATGGTGGTGCATAACTTTCAAAAGTAAAGGAGAGTTGAATTGACTTGCCAACTATGGGCTTGAAAAGCAAGTCCACCTAAAACCATGGTTAGCAATCAAAACAATGAGAAATAATGCAAGCACTAATTTGCAGCTAAGTAAGATGAACCACAGGATGTGCACAAAAGGGTAGGCCCCCAAAAGGGGACCAACCAAAAAAGAAGCTAGCACAACTCATAGGGACCCCCAAAGCAACAACAGGATGTGAACATTTTTTTGCATAATGCAGTTTTCAATAGTTCTTTCCAATCAGAGATTTCAGTGGGAGAGAACCCGGTTTAGGGCAGGCAGGAAATCACAAAGCTAATAAAATAGAAATCACAGATGCAAAGAGTAGACAAGGTCAGCATCTCAGCTAGCCCACATACCAAAAAGGCTGATATAAAAATTCCAAGGAGTAAGCTTTATGCAATTATATATACAAGGAAAACATAAGAAACAACTAAAGTGTGAATAGAGATATTCTTCAGAGCATTATCACAGTTATACTATAGCTGATTGATTGATTAAAGAAATGAGCCAAAAGCAGCTGTATAAGTATTACTTCTTCCTCCACATATGCTGTACCATATTACAGACCCATACTCTTGGATTTGTGGTAGGCTGTATAAAATAAGAAATTTTCCAAAAGGAAAGTTCATGATTCCCATCACAGATGATTTTTTTTATATACAAAACTGTTTCCAGTTGATACAAGGCAAACACACATTGGCATCCATCTTACACACAGGTTCTGGAAACCCTTTTTATTTATCAACCCAAGTGGAGAAAAGATGGAAGAAAATACTGTCAGACTTCCATAGTCACTTGATTGAAGATAATACTTAACTTCTGTGAATTCATTCCTTGAGGTGACTAGGAAAAAGATGTTAAGCTCAAATATGGAGGGTGAGAGTGAAGCCACTAGCAATGAATAGTAATACTACACATGAATTCTAATCAAATCAGAAACAGTGTGCTAAAGTTCAAAACAGCATATCATAGGTAAGTAAATCACCTGAAGCGACAGGCCGAGTCATTTATCATAATTGAGCTAAGGAGCTGGAGTTGTGAAAGTTCGTACGCCGAGGATTCCAGTGACTTGCCGTGATCGAAAATGCTGGGCCAGGGAGAAGGAAAGTGATAGCACTGAAAGAGTAAACAGAAACTGTCTTTTGAAAGAAATGAAAAGGCCTTTGCAAGAAGGCACATGAAGCAACTGAGACTGAACATAGATAAGATGTAACATGATAAAAGACGACGTCTTGGCGAATGTATCTTTCAAGTGTACTCTTCCACATCATCCATGCTGCTTTCCACCGAACCTGAATCATACGGATTCGAAAGTTATCAATCATCCGTCTTTGTCTGTTATTACTTTCAGCAGCCGAAAGATGTGGACTGGCAAAGAAAAATTCAAGTTCAAATCTGATATACAATAAGACTTCAGATAAAAAGTCTTAGCTTTTGACATAGCTAAAGATGGAACATGATTTATAAGATAGAATTTCTACCACAACTAGGACCTATGTCTATTAAATTATTAAAGCTAGGCTTTATTCCAAGATTCTATTGTATCACAATGTCACTCAAACATAAATCTATATCACAATTGCCATTCTCATTCTTGAATCTTGATGCTCAAAACATACAAGGCTCCACTAAACAAGGGACCACAACAAGGACCCTTATTCGCGTGTATTCTGCACTTATAGTAATGGAGAAGATGAAGAACTCTATAGAATATAAACTAAGAAAGAACAGAATTAGAATTAATAATGAAAAGAACTTGATATGGACAAAGTATATTGTGCTCCACTCAACAGATTTGACTTTCTCTCTCCACCTAGCTTCTATCTTATTTCCCATCATAGTTGCCGGAAATGTGATAAGCATTGCTGTGAAGACGTGTTTAATAAACAAAAGACAGCAAATTTTTTATGTTATGGTTGAATATAGCATATGAATAAATTGGAATAGAGTAATAGCTAGAACAAGGATACGGATAGCTCATTATTTTTCTAGCTGATCACTCACATCTTTGTTTAAGTCCTTGTTTCTTGTATGAGTTAGTAAATTTGCACAGACAAAATAAAAAGAAACGATGATGGAAGATGCCTATGGTTGTTGTGCTGGTCTTTCTAAGCTCAAATCATATGATAGGTGTACGAGGAAATTAAGCAGATCATAAGCTTTAGAAGTTAAGGTATTCGAACAATATGCCAATTCAGGAGGGCAATATAAGATCAATGAAAGACGAAGTACTGGATATGTCGAACAACTAGAGAAAGGTATTCACAACTTAATACTGTACAATAACCCGTTCTTGCATAGAACTTGCTCCCAATTCAGCTTTAAAACAGCTTGGGAGCAAACTGTTAACAAAAGTTTGCATAAAATGAGACAATAAATTCAGCCATTAGCAGTAGGTTGAAGTACATTGTTAAAGCATAAAAGTAACATGTATGAACAAATGCTTGCCCAAGAGAGAATTGGGACTGCTGCGTTATTCCCCTCAGATCCCAATACAAGACCAAACTCAAAGAAATTGACCTGTGAAATTTTCTCTTTCTTGTCATCATCATCATCACCTTTGGCCTGTTAGCAAAAATGCCTGCCCCATAAATCAAAGTTAAACTTGGTTGTCAGCCTAAGATTTTTCCTTTGTTCATGACATTTTTTGAGTTGTGGTAGCTTTCTAAAAATCTTCTACAACCTACAGAAAATGTTACACTGAAGCTAACTTGTCAGCTAGATGAAATCAGAGTTAAAGTTAGCTGTCAATCTAAGATTCTGACATATAGATCAGATATAGCGTATAATATGTCTAGCGACAATCGCCATGTCAAATCAAACCTGTAAGCAATCATTGGTTCTAGGCTTGTGCCAAATTCAACATTCTGGACGATAAATGCTTCTGTGGAACACTTTCTAAGCTATCCCAAGACTGGTCATAGACCATCCAAACAGCAAACCAATAAGAACATAGATGTAAAACCCAAAAGATACATTGCACAATATCAATCCAGTATTCATGTTGACTTCAAGAATTTTTTTACAAGAAATCGCAGATAACTACACAAAGAATTTGAACTCACGCGCGTATAAAAACAAACATCAACATGTGGAAAAATTAAGGAGAAAGGGAAGAAGACCTCACAAATCACTCTTGCCTATAAGCATTCTACTAAACTGGCTGGACCCTGAGAAGGCACTTTTCTCTTTGTAGCTTGTGCAGGAAATAGCTGGTTAAGCCATATATTACACCAAACATCCACAAAATTAGGGCCCAGATGACACTTGAGTACTTGACATAAAATACACCAACGGGAAATGTACCGACTTCAATTGATGCAGATATCATTGCATAGCTTAGAAGCACTTCCTGTGCACAATGGCTGAACCGGACTCATCATACTCTTCCCTGGATATCCACATCTAAACAAGCATAGTACAAATCAGACACAACGTATAACATGCTTTAAATTGAAAGAAAAACCCATATAGATACAAAATGTTACCTGCTGGAAGGTGCCAAGAGACGCGAGAATAGAGCCTCCGATCCAGACACTATACTTTCTCTCGGGAGGAGCCACCACCTTAACTTTCATGCTGCTTGGAGCAAGGGCTGTTAACTCCTTGCTCATCCTGTCGGCAATTCCAGGGAACATGGTTGTTCCACCACTGAGAACAACGTTACCGTACAACTCCCTCCTAATATCGACGTCACACTTCATGATGGAGTTGAAGGTAGTCTCATGGATCCCTGCAGCTTCCTGTCCTACAATAGACGGCTGGAACAGAACCTCAGGGCACCTGAACCTCTCAGCACCGATTGTGATCACTTGCCCATCAGGAAGCTCGTAGTTCTTCTCAACACTGGAGCTGCTCTTAGCAGTTTCCAGCTCATGCTCGTAGTCAAGAGCAACGTACGCAAGCTTTTCCTTTATGTCACGCACAATTTCCCGCTCAGCGGTGGTTGTGAACATGTAACCTCTTTCAGTAAGAATTTTCATAAGATTATCAGTAAGGTCACGCCCTGCGAGGTCCAGACGTAGGATAGCATGGGGAAGAGAATAACCTTCATAAATAGGGACAGTGTGACTCACACCATCACCAGAGTCCAGAACAATACCTGTCACGAAAGAAGCACATTTTAAACATCTGTAGGAGTTCTATATGACTTAAACTCAGAAAGTACAACAACAGGCTCTATTCAAGGAATAGGATTGCATTGACTTATCCACAAAAACAGTAAAGAGATATCCAAATTCGTTCTCATCACCATATCAAATCAAGAGTGTCAGAAACACGAACCAGTAGTCCGACCACTGGCATAGAGAGACAAAACAGCCTGGATGGCGACATACATGGCAGGAGTATTAAACGTCTCAAACATGATTTGAGTCATCTTTTCCCTATTGGCCTTAGGGTTCAGCGGAGCCTCGGTAAGAAGCACCGGGTGCTCCTCAGGAGCAACACGGAGCTCGTTGAAGAAGGTGTGATGCCAGATCTTTTCCATATCATCCCAATTGCTAACAATACCATGCTCGATCGGGTACTTCAAGGTAAGAATACCTCTCTTTGACTGAGCCTCATCACCTACATAAGCATCCTTCTGCCCCATACCAACCATCACACCTGTATGCCTAGGTCTACCTACAATACTAGGGAAAACTGCCCTTGGAGCATCGTCTCCCGCAAATCCGGCCTGAAAATCGAAACAATCTCATCAATTGATTACAAAATCCTTCATAATCGGAAAGAAAAATCCGTTCACCACTCCTGATCTTACTTACCTTCACCATTCCGGTACCATTGTCACACACAATAGGCTGAATCTCCTCACCGTCGGCCATTTCTTTCTAACCTACAGTATAGTATAGAGCCATATTAATGAGGACTGAGCAACTCAGGATCATTCAAACAGAGGAAAACCACAAATTTGCACGAGAAAAGTTCAATCGGCAAGAAATCGTATCCAGAATCGCTTTCAATATAAGACTAGCTACCGTTCACAGTAGAATCGGTGAGTAGATTTATCATTTCCGGTTACAGATCGATGAATTATCATATGAACTTACAGATTTGTCTCACCGTACAACCAAAATTTGACCACACAAACTCACATTCAAGCTTTGAAATAGAAAGTCAAGCAATAAAAAACAGACAGGAGAGCGTAGGAAGCAAAATTTGACTAACTGGCAGCTAAGGTAGCATCTATGAGTAGAATTAGGGTTTCAGGTTACAGATCGACGAGATATGGTATGAATTTACAAATTCGTGTCACCTAAACCCAAAATTTGACCACACAAACTCAAATTCAAGCAATGAAAACAGATAGGAGAGCATACGAAGCAAATCGGAGTTGAGGACGAACCTTTTTTCGAGAATTAGGGTACGAAAATAGAGAAATCGAAGAACAAACTTGAAGGCGAGATGTCTTTAATGCTCTCTGTTGACAACGGAAATGGCGTTTGGCGAGGGAAAGAGGAATGATCTGGACGAAGTGGGAGGGGTTTTATACTCGAAAGACACAGTATTTTTTGAAATAAAATATAGGAGGGGAACTTGGCTGAGCAAATTGCAGTATCGACCCTTGAACTTTGCGAGTTTTTATAATTGGTCCTTAAAATTTTAAGAGTTCTTATTTCCCTTTTGAAGTTTTAAAACTGTCGCATCATGTCCTTACATGTATAAAATCGTCGAATTTTTAGAGCATCCACGATAGAGAAAGTGTTGAAACTTCTTAACATAAAAAGAAAAATATAAATTAAATATAATCAGAGATTTGACAGAAAATATTTCTTAGATGTCATACAAAATTTATTGTAGAAGAGTAGCGTGAGGAAAGAGAAAAAACAAAATCCCTGATATAGTAGAATTTTTGTTAGATATTTTTATTTAATTTTTTCTTTTCAAGTTAAGAAAGCATCCACAATTTCATGCTCTTACTAGATTAGATCTTATAGGATCATCATCTAAAATTTGCATTTTGTTTTTCAAAGAGCAAGTCTACAGCAGCCTTTCAAAATGGTAAAACGAAGGCGGTTCTACTCATATTTTCCCTATCTTCTCATTTGAAAGAGTAATATATATCATCTTCGCAGATTACAAATGTTACAAAGATCATCCGACTTAACTAAAATGTGTCAAATTTTTATCATGGACACATTTAACAAGTATCAACTAAATTTGCACAAAAAAAAATTACTTGTTTTTCTTCCAAATGGATGTTTTAGGTTTGATATGGATCAACCTATCTTCTTCATAAATCCTAACCCTTCCATCTAAAATAAAGACTTGGACAAAAGCTTAGGGGTACACTATGAATTTTATTATAAACATGAGTAGAAACAAAATTAAGTAAAACATGAGGGGTATGTGATGAAACTTCCCAAAATTCATATATGCTCAGAATGCTAAATGAAGAAGCTTTCAAGAACAATGACGTTACTACTTTGATTTGATCTAGGCTTAGCCACCAAGTATCTGAGGATTCTAAGCTGTCATAATTCATTGATTTGGCCAACAAGTATATTTTAACACCATTTTGACCCCTCCAAGCCAACTCTTCCTTTTTAAATTTCATAAATTTAATCCGTGTATAATTAATCATAAAACTACTTATCTCCCATGTCAATATGTTACATATTATGTCACATATGTAATATTATATCATTTACATTTATAGACAAATGTTTGTAGGATTTTTATCTTACATGAATCTTTATAAGCACGACTCCACATACTAAATTTAGTTATATAAAAGCAAATTATAATTCTATAAGAAAAAATATCTTTGTATTTTTCTTATATATTTTTTTCGAGGTTGGCAACTTGAGATAACAAATGGCTCCGGGCATTAATCCTACCAACTAGGTAATATACAGAGGTCAACGATTCAAATCTTACCTAAAGTAAATGAAAAAACCTTCAAAATTCACATTTTCAAAGTGGAATATGTCTGATGAACCATTTGTGTTGTGTTGCCATTGCCAAGCTCAAAATTGTAAGCCAGGAACGGAACACAAATGGATTTGAGACATGGGATCCTATAAGCCCCTATTTGTCTATTGCTCAATGTCTTCTCTTTCAGCGTCCTCTCAGGCGGCTATAGCTTGTAGCCAAGCTGAGAGCATGGTTGGCTACTACTTCGTCGTTGCCACAAGGCAATGGGCTCAAATAATTACATATTATTGTCATGATCATCAGAACTTTTAATACAAAACCCTAGTTGTTTGCTAAATCTATACTGAAACTGAAAGGTAGGCTTACATTAAACAACTCTTCAATAAGCTTATAAGAATGGGTTAAATAGCTCAAACTGCAGAGATGGCATTGCAGAGTGATCTGTACGCGTTGACGCAGAGTTTGAATTTTTCTTCAGCCTCGGCCTGCTCCATAAGCAGTTCACAACAAGTCAGAAAAGAGCAAAGATTTAATAGAACAGGATAATAACAGAAAAAACAGAAGCTAGGGTAAGTTGGATGATTATTTTAATCATGTTGTCAGATAATTGGATTCTAATGACAGTATTCGAAGCATTATTACTCAAGATGTTTTGATTATGTTATACCAAAGCTTCTTATTTTAGGCTTTGACACAACTAAAGGAATTATAAAACACTAAAAGAACTTTCTTCTAAAAAATTTATAACACATTAACACCGAGCCTCATTTCTAGCCAATGAATAAGGAGAAACATGACTTAGTTATCAAACAAGACTTAAGGGCTACAAAAACTGTTTATGTTTAACAGGTAGGTAGTAATAGTACTCATCTACCATAAAGGATCACAATTGATAAGCGACAGAGAAGGGATAAGAGCTTGCAAACCGACCTGTGAACCACCGCCTTGATGTTTATCAGGATGCCACTTGAGAGCAGATAAACGAAAACTGCAATAACATAAATGTTTCAATGCATAAATATACAGACAAAATATGTACAAAGTCAGGAATTCATCATGACGTGCTACAAACGAGAGGACATATGATCTGCTTACGCGTTTTTGACGTCTTCCATCTTCAAAGGACCAGAAGGTGGCAAACCAAGTGTTGTCCTATCAAGATGTGAGCCGACTTCTTCCTCCTCATCATCAGAATCAATGTCACTAGCTGCCTCCCACTTTTTGTTTCGATTGTTTTTACTATACGAATCTTCTGTCCACTGGAATCCAGATTTGGAGTTTTGGAATGAAGAGTTATCAAATGTGTTAAAATTCCAACTATTCAATCTACTCCCGAATGCTGCCTGAAAAGCAGCTTCACGTCGCTCATCATCATCGGACAAATACCCTCTTCTCAGCTTTCCTGAATATGTTATATCTCCACTTTATTAATCACAATACATCGACACACAGTGATCATAGATTGATGGAATAAAACAGAATATCTTGCTAAGAGAAAAACATGCATCATCCAAATGATTGATAGTAATTCCAGTAAGCTACATGTAAAAAAAAAAAAAAACAGAATCTGTTAATGCATTGGTAAATATTATTATCACCAAGAAAGAAGATTTACACTACTATATCTCTACATTCATTTTTCGAAGACATCTTATAAGGCTCAAAATGTAGAAATGTCATATAAGAGACTTGGGAAATCTACTTAAAAGTAAAGAATGACGAAAGAAAATTTTACGTTTCAGTTGACTTCTGGCCCTTTCAACTGGATTTGTCTTTGATCTTCTTTTCTGGGTAGAGCAATCAGAATCATTTCCCAACTCTGGGTTCCAACTACTCCTTTTGTCAACTTTTTTCTTTGACCGGCGTTCATGCTGCCCAAAGACGAGGCAAGAGTTATAAAAACAACCAATGATCCAACAAATGCAGATTTTAGAGCATATATCACAATTAAGCAAAAAAATAGTTTACCTGAAAGGCATTTTCGAAAGCCCCACTATTAAACAACAGATTTCTAAGAGCACTCTTTGTGTCATCGCGCTTTTCATGTGTTGTAAACCTGATGGATTGCTGGAATTAACATGGGAGCGTGTCACAGCATATATAGGATGCATTAGAGAAAGACAATACTGATTTTAGGAGTTGGACTATAGGTACAGTAGCCAGCAAAGAACCAAACAAACAAAATTTTGTTTGGTACCACTCAACTTTCACTGATTATGTAGAGTCCCAAGAATTTTTAAGGTCTGTGTGTTACCTAAGCATTTACTTTAGTTCGTATAATGTCCTATTTTCTGAATTTTATTTGATCTCTTACAACAACGTATAATCATATATAGCATGGCAGTTTTGCTCATAGAGAAACCATAAAAACAACTAAAACAAGATCTAATTCTTATTATCTACAAACACAATAAGCATACAATCTCATAGAGCACGACGAATAACAAGGTTATGTACTTCCATTGGACTGAAATGCAAAATTTGGAGGGTGCCAAGCAGAGTCTCCCATTGAGAAATGTCAGCAATAGTACTAAATTAATTGTAGCAAGAATTTATTCAAAATATATCTCTTATCATTTCCCTTATACGTAGAGCTAATTGAGGGGTCAGGGTGCCAGTAAGAATGCCAAAGTTAACAAATTGAACGCATATCTGACAGAACTTTGTTGAATTGCTCTAATGATAGTACATTTGGTCATACTGTTTCATTGTTGTTAAAAGAAGTTTGTATTCTTTTGGTACAGTAGATAAATCTTGAAAGCAAATCACAAGGCAATTAACAGAGCTAAGTGCACAAGAGGATAAGCAATTTGCAAGTTTTTCAGCAATTTCAAGTTTCAATCTTTTTCCAAAAAAAATTGCTTCTGTGGTTTTCGATGTTGAAGTCTGTCTGTAACAAACAATGTGTTAATCAGCTCATTGGCATGTAATAAGATAATGAAGCTAGTGTACCTTTGCTGGTTTTTGCTTACTCCTGGCAAACTCCTACAAGTAAAAAACAAATTCCGACTTCAAAACTTTCACAATTGCAAAATTAACCACCAAAAGAAAGCAATCTCATAGCTTCGAGAGAGACAAAGGCTTACGTGATTCCGTTTTCTATTCGATCTCTCGCTACAAACAGATGTGGAATGGAACGAAGCCGATTGAATGGCGGAGAAAGATGCAGGAATTCTCGAATTCAAAAGGTTCCTCCATCTGGAAATAGCTTGCATTTACCTTGACTCGATCTTTTCCGATCCAAACAATGGAAAGCAGAAATCAATTTCACGAAATTCGATGAGAGTTTGAGTTTGGGCGTGGTTTTTGCCTTGAATTGAAAATTTCCTCAAAACGCCTCGTCTAGCCAGAGCTCGATTTCAGCCGAGCAGTTTCTCAATTCGGCTAGGGCTGTCCACCGGTGACGTAACCCGGACCGACCCGACCCGACCCTTAAGTGTCATAAAACTTATTTACGGGTTATGAGTCGATCCGTAAAATTAAAAAATACTATTTTTTTTTATATTTTTTATGCAATATATAATTTTTTTGATTTTGCTTTGCGAGACACATTTCGGTAATTTTATTGCATTGAATGTTAATAAAATAGTATTGCAAATAGGAAAAATGATTTAAAATAATCACAAATATCAATTTTCTTTTTTTTAGGAAAATATCAACTTTCAACCAAAAATAATCTTACGTTTGAAAATCATTACCAACAATCTGAACTATCACATTATTAACCAAAAACGATTTGAAGTCATTTTTCGACAAGTTTTCTGGTGGAATCGATGATACGGCGATCGAAAATATTTCAACCAAGTGTAAAATATTAAACTTGTTATGCCAGATTATTGATCCCTACATCATCAATTCCACCGGAAAACTCGTCAAAAAAAGGTTTCGGATCGTTTTTGGTTAATTTTATAATAGTTCGGATTGTTAGTGATGATTTTCAAACTTGAGATTATTTTTGGTTGAAAGTTGTTACTTGGTATTATTTTGAGTCATTTTTCCTTAGAAGTATTTTTAAAGTCTGAAAAACGACATCGTTATGCACAATTATATAATCGGGTTTAACAGGTCAACCCGTGACCCGACCCATTTGACTTGTAAACCCATTTGGCTTGGTCAAACGGACCGACCCATAACCCTGCCCGTAAGCTGGATTATAGGTCGGGTCTCGGATCACGTTCATGAAATTATGGGTCAATGAATCGACCCGAGGCCCGTAAACGGGTCGGTTCGGGTCGACCCGTTGGACACTTTCCACTCCAAAACCCCGAATTAGGGCTGTTCAACCGGTCTGGACCGGACCGGACCGGACCGTAATGTACGGTCCCGGTCTAGACCGGTGGACCGTAAATTTTGTAATACTTGGACCGTGGACCGGACCGGACCGAATTAATTCGGTCCGGTCTTATTACGGTCCGGTCTTAGACCATAAAGACCGACTTACATGTTTTATTATAAATTTTTAATAATTTAATGTTTAAAATTGGTTATGTTAAGACCGATTTAAATGTTTTATTGTAGATTTTTACTATCTTAATGTTAAGAAATGATTAAATTACAATCTTGTTCCCTTTTGCATTGTAAATATCTAATAAGTAAGTGATACAATTTAATTTTATATATCAAATCTAAGTATTAAAATACATTTTTATGCATAATATATATTTATTCCGGTCTAACCGGTCCGGACCGTAAAACTCCGGTCCGGTCCGGTCTTGGACCGTAACCCGATTAATAGAAAAATCTTGGACCGTGGACCGGACCGAATCGGTCCCGGTCTTGGACCGGACCGTAATATTCCGGTCCGGTCCGGTCCGGTCTCCCGGTCCGGTCTACATTTGCACAGCCCTACCCCGAATGTTTCTAATTGGGCCTCAATAACCTATTATGAGCCTTATATTTTTGATCATTCGGCCCAATACGAGCCCAGAATCAGGAAGTAAGGAAGAAACCCTAGAAGAGAAATATAAATACCTCATTTTGAGGGCTTTGCGAAATCTGTGAATTCGCTGAAAACGAGCTTCTCTTTTGCTTCGAAGGTCTCCATCTCATCTCCGATCTGTAATTACAGTTTGTTTCATTTGCTATTCGTGTTTTTCGTATGATCAATAATGCCAATTCGTTTGATTTCTGTGTGTTAAATTTCAATTTTCTTAGGTAATTTTAGAGCGACGAGAAGAAGATGTCTCACAGGAAGTTCGAGCACCCTAGGCATGGCTCCCTTGGATTTCTTCCCAGGAAGAGAGCAGCTCGCCAGAGAGGAAGAGGTTTGAATCCTTCGTGATATTCTACTTAGGTTTTCCTTTTCTGAAAGATTAGAGCCTTAGAATTTCAGAAGATTTGCGTAGTTTAGATTAATCATGTCAAACTTTATTCATATAGTTGTATTAGGAACCTGTTAATTTAGACTAGTATTGTGTAAGCAAAGCTATATAGAGTGTGAAATGATAGGTTATTGTCAATTCAGTTTGTTACTTATTGATTATTAAACAATCAACAGAGTATTAACTATTTAGAATAGCTGTGTGGGCAATGTGAGCGATAATGGGCAGTAGTACTACTACAGTAAAAACTGTGTAGTGCGATTACTGCTCAGCTCAATATCCCATTCTATCATGAAAGTTTGCAGTAAATAAAGGCCCAATGCCTGGATTTTCCGGCTACCAATTGCGATTGCAACGACTTCGGTAATTACGGTTGACTATCTTTGGTTTACTGTTTTGCTTACTCTCTATGTTTATAGAGTAAGCTGTTGAGTAAAGATATCAATCTGAGTTTTCTTTGACTCTGGTAGTGTTTTGGAACATTTATGTAAATGGATGTTTTGTACATATTGCAGTGAAGGCTTTCCCTAAGGATGACCCAAGCAAGTCCCCTAAGCTTACTGCCTTTTTGGGTTACAAGGCTGGAATGACCCACATTGTCAGGGATGTGGAGAAGCCAGGATCAAGTAAGAAACAACCATTTTTTTAGTACTGTTTGTAATTCAATTTTGGGAGTCCTTTTCATTATTGTTCTAATATTACTTTTCTTTTCTTTTGATAGAACTTCACAAGAAGGAAACATGTGAGGCTGTGACAATTATTGAGACTCCCCCAATGGTTGTTGTTGGTGTGGTCGGGTACGTCAAGACACCACGTGGCATGCGATCATTGAACACTGTTTGGGCTCAGCATCTCAGTGAAGAGGTCAGGAGAAGGTTCTACAAGAACTGGTGCAAGTCCAAGAAGAAGGCTTTCACCAAGTACTCTAAGAAGCTTGATTCTGCTGAAGGGAAGAAGGATTATGAAGCTCAGCTAGAGAAGCTCAAGAAGTATGCTACCGTCATCCGTGTTCTGGCTCACACTCAGGTATTACTCTATTTTTCATCTGTTAGTTTATTTTTATGAACATGTTAGTTACTCTTGTTTATTATGCTAATAATATATATGATGTGAAATTCAGATTAGGAAAATGAAGGGTCTGAAGCAAAAGAAGGCACATCTAATGGAAATCCAAGTGAACGGAGGAACAATTGCACAAAAGGTCGACTTTGCTCAAAATCTGTTTGAGAAGCAAGTTCCAGTTGATTCCGTCTTCCAGAAGGATGAGCAGATTGATCTCATTGGAGTTACAAAGGGGAAAGGATATGAAGGAGTCGTCACCCGTTGGGGAGTGACCCGTCTTCCTCGTAAGACTCACAGGGGTCTGCGTAAGGTTGCTTGTATCGGTGCTTGGCATCCTGCTAGGGTTTCCTACACCGTTGCTAGGGCTGGTCAGAACGGTTACCACCACCGTACTGAATTGAACAAGAAGATTTACAAGCTTGGGAAGTCCGGCCTGGAAACTCACTCGGCAAGTACTGAATACGACAGGTCAGCACTCTTTCTGTTGAACTTATTATTTGAGTCTGTTTGGTAATGAATCTGACAATGGTTTTAATGAAAACAGGACTGAGAAGGATATTACACCTCTTGGAGGATTCCCTCATTATGGTGTTGTCAAGGAAGATTACCTTATGATTAAGGGCGGCTGTGTCGGTCCAAAGAAGAGAGTGATCACTCTCAGGCAATCCCTCCTGAAGCAGACGACTCGTGTTGCTCTTGAAGACATCAACCTCAAGTTCATCGACACGTCGTCCAAGTTTGGCCATGGACGTTTCCAGACTACACAAGAGAAGCAGAAGTTCTATGGTCGTCTCAAGGCTTAAAACACAAGATTATGTTTTCTGGTTTTGGTAGTCTCTTTACATTTTTTGGTGATACTTTGTGTTTCGTCGGAATTTTGTTTAATTTGTTAAGAATCGTGAGAAGAAGATACTGCAGATTTCAAATTCGTCTTGCAATGATAGTATTTTGATCTAATTGCAGTGATTTGTTGTTTCTATTCTCTTGTTACTATATACAATTCTCTTTACATGAATTTCACATAATTGATGAAACTATTCCAAAGATTTACCCATTTCCTATATCCACCAATATATTGCTCACCCGAAACTTGACCAGAAGAAAAAAAAAAAAGTATTTTATACTCCGAAAGAAATGTATCTTATAAAAGAAACTAGTGT